>JADMLD010001633.1:2577802-3866704 GCA_017589585.1 Phylloscopus whistleri | reverse complement strand
CTGTCAAAAGAATGTCTCTATCTCTAAGTGACTCTAAATATATATACAAAAAGGAATAGAAAATAATTTGCAACTTAAAACAAGTAGGAAAATAGCCATGCTTGGTGTTAAAACTTTAATATTTCTAATAGACTATGAACTTTGTACTTAAATTTAGCATTTTAACATCTCTGCAACTATAAATAATTTTTCAATGCAATATATTTTCTGCAGACCACTACAGTTAGTCTTGCTTGATATTACCTTTAAATTATTGAGGCAGTTTCATACAATGCATCACCTTTATTCATTAATAAGAAGGCAAGCCACAGAACTCCCATATTTTCACTTGGGTGCTATTAATAACAAAAAGGAGCTAACCAAGGCAGGACAAGAATAAGGATTGCATTGAGAGAAGACATTTCAGCTGAATTTTCTTCTTCACTGGAGAAAAAAGGATAAACATTTAAGTCAACATTAAAAAAATACTGGAATGAATTTTACTAAGCTGCAGCTGTAATTGAACTGTTGATTACTTTGTTATTTTTTGCTAACATTTTAAAAAATGCATAAATGGTAATGTGCTAGCAACAGAACGGATAATGCTTCTGTTATCCTGAATTATAAAATGTAATGTTGATTTTTTTTGAAACAGATGAGATGATCCATAGGGTTTCCATATTCATTGGATTGTACACAATGTTTGTAGAACTTTTATTTATTTATTCAAGATTTTTTACTTATATTGTATTCCAAGGTAAATGACAAGAATACACAGAAGATAAATGTTTGCTTATCACCTTACCTTTTTATATACTTTAACCCTTTTTGTGAAGCATTCAGAGGTCTGCACTGACATTAAAAGGTGAAAACCTGTTTGCAAGGTTGGTTTGGGGTTTTTTAGAAATCATTTTTTCCTTTTCATCTTGTCTACGTCCTTAATAGTTTTTTTACTTGCTTCATCATGAACATTCATGCAGTATTTTATTAATGCAACAGTAATCTCTCACGTGAACAAGAACAATTCCCATGTAGATAGTAGGATTCATTATTCACTTAAGGAGTTTCCTCCTTTTGAGTAAACATCACTTTACCCAGCCAAGGAGCAGAAGTGCAATGGAATTCAGATGTTTGAACATGAGAAACTGGAGCAATAAGTTTTCTCAAAACATAATGAAAGCCAAATCTTGAAAAAAGCTAAGGCTGAGCTATAGCTTAATATTTCATTTGTCATAATGAAGAAATTTATAGAAGTATAAATCTGAATCTGAAAATTACTTCAGAGACAAAAGGGAAATATTAATTAGATCATCTTTCCTACCCATGTGTGCTGAGAAAAACCCAGATAGTGGTGGATTTAATTTCAAATCATTCTTATTTCCTACCTCAGGTATGGTGAAAACAGGTGATCGTATGTAATATTTTATTAACCAGTTCAGATTGTGCATTTACTGTAAAAAAGTCTTTAGGGGAGCTAATACAGGACTTGTTACTTGAGTGAAACTAGAGCATGACTTTGGCTGAAAGGTAAATTGAGCTTGTTGCATGATGGGGAGTCAGCATGAGCTGCCTAGTCTCAGATAAGCTTTCTCATGATTGCTTATGTAACATGTTGACCTTGGAATAATTTCCTGGCAGCCACAGGGAGATTGTTGACTTGACAGTTTTTACACAGTAAAGTTTTGTATGAAATTATTGAGGCGCATCTGGATGCTCAGTTGCTTTAATTTTATATTGCTGATAAAATAATGAGAATTTTATACAATTTATGTCTTTAGTAACTACCTCTCTTCTTGGGAGAATTCGGTATTAAGAAATTCTGCTTTTCAGCTTTTCAGCTAAACTGAAACTGCCAACTCTATAACTAAGGTGTATTGAAGTTATCAAGGTACAACAGAGACATTTCCTACATTTTGCTTATGTTGCAAGGATTGGTACAAGAGATAAGAGCAAAATGATGGGATCCTTCTGTCCTGTGTGTCCTTCATGAGTTTTGCAAGTTACTAAGCATTTCTGTGCACATTTCTTGGAACAAAAGAGAAAGAAAAATCTTCCTTTGCTCCCTCCTCCATTAACTTTTAGATAGCTCCTTTGAGAACAACATTTCAATCACTTTCATATTTTTTTCTTGAACTATCATTAAAATTTTATGGTGTTATTTAGTTCTCTTTTTTGTGTGTATGTTTGGGTTGTGGGGTTTTTTTGGTTGGTTTGTTGGTTGGTTTTTTTGGTTTTTTGGGGGGGTTGGTTTTTTTGGTGGTTTTTTCTTTTTTTCTTTTTTTCTTTTTGTATTACCCATTAATACATTTAATTGGGTCAGAATTTACATCACTCTCATTTGATTGGGTTTTAGGACTTAGTGCTATACTGGAAAATCCCAAGATTAGAAGATTATAGTTAAATACTTGGGAAAAATGTGTCTGCAAATCCTAGATGAATCTATTTGCAAACCATCAGATGGAATTATTCTGAATTGCTTTATCAGTTTTACTGACACCAGTGAAGGTTGTTTTTCACGGTCAAACCCTCAGTCAGGTCAGGTGGGGTGAATGTAGTACAGCAGAAGGATGTCCATTTGTCCTTGTCGGGATACTCGTGGTCACATGTTCCTGGGAATAAGTACAGACAGACTAGCAAGGAGAAAACTGAGTGTATTGCCAAATTATCCCCTGACACTGCTGCTGGATCTGCTGGGGACTATCATTGCTGATCAGCACAGCAGGCCTCTAATATCTTATTTTCAAGTGAAAAGCTGGAAAAAATGGTGTTCTATACTAAAGCTGACTACAAAGCCAATGACAGTACAGTAATGGAAAAATGTGAGTTATCAAATGAGAATACAGCAATGATGATAAAAGACTAAAGGACTCTTAGAATTGTTGTTTGTATTCTTTCATAAATGAAGGGAGTTCTGCTGCGTATTTAAAACTCTTGGCTTCCTCCCCTCCATTAAAACATATAAGTAATAACTGTAAACAAATAATCAGCTCTTTATAATACAGGAGTAAAGAATAAACAGCTGCTGAGTGAAATGAGAAAATTTCTTATCAGAAAAATAGAAAAAATCAGAAATAAGAAAAATTTCTGATGAGCATCAAAACTGAAAGGATATGGAATATGCAGGAATTATGGGGACTTTTCATGTTCAATAATGAATGTCAGGAATTGCTCAGTGTTTCCACCTAGATCATTCCATCCTGTTCACCATGTCCAAAGGTAAAACTGTTTCGTTTTGGATGGTGTTAGAAGATGGATAAATTGGCTTTTGGTGTTTTCACATGGATTTCACTTCACTCTGGGCACAAAAACAATTGGATTGACTGAGAAAAACTGTGACCTGGAGCAGTTCTTTTGGTGGAAACAATGGTAAATCATTTATTTTGGGGGAAACAAACAAATAAACAAACTATCATGGGTTAAGAATGGTCCAATCAAAAATTATTTTTATTTAATTGGCAGATAGTTTGACCATTCAAAAGTAGGTTACGACTTTTGGGTAATACTCATATAAGCCGAGAGTGTGGGGAAGAGCTCCCTCTTTTCTTCCGGCTGGATCACAGGTAACATCGAGCAGCACAGAGCCTGGCCGGGCTCGGCCCAGGCCCCGTTGCCCCTGGCCGGGCCCGGCCCGGGCCCCCTGAGAGCGCAGTTCGGCTGTGTCTGGCCCCCAAGAACAGCAGCAGCGGGGGAAGGGAAGAGAAGCCCCGGAGGCAGCCGCTTCTGTCACCAGGGCCGGGACTGAGGAGCGTTCCACCATCGCCCCCCCCCACCCAGGCGTGGCCCCCGAGAACAGCAGCAGCAGTGGGGAAGGGGAAGAGAAGCCCTAGCACCTGCAAAGTGCTTCTTCCCCCCCCCTCCCCTCAGGCCGAAAAGAACAGCGCGGCCTTCAGACTTTTTTAGTTCCCGCTGCAACGGGATCACGTGAGCAGCCCGACAAGCCTGACAAGTTTAACTCTTTCTCTGCTAGCAAATAGATTTCTTCTGAGCACCGACCTTTCCCTCAACGAAAGACAGATACAGTGATTAGACCATAAAGAGACACAGCATGGAGCTAAAGTCAGTGGAAAGAGAGTGAAGAAGCTTTTAAGGTGCAGGAGGAGGAGTGGCTAAAAATTCTAGCTAGACTTCTCTGAAACATAGAGACTGAACTGAGTTGTTCCTTTAAACCATAGAAAGACGTGTAATTTGAGGAGGTGATTGTTTTATGTGTAAATTTTTGAGCAAAAGTATTGTGTAATAGACTGAGTAAAATTGATTTAATGAAGAAAAACCCTTTGCCTTGGATGAGACACCTTTAAAAGGCGACACCCCAATGTTGCAATGTATTTGAGTACAGAGCCCACGTGTTCAGTATTGAGAATACTGTAAGTGGGTAAGATTGAGTTCTTTGAACTCCTTGTAGACAAAGTCTCTATTAAAACGGAGAGACTCCTTTCCTGAAGAATTGATGAAAGATTATCTTAAAATGGTAAACTAGCTAAGGTTGCAAGTTATGTCTTTTTATGTTAAGTGTAGAAAAGTGAAAACTTAGAGAAAGAGGGAAAAATGTTTTGAAAGTTCCATTTGTTTTTTTCCTTCCTATTTTCATCCTTTCAGTGTGTGTAAATAAACTATCTTTGTAATTTAAAGATGAGCCTGTTTCGCTTTATATTCTCCCAGTCAAATGAAATATAAAATGTGATGAAACCATCACATTTAATTGGTGGCCCGTACGGGGGAAAAGTAAACTAAAACTTATCACATAATCTAGTAGAAAATGCAAAAAAAAAGTAAAATAAATTAACTAAAAAAATATAAAGACAGAGCAAAAATTAGTATGTTAAGTAGAATTATAGTGAATTATTATAGAGTAAAATAATTTGTTTTAGTATATGAGAGTTGTATGTAATTTTAATAATAAGTTTGTATAAGTATTCCACAAAAGTCGAAGAGTAGATGTTATCATGAGTTAAGAATGGTCCAATCAAAAATTATTTTTATTTAATTAGCAAATAGTTTGACCATTCAAAAGTAAGTTACAACTTTTGAGTAATACTCATATAAACCGAGAGTGTAAAGAAAAGCTCCCTCTTTTCTTCCGGCTGAATCACAGGTAACATCAAGCAGCACAGAGCCTGGCCGGGCTCGGCCCAGGCCCCGTTGCCCCTGGCCGGGCCCAGCCCGGGCCCCTTAAGAGCGCAGCTCAGCTGTGTCTAACCCCCAAAAACAGCAGCAGCAGAAGAAGGGAAGAAAAGCCCCAGAGGCAGCCGCTTCTGTCACCAGAGCCGGGACTGAAGAGCGTTCCACCATCGCCCCCCCCCACCCAGGCGTGGCCCCCGAGAACAGCAGCAGCAGCGAAGAAAAAGAAGAGAAGCCCTAGCACCTGCAAAGTGCTTCTTCCCCCCCCCTCCCCTCAGGCCGAAAAGAACAGCGCAGCCTTCAGACTTTTTTAATTCCCGCTGCAACGAGATCACGTAAGCAGCCCGACAAGCCTGACAAGTTTAACTCTTTCTCTGCTAGCAAATAGATTTCTTCTAAGCACCGACCTTTCCCTCAACAAAAAACAAATACAGTGATTAAACCATAAAGAAACACAGCATGAAGCTAAAGTCAGTAAAAAAAGAGTAAAAAAGCTTTTAAAGTGCAAGAAAAAGAGTAGCTAAAAATTCTAGCTAGACTTCTCTAAAACATAAAGACTGAACTGAGTTGTTCCTTTAAACCATAAAAAAATGTGTAATTTGAAGAAGTGATTGTTTTATGTGTAAATTTTTGAGCAAAAGTATTGTGTAATAGACTGAATAAAATTGATTTAATGAAAAAAAACCCCTTTACCTTAAATGAAACACCTTTAAAAAGCAACACCCCAATGTTGCAATGTATTTGAGTACAGAGCCCACGTGTTCAGTATTAAGAATACTGTAAGATTGAGTTCTTTGAACTCCTTGTAGACAAAGTCTCTATTAAAACAGAGAGACTCCTTTCCTAAAGAATTAATGAAAGATTATCTTAAAATAGTAAACTAGCTAAAGTTGCAAGTTATGTCTTTTTATGTTAAGTGTAGAAAAGTGAAAACTTAGAGAAAGAAGGAAAAATATTTTAAAAGTTCCATTTGTTTTTTTCCTTCCTATTTTCATCCTTTCAGTGTGTGTAAATAAACTATCTTTGTAATTTAAAGATGAGCCTGTTTCGCTTTATATTCTCCCAGTCAAATGAAATATAAAATGTGATGAAACCATCACACAAACCCCCAAGCACAATACCTCATTTCTAAAGAATGTGCTCTTATCTCTGGACTGATGTTTTGGGATCCAGTGGATCTCTAATAGGGATGTAACTACGTATGAGTAATGCTGATACAACATCTATGTGTTCTGCTCAGATCATCTCTGCTGAGAAACTTGACTTTAACTTTGATGGCCACTTTTATCTTGTTTCTTGATCTGAGACTCTTGAAAGGACATGAAAAAAAGCAAGTTTTTAGACTTTAGGTATCAACCACAGTTCTTAAACTGCAAGTTGTAACTGAAGGCCATCTGTGGAACATGGGTGGTGCTTTTTGGTTGGTTTGTGCTGAGTGTAGTGGCTTGCACAGATGGCAGCAACAAGAACAAACCTTCTGCTGCCTGTCTGGGAATTGTTTGCCTCTCTCTCTCAGCAGCAATGCCGTGCACCACAGAAGGCCTGAGAGCAGGGATGTTCAGAAACTCAGGACTGAATCTGCACATCAGTATTTCTACAGAGTTTCCAAGGGGGCACCAAAAGGGCAGCAAAGTCTGCATCTCTCCATGAACTGACAGGAGTCCTTAAAAGCAAAATATAATCTTAGTAAGGTCATGAGACCAATATAACATATAAACAAAAGTCTGGCCTTTGCTTGCTCCTTCCTGGCATGGGGAACACCAGGTTTTTAAACACAGAATAAATGTCCTTTTATAAAAAAAGACAAGAAAAACTTGGGGTGGGAGTGGTTGGGTAAGGTTCATCTTCAAGTCAGCACATGTAACACAGAACAAGAGTTGTTTACAGATCTGTTGAGGCAGAAAATGTCATTTACATAGCCTTTATCAAAGTAAAACCATGGTGTCAGAAGTAGTAGAATTTAAAATTTCAAGTCCACGATTCATCCAGTTGTTCTGTTTTTCCAGTCTGTTCAGTGCTCTGCAAGCCTCCATCTCCTATAGAAAGTCCTTCACTTATACACCTATTTAGAACTGATTTTCTTTCTTTGCCTTTCTTCCTTATAGCATTCAACCACTTCATCCCCTGAGATCCCACTACCTCCCTGTGCTGTTAACACACCCATTCCTTTAGCCACCCCGCTGGCACAGCACCCTCCACCTGCATTTCCCCTGCTCCTGGATTCCAGCTTCCTTTTGTCATGCTTATTCTTTCTTAGCTATTGCCTGTAACTTCCCAAATGTATCCAGCCTTCTTACTCCCTTTTTTTCTCCCACCCTTCACAGTACCTTAGAATATTTTGTTACACTGTGTTATACAGCAATACTTGGTCTGGGGCCCTTCCATTTCCCAGCCTTAGTGACAGTGCCCTGATGGGGGCACACAGCTTGTGGTGATTGGGAACGAGCTCCAGGTGATCCCTAACGAGCTCCAGCTGTGTGGGACAGGTGCCCGGTGTTGAAGGTAACAACCCAGGGGGTGCTGAGGTGCACTGACCAGTCACAGAAGGGCACAGAGCCCACACAGGTGCAATGCATTTAAGGGAAGGGTATAAAAGGTGGTACTGAGGAGCAAGGAAATGCTACTGCTCAGAACCTTCTTTGGTGTCAGTTGTGGCTTCTCTGTCAACCTGATACAAATCTGTCTTATCCAAAGGTAAGGGAAAACCTCCACCAGCCCTCTTTTGCTTTGCAGTTAGCATCAGCTAACAGAGGCTGCTACAGGGTAGAGTAGCTATGGAGGGGCCATAGTTCTGTCTGGGGTGGAGACTTCTTAGTTTTTCATTTTGATTAGCAAGTTAAATCCGGGATGACTTTTTTTCCAACTATGAGATGTGTAATTTGCTGCTGCAAATAAAGAACTCCAGTGTGAAAATGGAGCATAAAAGGCATTTTTTTTACTGTTTCGCTCAGTCAAAAATGTGATTGCCTGCTTATTAAACTAGCACAGGTTTGAACCATTAGAACAGGTCTTTGCCTTTCCCTTAATTGAAGTAGATTTTGTAATATGGTTTTGAAAATTTTTAGTGCTTTTTGTTATAACAGTCCCATATATCTAAACCAGAGAACTCAGTATTATAAGACTGAAACAAACCACAAATGCTATTAATAGAGACCTGCTGCCACTGAGAATACAGACTGAGATGCCTGTTGGAAACCTAGGCCTTAATCTAAGGAACTGCTTTCTAAGCAGGCAGCCTGTCAAAACAAACTGGGCTGCTGGAACACCACCCTGAGAAGATTAATGCCCAACCATTCTGTTTAATTTAAGCTGAGCTTTCTAGACAAGCTCAAAGGACCCTGACACATAGATCCCAGTGAAAGTGAATCCCTGACTTCCCTAAGCCTTATTGGAAATTCTAGCATGATGTCATTTAAAGTCTGGCTTCTGACTGTCCTCAGTGTTTGTGCAGCTATGCTGCATGTTCTCACTGCCTCCCCCTGTACTCACTGCCTCCACACTGGGATGTGCACAAGAGGTGGAAATGACCAAACTCTGGTCATACCTACCTTGGGGAAGAACATCTTAAATAAAGTTATAATTTAAATGGTAAAAAAAAAAGTCTGATTTTAAATTATTCATTTTGGAGAGGGATTTAGATACCACTGCACATGCATTTGCTTTATTTTGGTGGATTATTTGTCATGAAAACTGTCACACTGACAACTTTTGGATAAGTTTTATGTGCCCATCCCCTGCTGCAGGGATGCCTTTTAAAGGAGAGCAGCTGTCAGAAATATTGTCAATAGGTGCCTGTTCATGGAGTGGGGTTTGTTTTTGGCATCTGTTTAGGAGAAAGCCCCATGATCTTATCAGCCAACAGAGAAGTTCAGTGAACTGCATTGTGGGTGTGCTGGTTAGAAACCACTAAATGGTAAAGGTTTTGGTGACATGTGCTGCCCATAAGCAGCCATGTGATTTCTTTTGATACCTGCTTCCCTGAAGGGAATTCCCTTTAACAACTGCAAGCTTGGACTGGTCCTTTCATGTTCTGTAGGAGCCTGAGTCAGGTCAATGGGGACCAGGGGAGGCCCCAGGATGCTAATAGACAATAAGCCTCTGTAATTGAATGGCATTTTAGTCTTTTTTGATTAAGTTCTGTGTTTATATTTTGTGCTAACACATACTGGTTCTATTCTTAGAGCAGAATAAACCAGAAATCCTTTAAGGCCTTGTGCCTTTATTACCATTTAGGTCTGAGGATAGATGCATTATTTATGTGTTTGTAAGGGTCACAATGCTTTGGTATATGTCTTTTTAGGGAGGGGTTATGTAGCAGATATTATAGGGTCAGCTAGCTTCCAAATCCAGGACTGATTATTCAAAGAGCAGTACTTGTTGATACAATAACTGCAAAAATAGATGAGACTCCTTGTTTTAATGAGGCAAGGAATAACATGCACAACTAAGTCCTTTACAGAATGTTGTAGGAACATCTTTCTTCACACAACCTTAAAAAAAAAAAAAAAAAAGGCAATCTTTTAAGAGTGCTTGACAGGCCCCTGATCGGTGCCAGATTAGTTTAATGAAGCACAGTGCCGCTAATACTAATCCCTTCTCTAAACTTCCATTCAGTCCCTTAAAGCCTTTACCTTTTGCAATGTCTGGGTGTGCAAGAGTGTAAGAGATAAGGAAAAGGAGACAGTGAGGCACTCAAAAAGCTGCAGGGAGCTAATCAGTGATCAGCTTTCAGTGGCTCCAGAAGTGCAAGCTTCCCATAGCTGCTTAGTGTTGTTACGTGCTCTGTAGGTATTTACAGAGTTCCAACTTGTAACTTGAGGAGAGTGCATGCACTTCTGAAAAGTTTAGAGATGCAAGTGAAGCTTCTTTCATAATTATAGTAGGATTCATGAGATGAAAAATTACTTCCTCAGAATTTTTGTATTATCTGGGTTTTTATAGTAATATGACAACTCCATAAATCTTCTCTCATTTTGCACTCATTCTCTTATTGTTTAAAATCAAGAATGCAATGAAGGTACTGGAATGTTTAAAGCTATCTGTGTCAAATCATCTCCAGGAAGCTCTGAACCTTTCAGAATTTAACCCTCTTGTAGCACAAATCTCCTCTCTTTAGCTGTAGAGAAGTGCCCTGAGCTAATGATACCTTTTTCATCCATGTGTGTTCTGTTACATGTATTTGTGTGTTTGCTGCATGACTTGATTTATGACTTGATTTTTCTCTTTATGAATACTCTCATGTTGATGTTCTGGAGAAAAATATTATGAGATTTTTTTTTTCCAAGTGTTGTTGAAAAGACTTTTGTTCAAATTCTGTGATACTGAATAAAACCACAGCTCTATTAAATGAATGTTCCTGTACATATCTACACCAAATGAAGGTCTGATGTGTTAGATTTGAAGATTAAAGAAACAAGTATATAAGTTATTTAAAGAAGTGTCTAACATGCAATGCATATATATTAGTGGGTCTCTTTCTCAATTAGGCTTCCATTGAAAAGAAACTTTATATGAAGATGTATTAAATATTGTATGGTCATTGATATACTAATTAGTAGTAGTATTGTAGGTGTTGATGCTACAGAGGTGTGCTCTGTGTATGATGAGAAAATGCATGTTCAAGGGTTCAGTGCATTGTGCTGGTTAGAAACCAGTAAATGGTTTTGGTGACGTGCTGCTCATAAATTGCAAAAAACAAAAACAAACAAACAAAAAAATAAACAAAAAAAACCCCCAAACACAAAAACAACAAAAAAATGGTGTTTTTAGTGGGGTTAGGTGTGCAGCCTATGACTATTTTGGATGAGCAGTGAAGAATGTTACTACAGTACTTACCATAGTAAATACATCTAGTAAAATAATAACATTTTAATGAGCTGTGTTGTAAGTGAAATGAAAGTAATTAAAGTAGCTAATAAGAGTTTAACTCTGGAGTGTTAATCAAAGCAGTTAGATTATACACTAGAAAATGTATATATAAAAAGAAAGTATTTAAACACTCTGTGATCTGTTTAATAATGAATACAACGTTACTGATGAGCCCTAGTTAGTACTCTGGCTGCATTTAACCATGCAGTCTACATATAGAATCACACTCCCTGGTGAGTATCATCCTGTTGATCACAAATGATAAGTGAGTACTTCACTTCTGAGCCAAGTTAAGTAGACAAAATCTCACAGTTTTTCACAGTGCTGTGATTTCTCTGAGGATCTGTGCAGATGGCAGGGGAGCTGCCTGGTGGGTCTGCAGCACAGGAACCTGTCTGCAGCGTGCTGTGGCTTCCCTGCAGCCCACAAGCCCAGAATAAACAAGGGACTAATTTCAAGGAGTTTCCACTGTGATTCCTGCAGTTCAGACACAGTTTAAATGTCTTCATTTGTTCCACTTTAGAAATCTTTGCAGTGTAATCCTGCTTGCAGCTTTGTTCTTTCCTCTCAGCTCACAAGAATGTGAGAAGTGTTGTGGGGCACAAGAGTATTGAAGTAAATCAAGGAGTAACCTGAAGCCAACACAGCAGGAGCACCTTAATGTCATTTATCTACTTATTACAATTTCTTGTTGAAAGCTTCTAACCAGGATCAATTGTATTTCAGCACATGCTCTTGCTGTCAGCACAGGGAATAGAGAGTTTTGTTTTCTTAGATTGTTCATCATGATTCAGGCACTAAATTTTCTCAGGAAAAAATGCATCAAATGTGTATTAACAACATAAGAGCCTCTTTTTAGCCTATTGCCACTCATGTGTTTTCAAGGCTGACATAACATAGGCCATCAGCAGATCTAAATAATGTCTGTTTTTTAGATATCCAAAAGCTTAAATGAAGGGCAAGGTTTCCAATCCTCACCTCTTGTGTGAGCTACCTTGTTCATACTGTTACCCACGCACTACTTCAATGTTAGACTGAGTTCAGACAGGTGAAGGATAGGCTTGCATTACTCCTGCTTGAGAAAGTTTATTTATTTGTACTGGGAATTATAGTAGCCTTAATAAGAGAATGGTACAGATCTGCTTCAGTAGCAGCTCTTTGTTGCTGCTGTTGTAGGAAGCAATTGCAGCAAGTCCAGGATGTTCCCAGTCATGCAGAAGGATATGCTGAACAGTATGGGAAATGAAAAGATACTGATCTAGCAAATGTTATGTGGTAGTAATCTATAAGTCATGGGAAGGAGGCCGATGCTACCTACTTATACATTATATATTTGCAGAGCCTGCCTTTTACTTAATTAAGTCCATATTACTTAATTAGTATTGAGACATGAAGGAGGAATAGATATGTATCTCCTCTGAGATCCAATTTTGCTAAAACAAAAAGAGCCAGAAGAAGTTGACAGTAATAGAAATTTATTAACAATTTTCCAGTTTGGCATCTACTAAGTAGGCAAAAAATTCTATTCACTAGAGTAAAAGCATCAGCCAAGGGCTCAGAACATACTTCATGGTGACAGGTATTTAAAATTTGGCAAGCAAGGCAGGCTTGGACTGAGCAGAGCGACTAGAAATATGAGAGAAAGAGTTTCAATTTATTTACACTACATAAAAAGCTTTGATTTAGCACTTCCTTTTACAAAACGACTGTTGGAAGTATAAAATCATGTGTGTGGTCACTGTCCTCAAAATATCACTCTTCAGTTCCAGAACACCTCAAGAGGGATCTCTTATTTGTGGAAAGCAGAATTGAAAGCATCTCATTATATTTTTGGATAAGAAGGTTTTACCACACAGATTGGGACCCATAACAGGAAAAATACCATATTAAATCAACTTATTTCTATTGTTGCTTTATACTAATATGAAGTATATGGAAGTATAAAGGAACAATAGAAATATATAGAAAGTATATGGACTTTATTCCATGAAGAGAGCCCTGAGTCATTAGGTGCTTGAAAGACTTTTGCTAGCTGAGGCATGAGGTCTTGAGGACATGCTGTGAAGGAAATCTTTCAAAAGAGAAACAAACCATTTTGATGTTGCAAGAAATTGAAGGGGTTTTAAAATAAAATAAAAAAAATGTAGTTATCAGAATAGCTGCATCTCTTCAGACATTTCTTCTGACCTTGCTGCTGAATCACCTCACACTGGTTAGTGTTTCCATCCCTCTGATTAAATTAAGCAGAAATATTTTTTTGTGTGTGATGCTTAGACTATTTCCAGTTTTCTGGTTTCACTCTTCTCACGATGTAGTGTGTGATCATTGCTACTGATGCCTCTTGTATTGGCTGTGTCCTGATCATCTTCACTGGTGTACAGGGAAATGAGTTGATGTTGCAATTCCCTTTCCTTTGCTCACGTAGCAGGCACACACACAGACACCCACACATTTACACCAAGCTAAATTCCTTACTTCTGTACTCAAATCTATTTAAACTGTTCCCAATGTGCAACAGGAACTTCATTGGGGGAGAAAAAGAAGCATAAACTGAATATGCACTTAATTAAATTTAGAGTAGCAGATTGGAACTCTTCTTTGGACAACTATTTGTAGCTAAATTTCAAGTAATTTTTACACTGATTATTTCTGGATGTAGACAGCAGAGGCTGCATAATGACACCCTCATGATTAGCAAGTGAAGAGACTGCAAACTATATTTTACTGTTATGGGGTAAATGATTAGAAATTAACCAACATGCTGATGTGGGTTTCATTTCAGTAAGTAGTATTTCATCAAGCTGCAGTAAGATTTTAATTAGAACTCATTGAGGGTACTGTTGCATTTGGAATACAAAAATGAAAATGTTAAACCATTCATCAAATAGTTTAGTTCAGCCTTCTATCTCACAAATAATGTTTTTGTATTAGGCAAAGCTGTTTGGTTACTATCCTGATAGTGAAATTTAGGTGGTGACTTATTTTGGATTAAAAAAACCTCATCACAAACCCAAACTCTAAACAAAAATTGATGTCCCCCACAGATAAGCTACTCTGACTGTGGTTTTTTTCCTATTTAAAACTATAATGACCCAATGAAGCTGTTGAGTTTATCAGCATTTGTCCAAATACAGAAAAAACCAAATAATTTCCCAGCATTTTTCATGCTGGGAAATTTCATACCAATCTGTTTGTGACAGGGAAATGCATGGTATCATTACAAAAGAAATCTGTGATTTTCAGAAAATCCTAGTATCAGAATTGGTTCTACTAGTACAGAAGGTAGAATAATATGAATCAAATAAACAAATTATCGGTCATTTTACTGGAAAATATCTATGTAGATAATTCCCTCTTAAAGGAGTAACTTTGAGTTTTAAAAGTTAACCCATTTTTTAGCAATAACTGTTGCTCTCAGATACAAAACATATAAGTGACTACTAATCTATAGGAATGTGTGCTCAAGGCCCTCTGTAAATCTGCATTGGGAACTTAATTGCATCCTGCAGCCATCATTCCAAACACAAATAAAGAGACTGTAAAGTGGGAAACCGTGGGGTTTGAGCTGTGAAACATCACACACCTTCCCCTCTGACTGATGTCTGTTCCACCCTCTGTCCCTTCGTGGGGCAGGGACATAGGATGCTAGGTCACTTTTTTTACCTAGTAACACTTTTCCAAAATCCAGAATGAAGTTACAAATTGAGGGAATGACTGAGTGGTTTCTGAATGAAATAATGCTTTACTTAGAAGTAGTGGTTTAGGGTCAGAGGCAAGTCAAGGTTGTAGTATCAATACTTACTGTTAGACATCTGAAAACCAGAGACAACCTTGTGTTTGCTCTAGTCCTTCTTGAAGTATAAAAGTCAGGACTAAAGTTGGTGACTTTACAGCTGAGTAAGAACTGAGGAGCTACCAATCTGTTTAACCTGGGAATTTTTCCATAAGTTATATGGCAGTCAGAAAAACACCTCATGTCCTTCCCCCAACTGATTGAATTGTTCAGCTCTGACTAGAACAGAAAGTGTTAGCTGTGTCTTAGTTTAAAATAACTGTATGGGAATAAGTCTATGAATATGTAAATCATATTCTGTGCAAGGACATCCAATTTTTAAGCAGCCACAGTCCAAAGTACTTCAAGTGCCTTTGCTTTGTTAAGGAAGCATCTTAGAAGTTGATCATGAGGCCAAGAAAAGAATGAAGGGAAGGAGGAGTAAAATGATAATATGCATAATAGAGACTAAGTCCTTTTCACCACACACAGATGTAATGTCCTCCCATTGTTACTATAGAGAATCTTGCTTGTTCTATGGGTAGGTTTTCAAAAGTATTTTGATTTTCATTCATCCTCTCTAAGCAAAAAGTAGGATTAGCTTCACCATACCCTGCAGTGTCTCCTTCTGAAATTGAGGACAGCATGAAGTTCCTGTAGTCCTGGCCCAGCAGCTCTGGGAGCCCTCTCCATGTGCACATCTGCAGACCTGGTAGTTTGGTGCCTTGCAGGAGCTTTCAGGCGTCACTCACCCTAAGGGTGGACTCCTAAGGGTCTATCAGTTGCCTCAGCTGAGCATGCATTTTCCACAATTTCTTGTTGTGGTTTTTCATTTTTTCCAACCTCTGTTCATATTACTGTATTTTGTCTCAGGTTCAATTCTTCTTACTTGTCAGGTACAAATCTTAGCACTCTTCCCCTGCCTCTGTGTTATGATGTTCCTTATGATGTCCTCATTTAGTCTTTTTTGGGTAACTCTGGATCCTAGCATCCAGGATTTCACAGTTCACCAGGTCCTTTGAGGTGTATGCACTTTCCTGATAGTTTTGAGGCTTTTTCCCCAAACTTGGAAATTTTTTTTAGCATGTCCTTTTAGCATAGAACTCTGGCAAAAAAAAAAGAATGACAATATAATTTCCAGTTCATCACTTAAGCAATATTGTATTTTAACAAAATTTCTTTGGAGATGTAGATTGATTGATTGGAGTATTTCAAGCAGAGATCACAGGCCACATTTTGAAGAGGGTAAAGTAAAATGAGTCTGAAACAAAACTTACTGGCATGAAGGACAGTGTTTCCTTTGATCCAAGTAGGTAGATAACTGATAAATAATACCCTTGAAGACATGGCTATTACAGGAACATTTTTCGTGCTTGCTTCTCCTGTTCTGAAAATAGAAGAGTCAATATCTTGTTTGTGTTATTTATTTCTTATGAACTATGTATGCCTACCAGTTTCTGCTTAGAAAGGGGATGCTAACACCTATGTAGTCATTCAAGATATGCATTCTGGAGAACTGTATACTGTGTTGTCAGCCTCTCTGAATTTATTAATGTGCATATTAATATTTTCTGTTATGCAGTGTCAGTTTGAAAAAAGGCAGATCGCTGGGTTGGAAAAAATTGGTCTTTGATTTGTTAATTAATTTCTGCTTAATAGTTTTTCACAGTGATAAATGGTGAATTCTCCTGGTTTGAGGGTACAGATGCTTTCATATAGCACAATTCAAAGTGAGGAAGCTAAAGGAATAGTGCTGAGTGACAATTACATGTGCAGGTTGATTTAAGAATGAAGAAGCTGGATCATGCATTAGTATGTGATCCTATGAAATCATAGGTAATGGGGTCTGAGCTGAAGTCAGTGCAATCATCTGAAAAAAAATAAACTTTAATGACCTACAGATCAAACACAGTAAATTAAATGTTCTATGCTGAATAAAGCATACAGCTTCCCCTAAATCCCTCTTGGTGTCAGCACTGAAAACCTCTCTCTTTAAGGGGCCAAATATGAGCACACTTAATTTCAAAATAGTTAAGAGTAAGATATAAATTTTGAAGGACCTTGTTTGGAGCAGATCTGAAGCCCTTTACTAGTAAGTGTTGACATTTGGATATGTGAACTTCCTCTAAAGCAAGGCACATTATATAAAAGCTGTTTAATAATAAAACTAACTAACTATTAGAGGAACCAATCGGAGTTTACCAAATATTTGTTTCTTTAGTACTTTCTTTAGTACTGTTCTCTTTTAAACTGTAGTTTTTCTTTAGCTTTCCTTACTTTAGGAGCACCCAGTAATTTAAAGCTAATGTACACCTAGAGCTTAGAAAAATAACTGATTATAGTCAAAGAAGCCTGGTAGAGAAGCTCAGTTATTCCAGGAGAAACACACAGAATAGTAGATCAATCCAACACTAACTTGTATTTCTCTTTCCAATTTTCTTGTCAGTGACTTATCACCTTATGCTGCAATTTTACACTTTTTCTCCTGTCAATCACATTCACTGGTGTGAATCCAAACTAAGTCTACAGGCTTCAATGGCATCACTCTCTATTTACGAGAGTATATCTGAGATCAAAATCCTGCACTATTTTAACATGCCTTCCTCCCAGTGAAGCCTTTCTTCTCTACCAGTGAAGTTCCCAGAGTGCACTTTCTCCAGACTGATGCTTATGGTGTATAAATAATTTGGCAGGTGCATTGTATTAATATAAATGATCTGTCACAGCTCTGATTTCCTTGCAGCCCAAGTGAAGTGTGCAGGAACAGACAAAATGGGAAGTGTGCCTGTTTAACTCTTCCTGCTAGTGCTGTTTTAAGTGGGACTAACCTTATTTGCAGCCTGTGGGTATTCTGTTACTTTTCTCATGATTTTTGGATGCATTTTGTTTCTCGTATAAACCAAGTGATCCTTTTCAGATACAGAGGCCTCAAGGATTTCAGTCTTGTCTCTCTTTTCTTGAAGAAATTTCATAGCTACACTAGGTTAAAATATAGGCTGAAATGCAAGAGCAAACAAGGTTGCAGCACTGATCATGGCCATTGGATCGTGGTTCAGCACTATATTTCTTATCTAGACCTAAATAGCAACTCCATGGTGCAAGTTCCTCTCCAAAGTTCTCTCCCCAGAGGGCTCTGTACAGGTTTCTTAGGTGCTCATATTGCTGGAACATTACATGTATGCATCAGAAAATTTTTATCCTCACAGTTCTGTCAGTTCCTTCATTGCTGAATTTGGAAAGCAGGACAAATGCACAAAAAAAAAAATAAATAAATATCTGTACAGCTTGCTCAAGGTCATGGAGAAACCTGTGGCAGAAAATAGAGCACAAATATTCTTCCAATTATGGTTGCTTAGATATAAGTAATTCAATTCTAGAGTATGTAAGAGTAAATATTGGAACTGGATAAATTATTCAGAGCAAGTGTATTATTCTGAATGCTTAGCTCCCATACAGGTGATTTCCAGATTATTATAAATATGTTTATTTTTCCAAAATGCTCAAGCAACTGTCTCATACATAATATTTGTTGAGATTATTTTCTGTATTCACTATTCAGCTGCTATCTGCAACCTGGATTTTCCTGATGGCATCACTGATTTGATGTTTATGAATCCTATCAGTATTTCCAAGACTACTGTGGGAACTTTCATTTAAGCACAAACATGACCACATGGACTTATGAGAATTAAGTAGTTTTTATCATTCCATTGACCTTATTGAAAAAGGATACTTGAATATGCTGTCATGAAAAAGGAAGATGCTCAATGGCACCATAACTAAATCATGAATTTTACCCTGTCACAACTGTTAAAATTTGCTGTCTGATATCCAGAATGCATCTATATTCTAATATTTTGCAACTCCCTGTGACAGAAATACAGTTAATTAGGCATGCTGAAAGGAGAACTTTAGCTACTTCAATATGCATTGCTCCTGTCACAGAATGTTCAAACAGTGGTGGTGAATCAATTTGAAAACTCCAAGTAAGTTGGTTGATATAAATTAAATTAAAAGCTCAAGGCTGCTTGATATGCACTTTTTCAGACATTGGCTGAAATCCTGCTTAAAAATACCCTGCCAGAGTCAGTCACAACTTAAGAAACTATCATACTTCAACTCCCATTTAACTACCCTGAACATTTGTGTTTGCTTTCCCATCACTGCTGATTAGTGAGCTATGTGTGCACAAACAGAAGCTCCCCCTTCTATTAGCATGCCCCTGATTCATTCACTGACAAAACATTCCTCTGATATAAGATTGTATTAGTTTTTGCAAGAATGGTAGAAACATAGTGGAACAAAATTCTCCAATGTTGCTTCTGTTGGCGGGAATCCATCCTCTCATCCTGCTCTACCGGTAGCAGGAACTTTGGCCCTGGGCTTTGGCTTCCTGGTGAGGGGGAAGTACAATGACAATTTCTCTGCTAGCTTTGAATCCTGCTTCTGTAGGATCCTTTCAACAGAGGTCAGAGTTTCAAAATCAGAGGAGAGCATGATCATGCTTTTAAACTTTTCTGTAGAACAGATATTTGCAATGTTTGTACATTTTTAAATGCTTTTAAAAAATATCCGTATTTTGCCTGATCCTGGTTTGTTTTCACATGTAGGTTTAAACCCACTTCTAGAAGTCATCACTCAGTGCCTTGCTATCCCCAGATGTGAAAGCATCTGAGTGATAAATAATACAGTGTTCTCTGTTACTTGACATGTTTGTTGTTCACCATGATTCAAGAAAACAGTTATTGGTTTGATAACCAGAAACTTGAACTGGTCAAGCTTTTTTAGGTTTTTCAGATAATAAATATTTATGGACTTTTTTTTTAATTGCAAAAAAATGCAACTTTATTTTGAAAGCTTGTAGCAAAATACAATTTTTACTGAAATTACTTAGCTTTCTCGGCTCATTCTCCATTTTTCCCCTTCTGTATCAGATAAAGAGATAAGAAAAAAGAAGCAAAATTATAAATATTACAAAAAATGAAAACTAATCAAGTTTGTTGTGTAATTTTGGGGAACTGTGAGTATATTGGGAGAGGTAGGGCTGCTTTTTGCAGTATATAATATTGGAATGAACCATCCTCTGCCTAGCCCCAGCTCATGCTCTCACAACTACTTTGACTCATTTACAAGAATAGTTAGAATGTCTGCTACAGTTCTCTCACTTATATATTTAAAAAACAATTATATTATAGAAATAGTCCTCCCTTGGAATAGTAAACCATGCATAACAATTCACTGTGGTATATACACATCACAACAAAAGTGCAATGATTATTCAGTGCAATCCTCCTTGTTTCACTTTTCCATTATAAAAATAGTATGATGTTTGTGTGAATAGACATTGAAACATTAGACTGTATCACTGCAATCTTAATTTGACCCTTGTGAATATGTTTTCCATGCTGTCTTAATCATATGATTGAGTTATTTTTCTTTCTTGAAAATCCTCTCTCATTCTGTGCAGAATGAATGGTGTTCTTACATTTTCACAACATGCTTGGATTGTTCCTCATCCAGTTCTTGAGTTGCCTTAATCCTCTTTCAAAAAACTCATCCTTGATCAAATGCCTTCCTGTAAACACTCGTTCTATCCATGAACCAAAGGACTTTTATGTCTCTTGCTCTTCATTTGTTTGCCAAGTACTGCAGTTTAAAATTATCATTAATGCAGCTGAACACATGTAAGAAATATCCCTTCAGAACCTCAATGTGTCTTACTAAAGTACAAATGCTACTAGCAAACATGTTCTGCTTTTTATCCCCCCCTACAGAAAATGTCGATGTAGCAAGGCCAGCAGTGTGTGATCTCTCCTCAGCACACTGGAATCACCTGTAACTCTTTCACTGCAGGTGGTTTCCAATCTGACTCCCATTTCCCACCAGGGTACAGCAGGGCTTGCCCTACAGATGCAGACAGGCTACAGTATTTGCAGGAAGCACCTATTTTCTAGGACTTCAGTCAATTAGGCAACTATCTTCAAAGTGGGTTCAGGTGATGTTCTTGCTTCTTAGTTTGTAGTGAAATTTCTAGCAATGAGGAAAAAGTCCTCACACATTCCTGTATTTTGTTTGATGGCATTAGCTTCCGAATTTTGTGCTTCTTTATCAGTTTCTTCTACATTGTTGCTTGCTCCTCAAATAGGGGAGGAGCTTGCATGAGGGATTCCTGTAGTTTCAGTGCACAGCAACTTGAGTTAAGCCAATATGGACACTAGCACACACAGCACATTGTCCTTGTGGTTTTGCTCATGTTGCACAGACCACCAAACCCTTGTTCCATAATTAAATGAGACAGGAGGGAAGCTGAGTGCTTCTCTTTGTTGAGGTGGAAGAAAGGACTGAAAACTACACAAGGCTGAAGTCTTCGTGTTAAACAGGCTGAGGGAGGCCTGAGCACCTGGGACTGTGCTGCACCTGGCTGGAGGCTGCAGGGGCTTGGCATGGAGTTGGGAGCAGGGCTGGTACAGGTGATGTCTAATGCAGTGCCCAGATGAGCTGGTTTCTCCTTCTGGTTCTTGTCATGTTGTCACAAGAGTCAGGGTCTGGCCATTATGTAGAGGCTTTCAAAATTTCCCATGTGTGTATCTATGCCAGCTTTGGTTCTGAAATAATTGTATGACTTTGAGAACTAGATAGTCAAGTATAAGTTTGCCTTTACTCAGATCTATTTGTGCACTGTCTAAACAGTATTATTGTCATGTATTTCTACAGTGCATGAAGTCCCTCTCTCTGTAGGATTGAAAATGCTTTGTTTTTCGATGTTATATTGAGGCATTTGAACTAATGTATTTTTTGCTGGTGATCTGAAACTTTTTGAAATACATGTCTGTAAAGTATTTGCAGATAGATTTAAATAAACCTTTTTTTTAGAAATTATTCTTTATTTATATTATTTATCTGCCCTCTTAGTTGTTGAATGAAATGCTCCTTTATATAGTCTCAAAGCACTGTCTTTCTTTGTATGAAGCTGACTGTAAATGCTTATTACTGTTTGCATTGTATTGCTCTTCATTAAGGTGGTCTCTGGTATATTTAACTGGCATACGTGAGGTTTTTTTGAGTCACTCTCGCCACTTGCAAATTATTTGTGAAGCCTTTTTTAGAACGCTTGTTTCCAAGTACTTTGGGTTATAAGTAGTTTGGCTGAGATTTGTTTAGTAGGTTTCTTCAGAAAAGTGTACAAACCTTGCCTTTTGTCCCAACGTATAAAAAGATATTTTTTTAGTTGACTCAGTTTCTGGAGTGAATTTTCATTTCCCCAGAGAGAGAAAAGATACTGATTAGAATGAAAATTTTGCAAGATGGTGATAAATCTGTGATATTTGCTGAAATAGTTCAGAACATTGCAGACATTCCTTGTGAAACTTGGTGTACCATCTTTTCTGTGGAGTTACAACAACTTCTCTTTGGCCTCAAAAGTGACTAAGAGTGGTTTTCCATGAAAACACTGAATGGGAGACCTCGTTATCAAGGAGCTTGGCTTGCTGAGGATAAATCAGCTGTATTCTTTTTTTTTTTTTTTTTTTAATACTGAGCTCAGCCAGGGAGAAGATCTCAAATGAACAAAAAGAAAGGGCAAGAAATCTGTCCTTTAGCTGTCCCACCCCTTTCTTTTCCTTTACAAAGTGAGGGTAATACTTTTCTACCTTACAGGGCTTTGAGGGAAGCCGACAAACACATATTTATGCCCCCACCTGCTTGGGCACATGTTCCTGGCTGCATGTGCCTGTGTGCACACTGTTCTCTAGAGTTTTGAGGCAGCTACAGCTGAACTTTAGGAAGTCCATAACCAAGATGAGCTTTTCTGTACTGTACATTCATGGTTTCTGGGTTTTTTCTGCAGAAAACTTCAGCAATACAGATAAAGTTAAACAAGATGCAGCCATTGAGGAGATCTCCAGTGAAAAGAATAGGTGGCACTTGTACCAGTCTCTTAGCACTGGGAACCTGGTTTGCATCAGCTGTCAGAAGAGTAGTGTCAGCTTAGTGCAAGACAAGCCTGTGGTTACTGCAGAGAGGTTTTTGTGTCACACTGGAGCTTATGCAAACCTAATTAATCCTCAGTATGGAGTCGGTATCTTCTCGTATGTTTATTGTCATTTTATTGTGAGGACCCGATGATGGCTTTATCTGTGCATGGATGGCATTCAATTAGTGGAGTGTAACTTGACTGGAATCTTGCCTTATCAGGATGGCAGAAATAGCTGCAATATTTTATTGACTGGTGAAACAATGGGTCAGAAGCTCAGCACGAACAAATCAACACAGCTGGCTTGGGAGTCAGCAAAGCACCATCAGTTTATGTCAGCTGTCTTGTTTCTGTTGTCTGAGAACTCTTTTAATATGATGGCTAAGAAACCTGGTTTTCCTAACTTTGTTTATTTCCACTGCATTCACAGTCATAGTCCTTACATGCCCAGAGCATTTTCTGAGATTATCTCAGTGGAATGATTGTAAGAGTGAGTGTGTTAAATCTATATAGAAGTAGAGCTGCACGTGAATTTAGAGCTGTATTTTGCTTAGCACGTGGAGTGAAGGGGAAAGCAAAGCAAAAAAAACCAAAAACCTGAGCTGAGGTGGAAAAGAAGTTTATTTGCAAAGATCTCAAAGTCAAATTCATCGGACAAAAGTCCTGCATTTCATCAGAACAACATTTCTTTCCAAGAAGAATTTTCATTTAAATAAATATATTTTGATTGTTTCAAGAACTTTCCAGTGGAATAATGGTAAATTCCCTTTCAGTCAATGTCTTACAGAGTCATGCTGCTAATTGCTCATGAAGGTTCTTACCCATCAAAAAAGTTAAATGTTTCTCTCCAAATGAAATTGTTTTAAAAACATTAGACCAATTTTACTCTTCTGATTATTTCAGTGATTTATTAGAACAGTTTCTGGGTAGGACTTGCCTTACTTTACTTAATTATGGTTTGTGGCCTGTGACAATATTAAGATGCTGTTAGAAGCAGCTGCATTAGGCAGCAGTGCTTATTTCTATTCATGTAAATAGAAACCAAAAGAATAAAAGAGCCCTGAAATGTCTTTTTCTTAATCATCAGCTACTAATCATATTGTATATAAGAAGTTCTGCAAATCCAGAGTGATGCAAAGGTCTCAGACTATTTCAAATCTTTCAGTGAGCTTCAGGATGAAGCTTTGTTCTTCCTGATGATCTATTGCTTAATACTGTGACCTTTTTAAAATTAATTTAACATGTCCATTTTTTTTTTTGTTTTGTTTTGTTTAATTTAAATCTGGTTGATTTCAACATAGACCATTGAGGTCTAACCCTAGAAATGCAAATACTTTATGAAAAAACCTGCAGAAGAATTATCAGTTAGGTGCCTTTGCCTTTCTTGGAAGTAGTTGAATGACAAATTCAAAGAGCTCTATAATTCAGGAAAACAACTATTGAGTATTTCAGAACAATACTTAGCAGATGATCTCTTTCAGTTCTTGAGAAGTTCTTTTTGACTGTAGTGATCTGTTAATTCCTGCAAATGCAGTCTTCGTAAGGATGACAAAGGATTCCAAAATCATCTTTGACTTCAAAAGCAATGTTGTAGGATACACAAACATATGTGAATAAATAAAAATTAAAGAATAACCCACATGACCCACTGGGAAAGGGATAGGTCAGGATGAGGGGAAGAAGTTCAACTTTGTGTGGATGGGAGGTGTATTTTTTCCCAATCATTCCAATGCAATCCTAAGCGTATTAAAGTCAACATATACACCCTAATACTTGTTCGCCATTCCCTGTTAAAATAGTTTTTAAAATCAACAATGTAATGACTTTAACTCTTTTGCCAGAAAATATTAACTGATTCAAATCCCCATTAGGAGGAAGCTTGAAAAAACTCTGTACTGGCAAAAAGGTGTCCAAACATGCAAATACTCTGTACTGTTCTGGAGGGAGCTCTTTAACTCTTTTTGTCAGTACTGACATCTACTTAATGTATTAGGCTCTACAGGAGTCTTATTTATTGTGACAAATCAAAGTGCTGCCAGGGTGCTTGTCTGCCGTGGAACTAATTTCTCATGTCATCTGTTGTGAGAACAGGAAATGGAAAAATCTTTAGGAAGTTATGGATCTGATTTGCGTGTGGAAGAAAATGTATGGGCTGAGTTCCACAGGAGAAGTTCACTTGCAGAGAGGTATAGAGTTGTGCATATGCAAATATTTGTGATTATTGAGTTTTCCACAGTTTATGTCAGAGCACTGGAGGCTGACAACAGAGGAGTTTCAAAGCTCTTCAAAGTCAGGTTTTGTTACACAGAAGTTCACACGTATCTTTCAGGGACCCACCCACCCCCACCCCCCCCCCCCAAAAAAAAATTAGATTGTCTTTAGTTTACATGTAAAATAACATGCTTATGGTCTCTTTTTCTATTGGATGGAGTGACCTGTAGATTTTTTTCTTTCTATACAGACAAGGTCTGAATTGAATCTGTTATGGTCTCATTAGATACAATGACCTCTATACATTTATATATCTGATACCCTCACTGAGTTCAGTTATCTCAGAACATCAGAGTCCTCCTTTAGTTTCTCTACAGCCTCAGAATCTGCAAATTCACTCTTGTGTTTTTCCTAAATGGATGCTGAATTTTTTAGAGTATTCAAATTTTGAATAAGCCCTTTCATGTAATGTGATTTACTGAGGTATCTGCTGAAGGCTTGAGTTCTGCATTTGTTTGCAGGCCCCCCTGTGGTCCCCAGCAGGCAGAATCCCACATCCCTGGAAGTGCACATGGCACATATCCCCTCACTGTGCAGTACAGAGCCAGCCCTCTGACATTCTGAAAAAGAGCACATGACTGTGCTAGGACTGAACCTGCATAGCAGAAAGGTGTGAAATGTAAAATGAGTTATTACAACAGTGCAGGTGAACGTGGGTGAGGTACACTCTACTAAAAGTATTTTTCTTTGTACTTTAATATTCTACTTTTTCTTTAAAAGGATAACTTCCAGGGGAGAATGCAGTGTGGGAGACTGACCTCAAATTCTTCATTTCAGTCTTGCCACCAAAGAAGTTTGGAAAAATCAGTATTGTCTTCAAACTGTCATTTCTTGCAACTTGGACATATAATTGAGGGATGTTCACCCTCATCAAGATATTTGTTACAGAATGGAAAGATTGCACTCAAACCCTCAAGCTTGGAAAATTTTGGTAGCAAACTTAGGAGTAAAAGGAAGGATTAATGAAAATACTTTGTGCAATTACCAAAGAACATGTAATGTTTGGGAAGGCGTCTTATTTCTCATATCTTATAGGCTGAAACCATTCTGTTTCATACACTTGAGGGCCCAGTCAAATGACAAAATCTGCTTTGTTTCTTTGTTTTTGAGTGGTGATGATGTTTAAAGTGTTATTTAACTTATGTAATGTACTACAGGAAATCTTTATTTGTCCCATGGAATTCTACCTTCTACACAAGATAAATCATCATCTTGGCATGTTCTGGTTTGGTTCCTTATTTTTCCTTTAGGAGAACACTGTTATAGTATAAAAGACACTTTGTTTCTACAATTGCTGTTTTTTGGATTTGCTTGTGTTTTTTTAGTTTTTGGTTGGGGTTTTTTTTTTGAGGAGCAGACTTAAATGAATGTGTGGGGCAATAGCTTGGTTGCTCAGTGACAGGAGACAATATCTGCTATGAAATTTGAGCACGTATTGGCAAAACTCTATGGGACCTTAGGGAGGAATTTCAGCACTCAGCTTAAATTTCAGCTGGTTTGTAAGTGTAGTAAAGTCACAGAAGAGTCAGAAACGTGTAAAGGTTGAGACTTCCCTGGATGATTCCTTTCCTACACTCTTTTCCCTCTCCTGGCTCAGTCTGTCTTGTGATAACAAATGCAGTTACCCTAAAGGTGATGCATTCTTTTGGGCATTTTAAGAATCACTTTGTCCAAGCAAAGTGCTTCTCTATATAAAGATCCCCCAATAGTTAATGATGATCAGCTGTCCACTCCTAAAGGGAAATTATGAATATGAAAAGAATGCTGTCCAAGAAAAGCATATGATGAATCTGTTGATTCAGTCACAATGTTTTAGTTCAGATAATAAACAATATTAATAATATAATCTTAAGAAACATTCAAATAAATAGCAACAAAATTGACAACTATAGTATTTCCACATGAGAAACTGTTCTTTTGTGTAAGTCAAGTGTGAGACAAATCTGGGTATATATCTTTCAGCTTATACTTTATGATAATACAGCAAGCTCAGTTTCCAAATCTAAAACACTATCATATCCATCAAATAAAATCTATTCTCTGATAATCTTCATGTTATGTATTAATGTCTATCAACTTTTCCTACTTTCTTTTTCCTTCTCTTTGCAATCAAATTTTGTGGCAGGTATATAAATACTTTGATACCTGTGACTGAAAATTTAAGTGCTGTGTAAGCACCATCTATCCCTGTTTTACAGCCTGCCAAAGACTGCAATGGAGAAAATTTACTGTCACTCAGTGGGGGGAAGTGACAGCACCTTGCAGAGCTCTGTGGGCCCCATTGTTCTCAAATCGTTGGCGTTAAGGTCATAATTAGAACGTATGATTAAGCATTGTCTCAAAGTTGATGAAATTGTGCTCTCTCAAGTACTGTAGCATAACATTAAACCTTTGCTTATGTGAATTTTGTGGTCCTGCTACACTGACAGAGGTGTTTCAGGATTGAAGCCAGGTTTATTGTGTATAAAAGCATCACTTGCCTTCACTGCTGGATTACAGTCAGGCAAACTTGTCCTTTTACAGAGGCAAGACAGCAACTATTAATCAATATAACTTCCAAATTAGACAATTAAAACATTAACAGGTGCTCCGGAGGGGAGAAATGCCAAAATTACAGAAATACTATAAAACCCATATTGTATTCCTTAACAGTACAAATAAGTGCATCTGTTATGATGAATATGATAAAGTTCTCACTATGTTTCTGTAGTTTACCTTATCAAGTGGCCTATAAAGGCTTTAGAACATTAATTTTGATAGAACCTAGGAGCAGTATTCCCTCACAGGAGCAGTCTTCCAGATGCATAATCAGAAAACTGTCCGCAGTGCTTTCAGCAGTGCTAGCACCACATCGGAGTATTTTGAATTTTCCCTTCGTGTGGCTATTGGCTACACTAAGCTGTTGATCACAAGCTTTGCCATAAGAATGTTACTGCTTTTTCAAGATGATATTAGTCTAACAGGATCACCTTCAAACTTCAAAGTAGATAAGAGATAGTTTAAATCTGCTGCAAAAAATCTTCTTGCCATACTGGATATCTCAAACGAGCAATCTTATGTTTGGAAGAAATGTTTACTATGGGCATAAGAATGAAGACCTGAAAGTAGGGAAAAAAAAATAAAGTAGGCATAGTTTAATTTCCATTCTGACTCTAATATGTATTTCCTTTCTCCAGAGTTATGGAATCTGTGATATTAGTGTTAAAAGGGGTATGATATCAGAACAGTGAGATACTTCTAATACAAGAAGATCAAGAAAAAAAAAATGCACTGATTAATTTTCTTTGGTCCTTGAGCTGTATTTTCATCCTGCTTTTTTCAGTCTTTTTTTCCTCTCCCTTATTACATCAGTTCTCATAGATATTCCCAAGCTGCATGGGTAGCAGACTCCTGCAGCGATGCAGCCCTGGGGTCAAATAGACACAATCTCTTCAAATATGAATTGAAGTTAATGAATCATTGTGTTGATAAAGAATTGTTCCCAAAACTTTTGGAGAACCTGCTGTTGTCATGCATGCCAAAATAAAACAGTCTGTTTGTGTTTTTTGTGTTCCTGTGTACAAGAAATCCCCCTTGCTAGCCAGGCCTGCTCTGGGCCTGGTGTTGCTCTGACCTTTACAGATATATTAACGTGTCAGACACAGGCAATTCAAGCACTGCTGATGGAAATGATGTCTTAATAAATGTTGACAAGTATTAAGGAAAGAAAAAGATTTCCTTCAATTGTGAAAGATCATTTGAGTTGATTTCACACAGGAGAGATGCCTTGTTTGTCCAGAACCGTGTCTGCTTTTTTCCATGCTGCCAGTTCCTGTAAGAAATGCCACCTGCAACTCTATCCTGTTGTGTTCTCCAATCCAGTGCCCCAGGCTTACAACTGTGCAATGCACCAGTGCAAGGGTACTTTAGAGTAGTCGTGTTTATTTTTGAATGAGGCTCAAGGCCTGGGTTACTTTGGTTGCTTTAATGTTTAATTAATCCATGATAAATTTCAAGCCTCAGTGAAACAGGTAGGAGGCAAAATTGGAGCTCTGTGAGGCTTTCTCACCTCTGTTTTCTGAGTGCAATTTGCAACAGAACACATGGAAATTATGTTTTTGTTAACTGATTATTATTTTTTGGTTTTTGCTTGAAGGAAGTGGTGATTTGTTATTGTTTAATGTTCTGAATTTCTTTCAGTATCCTAAGAGTGGCATGCTGATGTTTTAAAGTGTAAAACAAGTAAATATTATGACAGAAGGTTGTTGAGTGGTTGTTTATTTTGGGAATACTACAAGTTCAACTCTCTTGGAGGAAAGAGAGGGACAAAACAACATACTGTTGGTGACAATCATGTTTACTGCTGTCGCCTAGTTGAGGGAACAAACTAAATGTTTTCTTTTGCATGCTAATTTCAGTGTGTACTTGGATATTATTTGCATGACTCTTCAAACTAAATCAAATCTCTGTTTGGAGAGATGAGTGGAAAACCCTTCCTGTAGTGATTTGGGTACCCTTTTATGGATAATTCCATGACATTTGAAGGTTGGATTTCATGTTTATAGATGGTGCTACAAATAATGATGAAAAGAGCAGTGTGGGTGAAATGTAGATGCATAACAACTCTAGAAATGCAACTTGGCAGCAAGCAGGTAGAAAATAAACATTGATGCTGACAGCTGGAGGACAGTAAATAGCAGTAAATGGAATGAGGTGGCACATAACAAATCTGGCATCATACTGCAGATAATTGAAAGAAATTGGACACTCCTGTAGAACTTTGTTTCAGCCCAATATAGAGGTGCATTAAAAAGAAATAGAAACATTGGGCAGAATGCTATGCAAATAGAAACTTAATGATGATGGACTTGGAAATTCCACATTTTATATAAGTAAAATATTTTTTGAAAAGACAACAATGTGGATATTTTCAGCTGTTGTACTGCTGAAAATGCATTTTCCACCAGCATCTGTACTCCTCAGTTAAAATTTACATGTCAACATCTGACCTTGGGTGCTTCATGTTTCAGCAGCTATGAAGAGTGCACCCATCTTATCCCTTGCACTCAGTGTATGTTTAATTATGGCAAACTCATCTTCTGGGATATACTGCAGCATGAGAACTCTACAGAAATGTTCACTACTCATTTCCGAAGCAATCAAATGTCAGAAACTTGCTAAACACTTTTCTAGTCTTCTCAGTAACTTTTTCTGTTCTTGGTGGAGTGCTACAGAGGAAGGATTTGTCTAGTTCCTTTCTTTACGTTCCTCCAGCTCCTGGCAGTACAAACCACTTGTAATTGGTTGCTGATATTTACACCTTTGTGCAATATCACTGGTGCTACAGAGCTGTTAGGTACTCCACAGAAAATTCCATTTTGCTCTAAGTTCATTCTCCAACTATTTTTGAGTCATGGGCTTTCAGGACACTGAGGTGATGTTTGATGGATTTCCAGCATTGATATGCAGCTCTCAGGCTGGATATTGAATATTTAAAGGTGTTATATAAATGTGTACACTGAAGTTGGGGATTCTGGCAAAAGAGTCTTAATATCAACCTAACGTTCATTTTCCTTCATACCAGGATGAACTGTGAGCTGCATAAGTTGAGCTGGACATACATCATCTGGTGAAGATAGCAAATTTAATTTTCTCCCTAATTAACAGTAATTGTGAAATTGTAATACGCAAACATGTCATTTTGATCAGTCACGTGAGTTGTTCAGTATTTTTTTACTGCTTGTATGGAACACGATGTGTGTATGTCACTTCCCAGCAGGGCACCTGAGCAGCTTTCAGGGTATGTTATGTGCTATTTTATGGTTGTCATAACACTTCGATCCTTTCCTCTAAGAGGAAGCAGCAAATCAAGTGGAGCGTCTTTGTTTTGAAGTTATGTCTTCTAATAATTGATTTTTGTTCATAAGACCTTTACTTTGATATATTTGCCAGGGAAATTGTGGTCAGTGAATTTGCATTGCACCCAAGGCAGGTGATTCTTAATTTCCTAAGCAGGTCATTACCCATGCTTGCACTGGCCTCATGAGAAACTTTGTCCTTCCTTACAAAGTTTTAAATTTTTAGAGGGTGAGGGACAACTGCTACTGGGCATTAGAATAAAACTTGGTTCTATTTAAGAGCTCATAAAACTTCAAATACTTCCTTAGCTGAGTGCACATTGTAACAGCATTTGAATTAATTAAACTTTCTTTATTTGTCCATTAAGACTTCATCATTCTCCCATGTCAGTTTCCTGTAAAATCCATTATTTTTCTGGCTTGATTTTTGGATCTATAAATATCTATGAAATATCTGTTTTATTTCTTTTCATGTGTGATACTGAAGTTTGGAATTACCGTGGATTTTAATTACCATATGTCTGAGGTGACTTGGCCCACTCCCATGAAAATCCTGGGTTTGCAGACTGATCAAATATCCCAGAAAGCTTTTTCCTGTGGTACCAAATGTGTGCTCTGTTTTTGAGATATTAGTTTGTAGGGTTAGTCCATCAGAGTAGATAAAGGGCTCTGGATTTTATTCCCTCATGTTTGTTTCCTGTACTCCAAATTAGGATGATTTTTTGTACATTTTCTCACATTTATAGATGCCAAATGAGGTAGGTGGTGCTGTACCAGGAATGATGTCAAACGTGAAATACTCAAAATATCAGGGGACAGTTGGTTTCTCCGGATTTAGTTTTTTCCTGATAAGCCTGTAAACAAATGGCATCCTTATTCAACAGATCTTTCCTTCAGGGAAATTTCTCTCTTACAGAAGTCAAGTCATACAGCATTTAGGTGCTACATAGATCTCCTTTGGGGTGAAAGATGAAAAATGTCCTCCATATGTCTTCTGAGGAAAAGTGAATTTCACATTTCACCTGCATATGTTGAATTCAATGTTAAATTTCCAACAGTTTCAGTCTCCCAGATGGGCTTAAAATTCTCATCACCAGTAAGATGAGCATATTTTATGTCAGGAGTAATGCAGAACCAGAAGAGAAGACACACCTTAAATAAAATATGGCATGACATTTGCCAAACAAATAGGAATTTTTGTTCTTTTCCAGAATGCTATGTTAGTTATAAATTACTATTTATTTTTAAGATTAAATATTATTTTTCCATTCTTCTAAGTCTGTGCAAATGATATAGCCTTTAAACAAACTGGACCTTTTTAGACTTTTTCTTGTTAGGTGTTTCTTTGTTCAAGTGTAAATTGATTCTTCATATGTATAGGATTTGACAAGCAGAGATTTAGTAGAGAAAGTGAGAGCCCAATCTTGGATCTGTTCAAAAAATTTCAAAGGAATTCTGTAATTGAAAAGCCATAGGATCTCTCAACTTTGCTATAGCACTCGAGCATACTTAAAACTACCATGACTGGAAAACAGAGATGCAAACCAAGATTTTTCTTTTTTGACAAGTTTTGGTGAAAAAAGTATAGTTGAAGTGTTAACAACAATGAAAGCTCGTTTCTGGAACATAAAACTATTGCTGGGATATTTAACTTATTTCTGAACTATTGTTCAGTCAAGTGTTGCTCGCCTTCCCACAGTGTTCAATCTGTAATGCAAATAGATTCAGTTCCAATTCATTTCATCTCCATGTTTTGCTTCTTTGTATCCCACAGAGCCATTCTTTGGAAGCCAGGTATCTGCTCATTCTTTTTGCTTTGTTTATTCGTTGTCCTGCTTTACAACCTAGCAACACATTTTATCTGACAAGGAGGTGTATTTGGATACATGGCTGTTTCTGCAGAATAATAATGGTCAGCTGCTAATAAAACTTGTAACAAGACAGTCTGTGTCACATAATCTGCATGATTTTATTGTGAGACACTCATTATTTCTGACCTTTTTATATGGCTTTGCAAATCAGACACTGTTAAATTTTAAAAATGCCTATTTAAAAATCCCTTCCAGTTATCTACATTTATGCTGCAGATGGGTGTGGAGTATATATATTTTTCACTATTTGTCATATAAAGGAAGCTTTTTCATAGGAATTTCTTTCAAAGCTATGAATGTAGATACAGACTAGGATTGCTTTCAGAATTAGCTAAAATGAGTGTCATGGTGCTGAGTTTTATTTAGTATTGATGAATTCTTTCACTGGCAAACAACAAGTAGGATCTGTCACAAATGTCTGCAGAAATGTTCACTACTCATTTCTGAAGACAATGTCAGAAACTTGCTATACACTTTTCTACTCTTTCCAGTAGCTTTTTCCATTCTTGGTGGAGTGCTACAGAGGAAGGGTTTGTATAGTTCCTTTCTTTATGTTCCTCCAGCTCCTGGCAGTACAAACCATTTGTAATTGGTTGCAGATATTTACACCTTTGTGCAGTATCACTGGTGCTACAGAGTTCTTAAATACTCCACAGAAAATTCCCTTTTGCTCTAAGTTCATTCTCCAACTATCTTTGAGTCATGGGCTTTTAGGACACTGAGGTGATGTTTGATGGATTTCCAGCATTGATATGCAGCTCTCAGGTTGGATATTGAATATTTAATGTAAGGGTGTTATATAAACCTGTACATTGAAGTTGGGGATTCTGGCAAAAGAGTCTTAATATCAGCCTAATGTTCATTTTCTTCCATACTAGGATTTTCCCTCAGACTTTAGCTCTCTATTAATCAGTGTCTTTACTGGAGCCTCTTTATCTTACGAAGTACAGCATGTAGTTTAGTCCTTGTAGAATAGTATCTTGAATAAGAAATTACAAAGACTGTTTATTAGGGATGTTTAGAATTCCACCCCAAAGAGAAGATGGAACATTTTATTCCATGATATCAGTACTCAAAAATTGAGTGTGATTGAATTAAAACCCCCAAACCCTTTCATTCTTCCTTTCAGTGTTTAATTTTCAGGAAGAAAAATATTTACATGAATACCAGTTAAAATTCTTAATTCACAAACTGGGGCTTCTAAATCACTTAGGAAAGGCTTTCTAAAACCTCTCCACAGGACCCCAGTGCACAGGCAGTTACATCAGCCAGCTTACAGCGAGACCAGGCTCCTTGCAACCAGAACCAGACGCACAGAAGTAATTATTTAGTCTGATTCTGATAAGAGAAAATTAAATGTAAATGTTGTACCTGGCTAGTGAATGGTGCAGCAGCCTGAATGTCTAATCGTGGGGTCTCAGAAAGAGCTGTGGCTGGGGAGAAAAAAAAGTAGAGGAAAACCAGGATGTTTAAACTTGTTCTGAGGTTTCCAAACCTTTCTCATTTATCTGTCACTTGCTTCTTTTTGCCATGACTACCTGAGCTTTGGAAACATCAGTGGTTCCTCTAGATTTTTCCTCTAAGAATCACATGCAATTAGTATCTCCAGGTTAAAGGAGGAGCAGAAGTGAAATACCAAAATCAAAATGTACTGTTGACACTTACTTCATGCATTAAACATTAAGATTAAAAAAATATTTCAGCTTAAAAAACAGAATCAACTTAAATAAAATCTAATCTGTTTTTAGGCATGGTCACTGAGAAATGTGCTTTCCTTTGAAATAGTCTTTGGATATTAATATCTTATATTTAATATATTTTATATTATATATATGATTTATATGTATTAATACTTATAGTCAATGCATATATTTATTTTCGTAGTATAAAGCTCTGGTTAGAGACATGGAAAATTGATGGGCCCTATTACTTTTTTTTAAACTGTGAAAAGTTGAATTTTATCAGTGCCTTGCAAAACTCAACTTTCACCAGGCAGCGATAAAGAATTTATTTCCCCATCAAAGTAATCAGCCTCTAAAATTATTCACTGAAGTATTTGAAAAAAACAATGATTTTAAAGGAAGTTCTTTAATAATGCACAGGTAATATATTGAGGGTACTGATTTGTATGGGAATGGCTGGAGACACCATTAAATGTCAGAACATTTTCTCTTGTACTCTGCTTCAAGACAGTTTTGTCTTTTTCTTTGTGTTTTTATGGAAATCAGTAAATATGAGACCAGGTCCATAGAAGATATCTCTTGTCCTACCTCTTTGAATCCTGAAATAGAAGATATACTGACCATTGGGAAGTGTCAGCTAAATTAGAACAGAACAGTGTAACAGCAATGTGCAAAGCCATCCAAATTAATTAATTAATCTGTTGAAATTAAACTTGTCAGTTTATACAGGTCCCTGCACGAGGACTGAAAGTCTCTGAAATATATAAACTCATTCCTAGTGAGTCTCTTATTTCTCTGGCTGAATTAAGCCCTGTAGAAGTTCAGCAATTATGCAATTAATATGTTAATCTGAAGGTTTAAGAAATAAACAAGAAGTTTATCTAGCTAAGAAGAATAAATTATTCTTGAAGCAGGGAGCAGATGGGCACTTGATTAGCTTAACAAAATGTCTTATTTTCATGGACTTCAACAAACTGCAGCAAATTAGGCTTTAAGTAAATGAGGTGTCCAAAAGCCCGTAAAGAGAGTGTTATTGTTTGTTCCTATTTTTAGAGGATGACATGGGAAAATGTCAGTAAAACAATAAAATATATAATTAAATAAAAACTGTTTTTCTATCTGTGTGGAAAAAGCAAAGGCAGGCAGGCAGATGGAAGAGGAGAGGTACACCAATTAAAAAGCTAAGCTCATATCCATGAGTAATAATGCATTTACAGGATGCTTGCATTAGCCATTGTCCATCTGTAGAGCAGTAAATGTTCACTGCTAAAAGATATCCAGATCTTAAGTGTTTTAGGGGAGGACTAAAACATTATGGGCTCAATTGATGGAAAATTCCAGGGAATAAAGATTTAATGACCTAGCTGATTTTGTTAAAATGATACTTGAGATTGTAGAGTCAGATTTGAAATAAACATCCTTCCTTTTGCATTCATAATTTTAATAATTGAACTAAAGCTAGTAAAGGTATGATTTAATCTGAGTATTGGAAAGTGACTAGAAATTAAAAGATAGTGCTAAGATTTTAAAGGCAGTGCATGATTCTCAGTGTTCCTAACCATGCTTAACTTTCTATACATTGCAAACATGATATTGCTGGGGATATGATTAGCAATAAAAACAATGTTTCATCAGGTGTTTGAAGGAGGTTGTAATAAGAATTAGAAATTGCCTTTCAATTGCTGGCTGACTGGGGATAGATTTTCATTCCACGTGGCTCAAATATTATGAAGCAAATGGAGACTGACCAAGGTTCTCTTCCTGACACAATATGCCCTTCAGGGACTATGGAGAGAATGCAGCTTTGCTTTCCAAAGCTGCTCATTTATGCACACACTCCTATCTGACTCTGTGGCCAAACAGCAAAAGACAGCCTGAATATGTAAAATGCCAATAAGAGCTGAGTGATAGCTTCACCTTCTGGATTGTGTCTCCAGCCATTGTAGATGGAAAGCAATCTTTTATTGAGAAGCTTCTGCGGAGTCTAATAAAACCTGCATAAAATTTTAAGCTGTAACAATTCCAATTTCCCTCTTCTGGCAGATTGATGAAGATAATTTTTCACTCTTTTGTAGGTATTCTACTTAAATTCTTCCTGCCTACCTGTATAGAGATGCTCTGAAAAAAAAATCAAATACCATTATTTGCACAGAAAAACTAGTAGCAAATACAGGTAAAACTAACTTCTCATGCACAATCTCAAGTATTTAATTATTTAGAGCTCAAGTCTAAGTGCTACCGAGTACTGGAAGTGAGAACAGTGTTTGGCCAGGAATTTCAGTGAAATCTGATAAACTGCAGTTTCAAGGATTAAAATGTAGTGCCTTTAAAATTTATTTTGAAGGTCTCAAATTTATCTTACTCTTCCCTCTTCTTCACCCTTCCCTGTCCCTCAAGAAAGTACTTAAACTTCCCTACCTACTTTCAGATATGAATTTTTTTCTCATCTGGCTGAGTGTGCTCATGAATAAGTACCTTAAGTAGAGTGAATTGTATATTTTGTCTGGGTATAATATGACTGTATGGAACCAGGGCTAAAAAAGGAACTGAGGAGTGGATGCCTTTCATATGGTTTCTCTTTAGTGAGAGTTACTATCAGGGTTTGAACATGACAGTGACTTCACCAAAATTTGTGGCAAGAAATCTCAGGGAACAAACCTTTTATTATTATTATTTCTATCATTATTTAATTGCTATTATTTGATTTTTCTTTGATTTTTTTCAGTGGTTTATTGATGAAGCTTAGGAAAAAAACACACATCTTTCAAAATAGAATGACCAGCTTCTATTAAAGCTTCTATTTAAGTGCTTTTAGACCGTATTCCTCATATCCATCTTTATTATCACAATTCTTCCAGACATATAATGGACATTTGAATTTTCTATTAATATGTAATTTGTAGCATTATTGAAAGAGCTCTTAAAAGATCAATAGTAGGAAATTAATCTTACTCGCATGGTGCAGTGAAGTTCAAAAATTTCTTGCCTTTAGAGGATTCATACAATTATTCTTTTGATTAAATCCCTATTTTGAGAGTGAACCTGAAGGAATTGAAATAGGAAAATGCGTTTGCTCTAGGATTGATTTGTGATAAATATTTGTAGAAAGCAGAGCTGGTTAGGTTGGAAAGGACAAAAAAGGCCTGGTGCTTGCTCGAGCAGTTTCTTCACGCTGGTGACTGAGGTGCTGGGATTCATTCCATAACCCTTTGTGGAAATGAGGGAATTGTGGCTGTAGCCTGTTAGCAGTAATCCCAGTGCCTGGCACTGATTCACCAAGTCCTGCCATGGCCAGTGCAGACCCTCCCCAGCAAAGAGCTCTTGCTCCATTCCAGTGGGAGCTGCAGCAAGTGGCCACAGTGGGAAGGGGGATTGGTGCTGAGCACCCCAGGCTCTACAGCAAGCGGGGCTCTGGTAATCCAGTGCCAGCACTGCAAACTCAGTGTTGAAACCTGTTGCAAAGCAAACAACTTAATCTTTGAAACTTTCTCTTATACTCTGAGGCCGGGGCTTCACTGTTCTGTCACTTTGTCTCAAGTTTTCACAGCTAAGACAGACTAAATGCCTTCCCTTCATTTTGCTGTCAGTCCTTGTTATTTTTAAAATATTAATTTAGTTCTCTGAGTTTTCCCCATTCTTTTTCACCTCCATATTCTACAAAATATCTAATTACTACATAATTTCTCCTCCATGTAAGCTGCATGGAAATTTCCATTTCTTTCAATGTTGGGAAACTATTTGCAAGATCCAAATTGTTTTGTATTCCTTTCTCTGCTTCTATGAAGTGAATTTATTCAGTGTCAGTAGTGAAGTTCCAAGTGAAAGGAACTCTGTGGAAATTTTGCAATGTGGTAAACCATTCCTCATGCAACCACTCATGAACCTTTGAGAGCAGTAAATGGAATGCCTCTAAATCAATGATTAGTAGTTCACAGATTTTAAGATGTCATTAGGGTTTTTTTAGCAAACCTTTTCTGGTGATGAGTAGAAGAAAAACTTGGCAAAACAGAATTAATCCCTGGTTCTCATTTGTATCAGTCCAAAGTGGACTGGTTCACTTTCAGTCAGTGCTAAAAGAAATTATTCTGTCTTTCAAAGAAATTATTCAGAGATTCATCACGCACTGAGCACCCTAGACAGCTTCAGCAGAATAATGGCTTTTGGTTTGTTTCCCTATAGAAATAGGAGATGACTGATTTGTACAAGAGAGGTCCTCTGTGTGTGTCTCATGCTGCTTTTCAGCACTCAGAGGTTTAGGGTACGATGCATATTGTAAAAGGTGATGTGTCTGGCACTTAGTTTTCAAAATGAGCTTTAATCTCCCAGGGAAAGGAAGCATTTGAGAGTTCCAAAAGCAGTTGTTTCCATTAAAGTGAGATTTGTGAATGGCTCAGGGCTGTGAACTACATGTGGATTTTGAGGTCCTGTTTTCACTATAATACTGTATTGTATTCTTTTGGTTCTTAAGTAAGCCATAGTAATGCATTTTAAGACAGGTTTGTCATACACTAAAATAAACTTGTGATAATCCTAACCACATATGGGGTAAATTGAAATTAAGAGGTAGAAGTGAAAAATCTACTGTTCCCTTTCCTTCTCTCCTTACCCAGAGAGAGGGGGGAGAAGATGCAGGGATCCCAGGGATATCAGAGATGTCTGGTTCCTCTGAAATGGCTCGTTTCCTGATGATTGTTGTGACAGATTTCCATGGTGCAAGGGAGCAACTAGAAGCCATCAGTAGTCTATAGGCAGCATTGACACAGGTAATGTGGAGGAAGCTTTTTGTCACTGCTTAGGAGAAGTTTTGATTTATGGGACAGGTCATGGTTTGTGATACAGTGATGGGGCTGGCTCTTTCTGATTCCTGACCTGCAAACTGGGATGAAAACTGAAAATGTTTGCCATTGTGTGGATATTTTATTCTTGGATTAGTGTTAATTTTCACATTTCTGCTTGGGATGCACTATTTGCTTTTTCTTGCCTGATCTTTTCCTTCCTGAGTAAAGGCTTCTCTAATGAGCTGGGGTTTGCAGTGTGTAAGGGCAGAGAGATAACATTCTTCACTAAATTAATGGACCTCTGGTTCAGGATTGGTGAAATTGCCAAGCTTTGCAGGCAGTTAATTCAAAGTTTCAGGATCTTTGATTAGAACAGAAAATTTTGAGTTTTCAGTTGTGTTAATTGAAAAAAAACCTGACTCCAAAATATGTGTGTTGTGCAGGTGAAATAAGACAGAGCACCTCATTGCTTATGACACTTGCTTTATCTAAAGGTCTTACCCATTTTCAGTGTAAGTAGGGTCCTTCACAATTTGAACAACAGCTTAACTTACTGGTGGATATACAAAAATACATTTTGAACAATTTAGCAAGGAATGGAGTTTTATAGAAGAGTTACCGTTCCGTGAATCATTTCAAATTACATCAGAGCTAAAAAAATTAGTAATGTAATTTTTTTAAAATTTTATGCTTTGCACCTAGTTCTGGCTTACTGCTTCCTCAGAAAAGGGAGAGAAACAGGTATTTAATTCCTTATTGTCTGTTTCTTGAGTTTTCTATATCTTTTTCTTTAGTTCTTTAGCAATTAGATTTGCACTTCGTTTGCTCTACTGAATAAACTTCCATATGGTGAAGTAAGAAGGAAGAGTTTTCAGCTACATGAAAAAAAGAATCCTCCTGGGTTTATTTTGACCTTTCTCAAGTCTTACCTGCATGCATTTATTCCAGACCTCCACAACAGTACCTTCCAGCTGTATCCACCACCTTGCAAAGATTTGATCCCTGGGTTTAAAACCAACAAATCTTAGTGTTTTCATGTAGCTTTCTTTTGGAGAAGAAAACATTTTTAAGCTTATTTTGGGAGGTTGTTGCACCCACAAAGAAGCTGCATTGGAGGATGCTTAATTACTGCAGCACGATACCTTTTCTCCACACCATTTTGAGCTAAGTTTGGAGCCTTAACCAGAAACTTTTCTTCCTGTCACTCTATTTGGCTGTTCCTTGAACACATATAAAATGGAAGTCTAAAATTTCAATATCAGCATCTCCATCCAGTTCATTTAACCTAATTACCCTAATAATGGGATAACTGATATTTCATTATAAAAATTGTCAGTCTCCACAGGCTTTTCATTTCTTCTATGATATTATATTTGCTGTTCTCCTAGAAAAAGGCATAATGTGCTTCCAGATGTATATTCTTTTCTGAAACTGGAACTTTAATCCATCAAAATTCCGGGTTATGTAGATTTACTAAATGTCTATAATCTGAAGCATTCATATAATACTTTTGACCAGCATGTCATCACCCTATCTGTTCTGTGCTTCTGTAGTTGTATGTGTTTGTTTTTCATGAGGTTTATTTCTAAAGGCTCCATCAAAATGAAATCTGCTTAGAAAACCAACCACACACAAAACAGGAAAAAGACAGTTTTAATTACTGTTTTGGAAGGCATCTGCAAGGTTTTTTTTTGTTTTGTTTTACTTTGATTAATTGATGTATCATTGCTATGGATTTAACTGAAGTGTTTATTAAACAGTTTATAAAGTGGGAATGATTTTAATCACCCTTCTACAGCCTGAGTCTGATCTGAATGTATCCCCTGGTTTGATGTGTGGGAATTAGCACATGGGCAACTACAACTCATGGCTATTCCCTTAAAAGTTTATTGGACATGACACATCAAATAATCACAATTTCTAAAAAAGAAAATTATGTTTTCATGATTGGGCTAGAAAAACAACAAAATTTAAAATTTTGGTTATGGCCAACTTGTGAAATCTGTCACCTGCTGTTGTAATCTATATGCAGCTGTATTTGCAATCCTCTCTCTGTGACAGAGCATTCTCAAAACATTAATATGTACCTTGGATACTAAGAATTTGTTTAAAATAAAGCTGCAAGAACTTGAAAAACTTAACTGCCAAGGAAAGCATCTTTGCTTTTAGAAACAAACCATACCCCCAATGTTTGAGCTCAAATTGCTGGAGATAACGAAAGTTAGCAGAGAAAGCTCATAGAAAAAGAAACGTCATTTTAAATTTCACTTAAAAGAAATATATTTTCTTCCTTAACTAGTCCTTGTCTCAGATTAAAAAAAAAAAAATACTTCTACTGGCAAATCCATAGATAATAGCAGTGCTGAGATGTCCTTTCCAGCAAAAGCAAACTGTTAGTTTGTGTGTGCACTTAGCTGGAGGGATGTTGCCCATTCAAGGTGGGCTCTCCAGAGTGCAGCTTGCTGCTATGTGGTTTGAAACTTATTAGGTCAGTGATGTATTCAAACTGAGCTGAAAAATAAGCTTACAACCTCATTCTGCTTCCGGGAAGTGCATAATGTGGCAACAGCAGCCCTCATTAGCCATGAACGAGCTGCTGAGCACAGTCAGGGTACCAGGGTAGCCCAGGATGTGGGGACTGCTCTCAGGGACCTGTCTGAGAGCAGACACGGCTCCACAGCAGCCCTGCAGCAGCATTTGGAGCTGCCCTGACCTCAGCTGAGGGCAAGGAATGACAAATCAGTTGGAGGAATTTGAGCTGAGATTGGCACTGGGATATCTCACTTTCAGGTGGGTTCATGCCGTTTCAGAGCTTTGAGAGCTCCTCAGCTGGAGCGATCTCCAAGGATCTTTTTTAGCTTCATCTGTGCCCTTTAATTGTTGCACTGACACAAGTCTTCAAAAGTTTGGCAGTACTGTCAAAGTCAACAGACAGAAAGCTTTAAGTGTTCCCTTATGTTTTGGAACAGTCCGAGGTTCAACATAAGAATCATTTAATCCCATATTTTTATGAGAGAAGTGCTCTGAGGTACAGTGAGATATTTTGTTAGGTCAGAAATAATTTATAGTCTCTGGAAGGGGAGTTTTGTTCTAGTAAAAAGGCAAGAGGATTGGGTGGCTGAATGAATTTTTAGACATAAGTCTTTTGGGGACCTAACCCTTTGTGGTTAGCTTAAGAAAGAATCAAAGGGGACAAAGGAACCAAACTAGTTGCATTTCATATGACCTTTTCAAAACTAGATTATATTAAAAGTCAGCTTTCATTTGGAATAAAATCGTTTAATTTAGGTTTTACATATTTGTTTTTTTTCTGGGATCTCTTTGGGGTGCCTGTTCCCGTGCCTATGCTTGGTCAGAGCTAGTTTAGGCAATCAGGGCAGGTAATCCAGCTCAACAGAAACTGAGCTCCCACTGTAAGATGAAGCAGTGATAAAAGCAGTTTTGATATCCTTAATGTATTGGACTGGAAATTGAATCATAACCAGCAAAACCATCCTTTGGGAAGGGACTCAGTAACTGTGTCAAGGTATCTCGTTCCCTTTAATTAGGCAGAACACTCAGTTTCTCAAAAGATCAAATGAAAAACAAATAATAATTTTAGATTAGAAGCACTCAAGATGAGGATGGTATTTTGTTTATAGCCTTTCTCTAGTCTCTCACTGGGCTTCATCTGAAATTTGTGACATACACAAAAATTAAGTTTTAAGCCACTATAAAAATAGATCCTAATCACCCTGAGGCTTAAACTGAAAGCTGATAACATGTTTTGTACTTCTCTGTCATTATTAACAGGCTTCTTATTTAAAAAGAACAGGAGAGAAATAATTTTCTTTCTAGCTGCCTAAATATTTACTATGTTAACCAGGAAAACAGTCAGCACGCATCTATGCAACACAAATTTTCTTTCCATAAAATCAGATGTTTCTATGTGTACCTGAGCACAATATTTCTTTAAAATGTGTATTGGACATTTATGAAAATATTTTTTTCAATTCCCTTTTCATTTACAACTGAAAGCAAAGTAAACTGCAACATCAAATTTGCCTTGTTTTAGGAATGATACTGTTCCTTTTTTTTGAAAGTCATTATCCTGCAGTCTGGCCGTGTTACTGATATTTAATTATATCTTTAAGTATTGAGAGTTTTGAGTAATATTGTAAATTAAGATATAATTCATAATCTGTTTTCAGATGTGCATAGTGTGTGCTCACTATTAACTATTAAATCATGGTTACATCCTCTTATAAGAAACTGATTCATACCAGGATGTTTTTGATTGACTGAGAGCAATTTCTGTTGTATTTTGCCACTATAAATTACAGTATTTAGAGTGGATACAATTAATATTTCCGAAAGTTTGGGATGAGATACACCTGAAATACAAAACTAGTAAAACCAAGGTGCTGATACGTAATTTATATTTGGTCCTATTTTCTTAAAGGAAACAAATTGGCACAAGACTAATCCTGCAGTGTATTAATGGGCTCTGTATTTTTTTAGGTATGTACAGCCATCTTTACAACATCTAAATCTTTAGAGTGGTATTTTAGAGATTTATGTAGCTTCTTTAGTATCCTGTTCTTTTCACACCTTAAGGACACTTAACAATGTTTGAAGCTTCATTGCTGGTAGATAATGGTACATCAGGCTGAGGCCATTGTTCAAAATGCTGTGGACATAAGAGCAAATAACTGCTACTTAAAAGCAGAGGTTTTCTTGGCTTTGACTTGTTATTCATTCAAACTCCGTTCACCAAGGGAAATGCCAGATACAGCCATATATGTAGTTTGTCTTAAGGAAATAATTCAGTATTGATTTTTTCTGAATCATCATGTATGGTATATTTGTGGGATTTTTCAAAAGAAACCAAAAAACATTAGAAAATATTTATACAGATACAGAAATAATCCTAAAGCTCTTAACTTAGAGTATGTACATGGCCTTGCTTTTTTCTTTCTGTCCTTTTAATGGATTTAGAATTGCTCATCATTAGACTATTTTTGAGTAAGTCTAAAGAAGAGAATTTTTTTGCTCTGTTTTATTGAAGTTGTCTACCACCTTTTGTTCTCCTGATGGTGGTACTGTCCTGTTGGAGACATTTTGACCATATAATGAAATTTTTTCTCAAGACTTTACTGGAATTAATTCTTATAACAAGCCAACAAAGCCTGGCTACACCATGGTACCCACTGGACAAGATAAAGACAAAGGGCCTTTTTGTGTTCAACTGGGCAGAATTGTTTCTGTGATGACACAGAAGATAATACACTAACAACTTCTGCTTTTTAGCTGAAGCAGTTAGACTTTCCAGGTAGCACAATAAAATATTAAATGAAATGTAGGCTGCAGTTGACAGGATAGATGTACAGTGTATTGATTCAAGAAACTGCATAACCATAAAACCGAAATCCTGGAAACTGCTATATTAAACCTGAAGAATAGTAAGAGCCAGCATTTTGATGTAAGCTGGTTTGGACAGCTGTTCATTATTCATAGTAACCTACACTCCTAACTACAACTTGTGCCTCTAACTATAAGTATGGAGAAACTTCCCATAAACAAATAGATTTTTTTTTAAAAAAATTTGTTCATAGCTCAAGTGAACTTGCACAATGCAAGTTCCACAGCAAGGGATGGAGAGCTCAGTGAACTGTCAGCCATTCTCATTCTCAATTCTGTGAAAGGAAGCAGCAGGGTGGAAAGGTCCAAGGTTAAGTGTGTGGTGGGCTAAGTGATGAAAGAAAACCATGTTACATTCTTACTCTGGGATTTCTTAATTACGTATCCTGTTCCTGCAATATTCATTTCAGTTGTATGTTTTTGAGCAAGTTCTGAATTCCTTGGGCTTTTTCTAAATCATGAATGATGTTTCCTTCCTGCTGCAAATTCATGCACAGAGACTATTTTGAAATATTTACTCAATTGATCATTCAATGGAGAAAATATTATTCTCTTAGCAGAGAACAGTGCCATGCCATTCTCTAGTTCAGTCATATCACTAAATGCCATTTGCAAAGCTGGTGGTGTCAAAATGCTCTGGTGTTGTTAATTGGATGTAACAAATGGGAATTGTTTCAGAGTATTTTTCTCAAGCTGGGGAAGAAGGTATGAATTAGATATGTGGCAGAGTGACAAAATTCACAGTTAGTGCATCCTGAGACGCTTTATGCCACTTGTATCTTTTCAATATTCAAAATGTTCTTTTCCATATGGGTTTCTGTGACTTGTTGTCAGCATCTTTGTCTGTGTGATGTCCAGAAAGCTGTAGGGCTTTCTACTTCTTTCACCTCCTCTTCAGCAGAAAGCATGGGGACTCTCAAGCTTTCAGGCATTAGAGAGCAGTTGTTCTAATGGTATTGAGTTTTATTACTTGGCACTTTCTTTATGTGAGACAAAATAAAAATAGGGATGGTGTTTGAGGTAGGAAAATAGAAAAGATGCAGGGACTGAGATCCTGGAGAAATTTGTAAGAGAAGGGAATACAGGTGACCTCATCCCTGATCAGTAACAGCTGTGTTAATTACCCAATACAGCCTCGCCTCTGATGAGTCACAGCTGTATCCAATAAAGACAAGTGTGATGAGAGGGAGTGATAAAAGGGGGCCCTGGTGAGAGAGAATCACAAAGGAGGAGGAGCCTTGAGGAAGAGGGAACCTGAGGATCATGAAGAAGGAGGAGGATCCTGGGCAGAGAGAATCCCTGCTGTGAGGTCAGTCTGGGTCTGCACTCAGAGCCTGTTGTTGTTGAACCTGCAGTCACAGTCTGGCTGGGTAAAAGCTGCAGTCAGAGGCTGCACACTGATCCCTGCAGTCAGAGTTCAGCAGGAAATACCCAGCAGTCAGAGGCTGCAAGGGAAACCCACAGCAGGAGCTGCTGCTGCCAGGGTCAGTGAATGGTTTGGGTCAGGATGGCTGAGCTGTAAAGAGGAATAAATCGGGTCCCTTTTCATGCTGTGACAAACAAGCAGTCTGTGTCTGGGCTTATTTCTACCCTCTAACAAGAGGGCTGCTGCAACAGAATTTACTCCGTAGTCCAAGCTCTGTTGCTGAAGAAGCAGAGGTCTTCCTCCTGAGGTGTTGATGAATCTTTGGCATGTCCTGAGAACATAGAGAATCTCAAAAAGAAAGAGTGAGTGTTTGACTGTAAATCAAGAGCTGAAAAATAGAGAAAAATACTGTCTTTAATCTTGCATGTTGCTCAGGAAATTAGCAAAAAAAAAAAAATCATAACTGGGAAACTCCTTGATGGAAGTGCTTTTTTTACTGATCTGTTCTCCAAGGGTGATAAAGGTTTTGATTTTGGCTTACAGTCTCTCAGCCAGCTACGGAGAAAAAGCATCATGCTTAGGGCCAGTAGTGAGTGAATGGTGTCAGGAGTGATTCAGGAAAGAAATGAACATAGAGTCTGTCAGAAGATATTTCTGTTGCACTTTGCAAATGTGGTAATGTATTGAAACTGAAGGAGTAAAGTTATTTCAGTGGCAAACTAAAGCAATGAATATTTGTAATTGAAAACCCTGGGAGTGTATAAGAGTCTTGTTTTCACATTAGTTGCCTTTCCCAGTACCCACATATATATTAACATAATAGTGGTATGTCTTTCTGCATACAGAAGAACAATTTCTCTACTATTCATTAATTTATGTCAGTCTCTTCATGCAGTTTAAAACAATGATGCGTTTTATATCAATCTAAAAAAGTCATATAGGTGCACATATATGTAATCTTTCAAACTGTTTTTGAGTGGCTTAACTCATAAGACTCAACCCAAAGCCTACTACTGTAAATGTGCCAGTGCTTAGTCTCAGTAACTGTTCTACTGATTATGTCATCTCATGTTAATACACTGATCCAGAGGCTTGGAAGTTAAGTAGCTGTTCAGTGTTATGCTTCATCAATATTTTGTGTGTTATGTGAATTATCTCAGTGATTATGCAGCCTCAGAGATTAGGGTCATGCAGTCTTAATGAATTAATGATAAACCTATGTGAAAATGGCCACAGTTTACTATTGCTCAGTAACAGCAGAGTAAGAAAGGAATGTATTTCTTATTTAAAGGCAATTGTCAGCAGGTCGTGTGCATCATTAGACCAAGTTCTACACCTTCCCAGACTGAGTCGTGTCTGTTTTGACAGAAAGCAGAAAAGTGTGAGTCTGGCTTGGTATTTGTACATTTCTGCCCTTTTTAATTAAATGGCTTAAAACCCCTCGTGATGACAAGTACTAACTTCCTTCAGCTTTACACTGTGTTGTGTCATCTAGAGAAAACTGGAAACAATTTTGTGCAAGGGAAAGCCAGTGAGAAGTGACAAGTTGTACTGGCCTGCAGGAACTCATCATGTTAACTCCCTGGTGGGGAAACTAATGTGTGTCATTGTATTACGTGTAGTGAGTTCAGACTGGAGGGAACAGGGCTTGTTTAATGTGTTTTAATTTGCCAAAGCATAATTGCAACATTTAATTTTGTCTATGACTGGTAAAGACCTTAAATTTAGATGTGGCTGTTTTTTCAGTTTGCAGTTTTAAATTCAATGAGATCAAAAGATAAATCATTAATATTTACTCAAAACAAACAACAATAAGATAATAGGATCCATGCAATAGGGTATTGAAAAATGAAAGGCATTAGCTGTTTTTGTGTCCAATTTCACATGAATTTCTGTGACCTGATATGTACTTCATATATAGCAAATACGGTGCTTCATAGTATTTAATGTAGTTATCTCATTAGTTGGAAATATTGCCCCTAAATAGAGATAGATAGATAGATCTGTAAAACCTCCTCCTTTGCAGAGCAGAGATAATCCTGTGGATAAGACACTTAGCTGAAACTAGAAAAGTTTCCTTTTCTGTCTCAATTTTTATGTTGCCAAAAAATATCTGAATATCCCAATTACTGTAATTGTACAATGGAAGAGTTTGGTTTTTTTTGTTTTGTTTTTTTGCCTTGTCTGCTTGGATTTTAGTAAACTTCAACAAAATAAAAGCCATTCCTTCATCAATGATTCCTACAGGCAATCATGAGCTCAGTTACTCAAAATGTTTCTGCTGTGTAATAATCATAACCCAAGATAATATCAATATTTAAAATCTCTTCCGTGTATGTGCTCTTTAACAGAGGACTCAGGAGGTAAAAGTGCTTCACTGCCACACTTTTCTTGGTTCTTGTAAGGAATTTTCCTTGTCAGGATTTACTAAACATTCAGCAACACTCTCAATGCTAATATATGCACGACCTGTAAAACATGGTGCCACTGAGGCTTCCAAGGCACCTGTGCGATTTTAGCTGGTATGTAAATAATTCCAAATTGATTCAAAAACAGGGAAGTGAAAAATGATGAAATACGCAGTTAGGATTGAGCGCATAGCTCTTAGATTAGAAAAGAATTTATGAAATTAATCTGGAAGTACAGTTCTGGCCCCCTTGGAAGTAACCCTTCACATCACAGAGGAATTTCCCTCACCCATACATGTTCTGTTTTGATGCACCACACACAGTATAACTGAACACTCCCTTAGAAAGGCAAAAAAGTTTATACATAAGCACCTTGCAGACCTTTGTTGGGACAGGCTGCTAAGCCTCTCCCAGGAAAGGAAATCAGATCTAGAAATGTTGAAAAAGTGACAAAACTACCCTGTAAATGTTCAAGATTTCTTTATTTTAAACTTTTTGTGTTGGTGGTTTCTTACCACCGAGGGCACTTCTAAGGAATTAATTTAACCTTAACGACTTCAGTCCAGTAGGTTTTGCTTTCTATTTCCTAAAGTTTTATCCAATTAAACACTATTTTTAATATATCAACTGTTAAGAAGCAATGACATCAATATGACTTGCATTTTTATGCATTTTATAGTAGCTCTATCATTCAAATGGATGGCTTTAATGCTTTATTTCCACACAGATTTCCTGATTTACATGTGGACTAGAAGTACTGTGATAATTTTTAAAAGACTTTCCGTGGAAAAAATTGTCTAATTTACAGCGTCAAAGGGAAGTACCAAATCCTTTAACTGTGTTTGATCACAAAGAAATAAGCTGCATCTGCAAAAAGAATGCTTTCAACATTTCTAATTAAGTAGCTTAGGAGAAAATATGCAGCCATTTTGTTAGTACCACACTTCTTACATAAATGGCACTTCAGATCAGCTGCACGCTTAGTCACACGAGTCTGTGAATAATTCATCAGAAGAGACACAGCACCCTCCTCAGAAAGAAAAGCTTTGCAGTGGAAGTAACGTTATCAGTGGCTTTCTTTCCAAAGCCTCAGGAAAGAGGTGAGCCACTGAAAAATACTAATGTGCCACAAGGAAGGTTCTGGAATTTGCATGGCAAAACACGGATTTGGTGTGCAAACAAAGCGTTTATTGTCAACTGAGCATTTGTACCTCTGGAGATGTAATGTCACTTTTTTGCTTAATCAAGAGCTTTTGAAGATCTGTCTATTTCTTCCAAACATTTGTAACATATATATTCATCAACTATTTCCTCTGTATAAGGTTTGTGTAATATCACAGAGAAATGCTGTTAGGTTCACAGTTTGTCAAATTGGCATTGAAGCTGTCTATTAATTTTGTTTTAATTGACACATCATTGACAGTTTGTGAACTATACCTTCAAGATCAATATTTATAGTATTATATATTAAATTATATATATATTAAAACTATATATATATTATATAGTAAAAGAAAAAATATTGTCTGGAAAAAAATATACTTCCTTTTGAAATGTGCCAGCAGTAACAAGTGAGAAAAACTGTTGTGCTGATTGTGAGAAATTAAATTACAGTGATAGTAAATAAGCATGAAAACTTGGCATCTAGGCACTGTGCTCCAGTACCACTCTAATTTCTTGATGGAACCATGCTTTGAATATCACATTTAAAAAGCCATACAATTTTAAAAAAATATTTAGACACATTCTTAGATGAAAATGGAGTGTGACAGAAATGGTCTCATGGTGTGCCTGTTCCTAACAGGTACTGTTGCTAAAATATTTGGTGTAATGGAGGACTAACAGGGCTAGTGCAGTCTGTGTTTACATGACTGCTGCCAAGAAAATATTTTGAAGGAATGGGACAAATTTATCAAACTACAGAAGTGTAATAATAAAACAATTTCAACTTTTGAAGACAAGCATTACCTACCGTGAATAAAATCACCTGGTGTAAGGAAAGCAGCAGGAGCAAACAAATGAAAATGAGCAGTTCCTGGCAGTGATTATCCAGAGGCACAGCCTGGTGGGCAGCTGGGTGTGCCCTCTGGCAGCACGTGGTGCACCAAAGAGGTGTCTGAGTGTTACAGAGGGTACTGAAGACACACAGTATTGGACAGTACAGTAGGGAATTTGGTGAAGTTCATTTTTGTCATGACTGGGCAGTGTGTGTCCTCAGAGCTTTGCAGATGTGTGATGGCAGAATGCCATTTCTGATTGCTGCACAGCACTGATTGGACAGTTGATCAAAAGTACTGGAGTGTAGGAGAATTTTTCATCTGGGGTTACTGCAAGCAAATGAACATTTCTGTCACTCCAGAGATGATGATCAATCACTGTAGTTGTCTGGTGAATTTGTGTACACCACCAGAAAAAACACTCGGTTCTTCATGCCCTCACAAAAAGCACTGCCTACATCCATCCCTATGCATGAAAGTGTTACATATTTTTGCTGGAAATTCTTTTTTCTGACTATCTGCTGAAGGACCTTGCTCTTAGAATAAGAGCTCCTCCACAAAATTTGACCAATTTTTAACTTAGAGACTTTTTTTTTAATGTCACTTTATTTTTGGGCCTTTTAGAATTAGGCCATCATGTCTCCCCTTAACATTATTTACAAGTTATAGTGTAAGCTGGGATTGTTTCCCATTGTGTTTCTTATCTCTATCTAGGCCACCCTAACAAATTATGTTTGTAGGATTTATTGATGCTTTAAGATTTTAGCTCAACCATTTAAAATTTGTATCAAGTCAAAATGACTTTTTTTCTTGTGTGGGTGGGGATCGGTCTCATAAAAAATATTGCCAGTCAGGGAAGAATAGTTTGACCTATAGAAACCTTCATCAGAGTGCTCTAGAATGATCTATAGATCCTAAATTAGTTGGCCCTTATAGCACCTCATGTGGCAAGTTGTACTCTTGATCTTCAAAAAGTAGACGTTTTCCAAATCATCACCCAACTGGCTCTGATGAAACTGTAATTTCCAGTGTTTTATGTGTGTGGGCAGAGCTGAGCTGCACCTGGGTTGAGAGAAGCATAAAGAAAATCTAGATGACAAAATGCAAATTGCATTTGTGCTGTTTTCTAGTCTATTTCCTCAGTCGTCTGAGGTCTGCAGATAAAACTGCATTTTAGTACATAACATTTTTTATGCTTAGCTCACATAGTTTGTAGTCTTTCATTTCAAGAGAAGTAAATGTAATTCTTCAAAGGCTCTTTAGGGACCTCTTTGATGTGTGTCGTTTATATCCATTTTGGGCTGGGTTTGGTACAATCGCTGGGATTTTACAGGAGCTTAACCCAGAGTTTGGAAGCAGCCATTGAGGAAAATCTCACAGGATCATCAAAGTTATAGTGGCCAGTTCTAAGTAGTTTTCTTAGAGTTTCCAGTAGGTTTCTCTGCTCAGGTGACTTGAGATAAATGATTGTATAAAATCATATAGACCAGACACATGAAAATGTTTAAGTTTTAGTCATTGCACTTCAAAATCATGTAGATACCCAATGGGAAGCAAATAATGAGGGAAGCTTCCCCAGATTTCCCTCTAATACATGAAGAGTGAAAAGAGAAATAAGGGACAGCAGAAAGTGAATTATACATAAAACACTTGCACATGGATCAAAGAGAGAAAAGAGAAAGTGGTGAAAAACAGGGAGAACGGTTTTACCCTTTGCTGCTTATCTCCGTAGAGGTGTTCAAGGTTTCCATAGAAACTTGAACATAGCCTGAATTTGGGGGGAAATAGAATTTCTTCCATTTCTCTTTAACTGCTATAAATGCCATACAAAAATTGATGTGGGGTTTCTGTTTTGCATAACTAGGTCAGCTACTTCCACAAAAAACAAGCATTGAAGCAAATTAATCTATTGAGCTTCATGGTGAATTATGGATATAGGTCATTTTTACATGTCACTGGAACAATTTTGGTCATAAAACAAAGCTCAGTGGCACTAGGAGTTAAAATGGAGTTTCTTTCAGCAGGTGATGCAGTTTACATTGTATCAGTTAAAGAGATTTCTTGAAATAATATATCTACAATTTCTACTCTGTTCCAAATAATGATACTTTAAAAGAACTCTCTTTGTCCTTCTGCAATGTGTAATATTAGTTTGTTAAAAGAGAATGTGCATATATTATGGCACTTTGCCATCTAATGACTAATACCTAGAAATGGATTAAAATTAATTAAAAATAAGCAGCTATGTAAAACAATATACATAGCAAATGTGTTGTTTATAGCTGGTGTATAGTTCTTGGGGTATTTTTTAGGATGGTTCCGTGTATCTGTAATTAGCTCAGATACTTTTAACCTGAAGAAGCTGACAGTTACTTAGGCAATATCATCTCTCAGTACTGTCAAGGTATGAAAGGTTTTTTTAATTAAATTAATGAGTATGGGCTAACCTTAAAAGTGTGTCTGACTTCCATAAGAATGTTAGTTAGCAATTAAAGGTGTTCATTATGGATGGACATTTTGTTCAGCTGTAATCTGCAAAACAGCTCCTGTAGAATGTGCCCAGTTAAAGAGTACATTCTCAATCTAGTTTTAGGGAGTGGGTTTGTGTGTGTGTACAGTAAAATACAGAACTGAGTGTGTCTCAAGGGGAAGGCAGATATGCCTTCATGTCAGAGAGCAGGCAAATACAGTTCTAGAGGAATGTGGACACTGCAGGGCTAAGAAGGTGGGGATGACATTCCCAATCTTAGTTCAAAGGATTTTACATCATTTTTGCAGTAATTGGACATAGAAATTGGTGGGGGGGAACAAAAGGCAAGGTGCAGATGATGGGATTCCCTGCTCTGAAACGAGAGACAGGAAATGAGGGGCATCACTAGGTACAGACACACATCTGATGTGTGGGCTAGTGGGGCAGATGGGATGAGCAGGGCTGCTGCCAGGGCTCTCAGGCTGTGCCAGAGCCTGGCAGCTTGGCAGGGCAGTGCTCTCCTAAAGCCCATTCTCAGGCTTTATTTAATTCCTGCCTACCCCAATGTGCTGCTCGGACTTTGTTCACTATCAGCTGTTGGAGGCTGTCCACCACATGGCATCACTTACTCAGTTAAGCATGGACACATGTAAAGCACAGCTCTGTGGTTGAAAGTAATAGGCTGGATGATTTTGGGTCCAGATTTTTAGAACTCCAAGCTTTGGTAATTCAGTTCTCTGTAATTATGGCAGATTGAAAATTTCGGTGACATTTCTGTTGTTGGTTTTGCCCTTTATTTTTTATTTCACTTAAAACGAAACAAACCTCCTGTCTACACTAAAAATTAAACAGGTTATATATATTTCTATACATACAGTGTTGTTCATAAGGAATAGATTTGTACTTAGAAGTACATGCTTTGAAAAATTTGGCTGTTGAAAGACAACGTATTAATGGAAAAATATTGAATGAAAAGAGATTTCTTGAGATTATGCCAAAAATGTCAACAATAGTCCCATTATTAACATTTAATATTCAGGAGTTATATCTAATAATTTACTTTTATTGTGATGATTAACTACAAAAATTTCCTTTAGCGTTTTAGTAGATCTCCTATTCTTCCATTGTAAGCATTTTTATGCTTCTTTTATTTTTCTTCCTTGTGAATATTTTTAAAACAAGAATAAGTAGTTCACAGTACGCATATTTTGGTAATATTAATATTGCAGCTGATACAAGTATTCTGATTTTAATTCTTTTCTGTGTCAGTGAAATTATTGCAATGATGGTTTAATCTGTGCTTTTGGCCAGGCATCTCCAAAGTCTGTAAAAAGGATTTCTGATTTCCATGCAATGTGAGCCAAGGTTAGTACCTCACTGTCTCACTGAAAGAATTAATGTATAATATTTCATACTGTGTTATTTCCTGAGCAATATTGGCAGAAAACCTCTGGCTCCAGCAGGCTGGAAGCTTGAATGCTAAATTGAGGACATTGTTCTCATTAAAATTATTTTAATTATACCTTTCATTAGCAATATAGTGAATAAATATAAATTAAAATCATAAAGTAGTGTTCAGTGTTGCACTAAACAAGAAGGGAGCTGCCAAGTGCTAGTGAGTACAGGTTGTTGAATTACTGGAAAATATAAAACACTGTGGGGATGAGGGCTGCCCTTTGCCTGCCCTCAAAGAGGGTATCTCAGAACATCCACAAAATTACCTCAATGCAAAAGGTCTGCCTGACTCAGCACACCTGACACTCTCCAATGGGATAATAGTATTTGCTTAAGTTGTTCATAGGATAAACATTTTAAATATAAGTGGATAACAAATAATAAGCATAAATTGCGATTAATTGAGTTTTTGCAAATGTCAACAAATAAAAAACAAAACAAGAAGACTTAGGAACAGTTAATAAGGAATACCTTAAAAAATCTTGTATTGAAACTCTCCTTTAAATGTCTGCACCTGTGGTGGATATTCCACAATTACATCCTCAATATCTTGAAGATCCAAAATGCACTGTTAAAATATTCTCTTCATATGCATGGATTTTAAGTATAAAAGCATAGATGCGCACAAGAATTTCTAGGAGATCTGTTTCATGTTTTATTAAAACACACTTCAGTATGCTTCCCATTACCCAAGAACTTGACTCCTGTTCACTCTGCATATTTCTAAAAGAAATTTATTTTATCTTAAAGTTCACTTCTTTAACCCGTCCCTGTCCATATCCCCCAGTTTCATATCCCCCTGTACACAGTAAAAGAACTGTAATCTGAGATTATATCACATGTTAAAATCCATAGATAGGAAATCCTTCCTTGGTATAGTGAATAAGATTAACGAACACAATAACCTGGGTATGATGTGGGATTAGCAGGGCAATCTATTTTTAAGCATTAGAGCTCTGCTATCATTCCATTCCTTGAAAACACGGCAGAAATTGCTTCTTATTTTGTACAGTCTAAGCCTTGAGAAATTAAAATTAAAAAAAAAAATAGGGAGAGGGGAGAAAGAAATCCTTTTTCTTTGGCCTACAGCTAATTTGAACTCTTGAAGTTTCCATAAATACTGTTTCCTTAATAAAGAACTGATTGGTTGGCTCTGACATCCTTCAGAGACTTAGGACCATGTTTTATAGACCTTTGCTAGTGAATTTATTCCCTGGTTTAAATCTAAAAAGTCCAGCTGTTTCCAGTGTGGAATTCTTAACGACTGAAATATTGGATTTATTTAGTAATGATAAATAGGACAGCATTTGTAGCATTAGGGGAAAATTAATTTACCAATCTATAGTAGTAGGCCTCAATCCCACAATTCAAATTCATGGAGACCATTTATGTGAAAGTCAATGCCAGCATTTTACATCATTAAAATGAACAATATGATCCATGGGATGCCAATATAACAGCTCTCCAGGACCTGAAAAATTCACTAAGAGACTTACCATTTACTCTGTTGTTGAAAATCCTTGGAAAACACTTTCATGAAGCTCCTAGATATTTTTGTTTTACAGTGGGGGCACAGGTGTGTGGATTCACAGTCTAGTGTTACTGTTATGTTGCTTAGTGGTAAATAAATTACATTTTATACTAATGACTTAAACTAGAGCAAGATTTTTCATTTATGACATTAGTAATAGATGTCACTTGATATCCTGCTTATTATCCACAATGTGTTAGGAAATATATAATACACTGTGAATTTTTCATCATAATAAGATTGTTTGGTATATCTAAAAAAATTGTATTTTTGTATGAATTAATTATGGTTACAGGACACTTTCCAAACAGAAATTATTTAAGTGAAGTCCTTGAAGGCAGTGACACAATTTCATTAATTTTACAAGCATTGGTTTCAGTGAGCATTCATTTTTTACCAATTTATAGATCTTTGGAGAGAGCTTTTTCCCTTGGAACTGTGATCAGGGGAACGTGTTCAGCATAATCTCCTACCACATGTGATTGTGATCATAGAGCAGAGTTGAAAACTTAAGGCAGGAATACATCCATGTACATTTCACATATAAATACATTCATCCTGCTACTAAAACAGTGTCTCTCCTGGAGGAGGTCTGAATCTCTCAGTTGATTATCACTGTTACTGTTATACATGGAAAATTACCTTTTAGTTGGTGCCACTTTTGAACTGGAACAACATCTCCAGGCAAATATTCTGTGGCATGCATCACGTGCAGGCAGCTGCACTGAAACATGGTCATACACATCTTAGCCCAAGAGCTTCTAAGTGCTGTATTATTTACAGCTGCCCAGAACTGAAAAGTCATAGAGTTAAAAGATTAGATATTTATTAGCATATTGTCATTGCTAGAATTTTTTATGATTTCTTCCTCCATTGATGATAATCCCACATTTTATATTGAGAATTTTGTTTTTCCTTTCTAACCCCTCTTCTTTCCCCTAAACCACAAATCAGTAAAGCATGCTACAATAAAATTGTCAAAGCATCTATTGTATGCATTTCTGACTTCAAAAACCACAAGCATACATAATCCAGGTCAAACAAAATCTTGACATAATATGTGTAATTTTGTAATTAATTAATTAATGTACCTTTTCCTTTAGAGAAGCAAAAGTATGTCTCCATTATGCATCAAAGCACTATGTTTATCAAAAAATACTTTCCCAAATCTAGTATATATGCTTTATATCAGTAGATAATGACTAAGTCTGGCAAGGTTATAGGTATAATGCTATCCGCATAAAACTGAAATTCATCAGGGTGAAGCTTTAAAAATTTGACATAGCTTCAGGAACAAGAAGGTCTATTTTTCTCAAATAAACTATTGATTTACCTTATGGTCACTGATAGCATTATAAATTTTCAGGATATTCTTTCAGTACTTATATTCAAAGAGTTAGTTGTCTTAGCAAGAGCCTTCTGGAGATTCTGTATGAAATAACAAAGGAAACTTCAAAATTGCAGCAAATATATCTGCAAGCTGTAGGTGCTCAGAAGTTTAAATTCTTGCTGCTAGAATTATATGGACAGAAAATATGAAAGTGATGTTGAGATCTGTGTTGTTGATCACAAATCTTGTTGTGTATGTATTGGACTTCGGGTAAATGTAGAGTTCCCCTTGAGCAACCCAATTTCTGACTAATGATTTTTTTTTAACTGATGATTTGATAAAATTAATGAAAAGACAAATTTGAAAGTAAGTAAGGTCGTTGCAAGATGTCTGTCTTTATTGGAAATTATAAGCCAGTCTTCTCCCTGTCAGAGGTTTAGGGAAGAGACCCACAACTAACAAACCCAAGCCCCTCCCAAATCTCCATTAATATTAAACTTGGCAAGCATTGCAGGTAGATAGAAGTTCAGCTGCAAAGCATAGGTTGGTTATTTCTGACCTGTGCTAGTCAATGTGAAATAAACCCTACAGAAGTTACATGCAAGCCAGGAATCAATCAGAATTTTAATTAGTGCTGATAACTCTATTTATATGAGCAGTTTCCATAACTTGCTCTCAGAAGGACAACTCCTGCAGTGGTTTTTCAACTCCATTTGTAGTCGTGTCACCCGAGCCAGACTGCTTATTTTAGCCTTCATGTTGCATTTTCTGGGCCTGAAGGTTCACATGACTTACTTTTTATGAAGACTGCAGGCATTTTGCCATTTAGAAAAAGACTTAGACTGAAGTAACCCATATTGAACATTTTGCAAACTGAAGGGCAGTGGAAATTGAAAGACTCAGTAATTACTTAGGAAAATCCATCAATGTCATGGAACTTGTTGATACCTGTCACAGATTAATTTCACAAATTTTAATGAAAACAACACAGCTAATAGGCAACCAGAAATGGGATTCATTGTTGAGACAATATGGTTGATGGTCAGAAATGTTGTGTCCTTGCTTCTCTCAGTATTTACTGTATGAAGTTGGTCACTTGGCATTTCTGCATCGCTGTTTCCTTATGAGGCAAGTGGTGCTGGTTTGTCTTGGTAAAATTCAATGAAGCCTATTGACAAAACAGCCCAAGCTTTGTGCTAAATAATGCCTACTGTTCAGCACTTCTGTGATGCTTCACAAGTATTAGAAAGAGAGCTGGAAAACTGTGCTGGCATGAAAGTGTGTGTGGATGTAAAAGGTACAGCATCAGGTGGCTTTCCCTTTGAAGAACAAAGTGAGGACTTGAAATATTCAGTAAGAAAACTGAGATTCAAGGCAGAATCGCAGGTTCTTTGTAAACATGAAGAAAAACATGGCCAAGAACACAAATAAGTAGTACTGCAGGTGATTTCTTTTTTTATGGAGGATATTTCTAATCTTATTGTGGACATGCTCCCATTGTACAGTAGAGAATACTAAAAGAATATATGCTACATCTACCATATGAAATCTGTTTGTTCTTCTGTGCTTCTATCTAAAATAATAAGTGTTTTCCTACTAAAACTGGTGCTGTCAAGCCTCTTAACTAATAAAAATTTATTGGGTTGAGGTTGCAGTTATTAAGTCAAGTGTAATTAAATTATCACACGTTTAAAGATTTTTGACTTGAGAATTCCTGAGTCTGCATTTGTGTTTCTATCAATATTGATACACGCTTGTTTTAAATGCATGAACTTCTTTAAATTTAGGGACCTTCTCTGCCTCAAAGAGATCATCTGTGATATTGTTTTTACTGCTTTTCTGAATTCTTGTGACCAGGAATCCGAATTAATAACAACTATGGATCTGGAAAGACCGATTAGAATTAATTAGGAAATTGATTAAATATTCAGTATTTGTATCTGTCACTAAATAATGGCATATTAACATTTTTAAGAAAGTCTTATAAAGCAGATTTATTATTTTATTTGTCCCTTAATTTAGGGTGTTTTTGTTTTCCTTATAAGATACACATAATCATTTTATCTCTGCACTGATATATAAGGAGATAGTGTAAAACATTTATAGTGACCTTATATGTTTTACGTTCTTGCCCTATAAATCGGAGAGCTGGACAGACTGTACGTGATCTTGAGGGAAGAATATTAGTGAGCCTATAGCTTTGAAATTCTAAAAATCCCATCTAAACTTTTCTCAGTTTTATCTTTAACAAAGAAGTTAATGGAAAAGCTATGCAGGAATAGCAATAAAGAATACATTGCAGTGCATGACATTCCATTTCCTTGGAGCTGGGGAGATTAATGAACTTGCCTGTAGGTTGGTGCTACCTTTGGTCTTACAGAAATAAAGTGCCCATAACTATAATGCAGTCTCTCTGGCTTGGTCAAAGGAAGCCTTCCTTTAAAATAGGTTCTTTAGGATCATTTTTCTTTCTAGTTTTTACTGTATTAGCATGCCAGCATTTTAAAGATGTTAAAGAGTAATTGATTCCACAAAATGTGAATTTAATTTTGTTCATATGAAGATTAATCCCTGAAATTTAAAATCGGGTATCTAAGGTTAGGTACTTAAAATTTAGATACATAAATGTGTGATCTGATTTTGAAAGTGACTCTTAAAAAGAAATTAACATTTAAAATTAACCACCTCTGAAAATGGCACATTATAGCTATGGTATGAAACTCTAAGGACCACAGGAAGGGAACACGTTGCTTCAAATGTTTAGAAATTAATCAAAACAAGACCCAGCTTGTGGGGATGAGGTTAAAGTAAGTGTTTCCAAAATTAAGTTATAATTAGATATTATGCTTCCACAATCCTCATGTGGAATATTTTAATGTTTTGTCCCAATTTTCCAAATTTTATTATCATATTTTTGTTTTAATTCAGGGAACTTGCTCCCTTACTACATTCTGTAGTATATGAACAAGATTTCCAGGCAGGCTTCTCAGGTCATGTTGCTCCTGAGCAATGTTCTTTCCACAACTTTTTGTAAACGATTTGTGTTGATTTCACCTGCAGGCCATTAAGGGAATCTCTCTCAGTGAAATGAAAAACATTTTAAATGTCATTTTTAGTATGCAATTGGGAAAATACTATTCAAATACATAGAAATAAGTTTAAAAACTTAGCTCCTAGATGTGTAACTTTTTCTTAATTCAGTTCAAAACAAAGTTCAGAGTGTCCCAGGCTGTAAGTAAGGTGTGTTGTCAGGTTCTCTGGGCGTTTAAACAGAAGGATTTTTTTTCATATTTTTGTGATCTGTTGGATATTTTTCCAAAAGATGGGAATTTACTTTTCATCAAACAAACCTTTATTTGACTAAAACTCAACATACCTGCAACAGCTGGGAATATGATTTCCCCATTTAGGTATTTTTAAAATAAACCAGCAAACCATATAGACTTTTTCAGATTTTTTGGTTGGTTTGGTTTTTTTTCTTTGGTTTTTTTTTTGTCATTTTCACCATGGCTCTGCACATATCAGGATCCTCCAGACAGAGAAATGTTCATGTTTCCATATTTGAAATTAAGAAGGAAAAAATTAAGAAAAAAGGTTATTATGGTAGTTTATGTGAGAAGTAAGTGAGTTTCTTTGAAATATTAGTAGTACAATTTTAGAAATTTTGAGCAGGTTAGATGGAATGTGTTAAATATCTCTTCACTCAGTGAAGATTCAAAAATGAAAATAGTAAATACCATGCTTTTCATTTCAAGAATACTGTATTAGGAAAGAAAACTTTATACAGCTGAAACTATTGGATGGTGTTTTATCTCCTACTTGATAGCAAAATCAGTATCTCAACAGTAAGAGAGGGGATATAGAAAGGAGAAAAAGTGCATGAAAACAGATGCAGGGCTCATATTATCCAAAGATGCCTGAGGACGAGTTAAATATTGCTGTAGTATGCTCATGGAAGAGGATAAATACGTATAAGAAAATACATAGAATAGTATTGCAAGCAACATAATTTTCTCTTTATTTGATTTAATAGCGGTGGATATCCCAGCATTAGAGCAGCCAACTAGGAGAACGAATGTTAGGCCTTTGACAGCTTTGTCTGGGATGTCCCTCTCCCTTTCTTATGAAACTCTCCTGAAACAGTATGAGCTGCAATGAGCAGCAGGCTACAGCTCATGCAAATTATCAATGCTGAATTAGTCACACATATAAAATAACCCTTAAAGTACATCTAGCTAACGATTTTGTTGACTCTTCAGCTGCAAAATAGACTGCAATGAATTTATTTGTAGCATGCAAATGCTTTTTGCCTTGAAGTATTCTTATCACAAAGCTTCAGATTAATCATTTTTCCACCTTATTGCACATTCTAGGAACCAGGTATGCCTAAAAAAAGTTCAGCTTTCATCCTTCAATGAGTTAATTAGGCTAAAGCAAAAGAGAAGCATTATTGAGGTGTGGAAATGAATTTGTTGTCTTTTTTTCCATGAAATCAGGCACATCATTACAGAGCTGAGTGCCAAGATGTTAATTTCCTTGCTCCACAAGGATTTACAGGCACTGCCAAACTGTCTGTTCTTATCAAACTTTACTTGGTTGCAAATGAACAAAAGATTTTAGATCAAATTTCACTGTTTAAAGCAATTTGATTAATTAGTAGACATGGATTAGATAATGGAATAAAACTCACACTCTAAAGCACGGAAAAATAGCTTGTAAAATCACTGAGGAACATGAGACAAAAATTCTTCAAATTCATACCACTCAGAATTTCTACTGCTTACTAATACTGTAAGGTACAAAATGGAAACATGTAATTAACTTTCCTCAGGTTTCTAAGAGCTATCATTATTTCTGCCTAGAAAAAAAAAAAGCACAGCCCTCTGACTGTGTATTTATTTCTTGGCACAGCATCCCACTAGGACGTGTGCCAAGAAACCCTGGACGACGTCAGATTTTCACAGCGAGAAATCCCCAGCCAGTCCCAGCACTAAACATCACGAGATTTTGAAGGGACAGAGCCTGAGGACAACCTGAGTCAGAGCGAGCTGTGCCTGGCACCAGCTTTTGTACTCTTACTGGGACGCAGGTGATGGGCAGCATCCCCCTGTGGAGTGAGGCACAGCCCCCTCTGTCCCCTGATGCATTTCTGCATGAAGCCAGAATGTTATTAGCCCCAGGAAGGTGCATCACACCTGAGGGTTGCCCACAGCCTCTTAGAAATGGCTTATAAAAAACAGTGAGACGGCATGATGGGAGGTGTTTGGGAAGCAAAAGGTTTTAATAAAGGTGAAAATAACAAACTGTACAAAACAAAAGAGGTATAAGCTGTGCAGGGTGCAGGGAAGATCCACACACCTGCTATCACACCCCAAAAATGCACCAGGAGTCTCCATGCTCTCCTTTAAGTGTTTAACGATTTAGAGGGGGTTCTTGTCATCTTGCCCAATAGAAGTAGCTACAGGTCTTGATTTTCAAGGATCCAACAGGTGCCTTTGTCCTGGCACAAGGCCAATTACTTTGAGAAGAGCATGGAAGTTTCTGGTTGTTTGCTTTATAAGTGAAACAAAGAATGAAACCCAAATCCTTTCCTAATATGGGAACACCTGCTAGGGTGTGGGGGTGCATTGCTTCTGTCCCCCTCTGTCCCCCTCACTCTCTGGAATCCCAGGTTTATGCAGAAGCCTTATCTCACCACGTGCCAGCCCTGGGAAGTGCCTGCTGGCTCCACAGGTTTCCCACCCAGATTTCCCACACAAACTTCTGCTTGAAACAAAGTTTTGCCTCTGAGTCTCCCAGGGGAAGAATTTTGGAGACTGAGATATTTACAGTTTGGTAGAAAACGGCATGGCCTGCTAGTTTGATGCTGAAATACACTCATAGCAACTCTGGAGAGTAGGGTAGTGTGGGGTCTGGAAATATTAAACCAACTGCACCTAGCTTGCTAAATTAGAAGATGTGGGAAAATCCTAAAGTTGAGACACTTAAAATTTCATTAGGGCCGTGGGTTTAGGCACTACCTGTAAATTATACAGAGCACTTGAAATCTTCTGCAGGGATGGTGATGCCTGTTTGTCTTTTTTCCCCTCTAGTGTAATCTCTGAAGAAGGGTCTCAGCCAACACAGTTGCAAAGCCTCCAGCAGCTGACTTGAAGCGTTGGGACTTGAAGTGTCCTGCACCTAAAGGAAGAGGAGCATTAAAGGTCATGTCTCAGTGGTTTTAAGAGCATGTCTAGCCCAGCACAGGAGGCCTACACAAAGGTAGGTTATAATGCATAAGTGCTGTTTATTTTCCTTTTATCATTCTTGATATGGCAGTTTATATTTTTACATAACTTTGGCAGATATTTCTCTTCCAGAACTGTGGCTCTACACATAGTAGGTGGGAAAATCTCCCTGTTGTAGTTAGGCCAAGAAATTTGGTTTTAAAAGTCTAAATAAGGCATATACTGGAAAAAAACCCTACCTTTTTCTGCATGATTGTTTGTATATAGTCAGATAAATAATTGGTCTGGGGTTCCTGTATGATAATTGAATGAAGGAATATGCCTCAAGGAGAAGGAGTTTCGTGTATAACACAGGCAAAATCTTGGATTTAAAGAAGCACTGTCTTTTGGTTGGCAGAGGGAGGCCTTTCACTACTTCTGGTATGAATGATGTTAATGGAAAACAGATAAGTCTCACATCAGTAATTGGTTGCTGTAGGTAGGACTTTTCTCCAGAATTTCCACGATAAGGCTTCATACTGCTTCTGATTCCTCCATTCTGTTTTGTGTCTTTTGTTGAAAAAGTCCTCATACACTGTTCTCAGCAGTTTGATGCAATCCTGTGCTGCTCACCTAAATGCTAGGACAAATGTATTTTCTAAGGCAGGCAAATAACTGACTGAAAATATTTACTAGATTATCCCATAATTTTGATAGAGGGAATGGGAAGTCTGAGTAATTTTTGTAGCAGTTTCTCCTGCTGAAGGAAATAATGTGAAAATGTACTTCTTTGGGGATGAAAAAGGAGAAAGAAGTACCAAGGTTTGCTCTTGTTGATGATTTGTACGACTTATTCCTTGTGCTGTAAGATGCTGATCAGGGAAAGTCCACGTTTCATTGGAAATTTGATGTTTTTCAGAGCTGATATAGAGTGAGGAAGTTTGGCCCCTTTTCATTCTATTTCTACATTGACCGAATGTGCTCTGTCTAAAAATTGTAAAATCAGAACTTTAGTGAATTTTTTTTCATTTGACTTGCTAATTAAGGAGTTTGGAAACATTTTTAATTATCCCTTTTTGGGGGAGATAGAGTTCACCACTTCCTGTTATTTGAAGCCAGTGGAATTAAAGCAGCAGAGAGTTTGTCTGTTTATGGTTTGGAAGCAAGAATGGACCTAGTGTGAAAGCTCTCCCCTTTGATTTGAAGACATTCAGTGATTTTCTTGCTAGTCTGAGAAATAATGTGAAGTCATGCTGCTCCTGCTTAAAAGTGTATGGAATATCCTTTCCTTTTTATATTTGCGAATTGTGATACTGTAGTAAATATTTTTGCTAGATAGCGCATTAAGAATAACCTTACTTTGAAATTCAATGGTTTATAAATAAGCAGTTAGAATGTAATGATGAAGAACCAAAATATCTGACCTTTTTTGAATGGATACTAATATTTATTCAGGGTCATTTCCTAGCCAAGAGTTTCCTACCTAATGAGTTAGGTTAAAAAACTAGTGCCTTACCAGTCAATTAGCAATTTCAGGGCACTGGTGAGCAGTCAATTACTGTTGTAATGCTTCTGTTGTATATTAGGTCAAACCAATTTGTAATTATAACTTCTCTTTCAGTTTATGGGTATGAATATCTATGTCATATAAAACAATTCTGCATGGGTTTATCAAAAATATAAACACGTCTGGAAATGCAGCGATCATGTTGTCAAAGAACTTCAGGTTTTCCTCAATTTATTTATGCTGTATAGCATAAATACATACATAAGATTATTATATGCAGTGGTGAACAAAGAATTTATGGATCTGGACTCAAGCTTTTTCAATTAGGAACTACTCTACAAAATGTGCATTGCTAAGAGTTGCACTGGAATATAACAGGATTCAGATTAGGTCAGGTGATTTCAATTGGGAAAAGAGGTTAGAAGAAAAAAGGATTGTATTGCTAGAAGAATTAACTTGATATATGGATGATACAGATATTTTTTGTAGGACCTTCATTTGGTGTGAATTGGTAGAGATCCTTACAAAGTGCTACTGTGTAAAAACATTTATATTCCCCATGCTTCTGTAAGTTTTCATTCAGCGTCTGGAACTTGAGGTCAGAGGAGCCCAATGAACAATTTGAGGTGATTCCTGATAGTCTGCTTGTGTTCTGGAAGGTTTCGTGATGGAACTGGCTGTGACAGAGAATTGCTGTTACCCCATTTCTTGGCCTCTTTCCTGATGTTTTTGTCTGTCATTTCCATAACTTTCAGATCTGGTTTAATGCAGGAAGAGTGATGCTTCACCAAAGCAGTGACTTTTCCTTTTTTTATTTTTTTGCCATATTGGGTAACTGTGTGACTGCCCTAAATTGTGCATTAGCCAGGCTGCTGCTGGCACCACTTGGTTTCACTCCTGCCTATATCTGAAGGAGGGTGACATTCACAGCAAACAGAGGCAACAAGTTTTTCAGCTTTCCACAGAATAGGCACTGTCTGTAAAGCTTAGACAAGCAGCAGCATCAGCCTGTTAGGAGCTGGGATCTACTGCGCAGCCGTGTAAAATGATCATGGTGTCTGCACCTGCAGGATGAACCTAAAGAAAATCATAACAGTTCTCATCAGGTCTGATTATGATGTCTTTATTGTCTGTACTTTTTCTTAAATCTTTGAAGTGCTTTGGTTCTTTTTCTCCCTCTTAATTTTCAGTGATAGGATACCAGGCTGGAAGAGGCTTCAAGGATCAGCTGCTCCAACTGTTTCCTGGCAAAATTAGGGTCTAGACAAGGTGACCCAGCATTCTGTTTAGTCAAATCTCAAGTGTCCAAGGTCACTATCCCAAGGAGATGATTCCAAAGGCTGATATTTCTCATTGTGAAAATTCCCTAACAGGAAGCATCTTGAAAATGCACGACTCACCTTCTTTATGTGGGTCATCATGTAGGAATGGAAAAATGTTTTGGCCATGTCCCTGATCAAGCAAAATGTTCCTTAAGGCACATTGCTTAATGCTGCAAAATGGTAAGGGACCTGTAAGTGAGAGGATATACACATTGTCCTTCTAGAATATAGGGAAAGAGAAGGAAAGGAGTGAAATAACAATGAGTAAGTTTTAAATGTAAGTTATTCTTGTTTTTATCATGGTTATTAATATATTAGTTTCAATAATAAACATATATGTTTTGGGCAATGTGCCAAATTTGAAAGAAAATTATGTTCTAATAACGCATTTTATTGCTGAAATAACTAGTAGAACTAAGGAAGAAAATTTGTTATTAGAAGAAAAGTTTCAAACAGAACATGCGATACTATATTTACAGCAGATTGACTTTTCTTTGTCAGTAATTAGATTTTTAAGAGAGGGTAGATGGTTGTGTTTGCAGAAGCCAAGGAACCCTACTGACTCAGTCCTGTTCAGTTATCAGCAATGACATGGAAAGCTCATAAAACTGGGGGTTGTACTACGTACCTGAGCTCTCTTAAAATTTAGTCTGAGGTTCTGAAATTCAAGGAACTGTCTTCAGGCAAGGAAATTAATGAATATTACACTGAGATTCTATACTAATGAATACTATAGTCAAAATTAAATCCTTTGTTTCAGTTTACCAGATTCATTTCTCAGGCTACTTTGTCTAAATTAAGTCTGATTCTACAGAGGGCATTTCTTGTCATATGGTACATATCCCAGGGCAAACCTAAGGAAAATGCTGCTTTTCTACAACTAACATAAGGAAATGAATAAATGTTCCTTTCAGAGAGCTGCCTAATTCCAGAGAAGATAGGGCCTGTCAATTAAAGAGCTGCCACAACAAAAATGTGTGGTGTTTTCAGTTGCATTTATGGGTTAAATGCTCCTATATCTTACTCCGTACTTCTGTGTAAGGTTTAGCAATACAGTGAATGAGTCAAAGTCCTCTTCAAAAATGGATCATAAAATAGTGCAAACCAGAGACTTCAGTGAGATTCAAAAGAATGAGGCATGGATTTATGGGCTTATTTTGCTTATTGCTGCTTAGGAAAAAACCCTTTTTTTCTTATATCTTTGATGCATTACTTCAAGTAATTAATTCATTAGTTAAATAGATTAACAGAAGTTATAAATTTTACTCTGAAAACTACCTGTGTATAGAATAGATTATACTTATTTATTTCATTCTTTTACCAAGACAGAAAAAAAAAAATTAAAAATCCAGTACTGAAAATCCTTCGATGAGTATTTAGAGTGTATTTTATGTTCTAAGGATACTAAGTCATAGACATTGTTCAAAAAGATATTAACTGTACTTTTTCCTGTGCTTACAAATATAGCATGGAAATGAAACAAGTTGCAGCGTCACCAAATTGGCAGAGAAAGGCCAGCACAGGCTCATAACCATGCTGGGCACGTTTGCCCGATATCTGCTCAGCTGAGTCATTTTGTCTTGGAGCTCTGGCAGTGCAGCACTGCCAGGCCCACTGGGAATGCCGACAAAACCATATAACCAGGTTTAGGAGCTGAGAATTTCAGGTTTAGGTCATGTCATGTCTGTCTATATCTGTGTGTCTGTCCCCCTCCCTCCTCACCAAAACCAATTTTCACTAAAATTTTTAACATGCACACCACCTACACCTATTTCCTCTCATGCTGTAGATCATGAAAATTTCAGTTGTCTTCGTTAATTAGCTTATCCTTCTTTTTTTTCCTAAAGAACTTATTGACTATCTGATTTTGGAGGTGAGTTTTGTGTGTAGAAAATTAGTAGAAGTCTAGCATGACACCAAGCATTGATTAAAGAACTTGGGAAAGTCTCTTGTACAAAGGGATCTCTGAAATATTTATTATTATTTGCTTAAAAAATTATCATTAGATTTTAGACTACTTTTCAGGAATCCTTTAAACTCAGTCCTAAACAATATGTTTAATTACTGCAAAAAACAACTACATGAAGTTTGGATGTGTCAGGTGAACTTAGCTTAGCTATGTAAATTAATGTTTCCTTAATCTTGCTGCTCTCTAAAACCACAACGAAGTAAATGGAACCCACGTGCAACAAAAATGCCCAGCTAAGTACTGCTTCTGAATAAAATAATCCTAGGAATGTGGGAACTGCTTCTAGCTTCAGGTCTTTTTGCCTAGAAATACTAGGAAATATTTTAACCATTTTTGTGACCACGTGATGTTTTTCTTCACAGTTTCAGTAGTATTAAGTTCAAAAGAATAATAAATAGAGATGGTATCTCTTCATGTAGAGCCATCTTCCAGTTTGAACAAAATAATCTTTACTGATGTAATCTGTTGTGGTTAAAGCAGAATTTACACTCAGATCATTAGTGATGCTCGTAATGACTGATAAAGCTTATGGACTAAATAGACAGGAGACATAAAAGGAGAGACTGGAAAGGGAGATGGAGATATTGGGTTGTAGCAGAACCAGAAGTAGATTTTGATTTTTACATTCCTCTGACAATATTATACTATATCACTTTTATATTCATGTGAGTGCTCTGAGGTTTCACCTGGATTTCTGGGATGCTTATTTTAATACATGGGATAATAAAGTGGGAGATTACCTTTGTGTGGAAAATTACCCAAATAGATAAAACCTCAGCCACATAATGCCACGGAATCCATTTAAAATCAATAGTAATATTTTTAATTTTACATGATTACTAAAAATACACTAAAAGTTACTGAACATAGTTTTTCCCCTGCAGCATAATGAATGCAGAGAAACAACAGTGTGTTTTCAAATCAGAACATCAGTAAAATGAATTTTTACACATGTGAAGAAAAAGTGTAAGCATTTGTTAATAAAATCTAGGACAGTTCACCATGGAAAACAAGATGTAGATGTTCTTAGCTGATGTAAAGGTGTTGCCATGTGCTGTGTTTGGTGTGTGTGCTCTGGGTTGCTGTTTTGCACAGCTGAACATTATCAGAATGAAATAAATGAAGATAGAGGAGTGCTCCCACAGACAATCAGAACAGCCACTCACACACTGTTTTTTTGCAGGCAATATTAGGCAGATGTGTGGGCAGCTGAATTGTGAAAGCCAGTTGAGACTGGAGATATTTGCAGATTTCTGTTGTATAAAACAAAAGGAATAAATTCTTTGCTAAGCCCCCTGATAAACATGGAAATTATTGGATTCAGGGCCTACCAGTCATTCAAGTGGTGCAGGTTCTACAGATACATAAAAATAGATACTGTAATCGTTGCAATGAAAAGTTGTGAAGTGATTTTTGGTTCAACTCTTCTGTTAGTTTGTGCTGTATCACATGTAGTGTAAGGTAGCTTTGTTACAGGATGTATAACAGAGAACATGTTAAAAATATTTGGTTTATTTGCTCATGATTTGGGGAGTCTCCTGATCGTTTTAATGCACCCTTCAAAAGCATCATACGCACTACATAGTTCAGCGTTGCAATTTCCATTTTTTGAGCAAATAAGTGTATGAAAGCCTGAAATACTAAAGAATCTGCTGATTAAGCCAGAGCTTCCAGTGCTGATAGCTGTGCATGTGGACATTATCCTCTGCAAGCAAAGTCCTACCCAGATTGTGGAATGCCAAATTTGTGTATGTGCACAAGTGCTGAGAAGGTAGATCATCTTGTTGATGTAAAATTAATATTTTACAAACAAATGTCCAGTTCATTCTTATCAAGGAAATTCTACAGCAACCAAAAGTAAACCTTAAACCTGATTACAGTCAAATGAATTATCTCCATCTGGACTAGTAAAAGCTAGGTTCTTCATTATTATGGGAAAGAATTTACTCATAAAAGAGATTTAACATCATTTCCTAACCGACTGATGACAGAAAACTTGTTAGAGATTTGTGAAGTCACTTTCTATTTCTTACCTTTATTGATGGCTCCTTGGGATAGAACAAAAACTGACTTTATCATATTCTAATCCCTTGAACATTCAGCTTTCTGTTAGAAACAACTTCAGCATGTTTTGACCTTGTTTTTGACAAATTCTGAATTATATTGGATGTAAAAGTCATTTAATATAAGAATGGGAAGGGCAGAGAACAAAACAGTGTCTCTGAAAAAATTTAAATATCAATATATAGGGGAAAATGTTTAAGTATTTTTTTAAATAACATTAAAATCATTATTTTAAAACAACAAAAAAATCATTGCAATAGTCTAATCAAGTCTGTTTTGACTGAAAATACATTGTTTGTTCATGCTGATGAAGTGTTCTTTATAAAGAGGTTAGAGAGGCAGTTAGCCCGTTGTCTCTTTCAGTCTGTTGTTGGGGCTTATGAGTGGGAACCTCAGTTTGTGTTTTTCACATTGAAGTATTTTTTCCATTTCCAAAAAAATGATGTTGATCAAGCTATGAGGTTAGTTGACGACAGTAAACTGTATTGCAGTACCTTTGCAATATTCTTTTATGATTAGAGAAAACAAACATGGATGACTTCATGAATCAATAGAAGTGTTTTCAGTGTGCCAATAGCAGTGCTCTGGTCGTTCAAGTAGGTAAACTCAGCCTGGAATATTGTCTGTAAAATGTTAAATGTCACATCAGGTTCCTTACCACCATGATAAATGCTACTTAAAAATCTGAAAAAAGTGTGTTTTCCCTACCCTTTATAATGTGTGTATCACTTTTACATTTTCATCCTTCATGCACATTTGACATGTGCAGCCAGTGGTGTTTTACTTCCTTTCTTCTACAAATTAAATAATCATTGGCAAGTAGTGACCTTGGTCTTTCTCCCTTTCAGCATATGCTACTGACAAAACTATAGGACTCAACTTCATTAATTTTTGTATCTTTTAAAAAAAAAGGTGTATTATTTTCAGTACAATAACAGAAGTAATACAAATGCCAGTTTTGAATTATATGTAATTTTCATTTGTAGCTACCAGGCATTCCACCTGAATTTTCTTTTGTTTTTAAAGCGCTTCAAGCGATTTTTATTTCTTTGCAGATTTTCTGAACTCTAAAGAACAAACAATAACAAAAAATCCTAAGCAATGCTTTAAGTTGACATTTAGTAAATCACAATTGCTGCATTTCATCATAAACTCTAAAGAACAAACAACAACAAAAAATCTTAAGTTTAAGAAGATAATATAAGCACAATGCTTTTCCACTGCTGTTTACTTATGGAACTGTTGATTACATATTTAAAGGTCTGTTAGTAATTTTTAATGTTTCTTGGTAGTAAAGGCAGATTTGATTTGTGCTTATATTAATTTTAAAAAAATCATTCTAAAACCCAGGACCGTATCCAGCCACAACATTTTTTTTTTAATTAATAGCCAATCTTTATAAAGCTTATATTCAAGCTTTATAAAAATAGGCTATTAGTTAAAAAATTAGGCTATTAATTAAAAAAATAGGCTATCAGTTACTGATGTAGTAATTTATGGAGATTTTTGGTAGAGAACTCAGAAAAAATTTCATTAAAACAGATACACTTAATAGGGTTTTTTGGACTTTATCTTTTCTGTGCTGTGGTGGGTGTTGCTCTATTGGCTGGTTCATTTGTCAGCTGAAGTGCCACACAAAGGGAGAAGTGGTGGACTTGGAAGGAATTTAGTGGCACATTACCACGTGTCGTGTCCTCACAGTGCAAGGAGAGGCTGCACCTGCCATGGGAAGGGCAGGTGTGCTGCTTCACACATCCCCTGCTCTTGCATTCTTCTCCCATCACATTTTGATAGCTCTAATGCTTGGTTACTGAAGGAGAAAGGGATCAGAGACCTGAAGGAAATCAGAGGATTCATTTGTTAGATTGAGCTTTGGTAACATTGCAGGGGGCATTCCCAGTGACTGCAGTGAACTTGCTAGAATATAAAAAATCACTATACTGAAACCTTTACTGTCAAGGGTGCTCTCTGTGGTCAGTCCTCAGCACCTACTTGTCATTCAGGTTTCTCTGAGCTTTCCTTGAATGCATAAAATAGATGGTATTGTAGGAGGAAGAGAAAACAGGTGATGCTAGATAAGTTTCTCTGTCATCTGTTGCAGAGATGTCTAATTTTTCCCGCATGGATTATGTGTGTATAAAATAGGTGATGCTGCCCAGAATGCTAAATACTCTGAAACAGGTAGCACATTAAGTTTTGGACTTGGTTCAATCTAGAAAATTATGTATGTTGGCCTATGCAAGCCTGTTTATACATTATCATATTATATATATGTGCCATTTCCATATGTATTTAAAGATATATATGTGCTTGAATGCCTAGGCACGTGGGTAAACTTATATTTATGAAATCTGCAGGTTGAATCAAGCATCAGTATAATACCCTGTTTCTTTCAGAATAGTGTGAGAAACAGGAGACCTTATATATATACACATGTGTGGTAACATCTGCTTTTGCCACCCACTTGAGAAATTAAAATATAACAGAAGGGAAGGAACATCTGTCCTCTGGAAATCATCCGCGCAGGCAGCATGTCCCCGAGCGGCCCGGAGCGGAGGAGTCTGGCACACATGTGCAGCTCCCAGGGGAAACCCTGCACAGCAAAGCAGGACATGTGCTCCTTGCAAAGGAGGCACCAGAGCTGTAGGAGGCTCCCTTGGTGCTCACGAGCACAGATCATCCCTGGAGGTGTCAGAATGGTGGGGCCGGTTAAGGCCACTGGGCTTTGCTGCTGTAGGGTTGTAACTCAAGCAATGCAAAATGAGAGAAAGGAGTTAAATTCCGTGGGACAGTCAGATTGCCCTTTCAGTCACTGCTGCTTTGAAGTTCATTTCATTAATTGTTACCTGTGTCTTGCTAGAACCAGCCTCTTGGGTTTTTGTCCTTCACTGATACAAAAACTAGCACAAAGCCGCCTTTTGTCATTTTCTGTCAAACTTAATCTAAAAAATAATTTTGGACAACTTTGATGTTTTTGAACATATTCTTATGTTAAATATTCATGGAAGGAGGGATAAAGGAGCAGTGTGAGACAAGTGGCATCAGTGACCCATGCACTGTGCTGTTACATTAAGCGGGTGTGCACATCAGTACCCAAAGGCTCATTCTCAAGAGAAGGCCTTTTGTCAGTGAAATCTGTGCTCCTGCAAAACATGAGTGATGCCTGTTGGTGCAGAGCAGGTGGTTGAGCCTATTCACAGAATGGGAGGAGATGGGAGATTATGAAGAATATTCTCCTGGTCTCCTGTTGACAATTCTGTGATGTACCTTTACAGGTCAAATTCCTTCTGGTGAAAGAAATTCTTATTTTTTAAATTTTTTGCTCAAGAGATCTTCTCAGCATTTTCTACTGAACCTGGAAGACAGGATAATTTTCTTGTGCTCCATTTAAAAATAGAGATAGATAGACATAGATATGTATTCTCTGCTTTGCTGTAATTATAACTTGAAGTTGGGAATTGCAGTTCTGCATATTACCTTTATATTATTTCAGGGAATAATACTTCATGGTTCTTATAAATTTGATCATATTTTTTGATAAGTAAATGTGATCACAATTGTGATTTTACAGTTCAAATAAAGCTGAAAATTATTTCAAAGCTATTCCCTAAATCTCAGTAGCCCTTTGCTTATTTCTGCTGTGCAGGATATGAACAGGGACTGTGGAAAACCATGTATTTTTCAGACTCAGTGATGTAGGTTACTGTTCTTGAAGCTGATGGTTAACTTACCAGCCTGTTGTCTAAAAAGTGTTGTTTGATTTGCTGTCCTTGTCAATGTCATGGAGTTTGTTTTTGCAGTGTCTTAAAAAAAATATTTTCTACATCCTTCTGTAGCCATTCAGAGTTAGATTTGTTCTGAGGCCCTTTTGTAAAACAGCACTGATTAAGGGTCTGTCCCAGGGTGTCTGTTCGGTAATTAATAAATCTGGCCACAACTCTAAGTCCAGGCATTGGAGGTGTCTTCAGGTCCCTGTGTTGATGCAATATTAACTTTCCTGAGATGTCTTACAGAGGACCTTATAAGTCCTGGAGTCCTTTTTTTTAATTGGAGTAGAATAGGCAGCTCCAGTTTCCAGGCTAAGTACTTGAGGCATGTTCCATGCCTGTGTCCTTGCTGGGACAGGACCTTACACTTTCGGTGACTACAGCATGTTTTCAGGACACATGTGATGAGTCAGGTACATTAATGGGACTGGCTGTGAGGTCTTTAGCAAATTTTCAGGCTCATTCTCTTCCACAATGGAAATATCCTTTGGCCATAGCATGTAAAATAGACCACTAGAGTTAGACCTCAGAGGATTTGCTTCCAATGCTTAAATCACAACAGTCCTTTGCTAACGTGCAGAAGTTTCACTCATCTAGTTCTTTTTAGTTTGTGTCCAAATGAATTTGTTGAAGACCTCTAAATTTGGCAGACAATTTATTAAAGAAAACCCTCTCCCTGCTTAGATATTTTTTCCACATTAGAAGATAAGCAAGTAGACTCTACATTTCAGACTCATTACTACATCTTGGTGCTGAAAGCTGAGGCAAGATTTTTTCATTAATTTTGACAAATAGATATTAGCAGAAGAGATAGACTTGTAAATGTTCTACAAAATCCAACTTATTTTAATGAGCTGTGTGATGGCTGAATATTGAATTTGTAGACAGTGGGTCTTAGTTTGGCTGAAGGCTGCTTTAAAAACCCACAAAAATGTGTAAAATGTGAAAATTTCTCAGTAGTATTTATTTTTCCTTTATATTCTAGGCATTTAACTTACTCTGCAGGGTAAGTATACCGCACTTACAGTGTAATTGAGAAGTTTTACTTTCTGAATGAGCTGAGGTGTCAAATATCTGATGGCTTAAGATTTTCTTCATAATTTTACTGCAAACTGTCCAGCTGTTCTGCTGAGCACATGAATATGCAAATATCCGTGTGTATGCTGGAATGCAGGGAGTTTATTTAATTTTATCTCTCTCATCACCAAGTAAAATCTCAGTTGTCTTAGGCCACGGATTGCTCCATTGAGCCCTTGCCATTTTGTCTTCAGCTGGCTGCTTAAGCAAAGGGTTAATTCAGTTCTGGTTCCTTAGTCATTGGTACTTCTTTCCTTTTCTCTGTGATTTAAACAGAATGCTTCAGCCTCCCAGCTGTCAATCTGTCAGTTTTCATGAGTGCTAAATACACTAGGGAAAAAAAAGCAATTTATTACATTTTCACAACTGAGGAAGAATGGATGGCTCAGGAGATTGGTAATGAGCCTGGACACTGAAGTTACAGATCCAGCATAGAGCTACACATGCTACTATCAAATTCAAAGATGCATCTTCAGAGACATTGCATAGATTGCACCAAGGAAGCTAAAGTTGGAATGCTCTTGATGGGACATGGTTTTCTTGTACATGATTGCAGTAAATTTAAACTGAAACCCCTTGAAGTCTGAGTTTAACAAATGAAATTCTTGTCATAGGTGCCTGTCCAAGCTGTTCATTCAGCAATCTACTGCAGATGGATCTAGTGCAGAGTCACTTTTCTCTTCTTGGCTTCAGTTTTTCTTAATAGTCACAATGTAAGTGTGATATCAAGTTGATTATTTAGAGCATTTTGGTATATTGTGTGATGGCATAGTGCAAGTCCAAAGTAAAGGTGTGAGACCAGACTTGCATTCATAAATAAGAAAAATAATACTTTAAAGAAAACTTTTATTTTTTTTTTCTGTGGAAAGCTGAATTTAAAGTATTTTCAAGACTTTTTTGATCATATTATTAGGGAGTTTTATGCCTAAATACTGCCTAACAGGGTTAAAAAAAAATATTCAAAACCAGAGTTTGCAGTGGGAAGCTGTTCAAAGACCCATGGTGGTCTCTTGCACATGGAGAATCTTCAGCAAATGATTTGCTGAATTGCACTGCTTGTTTCACTGAGATTTAATGATGTCCAGGCTCCAGTTATTTCCATCCAATATGAGGCTGAACTAAATTTGGATGCAAAATGAGGAGTGATGGACCACTCTGAATGCAGAGAATAAATCTTGTCTCTGTAATACTGTAAGACAGCTTGCAGTATGTATGCAGTATTCACTGGCCATTCTGAAGTGTTTATCTTTCACGAATTTATGTAGAGTCTTGTGGAATTAAAAAAAGGTTGAAAATTAATAGATGATAGCTTTTTTGAATAGAAGTAGATGACACTTTCCTAACAGTAGCTTTCAAGTGTTTTAGCAACTTTTTTACTTATAACTAATTAAGCAATATGGATTTTTCCTGGATAATAGATTTAGAGTGCATGAAAGCCAAATAATACTCACATGATTCAGTGCTGTTCACATACAAACGTAATGAACGTGATTATTTAAAGAGAAGGTTCATAATTAAGTTCTCTGATTATTTAAAGAGAAGGTTCATAATTAAGTTCTCTGTCTCTCAAATTCCTAGGCATTTATCCCTGTACTGTGGATACTATTTGTATCTCCATAAGTCATCTTTAATTGGTGATAAAAAACTTTCAAGAACAGCATTTTTTTCCACTTTTGATTAAAGTTACATTTATATTTCCAAGCCTGTGCTCAGTCCCTAATATTGAAAAGTTAATGTGAGAACATATTATTTTCTGTATTTTTAAAGTTAAAAATAATTTTACAATTATCAACAAAGTGACATAGCAAGTGAATAGAACATCAGATTTTGGAGTTATGTGATGATGTCTTTGCACATATATTTTTGAATGAGTCACTTGTTTATCTATGTTTGTTCAGCTAAGCATTTACATATCTATTTGTATTTCACTATATCTAGACACACATGTACATACACATTAACGTGCAGATTTGTTCCTCAACATGTTGTATGGATCATGGCTGATGATAACTTGTTTGTCATATAGAGGGGGAGCTGGTGGTGATATTTGAACCCTATTTTTCCTCCATATAGAGCTTTTTGACAGAAAGCGACTTTAAAAATTTTTCACTTATTGACCATCACTTACAGTTCTGAGGTTACCTGGCATAAATTACATAATAATATACAAAATAATTTAAAAAGCTGTTGCTTTTAACTGGCACAATGCTGTAGTTGTAGAAATGGGCATGAATGAATTCCAAAACTGTCACTGACTTAATGATTACAGACTGAAGCTGCCTTTATTTCACCATCTTTGCCAGATCCACTCTTTTTATCCAAGGGTTTGAAAAGAGTGATGTTGCCATAATTACACACTACCTGACAGATGGTACAATGGCAGTGACGTATCACGTTTTACTAATGTGTTTCTTTATCAGATGTTCACACCAGAAGTATTTACCTTTATATAATACTGACATCAGTCGTGCAGGCTGAAAACAGATTTATTCCTCTGAAAAAGTGTTTCTAATAAAATGAATACAGTGACATTTGGAACTGCAAGCCTTGAGGCATGTATTCTGTACAAAAACCTTAATTAATTCATAGCTTAGCTTGACTTAGTGTGATTTTTTTCAGCACAATTGCTGAAAAAAAATCAAGCATATTACCAGTTGCAGTAAAATAAGTACTATTAAATTCAACTCCTGTGTTTTGTCATGGTAAAATCAAAACCTTGGCATGGCTATTACTGAGAAGCCTGATAGGATGGGAACCACAGGATTTCCTCTGATCAGTCCTCAGATAATCAATATCAGATTAATCAATCTTTGATTAGCTGAACATCTTCCCTCACCTGCTGGTGAGGATGACTTCATAGATATTCAATGGATAAATAGGTAAATTTCATCAGAAAAATCTTGGCTATGTATCCTTCAGACTCAATACCATTTTTTTCCTTATTTGGACTTTTTTTGCTTGCATCTCAGCAGATGATTGACCTTTAAAGTGCTGTTCTATTTTGAGCAGAAAATTAATGTTATTTTTTTAAAAAAACAACGTTTGTGGAGATTATGTTTATCACCTTCATAATTTTCTGAGTTTAGGAGAACAATATTTTGGAGGTTTCTCCCTGACAGTGAGTACTCTTCATTAATTTTCAAATGGCACACTGTGTTCATTTCATGTGATGGGTTTTACTTATCGTTGCATTCCTTTTGTATACTCTTAGAATAGAAACAATGCTGTTTCCACCAGAAGCTCTTTGAAATAGAACCATGTGTTTTTACTCTTCTCAGAAAGAAAACCTAATACATACATCTATATGTGCAAGCCTGTATAGAATTGATTACAAAACTCAGCTGTTATTCCTTTATTCTTGACCTGGGAGAACTTTTGCATACTACTGCATGACTACTGTTTAGTTTGGTGTTTAACAACTATTTGTTTTGCCTTTAGGTGTTTGAGCTAAGCTGTTGGTTTACAGGGCTGGATGTTTTGGAATAGCCATAATTACATTTCTAAGTTATCCTCTGATGTTCAATATCCAATTATAATATAACTTATAGAATATGAGAAATAAGATATTTTCAGATAAGACATTTTTTAATACATAGCTGCCTTATTAAAAGCTTGGCACGTTTAGGCTTTATCTGTATAGTTTGGAAAAATCTACGTCATGCAACTCACTATATGCTCAGGGATCAGAGTGTGAAAGCATTAACAGCTCAGGTTCTGTACCTAGGGAAGGCAATGGTTTTCTATTACTACATTTATTTATTGAGTTCCATTTTCCTTATAGAAATGCTAATTATGTCTGTGAGTGTTCAGACATTAGGAGTGCATTAAAAATCAATAATTAATTAAAATCCACTTGTAAGAAAATGTTGAAGAGGTAAGAATTGTTAGATGGAGTTCCTAATGGGGCAGATTTTTGTCAGGTAACCGAAGGACTGGAGCCTGAACGTTGCTTCTGTTTTGGGCTTGAGCCAAAAGGCAAATTAATACCCCTCAGACCACTGATCTGTCTCCACTTGCAGATTCCTTAATAGCTGCAACTTTTTACATGTGAAGGATAAATAACTCATCAGCAAATGGGGACCATATAAAAGATGGTTTTTTGGTGTTTGTACCAATCTGAAGAATGTATTGTAGTCAAAGCAGAACATGGTGAACTTTTAAAAATTTCTCGTGTCCTCCAAAACAGTGCAAAGATGATTTCTAACACAGCATGAATGCTGGCTAAGACACAAGGTGACTCACAAGAGACTACTTCAAGTCCTTATATAAAAGTTGTTATTCTTAAAAATGGAACTGGGAAGAGATGCTTATCAAAACTAAAACAAGCAAAAATCCACTTGAGGCTTCCATGTCTATGTAACATCTTTCCCAAGGTGCCTGGTGAAATTTGGTTCTACAAATACAGTGGGGTTTGTTTCAAAACACTTTATTTCTCAATTAAAAGTATTTTACTCAAGGCAGTCTTATTCTATTAGAATAATTTTAGTCTTTTAAACCTCAGCTATAAATTTTAACAAAGTAAACCAACAGTAATTGGTAGATTATTGTTTTTTATAAATTCTGTAATTATAACTCCTTGATTTAAATGCAATCACACGGGAGGTAGAACAAGGTATTTGTTAAATAATTGTTAAGTAATTGAGGTGTTTCCCTGCAGGTTGTTCAGCTGCTGCACTTGCAAAAGTCAAATAATGATAGATTTGGGTTGTTTAAATTTTTTGTTGGTATTTATATTCTTGTAAGTTTTTTAATTTAGCTTGTCATCCAAGGTAACCAAAGCATAATTGGTTTGTCAGCTCTTTAATTTTTCTTAGAACTCTGTATTTTCATTTGTTTGCAGTTTTTTTTAATGGAACATGAGTTACATACTTTGTATCTCTTTCACACAGTGCAAGATCTAATTAGCTCATTCTTAATAGCAAATAATTAGTGATGCTTTTAATAGATACATAAATATATGGAAGGGAAATATTACTGGAATAGGAGCTTTTTTATATACTGTTTTGACATGAAAGCAAACCTGGTTCCTCTTAGTAATGGGAGTGTATGAGTAATTTCATAAACTCCTATAACAAAATTTAACCTGTGGTTCTCTGTAGTGGAGCTGGTTTCATTCCTTTCTTCTCCTCAGCCTATAGAATTGTGTTCTTTGGTTTCCCTTGTATAATGTGATAGTTGTGCTCTAGATGATAAGTGCACCCTTGGGCTTTTAACAAGACTAAGCTTCTGCAGTGATTGGTACTTTAAAATTAGCGGCACAACACTTGTGCTAAACATTTGGCAGGGGGAGAAAGCTGTCTGTTGTTAGGAACACCATGGATGGTCCCATGACAAGGACATTAGGAGCCCATGCTGAATTCTGGCACACAGTGTTCTTCCCCCCACTTTACCTACAGAGCAGGACTGGAATACAGTTAACTACAGTCACTTGGACTGGAATATCCCTTTGGTCAGTCTGAGTCACCTGTCCCAGCTGTGTCTCCTCCCGGCCTCCTCACCGGTGTGGCTGTACAAAAAGCAGGAAAAGCCTCAACTCTGTGCAAGACCTGCTCAGCAACAACAAAAACATTCTGTATTGTCAACTCCGTGTTCAGCACAAATCTAAAACTCAGCTCTCTATCTGCCACTGTGAATTAAATTAACCCTGCCCAAGCCAAAACCAGCTTAGGGGCTTTTATGTTTTAGTTTGTACCATAGAGTGAATGGATCTAGGAACATTGGCTCCTGAGGTCCACAGGCTTTGTGCCAAAATTTCTGACTACCAGTTTTCCTGGAGTTTGAGGAAGAAGTCTACCCTGTGAGTAAGAGGTGCCACCATCAGGAGAGTTGCTGGTGCTCCAGCTTTCCTGCTAGTGCAGGAGTTACTCAAATCAAGCAGAGCTGGATCATGGGTCCGTTCCTCTTCCCTGAATGGGGACCTTGGACTGATGTGCCTTTGAGTGGGTACAAATTTAAAATGAGGACCAAAGGAGGCCAGCAGATACCTGTGCAGGGTCCTCGGGGTGGGGAGGCACAGGGGGGCCCCAGGCAGCCACAGACCTTCCCTGGCTGCCAGTGTGCTGTGCTGGCTGGGGCAAGGTGGCTTTCACAGGGTAGAGGGACACCAGCCATGAGCTGTGACTTTTTTAAATTTTTTTTTTTTCCCTGAAGGATGGTTCACATGTGGTTATTATTAAAATTTTAATATATATCCACAAAGTATGACTAGCTATACAATTGCAATGGAGTATATTTCATGTGTTTTATACTAGGCAGGCAGGTGTGACAGGATACAGTACCACTGTGAACAATTTGTCTATAACCAAATAATGTTGAAAGGTTTTTCTTCTAATTTAATGTTGTGATTCAGAATACAGAACGGAATGTTTAACCGTGTAATTTTTTTTATTCTTATAGCTGCCAGAAATTATCCCAACTTTCTCTTTATGACTGCACATTTACCTTTTGAATGACTGTACCTTTCCCTCTTGGGGAAAGGAAATGTGGTGCTTATTTAAGGCAGGAATCTGTTATGGATCCTTTTGTTCTCCATGTGCATTTCACACTGAATTCTGAAGTAACCTTAAAAACTAAAGCATGATGTGCTTAAGTCTTAGGTTCATATTTAGAGGACCCATGCTGTCAGACAATTATTTATCTTTAGATATATATAATTTTTATTTATTTATATATTATTTTATTTATTATTATTTAAATAAGGTTTTTTATTTTCTTATATTTATGATATTTTACTATCTTCTGTTCCTTGTTCTGTTCTGTGTATCAGACTAGGGTTATTTTTGTAAATGATAGGAAAAAAAAAAGACAATAAAACCCTTAAAATTATCTGCAAAGGTCAGATTATACATGTTCATTAAGTCATTGATTTCATTTTTTTGTAACAAAAAAGTACAATAAATCACTCTACAATGTGGAGCATAGTCCTTGCAGCATCAGCTTAGCATTCCTCAGTGAAATGTCCCATTTTCTCTCTTTCTTTTGTAGGTCACCAGTGGGACTTCTAGCTTAAAATTAGTTATTATAGAGGCAGAGCTACTGGGAAATCATGGATCTGATGCAATTATAAATTTCATAATGCTGTACTGCCACATGCTGTTCTGATATGTGGAAGTGTATCGATTTAGATATGCTTTTTGGCTGGTGTTATGTGTCCCTAACCACCAAAAGAAATCCTATATCTTTTTAAACATTTTTTGAATTCCAATCTAACAATTTTGGTAAAGAGAAGAAAATATCTATGTTTCGTTAGAGTAGATGATGAGGTAAATGTGAGGGAAAGAGTGAAAAATGTAGGTAGGACTGGAGAAAAACTGACAGTTGTTGAAAAGGAATAGAAAAAAGAAAAGAGGAATGTAAGTAAGAAAAAGACCAAAAAATATACTAAGTAAACAAAATTAGTCTGAAAAATTTCTTTCAAATATTGCAATTCCAAGTCAATGTTCCTTTCTTAGGGGAAGGATGTAGCAAAGTGACTGTCCAAGCACACTTACAGGCAGGCCTTTAGCATGTCTTGGCATTCCATTCTATGTATCACTCAGATAACATACATAACAGAACGAAAAGCTTTATTAAAAACTGAAAAGAGAAAGAGGAGTTCTGCAAATATTAGCGTAGAATCTTAGTGCACTGGTGGTCCAAGCCTGTGGAATGGAAAATAGGGAAGCTCTTGGCCACTGTGCAGTGCTGTCTTCAAAATGTGTTCTCAGCATGCTACAGTATTTCAAATAGGGTTTGGGGTTGCTTTTTTTCTTTTATGTTCTTGAGTGTTGGTTTCCCTAGGATTAGATTCTGTGGCATCTAGAAGTGAAGATGATTTCTGCAAAATCAGAACTATATATAATGGAATTAAGAGAAGGCACTTCTCCCCACCCCCCACTCCCCACCCCGGAGAAATGTTTGTCTGGTTTCCATTTGAAAAGTGCTTAGGACATTACAGGTAAGCTCCTGTGTTGTACTACTGAAAAATGGTACCCCTTGAATATTGAAAGGAAGCTGGGGACTGATAGAGTGGGGCAAAAGAAAGCAGATGATGTAATAATGGAGGCAATGCAATGCTCCTCCAAGCAGCTACAGGGGTAGCCAGAAACTGAGAGGAGGTGGGTGATTTTTTGACCTGTACTGTGGATTTTCCCTACCCACTGATGCTAGAACTTTCAGCATTATTTTCACAGCTTTGGTATAAATTGAAGCTCCATCTCCTCTCTTGCTTTGGCAGGAGTTTACTGAGTTTTTAAACACCAAACTTGAGAAGCACTGAGCTGTCTCTCATGGCCAGGACAAATTGTCAGGGTACACTTTCATCTGTCAGCCTGGCAACCTCACTCCAGCTCTCCTTACTCGAGTTTATTGCAGACTTTGAACAGAAACTTGATCTTCATTAAAAATGGCTTCTTGAGTTTTTTCACTGGCTGGAGCTTTCAAAAGTTCTGGTTCAAAATTTTAATTGAACATTTGAAAAAATGTCATGTTTTCAGGACTTATGGGAAAGACTTTCCTTCTCCTTTCCATCTTTTAGGGGCAAGAGAGAAAAAGGCAGATAAGGGAAGAAGAGTTAAATCATATACATTCATATAAACTGTAGGACTGTTTGACTTTTTTTTTAATGCCTGACTTGTGCTTTTTTGTGAATATTTACCCTATGTAAAAGAGATGAGCACGAGAAGATCTAAGCATAGGGAAGATCTGAGCATCAAGTCTGATTTCAGGGCTTAGGCAGGATATAGAAAAATATCAATATCTTGGGCGCTGGCTTTCAAAGAAAATTTCATCCAACACTTAAAAGATTTTTCTTTATTTTTCCTTATTCACAGCATGCTAGGACACTGAAAGAACAGCGCTGCTGTTCTGCTGTAAGTTTGCTTTTGTGTGAAACCATATCTATACTGTTTAAAGTACATGAATTTGGAAGAGCAACAGAACAATAATTGGCCATAATTTGTAACTTTTCCAGAATTCTAGCAGTAGGAAAAGCCAAAGAGAAGTCATTCTACCGTGAGCTCAACTGCTATGCTGGAATTGGATGATCTCTAAGATTTCTTCCAACTCAAGGCATTCTGTGCTTTAGATACTTCAGAATTTGACAGGATATTCACCCATTTTATTAAGTTTGGCAGATATTGTGTGTGTGTTGCATAACAACATCTTCTAGGAGCTGACAATGATTAACATTTTGTATTGCGTTCTTGAAAACAGCCTAAGATTATTCCTTTAATTCTGATACCATGCCAGAAAAGTCTTTGCTGGCTGCTAAACTGTACAAAAAATGTGTCAGTGTTGTGATCCCTCTCTCCTTAGGGAAGATGGCATTCTCTGTTCCCTTCTGTTCAGAATACTGAGGGAAGCCAGTGATTCAGCGCCATTTGATTGAAACAGAGAATAAGCTCTATCTAAAATATTTAGTTCCCCAGTGCAGAGGTAACACAGAAGTCTATGAAGATTGAGTAGAGAAAGGATTTGGATGATACAGGGACCTATTTTTTTGGAGTTTGGTGAACAACAGGTGTGTGTATGTGTGGGGGTAGAGAAGGTGACATGCCACAGCTGTTGAATGTCATTTGTCAAAAAATCTTTGAAAATTCAGTCCTCAGCAAACTTAAATGTTCTCTATACCTGAGCACTGTGAAACCAACTAGTAGGCTTATTTTCCTCTCTGTTTATAATAGAAAACAATGCACATTTGGCTTCAATAGCATTTGTCTTTGTCCTTCAGTCTTTATTTCTGTATCAGGATACTTGAGATTTTAGTTCTAGTTTCTAGATATTTAATATGGTATATAAATATCTTGCTAGAGTAACTGGAAAAGGGCGATAACAGCTCTTAAAAATAGAAATAACAACAAAATGAGATAGCCTGTATATGTGTAGCCCTGGAATGAATAGAGCTTTGAGTGCTTTTTTAATATTTAACAAGCCATTTTGATGTATCTTATTAGGCTGACCTAGAACAGCTTATTCATACAGATTCATCATTAATAATTAATTCATCCTGGGAAGAAATAAAAAAAAAAAAAAAATCTAAATGCATAAAGAGTTTAGAATCCTGGTTCTGCTGATAATCTTATAGCACAAGGTCCTACTTTTCATATGACCATTGTGTTTTCCTGTCAGAAATTCCATTAACTTTAATAAATATTTCTTGTGGTCAAAAGTATTGGTGCTTGTAAGTAGACCTGTACTGGGCTTAAAAGTCTTTCTGATGGCTGTACCTTCATATGATACAAGTGCCTGAAGGCCCTCAGTTTAGGATTAAATGTGAGTACACTCAAAAAATGTATTATTTGTTATGTTTGTCTTTATTTCTTACATCGCAGAAGTGCATGAAATCTTTATCCAAACCTGGGCATTAGGTACAGGAAGAAACAATGCTCACTTAAAGGAATTTGTAATCTGTATAAAGTCAAAGAGGTAAAAAGATGCAGCAATATAATGAATTTACTTCTTGACAACATACAGCAGATCAGCATTAGAGCTGGAAGAGCAGCTTCATTTTTTCACTGTTCCTTTATATTAGGCTAGGCAGCATGGAGAGATATGACCTTGCTAGAAGGCTTCTTTGGATCTTTTTGGGTTTTTTCCATGTAAGAATGAGATTACATCCAGTATATTCTGTGATGAAAAACAGTAAGCAATCTTTAATTTTTCACTCATCAGAAAGTGTTCAAACAAACCATGGCTACTTGAAAGAATCACATACTGGATGAGATTTTCAAATGGCATTAGTTTTATTAAGTATGTGTGCACTTTATGCTTGCTCTTCCTGAGGTCATTTTCTCTTCATTAGCATGTTCTCAATTCTTCCAACTGGTGGAAGTTCCTAAAGCAGACAGAAAGTTCAACACCAGTTAAGAAACAAACAAGCAAACAAAAAGACAAAGGAAAGAAGTACAGATGGACTAACACTAGTAATTTACCCAAGTAAGTCACAAATTGCTTTACTGAATGCATTCTTGAAATGCTCTCTATAAATAGTGGGAGCACTTAGCCCTTGACATTTGAGTGGGTTTTGAATATTTGTAAGAATGGCTAGAGATTTCCTGGTAAATGTGAAGAGGGAAGGCTTTGCAGCATATCCCTGAAGACAAATACAGAGAAATCAGGACTTACATTCTGTGGGCTGTTTGCACTTTTTTGTTCGGAATTTGTTGTGTACTCATAGGGTCATATTTCATGTATATTTTATAATGCATATATTTTATATATTACATAGCTGTCTGAACATCTACAAAAAGATAAATACTCTGCAAGCTTTTTTGTATATAATTTTCACCAAACTACATCAAGCAGCCTGCTTGTACAAAAATGTGTTCAAGGGTGCTTTTATTTCTTCTGTGGTTTCTGGTGATGAACATAAATTGGTCATGCTCTGTGTTGTGCATGTTTGGATGTCACTGGAAATGTAATAGAGCTTAGCTACAATTTCTTTTTTCCCCTCTCAGGAAGCTTTTCAGCATTGCTGATGTTTTTATAGGATTCTCATGTGCACAGTAAACACTAATCAGGGGTCACATATCATCTGTTTTCTGACTCCTTAGGTTTCTGTCATCTGACTTCAGATTGTCTTCTAGTGTTAGAGGATGTAACAAAAACCTCAGAATTACTGCAAGGCGTGTCCGTACTTGAGTCTAATCACTTCTGGAGTACTGTCGATCTAAATGTTGTTTGTAGCACCAGTTGTACAGCTGCCAATCCTGCTGTGGAAATGAGATCTTTCATCCCCAGAGGTGGCCCAGGAATTTTCAAGTAAAAACCCAGAACAACTTGGAGCAGAGACTGAAACATAAGTGAGGATACATTGTCTTTGATCGTCTCAGTTTACCTAGTCCTCTCAGCACAAACAATTCCACATCTCAGGATGCTCATAGCATGAAATAGTATTATAAACCTACATAAATTCTAATCCATAAACCTAGGATGGATTAAAACCAAGAAATTTTTAGCATCTGCTAAAATATTAGAGCAGTACAATTGCATTTCCTTGTATCTGGAAAAGAAAAGTTGCATGAATGACTTAATACAACATCTTAAATGTTTAATGCTGGAGAAGGACTTGGCTCATAGTCCAGATTTATTTTAGACTATTAATTCCTTAGTCCTCCTTCGTCATATCTACTACTGTCATCTTTCTTCAGGACATGGAAAAATATTTGCTTAATTTTCCATCAAAAATTAAAACTGCACTTTTTTTGGTATGAAAAGTCATTATTCTTTTTTCTGAAATTACTGTGTTCTGTTTCGTGAGTTCATCACTAAAGCCCTCTCTCAACTTCTGCAAATAATCTTTTCTCTTTAGTGAGAGGAAGAAAAGGAGGCACCATCACCACAAAAGCCTTCTCCTTTAGCAAATATAACTGAACAGGATATCAGCTTCCACTGTACATGTGCAGGACATTCTGAAGGCAGAAAGCTATTTTTTTCTCCTACTTAGAAGTGAAAAACATAGGTGCAGGTCTTCTCCAAAAAGGAGGATGTGTAGAAGTTAAAACTTCATACTTTTTATAATTTTCAGATATGTTCTCTTGACTGTTGAACCTCAGTGATCATTACTACAATAAGTGTGTGCTGATATGTGGGAAGGAGTTTGTTACTGCAGAAGTGTCATTTAGCCAGTCTGCCCCTCTGCCTACTGTTTTCTTAGTAAATGGATACTCAGTGGTATATCTGGGCTGAGAAAAACTGAGAGGAAATGAAAAGGGGAGAAGTTCTTCCATTTCTCTGTTGAGCCATCCTTAATAACAAAGACCTTTGTAACATTGTTACAAAGTCTTTGTACTTTCCTATATTTCTTCACAGTATTGGACTAAATTCTTTAGTCCAAGGACTATGCTCTAACCTAAATATCAGGCTGATGATAGTGCTCAACTTGACATTCTTTTCCCCTTTTCATGGACTATGATATGTACCAGATAATCTCTGCAAGACTGCAAAATTAATCAATGCACTTCTCTGTGAGAATTTCTCAGCGGGCTGGCGGCAGGACAGATCTAATAGTTCAATAAATGCAATCCCCAAAGGACTGGGAGCATGGACAGAGTTGTTGGAGAGCTGTGATTGCACAGAGAAATACAAACATCTGAAACGTTTTCCAGCTTCCTTTATTTTTCTTTTGTTTTACTTCCCTTTCCAAAAGGAATATTTTGCAACTGATGCTTTAACGTCTTTAAAGTTTACTAGCCACCAGATATATCAACTGGAATAACAAATATCCTTGTCTTTGTACTTTAGTTATGTTGGAGAACACCATTTAAAATGTTTTTGGACAAGGCATTTGTAGAAACAAGATCTTTTCTGTATTTCTGAAGTCTGACTCACATGTGCTAAGTGACAATCACTCAGGAGTAATTACTTACTTTTAATGACTATATTTATAGATGGTTAAATGGAAATGTTGTATGGCTGAAGTCTTGGAGTTGCCACATCTAGTCATTATCAGCTAATTATTTTCAGTACTTTGACAACAGCAAGAAGAGATGCACTTTTCAAAAGCTACCAAGGTACAAGTGTATATTAATGTGACAACTGGTCTTTCACACAACTTTCAAAATGTTACTGCATTTTTTGCAGTGTGAATACTGCAGGAAAATTAAAATAATGTAGTTAGTGATTGGAATCTTTGTGATTCTCATTTCATTATTTAATTTTCCTGAAAAGTTTAGCTTGTGCTTCTACATCTGGAAGAGGATTTGCATCATGTGATGGTATCTTACAGAGAGCAAGGTTCATAGCTAGCGTGGAGCAGATCTACCTAGTGAAAAACTTGCTCTGTCTCAGTCTGCCCAACTGGAAAGTGAAAATATGCTACTTAATGGAGTGTCTTTCAGGTGACTGATGTGCTGGCTTTGGTGTTTTGTGGTTACATATTGATCCTTTGGTTGGTTAGACCTAAGGAAAGGTGGTATGGCATGTAATGGTCTCGGGTATGTGCAATAATTGTCTCTAGTTGATATAACAAAAATCTGTGCTCTGCCAAGATTTCTGTAAGTATTATGGTTGTTGTCAGAAAATACAGTTATTTTGAAATGGCACTAACAGCAGTTTAAAAGGAAAGGCCTCATAATATGTGAAATCAAAGTTTCTTGAAGATTATTGAATCTGTAAGACTGATCTGTGGTGCAGTAAGGAAACCAGAAAGAAAGAAATATAAGTTTTGGCTCAGATAAAGGATCTTCTGAATGTACCTGACAGGCAACAGAGCTGGAATGCTGATTAGTCTTACAATTAACCAGCATGAGAGTTTCTGACTGGTAGACTGTGAAACTGTGCAAGAAAGGAGATAGAAAGTGCATGGCAATTTAAATTTTAGGTGAGGGGAAAAAATACTTTATTTCTGCTTTGAAAATCAAGGCAGAAATGAAACTTTATTCTCTGAATCTTGAAGTAGTGTCATATGTGCACTCTATTTGCCCTGCAATGTGTGTCTGCTGTCCCTGAGAGCAAAGTAAAGCTGCAGCCATATTTCAGGGGAATTGACATGGCACGTGAAGAGAGAGCAGAGTTGAGGCTCAGAACTGACATGTGCCTCCTAGAGAAAAACTCTTCCTAGAGAAACGTGCATCTTGATGGTCTGATGTGGTGCTCCTGACCTTCCTGCCTGTTCTTCAAATACCCAGTGGGCCTTTAATAAGGAATGTGCCTATTAGTAAGGTTTTGCCAATATGAGGCAAAATGATTTTGCTGTACTTCATAATGTTGTATTTAGAAGAACTTGCATTATTTTAGTAGTATGTAGACAAAACAATTGAAAATTATTAGACTTTCTTAATAGAAAGTATACTTAAAATTGTATTAGTTGTCTTAGGCTGCAGGCAAAAAAACATAGCATATTTTTCATGCAAATATATATATGTATTAGGCTTTAGTAGGATAAATAATTACTAGAATAAAAGCATTTATCCCAATTTTACTACCAAGACGAAAGCATAACATCAAATTGAGAGATTAGGGACGAACAGATTGTTCTGCTTCTGTAGGTGGGACTTTGTGTTAGTTGTTGTCCTTTTGGGTTTTTATCTCCCCAGTTCTGACTAGGGAGAAAAAACATGTGACATTAAAATGGGATAGAATTCCTAACAGAAAGCCAAGACTCTAAGCAGAAACCTTGGTTAAAATAGGGAGGATGATTGGGTTAGTATATAACAAGGAACAGAGGAGCTCTAAGTTTTTTATTGCAAAAATAATTTTAAGAAAAGATAATAAAAAGAGAAGAGAAAATAGAAATAAAAGGTATATCCATGTAGCTGAGAGATCCCCTGAATATTCTTGCTAATCAGGCTATATTCAAAATTTAACAAACCAAGTTTTCAAGCAAACATTTAATCAAATTCTTGGCAAAAGTGACACAAGTTTTTGCCAACTCTCATTTTTTGACTGGTTCTTATTTTTAGTATTGTTTTTGGAACTGTACTTCCTGCCATTCTGTCTCTCTATAAGAAGTTCTAGTTCCATTAATGGGCTGCTAGCTGCCTTTCAGAATGTACACACTGCTCCTGGTTCCTAGTGTAAACAAAGTGAAGTTTATCCCAGTTGAAGTGGATGTGCAGCAAAGGTCTTATAAAACAAACTAACATCTGTACTGGCAAAATAACAGATGGCTCTTACCTGCTTTCTTCATGTTTGTAGAGAGGATCTGGTGGGAAAGACCATTCCTGTTGGCAGTCTTTGATCTTAATACCTCATGTAAACCAGTACAACAGGGAACATCTGTCCACAGTGACTCTCTGACAAGTGGATGTGTGTGAAACCTGCTTAACATCAAAACTGTCTGGGCAAAAACAATGCAGACAGAGCAGGATCCCACAGTCTAACTTGTATTTTGCTGCTCTTTTTGGTTTTCAGCACTGAAGGTGTGCTTATTTGTATTTGAGAAGTGTTTTCCTCATCCACCTATGCACAGTAGATTTTAGATATCTTGCAAGAATTTGTGTATACATTAATTATTAAGGTACCAAATTCTAAGTGATGCTATCTTTACAGTAAGTGAGGCTGCAAAGCTATGCAGAGTATTGTGCACATTAAGGTGAACACCACTCACAGCTTTGTGTACCTTTTTATTTCTATTCAAAACTTTTTTTTCTATTTCTACTGTGACATTCTACAGTTCTCTTGATCATTCTCTCTCAGAAAATAGTCTCCCATCTGCTGCATTGCTGACAAATCCAGTTTAAATCTGGGACAGAATTGCCCCTCAAAATACTATTTGAGTTTTCTTGTAATAAAGGTACTTAACAAGTGGTGACTAATCAGGTAATAAGAATAAAAGTAATTAGGTAATAAGAACAACAGTCACTAAAATACTATCAAACCAGCTTGTATCTGATTTGAATCTGTCTTAACTAAAAAGGACATTTTGGCTTCTACACATATTATTCTGAATTGTGCTTTGGGACCTTCAGGATACCTCGGTGTGCACACTGTGTGTCTGTTTTCTTGATTGCCAATAAGCTAGGAAGGAATATATGTGATTGTAGTTTAGTGCAATTCTAGAAATACTTAACAGTCTTTGGGACATTACATTTCTTCTCTCTCATATTTCTTTTCATCATTCTGCTAAAAATTGTTTAGAAAAAATAATTCATACATGTGGGAGATGTCAGGAAAGTAAAATGAATAAGTAGAAATTCAGAGAGCTCTAAAAGATGATAGTCTTTTCATGACTTTTCTGAGCTGGAGGAGGTTAAATGCAGTTTGTGGAGATAGTAAATAATAATGGCCATATCAGAATGCATTGGAGTGAGGAGCAGAGGAGATTATATTAAACATTCAAATATGCTCTATCTGCTCATGCACTAGAATCTTCTATGAAGTACTTAGCTTTGCAATTACTCATTTCACAATATATATGTCTAAAAAATTCCACATCTTGGTGGGGGCTTTAACTTGTCACAATAACCTTTGTCTTTTCTTTAAACAAGATTTTAATACTGTTTCTAAAATGGATTTAAAAAGGTAATTTTTAAACCGTTCAGTTTTGAAAACCTTTCTCAAGATAATTAAATCTTTCACTACAGAATAATTCCTCTAACTCTGCCATGATATAAATAGTTCAATCACTTTAGGGTCCAGTGCAACTGGAAATTATTTATTGTACTGTAGCAGAATATTTACAGAGCAAGAATTAAACATGTAAGCAATGTTATATTTTAGAACTCCCAGGTATGCAGCCAGTCATTGATGTTGTGCTTTATCTTAAATAGATTGAAAACTTTTTTTCAGCTGAAGGGGCAGTGGCTTGGTTCTAAATAGGGTGTGTGTGTGGCTCTCAGGACTGCTCAAAGGCACTGGGTACTTGCCCTCCTGGGAATATACAAACATGCATTTGTGGCTGAGTTAGAAAACTAATCTTTAGTTCAAGTTTTCATGCTGTGTCTGTGAGATATCATATAGCAAAGGACTCATTGGAATAAAGAAAAGAGGAGGTCTCTGTGGGGGACTAATGGCTTCTATAACCTTGATCTGCTTTGTGCTTACCATAAGGCAAGTCCCAATTTGTCCCTGCACATTTAATTTAATTTCAGATTCATGGAGAGCTGTATTTTTAGTTTTATTTCCCCATATTCCTCTCACTTCTTTGTTCACTGTATTTTGTTTTAATGTATTTCTAGATGAAGGGAAATTGAATTTATCTTACTAGAATTTGAGCCTGTCTATATCAACAGAATTTATGGGCACTGCAGTTAAGAAACTTGAACTAAAGGGAAGAAGCTAATCAGGCTTGATTGAATACACTCATGTATATTGAAGGTTGGATAGCTGGGGCATCAAGCAGAGAGGCACATGCACATTTGGTGAACTGACCTTCATGAAATGATACCAAAAGTATTTTTCATGGACTGGCTACTAACTCTAGGTTTTATGACAGAATTTTATAACTTGCTTTCAAAATAATGTGTATAAATATTTGGTAACTAGCGACCCATAAGAGGTAAAACTTAATTTGAAAGAAGTTTCTTAAACTCCCAGTTTCCTCATTTTCCTCAGGAGTAAACCAGATTAATATTAATCAACTTATTACCATGTCTCTCATCCCTGTATAGAGTTACTGGAAAAATAGGTACTCTGCCCTACTATCTAGAAGCTACAGGAAAAGCATGCTTGCAAAAAAGATGAATGCATCTTAAGAAGCAGTAGAGACACTGATAAAGTGATTTGAAATAGCTACTGCTGTGAATTCTTAGAGAAGCTATTTTAAATGTTGAAAGATTGGTGATGGGATAAATTCCCTAGGAAAAGCTAAAAAGATCCATACATGAGCGGTGTTTGCTGGGGGGGTTTGAGTTTAAGGATTATATCAACCCAAGGGAGCTCTGTGGTAAAAACTTCATGTGGACATGAAGTGCTTGTATGCAGAAATTTCAGGGACACCTGTCCTTGCTTTCCTTAGAGATGTGGTTACCACGAGCTGCAAACAAATGCCAGGGAGAGAGTGTGTACAGAAACCAGAAAATCTGTACAGAGAATAAAATACACACACACTGTATTTTGTTCTGTACACCCCCTGTATGTCCTTGCACGAGCAGGGTTAGAGGCTGTCAGACACCTGAGAACACACTCTGCAAAACAACACTGCTGTCTCAGGGTTAGATATTGTTCTTTGTCTGTCTTTGATCCAGTGTTCTTCCAGCTGTGTCAGCTGCTGAAAAAGCACCTGTGACTGCCTCTGATCTGTCATGAGAACTTGTGTTTTCCATCAGTTTGTAGGTTTCAGCCTCTGTTCCCAGAGCTAATTTTCCAAGCTATAAGATTAAAATGGGCAATATTTTCTATAATATTCAGAACAAAACCAAAAGATAAGATCAACTTTAAATCTTTAATATATGAAGGACTATAATATATATATATTGTGAAGGTAAACATAAATCTCTACAAGAGTCTTTGCTTTTAAACCTCAGGTAGAGGAATGATGAAGGATGTAATATTTGTACATCTGTGTGTCTCACAGATAGATGGTAAGACCATGACATTTGTTCTTGGTTTTACTGGAGTCTTGCTGCATCACCTTGTGAAAACTGCTTCACAATTCTGTCTCAGCTTTCCCGTCTGTCCAATGATGCTTATAAAACACTTGGAGATGTTGTGGCGAATAACATCACAGGAATTAATAATTCTCAATTCAGAGAAAGTCAGAGGTGTATAAACTTTGGGAGTAAATGCTGTGCTGAAATAGTGTAGTTGTGTGTGATGGTAGTCCTACACACTAGGACAGATAATGTGTTCACGGTACTATTCTACATATAGATATATATAGATATAGATAAATGAGAGCAGAGAGGTCTATTTTATAATTTCCACTGCACTTCAACTGACCTGAAACTTTCTGCTATTAAGGCTGTGCTCACAGAATGGTTTGTTTGCTAAAATATTTGCGTTTCTGTTCACATTTTCCAGAGTTGTGATGATGTACTTTCCTTTCTGTATCTTTTTAGTTTTTAAAAAATTAAAAATTAATTAATTAAACGCCGTTCTGCTTTGGATGCAGCCCAGGACACAATTGGCTTTGTGGGCTGCAAGCACACACTGCCAGGTCATGTTGAATGTCTTGTCAACCAACACATTCAAGTCATTCTCCCAAGGGCTGCTCTCAGTCCATTCTCTCTTTTGCAATCCATCCCAGCCTGTCTTTGTGCTTGGGACTGCCCTGACCCAGGTGCAGGACCTTTTCTTGGCCTTGTTGAACTTAATGAGGTTTGTGTGGGCCCACCTCTCAAGCCTTTCTAGGTCCCTGTGGATGGATCCTTTCTTTCCAGTGTGTCAGCTGCACCACAGAGCTTGGTGTCATTGAACACTTGCTAAGATGTTAAATCAATTGCAGCACCCTGTAAGTTTTTGTTCTTTGTATAAAGTTATAGTAACAACTGCATGTGGTGGTAATGACGTAAATGTTCCACACTTAAATGCCTAAACTCTAGTTCTAAGAAAGACATTAAAACTCACTTTAAAATAATGTAGCATGAGTTTACATTTCCCTTGAGAAAATTTTATGTAACATTGTCAGTAATTCCCTGCTGAAATAATTGCTGCCAACACTTTGCTTCTGGACTTGTGGATTCTGTTAGCTTTTGACAAAAAAATTTCTCTTTTGCTAACTAAAAGTTGCTGATATGAAAATGACTATTGAAATCTTCACGAATTGCCTTCTTTTTCTTAATTAAAGGTTTTTAAGTAACTTCTTTTTGGGTCTGGAATATGAGATGATATCTGGCTATACTTTGCTGAGATAATTCCCTTCATTACAAAAATAGTAACAAGAGAAGGTTTTTTCTAAATATCAATAGATTAGAGTCATATACACTATCAGATAAAAGGTAGTCTTCATGTATTCAACCTGGTTCAATTAAATACTCCTCTGTAAAAATAAGTCCAATTCATATCCTACGGTGTTTTGTTTCTACTAATTTGCTGCAGTCAGAGTAGCTCAAACAGCTTTACTGGTTATTAGCTTTTTGAAGTAATTTAGATGTTAATTTTTCTTCCTTGTGAGAGAAAAATAATTGCTGTATACATGAGCATAAAATTATTTAGAGCAGGTAGAAGTAAAAGAACATGAAAATAAAAAGAAATAATTAATAATTGTGAACCCATAGTGTTCTCAGTGCTCAGATGTCCAAGCCACCAGCTTAAAAAATGCTACTGGGATTTTTCATTCAGTCACACATGGCATCCTTCTCTCCTGGTTGGGGTGTTGCAGTCTGGAGGGGTGGACAAGCAGATGAAATAAGAAAAGAGTTTGTATGCTCAAACCGAGAGGAGGGGGCTGTGCTCTGCCTGGGTGCCAGTAAGAGAAGCAGTAGCACAGAGGTCAGTCCTGGGCCCCATCCTGTGTAAGCTTTTGAGCAGAGGTGTGGATGAGGCTCAACAGGTGTGCAGGTGACACACTCCTGGGTGGAGAAGCTCATCTGCTCGAGAGCAGGGCTGCTCCTCACACCCAGACAGCTTGGAGCAATGGTCTGATGGGAGCCACGTGGAACTCAGCAGGGACATGGGCAAAGTCCTGGCCCAGGAAGAAGGAGCCCCTTCCAGCAGGGCAGGGTGGGCACTGGCAGGGAGCAGCCCTGTGGAAAAGGCCATGAGAGTCCTGCTGGGCAGCAGGTGGGATGTGGGCAAGGAAAGTGCCCTGGCAGTGATGCCTTGGGAAGGCTGACCTGGAACAGAGATTGGACAGAGCTAGAGAATAAAGTAGACATTTATTAAAAGGCATTTAAGGGTACACCTTGGGCAGGACAGGGCCTGGCCAGGACTACACCCAAGGTGGACTTAAAATGGTCACAAAATGGACAACTGATCACGAGGTCTCACACTTTTTTAAGTTTTGGTCCGTTTGGTCCATATTGGGGTTTAATTGTCCAATTACAGCTTCAGGGCATTATGAAGTCCCATCCTTCTTGTTTTCTCTCTTCAGTCCACCGTTGTTTGTGCTTTTGGGCCTGCAACTTGTACTCGTTGTCCTTGGTCTTCAGCAGGAAAAGGCTTTGTTTTGTCTGCCTACCCTGTGAAGAGAGCTGAGTAACACTTAATATGAGGCTCAGAACTGCAGCCCTAGGCAGCACAGAACCTGAAAGACACGAAAGCTGAAACTTCAGGCATCAGCAGCAAGTTGGGCAGCAACCACTTGGGCTGTGTGAACAGGAGCACGACCAGTAGAGCAAGGAGAGGGAATAATCCTCTCCAGCTAGCACACTTTAGAGGACATCTGTGTGGACAGAAGTCTGGAAAGCAGCTTTTCTCACTGTCAAAAGGAGTAGGGCACATCTGGTGATGTGGAGGAATAAGAAACAGTTTTAAAAAATTGGAATGTTAGGCTTTGTGCTTTAAATGGTCAAAGCATGCACAGGTGTTTCTATTTCCCTAAAGAGCCATACTTATAAGTATGTTGTTTTTCCACCACAACCAAAAAGTGAAAGAAAACCTCATTTGAACCCTCAAATCATTTCCTTGCATGCTTTCACAAACTTCTGTAGCCTTTACTACATCTTAATTGGATACATGAATGCCTTATAAAGTGCAAATAGAAGCTTTTTTGCTCAGTCAATCAGTCTGAAAATTCAAGAGTTCAAGAAGCAGTGTAAGTACCCTCTGAAATATCCTATAATTTAAGAAAACCCTTATGCTTCCTAAATTAATTTTCACCTTAATTTCTCAATATATTAGTGGAAAATATTAACTTGTGGACTTTCCAATTGCTGTACTGATCAAAAAGGGAGGAGTAATTTTTTAAGTCTCTTTGAAGAATAATGAAAGCAAATGAAAGATGAAGGCATTTGATAACATCAAAAAGAATTATAATTTGATGATGATCTTTCTGTTTTCTACTGGTCCATTTCCTGCTCAGGTTTGTGTGTTCTAAAACATACTTTGGATGGCTGGATCCAAACTATAGCCATGGATCTAGGTGCACAATGAGAGCAAGCAAGTTCAAAACCAAATTTCTTGGCAAATTTTAAAGCTAGTGTTTCCCTGATGAACAAAACAAATTCAAAATTAATGCTATAATGCCTCTAATTGTTAGACTTCTGCTGGATTTCTGGAATTTATTGGATAGCTGTAATATAAAATACCATCATGAGTTTCTGTTTTGGATTACAGTATGATGATATGCAGTGTATAATTTTTGAAATTTTCAAATCTGCCTATTTACCACAGATAAATATTTCATTGGATCTTTTAATGAAAAAAATGTTTTTCTTGGATTGCTCATCTCTGGTAGACTGTTTTTGAATTGGCAAATACAGGAGACTGTAATTAACTCTTGTCATGGTACCACTGTTGGTTAAAAGATTTTCCTGAGTGCAATGATGGTCAAAGCAAGCCTGGCCCAGTAGCCATGGTGCACTCTCAACTAAGCAGAGGTATTAAACAGGCTGCTCCTTTTGTTTGGGGGTTTTTTGATTGCTCTGCTACTCATACTGACCAGAAACATAATGGTCTACAAATGTAGAGTTGCTTAGCAACAATGAGTAAAATACTGTGAGTCCTTTTAATTTTGTTGTATTTGTCATCATAGAACTTTTGTGATGTTTAATGTGAAAAACCAATGTTGGGTGTTTTTAGTATCCATAAAAGCAAAAGGATCCAGAACATTTTAGACCAGAACTATCCATGACACAGGTGCATCAATGCATTTTGATTCTGAACGCATTGTTTGAATTGTTTCTGGGTTTGTTTGTTTGTTTGTTTGTGGTTTTGTTTTTGGGGTCTTTTTAACAAAATAGTAGGCTATTTACTCTCTTGCTTCTCCCAGTTTTCTTGGAAAACAACAGCACGTAAAACTGCTTTCTTCTCCTGCATTCTGAAATGACCTTGTGGTACTGATATGTTAATATATTCAAATGAGACATTATGTTTCAAAACCCACTAGCAGAGATTAAAAAATGCCAATATACTAAAAATAGAAATACTTTTGAAATGCAGGGATATAAATTTAACTGTCTTAACTAACCTAGCAGTCAGGTTCTGAAAATACTTGTTTTGTCAGGACAATCTGGGAAGGTTGGAGCCACAAATGTTTCCACAGATGCTGCACTGGTTTTTTGGGAGAGGTGAATTGGATTAGTTCTGTTGTAGAGTAAAAGCTGAGAGTCGGGGTCATGTTCCACTGTCAGCTAGAGCATTGCTGGGAATGGAACTCAATACAGGTGGGCAGAGGCACTGAGATATGGCTTTGCCTCCAAAGGCACAACCACGCCCATTTCTCTGTCCACATTGTGCTCTCTGCATTGCAAACTCCTTTCCTCTTTTTCCACGGAACATGGAACTACAAACTGCTATAACAAACCCTGAGAGCAGCAGCACAGGCTCCAAGAACACCTGTCCTGGTTGGGTGTGCCCTGGTGAGGTCTGCAGCAGTTGCTGGTTTTCCTCAAAGGCTCAGTATGGCAGTCAAGACAAGAAGTAGTAATGAATTGTTCTCAGAATAATTACTTTTTAGTCCCAGAACTGAGTATCCTAAGAGATATCTGTTTGTTAAATATTATGGTCAGATCAAATCTCTTTTGAGGCTGAAGCCTGGATAACTTTCATAGATCAAAATAAGCTTATCACCAATGGGTAGCAGGAAGAACTTCATGATCCTGTAACATTTTGTTGTTCTGAAATATTTCCTGACTTATCCATTGGCAGGAAAGAGCAGAGGAGTTCTGGTTAGGGGTGGGAAGGAAAAAAAAATGAAAGCATAGCTACTTCTGTCTTCCATCAATGATCATCACACAATTTTAGATTTTTTCGGATCAGGGAGTTCTTGTGTTAGTTATTATAGGTTAAGAAATTGAATCAAATTTGTAGTTTGCTTATCTATTGCCCTGCAACAAAGTGCCACCAATGGCTAAATGCAAGTAGTAGTAGGCCAACACCAGTTCTTGAAAGGAAAATATACTATCATCTAAATATGGTTTGTCTTTTCAAATTATGTCAGTCTCTAAATCAGCTGTTTCATGAGAGAGTGTAGAGGTCAGAGGTTTTTGTTGAAAGGATCTGAATTTTTCTCTGCTTCCCCTGTAGGTTAAAACAAATGTTGAGGGTTTTGACTGTTTTTTAATACAAGGTCTTAACAATTTAAATTATATATGTAAGAAGAAATATAGCTGTAGGTTGAATAAACATAGAGAGCAATTAAAAATATAATAATTTGGAGGAGCTTGTTTACATCTTCCCTCAGAATCTGAATTTAATACAGCTTAATAGAATTAATTACCTTTGTTCGTACTTTAGTTATTTTGATTTATTATGGATAAACTATATACAACCATCACTGATATTTTGGGATTATGTGCATGGCTTACATAAAAACATTTTTTGATCTCTTTATAACTAATGATTAGCTTGTGCCCCAGCTTCCATCAAACCAGTATCATACAGCAGAATAATCTTTACTCTCTTGAGGAAAAAACTACTGCATCAGATATAAGTGTTGATTCCTTTAAAAAAGCTGCACCTTCCCCTGGTATCAACATGATTTTTGCACTTTGTCATCTGCCAAAAAGTTATTGGATCAGTGTTATCAATATATGCCTAAACTAAAACATTTGGGTATAGCTGAGAAGGGTGATTATTTGGATTTGGGTTTTATCAGACTGTTTTTTCTAGTTCTTGTTACATAAACACCAGATGAATCAATTCAGAGGCAACTAGAGTATTTGAAACATTATGAACATGCTTTTTAATTGTCTCTTTGTTTTGACAAGAAAATAAGAAAAGAAAATGTTTATTAAGTTTTCTTGCCTGTTGAAATCTCTATTGCCCAAGCACTTTATTTGTGATAAAAGGCAGTAAAACTTCATGGTGTATGTAACAGCAAACTATGATTTATACTTAGATGGCATTGTTGTGACTTTTCTGGGCTCTACTTTCAGTAACCTGAAAGTAAATTTAACTAGTGCTCAAAACATTATTGTACATAAACCCTCTTCTCATACCCCCTCGAAGACAGAAATGTTCCATACAGTTTTTCTATACAAGAGTTTTAGGCTGGGCAGCTTTATGGAAGGATTAATATTTGCTAGATATCTTGGAAGAGCAATAGCTAAGTTGTACATGCAGGGTTCACTAATTAATAATAATTAAATTTTAGGTTTTTCTCTTGCTTGATGCATCTGAAGACCCTGGAGAGTCTTTGGTGTCTGTTTACTGATATCCCTTTCTTAAACACCAAACTGAACATTATGATGTTTTTACCACATTGTTTGTTTCTGCTTTAGGTTGGCAATAACCATAGAATAGTGCTCCTTTCCCCAGTTCTGCCTCCCCCAGAGTTCACCCATCTGGTTTATTTAAGGGCAGGAATTCCATCTCCTCTGACGTTTTATGTTTACCATACAAAGTAGGTTAAGCTCTTCTGTTCTCCAGTATAAATTCTTGTCTTGGACAGACACTTCATGCAATATCACAGGTACACTTTGAGAATGCTGTAGATTTTCTCAGCTTCTTAATGTCTTCTTTTTTCAAACTTGTATTTGACTCTATATCAATTAGCACGTGAGCTTTTCCTCCCCCATCATGCCCAAATGATGAGTTTTCCACTTAATAACAGAAATTAATCCCTTCGTATTAATCCCATTTCTGTTTTTTCTCTTCCAAAGGCCAACCAGACTATCTTTGTAAAATCATAATCCACATTTGTTTTTAAAATGCCACATTTTATGTCATTAATACATTCTTTCTTCATGTTAGTTAATGTAGCATATCAATATGTAAAATATAAATCTTCATATCAGTCCTTCAAGAACTGGTAACTTTTTTGTACTCTGATTTTTTTTTTATCCCTACCCCTTGTAATATTTTCATTAAATAGCATTATCCATAGCTCTTTGAAGCTACTCCTCCTCCACCATAACTAATATTTGTGTGCAATCATATAAAAATCATTACTAAAATTCAGATTCATAATGTGCCTTGTAATGAGCTACCTTTTCAAAGAGAGAATATTAAGCTAATATTATGTCTATTTATTATACCTTGCACAGCATTTGCTGCATTTTTCCCCATATTGTTCATGGGAATAATGGTTTTCATCTGTAATGCCTGAATCTGTTTCTTACTGTTCTTAAACACAGATATTCCAACAGAATATTAAATAAATGTGCCTTTTTCTTTATTAGATAAAAAACCTTTATGGTGGGTGAGAAGTCAGTGGATTTATGTATTTGTCTCCTTTGGGGTGGGGATGATGGGCTGGGGGGTGGTGGTTGTTGCCATCTGCCTGGAAGAAGCTGAACTTGACCCTACTGAAGCAGACAGAATTAAACAAGCTTTAAACAAATCTCCGTACAGATAATTGTGGCATCAGAAATGAGCTGACTAAATTTTTTTGCCTTCAGGCTGTGAAGAGTTTCACAGCTTTGATTTCAAACACCTGCATTGTTTAATTCAGGAACTAAAGCAAGTGAGAGATCATTCAGCTCTGTTTACATAATACTTAGCCATGAATCTGATTTGCAGTGTTAGATTTATCTTAAAATGATTTGATGGCAGGCTGAGAAACACTAAAATAACGTTGGAGTTATGATCAAAGTGTGTGTACACTTGGTATTGATAGTTGCCTCTTTCAAATAAACTTTAAATTTCTGTGCTTTTGCAGAAGTGGCACACAAAATGTGGTGTGTGTCTGTCCTGTCTCCCTCAGGCTCTGCCCTGCATTGGCAGAAATGTTTACTGTCACCCAGAGCCACACTGGAGTAGGAACTGCTCTGACTCTTAACCATATGAACTGGCAACAGTTGTCTTCTCCACTCTGTAAACTCAGATCCTTGTCTTCCAGCCAAAACAAAGTCTGGGTATTTTTCTTTTTTTTTTTTTTTTCTTCTCAGTGTCAGATGTGAATAGCAAAGGAGGAACTTTTTTAGCCCTCATAGCTGGGTTTTGTACAGAGAGTGCTAAAGCTGCATATGGCACAAATACTGGAATTATCATGTGTGTGGGCATGTAACAGGCAAAGGAGCACCAGCAAGTCAATTTTGCAGGGAGGGGGAAAAGAGAGACAGACAAAGCTGGGAGAAATGGGGCCAAGCAATATTGGTTCAGTTGTCCTCATAAACAGCTCATTGGACTGATTCTGACCATAGAATAAGGTTCAGTTTCTTCACCTCAGGACCCTGGGTAAGCAGATGTAAACCACCTTCACTTCAGGATTTGACCTAAAATCAGCTCTTGGCTGTGGAACAGTTTGGTATAAGTAAAATTATGTAGCTGAAGGTATTCCAGATAGCTATTGGTAGCATGACTGGTATTAAAAGCAGTATTCCTAAGCAAGAGGAATCCTCTTTCTATGGAAAGAGGAACAGTTACCCTTGGTGAGGCTGCAATTATAAAGTTGATGTTTTTCTGTCATATTTTAAAGAGAAATTTTACTGCCTTAAAATCCTTAGACATCTACTGAAAAAGACCTTTTATAAATAAGGCTAAAGAGCAGAGACCCTGCTGATCAAGAAATAATAATTTTGCTCTATCCCACCTGGAAGTACAGGGTGACACACCTTTTAAGATATTATGCTCTTATGATTTATTAATAGAAAAAATATGTTAAAATTTTACTACAAAATCCTGTAATACTTTTGACTTTTTTCAGCTATTTTCTTCCACAGTGACATGAAGAATGAGGCACAGTAGCATGTTAGTTTTTCCAGGAGCATGTGTACTAAATGGGTGACGGTGATATTTGGCATTTTAGTATATTGTGCAAATAAATAACATATAACTGCTGTGATTTAATAAAGGTCACATTCTTTATGTTAGAATTAGAGAAGGCAGAGCTAGAATTAGATTGAAACATGCTTTTTCACCTTCTCACACAAGAAACGTCGTTGAGACTGCACAGATCTTACCAACAATAACTCTGCTTCTCCTCTGCTGTCTCAGCAAGCCTTCTTGTGCACATCCAACAAGCTTTGATGAGGAGGAGCACACAATCACAACTGTAAACACCACCTAAGCAATGGTAGCCTTGTGTGTCTTCTCTTTATTTTTGTGCAATTCTCCTAATATTGGTGTTCTACCTTAAGAATTGAAGAAAATAGTTATATTTTTTCTGCAAATATCCACAGAAGTGAAATCTCTGGAAGAGGTGTGTTGCCACCAATAGGTTATACTCCTTTTAAAGTGAAATAATTTATATGTGTGGTAAAAACTGGATTATGAATTCCACTGTGGATGTTGTGGGGAAAGGGGGAGGAAAGGCTGTGGCTTTTCTCTTAGCACCTCTGTGTTGTGCATATATATGCAGTGATGTAATATCTTGGTGATCTACAGTATTTATGTTGAGATGAGCACCTCCTTGAAGACAGAGCTGTTTAGTGGTAGGAATTGCTCTGGAAAACACTGGGCTGATCAGAGAGTATGAATATACTGGCATTTTTTACTTTTTGATTTAAGTGAAAACTAGTGAATAAGCCCAGCTTTTGAGAGACATAAATTTGTGTTTATTATTTTCTGCATTTAGATGGAGTAATTTTCCATGTTGGTTACAAATAATTATCGTAGTATTAGAACAGAGCATTTGTGCATATGTGATGACAAAAGCTGTTTTGGGATGCAGGTGGAATTGCACCCTGCTGAAGTGAGTTTGCATGGCCAGCTTGTGTTACCCAAAGAGCAATTGCATGCATGCAGCTCACAAAATGAGCTCCAAAGCCCCAGTGAGTTCCCCTAAGAGAATAGACCTGTTAATTCAAGCAGTTTGATGACCTGCCAGGAACTTTGGAGTAAAATCCTGTCTCTGTGAAAATCCAGTGGGAGTCTTGCTATTAACTTCAACAGCTGCAGGATCAGGCAATGTATTCCTGAGTAACTTCAGTGCTACATTTGGCTCCTATAGACAGTAGTATTGTAAAACTAGGGGTATTTATTTTACCCATTTATTAAAAACATACCAGAATTAGGGTTAAATAAATGCTTTAAGCAAGAAAGACCATTGATTAACCAAACAGAATATTAAAAATAAGTAAAAAATATAGTTGAATCTGGTTTAGTGCTGGGAGTACATGAGCAATGTAATAGCTTTTTCTTTTGTATCCTTCTAAATTTCTTGGATATATGGTGAAAGGGTTTGTTTTACCATGCATGTTGCAAAGGTCTTGGTAGTGTTTAGTTTTCTACTTTTCATAATAAGTAGAAAATGATACTCTGTATCTGTTACAGTTCCTCTGGAAAGTAAAGAAGGCCTAAGAAGCTCCATATTTTCATGTTTGTTCTGCAAAGCTTTATTTGAATGCAACTAATTAAATAATGTCTGCTGCATTTTCTCTGCAGCCTCTGACATAGTCAAAAGTTGTAGAGTGTGCCAAAGAAATGCGTTTTTATACAAAACAATTGTACTCAAATATCATTGACACTGTCAAACCTATAAAATATTTATTCAGCATGTAAAATATTGAGTGTTAAAAATCTTCTTTTTTTTCTTTAAAGAGAAAAATCTTTAATCTGACAAGTAGTTTTGAAAAGAATTGAAAATGTGATTGGGAAGAGCATGGTGGGAATGAATTTTTTTGAAACATTGCATTCTATGTAGCAGTTTGACTGACTTTTTATTTAGATTAAGCTTACTTTAGTATAAAAGCATTTTTGAGTAACATGACTAGAATGTACATTTCAAAGAATTCACAGGTGATTTTTGCTTAGCCAGGCAGAATTCATGTGGGGATTTTTTAGACACTGGACAGTTTATATTTCTCCCTCAAGTCTGTACTTATAAATAGATATATAGAACTTCACAGGTACGTTGCTTACTGAATCTAAGCTGAAATCATGCTGTAATAGTCCAGGGTTTTTCTCCACTAAATGCATTCCGAACTGTGGCTTTGCCATTTGCTGAACCTATTTTGCAGACTCAAAACAGTATCCAAAAGTTATAAAGGAATATTTACCAATTCCTGTGCAACATCCTTTAAGCCCTTCACTCTTTCCAGGCTCATTCATTATTTCCTTATCTATAAATAGAGAGAACTAAAAGGGAACTCTGGACCAGATGCACCAAGGGTGCAATTTCCAATTTTCATAGTGAAGGGCTTCAGAGTTCCAAATAAAGCTGGCAGCCTTCATCTTTCACTTTTGTTCACTTTGGGGATGGCTTTTTTGTTGTTTTTGGTTTAAGTTCTATTTTACTCATCAATGTAAATTCAAAAGACAGCTGAAATCCATTGATATTTCTGTCCATCTGAAGAAGAAGAAGAAGAGGGAAATAACTATGAATTTGTATTCAGCTCAGCCAAGGGCAAAGTAAGAAAGGAAAAGTGTCACACTACAAGCTGAGGCAATCCATGGGCAGGTATGACCCTGGAAACAGGTTAGAATACCTTAGGAGTTTCTCTGTCATTCTTTAATCATGGACCTTTGAACCAGCTAAAAATGTGATGAAGTGGCACATGAACTTTTAAGTCTGATAGCATTTTTAGTGCAAGCTGAAGAGACTGTATAATTACCATGAGATTTCAGGTTTTTCCAGAGGAGTCTGCCCAACTAATCCTGAGAGAAATGGCTGTAGGTCTTAAAGTTGAGCAGTTAGAGTGTGAACTTAGTTGAAGTAATTTAATTAGTGCCTATTCATTAGGGAAACAAAGATCCCCTACAGATCACTTATTATTTGACATTGTATGAATGGTAGCTATTGACATTAAATTGGAGGAATTTAATTGATTTCAATCAAATGATCTGATATTTTCCTGTGAGTTTTGTGTGGTTGAGTCAAATTTATCTGTAAATTGTAAATAAACACAATTTTTGAAAAAGAAAGTTAAAAATTGAGAGAAATGTTAAATATTGTTAGCAGACTTTTTTGCTCAGTGGATACCAGAATCCATCATATTAACTCATTCCAGGCATAATGTCTTGTTCAGTCTTTGTCAAGCACTTCTTTAGCAAACACTGCACCTCTTTCTTTTCTGGAAATTACTGTCTGATTCAGGGATTGCCTACCAAGGGTTTATACAGAGCATAAAAACCTTCCAGGTAAAATCTTCTCTCTTGTGCTTGTTTGATGTCATCACTAATGTTGCCTGGGCTACCAAGTAGGAAAGCATGTCCCTCTAAAAAGGGGAGCTATAAAGGAATCCCCTGAGAACCTCCTGTGAGAACAGAGCTACCTACCTGAAAGGCTGATACTTCTTGGGCAAGGAAAGTAATTTTATGTCATTCTTTGAAATAGAGCTTTGTATCAGTTACACTTCAGTTGTTAGCTTTGTGCCCAAGCTGTTGTAGAGCAAAATCATTTTACACACTTCCTGTGTTTCTGCTGAGGTTTCTGAAGTAATCTCCATTGTTTCCCCAAGAGGGAAACTGTTACTGTATTTAGCAGGAAATGTGTATGTTTTTTATGGAGATGATGAGCATTCAGAGGCCTCATAGTATGGTTCTATGCAGAAGGAATTGTAGATGATGCTCTTTTTTTGTGTGTGTGTCCTGCTGCCTTCGGCATCACTTACATGCCTCTGACCTTCTGACTGAATAATCCCTTCAGAGTTATCCCTGTCCACTAAACTGGCTCTGTGCTGCTTCCTGGAAGTACTTTGTCCTTAACCATCCCCACACTGAAGCTCCAGGTGTTGCAGAATAGTAACCACTACATCTCCTGCAGTTCGCCACAAGTGGTGCCAAAATACATCACCACAAACAGGGCTCTCTCTCTGTGTCTATGCAAAAAAGAATCAGTAGTTGTACATTTCACAATAGCAAGAATGACACATTTCTCCTTTATTTTGTTACTGAATCGTTTGCTTTAATTTATTTCAAGAGAATAGAGAACAGCCAGGCAGTTGTTTGCACCTTGCAATCATCCAGTCTAGGAATTTTGTGATGAAAAGGCTAGAACTAAAAAAAAACCCAAAACCCAATGCTGTGATCCCCAGACGTCCAAAGTAGTCTGTCAGTATTTCTGAATTTATATGTAAGGCATGTGTTAAAAGCAAATTGTGCTATGTTTTATTAAAATTCTAGAAATCACCTTTTTAGTGAAATCTTAAATTCAAATGACTTTGTGTGTAGAAATAATTTTTTCAGCGTAGATGTTGAATGAAGGTTCATGGTACTGTGCTGTTGTTATTCTTTCCTTGAGTGTCCCATTTTAGATTCAAATCAGAGGGAGATTTGCAGAACAGGACCTAAATCAGGTAAGACAGGTAGATCTGCTATCAGGAGGAGAAAGGAGGGATATGGAACAGCATGTTCCACAATTCATTTTACTTTGAAACACAATATTTAGGTCGTGTGGAATGCCAGAATACTCTTTCACCCAATTGACACAGCACAGCTCACTATCAAAATTAGAAATCTAATGGAAACAAGTTGTAGGACTGCAGTCCATGACAGTATATTTTAACTGATTTTTTTCCTGGATTTTGGGGGTTTAACATATCTTAATGCATAGTTCCATAACCTATTTCTTCTAAGAGAAAAGAAAATTCTGAAAAATTCTAGATTATTTCTTACTGGAGATTATAAACTCTGTTTCGAGTTTTCCTTCAATTTTTATTCTCAATGTAAAGAGAGCAAAGGCCTCATTATTTCCATGTCTATTTAAACAGTCTCTCAAAATTTTTTGACTCTTAAATTCTAGCTCCCTTAGTAAGTGATGATTGCATTCAAAAATTGGTTTTAAATATACACAAAAAGAAAAAGAAAATATATTTATGATTGAGGGAATAAATAATTTCCTTGATATCACAGAGTAAATAATTTCTTTAGTGGTCACTGCTGTGGTTTGGATATCAGACTTAATAATTTAGTTCTTTTATTCATTATACTAAATCCTATAAATCCCCAGAGTGATGAAGAAAAGTCTATCAAACAAAAAGGCTGACAAGTATTAATGTAAAAATGTCCTTTGTTCTCACAACACTGGACACAATTCCTCATTAAATATATTGGTGGAGAAATAGCAACAGAACTCATCTGCATACCCCAGATAGTTTAATTTTGTTCAGTGGATTTAATTGTTGTACCTGCAGACAGAAGATAATCTGCTGCGTGCCATATAAACTTTGCAAAGTGGGAAATTCACTTTAAATTGCTTTGCTATTGAATCCAATTTTCATCCTCACTGAGGGAGAAAATATTTTTTGTTATGAATGGATGGTTATATATTTTAACTGCTTCACCTTCACCTCTAAGAATAGCCCTAACAAGGACTTCCTTATTTTCCACATAGTGCTCCTAGCTATTTCTAAGATACCCGTGTGTACCAGGAATTGTTCTGAACAGTGAGAATTGCTGTCACTCTGGGGAGTGGGGCTCAGGCATGGCAGCCTTTTCATTTTCAATCATGATCAGCAAGCAATGGCCCACATCTCCTCCTAGAACTCAGTAAAATTTCACAAGGAATGGATTACATGCAGCAGCTGGATTTCTTTGAATGCCTGTACAATAAGTAGCTTTCTCTGTTTCACAGACAGTCTAGTGCACAAACATTTGTTAATGCTGAGAAATGGTATTTGACCAGAAGTTGAGGGGAGGAATGTGTGGCTTTGCCTCTTCTGAAAACATACTTCCCTCATTATGTGGCAAATTGGCATTTAGCTCTTTCATACCTACTGCTGTACCAGCCCTGAGGAAAAAACATTGTCTTTCACAGACATTGCAAGATCCTGTTAGGATCTCGCACGTTTAACACATTTATAGGTATAGCAGGGGGACTGGAGAACAAGCACCAGTAGGGTCTGTCCTTGGCTCAGTCAATGAGGTTACTGTGGGTGTTGTTTCAACTGTGAACAGAATGAAAATGATCCACAAGCATGCACACTGTTAACCTATCATGGGATGCATAATTACTGAAAAGGGAAGCTTGTGGTGGGGCTGGGTAGGGTGAAGTTGTTGGCCCTTTAAGAAGGTGTGTTTGATTTAGTCAGGGGTGTGGACCTAATCTGAAAAAAACCCCAAACCTGGAGAATTTTTTTTTATTGAGGGAGGAAAAGAATATATGAATTATTTTTCTTGTTTGGTTTTTGAAGTAATCAAATAAGGTTGTACATGTGGCACCCATATTTGTACAGTGCAAACACTAGGAAGTGATTTGTGGAGGGTTTGGGGGGTTTTTTTGAGTTTTGGGGCAAATAGAGCTGGAATCTCTTTTACTGTGTTATGAATCAGTTTTAGAGATGTAGAGATGTGCCTCAGCCATGCCCCATTGTGCCCAAATCATGATGTTCTTGTGTCTGTAACATTTTTAGAGGTTGTGTTCCTCCTGTAGCTGTAGCTAATTACATTTTGTTGCAGTATAATTTCAGTTATTGTTTTAAATTGCTACTTCATCTCTAAAAGAAATGTTGGCAAACAGCATTGCTGTGTATCATTTCTTGGATGCTTTTACAGTTTCTTAGACTGTAGAGTGGAAAAGGAAGGGGCAAAGGAGGAAGGTTGCACTAGAACAAAGCACTCAACCAAGGTTTGGAAACAGCAGTTCTGATTAAATCTGATATTCCACCATTTGTGCCTTCCTGTAAGTGTAGCTTGTTATATAAGGAATCAAACAAAACAAAGGGGGTCTGTCAAAGACTTGTAGGGAAAAAGAATATGCAGGTTCTAAAGCTATCCAGGATATTAACTTGCATGCAGGTAATCTAGAGGATTTGTCAAGAATCATACAAAGAAATGCATGTCATGGACATCATAGCCAGAACCCCCTAGCGCCATAGTAATAATAAACTCAAAAGATCATTTCCACCATGAAAACCATCAGTTAGATTTTTTTAAGGGATTTTTGGGCCCGAAGTGTGGTCAAAGTTTTCATGTGTAGAATTTCTTCCTGTTGTTTTGATAAGACCTGGATACATATAATTAAACCTTTATTTTCTGCATTAAAGTTTCAGGCTTTTCCCAGTCTGCAATATAATTTAGTGTGTTTTGATTTGAGAGTTGTGGAAACAATTGCTCTACTCCCACACTGTCATTAGCAGTACTTTCCCCCCCATGATACCCGGAGAATTGAAATTGTGTTGTTCTCTTTAGGTCTCCTGAGGTGAATCCATTTCATGCTGAAATCAGTGGAATTTGGAACAGCTCTTTGTGCTCCTGATATATTCAGGGGGGAATTTTCTTCGCATGAGAATTTCTCCTGTGCTTGAGGAGAGCTGCTGCTGTGTATCTTGGGCTGTAACTATCCCCTAGATATGACTTCAGCCATCTGGGAAAGAATTATTTAATTAAAGAGTTAACTGTACCTAGCACAGAGAAATGTAAGTGCATACATCTAAGAGAGAAATGTAGGCCACACTTTCACAAGGAACACGATTTGGGAAAAAGCAACTGAAAAAAATTCCTTTGGGCAAATGAATGCCTAATATTTTAGGACTGAGAGAAGAGGTAAAAAGGAGACTTAGGTGTGGAAAGAATGGACTACTGAACATCAACAATACTCTTTATAGACCAAAGATGAGTTTGTTACAGGAATGAATTTTATCACTCTCTTCCTAGATAACATGGGATATTTTAGGAAAAGCTCCTTTAAAAAGACGTATAAATATCTTTTAGAGTGAGACTCCAGGAATCAATAGGACCAGCATGTATTTTGCTTGTGGTTTAGAAATGCACATTTATGGATGAAAACAAACATCATTTTAAAGTACTTATAAACATAGAAGGTGAATCTACAACAAGATCCCATAGCATCAAATTGAACACAGAAAAGAGGAAATCCTCTGCTTCTATGTCATGGCAAGTCTTTATCCACTAGGAGACTTTTTCCAAGTTGTTGTTGGGTTTTTATGTTTGCTTGGTTTTGTGCTTGTTTGCTTTGTTTGTTTGTTTAAATAATTGCAGTTATACATAGGAGAAAAAGAATATACAGAGAGGTGTAAGAATTTCTAGGTAAGCATGGGCATAAATGGAAAGGATATATAGTTATGTTACTTTTACATTTCAAGCTGAAATAATCTATGGTTGGCAATCTGCAAAAAAATGTACTGTGACTTTCTTTGATATCTTTCTGGTATAAAAATCTTCAGTACTAGATGTCAACATGACCTTTAGACTTATGCAAGTCAAATAGCATCCCTTGTTACATCTGCACATTATGAAGGTTCTCATTGCTGAGTAGTATGTTGTTTGTGTCTTTGTGTTGTTGAATTCTCTCCAAAATGAAGGGTATTGAAACCTAGTATAGCTTTTCAATTTAGGAGGATGTTCAATGCTTACAGAGGGGTTGAGTTATGCTTTATTTATCGTGTCATTCATGAGGCTTCATGGATATCCAAAGGTTTTGGAATGGAGTGATCTGCTGGGATTCCTTTGCCTTTCTTCTCCCTGCACCCCCCCTCCCCCCATTCATTCAAGTGGGTTTTTTCCACTGTCTCTGAGGAGGACTTGTTTTAAAATATCTGTTCCTACAGTTTTTAGTATGGCATTAAAAAGAAGAGCCTTAAGACAAAAATATCAACTTTTTATGCTGGATGGTTTGTTTTTATATTTTTAACAGGGTAAACTATTGTTCTGCTTTATGGCTTTAAAATTTTTATTTGTTCGTGCATAATGAAGCAGTGGCATCGTAGTAAGTTAATTTATGCTGTTGGATTTTGTCCACGTCCTACTGTGATGTGAGCATGTATTATGAATTTGGATTTTATTCTGCCTATGGTTATTGTTGTGTGCATGTCACAATATGAAAGGATTAGTACATTTTCTTTCTTGAGTCTTTATTTCCCTGTGTTGTAGACACGAAAAAGAGGGTCATGTAAGTGCATTTGTTTTAAGATTATTTACTGCAGTGCCAGCAATGTAGATAACATGTGCAAATAAACATTGATTTAGCTTATAACTTCTGGGAGATTCGCAGTTACAAAAACCAGTATTCCCAGGCATTTCTCAGATCCTTCATAAAGCTTTTCTTCATATGGAAAAGCTTATTTATTCCTATCTGTTTCTTTTCTAAACTACAACCTTGCAGTTGCACTATGGCGATGTAGAACTTTCTGAAAGACAAATTCCTTCACTCAGAACCCCAAAACCCTAATATCACAGACTGAATGCCAATCACATAGTAATTGTATTCTTCAATACTTATTTAAGGACTGTGAAATAGACATTCACAGTAATTAATTAATTTCAGTGAATAAAGATAAAACTTTATTACTTCATTATTAAATCTATAAACAAATAGAATTTTATTTATTAAAGGAGTGCATTCTTTTAGAAATAGTTAATATTGCCATAAGGTTTATGATGATGATGATTATATGAACCTATAAAAATATATGGCCTAAACCAGAGAAAGAAGAGCCTTAGCTTATTTTAAATGTGACAATAACTTCCTGACATCTTTTTCATACTGCCAATCCAGTAGACTTCAGTTTCTATGAGATTTTTACCAGGCATTTCCACTGAATCTCCTATGTCATTGTTATTAGAAATAGAATTCAAATTCTGGCTCATAACATTTCTAGTAAGGACTAGAACTTATGCTGAGTTCAGGAGCATTACAGGCATTGTTGGTGTATTCATAAAACCATTCACAAGAAGACTGGGTTGGCTGTTGTTTGAATAATGGATGGCTCAACCCATTTCTTTTTGGGCTCTATATTCGAAAGGTTATTTGTTCTCATTAGCACAACACATACAGTCTTTCTATTTCTTTCCACACTGTGCTGCACTTTTATTATATTTTTGTTTGCTACTGAGATGTACACCCATCAGTGCATGATCAGGTGTCAGTCATGCCCTGTCATATCCGATTTGTTTTGCTCTCTCTTTGGAACTTTCTCTCTGAATTTCACAGGGGAATTTGACATTCAGGGTCTCTTCCTGTGATGATTATCCAGAGATAATGAATGCTGCTTGTATATGCATGTATCTTCACCTTAATATAAAAAAAAGTTTTGACATTCAAAAAATAACACATCAGTCATAGACTTCTAAATATAAATAGATTAATCAAAGAGACCTTGATTTCTCAATGCTTCATTCAAATTAATTTTATTTGTGAATCTTAGTTTCTAAGGAAAGTATAATTACCTATTTGATGTTACACCTTTATGCATTTTCACTCTAACTTTTGTATCATTATGGTTTTATAGGGAGCTAAAAGAATAAAAAAGATAAGGTATTTCAACTTAAAAAAATTGGTGTGAGAAAAGGTTGCTAATAGCTCTGAATAATTTCTCTTTTTGGCAATCAGTTGGATATTGCCATATGGAGCTTGAGATGAAAGAATAATTTTATCATTGATTTCAGTGGGGCCTCTTGCCAGCTCCTAGAGCAGAGCCAGGGCATGGGACCTGCAGGAGCATTCTCTGAAATTCTGAAATGCCTGGTGGAATAAGGCCACAAGAGGATGGGAAGAATAGCATGCCTGAGGTGTTCACAGTATGATAGGAGTAGCTAGGAGTAAAGCTTCACTGTTTATGTCTTTACAAAGATGATACTTGGTAAAAAAGCCATGAGAAAGGTCCAGGTTCCATCCTGGCAGGGCACAAAAGCTAGAGAACACAACAGAGTGCTTCAGAAACAGTCACTTCCCATATCATGGAAGTGCCCTTCTTAACCATGCAGCAAAACTCATGGGCTGAGGTTAGATACAGTGATAACTCTGTGTTGTTATGTTGTTGTCTAATTTAAGACTAATTTTGATACTGATCTTTCTTAGTATTCCTAAGTTTTTCATGAATAAATGAAGCAGCAGATCATAGGAAATACTCAAAGGTTTTGAGTGGGGAAATCCACAGGGCAATCTTTTAACTCTCTAAGGCAATTAGAGAATCTCTGTGACTGGCATTTCCCCTGAAATACATCTTGATTTCAAAGTGAGTTATATCATGTAATATTAACAACCATTCAGACTTTCCACTAATGTGCAAGAATAGATGTGTCATAGGCTAGGAAAAGCCTGATTTTGTTCCAATCGGGGTCAGCTTTTTTTTGATTGACAAGCAGTTTGTCCAGTGGAGGACAAGCTGCGACTTTTGGCAAAATGCTTAAAAAGGCTGGGGGGGGGAGGAGCGATCTCTTTGTCTCCCGGTGTGGCAGGCGGGGGGACAGAGAGCCGCTGGGGCCGGCCGGCCTCGGTGCCCCCCCCACCCCGGGGCGGCTGCGGCGGGCCGGGCCGGGCCCCAATGCTGCCGGAGCCGGGGCAGGCCGGGTCGGAGCTTTAGGAGCCGCTGTCTCGCGGAGAGGCGGACAGCATGGAGAGAGAGAGAGCTCGGACGGAGTGCCCCTTCGCCCTTGCTCTTCTTTTCAAGCCGAAGAAACCAGCGCACGGCTTCTAAACGACTCAGTTTCCCGCCGCAGAGCCACGTGGGCAGCCCGGCAGCCCGAAAAGTTTAACCTTTCGTTGTGAGCAGATGGACTTTCCTAAACATCATCTTTCTCCGGAAGAAGAACAAATATAGCGAATAGAAAGACACAGCATGAAGCTACAGTCGGTAAGGGAAGAGTGAAAAGGACTTTAAGGCAAAAGGACAAGGAGTGGCCTAATTTTGGCTGGACATTTCTGGTAAACTATAGAGACTGAACTAGTTTTTTTTCCTGTAACATATAAATGCTTTTGGGGGGATGTAAGGTTCTAGTTAAAAGTGATATGAAGCTTTTTGCTCCTAAAGAAAGAGGAGATTTGTTTTTGGGTCTTGAGATGATTTTGGAAATAGAAAAAGAGAATCTTTGTGTCATACTAGAGGAGGCATCCTTAAACAGTACCCCAGTAAGCAAATATGGCCTATGTGCAGTGTTGAGAGAACCGCTAATAGGTAGGATTTCGCAGTCTGCAAGAGTTCCTTTGAAATCCTCGCAGATGTAGAGCATGGTATGTCTATATAGAACCCAGAGAGACTCCTTTCCTAAAAGAACTGATAAAAGGTTATTTTTAAAATGGTAAAACTGGCTGAAGTTGCAAGTCATGTCTTTTTATGTTGAGTGAAGAAAGGTAAAAAAACTTAGAAAGAGAAAGAAAGATGTTTTAGAAGTTTCATTTGTTGTTGTTGTTGTCTTTTTCCCTTTTCTTGTTGTTTTTGTGTGTATTAATAAACTATCTTTGTAATTTAAAGATGGGCCTGGTTTGCTTTATATTCTTCCAGTCAAATGAAATATAGAACGTGATTAAACCATCACAAGATGTTTTCGTGGTTCCATATACACCATGTTGTGAGGTGAGGGGAGGTTAAACCACTTAAGTTCTAAGAACACAGTTCATCAAGAGTCCGTGAATCCCAGCTCAGAATGGAATGAGATAAAATATTCTCAGTTTGGACAATCATGCAGTGCTTTGGTATTGCTCTAAGTAGATGACTGAAATATTTTTAACTTATGCACCATTAAAGAACTGGAAATTGAAAATTGGTGTAGGGCTGTTATCTTCAGTGGCACTAACCCATGCCAGCCAAGAGTTAACTCCAAAGGGGGAAATGATCCATGCTTGTCAGGCACATGCTGTGTACCAGGCCTAACGTAATTTGGTATGACTCCAATTAAGTGTTGGCTTTAAGGCAAATTCTGGAAACTTGCTAAAATCCTTTCACATTATGAATTAGAAGATTTCTTAAATGCACACTTAGTGAAAAACAAGAAAAACTAAACTAGAACAGTAACAAAGGTAATAACCAAAGGCACATGTGAAAATATCAAATATGCTGAATTTTGCAGGCAGCAGCTACCATCAGTGCCCGAAAGGGAAGTCATGGCTGAGCTGGGAAATCCTTTAAACATTCAGACTGGGAAGTAGCTGGGTGTTGGAAGGATTTTCCAAGTGTTCTATGTACAATAGCATAATGTTATTAGACTGCCTAAAATTATGCAGGGTTTTTAGGATTTGGTTCCTAAGTGAAAGGAAATCCAGTACTGACTGCTCAGTAAAGGGGGCAGCTGGCAAAAGGCAAAATGCTGGAGCTGGAATCTCAAGTGATAGCTGAGAGGGTTCTTGGTGGTCACTACAAACTGAGATGTCTTTTAAGCCTCCTTTCACAAAATTTGTTCCCTTTCCTTGGCTATTATCTGCCAAGAACTGAACTAATCTTCTGCATCCAGATCTGACAGAAGAGTAGGAGAATTTCTCCTGCTATTAGAAGTCACAAGTTCCAGCTTCCATATCTTGTGAGCTGTTCCCCCATCTATTCAAGTGTGGTTTCCAGCTGCTTTTCCCTCCTTGCATCATTGGTTTCTTGCAAGGTCTAAACCCACGTTGCTTTTTCACTCATCCTTCCGGGGGCCATAATCTGCTCACTTCCTGCCAAAACTCTTTTACCTCAAGTGCTCAAAAAACATTCAGGTGTTCAAAGCCAGCAGTGCTAGGTTAGCACTTGGACTCAATCTTAAATGTCTTCTCCAGCTTGAGAAGTCTGTGATTCTGTCTGTAACTCAACTGCAGCCCCCTCCCCAAAGTGAGGTCCCTGTCATTCCCAGCCCAGGGCAGGAGGCAGCCCATCCACCTTGGCCTTGAGCCACAGCTTCCACAGTCCCTCCAGAGCCTGTCCCAATTATCAGGCCTCCTTCTCCAGCTGGAGCCCAGGTCTGGGGCTTGGCACCGGTGCTGAGCTGCAGGCAGAGCTCACTGTGGGTCAGTGGGGCACTTCAGGGTGTGTCACTCTCTCCTGAACTCCGGAGACATAATTAGGGATAACAGTTAGTAGATCAAATTTAAGTGCCCAACATAAAGTATAAGGTATAGAACATTCTAAAGCATTTTGTGTGTGTTAGTTCTTCATTATTTTCAATCAAGGCTGCAAATGAGCTGTGTAAGGAGAGTACATCAGTGGAGATTGCTGTGTGGTTGAAGTGCATGTGAGTACAATTACATACATGCCACTTTCTGTCTGCTGAGTTGTATTTTCCACTTAGAGAGAGAGAAAGCTGCTGGAACATACATTGACAATTTGTTCTTGAATTTTCTGGAAGGTAACCATTGTGACTGCTCAGCCAAAATCAGTATGCAAATTTCAAAGCATGTACAATTTCCAGCTCTCTTTCCAAGTGTGATTTGCTGTGGTAGTGAACTGTGCATCAAATTCCTGTCAAAGCATTCTAAATAGCCTTTGTAAAATACTTCTAGAAATGTAATTGGAATGTTAATTGTAATAAGTTGAGCTCTGTGACATTCTCATAAATCTGGGTAAAGTGCAACAACTCCACATTTATACTACTCTAATGAAAAACACCAGCACAGGGTCTAATGAAAAACATCAAGGCAGGGTCTTAAAACATAAATGGTGTCCAATTTCTTTGCAAACTAGATTTGTATCTGAAGTTTCATTGATTTGAAGTGAAAAGTAGAACTAGCTTTATATTGCTCTCTAATCCATACAGTTAAATTCTTCCCTGGAGGGATAAGGGTATAGTGGATCACATGGATAGTGATCTCAAACAAAATTTCACTCTTAAAAAGGGCCAAATTCTCTTGTTGCAAGTAGGTTAAATTCCAAATAGAGTCATATATCTGGGAAACACTACTAGTTTAAGTATAAAATTGCGCAATTGTTTGTGTGCTCTAAATTTAAGAGTAGTTAGTAAGAAAATTGGTTTTTTGACTAAACTCTAGAAGCCTATAGGAGCACATAATTACTTTGGGCTGGATCATTCTCTCCTGAAGAAAGCCCCAAATAACAATGCCTTCTCAACAGGTACTTTTAGGGAGGAGGGTCAGAATTTGTCTGCTGTCAAATGGGTCAATAGAGCCAATCCTATGAATACCCCCAATTTTTTTCCCCTGAGTTGTGTTAGCTTAGGGAATGATCCCAAGTTCTCATGTCTCCTTTTAATGTGTATTTTTGTATTTGGAAGTGACTTCACATATAAATCCCAAACATACAAATTCTTTGCAATCATCTCATGCAGGAAGAAAAAGTGTGTTTCCAGTGTTGCCCTGGCACAGCACCCCAGAGGCAGCTGTGCAGAAGGGAATGTTAGGTTGGAGCTGCAGGGGCACAGCTGTCCCCAGCCCCTCTGCTGTAGGGACCTGCTCTCCACATCAGCACACTCCAAAAATTATGGCTGAGGGGGAAGCATGCAGCCAGGTTCAAAAAGCTCTATTTACCTCTGTTATACAACAGCAATTACTGTTAGAACTTTAGAGACTTGATAATTTTGTATCACTAAAAAGGAAAATTTGATTTGCCTCCTGAAACTTTTGACAGGTTCATAATGGCAGCAAGATAATGGATATAATTAATTCTCTGAAATGAAGTAGAAACAGTAATAGTAACACCAGTGTAATGCATTGCTCTAATTTCTTTAATGTTAATTATATAAATGACTTATTATGAGGTTAAAATATTTAAATAGAGCAGCTTGCACTTTTTCTAATTGCTGCATTTGTGCATGATGTAAGCTGATAAATATTTGTACAAACAGACTTTGTCTTTTCCAGGGAATAGAAAGATATTGCAAGTAATGTATGCTGGAAGAGAAACTGTCTGACACCCAAACAGTTTGAGTTTCAAGCATTTAATTAAGGATCTTCTACCCTATATTCAGAAAGATGTAAAACCCAATTAAAAACTGAATTCAATTGAACATTTAGCCTGAAATTTAGGAAATACAAATGATTACCTTTCCTCTTCAATGGATTTTACTAGGCTTTAGTCATATTTCTTAGTCTTGGTGCCCCAATCTAATATCTGCAACATGAAAATAATATGTCTGGGAGAGATTATTTTGGAATTCCCATTAATTAGTTTATCTGAAATGTTTAAAATTAAAGCAATAAGGTGTTATAGAAGTACCTGTGAATTCTGACTTGAATATAAATTGATCAAACAGATGTCAAAGAGATCCAATTTGAAATATTAGTAAAACTATGTTTATTTATTGATGGTATTTCATTTGTGTTAGGTACTGCAACAACACCTCGGATAATAGAGTCCCCAGAGGATGTAAGACTTTCACAAATACCATTTTGAAGAGAATTATTTGTTTATTCAGTAAAAGATAGCCGTTGAAACAGCGGCACATGGTATAAATCTCATTAAAAGTTTAAAAATTCTCTGAGTATATTCCATATATATCAGTGCAACCGTCCAGGGAGCAAGCTGGAGATTCTGGCAGTGTTCAAACATTGTTCCCTCCCATCACAGTGCCTTCTGGCAAACTGAGGGGAGAACTGGCTTCTGTTTTCTGTCCAGAAATTATCTGCTGCTTTCCCTGGAGTTGGTCACTCGGTGCCAGTGGACATCTGGCCTACTCTGTTCTGTACATAGATGGCAGAAGTGCATAGTGCTCTATTTCTAGAATTTTCCTTGTCGTTGACACTTCATTTGGGGTAATATCATTTGATATTAAGTACTGTGGGGAAGGATGCCTCTATGACTGTGTGCAACAAAACGCACAGCTTGTTTTCAAATTGCTTTCCTTTTTCTGCTCAAAGCATGTCAGGATGCAGTGAATATCTTCTGTGAGCATAGCCATATGTTTCCCCTCTGCACCCATGTCAGGACCCATATGCTTGCCTACGTTTGTTTTCTCTGCATGCTCTAGGATTTTTCTGTGGCCTTGTCTCTTTGTCTGAAAATATCTTAGCTTCCGTTTGGAGCTGAAATTTGTGCAAGGAAACAATTATTTTCTAATTAAATACACATTAAACCCGATGGAAAATTATCAGGCTTTTCTAAAGAGCCAGGATAACATTTTGGTTCAGCAAATTCTGCATTGCTTAAAAGAAACCAAATGAATTCTTCCCTCACTAAGTATTTTAAGGTTTAGGAAGATATGTGTTGCAGTGATGCTTTAGAGCTTAACAGCTTGTGCACTGATAAAGAACCTTTAGCAGGCAGCCATTGACAGTTAAAAAGATAAACTGCTGATTAGAAACCTAAATGACATGAAGCTGAATTCAGTTGGAAGTTGAAGCAGGTAGCTAAAATGTGGGACATCCAGGTGTTTCAAAAGTGTTATCAAACTAGCTGGGAATTGGATCTATTAGAGATGGGTTCTGCTATAACTGCTCTTGCATCTCATTTTCAGATTTATGAAGATGTAAAACTGAAATTACATAAAATATCTACTATAGGACTAGTATCACAGTATTTCTGACTAGTGCAAGTAAATTCCCAAAAACCTATGTAAGTAAATGGGACTGTAGTGGTAAGAAAAGTCTGGAATCCAGCACTGTCTCTCATGGACTGAGCAAACCAGCCTGCAAACTCTAAGTCACTCGAGTCAGTAAATACAGCTCTGTGGGCAAGAGTGTAAGTTTATCTGCTTTTATGTGGAAGTTTATCTGCTTTTATGTGGAGCTATACCAAACTTATCCATTTCTGCATACCACTAAGAGACAAAATAAGTCAGTTTATCTGCTTGCAAAATTAAGAAATGCATTACAGAATGAAACCACACAAGCGAATGAGCGTATGCTGGGTGACCTTAGTTGAGAATTGAACTGTGAGAAGAAAATTCCCAAGTTTCTCACTCCTGATGCATTTTTTTTTTCTTTCTTTGTGTAGTATCTCCAGGTATCAATACCTTTTATTAGATGAATTGCCCTGAAACCATACCCTTCCCAAACAGACTATTTGCTTATCTGTCCAAACTAGTGATGCTTAGTGCATTGTTCTCATTAGAGTTACATCAGTCACTGCTGGTGCATCCATCTTATGAACTCTTCATTCTTCTTGTTATCCCAGAAGGGTAAAATGGTTTATCCTGAGATACCACTGCTGCAGGGGAATGAGTAAAGCCAACCACACTCAGTCATTAATGTCCTTTTCCCTTTCTTTATAATATCTCTTCGAACAATAAATTTCCACCTAACTGTTGAAAATGCAGATCTTTTGTTGTCATTATTCAGGTGGTAATTCTGATTTTCCTAATATATTAAAATCAGGCTTTTTAGAAATGGATAAAAGCTTTCTTCTCATTTGTCCTGGGCTTTTTTCAAGTTTCTGGTATGGAAATGGCATTTATTTACAAAAAAAAAAAAAAATCAAACTTGTGATCTCAAGGAAAAAGTGATTTAAGGAAAATTGCAGAGAAAAGGAATTGAAAAAATATGGAAAATTAAGGATGTGAAAAAATCAATCCTATTAATCTTGTTAAAAGGAGTTTGTAAGGTCAAAAATCTTTTAAATACTAGGTGTCATAGAATGGGTGTAAAATTAGCATTGGTTGGTTGTAATCCTCCCAAGGACTCAATGTTGTTATTGGACTTTTATTCCCCTCAAAATATGTTCATTAAGACTCGTAAATCAACATGATTGATTTTAGCAACTAAACTACAAAATACAGCAACAAGATTATTTTTTCTCCATTGTTCTTCCTTTCATTTTCTTTGACTCTAAAACTGCATCTTTAAAAGGTGCTATGGTCTCAAGACTGAGGTTCACAGTAAACTGCATAAACTGAAAGGTAAAAAAAGGCTTGTGTGTAAAGGCAGGAAATGGCAGATCTTGCTGGGAAGCAAAAGGCTTAAACACCTCTGAAGCAGCAGTGAAATTGTCTTTTTGCAGCTATGGGGTATTTTTGCACACTTTGGTGTAACTATTCTGCAACCATCATGTGTGCTTCAGCAGATGGCCCTCTCTGCGTTGTTAGCATTTACACAGCTTATTTCTGGGACAACAAATAGAAACTCACTTAGGGCTGGTGACAAACCTGCAAATAAGGCTATGCAAACAACTGACAATCAGTTGGACTAATAAAACCTGTAATAATATAAATAGCATTTCCAGTTAGGGAAAAGAGCTCATGTACTTGATGCCAAAACAGTGATTTGGGAGTTGAATTGATCATTCTGCTTTAAAAAAAAAAAACAAAACAAAACCACAAACAAAGGGGAATAGTTTGTCTTGTTCTCAAAAGCAAAGCAAATTTTTCTCAAAACCTGCTGGAAGAGAATGACTAGGACTAGGGTTCACATTTTACATACTCAAAGTAATGTTGTTTACACATACAAAACACAGCACTCTGGTTCAATTCTCACTTCTCAAAAGAATATCTTGTTCACTGCTAATGTTCCAGCTGCTCTTGGTCAGTCTTCTGTGGATTCTCTGCCTGCTTTTGGAAGTAATAACCACGTCTCAGAAGATCTGGAAGTTTCGTATCCTGTGTTGCAAGTGAATGTCTTAGGGAATAAAGCTCTTTCCTTGCTCGGTTTCTGACTGGAGAGTGTCAGAGAGAGAAAGGCTCAAAATGCCTCAGGGGAAGGGTGGCCTTGATGTCAAACTTGCTTTGCCCAGGAATTGCTTTTGGACTGTCAGTTAAAGGGAAATTTTGAAAAATGCTCTATTATTCCTCCTTCACTTTTGCCCCTTCTGATAAAAAAGTAGTCAGGCTCAACCAAAGTTCTTAGTTTTACCCAGAAGTTCATTAAAGATTGTCTAGATTTCTCTGCGATTCATCATAGACTTCAATTTAATTTGAAGTTTTCTGTGCAATGAGTATTTCTAAGTAATAGCATTGGTAGAGTTTTGTTATTTTTAATAACCCATAAGCCAAGCAACAAAATAATTTAAGCAGCTATAGAGTAGGAAACCTTTCATCACAAGGCCATTTTTATCATATCCAGCCCAAAGTAATTATGATCTTTGGATATTATCTCATGACTGGTAAAGTAAATTGCTGAGAACAGCAATAAAGAATAAAAAATAAAATAACCCCGCCCCCAACCTGTCATCTCCACTGCTTTATCTTTGCACAAAATGTATACTGCTATTCTGGGGATTTGTAGTTTTCAGCTGAAAAGATTTTGTGGGCTTTCAGCATGACATCAGACAAATTTTAATGTTGCTCACTTCTATTATGGGCAAAACATTTACCAGTTAGTTTTTCCTGGATCAAAATGCAGAGCAATATGAGAAGAATTTGGCTATTGTTTAAAGTGAACAGAAATTTATTTATTGACTTATTGATATTATTCTGAGAAATAGTGAGGTAATAATGAAGTCCAGTTAAGTATCACAATACTCCAAAGAATGACGCTTAAGGTACAAGGAAACACTTGTTGGATTTTGTCATTCCTGATTCATCTAAGTATCTAGAACTGGTGGCTAGCACTCTCCAGTGCAAATGAAGAGCAAAAGAAGACCAAATTTTACCACATAAAATGTTTCAAGGAGTTCTGGCTTCTCATGCTGCTGAGAGCTTCCTCTGGCAGCTCCTGAAGTATTGTAGTTGATGTGGGTGCTTTGAACTAATTTCCAGAGTGTGGCTTGTAAAAAGGGACAGGATTTGGCTTGGGGTGGCTGGGTAGGTAGGAATAACAGAAGGATGAGTTTTTTAGACAGCCCTCAGAAGGTAAAAATGAAGGCAGGACTGTCCCTTTTGTTTGTGGACTTTGGTGAATGTGAATCAGCCATGACATCGTGTCTTCAAGGCACCTAGAGTAAATCCATCAGGATTAGTGGGATCAGCTGGAATGAATTCAAGAACCAAACTCAGGAAATCTGGACCTTCATTTCAGGAAATGGGCTTCCCAGTCAACCTCTCCTGGGATTTCTGAGGGTAGAGAGAGTTTGAAAGTAACTTTGAATTTTTTGCCTTTTCTTTTTCTTAATGATGCTTAACTGTTTTATGCAAGTTATGGTTAGGGTATCCAGGCAAGTCCTGCTCAGCTGTTGATTAGTGGTTATTTTAATGAATGTTACATTAACTAAAATGAATGTAGCAGGCAGGGAGGCAAACTAGAGGAGACACAGATGTCTATCAGCATTGACAGTTAAAAGTAAAGGACCTGCTGCCAAAAACCCTGAGCTGAACCGTGTAACAGTCTATTGAGTTCAACGCAGCAGATATAAAACGTGAATAGTACAGGTCTCCAAGATAAAATCCTCAGTAGTGCAGATGTGGTTACTCCAAAGAAAAAGGTTTCCCTTTTAAATTTTGTTTCCATCAGAGAACCTAGCATTGCATGAAGAGCTGTCATCAGCTCTGCCCTAAGGGCTGGGGGAGGTCCAGTCGACCTTCAGCACAAACACAATGGTACAAAGCTGTGCTGCTGCACTGATGGATAAAGTGGATTGGATAAAAGCTGCAGTTGTGGCCTAAGGGCTTTTCAAGCCCTTGTCATTATTCTCCAGAAATACACACAGCACCTGACTAAGGGCAGATCAGACCTTGTGACTACATTATAGGTTAATTACATTTTTTAAAATTTTGTTGTCATAATTCTTCCTCAAAGATATGCTTACTTCCTGTATTTACATTTGAAAATTTATGCAGATCGCAATCCTTTTTAATTTAACTTACCTTTGTTGCCTAGGACTTTTAGGATTTCTTGGTCACAGTCTAGTATATTTTGTCTGGAAAAATTCTAATTGAAAGGAATAACCTTTCAAAAAGTGTTCAGATACTCTAATTTGGCTTGTCTGCCTCTTCCTTTATTTTTTTTCCATAGCAATTCTGAAGCTAAGCTGTCCTTGGTCTTGCTGGCCTTTCCTATTTTTTCAGTCTGTGTTGAAGCCAAATGCTGTGATATGTTTAGCATATTAATAGATATACACGCAAAATCAATCCTGCAAAAAAACTTTATGGGACTCTTGTGGCCTTTGCTTACCTAAGTTGGTGTCTTATAATGTTCTTTGTAAAGTTCATCTATATTTATATAAATGTGCTCAAAAGGAGGTTTTTTGGTTCTTTACTTTTCTGAGTAACAAGAGGATCACATGCTACATCAGGGAGATTGCTGCTATTCATGAGTGAATTCCACTTGGGATTGATGAAACTTCTAATGAATCTTTGGCTGTGGTATCTCCCTTACAAAAGCAAAGGAATTGTAGATTTAAAAATATGGCTTCAGTGATATTTATTTCATAGAGCAGCTGTGATTCTTTCCCCATTCAGACCTTCCTAGTTCTTACATGTCACATTTCCAGTTATTTAGGAGGAAATATAATTCATGATATCTACATATCAGCTGTTATGTCATCCTTCTGAGGATCATGTGCATTTCAGGGATAGGAAAAATGATGGTAAAAATAAAGTATTGTTAAAAATTTTTATTTTTACTGCGATGACCATGATACTAATTTCTGTGGTTACAGCAGATTAACTGTATAATGGAAGTGCAAAAAACCAGCTCCTAAATTAATTATAAATGGATAGAGTAGCCTCAAATGTTAAGTTTCAGCAGTGGGTCTTTATTAAATATGCATTATAACGTATTTCACATTTTTATGTATTTATATGGTTTATACTGCAGAGGGAGGAAGCTTTGGAAAATTGGAGAGAGGCTTTATTTGAAATTAATCACAAAATAGCAGGAAGCAATATTTGTGGGGGTTTTCTCTTCTTCCTCTGGCTGCCTTCCTCCCCAGCTTGTGTTTAAGAACATAAGCCCTAAAGTGCTGCTCTGATATGGAAGGATTAGAATGTCTAAATCATATTTGTCTACCTTTAGCCAAAAATAAATTAATGCCCTAAAAATGTTCCTGGTGCTGTGGGGACAGGAGGAATGTCTTTGTAGGAGTTTTCCAAGGATTGATGTGTTGATTGCAGTTGAATTGTGTCGGGACAATACAGACAATGGTCTATTCCAAGCAGAACCTTGTAGCTTGAGCAGAAGTCCCTAACCAGAGTTGGTTACTACAGGCAGTAGTTATAAAACACTGACATGGAAGGACTGAACTTTGGATAGAGACTGAAACTGCTTCACCTCTGTCCCTAATGAACAAATTTAAAATTAAATATAGAAACTACCAGTTTGAAATTATGTCAGTTGGTCCTGGCAGGAGTTTCATATTAGCACTATGAAGAAGAAAATTCTCCAGAAAGCCATTGTTACCATAGTTCTTTTTGCATTCAGAGGCTGGACTTGAAATCCAGAACTTTTAAACTATTTTCCAGATGTTTTCTAACACATAGCTAAATCCATTCTGCTATCCATTGTCAGGATTTTACACTTTATTCAGCCTAAAATACAACTATATCCCTGACCTGACACACTAGCAGACTTTTAAAATCAGGATTACTGTAATAGTCCAAGAATCAATTCAAAATTTAGAAACATTATATTTTTTTCAAAAAAAAATTTTTTTGCAAGGAACTGAAGTAATTATTATCTGGCCATACACATTGTTTACTTACTTATTTTTGAAGAAGCTACTCAATTAAATATCAATTTCATGTTCCTCAAAGCTCAGCCTAAGCGTGGTGTAGGAAATAAACAAACACCCAAATTACAGCCTGTTTAATTTGTTGTCTTCATTCTCCCACTTACACATACAAGTTCTAGACTTGTTTCATCTTCTACCTCAAGTACCACCAAACAATGTTGGTAAAGTATTGTATTGCCATTCCTGAGTTCTTCTCAGCAGTACTGAGGTCTCTGAGCACCTGGTGCTGTTCCCTTCATTGGCATTGTACCATCTAAAGACTGAGTACTGCTAAGTGTGTGATCACTGAAGTGTTGAATCTTGAAAATTGAGATTTTTCAGGGCAAAATAGATTTGACTCAACAGCACTGTAGAGAATCTTCTGTGAAGAGTGGGAGGCCTCTCAAAGGTAATGACGAAAAAGATATTTTCCTACAGTACTGATGCCCATGAATGATGTAGGAGCCAGCATAGAAGTAGACTGGCTTTTGTTTCTAGAAAAATGGTGTCAAAAACATGAATAAAGGTATTGGCTGTTTGGAAATAAACTTTACTTATTTTTTTAAACTTTGATTAAAATTTTGATAACAACTTGAGAGAACAAAAAAAAAATCCATGCTTGTGTTTTCAAAAAGAATCAAAAAATCTGTCATGGATAAACACACAGAAGTGAACACAGGTAGATGAGGAGCTTAAAGCATTTTGATAAATACATAACTTATGCAGCAATAGAAAGATCAAAGCAGCAGTAAACCCTTATTGTCTCATAGATGTGGAATCTAAGAGAGAGCTCTTTCCAATAGTGGGAGAGCTGCAGGATATGAAAATGACCATATCCAGTACTCACCATTAAACAATTCTAAGCTGTTAGGAAAGGATTAAGGGTATATTGTCTTATGATATTTTTCCAGATGACTGATAAGGGCTGCAGTCTCTGCACTCAGCTCCCTGCTCTCAGCTCTCTTTGCCCTCTCAGCTGGATGACACTAAGGAAGTGGTGCCTTTCCTGTCTTTTCCCAGCTTCTACTCCAGCACACTTCTCCTTCTTGGCTAAGTGAAAGATTTCTCTGTGTACTGGAGTCTTCCAACTCAACCTTTCCAAAGCCTTTAACATACAAGAGATGGAAATGAGCACCAGGAACATGACAGCACCACAGAGTGACCCACCCCAAATGCCCAGCCTCAGGTGCAGAATAATTGGTGCATGGGTTGCCAGCTCACTGCCATGGCCCTACTCTAATGCCAGTGCTAAAGATAGTGCTTAAGTGCCTTTATGATTAAAGACTTAATACCCTGAGTTCCCTCTCTGTAATGGGGACCAAATCCCAGAGTGCTGATTTGTGTGAGTCAATGAATCAGCATGAGGTTAAAGATTATTAATGTTTATTTTCATTTTATGCCACTTTCCACTCTGTTTGTCTCTATTACTCATAGCTTCATTTCTCTCGAGAGGGACTGTAACTGGCAGCCAGGGATGGATATGGAGCATCCCTGAAAAAAACAATGCTTACAGAAATGCACACCTAATTTAGCAAACATCATATGAATAATGGTAGCAATTTTATCTAGGGGATGGCACCATACTGCAACTCACAGATATAAGTCTCTGCAAGAAACTTCCTAGATTTTCTCCTATGATAGTTCAGTGGGTTTTAGTGAGAATCCTAAAATACTTCTGAAGTGTTAGTATGTCTGCTCCTTCCCATCCTTCACACTGATGTAGCTCAAACGCGAGGTACATGGATGGTACAGTTTAGGAAATTGTTTTTATCTTTGAAATCATCGAGAAGCATAAGTGGAACATCACAGGTTAGAGTCTAACACTCACAAATATATGTTGTAGCTTTAAATAATTCCAGATCACCTTGGGAAATACCATTTTCTGGTAGGCAACATTAAGTAATGTAAAATTTGAAAGACAAGTACTGTACTTGAATGCAGTGCTGTTGGTCCTGTTTAATTTGTAGTAGCCCTAGGATCAGAAATTTTTGGAATCCTAAGATAGTTGTATAAATTTTGCCTCCCCTTAGTTTAGCCTTATTCTAACTTGGCTGGGCCTTTTTATTTTTCCATCTGAAGTCTATCTGTTTCTTCAAGTTCCAAGTCAGTGAATCTTTCTATTCTGTTTTGTACAGGCCAAAACATGCAGTTAATGATTAGTGATTGTTATTTTGTGATGTGTGACTTGTTTGGCCAGCTGATCTTTAATGCATCTGTATATCACATAGTGTGTATCACAGCTATGATTATGAGCAAGCATTTACATAAGCTGTAAACTTAGAAGGCTTTTTAGGTGGATAAAGCATGTTCTATGCCTCAAGACAATTGGGATCTGTATTAGGCAAGACAAAGGCTAAGGCCCAGGAGAAGTATTTGGAAAATGCTAAGAGTGTGTTATGATAATTTAAGAGGCACTGAAGGGAAGAAGAGTCCTGGCTCTAATGGCTTGGTACAGGGAAAGAATTCTTGGCAGATGAAGACAATGAAGGCATTCCAAGAGTGGGCAGTTAATCTGACAAAACTTAGGCAAAATATTTGAAAATAATAAAAAGTCTCAGGAAAATATAAGAAATATAAGAATTAGCGTGGGAGAAAACTGTGCAGAAAGCTCAGGCAGACTGAAATCAAAAGGATTTGTGCGATGGAAAAGGCTCATGTACAAAGCTTTATAAAACAGGAAGTTGGGACCTTGTCTTCTTTCTGGTTTCCAAACCATGTGAGGTTGGAGGTTTGGCTGGAGTCTCTGGTGTGTAAGTAGTGAAATGAAGAGTAGGTTCAGTTCTCAACTTCTCTTTCAGCTTTATCCAATTAACTTACCTTCATTGGGGATTTTTCATTAAGAAAAACGTTTGGGCTCCATAATCATAGAGGTCTTTTCCAAAGTTACCTGTTCTGTGAGTCTATGATTCTCTGAAGTACAACTGCTAACACTGCTTCATGTATCCTTGTTATTCACCAATTCCACAGTATTTACTGAAAATAAACCCAGGATATTTAGAGAGAAGTATTGGAACTTACGTGCCCCAAACACCACACAACAGCCAGTGCTAGGATCTAGCCAGTGCCACAAACTCTAACTTTTACTACCTTATATCTCTGTTATAGATATCTGTAAATGATAACATTAAATGAGGGCATCTTGCTAGCAAGTCTAAGCAAAGGGAGCCACCTCCACCCACCTTTAAAATATTTACATAATTTTCTTTCTGTTGCCTTTTTTGTAAAGCTACAGTGTAAAAGCCTCAGCTGAACCCAACTGCAGTCATATCACTGCCTCGTAGGTTCTGGGCAAGACAGCCTTCCAAAAAGGTATCATTTGTGCCAGATTAAGCAGACTGAATAGAAAACATAAGCAATGAGGTGAAAGAAGGAATATTGTCTTGCTTTGTGGGTGGGAAGAGAAACATGAACAGATCTGAGGTTCTGGTGTAGACAGGACTTCACTTTAGCTCTGAGAGTAGCTTGAAGGGCTTTGAACTGCCTCTGACTGAGTCCCATAACACTGGCAGGGCTTAACTCATTAATTCTGCCCAGAGAGATGCTGTAAAACAGATTTGCTGTGTTGGACACAGGAACCAGAATTTACTGCACACTTGATGTGGACATTTTAGTTTAAGACTCTGCACTGTTCTGTGATGAGCTGCTTAGATGTGCTCAGACATGTATAATTAAGTCTATGACAAGGCTACAGCTCCTCAGATTCCTCAATGTCTTCTTTGTGGCCAAACATATCTGTTTGATACTCTCACTGCTGAGTTTCCATTTTGTATTCTTCTGCTGATAATACTTTTTGCCATCTACCAAACACATGCCAAAAGGGGTAGCAGAATAACAAAAGACATGGTGTTATTGCACTGGAAATGGAAAATAGAGGATATGGTCGGACAAAAAAAGCCTAGATTCAAAATCAGAAGAACATGTTCATCTTATCCATCTGTGCTCTGTCTGTCTCTACAAGCTGAATAATCATTTTTTTTTTATTATTTGCATATCTGTTAGCAAAAGCCAGATGATCTGGCTTGCATTTTGCTTACTAGGCTAGTCTTGAGTACTCATTGATCTTTCTCCCTCTGTCTTTACCTGCTTGCTTGGCTGCCTGCTTCTTTTTCTGAACAGTGTTGTATCCATTTGCTACGCCAATTTATCTGTATCATGAAAGACCTGTTTTGCTCTTTTAAATGCATTTTTTATGCCTTTTGGGTCGTTGCTGCCTCCTGCTCGTTCAGACGCCGGCTGCTGTGCAGGAAGGGGGATCAGAGGCGGTGGAGCTGCGATCAGCAGCTCACTGTAGGTGGCACCAGCAGATGCAGCAAATGCCTCCGAGCGCCGAGAGCCAGGGCTGGCACTGCCCGGACCGCACTGCAGCGCCCCAGGGCACCCAGGGCCAGTCCCAGGTGGGCGAGCACTGACCTCTGCCTCTCAGCACGGTCCGTGACACCTACAGAACACCAGTTAAAATTGTCCTGGAAGCTGTGATAAGTGATTCATGCAGCAGCTGCACTCTTATTTTTACTGTAAGGCAGCTGCTTTTTTTCTTTTTCTTTTTTTTTTTTATTTTATTTTTTTTTTCTGTGTGTATATCACGCCTATTTTATAATTCAATTTGACTCTCGTATTGTACTCACATATAATGAATGCCTTAATCTTTTAACACTTCATAATTTCTTCTGAACTTTCTTCTTGAGAATATCAGATTCCATGCAGGGGAAGGGAAAACAAATTATCTTCAAGATAACAATAAGGATAAGCTAGGAAGGGATATCAGCTCAAAACCCAACCTAGCATATCCTTTCCTTTTCATATTCCGCATTTTTCCTTGATTTAAAATTACAGAGTGGATTGTGCTCTGAGGACAATATTGTCTGTTGCAAGAATTTTGTCATTTGAGATGGGTTTTGGTGTTTGGGGTTTTTTTAATGTATATTTTAAGACATTTCTGCAATGTTAGCTAATCAACTGAAATATTGAACAACTGTTTTAAAGGATCATATTTTATTTTTCTCCCAATTCTTTTTGCTGCTTCTGTAAGGCAAAACATACCAGGTTTGATCTCCCTCTCACCTCAGTGAAACCAGATGACACAGAGGTTGCTAAGGCTGATACTGTGCAATCTGTTCCTGTGCCATGGAAAGAGGAAGCATGTCAAGTGTTAAGTGCAGATGTTGGGCAGGGTGGTGATGGCTGGGGCAGGCACTGTAAAAACATGACCATGGCTCACTAGCTGATCAGTTGCCCATGCAGCTACTGAAGGGATGTTAAGAGAATTCCCTTAACAATCTTGTTAAACACACTTTGATTGTGAAGGATGACTACTGCGTTTTACCTCCCCGAGGCCGTAATACGCTGAAGCAGGAGAGCTGTGCAGTTTTACAGGATGATATAGATTAATAAAAAGAAATTAATCATATGTGATTTTTCATGCTGACAGATGCTAAGTTCTGATGAACAGTTTTGTGCATGATGTTCTGGATTTTCCAACCTAATTTGGCCATATTTTTTACTTCTTATCTCAATATCCAAAACGATGTACAGAAATACAATCTGTTGTCCTTAAAGGCAGAATAGCTTCTGCTAGTCATACACTCAGGAAAAAGTATTATTCAGAATACGATGCTAAGACTGGAGGAAAGTTTAGTTAATGTTAAGTTTTCACTGTATCCTCAGATAGGATCAGGTTTTAAAAGGCTTGACAGAATTTTCAAAATCACCCTCAATTGCTGTGGAAAACCTATTTTTTTTTTTTTTTTGAGTCTGTATGTTAAAGTTCCTAATTACATTTGAAAACTTACATTTATCTTTTCTTTGATGTATTTCTTCTGGACCTTGCCCATTTTGGAAGTGAAAATTTATGTTCAGAGAAGTCTAGAAATGGATGAGATCGAGGTGGAGCATGGTCTGTCATTGTATTTGGACTGTTGCTCCTAAAGGCTTTTCAGCCATCTGTATTAGACACTTATTATGCTACAAAAAACACTACATTTTTTGTATTGGGCCACTCTAACCAGCCCAAAAGCAGTTGTGGATGGCTGACACCATAAAAGTCAACAGAAAATCTCCCAATTCTGAGATCATTCAGCTGGCATTTGCTTTATACAATGCACAGGGGGAAAAATTAACACAAAATTTGCATATAAAAGGATAGGTTCTGGGAGGGTAATTAAAATTAGATATGAGAGCCTAAGTTTTTCACAGACAGCTCAGGTCTTAGTAGTGGTAAAGTCTTAGAAATTTCCGGTATCTCTTAGATTTCCTATCTGCAATAAAATAGATCTCACTGTTGTTTTACTTAGTAAATTCATGGTGTGATCACGTTTTGTATGCTTTATAGAGTTACAGTTCTCAACTCAAATATATATAAATAAAAGCTTGGAGAGAGGAGTAAATAAGGGTGGTAAGGGCTGTCAAGTCTATGGAATGGCACCTGTGTGATGGAAAATGAAGTAAAACTTCCCAAGCCAAAAAGCCACATATTTCAATTGGAACACATAAATATATTGGTTAGGGATATAGGATGCATTGCTATGTTGAGAATGTTTGGAAGAGTGACTAATCAGAATTGCTATCATTCTCTTTCAATCAGAGTGCAAGAGCAAATTGAGAAATTTCAGCAGAGATTTGACTGGGATCCAAAATGTTCTTTAATCATACAGCAGGAAAGGGCTTTTAAAACTACAAATAATGCCCAAGGCTCAATAAAGTAATGTTGGTTTGTTGGTTTTATTTCATCTTTTTTTTTTTTTAATTTGGGCAACTTTGTGATGGATGAATAGGAAGTTACAGACAGCAATAATCAACTGCACAAATGTAAAATTGAGTATAACTTCCTGGGTAATTTTTTGAAGGACAAAGGTCTGATTACATGTCAGCCATGAGGAAAAGATGACCAAAATCATTCTGAGATGCCCAAACGAAATTATAGTTGGTAAACTTGGTAAAATGTTAAATAATACGACTGTTTAACCCTTGTAAATTCGCAGTTGGAAAATTGTCCTGAGTCTACATTCATCACGAAGTAAAGTAATTGCAGTAGTGGGCAAAAAATTGAAAACAACTGCAGCTAAAAGAAACAGGATGGTAAGGAAAGGTTGCAGAAATCGCTGTGAAGGTGACTGGGGGAAGGCATAATTTAAATAACAAACAAACAAAACAAAACAAAAAAACCACCCCAAAACAAACAATAACAACAACAACAACAAAAAGCACAGAAAAAATTAAGGAAATAAACTCTATTGGTCAGGGGAAAATTGAGTTTGTCCAGTTTCAGCAGTGTTTGGCCCAGCTTTTGGGAAAGACCTTTCATTCATGGTCCCATCGTTCACATTAGTAGCAGTTACTAGCTTGTGTTTGCTTGCACAGGATGATGCTGAGAAGGCAGAAGCTCTTTGTTTTCCAGGCTGGCAGTTTTTTGGATTTTCTGAGATCTGGTTTACTGTTAGTCCACAGAGACTGTTGTGCCAAGAGTGATCAATGATCTCCTGTGCATTATCAAGCGTGGTTGCTCTTCTGTCTTTATCATAGTTGATTTGTCATAGTTTTGGAATTACACAACCCACAAGTCTGCTGTCATAGCAGATTTTCAGTAATTCCACGTAGCAAGTACCAGTGCCCTGGTAGCTTAATCCCTTGTTGTTAGGATTGGGCTGCCATGCTGTAAATCTCTTCATAATTTCTGCTTCTGACATTTTTTTATTTTCATGTTAGGATTGTATTTGCCTTGGAGAATACTAAAATAATAAAGAGAAGGTAGAATAATTTTCACTAATTCTAAGTCCAGATTTTCTGCTTCTGCCAAGATAACACTAATAATTTGCTGTATCTACTCTCCTATTATCCTTACCAGACTTCTAGATGACTCTTGTAATGATGTTGTAATTTTGGTTTCTTTTATGGGCAGTATTTTCTCTGTTACATGAATCGTTGCTCTGCCACTCCTTCCCTACTAGAACTTTATTTCTGTTTCTTTCAGCAAACCTGACCTTTTCAGAGTTAATCCTGTCTGTTATATCATGCCTACAAAGTCTATCAGGTGATAAATACCTTTGGGTGACTAGGATACTTCAAGTTATAACTGTGATATGCTAACTTTTACCAGACTGGACTCTCTCAGAGGCTAGACATAGTTTTCAGGTGACCTGCAGAGTCATTTCAATAAGGTTTTTATAAGGAAGTGTTTGCACTCTGAATTGTACCAAAAGCAAGAGTGGAACAATGAAACAGTGTGACCAAGTTATTTCCATTCTTTACATCCTTTTTACTTTTCATGTGTTGTAGACAGGATTGCAGTTACAATAATGGCAGCAGCCTGCTGTTGGAAAGCAGAAGAATATTCCTTTTCATATGAGGTACAGGGCACTCTGTGATGCTGATGCTCAATGCACTGGAATAAAGACACAATTCCATACCTGGAGTATGGCTGTTGTCTTCAAGTAGGTGGTAGATAGTGTCCTATTTCTGAGGCTATTGACTTCAATATTTTGGAAGACAGTCCAAGATTTTTTTGTCATTTATTTCCCCTTGAAATTGCTAACACTCCATTCAGAATTCTGTATCCACCAATCCTCAGGAATGAACTGACCCAGTTGCAGAATGTTTGTGCACAGGGCTGGATCATGATGTGTCCAAACAAAGGATCACTAGCAGGAAAATGAGCTGTAGCCCTATCTTACCTGTCAGGAACATTTCAACTACAATGAGCAGCTTTATTTTGAGGCAGTGTGGGGAATTGAATTGCTCCTCCTACTGGGTTGCTTGTGTGGATGATCAGGACATGGCTTTGCTAAGAGAACTTGTTTGTGGAGCGGAATTTGTTATTGAATAGAAAAGTACCTGTGTCTCATCTACCTTCAACAATTTGCAGCAAAAACATTATTGCTGCTCTCAGGAGCTCCTTAATGACCACAGTGTTGCTTATGCTGTGCCTGTTACTGAATGGAACGTTCATTGTTACACTATGATTATATTCTTTATCTTTTTCAAATGTTTTTGGATTACACTTATGATTTCCTGATAATTTGTGTGTTTATTCCTCAAAATGTAATGTTAAAGGAACTATTAGAAAACATACCTTAGGTACTGTGTAAATCCCTAGCAGGCTCAATCTGAGTGGAGCAGGAGAATCCCTTCCTGCACACCTACTCTACTGGGATGTGCCCTGTGGTGAGTGCAGTGCACAGCACCACCCGAGTGTTTCAGAGAGGGACTCTGCAATCCACTGTAAATTCGGATTGCCTAGCAGACAAAACAGAGAGGGATGTCTCATTGCTCTAAGCTTTCTTGGTATATCATGCCATAAGTAAAAAAAAAATCCCGAGTCCTGTTTTACTTTCAGACAAACTTATTTCCAAGGCATAATTAAAAAAATACATAAAAAAGGTAATATAAAAATTTCATACCAATTGGATTGCTGGTTGCTGTGCATTGTTTTTCCAGAAATTCAATCCTGGCTGTGGTGGAAAGTTAAGTCACCTTAGGGTAAGGCTGGGAGAACTGGGACTTGTGGCTGTATATTGATTTAGCTGAATTGCACTGAAAACTCACCACATTTACTTTGCACTTGCATGTAGTTTGAAAGTTACGTGGGCAGACAGAGCTGTAGACATCTCATCTGTGACCACAGACATCTCAGTTATCATGAGAGCTGAGGTTACTAAATAACGAGTTACAATGCTGTTGGAGGAAGCTCTCACACAGTGCTCAGTGAACCAGTTTTGAATATTAATAATCCTGCTTGCAGCTCTTATGAAAAAAACATCTTGCAAAAGAGGGAGATGAAAGGAGGAAAACAGATTTTTTTCAGTATATGTAGTACTGAACACCGTGGAAAGACACACTATTAAAAAATGACCAAAGTTGGCCTCTGTCTTGGTTTCAGGATGTCAGACACTTAAATCTATATTTAGGCAGCCTGCAAATTGTTGCTTTTCCTCCTGTAGTGCCGAATACCCAGCAATTTCCATTAACTTTCCCTAAAGCTGTGCAAAGTCACCAGGGCCCATCAGCCCCTCATATAACGCCAACTCAGGTCTCTCATCTGCAATCAAATTTTGTGTGGAACTGGAATTTTTCAGTCAAGGCAGAATCAGGTAACACCAATAACCCTCACTGGTTTATTCATCTCTACTTTCTTGCATACATTTCATTTCCATTTTCCTCCCTTAACATGCTGGGCTGGTGCAACTGAGTCTTACTCAAAAATATCCCAAAACACACCAGAGAAAAAACAAGCTAGACATGTAAATATGTTAGAAAAGAATGAGTAAGGAAAACCGAGAGGAAAATAAATCTTATTTCAATGAAATCAAAGTATGAAAGGATTTTTCACTGAGAGTCTAAAGGAGATGAGCTGAGATAGCCAGCCGAGTATGTGGGCAAGATAGTGCTTATTGTGATAAATGTTGTTTATGTGCACTCCAGCAGGAAGTAAACTGAGATTGCTTTTTCTTCACTTAAGTCCTAGGAGTGAAGCACTCAAACAATTGCTGATCTTAAAGTATTGAGATTAATAGGGTTAATCTTCCCTCTGATAAAAAGACAAACACCCCTTCACCCCAATATTCATGAAGCCACTAAGGAAGGAATAGAGATCCAGAACCCACCTAAGGATTTAAATAATGAGCTCTTTGGTAGTTACTTACAGTAAACTATTTTATCTTATATTACACCAATAACGGATTTTATATGATTCTGAAATAATGCATGAATATCATAAATGATGTACACAATCATAAATTTATTAACAGTTTAACCAGATAGTTTAAAATAAACACGTGTTTGGGTTTTTTTCCTGTATACATTAGAAGATTGAGGAACCTAATTGATGATTTCAAAGTTGTTTTCTTTAGGTGCTAATCTCTAGTTTTCCAATGAAACATACTAAAATTGGCATTAAAATTCAGTTCTTAATAAGAACTACAAAATGCTTAATCTGGTGTTAACATAATCTTAACCTAGACCTTCTTACAGAGTCTGCCTTATTTTGTTATTGATTCCTTTGTTTCTTTCCTGGCTCTTCTGTGGATTGAGGAAGTCATTCTGACTAAATGGCTGTAATACCTCATATTTGCACTTCTGAGGGGCTGTTTGATCTTAGCTGTATAGTGAAGATGTATCTCCATTTAAAACAAACTGCAACTGGCTGCATGAGTGCTCTACATAAATTGAGTGCATTTAGATTTCTGATAAAAATGTCCAATAAACTTTTGGCTCTATCATAAAAATGAGCTGGGGTGCCATTCTTTTGGGGCCAATATTAGGAAAATGAGTTTTTCAGGGCTTATTTTAACAACTGAAATTCATTTCTGTATATCGCAGATACCTGGGCCTTTCTGTCCCTGGTTTGATGTCATATTGCTATTAGATAATAGCAAGATGTTTTATGTAAAGAACTGGACTGAACTTTATTTCCAATGCTTGTAGAGAATCATTTCATACTTGCTGGTGCACAGCCTATGCTGTTGTTTCCTGTGCAGCTTTTTTAATATATGCTTGCCTTTATAGTTCTCATTTGCCTTCTCTGAAGGCAAAAGGGTAGTTGAGGAAAAAAATATAATCAGAAATCAAATTAAATCGTGTATATCTTTCAATACTGAAAAGCAAAAGTATGGACCCTCTTTGAAAAGAATGTATTTTAGATGTTTCCTGTGGCAAAATAGAATTTAAACAAATGTGTAGGCCATTGCCACAGAAATGCTGTTCAGCAAGAGGATTGACTATCACTTTATTCCTTTGTTTAGGTTCGCATTGTTTTTGCTTTAGCCTGAGATGATACTGAGTTTTAAGGACTTTTTACCTTCTTGTAGTTGCATATGCTGAATTATCTGTACAATTAATACTTTTGCTGCCAGTACTGTGATACTGGGAGCTCAGTTTCTGGTAAAATGTGCAATGAAGCTGCCTTCCAGTGTGCTCTGGAAAACTGTTATAGAAGACAAAGAAATAGTCTTCAGTGTCTTGCAACACCCAAGCATTCCAGTCTGTCCTAGAAAATACAGGAAATGTTTGAAGTGCTCTGTGTATTCTCTAGAATGGCTTTTTATGGGTTGCTAGTAGAAATCAAAGTCTGTAAGATAAGAGAATTTTAAAAAATCAAAAAAAACCCTGCAAGGATGGACTGGAATTGAATCTGAGTTCATTATGTAAGTGAAGGTTTCTCCAACTGGGCTTATTGTCCCACTGCTGCTTGTTTTCTTTCTTTTTGGTCAGGCTGGTATTATATTTATTATTATGTAACCCTGAGGTTTCTGTTTGTTTTTTTTTTTCTTCTTCTTCTTTTTTCCAAAACCTTCTACAAGAAACTGGTATACATATTGCTTTATTTACATAGGTTAAGCCTGCTTGGAGCACTTGAATTTCCTCTTGAAAAGCATGATTTACTTAAAGCCATTTTAAAAATTATAATTGTTAAAACAGTTTCAAATTTGAATCTCTAAAATGTTTGTGGATGATGTCCATATGGCATTAGGAAGGCTAATTAATTAGTTATTCTAATAACCTGAAGGTGGTTCAGTAAATTTCTTGCTAATGCATTTTCTAAATGCCACCATGTTTATATGTTTCACTGAGTTGTTATAAAATGACTTGTTCCCCTGACATACCCTTGTGAGAAGTGGTAGCTCACTGATCTTCTCAAGAGGGAAAGGTTGAATTAATGACTGATTCAGTCAGTCTTTCACCCTTCATTAGCACTGAATTAATTTATTAAAGAGATTAAAGATCATCTTGAGTGGTTTAATGTGTAAATTTCATTTTAAACATGCACAGGGCCTCATCTATTTACAGAATAATGATTAATGGTGAAGTTTAAGAAATATGTACCCTTCACAAATGGCTGATCGTGCTAAATTGCAAGACCTTCCCTCTAACCCTGCTCTGTGGTGAAAGCTAAAAACATGCACAGGTCGGTAAACTTGGTTTTAACAAGGAGGAACTCTAAATAGAGTAAACACTTGCTGCGTTAGTAATGTGTAAATAGGCTCTGGTAATTATAAGGAAACCAGAGCACTTCAGTGTTTCAGAAGGTGGCAGTGGTAAGCCTAGAAATTACTATGGTTTTACTTGCAAAGACTGGAGAATAAAGAGTTCTCAGCTGCTTCCATAATAAATGTGGAAAGAGTTCTTTCCATACAGAATATTATTTTAGAATCTACCCATGTATTTGAATAAATATATGCAGTCGTGGATTGTGGTCTTATAAATGGGATGAGATCAAAGAGTAGGGCAAGAGGTCTTGAAGGTATTTCTTAGGTTTCCTTAAATGATACTGGTGACTCACTAGGTCACCTTCTTTTGAATCAGTTTTGAACCAATGTTTCATAAAGTACTAGTGGGAAGTTAGTGTGGGAAGTGCTCTTTCAGATGAGACCATATGTGCCCATGAAAGTTTCCCCCGTTCTCTCTGCAAGAGTAAGATTTGGAGGTTTGGATTTTTGTTTTGCCTTGGTTCACTTCACTCCGCCTACTGCATCTAAAAATGAATCCCGTAATTTTAATTATGGTAGCCATACCTTTTTTTTGGAAAAATGAGCAAGCCCCAAAGTCTTGATTAGTGGTTTGGTTTGTTTTTTTTTTCATGTGATGTCTATTGAATTGTATCCTTAATAGTTTTGCAGTGCTATAAGATGAAACTGGAATCTATAATTCAGTCTACAAAATGTTATATTTATTTAAGAACTGCAAATGTTGATGTCTTTTTTATTATTATTCTTAAATATATGGAGGCATTATAACAGTCTTTATTATGTTGGGCTGTGTAAAAACCAGTTAGAGGTTTTTTTCAGTAGAGTCTTTGTGCTTTTTTGGGGACTTTTTGATAGAAAGATGTTTCTACATGCATGATTTATAATTTAGTGTCTGAAAGACAACACAAAGAACATGCTGATTATTCAATTTATTTTTTATTGGCTTAAATATGCATTAAATATCATTCCCCTACATCATCTGAGTACACAAAACCACTGTGTGTAATGGGGCACTTACCTGGTGAAAATTCAGCAGCTCTGCATAGCAGTTTGTTCTGTTCAACATCATCTGGCAGCTGCAAGCAGGTTATATCTCCAGATACCCTCCCTATTACTTCACTAATACCATCCAGTGTCTCACGGCTGAAATACTTCTTTTGTGGTCAATTTATTGACCACACTGAGCACAAAGAATGCATGCAATTTCATTAAGGATGTTTCTGCTAAAATTATTCTGACATACTTAATTTAATAGCACAATCATGGAAGTGACCAAATATGTCAGCCTTCTTACTGAAATAATCCATATTATTGTTGGGATACAATAACAGGTGCTCAAAAGATGAGTCCTTCGGTATGATTTCTACAGTCTGAATATAGACACTCTAAAAGCAAGCAGCGAGATTTTGGAAAAAGACTTGGAAGGAGCAATGAAACATTCAGAAAACCTGAAAAATTTTAGGTATATTTTAGGATCAGGTGTTGGTTTTGTGCTGCTCCATCTGCTTTCATATTAGAGAAGCTGAAATGAGACAGGGAGGAAAAAAAATCTTTAAACATTTATTGGTATTTTCAATTAGTGTGCTCAAATATATTTATATATTACTTTCTGTGATGATTTGTGTACAAAAAAACCCAAACCAGTAGAGATAATTTCCTGTATAGAGGGGAGGAATCTTACCAAGATGTTTTTCACTTCAGATTCAGTGCACAGACCTGTTCACTTAATCCAGCAGGGGAGATGGGAGTTGGATGAAATTGGGAATATTGTGACTGGGAGTGAAGGGGACATGAGGTATTTGGTGTATAGTGGAGGGAGAAATGAAACTCTCTCACAGAAAATCAGGTTGTTGATACATGACTTACAGCAGCCACTGACCCCAAGTCCTTTGTCTGTGGGTCCCAGTCTGGTTTGCAGGCTCAGTTCTCCAGCTCTGAGCAGCCACTGGCTGGGTTGTCACCTGGGTGTGGTAGCACAAGCACAATGAAGAAAGCTGGTCAATACTGGTATACTGAGATTATTCAAAACTTTGAGGAAGGTTTTTCCTCTGTTAACATGTCTGTGTGTCAGCATGGCGGGTTCCTTTCAGCAGCAGAGAAAGCTAAGCTGACAAACATCCCCGTGAACTAGCTTTGGCCTTCCTGCTGAAGTTCAGGATTAAATCACAGCTTGAGAGAACCGATTTCACTTGAATTCAGACCCCTGTGTTTCAGCACACGACACTGTGGGGTGCAGTGTCCTCTCTGTGTCTGCAGAGGGACCAAACCAGGGACTCATTTAATCATGGCACCACGCATCTCCAGATGCATTTGGAATCCCATGGAATCCCACCAGAGAGGACACTCATGGACAAAAACTGGGGTTTTTGCTGACTAGCACCAACTTCTTGAGAGGAATTTGGAGAATTTGGATCACTGTCTGAAATCTTACCTAGGTGTTTTCTATGTGACAATGTGGTTCTTTTAGGAATATCTTCATCACGGTGGTTTAAATCAATTTCACTATCAGATCACTGAAACTTGTGTGTAGTTCTCTAGCTACTGTTATGTATTAATAGTCCTGTGATGCTGAAAAGAATTTGCAAAGTTTCTCACAAATGTAGTGCATTGTTGCAAGGAAGTAAATAGAAACAGTGGACCTGGACATGTTACTTCTTTGAATTGTATATCATTCTTTGCCTAATATGCATTTTTTATGTGACCTTAATTGCAATGAAATGTTCGTAACAAATATTTAATCAGGATGCAATGATTAAATAGGCAAATTTAATTTTGCTCTCGTTATTTTTTCCTAGGTAATCAATGCAGATGTGATTTAATGACAAAATCTAATTGAGTACTTTCATTTTGTGAAAAGAAAATTAAAAGGAGAAAATACACTTTTAAGATTAGAAGTAATGATGGAGGCACAGGACAATTCCTGGGGATTAATGACTATCTGAGAAAGCTGAAGGCTCAAAGTTTAGCAGTGGCTGTTAACCTCAGGTGGCCATTAATTTTTCAAGTAATGCTCCATGCCCTGATCATTATTACAACTGAGCAGGGATGGAGTAGCAAGTTTCAGCAATTAAACCATCAGCATTATATTTAAATGCATATTTTTCTCTCCCACTTGGACATTCTGACACAAAACACAGAATTAATCAAATGTGGATGGTATCCTGTCAAACCCTTGGTGTTTTTCTTAATTTGCCTGATCTGTCATTGAGGACATGCCACAGTGTGTGCCTGCATTTGGTGAGCCACACACACTGCTGTCCCAGTACCTGTGCTGAACACACATTAAATATACAGCTGGATGCACCTGCCCCCAGCGAGCCTCAAAGCTTACATGGATTCTTGTTCTCTCTCTTCTCAACAATGATGCAGATGCCATTGGCTTGACTGGCATCACAGTCATAGTGTAGGTAGCAATCTCGTCTTCACCACTCTACATGCTATTTTCCCCATCTTTGTGTAATAACGTTGTAGCTAAACCTCAGTTTCCTCATTTCTTTGAGGCTGTTGTATAGTCCCACTAGTCAAAGAATGAGCAAGGCAGAATCCTTTACAAGCCAGATTTTGCTGCTGAAAACAGTGTAACAGCTTCTACCAACATATCACTGACTTGGTGTGGGGTTTTTTCATGCAGGGAATTCTGATATCTGCAGCCAGAGCTTTTCTCAATTCTTTAAAGAGTCAAAAGATCTCATGCTATTGCTTTCAATTTGAGATTTACATAATTACCTGAGAACACCATTTTAGGCTGAATTTGCCTCTATCTAAGCATTGCATTTATACATATTATGTACTACTTGGTGCACATACAGAGAGTCTACAAATACCCCCAGGTCTCTGCAAAGCATGCAGGTTTTTCTAAAGGCACTCACTAAGTGCTTCAGAAACAACTGTTGAAATGCTTCAGAATTCCACTGCTAAAACATTTCAGTCTATGAGGCAAGGGCAGATTAACAGACAAAAGCAGCTAATCCAAAAATCAGCAGTTTATGCCTGAGAGCAAACAGACTAATGAAGCATACAGAGCTGGATCGGTCACAAAGAGACGTTAATAACACGTCTGCAAGGAGGTGAGTGAGCCAGTCACAGCAAGCCACCTTCCAGAGTGACTTCAGGTGAGAGAAGGACCAAAGATTACTACAAGCAGTCCCTAATTAACAAAGTCATTATCACAGGGTCATTGTGAGTAGATAGCCCATACAGCATAGGCAGCAAGTCCAAGCATTTTGGTGTCACCTGCTGGTTTGAAGTGCAGCCTGTATGAGAAGGCATGGCCTGCAGAGTAGGCATGTGAATGTTAAAGTGTTATGTTTCTTGTTTCATGTAACTTTGAGATTTAACTTACTAGTTCCATTTACATTGATGCAAATGTGAGGAAAATTATAAATTATTCTCCAATTAATGTAAAACAATAGAAACTCTAGGGCAGCTTTGATTTATTTAAGTTGATCATCACAGTTAAATGTTGACAGGATAATGCATTCACCAATTATTCCACCAAATAATACATCTTTTATTGCAATTCTCTACTTTTCAAGATAAAGCTCTCTATTTTGAAACTGTCTCTACTGAAACTTCCATTTGTGGTTGTGTTCTCCCATAGCTGCTGCATGAGGGAATAAATCGTGTGCTTGCACATTATGCCAGTCCATCAGCATGTTGGTAAACCACTTCATACACAACATAAACATTAGTGGCAGCAAAGTTAGAGTTATGGCTGCTACTATCCCCTCTGCCTGCATCATCCATCTCTTCTCTCTGTCAGTCATAATAGTTGGGAGTTAGAATTTCTATTTTTAAATTTCTTCCTGAAACGGTGTTTTAGGGAGTTTTTCTCCTTCTGATCTAGTCCAGCATAGCCATTAGTGGGAAAAATAACAGCTGCACTTTAATGATTCCTGTAGAGATCCTGGCTTAGTGGGCTTGGGGAGAAGGGGAAGAATTCCCTGTGTCTGAATCCGTGACAAAAGAAGTGTGGTTAAAAATGAAAAATAAGCCTAAACCTACTTCTGATCCACCTATTTCACAGCTATTTTCACAGACTTTTCTCTCATACCCTCATTTGATCCTGTTCAAATGGGCAGCACAGCACAGTATGAGCAGCAGGTCTGAGAATAAATGACAGGATATCCAATACCTCATTGCTGCATTGGAGTTCAAGTAAAGGTCTGCTCTTACATATCTGGTGCCTAAAAATGCATGCAAAAATTCCATACATTAGTTTACTCAAAGCATGTAAAAGCAAGCAATAGACCCTACAAAGACTTGATTAAATCATACCCTACAAATGAAGGAAGTAACTTTAATAGGGGATGGTGAGTAGCATTGAGTGGCCACTCATGCCTAACACCACTGACAAGTCACTTGTGTATTTTCTATGCATTAGTTTTGTTTCTAGAATAATTGGTCTTGACTGTCTTACATTAATTAACTAAGTTGAGCAGAGATCACTTTCTATTAAGTGATGCATATTCTCTACTTTTCATTTCTTTATCACCCTCTCACAGAATAAGGATCAGATATGGAAAGGAGAAGGCAAAGGAATCTGTGTGCTCCAAGCTCTGAACCGTGTTTCCAGATGCAGCTGGGAGAGATGTATTCACTTCAACTTGTTTTGACTCAACAAAAAAGTGAGTTGCATAGCCAATGAATATACTTGTGCCCTAGAATCATCTGTTAACACTTGTGAGTGCCAACCCGTAAGATTAGAATCTGACTTTAAGCCATTGTTCATTATTGAGACTGAAGAGATGTGTTTTCCTGCTCAGATAATGGACCCAAGCAGGAATGATTACCAAGTCCTGTGGGAGACGTTATCTGAGCTCAGTTTAACCCTTGTGGAGATAGGTGGAGTGTAAGGCTAAAGCTCCACGACTCCTTATCTCTTACAGGGCTTCAAGGAACAACATATGAGCTTGGCTTTCTCTCTTTCACCTACTGGGAATGGAAGAACTGACATTATGTTTGGTTTTTCTAAATGCAGAAAGTAGTTCCCAACAGTAATTTTTCCTCCTCAGAGGCAGCTCTGCCTCCTCTGTTCCCTTCCATAACCTGTACTAGGATACTTCTGTGCCCTATGCAAAAGGATCCCTTCAGATTTGATAGTTAATATCTGTATCATGATATAAGGCTACAGTTAATGGTTTTGCTCGTATTTGGTTACCTTGGTGTTTCATCATTGTGGAGCTTATAAATGAACAGAAATCTTCACTGGAAAATCAAAGTGACCTATAGGATATTTTTAAATTATTAATTTTTAGCATTTAAAAGATGATGATATAGAGCAGATTACTTTGGGGAATTTGTTATATACTGAAATTCTGGAGTGTGACCATTCAGGTTAACTAATGTCCTTCAGTAAGAGACTATCTCAAATCATAGGGAAAGATACAGAACACGTTCCTGCTTCTCCTCTTCCTTTATCTATCACCTTTATCTTCATTAAAATACGGATTAAAATTCTTATCCTCATTCTTTATCTCCATTAGACTGCTGTCACTTGAAGAAAATATTTTTTCCCCTAGCTGGTTTCTAGGGGTGTTATTGTGCCTTTCTGGTGTAGACAAGTGTACAAAACTTTCAGCTTTTCATCCAGATAGTTGTCTGAAAAATACTGTGACACTTTATTCAGAGAAACAGGATTTTTTTTTTTTTTCTTCTTTTACTTCTACGGTATAGCAGTATTTTTTTTTCTCAGACCACTGCTCTCTTGTCAAGAAATTACAGTTATATAAAATATTATGCCATCCAGTTAGGCTTTTCTTTAAAAAAAAAAATAATTGTGATTTCTTAGCAAAGAAGCCTCTTATTTTCTGACACTATGTGTGGAACGTGCTTTATATTGTGTTTCAACCAGCAGTTTAAGCATGCCTCTTGACTGCTAAAACATGAATGGCAGTCTCACTAGTCCATCTGTTTAAAGTATTTTTGAAGTGCTATAGCACAAGCCATAATATTTATGAAATTTCATATTCGTTTGGATAGTGACAACATTTTTAACTTTAACTCTTATTTTGTTTCTGGTATTATTGCCTTAAAAAAAATTACTTCAGAAATGAAAACATATGGGAGCCTAATTCTGCAGACAAGGGCAGAGCTTTACATTGACTAAGCAAACATTTGTGGTTTTCCTCCTTTTATGTTTTCCTGCAGAAAATAACATATGCCCCAAAAAGTTTGGGAGCAATTTTCACACCTTGGAAAGCACAAAGCCTCAGTCTGCCTGGCTGTGTTGTCAGAGCTGAGAGTAAACCCAAGCAAACCAGTATAGCTCCAGCAGCATGCACAGAACAGAACTGATGTGAGAGAGCCTGAAGCGGTCATTCCCTTCAAATTCATCTCTTGGCTGTGCCAGATAAGATTGTTAAAAATCAAACAAACCAGCATAATGAAAATTTTACTGAGCCAAATATTCATAATGTAAAACCAGGTCATTCTAGCTCTCACACCACAAATCTAAGCATCATGCAACCAAACCTGTCCTTAAATAAATTGAGCTGAATATGGTTAAAAGTACAGTAATCAGTAGATTATTTAGCTCTCAGTAATTTTCCTTTTTCTATCATCATATTCTCTCTAATATGCCTTCATATTCTTCTCAACAAAGCATATTTTTAATATCTAAGCATATTTCCTTCAGCCTGAATCATGCACTATAGTGTATGCATACATGAATGCAGCCTTTAATGTGAGCTGTTTGTACATTTATCAGATTATATCTACCCCATTAGTCTCCCTAATGGCTGAGCAGTGGTTCCTTCTCTGTCTGCTGTGCTGACCTCTCCTGTCAGTGGCCCAGAGTGGGAAGGAAATATTTTCCTGTTCTCAATAATAGAATTTACAGCCTTCAAGTCGACATGATGGTATTATTCACAAGAGTCAAGTTATTTATGTTGAGATGTAATTTTGGCACATAACATCCCTGGAGGTATTTAAAAGACTTGTAGGTGTGTCACGTAGGGGTACGATTTAGTGGCACACTTGGAAGTTTTGGATTCGACAATCTTAGAAGTCTTTTCCAACTTAAATGGTTTTGTGATTCTAAGGGACAATCTTAGGTCTTACAAGATGGGAACACAGAATCCCTGTTGTCCAACAGCAGGATGAGTGTGCAAGTATAACCAAAACTGTCAGTTTTGAACATTTGTAACTAGGGAATTAGTGCCTAATTCATTCGAGCTTCAGTTGTGTTTTGTACTTGGAAGATAAATTAAAGACAAGATAGGAACATAGTTCTGAAACCAAAAGTGTTTTCAGAATTTTTTAATTCAGCATGCTAAAATGAAAATTATCCTACTTTAAATCAATATGAAGTTATCTGAAGATGTTCTGGGAAGCATAAAATTTATATATAAGGATGCCTTCCAATTTGGCTTAAGTCCAATCAAATGAACATAAAGCACAAAGCATTATTACAAAGAGTAATATGGTCACTTTCTGTCATTACTGTGCATTTTTTTCCTTTGTAGCTTGTTAGTTCTTAGCATGATGGAATGATTTTCCCTGCAGTTTAAACAGGTTGAATAATTTTTAGATACATTTCAGCTGCTTGTATGCCAAATTAGAAGTATTATTGTGAAACGAATGCAGTAAGTTCTGTGATTCTCTTCTGTCTTAGGAACAATGAAATAAAATACACTCAGTGGACAAGTAGCAGTTTTTCTGTGCAGTGAATAGATAAGTATTTTTGCAATTGTAATACTGTTTTTTGGGGTTTTTTTCTAGTTTACTGTTCTCCTTTAGCCGTGTGCTGTGTTTCACTTGCCTGTTTTAATTCTCTTTGCATTAGTCCCAAAGACCAGATGATTGGTACATGGAACACTTTGCTCAGTTATTATAATATATGGAATTTGTTTAATTTGCATAAAGTCTGGGAATTTGTTTGTTCATTTGGGCTTTTTTTTCCTTAAGCTAATATTCAAATCTCCCTATAAATTCAAATCCCTACTCTTACATAATGGGCACCAGATAATCACACCACTCTCTTGAGGTAACCATGTCACCCATGTATTAAAAACATGTCAGCTGATTCTGATTTCTCTTCTTCATCTCATTTTAACTCCTTTTAAGTTGGATTATGAATATGGACATTCCCATATCCTCTGTGTGTGTCTTATTACTGTAATATCTTGGGGTCCTGTGACGCCTGCAGGCAGTAATGCATGTAAATAAAATGCAGAGCTGCTTTGCACAGGAGTTGCAATGAGAAGCCCTATTTGGTGTTTTACAAAGGTACAAGATTCTTTGTGTATGGGGCATCTTTTTCCAGAGAGGAAAACAACTGCTGCAAAGCAAATCACAGAAAGCACCATCACAGGACAGTGACAGTGACAAACTCCCTCCACAGGCAGTGGCCTCAGTTTAGGTCAGACCCATTCCAGCCCTCATTCCATTCCTACTGTGCTCCTTTAAGGAATGTTCAAAGCCAGATTTAGCTGATTAATGTCAACATAACTGGCTAAAGTTTCCCATAGTTCAAATCCTGTCAGTGCTATGGATGTCATGCATCATCTTTTAGGTGTGACTAGTGGTGAATTAAAAGGTAAGAGCTGTGCCTGCTCTCCAACACCAATTGCTTAGCCAGCAGAAACAATTCCGTACTGAAATGAGAAGCTGTTTTTATTACAAAAATGTCATGCAACATTCTTGTGATTTGGAATTCACAATGTTACTTTTTTCACTTTGAGTAAAAATAATATGATAATCATTTTCAGCCAATACGGAAAGAGGATGAGAGCTCTTAACCGTCAAACTATTTTTTTTCCTAAGTGAAAGCCACCATTTTTCAGCATGTTATGCTATCAAATTGAAACAGTGCTTCATAGTAGTTATCAGTCAGTAACTTTCAATACAGAATGATCTTTTAAACTATGTCAAGTTCGACTTGGTCGCTTTGACGAAGTATTGCAGTTGGTAAATGTTAAAAAAATCTTGTTTTAGTTTATTTCAAGTAGTTAACTTGAACGATTTCACCTTTAATTTACCAGCCTGATGCAGGGAAGCCAAGTATAATATGTGTGTTCCATGTTTGGTATTTTAAACAAAAGTCACTGCGGATGGTGCTGGTCTTTCCTGGGGAGGCTAAAATATAATTTTGCTTATTGCAACAGTGAACTGGTCCTTGGAGGTCAGACTTAGCTAAGCTTAAGCTGCTTAAGCTCTGCTTAAGCTATATTGAGGTATTGTCCTGGGGTGACTATACCAGAACAGGTACGTGACAGTTTTACAGAGAATTTTAAACATCGTAAGTATGGTTGTCTTTCTGACCACAGTGCTGTATAGAAAGCATACTACTTAGCTCCATTCAAACTGGGTTGAAAAAGAAAAAAAATGTTATCAAATGAAAAAAAGATGAATCCACATGAAAAATACAGCTCAAACACCTACGAGCAATAAAAAAAAACCAAACAAACAAACAAAAAAAAAAAAACCAAAAACAACTGTCTTAGAAGTGTTTTAGGAATTTCAGAAATATTAGCTGCTGAAGGAGTCTGTAAAAGGACATGGGACTGTAGGTAGAGCAATCATTCATCCTTTAGCATATGAATCATTTCTTGCTGACTAAACAGAAACACATACCAGAGAAGTCAAATAATCCTTTCCCACTATTGTATATGATTCATGAATTCCAGATATTATACAAATGCACCATTAATCTAAAAGGAAGCAGTGTTTCTCAAAATAGCACTTATAGGTTTATAATAATATTTAAAATTATTTTGCAGTAATTGTAGGGTTTTTTCCAATATGTTTACAGTATCCACACTCAGAACCACCCTTTTGGAAAATATCAGGATTTGTTTGTAATGTAACTAGCATATGAGTGGTTGGAACCTTGTCTGTACTTCACTGTCTATTTTCATTTCTGCTGCAGAATAAAAAACCCCATACAATCTGCTGTCACAGGTGAACAAATCTATAACATTAGAAGTCAGAAGAAATTAACATTAAATTCTTTTTGTTGCATCTGTACTTACCCTAAGTTTATTCAAAATTTAAACTGAAGAATACATGATGTATGTTTGCAGAAGTTTGAAAAAAGGTGTGGTGCTGATGATAGAAAAGGAATCAAGTTCACCTATGAGGTTTCCAACTGTTTTGTCTGTTCATGGTAACTGTGAAAGTGAGAGAAGGCTTTGGCCCCTCACAGCTGCTGAGCTCCTCACAGTTCTCAGCAGGAACAAACACTCCAGGACCTACTGAGGCCACATCCAACATGAATTCTCCTCACTTCTCTTTGGAACTGAGCTAGCAGCAAAGTGAAGGGGTTCTGGGATGGAAATATGGTGAGATTTGTATCCCTAAGTGTCCTAAGAGCATTTTTGATGTTCCTTTTAAATTTCACGATCACTCAGATAACCACTTTGGCATGTAGAAAGTAAGCTATGTAGCTATTCAGGAGACAGTTCTGACCTCGTGGTTTGTTCACATTGTGCAAAAGAGCAGAAGCAGAAATTGTCAAGCAAGTGGCACAAAGCCATTTGAAGAAAAGGTGACTGAAGTGTTTATGAGGATTTATGATGAAGCATTATGTAATCTAGTCATAAGAAGCTTTTATTTTCTAGCAAGAGGAACATATTTGGAGCACATGCATCCTGACTTGGCCTTAGTCCCTGCTTTCCCTGCTTTTGAGCAAGGCATGCACTGTAAAGAGAGAGAGTAGTGGTAGGATTTGCATAACATTACATGTGCTTGTCTGGTACAGAAACTTTGGCCTTTTTTTTTGGAATTATTTTGATACCCATGTGTAATTATTTCAAAGCATACCACCACAATTATTGAGATTTGTTACTGTCACTAGATATGAATATAATAAAGAGCATCTCTGATGTGATACGCCACATCATGCTTTTGGGTATAAAAATATCAGCAAAACTTCCAGCTTTCCACCTGCTGCACAAGTACATTTGTGTTCACATATATAGACCTGGAAATCACTTTTCTTTTTTAGTTGGAAGGAATTAGGATGCTGCTGTGAAGGCACTAGAGTAGGAGTCAGGGCTTTCTTGCTTGCACCACAGATTTTCTCCACAGTCCTGGACAAGTAATTTGATTCCCACCACTGCAGTTTTCCATCTGAAATTCAAAACGTTGCTTTTCTGTTTTCAAATAGTTGTTTAACAAAATGTATATTAATCTTTTTTGAGATATTAAGATGTAATGTTGATAGATGATTAGAAAGTAGTGCATGAATACATTCTTATTGGAATTTGAATTTTGTACATAAATTACTTAACCTAATAATGACTTTAAGGAGTTTTTATTTAAAAAACAAACAAAAAAAACCCCGCAGCGTGCCCCCCCCCCAAAAAAAAGAAAAAAACCCCAAACCCACAGAAAACCCACAACAAAAAAACCTCAAACCTCCTCATCTTAAGGCTAAAAGGCCCCAGAAAAAAAAGTCAGGTAAACAACCAGTCCTGAATCTGTTAATTTCATGGTATTTCTAAAAGCAGATTAATTTCAGGAAATAAATCTTGATACTTCTAGTTTAGAATTAAAGAATCAGTAAAAAGCAGCTGTCATTGTCTAAACACTGAACTGAAGGTTCTCAAGTAGTGCTTGCATTGTAAATTAGAGAGACAATACCTAGCCTGTTACCTGCATTATTAATACAAATCATATTTATGGTATTGCTGGCATCATTAATACTGTATTACTTGTATTACAAGCAGCAGAACTTCCAGCTCTGTTAGTGACTCAAGCTGGAGAGAGCTATTTAAAGACGCCCCCGAATCAGTGGTGCCAATAAACTTGTTGTCTCATATCCTGACTTAAAGGTTTATGAACTTACCTAAGTTCTGGTGGCTTTTAAGAGTTCTTCTCCAGTATTGCTCTATTTGTTGGTCTAGCAGAAGTTTGTAAGTGAGACTTGTAGGCACTGAAATGTTGCTTAGCAATTTGCTTAAGCCATGGTTTTCCTATTGTTCTCCTGCTGTGCTTGAAATTCACCCATTTATGTTTAAGTGTGACAGTATGAAATAAGCAGAAATAACCGCTGTTTGTTTTATCATGTCCCTGGGACAGATTTGTCAGCCTTTCATCAAGCAAGAGTTGCACTGTCCTCAGCAGGATTTCTGTGTGATGAAGGACTGCTGCATTTAGTGTTTTGAGTTTTTAAATATCACATTCTTTGTGCCTGGGTATTGACAAATGCACTACTCTAACACAATATTTATTCTCAATTGAAAGTAGAAGCTTTCTTTGCCTCTCTCTTCTTGATTCTTGTTGGTGTCAGACAAATTTACATGGATGATTGCTCCCTTAGCATGCTTATCTATCATCATAAGTGTGAGATATCACTACCAGTGCAAACCAGAACAGAAGGGATCACCCAAATTCTGCTATTTATTTAAAGGGCACATTAACCTTCAAAATCTGATTTATTATTTATTTTCACATCCATGCTCTCCTCTTACATATTTGTGATGTTTTTATATAAACTGTCCCATGAAGCAGATAACTTTGCATTAGTTCTAATGCCTCATTTTTCTGAGTATCTGAGACTTGTTGCTGCTATACCAAGCCTGCTGAATTTCTGCAACCACAATTTGTATGCAACCAAAGCATAAAGAGCTCTATGCTCAATTATGTTAAATGTTTGCAAAATTTTTTATGAATGAATCTCATGGGAGACTGGGAACCATTTATATGACATATTTCTTCCCCTATTTTGTTAATTTCTTGGGGGTTTTTGGTTTGCATTATTCCTCCTTGCACACACAAAGTATCACTCAAACTGCAGCATCCAGCTGGCGGTGTCTGGTGTGATACAGGTTCTATCCTGTGCAGTGTTGTCAGGTGGGCCGCAGCATGTTTAAAATTTCCATGTTGAGTAAGTTTCTTTGTGCTCTTGATGTTAATTTCTTCTTCTCTCTTCATATGGTAAGCAAAAGCAAAGCCACTAGAATGCCCTTGGGAATTTTTTTAAGTATATAAAATTCCCAGAAGTCTTACTGATGAGAGTTTGAAAGGAATTTCAGCTCCAACTCCTATTTGACACTTTGAAAAGTATTCCTTCTATATTTAACAATTGTAATAATTCCTAAATCATGTGTTTCTCCCACACTTCCTGAAGGCTATACAACGAACAGATGGAAATATGGTACAACTTCAAATATTGTCATTAAAAGCTGACTCAGCTGTTTTGGCATTCTCTTCAAAAGTAATCTTGAAGATTACAGCACTGCATTGATTAGTAACTGAAGAAGATAGACCAGAAGCTTTTTTTTTTTTTTTTTTTTTTTTTTTTTTTTTTTTTGTGGCAGCGTTGAGCTTTCTGGATCTTTTTCATTCCATGACAAAGTGAAAACAAAACATTCTCAATGTTTCTATGTACCCTTTTGAATTGCTTGAAAACGATTTTCAACTTAGGTCTCCTCTGTGTATCAATTGAAAAGAGAGTGAACCCTGGACCTGTTAAATGGATATTCCTTAATGGTTCTCTTCTGTCTGGCTTAAAAAGCATTATTCACTTGAAAAAATCTTTAATTAAACCACTTTGGCCAACTCTTAAAGGCAGTCCTTTTAGCATCTATTTTAATATGTAATTTTTATTAGCATTTGTACACTTTAGTGTCTTCTAAAAGAAGAGCCCAGACTAATGATAACTATAGACAAGATTCCAAATGGAGACTTGTAAAACCAGAGTTGTCCCTGCTAAAGCTATGTGTTCTAGGTTTTTAAAAATACACAGAGAAATGTTAGACCCTTATGAATGGCATTTGCACAAGCCAGTGCACAACTCCAAATTTTAGCGTTATGCTCTTTTTCCCAAAGAATTCATGAGCTCATATGACTTGACGCAAAGCCCTGAACCCTCTTATAGAACAGAATATTCAGGGGAAGAAAGTCTTTCCTTCCAAAAAAAGAACCATGTATTTTAGGATGAAGTTTAGATATGTTAGTGGTTGGAATATTTTCATTTGCTGTGAGGCCAAACTCTTTCATTTGCTTCATGAGGGTTTCTAGTTCTCTCACATTCTAAAATAGTGCGTAAATTTCCATAATATACAGTAATCCAGGCAAGGTATCTCCAAGATTTACCACTGAAGCAGTTGGCTGTGTATGAACTGGTTCCACTTGCAACCCAGAGGTTTGCACAGATTACAGGGCCATAAAATACTCTGGCCCTAATTCTCACTTTCTCCATCTTTCAACATATGCAACTGTTGGACCAGAGAGGGAGAAAAAATGTAACTGCCACGAGTTTACTGTGTTTTGAGTGATGTGAAAGAGAAATCATCATCTTTCTAAACATATTTTCTATAGTCTCATTTGATCAGAGTTTAACCTCTATGATCATATGAAGGTGTGTTTTTAGAAATAGGACGGTTCATCATATATACCACAACAGAGAATATAGGTGCTAATCCTTTTCAACAGACTATAAAATTGGAAATTGCTGATCTGATTTTGAAAGTCATTAAAAGACAGTTACCTTTTCTGGAATGCTTCATGTGGGAATCTTTGGTTGCCATTTTAGCAAGGACATCCAACAATTTTCTGGTGGCAGCTGGCTGAGTCCATTTCCATCTTTCTCTCTTCACTCTGGGGTTAGGGAGCCTTCAGAGCTTTTATTAATCTCAGAACAGAGGGTATCAGTGAAGGGCTGTCAGGATGTGACAAACAAGAGCTCAACTTTTAAATGCATAGTCAAATCAAGTATATGTTATCCAGGAGAAACAGGAACAGAATCTCAGACATCTTGTTTGGATTAAATCTCTATCATTCATTTAATGTATGATAGATACACTTGAAATGATGCATGTAATTTCCTGTTAGTAGAGTTGTAATTTCCGACTGATTAGGAGCAGAAGGAACACTTTTAGAATAAGACTGAACTTCAGAAACTTACATCTCATTTGCATTTAACAGGTACATAGAATCCCTCTTTCTGACCAGAATCAGAGCCAGTGGTGCATCAGTTGTTAAGTGTTGCTTGTTGATTTGGTGCTAAGTGAAAGCAGATGTTTTCCTGTTACTGTCAAAACAAATACTTCTATTCAAAATAATTAACTACTATCATAGAATAGGATACATTCTAAGCTTATAAAACTGCATATTTAATGATATTTTTCTCCAAAACCACAGTTGGTTATAAAGATCTAATAGTGGATTGAAAAATCTCTGCAAAAGTGCACTTGACTTTTCAAGAATGTGTCCTCTGTCTGTTTTCATTTGGTTTTATGACTGCAGGAAAGCCAAAGTTTGCATGAGGTTCTATCATAGATTGGGAACCTTTAACAATCTGTATTGGTCATTTAATACTATCACAGGTGATGAAAAAGTATGTTTTCATCCTGGTTTAGAAATGTTTCAAGGGAATATCTGGTCAAAAATATCATAATTAAATATATCAATCCCAAATCTGTTTAGAGAAAATATTACATTTAGTGGTAAATAATACAATTGATTGGAGATCTCAATTAAGTTAAAGTAGCAGATAAAACATGTTTAGCCTTTATTATAAAAGGATTCAAATTGAAGATCATCTAGAATAGCTACTGAATAATTAGGGTGCAGAGTGTTGTTCTAGGAAAGTTTTCAGAATCTGATTTTAATGTCTACACTTGGGTTAAAGGTTAAATTCACTCACTGAAGCAAACCCTTCAGTGTCATTAGCATAGTTGAAAACATTAAAGATCACTATTATGCTTTTCCTGCAGAAAATGTGGTGTAGCCCAGCTGGTGTTCTAATTTCTATTACTTCAGTTTCCTTAATTATTCCTATTCTTATAAGATAGTTTTTCTTAAAAGAAAATTTAAAGCAGTTGTTTTTATTGAAGGTAGAGTGTTACAAAACATACAGATCAACGTATAAACATGAGTGAAACTAATTCATAAATCCTGTTTTGGAGTAACACCTTTATGTTTCTGCTATTACTGTGCTGAAAAACAGTTATGGCATATCATGCCTTACTTTCCTCTTTAGAGTGTTTTTTTAGCTTAACATATAGAAAGTTCTTTGTAGTTATTTTGGGTTGGGTTTTGTAGGAGTATGCTTCCGTAGCCTAAAGTAAAATCTCTTAATTGCAGGGAGGGCAGAATGCGTAGTGCATTTACACATTGAATCTTAATTATTTCATCCATATGTATAGTCCCATCTGCTTAAGCACACTGCACTCAAAGAACAGGGTGGCCTTCTCTTTATTCCCCCACCTTGAAGAGGATTTCAACAAAGCAGCATAATCTGTTCCCAACAAATAATTAATCCTTTCTTGTGACAGAGCTGGCTGGTGTCATTGGTGGTGAGCTGTAATTTCAAGTGTTGCTCAATATAGCACACTTCAGTTCCACTGCTGACAGTGACACGGGTCCAGCTGGAGGTTTGCAGTCCCACTGGCTGCAGCCCCATGCCATGGGCAACTTCATAATACCTGAAATTTCCTGTTCCAAACAACTTTGTAGACCAAAATCTAAAGCCACACTGGAAATATAAATGATTTCTTTTTTCAGGAGAATATTGAATAATGAGCTTGTCTGTTATACCCACATTATTCATATCTGTTAATTTGGCTTCCTAGAACAAGCAGAGTGGGTCATTCACTTTTCAAGCTCTTCTGTTGAGATAATTATCCATGAGTTTTGCATAGGAGCATGTCAAGATGGAAGTGATATAAGATTGTATTTATGGGAATTTACTGCATTTAGATCTGTTCAAATTTTCTGTGCTCATGTGCATGGAATTTCTGATAGGGATTTTGCACAAATTAATAAATATTATGAAAAATACCAGATGAATGTGTTTTGCTATGGAAACTTGAGAATTCGCTTGAAATTCATGTAAATAATATAAAATGTTTCACCATTTTTATCTTGTGGTGATGCTGTTGGTAAGACGAGATATTTATGGTGTGCTAGTTAGAAGATATGAGAGAAACAGAAAGAGCCTTTTGCATTCTTAAAGGTTGAATGGGCTGCTAAACAAATTTGAAGCTGTTCATGCATTCAAGTACAGCTGCAGAACTTAAGCTATGCCCGTAGTTACTGTATAAAAAGTACTGAGCTACAGCATCAGATTTGATCCTTTGGGGTGGGGGAGAAGTGTTGGGAATATGATGTAAGAAATTACCTTTTAGAAGAAAGTACTTTTCTAACATGAGTTCTGAATTCACTAATCAGGTTAAAACCCTGAACACTTGCCTTTAACCACCAGTGGTGAATTACATATTCCAGAACTTTCAACATTTGATACAAGAGTCTTTATGTAAATTCTCTGTTTTCCTAAGCAACAGTGTTAAATCTACAACTTTTTATAATCCTCTGTTAGTGAAGAGCAAGTTACCAGTCTCATAAGTTCATTGTATAAATAAATAACACACAAATTTTCTATTCTACCATTAAAGAGGAGAGGGACCCTGGGAGGTGGTGGAGAGCCAAGGTTTGCCCATATTTAGCCTCAGAAGGAAGTGCTGGTTTTGTAACCAGACCCCAGGAGCTGTCAGGTCAGTTGTGGTCACCTAGAATTTCTCATTCTTTTCACATCTTTCGCATCTCAATTCAAATGATAAGGCACTAACTTTTGAGATTCCTGCATGATTCCCTGCTTAACTCACATAATCCTGGTCTTAAAGCTATCTACAGAGAGGAATTATCCATAGTTTAGTGATCTCCAGGTGTTGGATGCCTGTGATCCAGTTCAAATAAGTGTGTACTTTAAGCAAATTCTTCTCAAATTACTAGTTTTGCCTTCCTCCCCCTCTGCCAACCACCTCGGTATCTCTATTTCCAACCTTCAGAAGCAGCTTCCAGTATCTGGAAAAAGAGCTTCTGTCAGATTTGAAGCTGTCCCACAGATCCAGTGTAATGGAAGTCTATCCCATCAGGTTTTTCTGCTCATTGGTCTCTAACTATGACAAAAATATGTCTATTTTGTTACCAACTGCTGCCCTGTAAATCTTTTAGGTCGCAAGCAGTTTCTTTAAAAAGCCGTTCTAGTGTAATTTCTTCTTCTTTCTGACCTGGCTTGGAGTAAAAGAGCGTAAGAAGACAGTTGCAATGATGTGTGGAAGAGAAAACATAGCAAGAAATTAAAGTTGCTTGCACCAGCAAATTACAGGAATCAAAGAAGCAGGAATCTATGTACACATTGTTATCATTTTGGCACACAAGAGGACAGGGGTGTTCTATCTTGTCTTAAAAGAAGCTTTCAATAATTAGTCTGGTGAAAGTAAAATAGCACCCTGTAAGATAAAAATTACCAACAGCTATGCAGAGAAGGCAAAAACAGCATTTTCATTTAATAGAGAAGAAATTCATGTTATTGTGTAAGGCCTTCCTGTTCCCTGAGTCATCAAACCAAACCTTGTACACTACCAAATGAAATAATTTAATTATATACACTTTTCTATTAAAATTTTAGTTGGCTGTGTAGGAAAATATACCCAGATGGTTGAGCATAAGTGCGTTTTATTGTTTCCTTTTGCACAGTTATGGCTCCCTGAGCTATAAATTCCTGGGACTTAGTGATGATTCTGTACTGCTGCTTTACAGTAGTTCGTGCCTGCACAACTCCAGTTCACCCACTGCTCTAATAACCTCATCAAAGTCCTTTGGAGATAATAGCATGAGACAAAACATTATAGAGAACTTAGAAGTGTGAAAATAGAAAGTTACAATAGTGAGGACTAGCCAGGGGCTTTTAATTTAAAAGTAGTTGGGTAACTTTGAATATTAAAGCTTTATGATGCAGGCATTATTTTTTCCAGCTCTAAACATAACATACTGCCTTTCTCCTACATTGTCCTCTAATCATAGCTTGAAAACTTCAGAAACTGTGCATTCTTACATTTAAATCCCAACATCCAACAAGGAACCTTTCAACTTTCTCAGCTATCCATTTACAGAACATTGTATTTCCTTGGAACATGCCGACCTGCCTTAACACACAAAATTATATTCCAGTCTGATTCATAAGCTGTTTGCTATTGATTTTCAGTTTGGAAACTTGTGAAGCACAAAAAGGAGGATTCATTAACACACCCACTTTTCCTGTTCCCTGCAATACTGGCTTAATGCTGTAGTTTGGTGGTGTCAGCAGGGTCATAAATCCCAGAGTATGGTCTGTTAGTTGATACCAGTGACAGAATCATTCATTAATTACATTTTCAAACTGGCACTCAGAAATGTGCAAAATGCGTTGAGTTTCTCTGTATTCGGCAGTAAAACAACCAGCCTCTGTAACATCCTTTCACAACTGTTTTCCATCTTCTCTGTTCATGTTCCTCAAGCAGGATAATGTTGATTTCTTTTTGAGTTTATGAGATCTAAATCAGTAGAGATCTGACTCTCTCAAAGGCCCCTAGAAGTTAACTGTAATCTGTACTGTGGGAATATACAGATGTGTGATTTTCAGGAAAAAGCGGGAGACCCTTAATTCCCAGTGCCAAAATGCAACTCCTTTTAAAAGGTATTCTTAGGCTTGAAAGCTTGCCTGCATCCAGACTTGATATATTTTGCTCATGAACACTCTAAGTTTCATAGGAATACCTGGCCTGTGGATTCTTCAGGAAATTATGGAAGCTTGGACAAAAAGGAATTTTCTCTAACCCCCATAATAACTGTATCCCTGAAGTGTTCCACCTTAGAGATTTTTTTGTGAGAATAGGAAAAGGAACAAAAATATTCATGAACAATTTTATGAGTTCTGAGATGGTTGTAAACACAGGAGGGTATAAGGTGACAATGTTTCATCTGTCTTTGGTCTTCACTCACAATCTCAATAAGAAGAAAGTGCTGCTGTGTGGTTACCCTAGAATTTCAGCTCTGTGGTGCTTGCATAGTTTTTAATTCAAGTGGTTAACCAGCCTTTTATCATGAGTGTGTTCTCTTGTCTGATAAATAAACTGGAAACTAAAGTTTTTCATCCTTTTTACCTAAATGTAGATTTTTCATATTTTTATTCTGATGAAAAATTATGAACCTTAAGTACAAAAAATGAGACAAGAAACTATTTTCACACCCCCGAATTCTCTATGTCCTAAATCTCAGACATATGTTTTGGGGTTTATTTTTTATTTCTAATTTACATGTTAATTGTTGTCACCTTTGCTTCTTGCTCATCATGCAATCTTGCATCGTGCTCATCACCTTGGATCTCAAAATGTTTTCTCTCATTTTTCTGTTTCCATCCCCCTAGTTTATCTATTCTGAGTTTTGGGGCTGGTTTAGCTTCTAGTGTCCACCCCCTTATGAAGGAAAGCAGCTCAACAGTCACAGTTTCAATTATAGTAGTGCAGTGATGATAGATCAGTGGAATATCCAAGTGTGACGAATGTGTTTCAGTTTTAATTGATTCTGAAGTTAAAAAGAAAAGCAGCTACTATCTTATTTCCATGAGTATATGTGTAAGAAAAACAGCATCTGTAGGAATGTTGACATGAAATGTGAGTTAGAACACCAAATGATTACTGGCATGCACATCTTTCCAAGTTATAGTAATTCTCATCTCACATGCAAAGGAAATCAATATATATCAGTTAAATAATTTCACTCTTTAGGTATTATCTGTAGGAATTCAGTACTTCCATTCTTTGGCAGAAACACTGACAAGTGAGTTATAAAGGCATTTGAATGATTTCTGTCCGTTTCTATGTGCTGCATAAGTCAATACTAACACCCAGCAGGTATTCTGGAGTTTGTCCAAATTACAGACTTACCGTGTTGCAGATAGCTTGCATGTTTAATGAACATTTTCAGAAAGTTTATTGAAAATAAATTATACATTGAAATAAGACATCTGATGCTTGAATCAAAAACTAACATTATGATACATTTTTAATGCGTTCTGTAGTTTCATGTACAAATCTCATATTGTCCCCAGCCCAGTATAATTTTCATTTCGTGGTTTTAGATGTATATATACAAGATTTTCATTTTGAGGTTCAAAAGATATTTAGTATTTAATTGACTGTAATGATGTAAGAAATGTAATATTGATTCAGCTCAAATCTGTTGACAAGTTGTTGCCACAATAAATAAATTTACATTGTAATATTAAATAGCTTAAATACTATACATTCCTAATCATTGTATTTGTGGATAGCATTTCCAATGCAAACCTGCATGAGTGTGCCAGTGCTCCTGGGCAGCACAGGCAGAGTGTCCCTTTCTATGTGCTGTGTCATTCACAGGCAGCATGGTCACTAGACAAGGTTAAAAAATAAAGGAATGTTCTTTTGCAATAACAGAGTTATAAAAACAGAGAACAGCAACACATATGACAACATAATATTAGCTATGAGAATGCCATATCACAGGTAGATCCTTCTTCATTTCCTACAGTAAGCCAAAACCTCTTTCTCAGTTTTTTCTTGTGTCTTTCATGCCCCATGGATAGGATGTTACTGGCTCTTCCTGTTCCTGCCTCTGAACTGCCTCTCTTGCTGTTACAGAAAAGCCAGGATCACAGACATATTGCATCTATGCTCTTTCCTCTGTGCATTCTACTCCAGCCTCATTGTTCTAGCTTCTTGTGACTGACACAGTTCTTCTGGACTACACTGGTGTGTGTTTCTTCTTCTGTATGTTTCTTTTACCTAATCAAATGGCTTTCCTGATTGCAAATTGCTAAAATGCTTGCTAACTTCTGGAAGCTTGGGCTGCTGAAACCTCTGGGTGAAATGCTGTGGATGATAGTAGTAGTAGTGGATGCAGGGATGTGCCTGCCTGTGCCTCACACAATGGCTTCAGGGGACATCCTGAGTGCTGACATTTGGGGAATAGCTGCCTGCACGGGGTGTGCCCTCTGCTTAGCTCTGAGACATAATCTCCTCTGGGAACAGTGTCACAATTACAAATATTTTTCAAATCTCTAATAGTTGGAGGTAACTTGCTAGTAGCAGCAGTACTAACATGGCACCTGACAGTATTCTGTTTATTCTGCCCAAGAAGATATTGAGATTAGAGACTGGTGATTGATTGCAACATTGATAATGAATGAGAAGCTGACCTCAGTTGCAAACAGGGGCAGAGCAGATGGCAGAGGCATATGTTATGCCCTCTTATGTGAGGGCTGACAATAGCTGTCTCTCTCCCTTCTAACACCTTTTACTTAGCAATAACCTTGACCATTTTCAATAATGGTTCAATCTGCCCAAGAAAAGAATTCACTCTGCTCTGTGCTACTGCCATCATCCCTCCTACTGATGAACGCATTTTCTACCCCATTTCATTGACTTCAGAGCAGCCTTTAGCATCATTCCACTCTCTAAGATGCACAGAGATTTCTGTCTTTAGAGTTCAGTTTCATTTTTGTCCCCTTTCCTGTTCTGCTGTGCTTTTGTGTGCATGTCTATGGCTGTGCATGTTGGTGTCCCTGTACCAAGACCTTCCCTGCTGAAGTTTACAAAAGCTTATTTTGGCAGTCTCCATTAACCTTCTTCATCAGTTCATTGTGCCCTGAAAATCCAGATACACAGAGATGGCACAATGCACTTCACACATCGAAATGTCAATGTGCTTTTAAAAGATCTGAGCTTTCTAAAAATGCAGCATGAATAAAAATGTTAGTGAAAGGCAATGTGCCTATGTTTAGTGTAGTTTCTTTACTCTGCATGTCAAAATAGAGCAGAACTATTTTTGGGAACACCTGTCACCACTCTTACCTCCGTTTTGCCTGGTTATTTCCCACTGATATTCATTTATTTTCCTATTTACCACCTTGAAATTGCAGTTGTGAGAATCCTTGATATTTAGGATAACTTTGTTGAGACACCTCTCTGCCTTTAGAAGTTCCCTAAAAATATTTGTTGCTTTTCTGTTCTTAAGTATTATCCTTTCTTTTTATTTTCAGGTTTTTATCACGACTATTTTATCATTTAACTTAGAGCACTCTGGGACATAGTTTGTACAGTAGGCAAAATAGTTATATTTTGCTTTATTGGGGAGCCACAGGTCCTCAGATATAATTGTTATAAAGGAAATCCCAAGTTTTAGATGTGGTATTCAGGCAGTCATTATTTCAGAGTTAATATCAGAGTTAATACTGAAGATACTTTGACTAAACCTTTTTACTTGATGCTACAGCTCTCTTCAATAACCTCTCATTATTTTCCTTTTCTTTCTTAAGAGACACATAAAGAAAGGGCTATTGCCACCCGAAACAAAAATGACTTTATGTTGAATGATACATAGCACCATTTAAAGACAATAATTCTATGAATGAAACATACTTCGAACAGAAGTTGAGGAAGTTGTTTGGAGGGAGTCAACTGTTTACAGGAATAAAAGAGAGCAAACATAATTTATAAAACAATACAACATTTGCATAAAGGTTTACATAGTAATTAAAATTTTGAATGTTGTGCCACAAAGAAATTGGCTGGCTTACACAGGAAGAAGCTCAAAGAGAAAAATCTGGATTAATGTTGCAGTGTGGAAACAGGGACTGTCCAGGATATCAGAGCTCTTAAAATGAAAACCTGAATTTATGTGACATAAAGATGATATCCAGATAAGAGGGTGATATCAGATGAGGAAAAAAACGCACAGCAATTTGGAAAGAATGTTTTAGATCTGCTTTTTTAGCTAGAAGTTTGTAGCGTCTGTGGCTGTGCAGCTGTTTGTGGTATTGTTTAAATTAACTTTAGTCAGTACAATAATCAGAAAAATATACTAGAGGGAGTTTCAGTTCTGATGCAGAATGAAGATGATATCAATATTGTGTGAGCATCTAACACACACCATGATGGTTTTCTGTGTTGCTGGCTATTGCAGGCTGCTTCTCTGCTGCTTTAAGGAGCAGGATAAAAGCAGCACAGTCCTTTTTTCCTACTCTTTCCAAGATCCATGGGAAACCCCATAAAATTGGTTATATCTATTTGAGGTTTTAGAATAATTTCAAACCTAACACTAATATTTGTGTATAGAATCCATGTATAATGCATGTAGGAGAAGCTGTGTAATCCTTTCAGTTCAGACAAAATTTTTCAGGAAGATTCTGAGGAATTGTATGCAACTGTAGACTGAAATAAATACTCCCAGTGAAAAAACATACAGTTAGTCTGAACATGTTTGTTTATTTCCACTCTACTGAGTGCCTTTGATGTACTCTGTGCTGTGCCTTTTGGTGCGCTAGAGCTTCATAAATATAAATATTGCTGATAGCCATATAATTATGGACAGATGGACAAGTAAAATCCAACTGAGAGACGCTTGCTTGTTTTCAGAAATGGAATTAAGTTTGTTTGTTTGTTTTTATATCAAAGATGCAAAGAGGCAAAATTAATGTCTGCAGTGGCAGGAGCAAGGCAGAAGGAAGCATTACATAAGTTCTTTACTTCCCAATCCCATTCCCTCCACAACAGTATTTCTGACAGTGTTTGAAATCAAATTGTGCACCTCAAATCTCTTATTTCTTTATCAGCTTGTACTGGAACACGGGCCCTGCAGTTTTTGGGGGAAAGAACAGCACAACAAAATCCATTGTAATCCATCTGTTGCTCCCAAAAAAGCAGTTCAGTCTGTTGTATTTCCTCTTATCAAAACTGAGTTTTTGTTCAGCTTCAGCATTTTCACCTGTGGATCAATGTCTAGAAAAGTTAAAAAGGATTAGGGACGAGATAGACAGGAAAATGTAAAGACACAAAAAGCCTCACTGAACTTTGATCAGTCATGTGGGCATTTGCCCCAGGTGCATTCATTCAGAAAAGCTGCATGCATTTCCTAGAATTCTCCTGAAAGCTTTATGTCTTTAATTTTTGTTCCCTGTAACTGATAGACCTTTATTAGGCTCAGAAATGCTACAAGGTGACATTGCATCATTTCCAATGGTGGGGTTTTTAATATTTTAAGCAATTTATGAGACTGGGGTTTAGTTTAACAGACAAAGGAAACAATCAGTCAGCAGTCTTGAAATGTTAAGCATTTGGAGATACCTGCTCAGTAAGACCCCCAGTTCAGAACAGATTAACACCTATGAGTGCAAACAGCATGCAAAGGGTGTGAACACCCCTGAGATACACTGACTTCAAAATGTGCTATGACTTTAGACTGCTGTCATCAGGGAATAGATTTGGGGCTTTGATTCTTGCTGTTTGTTTTGAGGTTTTTAAAAGTGTTTCAGGAGCATGCTTTAATCGTTAATGTTAAATAAAAATGGTTGGAAAGTGAGCCCTGGCTCCAAGGCAGACTGTGCAAGCTGACAGACTCCCAAACCACGAGAGCAGACTGCAACCACAGATGCAGGCCTTGCACCAGGATGATTTCATACAGGAAGCAGAAATAATACTGAATATAAATACTCAGGTATCCATCAAAGCTTGCCCACAATATTGTATTAGGAGAGTTTTAACTGTCCCAAAAAGGCTAAAAAGAACTAAAGCAACAGTTAAGCAGTGCAAATGACAAGAGGTCCTATACCTGCCGTTTTCTGAATCTTTTTCTTTATCAGAATTGCTGGAGCCAGAGTATCTGCAGTACAATGAACTATACAGCTCATGTTCTGTAGTCAGTGAGCCAGGTTTTTATGGGATTTTCAAGGAAGCAACCTCAGTGATTTGTTTATCTCATTGAATAGACAGAGTTCTCTTCATCCAGAATCTAGTTCTTAATGAGGTTTCCATCAGCACAGTCCTAGAGCATATGGGTGTGGAAGTAGCATATGACAAAGAATCAGAAAGAAGGGCACAAAATACTGACTGTTTGGCTACCAAATTAGCTAAAGAGGATATAAATAAATTATAGATATTACTACATTGCAATTAAATATAGTACAGATTGTGTGGGGTTTGGCTTTCCAAGCAACAAAAGAATATCACAATGCTGATACTGCATGTCCTCCTTCCTGCCAGAGCATAATTATTATAGAAAATCAGTACTCATCCAAAACACCTGAAGTTATTCACCAGCTACAACAATTCTGATAAACATTTCCTGGCTTTCAGATTTTTTTTCTGCTTTCTATTGTATCTTTTCAAGAGGTAAAAAATCTCTTTTCATCTAAGTAAGAGCACTATATTTAAACCCTGAATAAATATTTATTAAGAATAAGCTATATGTATTTTAAGAGCTAAATGGAATTTTCCATCAGGATTTTAAAGATCCACATAATTAAATACACATTGTGGAGGGTATGGTGTGCTTGTTTGTTTGCTCTGCAATGAACTTTTGTTTTCTAAGAAGCATTTGCAGTTGATTGCATATTCTTTGTTTATCTATTGTTGATCCAGCTGATCATTTGGAGCCTTTGTTGCCACTTCTGTGCAGTCAATCAACCTATTTCCTTTGTTCCACCACAAAAGACATCTTTGTATTATTTGAGATATTAAAGTCCCTCTGATTTTTTTTGGGGGGGGGATATGATTACATAAACGGAGGAGCTGATTTCATGGAGTGTCTCTGCGTGAGCTGTATCAGCTGGTGCATGATTACCAGTGCCTTTTCATGTCTGCATAAACGCTAATCGAGTTCTTACGGTGTCTGTGGAGACGTGCATGGATTGTTCTGTGGTGTATGAGACCAGAATTTCTTGGCAGGTATAAAAGACAGACATAATCTCCTTAGCTGCCTGGTAAACAGAGATTTATCAGTGGGCTTGGATCCAGAATATTCAGATCTGCTGAAACTCAAGTTTCTTTTCTAGGATGTGTCTCAGCACATACCAGAAGGGACCACAAGTCCATCAGCCCCAAAGAGATTTTCTGTTTATAGTACCTCAGTTGCTCACACTTGAAAAAGCTGCAGTGAAACCAAGGCTGCCTTTCAAGAAATTGCCCCAACTTTTCATATATGGCAGCAAGAGTGGAAGGATGCTGATTCAAAGGCCTGTCATATTTTCTTTAATTTTGCATTTCTCCCCTCAAGCTTAGCGTTTTTCTTGTCATAAGGATTTGTCCTACTTTTCCACTCTCATCTAACATATCAGGAGTGCAGAAAATCAGAATTAATTTGCAAGTAAAAGTAAATAAACCGCGTAAACTCTCAGGCAATCTCCTTTAACTGCCGTGTTGAGGTATTGAAAATCACCGTGTATCCACAACATTTTAAATTATGGTATAAAATTTTATAAATCCAGGCTGAATATATGCTTATAGAAAGGTGGGTACTTATGAATATAGAGGACACAAGTAATTACTGGGGCAGATGCTCCCCTCTGCTAAGAATCATAATTATATAAGAAGGCCTACATGGTTTTGATGTCATTTCCTGAAATGGCACCACGTGTGTCAGATGTGTAATTTCGGGGACAGAGTGACAAATAAGCAGTTGGCTGATTACTAATATGGTAATTTTAGATTCTCTAATTGTGATGAGTAACAATCACCCAACTTCACCTCTTGCCAAAAGTCTGTCTCTGGCAGTTAATTTAATTTCATTGATACTTGGGGTTTTTTTGTCACTGGTGTACTTGATCCCACCAGGAAGCTTCTGATACAAGGTAGGCCAGGTAGGATGTGGTGTGACAAGGAGTAAGGACAAAGGACACTTTGGTGGTGTCAAGGAAAGTCAATGCATTGAGAATCTCCTTCACATTCACGAAGGTCAGTCTCTCAGCTACTTCTCCCCTTGCTTTTCCCACACTCTTTGATCGCTACAGGATCTCTGGATTTGGAGGGATTGCTGGTTTCTCTCTTTTATTCCTGTATCTTTGAACAAAATGAATAGCTTTCACAAACTGAGGAAATGAGCAAGAGGTGCTGCTGCTAAAGAAGAATGCACATGTTGGTGGCACCAAGTGGAAGGGAAGGATAGGTGGAATGGGACCCTGAGGCTCATGGGGAGCTAGGGAGGATTCACAAAACAATTAATATACCTGTGAACAACACAAATACAGGCTGATGTCAGGAGGTGCCCTTATATCACTTGTCATGAAGAACGGGACTACAGCCCTAATCTTGAATGTGGTGACTTCCTTGAATGGGTATTTTGCTTTGTTTTATCACAAAGGGTACTGCATTCCAGATGACATTTAAAAATCAGCATTCAAGGCAGCATTTTTAAAATTTCCTGTAGCAGAGTGTGCAAATAAATTTAGCAGGTGTTATTAGAGCTGGTAGGGGGTAAAAGGCAAATGAAAATTGCTGACAGGGATTTTCTCTGTGTGCTGCTGCTAGGATCCTGCAGAGACTAGACAGTCTTAGTTAAAGCTGCAGTATGTTGCTCTTCATGGGAAATCTATCTCTTTTTATATTATTTCACCTGTGAAATCTATTTACAGAAGAGGAATTTTCCATTCACCTTTCCTAAAACCATTTTTGTATTGTTGCTCAAAGTGGAAGGGGAAACTGCAGCTATGTATGGTAAACCAGTGCGATTCATTATCAGCAATATAAATGAAACATTTTCCTACAAGCTCACCTTTTTCTTTTCTGTGTGGGCATACAAAGTTCAGTGGCTGGACTATTCACACACTACAAGATATTACACTCTGCTGCTTTTACCTCCCTTTCATGTTCTTTTCTCTTTTCTTAAGACACGTTTGCCTAAAAGTAGGCCAGCATGATGGATTGATTGTGGACTAAAATACTCCCATATCCCATGTTCTGGATTTTCCAGCTTTAAAAGAACTCTGCAAGAAAAAATGTGCTTACAAGAAAACTGATGTATTCAATTTATTATTTTCTATTGTCTTCAGCAGAGTTTATTTTGAAAAAAAATAGTTCTTGAAATGAGGTGAATAAAAGAGGCTAATTTGCATTAAAATTCTTTCGCAAATTCATTGTTTTGGGGGAAGGAAAGAAGGATATTTGTTCTCGGAAAATATACAAATCTTGATGGTGTTGTTATAAAGAAGTGGGTAACCACTGCAGAATGAAGTTGACACTGGTGAAATGACATGATGTTTTCCTGATGGAGGTATTCTTTTATTAAGATTCCTTTCTTTTCTGATGATTGAATTCCCACTCTGCTCTCCTGCAAGCAAAAATATGAGCTCTTCTCCTCTGTCCCTGTATTCCTTCCTTGCTTTATACTTTTCCCATCTATTTGCTGCCTTTTGTTGCTGAAACTTGTTGCCACCTTTCTGGAGCATATCCATCGCCTACTGTCTGTGGCTTAATCAAGCTCTCTCCTAGAACAGATACTTGACCAGGATTTTTGGGAAGATAATGAATTGTTTTCCACAAGTAGCATTTTGAATGCAGAGCTTGTCAGTACAAGCACCTCAGTTGTTTTCCTAGCAGGTCAAGAGAATACAGGCAGAGACGAATTTTCTTGTTCTAAATTCACTTTGTGCCTTTGTAAAAGGATGAGTTTTTAGTATTTTGACTGAAAAGGGGGATAAACTCCTTGTAAACCTCTGAATACTCGCTGTTTTCTCCACTGCACACTGCAACCATTCTGATGCTACTGCCAGAAGCCTCTGCAAGGTGTGGGGAAAACACAAGGAACTTTGCTTCAATGCCAGGCTGTGTGTCACAAAGCAGCAGAGCATGGCCAGTGGTGTCTGTGCTTGCAGGTGGGGAAAGAACACATTGCTATTGGTGCTCAGTGACTGAACAGCCAGCAGTGGCTGGATATGACAGGCAGAAGTTCACTGTGCACTCCTCAGCTCTGTGTTCCTTTGTGGGTTGGGGTTTTTTGATTGCACAACAGTAAATGCAAATTCTGTCACCCACAGGCACTTTGGGCAGTGTCAGTGGGACCATGTTTTCTGTGGGGCTTAGGCAGTTTTTTAAATCAGGTCTCACATTCTCTTCTTTTCAGTTTTTTTTCCTGTCTTTCCTTATAATGGAGACAACCACAATGAGCCATAACTGTGCCTTTCATGTTTGCAGCATTCATATCACGTCTCCTAAATAGCTGTATGAGCAAACAAGGGAGGGCTTTTCCACCTCCTAATCCTTCCCTTACTATGGAAACACTTTCTATGAAATCTGAATTGATTTATCCCCTGATATCACGCTGCTCAAGTAACACTGAGAGAGCTGTTAAACTATTGAAATCAATTGATTCAGTCTTAATTCTTAAAATTCACATTTACTTGGATAGAATTGGACTTTCTTTTCTAATTTGAGCTTGGTCCCAGTAGTATTAAGTTACGTCATGTTATGCAGAATTACAGCACTGATTTCATCTTATTGCAAATTTGTTTTTTCTTAAAACTAAACAAAAATAGTAAGGCAATATTGAAGTAGAACAAAAGACAATACTTTTAATTGAATTCAGTGAGATTTTATGCTCACTAGACAGTGCTATGCATTTTTGTAATAAAAAAGAAGGTAAGAGAAGTATTACTTTTGCCCATCATGGTTGACACCTTGGGCCTTTCCAGGTATCTCCTGTTCCTTACAGAGCTGCAACATCACAAAGATAAATGTTCTTACACCCTTTGTTCTACACAAAATCAGAATTACTTTGAACATTTTCAAATGCAAAAATCCATTTCTTTTATCAAGGAAGAACTTATACTAAATAAGAGTATTTCTAAAACAGCATTTCAAGCATTATAATTGACACTTGCAATGACTACACATATTTTTGTTCAAAACATTCATATTTCTGTCTTGGAAGATTAAATTTGGTCTATATTCATATTTTGGGAATGGAAGCCAAATGGATGTCTCCTTGTGCAGAAGCCTGGTATTTGCATTTATGCACAGAATTTTCAGTTTTCTGAGATGTATTGAAAGGTTTTAATTTCATGATTAGAGCTTTATTGATGGTTTGAAGGGTTCTATATTTCTTGCTTTTGGCGTTTTTTTCTAATACTGTAGTGTTGTTGCAAAGACTTGTTTTTAAGTGACTGCGGAGAGATTGTGAAAAATTGTGTTGAGGAAAATAATCAAAGAAAATTTATGTGTTTTCAGCAGAAAAAGTAGAAGACTAAAGTTTACTTTTCCAACAAAAAGTAAGAAAATCGCAATCCTTATTATTTCCCCCTTTTATATTGGATTTTCTAAAAACATAATTGTACTACAGGTAGGAATGTGTGCCTACTGCATTAGTAGCCCCAAGGAGAATATAAAATAATAAATTTCTAGTCACAAAGAGAGGAAATGCAATGTTAAAGCTGGGAAGCTGCAAAATATAGACCAGAAAAGAATATGGAAACACATAATTTTCAAAAATAATACCAGTGATATAAGAGTTGTAATGCTTTGAAAGAATACCGACTGCTAAGTTGAGAAGGATTGCCTTGATTTAATAATCATCCTGAGCCTATAATAGCATTTGCATATCAAATTTAGCAATCTGAACATTTTGTTATGAAAATGTTCAGATATAAGGTTAAGACACAGGGTCTATCTAGTTCTTTCGTAGGAGTTCAACTAATTAAAACATGATAGTTCCACAGAGAATGTGAAACTGAACTCTGGTAAACCATTTATAATTTGTTAAATTATAGACAAGAACATCAAGGTTAATATGTCTGTTGCTATAAAAAAGGTTGGATTCATTAAGAGAGAGTTTTAAGATTCGTGTTTTCAGATAGTTGCAAATTTGCAAATGTGTAGCAGTTCTGGCTGAAAAGTGTGCAGTAGCTGAAGGCTGCATGGAAGTCAGTTTTATTTCAGCCATTCATTTGAGTCAGGCATTTATTTCTCAGGCCTATGTTGGTCAAATCTGTGCTAATGAAGAGAAACAGTAGAAATAATTATGTCCATAATAATTTTATTTTTTGAAGAGGGGGAAGAAATTCTAATTAAGTGGAGACAACAGTCAGTATAAAGCCTTCCCCATTTTTTTCTCTTTTTGGCCACAACAACCCTGCTGACAGAGGTGACATGAGGTAAATTTTTTCCAGTTTTTCTGGAGGTTTTAGTTGCTCTCACTCCTCTCAAGGAGTTTGCAGCCTTCCTTACTGGACTTGGAAAATATGTAGGCTTGGAAAGTCAATCTGAAATCTCTTGCACTGATGCCACTGATATACTGGGAAAATAAAGATGCAGACAAAACTACAACCACAAATCTGTCCTCACAGACTGCAGCATCGAGCTGTGCCAATGTGCTCTTACTTTGCTTTATTTGAAATCATACACCATTAAAGTTGCCTTTCTCCTAGGACTCAATTCTACTTTAAGATGGCAGCAAAATCTTATATGTGAGAGAAAGAACTGGACCTGATTGATACAGATATGCTAGCTTTAACTTTCTAAAAAACAAAATCATTCTAAATAAACTGTAAATATATATGTCTCTCCAACCTGCGTGCCTTTTATCTGTAGTCTCCAATTTCACTTCACATTTTGCTGTGATAAATTATTTGACTGCTCTGAATGTGTGATAGTCAAAACTACTTTTCTGTGCCTGAAGTTGAAGTCCATGTGAGTATTATTGGAAAGCTTCCTTCTTCTTGATATCCATAGTATCAGGGTTGGGATATGAGTTTCAGTGATTCAGATATTCCTAAATTCTTTTCTCCTTCTATCTGTTATATGAGAGAAAAAGTACACATAATATTAACATACTTTTAGGTCTGCAACACATTTTCAAAGCTGCTATTAGAAGATACAACTAGAATGCTTGAAATACTTCAAACAGATTAATATATACCTGAGGCCAGACTCTCAAGTGGTGTAAAGCTGCTGGATTCTGAAAAGTCGAGGGTTATTCCAAATGTCTGGCCCTTCAAATTTAATCCCAGTCATTTGATCTGTCTAGAGAAAATTTCATTCTTCACACTCCCATGTGATACGAAAATTGATATTCACACAAGGTCCTAACTGGCAACGAGGATCATGTGGATTGTACACTTAGCAATACAGAAGTTTAACAAATAGTCCTGCTTCACCAGACTCCAGTATCTGTTTGGTGGGTACTTAATCTGTAAGGACAGAATGGTGAGCATTGTGCAAAACTAGTAGCAGGTGTACTCACATTTCCTCATTTGAAGTTTTTTTACTTAGTCAGAAAGTGCCTGTGACACACCTATCTCCTGTTCACCCTGACTCCAAATGATGCTTTATTTCCTACCTCCTAGACATAATCCCTCTCAGGAAGCCCTGTCCTTTTAGACAACAAGACAGAGTAGAAACCCAGGTGACATAGTAAAATTTACAGCCTGTATGTTCACAGGAGGGGTTGTGTTTTAAAAACAGATCTAGAAAGCAGCGGCAAGTTTTAATACTGAGTTACTCAGCAGCCTAAATTTTCAACTATATAGCAAATTATTGCATTAAATATCAGACTTAGCATAAGGGTGTTGTTGGTTTGGGTTTTTTTGTTTGTTTGTTTGTTTTTTTTCCCTGAGTAAGTTATTTTAGCAATTTAATAGTAAGAGATATGTGTCATAAGTTCTTTCAGCCAGTGCTACAGAAACTCTATAGACTATATGGTCTGGCTTCCTGTTGTTATGGACAGCAATAAACTGAATTGATATTAAGTTGCCAAAATTGTTTGTAACCATTTTGTCTCTTTTGCCATTGCATTTTTGGTGCTTATACTTAGCAAAATATTGTTGGCTGCCACATCTTTGCATCCTTACCTTTGTCCCTGAGGGAGAAAAGAGATTGTTTAATGCACTCTTGTCCTAGTATCAAGCAAACTTTAAATGCATTGCATGGATGGTTTAAATACAAGCTTAAAAAAATGTACTTCTACAGAAGAACTTAGAAATGCTAGACTTTTAGTCTGTGCATAATGTCATGCTGTTCAAGGATATGCTCCAAATATTCCAGAAACAACTTGTCTTCTCTTCAATATGTTTTTAGTTTGAAAAAATTTATATATTTTGAGGTTAGAGTGCTTTGTAGTACAAAGAACAAGGTGTCCTCTCTGATTTGTGAGTTATCAATGTTTACTATATTTTATACATTATATTTTATAAAGATTCACATTTAGAAGTGTTTAAATATATTGTATAAGATGATTAATATTATATTAATAATTTCAGTGTCTTGTAATAAAAAATGTTGTATAACTCAAACAAAAAACAATCAATACTTATGACCATATCCTTTACTTGGCCAGTTTCAAATGCTTTAGTATTTTTGAGGGGGACAAGTAAAACTATATCAGCTACTGCCAGCAAATATTATAGCTTAAAAAATAAGGGGCAAAGTCTGACGTTAGAGAAATGTGTATACTTCATTTGAAGAAGCTCATAATCAAAAAATAAATATTACTTTCTATTTAGTTTTATGAAGACACTGACAACCATCTTTTGGAGAGCTTTGTTTAAAATTATTACCAAAAACACTACCATGAAATTTTGGAGAAAAGTGTCGTGTAATATGGAGGGTTTCCTTCCACCTTTTTGGCTTATCACCTATTAAGCTGACAGAACAGAACAATTGCTGCCAGCTAACAACAGGGTTTTGAAGCTTGTTGCCAATCTCAAATGTGATAAATGAATCAGTCCTTTTCTGCAGCTGTCACATTTGATTACTTATTTCAATTCATTTGCTTGTACGAGGTCTTTTTACGTTGTAGTTTTGACACAATTCTGCTATTTAAAAATCACACCAGTCTGTAAACTTGTAGTAACTGGTAACATTTGAAAAACAAGACATTACCTGCAAAATGAGATGCCAATTCATGACTGCTAGAGCTTACAAGAATGGATTTCAGTGTTTTTAAAATATGCCTCCTACTCTGGACATGGGATTTCAGAAAAGTTCTTTTAAGAATTCACTTTGCAGTGGGAATTTCAGTTCACCTAAAACTAAAGTAACAGCACAGCAATGACAAGAAGACAGGTGAAACAGGGCCTTTTCAAAGCCTTGTGTATGCTGGGAGTCAGCTTCTGTGCTGCATTATTTATGAGCACGGAATGTATGGGAGAGGTGGTGGTCTGGACAAGACATTTAATGTCTGGATGGTACTTCCCTCACTCCCAGTGTCCTGTGGTTCAATTTCTTTGAAATGAGAATAATGCAACCTTTATCTTTCATGCACATTGCATTTAGACTTTTCTATTTGCATAACAAAACTTATGCCACTTCAAGTGATGTGCACATTGCTGGGATATTTTCTTTCCTTTACACATGAGCAGAGAGAGTCTGGGTGGAAAACATGCCAGATAATCTGGTAATGATGGTAATGGGTGACAGAACCTCAGTGATCCCCAATACCAGTGTTAATGAAATGAGCATTCTTTCTGTCAGTTGCTAACCAAAAGATTTTCAAAGCTTTGTGAAAAATTTTAATCTTTCCCTGGGGAGCTTTTGGTATGTGTGTATGCTCATATGAAGCAGGGCAGCCTGACTTACAAGAGGGATGGAAAACAATCCACCTGTATTTTTAGATTTTAATTGCAAAATCTGCAGTATGCAAAACATCCCCACGGTGGGATGATAATCCATAATTGGGGCTCCTTTAACAGAAATGCCCAAGCATGCACTAATGAATTGCATTTGCATGAAGTGTGTGTGTATCTAGAAATGTATGCAATAAAACAACAGTAGGTGGGGCTCTATCATTTATTCAATAATTAACTTTTTCTCTTTTCTGAGATGAATTAAATGCTTTTTCTGGGGAGAGCTCAAGATGTAGTCATGGGTACATATCAGAGCCAACTAAACTGCTGAGTAATCTGACATTCTGTACCCTGACCATCCACCCACACTCTCCAGTCTCGTGTGGCTGCTATCTGCTCATTTTTTTTTTCCCACTGGAGAGGAAGGCAAGAAAAACAGCCTTCAAAAAGCTGCTTCTGACTTTCTTTGCTTTAACAGTTTATAAAATACTATTGGAGACCTTTTACTGTAAAGAATGAAACTTTGCAGAGAAAAGAAATTCATGTTTTCCTCTCTAAAGGTGAAGTGCCTCAGAAAACACTGACAAACTTGTGATGGCTGCATATTGTCCTTCAGGTTAAAGCTGCAGTCCCTTGGTCATTCCATGGCATTTTTTCTTTCCTTATTGACAGCAACAGGCTTTCTAGGAAGCTGTTCCTTCCTGTACCCCCTCCTTGGCTTATTCTGCCTTTTTTTTTTCTAGGAATAGTGCTCCCTAGCCTGTTGCCAAGATCTGAGTCCTGTTTACCAGAAATATAAAGCACTACAAAATTCAGCATTTTTCAAGAAGGGGCTCCAAGGCCTCTGAAATTTAAAAGATTTTTAGATTTTTCTTTGCTCTTCAAAGAACTGTAACAGTAATATTCTTTAATGGGGAAGGACTTGTTGAAGAGATGCTTCCAACAGCTTCTTAATTTTCTAAAACCAGTGACAACTATATGAACAAGGGGCTGCTGCTGCTACCTTTATATATATTTGCAAGCTATTGCTTTATCAAATTGTTGGAGGGGTATATATTTATCCTTCTAGAAAGTTTTGTCCAGCACATCACTGATGTGTCTGTATGGGAGACATCAAAGTTCAGGAACTGAGAACTATGGATATCAGAGAACTGCACTAAACCCTCTGCCTTTCTTAGTTCTTTTAAATTCCAAATGCTTCCAGTGCTTCAAATTCCTATTTTAACAGGATTTTTTTCTGATTTTTAAAATCAGATATGCAATATGCCAGAAATAATAAAACCTCTCATACCCAACAAATATCACTTTGTGATAAAAGTAAATGGTTCTGATTCCAGTTCAGATCCTTCATGAAATGAGGGGATTTTGCTGTTGGAAATGATCATGTTACCATGAAGACATTGAGCATTCCCTCTGACAGTTGCAAATGTATGGAAATTCACACCTGTGCTCTGGAGGTGGAATTTCACAATTCTTACAATGAATATCTGCTTTCTCTGAGAGAAATGACCAAAGGTTTCACCCTGGGGCAATTACACAAGTGCCCACTCAAAGATCAAGTTTCACACAGGTACTCGCAGAGGGCAAACTGCAGGAACAGCTTGAGTGTTAGCCAAATGAAGCTCAAGTATCAGGCCACATATGGGAATAGAATGCTCCATTCTCCCCTGTTCAAGGAGAAAAGTATATTTTAAATGATTGCCCTTCTGCAGGAGAGGGTGCACAGGGTGCTGTGTATCAGCCATTCACTAGAAGTGATAAATGTGCATTACTGCCAGCGCCTCTCTATATGTCTCTAACTGCATCAGATGACATCGCTTCAACTGTGCTTTGGCTAAAAATATGGCTTTACATCTAAAGTTCCATCTGTGTTGTTGTAACGTAATTCAGCTGCAGAATGTGAACTCCCTGTATCTTTGTACAGAGAAATATCAAGGAGAGTGAAGCAAAGAGCAATTTTATACAGATACGAAATTTACTTATGTAATGCCCTAATCTAGAAATCATTTTTGTTGAAAAAGGGAAAAAGGCCCTGGTGAATAAAAAGTTGTTCTCAGGAGGGCCAATTCAATATTTCTCTTTTACATGTCATTCAGCATTTCAATCTGGTTAGAAAAAAAAATAAAAGCTATTCCATTTTAAGGAAGCTTTCAAAAATTTGGTTGCCTTCCAATTTGAAACAAATGCTTTACATTTTCTTCCAGGTCCAATTAGAATTGTAGGGCGAGCTTGTCTAGGAGGTTGTACTTGAACACAGAAACTAAAAGGCTGGAATTTCCAGACTCCAAAAATATCTAGATGGCTGCAAGTGAGGTAGCTCAGAGCAGCTGGCTCTAAGAATAGGAACAAGCAGAAGCCTGCTGGTGTGCCTGGTCTAAGCTCTGCTCAGCTCCAGCTGAAGCCTGTCAGTGTTTGTCGCTGACTCTGATGGACACAAAACAGTCTCAGCTGTACAGACTGTTCTAAACCTGTTATTGATCTTTTCAGATGTCCAGGTGATTATGTGTGCATTCTGATTTGGTGTGTCCTGATTTTCTGTCAGCCAAGCTGTCAGTTCATTTCAGAAACCAAATATATAAATGTATGTGGTTGCTGCAGTCTTCTAAGATTTTAGAAGCATTTTATCTATTTATTTTATCTATCTGGAATGCTGTCCTGGTTCTGATCATAATTAGGAACATGGTTGTGTTACGTTCTTGAAGCATTGGCTATAAAACATAGGAAAGACTTGCAAAAAATTAGTATAGTAAAGGACTTTTAATGGAAAATCTGGTCCAGAATGTTTTGGGGTCTTAAATTGATTCAGAAAGCAATATTCTCTCATTTCTGTGCAAATTTCCTGGTAGATGCTGTCACTGTGGGTATCCTTTAGGTGAGATTTACAGCCACAACTTCTACGTGAAGGTGCCATGTGTGATATGACAATTGCCATTTGTGGAACACTACCTGACTGCTTGGAGGCCAGCATACAGATGTGTGATCACATTCCTTACACACACTTAAATGGGATAATTTGTTCCTAATCCCTGTGTTTCTTACTGGTTATCCCTTATAAGAATCACAATTGTTTGTCATTCACAATTTACATTTACCTTTGAGAACTTTTTGCATAGCTCCAGGATACTAAACCATTACTAAGCTGTATCATTTTTCAAGTTTTTTTTTTTTTTCTCCTTTCTTGGATGATATGCCAATACCTAATTACCATTGCTACTCTGATGTGCTTCAAGCTGTGGGCTTTTTTTTCTTACATGTAGCAGGTGAAAACACCCACGTTGTATAAAAATTCTGTTGCTTTCTCCTACATTTAGGTAATAATCATGTCATCAAAGCAGAAATTAGTGACTAGAACATTTAAGGCTGAATCCTATCCCGCTGAAATGATACTGAAATTATGTTCATTGTCACATCTCATTTTTCTGAAAAAGTCAATTTCACATGGATTTCTTACTATTGCTGTCCTTTCCATGACCAAGCAAGAGTTGTATTTCAGAGGTTCCCAAACTCCAAGACCTATTATAATCCTGAAAAGAAGCATATTAAGTGTAAAAAAAAACCAAAAACCAACCAAACAAAAAAAACCTCATTGAATGAGTCCTAACTTTCTCTAAAACTCTTCCCCTTTCTCTAAGGGGAAAGGGGTCAGTGAATCCTATGAAATTCAGTAATGTATTTTATTAGCTACAGTAACGTTATTTTGATTCATATCAGAATGGAGCATATGGAGAGCAGCGTCTTAAAAAAGGATCCAATATTGTTCTAATAAATAAACTTGCAATAATTATTGTCAAAAAGCCTGAAGGTCTAGCCAGCTAGACAACTGATTGTGCAGAAGAAATTTGTGTGGAATCCAGTTTCACCTTGAGGCATTCTTGGCCTTGGACACAAAATGAAAGTCATAGAAATAGAAGATCCCTGATCCAATCATAAACCTTCCACTACTGAGTCCACCACTACACCACATCCCAGAGTACCACATCTACATGTCCTTTAAATACCTCCAGGGCTGGTGACCCCACCAATTCCCTGAGCAGCCTGTTCCAATGCCTTTCAGTGAAGAATTTTTTTTTTCTAATACCCAATCTAAATTCCCCCGGCATGACTTAAGGTCATTTTCCTTTGTTCTGTTGCTTGTTATATTTGAGAAGAGGCCAGCCCCCACCTGGCTGCTACCTCCTTTCAGGGAGCTGTAGAGAGTGCCAAGGTGACCCCTGAGCCTCCTCTTCTCCAGGCTGAACACCCCTGGCTCCCTCAGCCATTCCACATGAGAACTGTGCTCCAGACCCTCCTCAGCTTCCCCGCCCCTCTGCAGTGAGGGGCCCAAGCTGAAGAGAGGATTTGAGCTGTGGGCACCACGCCTGCCCTGAATACTCTGCTGCCAGGACAGCCCAGGAGCAGGGAGGTGTTTGCCCTTCCTATGCATCAAGGCCTCGGGGATGTGGGAGATGTGGAGCCTGGCAGAGAACTGAACTGTCAACTGAATTCTGCAATACTTCTGCCAGTGGGTTAAGCTCTGTGGAGGACACCAAACCTTGGGTTGGCTTGTGTGACAGACCATGTTAATGGCCATGTTAATGAAGTTGCCTGGAGACAGAAAATCTCAAATCTGGGAAGTGACTGTTGCAGAGCCACTGCTGGGAAACTGTTAGCAGTCCTGGAAGTAAAAGGCCTTACCAAAGAATGAAATTGTATTAGAACTAACTCCTCCTATAGAATGAAATTTACTTTCCAGTTTTAATTCAAAGTCGATGAAACTTTCATTCTCTTCAGGACAAATAATGATTATTCCAGGTTATCCTGTTTATTTATTCATTTTCTGAATTCACTGCCATTCACTTCCTCATTTGAGACTTTCTGTTAAAAGCCTGTTTTAGAAGCAGGAGTGGCATTGGAGGGGGTAGAGGGTCAATTCTGAGTGAAACTTCTTAGGGATGTGCAATTGCAGACACACAATGATCAGGTCAATTAGCAACAGATCTTTACATTTGTACCATCTACTGCAAAATGGTTAAACAAACCCTATGAATGATTCTTGGTTGGACTGTATCCACCAAGTGTCCTAGAAAGTAATTATTCTGTTCTGTAGCACAAGCTGCAGGCCAGGTACTTCAAAAAACAGCCAACCAACTAAAAATATGGAAAGGAAAAGGGGGAAAGAGAGGGAGAGGAAGGAAAATAGTAAATGCCTTCTTAAGAGTCAATTTCTGCCAAATAAATTCCTTCAGTGTTAGATGCAACCTGGATATGAGATATATTTAGATGAATTTTAGGATTGCTCTGTCAAACATGTCTTCTTAGTGTGTTAAAACAATGCTAGCACAAGTGATTTAAGAATAAATGGGCAGCACTGGCTAAAATCTAGACAGTTTGGATAGAACAGCTCAGGAAGATATGGATCTATGTGTTTGTGGCTGCATAATGGATGTGTAAATTACACAGTGTCCCGCAGTGGCAGACTGTACATCAATACTTTTACATTTATTTGCTGATATAAAGCTATAGTTTACAGCCTGTCAGGATGATATGCTAACAATTTAAGTACAGAGGCCTCATACAGCAAGGCAATTAGGTAAATTAAGTACATAAGCTTGAGTTTTATTCTAAGCCTGGGACCAATTACAATGAAATCAAGAAAACTGTTTCCATGTTACATTCTAGTCACTGCCCAGCCCTGGAATTATGCTACAAACAGCACTGCAGTAATACTCTGTATGTCTGTGACAGAATTGCTGATGTGAACCCCACCATGGCTCCTCAAGTAATATGTAGTGGGATAGACCTTTCTGTGTTCTGGCACTTGATGCTACCACTTACCAGACTGACCTTTGCATGTTACTAGGAAAGGCACCTCACCTGGACTTGTCCAAACTCATGTTAGATCACAGAAAAGAGTTTCTGCACCCCTATTTTTCCATTGTGTTGTTTCCCAAAGAAGCACCTCTCATTTAAAACCATTACCAGAGGCTTTTCAGCATGAGGTTAATTAAAAAAAAAAAAAGAAATGAAATGAAAAAGAAAATTTGTTATGAATCAGAAATTTAACCACAGTGTCAAAAGTAAACTATAAAAAAATAGGACACTCAAAATCTGTCATGAACTTCTTGTCCTACCTATGACTTTTTATTTTAGAGTATCAGTCTAAATTGATCTCTTGCAAGCCAAGAGATCAATTGTCTAATATTTCCTACTGTATTTCAGAGTATTCTTCTATCATCAGGCTGCTTTCATTTAAATTTTGTTTCCTACTGATTGCTCACCCTCTTAAATAGCTAAAACCTCCCTCTGCTAACAGGGTGGGGGGTGGGTCTTAGTTTGCTGTGTCTGTCTTTGAGCTGTCTGGACACATTCACATATTTTGTGGACACTTTATTAGCCCACCTGTGAGCTTTGACAAGGAGGATTCTCATGTCATTGGTACAAGTATCACTGAAATCCTGACTAATCCACAAATTTACCTTTTCTTTTAAGAAAAAATTCAGCTGACCTGCATTCATAAACAAATAATATTGCAACAAATATTAATTATAAAATTTATTCCTGTCCTCAAAGTTTCACAGTTTTATTTGTCTTTTGTTTCAGTTGCGTTCCTCAGAGCACACGTGATGTGTTTAGCAACAGCACTGCTTTTAGGGTTAGCATGTCATACAACCAGTGCAGAAAGACTGATTTAGTTGAGGGCTGAGATTTGGTTGACTAGCTATTACAGTTCCAATACCATAATTTTTACAGGAAAGAACTACCACTTCATGCCAGATGGTGAGAAAATGTTGCAGTTGGGTTTTTAAACCATTACCTGTGCCAAAATGCACTAGTTCCATACACTTATTTCCACCTTCCTTAAATCACAGTGTGCATTCCACAATGCTACTGGAAATCTGAGTTTTCCACGAGTTGTACAGGTACCAAAATGTTAAATATCTAGGCTTCCTTGCCTTGAGCTAGATGTGTAGTATGAGTGGTTCATAAGAGCATCCAGGCTGCAGCTGTGTGGTGAAACAGAGCTTGGCAGGAAGGCTGTGACTATTGGAAAGCATTTAAGGTGATTTTCAGCTGCATCTTACTTCAAGCTTTTCATGCTAACTTCCTGGGGTCTTTTTTTACTGTCTGGAATTATTAACAAGTGAAGATAACAGCATATGAAGAAAGAATATAATAATTGTAGTCTACAAACTAGGAAGTATTTCAGACTAAACTGCTTTACAGGATACAAGAAATGCAAAAGTGGTGGAAGAGATTACTTGTCTCATTGCCTCACCCACTCCTCCATACACTGTGCCTGACCTAATCCATTATCCTGTCATCACTGGCATACAACAACAGATGAGTTTGATTTTTTTTACTATATACCAGAAATTTAAACTTCAGAGGAATAAGAAAAAAAAAAAACAAACCAACAAACATGCCCATTAAAATTTCTGCCAGTAGCTAGATTTGTGACCTGCACTTTAGGAAACATAGGCTGTAATTTAGTTTTAGAAAAATGGTGCTTGGATTTAAATAATGGGACAGAACTCAGGTAATTTCTGCTATAATACTTCTAATCTATAAAATCCAGTATATATCCACTGTAAGTAGAATCTAAGTAAAAGTTAAGAAATTAAAATTTCTAGTACATGAAGTGCCCAACTTTGTTTTCTTATGGGCAATTATAATTTGGTCATAAGTAGTAGATTGAGATTCTTCATTCTGAATGTACAGCCTTAGAGAGGCTGTCCTCCCAATATTTGCATTCTCCATGAGAGTATTCATTAGAATAAAAATAAATATCTAGAAATGTAGAAATACCTCTGTATACAATTCACTATCTCAGTGCTTTCATGTGCACCTTTTCAGTCACTCAGCATCCCTTTGATGAATTCCATAAAACTAACCAAGTAAAAAAACTGTATTAATATATTGAAGAAAGGCTTTCAGTCTCTACATATTCATTTCTTGGGATCTAATTAAAATTGATTTTGCTGCTATTGGGTTTTAATGACATCCTATATTGTGGCAGCTTTTCCCAATGATTATTTCAAAGTTCTGAATCAGGGATCATGTAATGTGCCTGGCAGGTTGACACCCATAATTTTTGGGTCATAAATATTTAGATTTTCTGAGAGAGCTTAACTTGCTTTATCTACATTTTAAAAATTGGTATGGTGTAGGCTCCACTCAGTTTGATCTAATAAGTTGTGCAGTGTCGTGTCCTAACAATCCACTAAGCTATAATCACTATTTGTATGCAAAGCATTGCAATTAGGGCAATTTTCTTTGCTGGTAATTCTGAACCTGAAGGAAAACAAATTAGACTAAAAATGAAAGCTCTTTATACCTGAGTATATCGTACAGTATTTTAATATTAAAACTGACATGCATGGCTTCAGGGAAAAAAAAAAAAAAAAAAAAAGAGATTGCAATTTCTCTTGCTCTCAGTTTTAACCTGTTCTTAAAAAAAGAAAAAAAACAAATCTCTATCTTTCTGGTTTGTTTTGGTTTTCAGCTACCTTGGCCATAGATTTATCTTTTCAACGTGTCTCAGGATTCTCAGAGAGATGAAGACTTCACATTTAAATTGAGTAGTCTAAGTCTCTTATTATTTTATAGAAATAGTGAGCATGGCCACTTGTGAGCTAATAGATAATTCAGATTGTGTAGACATGTCAAGATTTGTCTCTCATAGTAGATCTGACTTTTATCTGATTTACTTGACCAAATTGCAAACTTCATAGTAGCTTGATAATAAGAATATAGAATATTCTATATTAATAAGAAAGATCTCTTTAATTCAATACACTCAGTATAAAACATGAGGCTAAATGACTGCATTGCCATAGGTCATATATTGGAGTGATGATATCAAAAATATGTTCTTCAGAATTTTTATGTTTATAATTAGTTCAAAACTTGTTGTTTGTTTATGTACGTTTTTAAAGATAAAGTAGACACAGTAACTGCCAAACCAAAAATCTCTTTGAAATAATAAAGACAATAGGATGAGAGGAATGTATTTCATCAAATGGTGACTCCTCCTATCTTCCTGGCTTTTCATGAAGAAAATAATTTCTAATTAAAAACCTTTTTGCTTCAGTAAGTAAAGGCCTGAATGTCAGGGGGAAGGAACTCCCCATGCCATAACTCAGGGAAGTACTCTGCTTAAGCAGGAATGCTTCTGCTGGCTTTGGGGGGATGTCTTCCAGCACAGGTCCTGAGCACCTCCTGAAGATTTTCTGCATGATTTACATGACTTATTCTTCACATATTTGAAATGAGTAGATAATGGCAGCTGCTGAATGGCAGCTGCCTCAGAGATGAACCTCTTGGTTTATCTTGGTCAGAGATAAACCCCTTGGACACTGCTGCAGTGTCTCTCTCACAACAGGGGGCACGGCATTTGTGTTGCAGGACAGCGAGAACCAAACATGTACTAACAGTGACATCCTGTGATGTGCAGTACAAGTCTGTCTTACTAGTACTGTTTTGGGTTAGTACATTTTGCTTCAGAACTTCCTGAGCTGGTAGTATGCAGTGAAATCTGCTGCCAGCTCCTACAGACAAGTAATCTCTACAGCTTCACGTTTCAACTTGAGCCAGTTCTCAGTTGCTCTGTGAAGATTGTGAGTAAAATCATGTTCCCGTTGAAATACAGAGATGCTCTACTATTGACCACAGCTGGGACTGTGCTAAGATGCTGTCAAGTTTCTGACATTTAAACACCATCCTCACTTTTGAATCTTCTGATTGCTAAAACGTAGCAAACTTTCAAAGGAAGGAAAGTGTTTTTCCATTTGCATGACTTCAATGATCAAACTGATTGTGCTTAACATTTCTTTCAAAGTTCCCACTTTAGCTGGCATTGCTAGTGTTGAAATCGCGTGTATCTCAAAAGTAACATTTTTGGAAAATTCTATGTGATAGGAAATGGGGTCTCAAGATGAAAAGTGCTTTTCATTTTAGACATAATTTTTCTCTCGCTTGTGTGTAAGCAATGTGCTGTGGAGGGAGTCAGACTGTGTGCAGCTATGTGTATATGTTTGCCTGCCTGATTTTTTTCCTCACTCAATTAAAAGAAGCTTTTAAGACAAACAAGTAGGAGTTAAAGCAAGGACCAGAGGCCAGACACCCTTTTGTATGTTACCTCCTAAGAATTAATGGTGGGGCCATGGTGGGGAAGTAATTAAAATTACTTAATTAAAAGGATACTTAATTATTAAAAGGCTCTTCATTACAGAATAGAAAGAAAGCTCAGTATTTAAGGACAGTTTGTGCAAAATCAGTGAACAAAGGTATGACTCTGAAAGATAAATTTACAAAAACCAGGATATCTCTGTGTTGGTAGGTTTTCTGAGACCAAAGGTTGGAGATTTTCTGTTCTTTGTATACATGCCTACATATACTTTTGAATCTATAGATGCAGCATTTTTATTTTTAGGGGCAATTTTCTCTTAGAAAGCTGTTTGTCACCAGCTGCTTGGGAAAATTTCTTGTAGATGTCAGTGCAGCTTGGCTTGCACAGCAGGGCTGAGGAATGAGGCTGAATTTGAGGGCTCCGTGTAGAACATCTGATTCTAGGGCATATCCTCAAGAGTGCAGAAGTAATGAAATCTATAAGCTGATTTTTCTGTGCCTTCAGAGGGAGGGTAGAAACTACACCTAGACTTTTACAATTATAGAAATTAAATTAAACCTTTCTTTGAGGCACCTCAATTTGTGCAAGTTAGGTTTACACATAATCCATGCAATTGACTGGTGATTTTAATGGAAACATGCTCTGCAGCACTTTTGACACAGATGCTTTATATAAGATATCCAGATAAACAATGAACATGAAGATTTAAAGCATTCTGGTTTAAACAGTATTTTGCTGCATTGTGGATGTTGTTATGCTGTACTACATTCTAGGGTGGAAATATAGGAAGTGAAGAAATAGCAGTAGAGAGCAGCTTCTGAGAGACCTTGGGGACACTCATAATTCCCCAAACACAGGTTTGGATGATGAGGGAGCTATAAAGTTTGAAATCTTAATTTCTGACCTCTGCATACAGATTTACCATTCTTCTGAGCTTGATTCTCTGATTATAGAGAGATTGACTGACCAGAGAGGTTTCTCCTTGAAAAGGTTCAATTTCCCAAAAGAGGTGAAGGGAAATGTGAATGACTGTGTTGAACAAATGAGTAACTGAGCAGTCTATGAAGTTTAGCCACTTAGCCTTTGATGACAGCTGTTTTAAATAAAAATCTTCCCTTTGCACAGAAAAGAGATACAGAAATTCTGGTCCCAATTTGAGATTGGGAGCTTACATGATTTTTTTCTCAAAAAAAATGTTTTATAGCTGTCTCGTTTAGGGTTCCTCCATGCATCCCAGTTGATGGTGAGAGATGTGCTTCAATTTGTGACAGCTAGAATCTCCTGGTGGGCCATGGATGTTTAATTCAACCTTAAAATATGATTCAATAAAGTAGTTCTGCATCATGTTTCTTCTAGACCCAGGAATATTTGCATATGTATATTTGTATACAAAACTGAGCTGTTGTAGTAGCTGATTGGTGTCTGCTTTGGTACCACATGGAACGAAGTCACGGGGCTTTGTTCCACAGCCAAGGGACATATTCACATATTCTGTTTATTCCACAGCTTTAACATCTTCCTTCTCAAACAGATCTACATCTACACACCAATACATTTACATACATACACGCATACATTCACAGATACATACATACACATTTCTAAAACCTTTGCTGCTCTCCCTTTAGATCTGTTAGTGACATTAGAAATGTAATTTTGTCAAGAAAGAAAGCATTTAAAATAAAGCCTTGTGTGACTGAAAGTTTGTTCCCTTCAGCCAACTAGCTCATCTGGTCTGGTTAAAAAAAAAACAAAACAAAAAACAAGGCAACAAGAAAATCACAGAGGAAAACAAAGTCTTTCAATAAACCTTATATCTCTTTGTTTGTCATCCTTGCCATTATTAAAACATCAGCGTATGCAAGGTATATTGTTACTGGTATGATATTGCTTATTAAATATTAAATCCCTGATTATTGAGCTGTAGAGAATAACTACCATGACAAAGGCTGTGCATCAACGTAGTCATAGTGCACACAAAGAAATAGAGTACTACAATGTAGAATTGGGATTTTAGGTTACTTAATGCATCTCTAGTTCTCCATTGGACAAATAAATGTTAACACCTACAGTTTCCACAAGTGGAAGGTTAGACTTGTACATTGGCAGTTAATTAGTTTAAGGTTGAATCTTTTTTTAAAAAATGTCTCCTTCTCAATCTGGTGGCGTTGCAAGTTTGCCTGTTGATAACACTATAGGTTTCAAAATCCTAAAATTTCCAGAGTACGTCCTTAATTTTTTTCCTTTTTTTAAAACACAGCTTAAAATATAGATATTTATCAATTAATTTTCCATTGGTTGTTCTCTTTGAAACATTTATTCAGCAGCTGTCTTGCTCTGGGCACTGTTTTACTTATTGTTGTCTTGCCCCTGGTGTCTGTCCACGTGCAGTTAAATTAAAATCACAGAATCATAGAATGGTTTGTGTTGGAAGGGACATTTAAAGGTCATTTGTTCCAATTCCCCTGCAGTGAGCAGGGACATCTTCAACTAGACCAGGTTGCTCAGATCCCCATACAGCTTCACCTATTCCAGGGATGGGGCATTCCATACCTCTCTGGGCAACCTGTTCCAGTGCCTCACCATCCTCAGTGTAAGGAATTTCTTCCTTAGGTCCAGTCTAAAGCTACTGTCTTTTGGTTTAAAACCATTCCCCATTGTCCTATCACAGCAGGCCCTGCTAAAAAGTCTCTTCTCATCTTTTGCATAAGCCCATTTTAAGTGCTGAAGGGCTGCAGTGAGGTCTCCTGCAGCCTTCTCCAGACTGAAGCAGTCTCTCAGTCTTTCCTCACAGGAGACATGGTCCATCCCTCATTTTCAGGGCAGACGTGCTCTTGGTGAAGCTGTCCTGCATCACTTCCCTTGGCATAACTTCTAGGAGGATCTGTTCCATCATTTTCTCAGGCACAGAGATGAGGCTTGCAGGGCAGTAGTTCCCAGAATCCTCCTTTTTATCCATTCTGAGAAATGGGTGCAATGTTTCCATTTTTCCACAAAGGAGCTTTACCTGACTGCTGTGATTTTTATAAGAGTGGCTTGGCAACAACGTCAACCAATTTCTTCAGGACTCTTGGGGCATCTTATCAGGCCCCAAAGACTTAAACATGCATGCAAAAGTCATACAAAAATACATTCATAAATGCACAGCAGTGATAAACCCAGGATTCTCATCTGATTTACTTTCCATAACTCTTTATGCTGGTGTAGCTAGTTACAGAAAAGTTCCTCAGAGTTATGCAGGGGCTCTAGGAAAAAAGTTTATTCTGACTCCTCTGTTGAAGGAAAAACCCCATGTTTTTCCTTCACAGTCGAAATCCACGAAGTGCTGAAGTGCTTGGAAAATTTGACTGATTTCATGGATGTCTCAAAGCTTTAAAGATGAAAGATCCACCTTTTCTTCCTGATTAAGCTATGAGAATTATGAGTTCCTGTGGGCTTTTTCTACTTCAAAGAGTCATTCAAATACAACTGTAAGGATGGATGCCACAAAATTATTTCCATGAAGTTTGACAGAATGAACTCCCTTTGTTTTATGTGGAAGGATAAGGAGATTGCTCCCCTTGGCTTTTTCTACCTGTTGATTTTCTGGACACTTAGGGCAGCTTGGAAGAGGTTCCTGGAAAACTGCTGAACCTCCTAAAGCTGTTGGAATCTGATAACCAAAATATCCAGCAAATAACATAAATAGCAGCAGTGTTCTCTGCACTGGGTAGAAATTACATGGGACAGCAAACAATGTTGAACTGAAAAATGAAAGATCACAAAGTCTCAAATATGATATATATTCACTTTTCTTCATAAGTGGGTTTAGATGTTCTTACTAGGATGGAAAAATGCAGATTTTCAGGAAATGTTTGGAAATAAGTCATAGTAACTTTCTTGTCTACTAATGACTGCTTCATAGGCTTTCCCACTTGGTGTTGTCACCATTTTGTCATAGATCTTGGAAAGATGTGGATTTTGATTTAGGGCTTAGTCCAAGATAGAGTACAGTATACTGAGAGACTTCTGTTGACTCCATCACGCTTTGGAGCAAGCCCTTTTGATGGCATTTTCATGTTTGCTTTCAATTATTTCTTTCTCTGGCATCCTAAATTGATGTTCCTGATAAAAATCTCAGGGGTTACAAAGGCTTGAAGAGTAATACAATCATTTCTCTTATGCTGCAGTGGCTTCAGTATGTCACAAGGGCATTGTTAAGACTAGTCACTATATTTCTCAGTCTGAAATCATTATTAAGTGCCTTCTTAAGGGACTGATACAATACAACTAAAATCAGAATGTAAAAAGTACTTCCCAAACAGAATTTATCCCACAGAAATCCTTAGAATTTATGGTCAGTTAAAAGTAGAGAATATTGAAAATTTGGTTTGATAAAAAGTAAGGCATTTATGATTTCAGTTATACAGCAATAAATTCCACCAAGGAAAGCATTCAGTTTACTAATACTTCCTGACTGAAACATGTTTTGTAGGACTTGGGGTGTGGGACTTTTCGTTAATATCATGTCATGTTTCAGTTCATCATTATAAACCACGCCAAGATAAATATTTGAATTGTATATATTCATTGGTGCACATTCAAGTGTAATTCTAAATATTTAGTGGCAGCCTTGGCATTTGCAAATTGCCTACACATGACTTGAGTAACTTAGGGCTGATGGTTGTTGAGGAGGAACCAGCACACTTGCACCGTGTGGAAGGATAGGTCTATTTTACCCAATTAATTTAGCACAGGGTTGTTATTCAGAGTTTATATTGCAGTGAGGGAGAGCTAACTCTTCTCCTTAACAGGAAACCAAATGTCACTCATCTCACACCTGTCTGAGCTGACATAATGCAAACGAGCAGCCTGCTCACATCTCAAATGGCTGCTGTGCTGTGTAACTCTGCAGTGCATTCCTCACTTGTTGCACCTGGGTGCCAGGAGAACTCCTAACACCCTGTGTAAGAATTCTAAGGAATACTTTAGGTAGCACAGTACAAACAGGTCCCTAGCCCAAGTGCCCTGAAGAGGTGCTAGCTGAGTAAAGCTTGGTGTGTCTCGTGTAATGGCTGTTTTAGTAATCGGCACGGGGAGGAGCATCTGGTTCTGAGCACTGGCTAATGGCATCACTGGAATGCTGGCTGTGCATTTCACCTGGAAGAGGGAACACAGTGACATGCTGACCTCAGACAAAAGCAAGGTTTCCCCGCCTGTGAGCTGACCACTAGGGATCTGTATGATGTAGCTGAGCTGGGGATGAAAGCTAAGAGGAAGAATTAAGTAAAGAATATTCAAATGCCCTAGTTTGTGAAGCAGCGTAACACCTATTTATATAACCAGCCCCAATTCAGGCATCCTTTGGGAAATTCTGTTTTGTTCGCCACAGCCTCCTGCTGAAGTATCAGAACACAGCAGGTGAGGTGGGTGCTGGAGCAACTCACAAATTCAAGATTGGTTATGCTCTTGGGGGCTGATTACACCATAAAGCACAGTAAATGTGGAGGTTTTGTTGCTCAAAACTTCAGATGATACTTACATGAGATAATAAGGAATGTCTTCAGTGTTCTGTAAAGCTGGGGAGCAAGAAAGGCTTTTAACTGTGTGTATATGCAGGATTGGGATATAGGCATCCCACGTGCATATTGTTTACATGCTGAAATGGATCTAGCTCCATTTCATGCCTCTGATTTTTCAAATTTGAATTTCTGCTGCTTTTTGTTGGCTCTTCCGAGGATAGTTATCCTGAGGTTTCTAGATCTGACTCCATGATAAGAGTTAAACAATAATCTAACTCCCTCAACTCACCCATTGCATTTCATTATTTGAAATAATGGCTGTAGGCATGTGTGAAGCCAAGCAGGAGCAGTACCCTTGTAGCACAACCATTAGCTGGGCCATACCTACTGGCAACCAGAGTGCAGCCCCCTGTGACAAACAGAGTGATCCATGCATAAATGGCATACTTGTTACATGCTGTGTCACACCAGTCCTTAAGAAAATACCACTTCTGACTCCAATATAGATAAGTAATTTTAATCCACTCCAGTCACAGATGTCCTCAAGGAGATACTCCAGATTTCTTTGCATATTATGAAGAAAAGTCAAGAAAAATAAATTACATATTGTTTTCTGATCATGATAAACATATTTCCAGAAAAAGTAAAAGAGTTGGGCTATGATACAAAATGAGTAGGAAGAAATGCAAGTGAGAGCTACCAAATACCTACGTAAATTAGAATTAATGCATGGAACAGATTCAGTTTAACAAGAGTGGGCTGATTTGAGAAACTGATTATGATTTGAATATTAATTTTTAAGGACAGAGAAATAACCTAAAAGCATTCAGAGACTGTGGTTTTGTATACATCACAGCATTTTAACTCATGACTAAGTTATTACAGGAAGTCATTTCCATGTATTGCCTTCATTAAGGTGACTCTCTAAATGAATGACTTTTTTTTGTTAACTGTATAATAACCTATTTGAAATACTATTTGCATTTACTATGAGGTTAAGGGAAGATCCTTGTATCAAGATCCATTTCGTATTTTTAGACCAAAGAATTTTCTTCAAGAGAAAGTGGTCATTGGAAGAATCTTAATTAACATATTAGGGTAATGCCTGTTTTTAAGTAATTCGTTTAAGTAAGGCACACTGAAAGCATTCCATAACCAATTTCAAGAAAAGTTCATCAACCCTCAATAAGAATGGGAAATTGTAAGAAAAGAAGCCTCAAAATCTTTACTAATAATACAGGAAGTCTTCCAATATTAAACGATGAAATGGCTACACTTGAGTGATCTTAATGGTATCACATCCTGATGTCTTCCATTAGAACCACTGCAAAATTTAGGAGCTGATAGCTTGAAAATCTTAGTGGGGGAAGAAGTACAGTTGAGACTTATGAAAAACTCTGAAAGAGTTCAGGACATAGCTGTGAGAAAAATAAAAGCGCTCTGTCTTGTAAGTGTTGTAAAACATTTTTGTTCTTCCAAGAAGCACGCACAAATTATTTGAGGATGAAGACAGTGATTCATTCATCCTGGGCTTAGTGAACTGCAATATGGTTATGGAAGAGGCAGGAGCTAAAGGATGTTTGTACAGGCAACACAAAGCAGCTAGCAGGACAAAGGTATTCCAAGCTCACAAGGAAGGCGAGAACTTTGTAGGACAGGCACTCACAACTGAAAGCACCTGGTTCCAGATTTCCACAAAATCAGTGAAAAGGATTTCCTGGATTTGCAAGACTTCCCTGTCTTTCCCATTTGTTTGCCTTATTTGGCATCCATTTGTGGTTCTTTCTAAGTGCTTTCTCCTAATCCTTTTTCCTCTTCACTAAAGGAGTAGAAACTCCTAAATTCATGTTTTCCAGTGCCAAAGTGAGGGGATTCTTGAAGTGTTTAAATAGTACACTTACATGATAAGCCATTTCCACAGATCTTCCTAATGGCTATTAGCACAGAACTGTCTTAGAGGAGCTGCCAAACTCCAGAAGGAGTTCTTCAAGTGACAAGAATCTAGATATCTAGTTAATATAGTATTGATAATTTAAATGGTATTAGTTCATTCTGGAGAAAAAAAATCAAGCAGATACGTGTCAGTTGCAATATTTTATTTTCTGTTTGTCTCATTATACACAGAACAAATTCATTTCATGTATTGTTCCCAACTTTTCTGCTCACTTATTCTGTATAAATATCAGTACCCTTAAATACATGACTAAGGAAATGATACCTATGCATCAAGACCAGAAAAGGACACAAATAAGGTAACAGATCAGAAGAAAGGGTTAAAAACACCTGTACATGTATAATTCTATAGAGCATTTTCTAAAATTTTGAGAATGGAGATTAAGCCACATTTGGTAAACTGCTTTTAACCCTTCAGTGACCACCCCAGCTGGTGAAATGTTTGTCCGGTAAGTCAAAGGAGAGCACCCATTGTTGACTACATTGAACTTGGGAATTCAACTTCGGTGTAGACCAAATCAACCAGAGTAGTTAAGGTATCAAAACTTGTCTGGCAACCTCCGTATGCAGCTGTTCCATCAGTTTCTCCCTAGCTGCTGAAAAAATTGTCCTTTTGTTGCAGGTGTGTGGTGGTTGTTGTGGTTGTGTTTGTTTGCCTTCAGTGAATCCCATTAGAAACAAGAGCGACAAAATGCTGCCAGTTGGTACCTGTCGGATGGCACGAAGGTGGGAGAAGCCCTGTCCCGAGCCGTGGCTGGGCTCCCTCCGGAGGTGTCTCCACCCCCGCTGCACTCGCACCCCCTCGCCGCTCCCTGCACACAGGTTCTCTCTGCCATGCAGCACCAGCCTACTGGATCGCTACCACAGGATGGGTTCGAGAGCTTCGCCCCCACCCCGCACCCCCGCCCCTTTTTCTTTTTCTTTTCTTTCCTCTTTCTTTCCTTTCCTTCCTTTCCTTGGCTCCGTTTGCCGTAGCATACCCCCTCCCGAGGGGTTTGCCTGGATCATTTATTTATCTTGTGCGCATTAAGAAACCACCATTAGGCTTTGGTGGGAGGCGCCTTGCTCGGTGCGCGCTCGCCTGCCTCCGCGGCGCTGCCAGAGGAATACACAATCGAGCCGAAGCTGCAAGCTTGGCAGGAGCTGCCTTTGCGTGCCCATTTACTTGCCGGATCCGTATATTTTTTTGCCGACTGGGTCGTTGCCGCTCCCCTCCAGGGCTTCATCTTAATTTTTATTTTTGCGTGTGTGTGGATTATTTAATTTTTTTTCCTTTTTTTTTTTTTTTTTTTTTTTCGGGAATCCTCGCCGGAGTTTTGATGCCGAGCCGGACTTAGCGCGGGCGCGGAGGAGCTGCGCGGAGCCGTGCCGAGCCGTGCCTCCTGCCCCGGGCCCCGCCCGCGGATCGGCCTCCCTGGCCCGGCGCCGGCCGCGGGTTGGCCGCGGGGCCGCGGAGTGGCGGGTGCGCTGCGCCGCGCCGCCGCCTCCCCGCGGAGCCGCCGAGGGATGCTGCTGCGCCGCGGCCGGGCATAGGCAGGAGCCGAGCGGGCGGGGGAGGGAAGGAAGGAAAGAAAGACGGAAAGAAAGGATCCCCCCCGAGCCCCGAGGGGAGAGGAAAGGCGAGAAGGTGCGTGAATGTGAAGGAATGTACCTGCCCGTCGCCGGAGCCGTACGCTTGGGATAAAAAAATAAATAAACCGAGGAGGCTGATCCCTGCGACTTATTACCCGGAAAAAAAAAAAAAAAAAAAAAAAAAAAGAAAGAAAGAAAAAGGAAAAGAAAAACCTTATAGCGGAGGGACAAGGAGAAGAGCGACGACGCTGCAGCGAGCAGCGCTAGAGCCGGGCGCCCGGCGGATGGCGCGGCCGTCCCGCTGACTCCGCGGCCGCGGGAGGCTGCGCGGGGCGGCGCGGCGCGGCGCGGGGCATGCCGTGCCGGCGGCGTGACTGAGCGGGGCGCTCCCGCCGCCCGCTCCGCACCGCGCCGCGCTCCCCTCCGCTCTCCTCCGCCGCATGCCGCCGGCAGCCGCGGCGCGCTGATGCCCCGGGGCCGCGGCGGCGCTGCGGACGGCCCCTAGGATGAGCGAGGGGGCTGCCGGCGCCGCGGCGCCCGGGGCGGCGGAGGCGGCGGCTGCGGCGGGGGGCCCGGGCGGGGATGGGGCCGGGGGGCCGCCGCGGGAGCTGCGCTGCAGCGACTGCATCGTCTGGAACCGGCAGCAGACGTGGCTGTGCGTGGTACCCCTCTTCATCGGCTTCATCGGTCTGGGGCTCAGCCTCATGCTGCTCAAGTGGATCGTGGTGGGCTCCGTCAAGGAGTACGTCCCCACCGAGCTGATGGACGCCAAGGGCGTGGGGCAGGACCCCTTCTTCCTCTCCAAGCCCACCGCCCCCCCCCGCGGCGCGGAGACCACCGCCGCCGCCACGCCGCGGCCGCCCAGCCGTGTCAGCCCCCGCCTCACCACCATGAGCCGGGCTCCCCCGCGGCCCCCCGGCACCCGCGGCCCTGCGCGGGGCGGCCCGCGGCCCACCGCGGCCAGGCACCCCGTGTCACCGCACACGGCACCGCCCGCCAGCGGCCCCCCCGGCACCGCCGGCCGCGGCGCCCGGCCGCCGCCCGCCGCCCCCAGCACCCCGCCGCTGCCCGCCTGGCCCACTGCGGCACACGCTACCTCCTCCTACAAGATCTACGTCCACGACTCGGCGCCGTCCTGGACCTTGTCTCCCTTCCAGGAGTCGACCACCACCACACCGGAGGCCAGCACGACCCCCAAAACCCGTAAGTGTCGCCGGCCGCCCTGCGCCCTCGGGCCGCCCGGTGCGCGCCTCGCCCCGTCCGGACCCGGCGCTGGCCGAGCGCCGGCGGGGTCGGGCCGGAGCGATGAGTCCATCGGAGGTTGCCGACTTGTCGTTCCCGTGCGGTTGCTGCCGTGCGGGAGGCCGGAGAGCTCCGAAGTTTGCGCTTCTTTCTCCCTTCACTGCTTGCGCCCCCTTTTTACCCCTGGCAAGTCCTCTGCTTGTGCGATGGATGTTGAGGCAGGAGCAGCCATTTGAGGAGGCTGCTTTTCGTTGTGGTATTAGGAAGGCTGCAGACCCCCTTTCCCCTTCTAGGCTGGTCTGCGAAAGGTACTTGGGAGATGCTGGGAGGTGTCTGAGCGAGAGGGACCGGTGATGACCCCCCCAGAAGGGGCAGTGTGGAGAGAGTGGTCTTCAGCAGGTGCGGGCTGGATTGTGCATGTGCATCTCTGCTGGTGACAGAGTTTGGCTTCCCGCACACTCGTCTCGCTTGAAACGAGGGCGGGCTCCGCAGGGATGCTCTCTCCCGTCCCAGTGCCCGGCTCCTGAAGGAGCTGCTGCCGGCTCCGGCAGGAAGGAGCCCGGGGCACCCCGCGGATATCCAGACCCATCCCAGCGCTTTGCCGGCTCCCGTGTGTAGCCACAGCACTGTGTTGCCGTAACTGACTTTTTTTTTTAAGCAGAGGAGGGGGCTAGTTCTCCGATTGATGCTTGGTGGCTGGTTTTTCCCACCCTCCCAAGCACTAAGGATTCGGGCTAAAGCTGAAAATTCATTTGGTCTGGGTGCATCAACTTTCAGCTTCTCCTAAAGGTTACTTAGGACAGATGCAGTCCTCGCCAGAAGAACTTCTTGTGCGATGCTATTTAGTGAAATGCTCAATTATACTGTATTGTAGTATTCTTCTGCGCTTTCTTGGATGCAGTAGAGGAAATGAAAAGCCGGGTGTCCTCCATTAACTCTTAGTTGCTGCTGCTGGGAACGCCAGTTCAATTGAATCCCTTTTACAGCCCAGTCTCCCCTTTTGTGTGTTAATGTAGGGGTATTCTGCAGGAGGATTTTTGTTGGAAAGCAATATGAACTTTTTGTCTGTTAAATCTATTTGTTGATCAGCGCTGGGGCAGAGAGGATAGGCAGTGCAAGCTGATCTTGTGAATTGACAAAATTGGGAGAGCAGCAAATTGGATGTATACGGGTGGGTGGGTGGGTGTGCAGGTGGCGGATGGCTGGGAATGATTACGAATGAAACTATCACTGAATCAGAAGAGCTAACGAGGCAGTAACTCGTTTTGCCTGTGTCTGCCACAGCAATTGAGGGAGAAGCAGCCCTTAGAGGTGTGTCCAAGCTTCTGTGTTCTGTAGGTCCAACCTAAGGTAGCTGGAAGTTACCAGAAGGAAAATGTTTTGTAGAGCTCGATGCAAACTGTTTCACTCCGGTGTAGAGAGCTGTACAGGGCACTTCTTAAAAACAAAACAGCAAACGAAGCCAGGTTTTCAACCCCTGTGTTTATTTTCAGTTCTTGTGTGAACCAGATATGCTGTATGGTTCTTCAGACTACTGTGATCTGTGTGCCTGTATCTGCCTGGGCTTGCCAGGTGGGATCTGTCAGGGTCTAAATGCTCCCCTGCAATCTCTTCCTTTCTCCCCTTTCTGTCTTGTTGGATGTGTAAGAGAAATCCACAGCAATTTCCGCCCCTCTAGGCTGTCTCCTTACAAGGTATAGAAGGCAGGAATATCCTGATTAATAAATAATGTTCAGCTGGCAGGACTCTCCTCCATGCAAGACACACAAAGGAAGAAGAAAAACCACAATTTTGAAACATTCCTGGCAGTTGCAGAGCTTCCTAACTATTTTTTTGTTTTAGGGAGGCTGCTAATACGTTTTACAGCAGGGTGTTTCCCTTCATTAAATGTAGCTCAGTTATAGGATGGAAATGCAAGAAGTGCAAATCCAGCAGAAATTGACCCTGTTTGGGCACATTGATAGCAGAGATTATCATTAATGGAAGATTAAATAGATTACATAAAAAAGGATTTGAATTTGTAGGGCATATGAACATTTTTTTTTTTAAAGCCTACAGCTGTACTTTCCTGATACATATAAGCATCTCTAAGGATACATGTAAAATTCTTTGAGGCTTCAGTATCCACTGAGGGGAGAGAAAGGAGAAACCCAGTGTTTGTGCTGTGAACTGCTGACATGGTGTGACCCCAAAGTGAGTATCTGTGTCTGCCACTAAAAGCTCTCAGTGAGGAAGGGAATTTTTAAAAGAAACAAATTCATCCCTAATTTCCCAGCTTGAGCTGCATGTTCCTTCTGTGCCCGTTGTTCCAGCTGCTGTTGAAGTGAAAGTCACGGATCCTGTTGTACCTTGTGAATACAAATCTGACACAATGAATCTCATGCTCCAGCTTTCAAAATAGTTCATGCCCTTGTGCCATCCTCTGGCCTGGCAAGGCACATATGTGGGCGGGAGTCATAGGTTATTTAGTATTTCACAGCTTTTAAGAAAAGAAGCAGCTGTCTTTATTTATACTGGTTTGTGTTGTAGTTTATTTAATCGTTTTAATGTGTTTAAATGGGCTCAAAACAGGACTTAGGAAAATGGAAGGCAAATCAGGAATTATTTCTCCAGAAAGCCAGATGATTGCCCACCTGAATAAGTGTTGGTAAAGCCTTTTCTCTGTGTGTGTATTCATCTGAGGAGATGTTGTGAAATCTCTCTTTTTTGTGGGTGTGCATAATGACAATAATTCTTGGTTGTGTTTCAGTCAAAGTCAAGCTATCTGTTAGCTGTTTTGAAAGTTCTTGATGAAGATCCTTCAGGTTCTGACTAAGCAAAAGCCACTTACTCATCAAATCTCTCTCTCTATCTTGCGCCTGCATGTGTTTTCCATGATCACGTATGGACTATGCTGTGTCAGCCTAAGCCTCTTCATCCAGTGCTCAGTGTAAAAGTCAATCACTGCTTTAGAAGGATAGTCCAGCCTGTAGATCAAAAAAAAAATCAACCAACAGACTGGAACATGCTAGTGAGGTTTTATTTTTATCAAGCCATTGGTTTCATTTCTAGAGTCATGCCCTGATTTTTCCAATATGCATTTTTCATGGTATTCTGGGTTCTTCAGTAATGTTATTATCCTCAAATTGAGATACTGTACTTAAAAGAATTCCTGTGTGAATTCAGCTATGAAATGGCACTGTGGTTTCTCGTGTTCATATGACTAAAGGCTAATGCAGAGAACTGAGGTCAGGCAGGTGGGGCTCAGCTAATGCATAGTAACCAAGAAAAGAGATGTTACAGAACACTTAATCAATATATCTCGTGGAGTCCAATTGCAACCTTTTTTTTTTTGTGAGTCTGGGTATACTTTGATTTCCTGCTAAAGATTTTCTGGTCCAGTCATTTATCCTCGTCATATTTCTGACTGTTTGTAATGCACAGCATGGGTTCAAGTAACAAGCATCTGGCAGATGCACTGCTACCAGCACTGACATTTTGGTAAAAGCTCTTTGTTTTATTTTGCACTGACTCAAATATCTTTTTCACATTAAGGATGACACTTAGATGGAACTGCGGGGTTTTCACCAACTGGAGGGTGTTGTGGGAGGTGCCAAACCGTAGTAAAACCAGACCTACTCTTCCCAGAGCTCTGAAGCGTTCTGCCAGCAAATGACATGGATCGCGAAGGCTTCGCATGGCGAGCGTGAGCTGTCATTGACTCGAGGGAAGCACACGTGACTGCGGAGCACGTGCCTTGGCATTAACTGAGATTAATATGCCAGTTAGCTACCAATTTTAAATGCTTCAAAAGCATTTGAATTGAAAAAGAAAAAAATACTGAGGCAAACAGCTGGGAGTTTTAAGAGCATTTGCTTTTTCTTCTTCGTTCTCACTTATTTTCTATTCACCTACCTTCAGTCAGTACCACAGACATGATTGCATTTGTGCTTCCCATCTTAGATACTTGTTGACAGGAAGGCTACCATCGAGGTAAAAATAACAAACGCAGATGTGCAGCCACATCACTGAAGTACAAGTTATTGTAATTTATTTTATTTTTCATATTTTACAGCTATAACTTTCTTCGTCTGTTTCAACTGAGTTGGAGGACACTGGACTTAATTCCATTTTCCACTTTTAATCTTCTTTATAGTTAGGGACTAGAGCAGTTATCACTGAATTCGTAAAGAAGGGGAATATTCAAATAAGACCCACTCAGATATGTGCATTGATTCTATTCAGATATATTTCTTCTCTCTTCCCTTCATTAAAGTGATTGTTGGAATCCTATGACGTAGAAGAGCTTGCACAGCGCTGGCATGATGAGTGGGAGGGATATGGCTGAAATTATTCCATGCTGATTTTTAACCCTGAAGGAAATTCTTCTGGGGGCTGTAGAGTTTGTCATTACATTGATTTAACCTGTGATCGCTGATGAAAGCAAAGCCTTGCGTTTTATTTGGCATATTTTTTTTGCATCTATACAAGGACATTATGTGATATATTATATGTTGACAACAGAACACCATTATTAAATTAGAGTATTGATTCATTGTAGGGGATTATGCTAAAGTAATGTTGATGGTTTATCTAAACCCACAGAAAATGGAAATTAAAAATTAAAGCAAAAGACCTGTCTCTACAGTATTGTGTCTAGTGTTGCACAGTGCATTTATCATATGACTCATTGCTTTGAATGCAAAGCCCAGTAAACACAGGGATTGCTGTGGATTTGGCCTTGACTTTCAGTTTTATAGCCCTTATGGTTTTCAGGAGGTACCTGAAATTACCAGTGTTTGGTTTAGTTGATTTCTCCTGTGATCATTTTGGAAACAAACTGCACAAGAAAAAGTGCCTAGTAAAATCAAGTGGGGTGACTTGGTCACAAGCATGTATAAATAAGTTCTTTAAAAGCAAAGGCTTGTTTGTTTCTGAGCCTGGTGGTTTGTTTTTGAGCTTCTTTGCATTTGAACAGCTTTGCAATACTGTGCACACAAAATTTGCAATACTGTGCACACAAAATACAAGCATGGATTTGTGCATTTGCACCATGCCAGTTTTTGAGGGGGATCAGGATCTCAAAGCCTGTAGCAACCCCAGGAGCAATCTTCGGCTGCTTTGGTTCTGATGCTTGTCCAGTCAGTGTGGTTCAGAAAAGAAATCCAGATGTTTCATTGAAGCTGGTTGGACTGAGTGCCAAGCTGAAGTGCATCTGTTTTAATTTGGAAATCTCTTTCAGGTTCTGCTGTGTGGAGTAGGATTGTAGTCACTGTTAGTATTAAGTACAAGTACTTTTTTGTTGTTATTTTGCATTACAAGAGTAGACAAAACACAGGAGAAACAGTGAAATACTTTGTGTTATGGAGATGTTTTCTTCCTCCAGGGACTGAGTTCTTGGCTCAATATGGTGGGGGTTGGAAGTGTCATTTAATGAGACACCTATGCTTCAGATGAAAACTGGGGCTGTGTTTTCTCATGGCTCAACTGAATTTCCAAGGTGCACAGCTCATAAACCTGCTTTCTTATTTTACCTTCCCCCCATGGCTAATCTCATGCCACTCCACTGAGTAAAGTGCATCTTCATTGGAGGAAAGGAGTTCCCTGTGAGGGTGGAGAGAGGGCATTTCAAACCTGGACAGGACAGAGGAGGAATGTTCAGGTAGCTTCCAATAGCACAGAGAAAGTAAATGCACACAAGGGGGCAAGTGCTTTTTAAATGGGTTTCTACTTTCTGCCGCACAGGTTTCTGGGCTTCCTTGGTAGAATGCCTTAGAGGAAAAAAATTGAATAAAGCAGCCACGAGGAAAATTAAAATAGCAACTGCACTTCTGAATTTCCATGTCCTTTTCACGGAAGAAATGCCTAATTGGATCACCTCTTCCTGGTGAAATTTGGAGGTAGCAGAGAAAAATATATTAACTAAATGCTTATTACTAACTGTTCAAGTGGTTGTTTCTGTTTTTCAATATACTCTAGTAATGTTTAAAAAATATGGATAAAATAATTCTTCCAGTATTCTGTCTTTTCTGTCCTCTAAGACCATTTTGGATAATTTTGGATTTCCAAAGCTGTGTTTCTCATGTAGCATTTAAATAGAAGGATTCCATGACTTTCATGTCTTTTTTATAACACATTACTCCTTATTCCTTTCTAGTTTTTTGCTGTGGATATGTTGACTGCTGACTGTGGGAGGTAAACTATTCAGCTGCAAAGATAATTCACTTCATATCATGTTGAGCAACCAATATTTAAGTCCAAATTGATTTACGTTTTTTCCTCAGAGTGATTTTATTGTTTTATTTTTGCAGGAGTTAAACATTTGGGGAAAGCTCAGGTAGAATGGAAAAGGCTCACTGTCCAGTAAAAACATGACTGGGGAAAAAGATAAACTGAAACTTTGGTTTGGAATACCTGAATTCTGCTTTGGCCCCTGTAAAATCAACCCAGAAACCTGCAAAGTTTCCTCTTTGTATTCTGACATCTTTTTGTTTGTTGGTTTCTGGGTTCATGGCTTTTGTTTTTCTTTTAAAATTTGAATTCATCTCTTGGCAATTCTAATACCCGCCTGCCACTTGTGTTTTCCTCTCATAGGAAAGATGCACATTAGCAGTGCAATGTGGTAGGTGCTCTTTGTAGAAAAATTAATTAGTATTTTAGCTTGTATGAAAATGGAGAACTTTCACAGAGGCATTTTGTAAGTTATAGTAAAGCAGTGAGGAAAAAATACCCTGATAGTATTCCGTGTAGATGTTGTGCTGAGTGAAGTAGTTTATAGTCTTTCATTTTTTATAATGAGATTGCTGTATGGCCAAGTTTTGCAAACATTATAAGCCCAGTTTAGGGTGTGCTAGTGATGCATTTTCTGTTTTGTAGAGCTGTGGATCTGCAGAATCAGGGCCAATTTATGTGAACATCTGTGTGATTAAATGTGTTAGTCTGTCTTAGATTGCAGTGAGAGTGCTTACAAAACATGCCCGTGTAAGTAAATGTACATCAGCTTTTTAAAAGCTGCCAACAATTTTTAGATGTGCTTATTAGAATTGAGTTTCCATTAGAGCATTTTCTTTTTGTGTGTGTGTGTGTATTCTTAGCACTGCCGTGAAAAATATACCATTATCCTGTTTACCCTTTGCTGAAATGAGTTCTGTAGTAAAATCTTTTTGTTCTGGAGGACTGTAGTTGCTTAGCTGTAGACTGTGACAAAACACGTGGGTCATTAATCTTTTTACACGTCACTTTTAAAAAAATTCTTTTTCTGATTTTTTTGTTTTTCATTATTCTTGAGAATATTTTTGTAGTTCTTCTCTGTATTATGTTCTCAGCTAGATATATACCAAAATCGACTTTTTCATGAAGCTTTTATAGATAGAAAATGCTTTCTAAAACATTAAGGATGGTAAGATGTATTTTAAAATCTAGTTATTTTCTGAAACCAAAATTATGAAATAAACTTTACATTGTTCTTTTCACACCATCACTCCTGTAAAAGTTTAATATTCTAGTTCAGCAAGAGCTGAGCCTTGATTGCTGGCTGTTACCAGATAGAGGGGCTATAGCACTGTGCAATAGCAAACCATTAAATTAGTATTAATAGCAAATAGCCTCTTTTCCAGAGCTGAGTATTCTCACTGATGTCAGAACTTGTAAGGCAGGGATTGAGATAAGGTGTGTTATTCTCCTGGAAGGATGCTGGTGGTCTACTTTTACTGCAGTGACAAGTGGTTGACAAGGAAGGTTGAAAATGTTCAGCCTGAATTTGCTGTGCTGCTTCTGAGTGTAATCAAGATTTTAACAAAACCAAGAAGGTTGCACTGAAAAGTGTTGCTAATCTGGAAAACTGTGCTGCCTTGTGCAAGGCTAATGGTTACTTCTGTCCCCCTGTTCAGTGCATAGGAAAACAGCATTTCCAGTGGTGTGCTCAGGGTGCCTCAGAACTATAGCTGACTGTCCTTCTCAGTGGCTGAGTAATACCATTAAATATTAAAAAAACATGTGGGGAATCTTTGTTTCCTCTCCCCATGTGAATTACACTACAAGTGGTGAGTGGGTTATCATTAGAGTAATGCTAAGCTATCCCAGAAGCTTTGACTAGGAATTGATTGTATAATACTTGCCAAAAACAATCCAGTAATTGTCTTCCAGAGGGGTTGCTTTGTTAGTTTGTTTTTGTTTTTTTTTAAGAGTAGTGTTGTGTGGAGAGAAAATTAATTTTCTTGTTCAATCTGTGAGTGAATTCACAAAAGAGAAGCAGGGGTTTTGTTGGAAACTCAGAGATAAGCTGCACTGAACTGATAGGGTGATTTTCCTGCCAGGCTTTGCTCTGCCAGGGTTCAGTGGGCAGTAGGTTCAGGAACTTAACTGAGGAGATTATTCTGATGAGTGTCAGTGCTCCTGATTTTGAAGGGTAGAGGTACTTTTATAATTATTTCATAAGTAGCTAAACCACATTAGTCTTTAGCCTGAATTCTGGCCCAGATACATAATGGTCATAGTGGTAAAAGTTCAATCCCCTCAGGGTTTTTTTGTATTTTTTTTGTAATAACTAAAAAGCTTAAATGTAATGCATAAATACATACAGCAATGCCTTTTTCCTTAAGCAGATTGTGTTTCTTTTGCTTTTAGATTTCAATCTTTATTTTATTACTTATTATAATAGAGCATACCACACATTTCACAGGATCAGCTGCTTACTTATAAGCTGTATCTCAGTGTAATTAAGTTGGTTGCAATTAGTTTTCATCTTAGAAAAAAAAAGTTAGAAAAACTGGAAATCAGAACAATTTGTAAATTATACTGTCTTAACAGGTGAAAGTAATCAATGATGCTGTCTCTGAGCTTATACACGCTTTTAAATTTACTGATTATCTCAAGGTAATGATAGTAAAATGATGCAGTCTGCTACTGACTGAGGCCGTGCTTCTGCAGCAGGTTTTCATAGTGCACATAGGCTCTTTCTGTTCCCTCTGTTAGGTTGTACCTTTGCCTCCTGGACTGATTACCTTCTGACCTGTGAGGACCTTGATGTCCATCATCATCAAACCAACAGAGAAGTTGGAGCATTCACGGGGTGCTCTGAGCCTCATTTTTACTGGGGCAGGTGAACATTTGCTGCCACCTTGCCTTAGAGAGGAAGCGGGGGGGGTGGGTGAGCAGTGGAGGTGACAGCATGAGCTGTGCCCAGGCTGGCCTGCTCTGGGGGGACACAACCTCTGCCTTGTCTCTGTCAGCATGAGCTACCTACAGGCACACAGAGGGAAAGAGGTGCTCCTAATACCTTTTCATGTCTGGAGCACATTCTTTACAGAGCCCTACTTAGTTGTAAATGAAAACCATGAATAGTAACTTAATAGTTTAAATTGGTTTTAGAAGGATCTGCTTGCAATAGGGAATTCTTTCAGGTTTTAGTTCCTGGCTGGCTGGATTTAATCTAAATATGTGAAGCTGAAATGCTAGTGTGTTTTAGAGAAGGGTTTGATACTATAATTGTTATTTTATGGGTGGCTGAGAAGATCACTTGCACCGGCTGGATTTCAGTATTTGGGTACACGACAAGGCTTGATTGCACCTTGTGTTTGTATACATTTGGAAAGCTGTCCTCTGTCACCTTGGCAGATGTAGGGGATTTGTAGCCAGCCACAGCTTTGCTGCTGTAAGGTGGATCTATAAATATGAGCTGAACACACACAGATTGAGGAGCTACTGAGCTCCTCATTCCTGCTTTGTTTACAGTGCATAATTTGGGGCTATGAACACATATTTATTTAATTTTTATAGTAATTAAAATACATTTAGCCCTGATTTGAACTGAACACTTGACTGGTCAGTGATGTACCTATAGAAAATAAAGTGTACTGGACAGGCATAGTGATAAATTCCTTACTAAAGAGATGATGGTGTGTAGAGTCCTACAGTGAGGATGAGGTATGTTAGGTGATCAAAAGATTAGTAACTCTTGTGAGATGTTTTATTTGCACACTGAGAATTTTGACTGCTTAAAAGCAGTGTGGGTTTATTAGGGAGCTTATTTTTTTTGAATGCTTTTAAGGAGATACTGTAAGATTATATCTAATTAATTAGACACAATACATTTGAATTATTTAATTAGAGATTATTTTTCAACCACCCCTTAAACTCGTAACTCTCCCTTAATATTTTTTTCACGTTTTAATCCTGTTTATGAACTCAATCTATATGACAGCGTGGACTCTTGGACTTTTTTCCTAACAAATACTATTTAACAACGAATTTCCTGTATTTCTGTGTTGTGGAATAGAATTAGAATCTGAGGACCTCATGTGTTACTGAGTATTCAGTGGGAGCTGTAGGCTGGTCAGCAGTTCTGTAAGAATCACAGCAAGAAGCAGGATAGACCACGGACAGGCACTAGAATGAATGTTTTACATGAGAACTCTTCATTGAAAGGAATGTAGAGTCCAAACATAATGAATTTCTTCTGAAGTTCAGTTCAACTCTGCCTAAATAGAGGTTGGGATAATCAAAACATAAATAAAGGTAATCAGGAGGATAATAAATTAAATATATGTGACAGGCAGTTTCAGAAGTTGTTATGGAAAGTAAGCTGAGGTCAAAAACCCCAGCAAACCCCAAATCCCAAACCTAACAGCAGAGATCTGACGCTGTTCAAGATTACAATGACACGGACTCCGAGGTCAGAAGGCTGAAATGACTCCAATTTTTATTACTTGGGAATTTTTTCCCTTTGTACTATTTTACAAAGAACCACCCAAGGGGTGGAAGAAAGCAAACTCCTTCAATTACATTGGTCAGGTCAGAGGGACATCAGGAAAAGGTTCCTCCTAGGGAAAGGAATGTAAACATAGGTTACGGTTAGGAAAACATGTCTCTTGTTGACAGAACAGTGCCTGGGAAAAAGTTTCAGAGAACCCAAACATCACAGCACGAACCAGGGTTACAGAGATCCACCAGCATTTCACCTTTTTGTTGGTTCTGTGGTGTAATGATTTCATGCATTACATAACCCAGGAACTTTTCCCACCGGGTGCAGAAGCAGCAGGCTCGTAGTGCGGAGGTGGAGCTCCTTCTCTGGAGGCAGCTCTCAGGCGCCAATAAACCGCGCTCACCGCCTGCCCTGCAGCTCTGCCCTGGGCTGCTACAGCTCGACAAAATCACCCTCACTTTCCCCTTCCACCAGACAAAAAAAAGTGGCTTTAGTGGTGTAGAGCTGTTCTAATAGTCAGCTGCTATAGAATGACCTCTTTCTCACTAGTTTAGCTTGATTATTGGTCTGCTGTTCATCCCAAAAAGTTGTTAAAACCTCAGTGACAGTAAAAGATCTGAGACTGTTGGTTACTAGAAGTTAGGAGACAGCAGGGGTCCCTTCCTTTTCCTCAAGGTCAGGTTTTCTTATTTGGGAAATAAAGACTTGGTGAAGAAGTACAGATGAGAAGTAAGGTGTGTATTAATGAATATTCAAAAAAAAAGAAGAAGGAAATACACTTCACAAGTCTCACTTTAAATTTCAGGAAGTACCTGATACCCTTGGTTGTTCTGTTGCTTGAGTGTCTGACAATTTCCAATAATTCTCTGACAGTGAAATCTATTGGACTTAAATACTAAAGAGGAAGGGACAGAAGCTTCTGTTTTTTGGGGTGATTTAAAAATATATCTCCAAATATAGCCAAGATCTGTCCTCAGATGACGGGGCTGTATCTGACAGGAGGGGAGGGCTGTCTGTGAGACACCCTAGCAAGCCACTTACTCTAGTTAGTTAATTCTTTATTTTTGCCCTGCAGTGAGTGGAATCAGGTTTGAATTTGGGACACTCATTAGGCCTAAGCCTGCCATTATGACAACCCCATTTAAATCTTGTTAGCTTAACTTTATAATCACTTGTCACTGGGAATTTTAGTAACTACTATGTTTTATATTACTGTCTCGTTATATTTTAGAAGCAAAGTGTTATTGTTGCCATATCTCACATCAAAAGGAAGAAACACTTTCAGTATGGTGTAGTCTTCTATAGATAGAGTCAAAATGCTCTCTGAGTAGGTGGGATCCTAATCCAAATCCAAACCCAATGAGATAAGTGAGAATAAGTGGGCTCTAGCTAACATTTAAAATAAACAGTTACAAAGGAGTGACTTGCTTTGCCTAGTCTGTTGTTCTGCATTCGCTCATAGTTGACTTTTATGAAGTGTAACTATGCTGATCCTTAAAAAAACAAAAATCTAACAATAAAATGCATTTATTACAGGGAATCTGAGATAGAGAATGAGACAAGTTTTATGGGAGAGATATTGTAATAAATCAACCAACTCAACTGGAGAAAAATTGGCAAATGTTTTTCTTACTGTGTCTCTTTCAAACTCCTTCCAATAGTAAGATTCCAGTGTCAACAAAGTTTGAGCTGTTCCTTGTTTTTTAAATTAGCTGAAATGTTTTTCATACCTTGAACTGCTATGCTTTGGGTTTCAAGTGTAAATATGTAAGCTTGTTAAGTGCTTTATTTGCTTATTTTTCCTGCTGTGGGGTTTGGGGTTTATAAACAATGTCTGTAGCAGAGAAACTTACTAGTGGTGGGCAAGAAATTGTTCAACATCTTAAAATGTTCTTGTACTCAGTATTTTAGAGAAAGATTTTGTATCACTAGTTATTACTAAGGATAATTATTGTATTAACACCTAGATGTACGACGTTCTCATTGAAGACTCACTCGTTATGAATTTCAAAGCCTCTATGAAATGATTTACACTGGTGCTTGAAAACCATGTTTTGATAATAGCCTTTTTAATGCCTTGAGGGCATTTAATTGCCATTAAGTGGCACAATCTGCTGTTTGGAATGGAGAACTGGGAATATTTCAGTTGCAAATAGGATAATGAAATGGATTGGAAAAAAGGAGGTGTAACAACTGAATAGATCTGTGATATTAGCAGTGAAGTTGGCATCCTTTTTGTGGCCAGAGTGTATTTTGTGTACCCCACAGGGTGGGATATCAGATCCCAGGCAGTCATGGGGTTTCCTACAGGTAGCTGACTACTGAAGCCTGCAAGTGGCCTGATGTGGGACACACTGAAACTCTACCAGTCTGCAGCAGTTGTGCCTGACCCTTTTTGCTGAATGGTGGGCTGGTATTTGTATAGGATGGTTTTGTCAGTGTTTTTATATTTTATATTTTGCATCACTCTCAGTGGTTCAGTCAGTCTTGATTTGCAAAAAAAATATTTACAGTTCTCCCAAGTCCCGGGTACTCTTTCTGTAAATTATGGGCAACTTTACCAAATGCCTGACTTCTCACAGAGCTAAGCAGCTGATTGTGTGATTAGTGTAGATAGTCATTGAGGAGGGCATCACAGAAAGGGTGATTCGTAGATCTTTAGATAGTTTTGTAGAAAAAAACCACATGGTATATTTGGAGCTTACACATGAAATCAGATGTGATCAAAGGTGGATTTTGTACTGCACATTTTAAAAATTAACTGTAGGGTTGGGCTTCAACTTGCAATAGGCGTGACATCCAAAATCGTCTGCTATATTTGCTTTTCAAATCTTAGCTTCTCAGAGCACAGGCCTTTATAACTATGTAGACGTTTCATTGATGGGTTCTGTTGAACCTTTTAAGTAGGGACATGTAACAGCTATTCTCAAGTGATGTATTATTTGGAGGGTATGTACTTAATAAACCTAACAGAAGCTGTTTTTCTCATTTCATTTTTTTCATGTGTGCTATGCTGCTGTGCTTTGCTGATACAGTGAAATTGTGAATCCCATTTCCATGTTCTATGCTGATTCTTCCATTGCTGCTGTTCAGTTAAGCTCTTCCAGAAATACCCAGAGAGCAGGACAGTAGAGGTAGGAGCAGAGGTCTTGTGCTGAGAGGAAATGAGAGAGACAGATTTAGAAGCTCAGGAGATGGGAAAAGCCAGTGGAACTGTTTGTATCGTGAATATTTAGCATGCTTTCTCTTAGGCCTAATTTATTATGATAAGGCTCCTGCCAGCAAGTGAATTATTGAAGCGCTAAGAAGGAAATTGCCCCTCAGTGATGTGCTGTGCCCATAATCAGGTGATACAGTCTGGGAACAATTCCTGTTGTGCTCTTCAGCACAGGATCCTGTGGTGTTTCTCCCAAGGATTCTCCTGGAATGGGTGGTGCTGCCAAAGAGAAAGAATTAATATGGACTAGAGAAAGAATTCCACCTCTGGCGGGATATTTCAGCACATCTTTTCAGTTTCCCAAACAAAAAGATTTCCTAGCCAGTTGAGCCTGTTGTTTTGTCCATGCTGCCTCTGCAGTCCGTGCTGAATGAACATTTTATTGTCATCATCCTCATCACCTGAGTGTGTTACGTCCCTCCGCTCTGGAACTTGGTTGAAAAGCTGTTATGTGTCTCAATGAACAGGGAATTGTCCCCAGAAGGTTGTGTGCACCTTAATGGTGCTCACATCATTTTTATATCCTTTTAGCATTATTTAATGCAAAATGCTGGGTTTTTTTTTTTTTTTTTTTTTTTTTTTTTTTTTTTTTTTAATTATCATGAAGGGCAGCCCTGTCTTTTAAAATTCTATGTAATAAGAAAAGAATTCTGAATTCAGAATGCCTTGAAGTTACTGTGGAAGTCCAGTGATGGCATTGTGTTTTCTTTGTTTCTTGACAAGTTCCAGGTGTCTCTCCTCAGTTTTTATTTCTCTTCCACTTGCTGATTAGGATGAAAAAAAAAAGATGTAGGCAACTGCAAAACATAAATTTGATACCTGTTTTCTATTAAGCAGATAATAACTTGACTGTATTCAAAACTTGCTTAATTCTTATGGATCTTTTCTACTGTAAGAAAATCTTATGAAACTCTTTGGAGAGAGAAATATTTGGGGTATCTTGGCCTATCTTTGTGAGAGCCAGAGGCATAGTGTCACATCTATTTCTGATTATTTGTTTGTTATTGTTTTGGGGGTTTTATCAGGTTTTGGGGTTTTTGTCAGATTATATTTTATTTTTTGGCAAGTGCCCTGGAATATGCAATGAGCTTTAGATAGTAATCTTCTAGAATCTTTCCATGACGCTTCTTTTCTGTAAGTGCTTCATTTTCTCTGTAAGTGGTTCCTGCTGGAAATACCAAGTTTGTAGTAGATGTTTTTTCCGTCGTATTCTGCAGTAAAGATCAATGCACAGAAGTAATTTATCTGCAGTATCCATAATTGATGCCTGATCTTCTAGTAGAACATTCTGATTCTTTTATAACCTTCCTGTTAATGATACACTTAAATACTTTATTTATTGCCTTTACCTAATAGCTTTTAAAATTCTCTTGATTTTCTGAATCATTTGCTCAGGATGGATTTTAGTTTAGAGGGGATGTATTGTTATTTCATTTGCTGTCTTCCCCTGTTGTGTTCTCTTGCTTTCAGAGAGAAAAAAACTCTATATCCTCCGGGGTTATATTACAATGTTATTTGAAATGCTTAAATTTTATATTCTTAGGCTTTCCCCCTTCCATTTAATTTCCTTCCTTTTTCTTTTTTTCCCAACTTTCCAAATCTTTTGAAAAGCTTTACCTGTTGTTTGAAATGGCTGTGGCTTTTCTTGTCATCTCCCTTTTCTGTCATAACTGAGTTGCACCATACTCTCATGTTTTGAATTAGCTTCTGTTTTTCTGTGAGAACTGAGTCAAAACTGATTGCCTGATATCCTTTTAGTGCTGTTCCAAGAAGCAGCTGTTGCTGCTAGAAACAACAAAATAATAGACAACAAGAATACAATCACGTTTTTCCATTTACTGTGTTCTCTGATCTTTTAAGTGGCGACAGTGGAGTAGAATTTTCTGTATGCTTGCATCAATCAGGTAGAAAGTTGTCAAGTTATCCACTCTCTTCTGAGTCATTCCTGATTTTGTGAGGAAGAGTTTGAAGACTTATTTCACCTTTAGCAATGTTCAAGTTCCTGTCTGTTAGAGTTTTCCCATGAACACTGCATTTGAGTGACTAAATTTTAAATAACCTCACACAATAAGAATGTATTTTCTTTTACATGTGGGGATAAAATAGTGAAAATCATCCCTAGAAATCTGTATTTTCTTGTAGTGATACAGATCTATCTTCCTAATTCCATGTTGCAATTCCTTGATTTACATTCTTGGTATGCCCATTCTGCCTAAGCATGCATTTCCCTAAGCACTGCATGGTGTTCAAGGAGGTGAATTTGTGTTGTCATCCCTTTCAATAAGTGAGTCCTTGTGCTTCATGGTTCTTGCCAGTTCCTTGTGCCTGACTACGACCACAGGAGAGCTGTGTCTCCAAGTAAACAACCAATTTGTTGGCTGAGGAGCAGTCAGAACAGTCTGATGAAGAATCAGTTTCCTGGTGGTTTTTTTCCTTCAAGATCTTTTGGAGAGAATGCCAGTGATGCTTTGATATGGTTTCTGGTGGTTTGCCACTTTTGTGCTTCCTTTCCTTTACAGAACATTGGATTTACAGCTGCTGGATTTGTCTCATGTGGGCCCCAGATATCACAGAGACAGGAGGCTAAACCATACTGTCCTCTCCTCAACATCTGGGTCCTTAATTCACTCTAATTCACCTGCTCCTTGGTTATATGTGACTTCTTGGGGATAGATCTACTGCTGCATTCTCATTTTGGAAATTTGTGGGTATAGGTCTCCTATTTTCAACCAACAAAAAGGTTGTATTTTTTATCAGTTATACAGCTATTTTTTTTAATTGCCTCTCTTCACTTTAGATCGTTATCTGGTACTTTGAAATTCTAATAGAATAATAAATTTGGGTGGAGGAAAGATGCATTCTGAATGACAGATGTCTTCACTGTTCCGTGATTTTAAAAGAGGTCAATTTTTTCAGCTAAAAATACGTTGTCTGGGCTTTATGAGTCTCTTCTGCTTCCTCAAGAATAATTTAAACTTCTTGGAGTATTTCTTTTTATGATTTAGCACTTTTTTGATACTTTCTACCTCTGAATTTGATGTTCTTGCGAATTTCCAGAAGTTATTATTATTCAAATAAATATTTAAATGCACTGTGAAAGAACTTTAAGAAATACAGGAGGTTGCCTTTGTTCCCTAGATAACTAAGCTTTATTTTGATCAGTTAATTTGTAGTGGCTTTATTCCCCTGAGCAGGTAATTAAATGAAGAATAAAATCATTTGAAAGAAAAAGCCTTTTGCATTTTCTTAATATTTCTCAACATTTAGGAGAAGATAGAACAATATTGTATCTAAAAGGACAATACAGCTATTTCTGTTTGAAAAATAGAACATCTTACTGTATATTACGTAGTACCATGTTCTGTTCATGATGATACTGGGATCCTTTTTAATTTGCAGTTTTAGAGCATATTCCTTTATGGATGAGTGCTTTTGTTTTTCCAAAGGTCACATGCAGTAAAACTGCTGCTGTACATCGATGAGAGAATTCAGTGGTTCCTGTTGCATCTATCCCAGAGCCCCATTCAGTTCCAAAAATGTTATCTGGATTTAGTCTCCATTCCTGTTCTTTATTAGAAACACTTGCCTGTCTTTACTGCTTGAGGTACTTCACCAAATAAACACAAATAAAACTTCTTTTCAGATTTGTGAAGAATTCTGTGACATTTTAACCTTTCGTATACTCCTTTCAAAGCTTCCTTAACAAAGGAATCACATTTCAGAACTTCCTTAATTTGCCCAAAATGGTCTCTGAAGATGCAGAATGCTGGTAAAATGTTAATTTAATTTGATAAGCTTGGGTCTATAATGTTGCAGGTTGAAAAATTACTTTTGCAACCAATCTGTATGCCCACTTACATATTTTTTACTGTGTAACCTTCATCCTCAATTGCCTTTTATAGACAAAAAATGTTATTTTCAGAGCTGGTCTGGACTTCAGTGCTTAAGACTGCACTTCTCACAGAAGTGTGTGGCTTCCAACCTCCCTTGGCTTCCACAAAGACCATTCTATTCTAGTCTTTTTCAGTCCTCACCTATTGAAAGTTTGCAAGTTTTCCTAAGGTTCTAATATGTCTTTCCTTTTGTTGTTCTTTGTAAAGTGTGCAGATAGATGATCCCTTTGCATCAGTTTGGTTTTTTATTTCAATTTTATTTTGGTCTGTCTTGCTGTTTTTGTGTCTGCCAGCCATTTGTTTTCCGTTGCTGTGATCATTTCTGCTTACACATCATAACTTGTGCCTGTCCCAACTGAAGAACTTCAAGTTTTTTTGGATTACTATCTGCAATCAGTAATTTTTATCTCTCTGCTCTCTCCAGAACCCTAATCCAAAATCTTCAAGTGAACCAATTCTGTGGCACTGGGAAGCAAAATTATTTTCTTCCTTTAACCTACATATGAGAGAAATTTTAATAATTTTGCAGTTATTTAATGAAATCAACATCCTTATTCTCTGTTTTTCCAAACTCCATCACTGTTTTCTCCTTTCCTAAAATGCTGTTAGTCTTAGAACCTGTTCATTTATATCACCTTCATACTGGTATAGCTTGTACCCATTTTAGTGTTTGCATCATGTGACTCTAGATGAGACAATGAAGATTTTAATAAGGTGAGAAGAATAATATGTTTTTATTTAGCATTTATTTGGAATGATATGAACACTGAAATTTTAATGAATCTATCTCCACCACTTGGTGTTTTAGACCCTTTTATAATAGGAGACTGTATTGAGAAACAGATTTGTAACAAAAGTAGTATCTTAATTTGTATGAATGCTAGGATTTTTTATATTTTTATTATTACACTGGCGAATCCTCCTGTTTTGTTTTTATTTCATAGCGCACAAAACTGCAGGAGGGTGCAGACGTGCAGTTGACAGTGTCCATCTGATTTATTTCTTCTATCTGCTTTTGGATATTTTAGTACTTTGTATGATCTCTAAAGGGTTACATGTTGAGTAAGCCTTAAGAAGCATTAAAAACCTGGTTTGATGACCAGTTTAATGCTTCTTCCAAGAACAATTTGTAGAGATTAGGATTTAGTGAGATATCACTGGAGGATTAGCAATTGCTTCTTAAGGCATTCTGAGTTGACAGCTAATGGATAACTTTCCCCGATAGCTCTTTTATAGTCCACTGCAGCTGGATGAAAATCAATGTGCAAGTGAACTTAAGTTTGTGTATCCATTAATTTTGGTCTTAACAGATGAGTACGACTGCCACAGTGACTTGCTTAGTATGTTCTTCCCATCTGTCATTATCTAGATAACCTCAATTAACACACTGATTAATCCTCAAATTCTTCTTCAGTAGTTCCTTTCTGGACTGCACAATGTGAAGGAAAATGTTCCCAGCATGTCTGAGCAGACAGAACACACGCTAATCAATACTCAGATAAATAGAGCCTGAAGAAAAGGAGCTACTTGTCCTCATGTTTCCTGCTCTCCCTAGGTGCTAAATAAAACTGTGCTCATACTATTCTTTTTTCTTAATCTGTTCTACATTTTGCTATTATTTGAGCTTAAAGCTGATAGTTGGCTTGTATTTTACTGTAAGCTGAGACTTACAAAGCACATTTCCATTGTCATTTCCCAAGAAACAGCAGTCATGGTATAAAATGGCTTTAGTTTTCCAGATTGATAAAGAGAGTTAAAAGAACTGTGTAGCTGTCAGTTATGCAGGCCTGTTTGTGAGGGAGCCTCAGCCCTCATTTTGAGTCTACGGGTGTTCCCATAGTTATAATCTAATTTAAGCGCTTTGCTTCTTGGCTGTAGCTGTTGTATCTGTTGAGTATTGACTGGGGGACAGTTCTTCGCTTCAAAAGTTAATGACATGAAAAAAGTATAATCCAATATTTCAGTTCCAGTGTTTTCACCACCTCTGTGGGAACAAACATGTATTTATTTATTTATTTACTTGTTTTAAGCCGTGCTTTTTAACAGTGGAAAACATCCAAAATATCTAAAACGTGTGAAGAAGAGTACAACAAAAATGTCTTTTGTTTTCCATCCCCCCTTAGCAAGAACTAACTGTGGAAGCTGTTGCTCTGCACTAGGCAGGATTAAGTAAAAAAAGGGTTTTAGTAAGAAACTTAGGAAGAAAATAAATGTGTGTGTTGAGTGAGTAATATTTAAAAGAAAGCTGCAGGAAAAAATTACCTAGCACCATTTTTATAGATTCAAGAAATTAATGCATGGGCGAGCTATTACAGGAAACTACCAAGTAAGCCATTTCAAACTACAAAAATAATCCATTATACACTTTTAAAGTTTTTATCTAAGTAATAATGATCAAGAGCTTTACTTTATAACCAAACAAAAGCTCTAGACTGCTCTTGTTAAAAGAAACATTTGCTGTACTGCCATGCCTTTCAGAGGATGCAGCAGTGACACTGTGTTAGCAGTGCTGAATCTGACAAATTGTTGTATAAATAGAGTTGGAATTTGCAATGATTTTTGTAGGTTTTACGATGTTGTTTCATTAGCATTTTCATTTGTTTCCTGATACTGATGGTGAATCCTCTTTGAAATACAGCATGAACTAGATAGTAAACATAAATTCCTAAGATCTGAGTGAATGTTGCAATGTGTATCTTGTATAGAAACAATTCTCCAGTTCTCCCTGGTGGACCTAGTTTAGTTCATAGGTTTATGTTCTTATGCATGCTTGACATTTTAAAACAAATTGCAATATATAATCTTCTTAAACAAACTGGTTATACTCAAGTGGTAGCTCTAAGTGTCTTTAACCTTTGTTTTCCACAAAAGCAAGTATTAATCCTTATTACTTAGGCAGAAAGCAAATCTAAACATTGGTTGTGCCTGTCTTTGTCTCAGTAGTTTCTTCCCTGTATTTCTATGACTTCTTGCAGTACCAGATTTCAAAGCTCTTCCTCAGTTTCTAATGCAGAAAGGCTGTCAGCCATCCCTGCCTTTTGACCCCCACAGCCTGGGGGATGCTCCAGGTGCTTCCGATGCCTGTGGATGTGCCCTGGGCTTCCTGCAGCACCAGCCCACTTGGGCATCAGGCTGAAAGCACAGGCTGAAATCTTCCCTGTCATCTCTACGTCCCTCTGCTATTGCCATTTCAGCTGTGGCCCTGCTGATGGCAGACACCTTTTATAGAATTTGAATGCTAGAAACAGTTCCTTATTTTAAAAGCAATTCAGTGATTAGTCTGCTGTTAGTACTAGCACAAGTATATTTGGCCGTAAGTACAAACTAGGCATCGTTGCTGTCTCAGTTAAAATGAAATAAGAGTTTGGGAAGTGTTACTTTATCCCTAGGAACAGAGAAACATGTCTGGAGCTACTTTACAGAAGTGGTCTTTAAATTTAGCGCACTCTGAGGATTTCAGAGCCCTGCTGCTGAGGAGCATGTGATTTAAATAGGACATGGAAGTCCAGGTTCCCAACAGGGAGAGGTGGTGCATCAGTGATGCCACAGCTCAAATGCTTTGACATATTTTTGCCTTCTGGATTACTGATGCTGAATTCAGGCTATGTATAACTTCCCTTGCTTCCCTTCCCTGTAACAGATTTTCTGTAACACATCAGTTGAGAATATTTGTTAGTGTCAATCTTCTGCACTGGAAATACTATTCAGTAAGCAGACCCCTGTTTCCATAGAGCCGTAGTTATTCAATTCTCTTAATGCTGACCTAGCAATATTGAAGGAAAACCTGCTCCATCTTTTGAGTGTAGCAACAAAATGAGAAACCTGCAGAGTGCAGGGAATGAGAACAAGCAATTCGTCTGGGGTACAACTTCCAGTTCAGCCAGGCAGAGTCCCCACAATGTGCTGTGCGGGGTGGCCCAGGGGGCTGCTGGAGCTCCTGCCTTGCTGCAGTGCCTCGGTGTTGCTCCTTACCCAGAGATCAGTTTCAGGCCATTAGCCCATCCCATGCCTTCAGGTTCTCTCTCACTTTGGTCATTTGGTAGGTTCACCATGTCTCCGAGGAACACCAGGGTTTGAGTTTTGTTATTTTTCTTATTTCCCTACTAAATGTTAGTAATATCAGAATTTAATCTCTTTTCTTTTAGCACTTGTCAGGCCTACAGTGATCATTTTTCAGATTATCTAATTGTATATGCAAAACATCCCACTTATTACAGGGCTTAATTTCATTATATCCACATGCAAGTCCATCATGACTACTACCATTATAACACTTTAATTTGAATTTTTAATAAGGGCTTTGATCCTGAAAATAATTACAAGCATTCAGTTATAATTGTGTATTATCGATGTATATTATGTATGTATTATGCAGAGAGTTCACTTACGTGCAAGTCACTGATGTACAAGAACCTGCATAATTAAACCCGTATTTTATCAACTTTTAGGAAAACTATTATTACCATACACACAATAATGGTTTTTAAGGGTACCCAATTTTCTTTCCAGCAGTGATTTGAACACTTGAAAACTTTATTCATAGAAGGGGGAATAAGTGTGTGTAAATTATTTTGGAGTTATGGCATTAATAATCCCTTTCAACATAATGTTTGTAAAACTGACTCATGGCTGGTGTACACCCCTGCCACACACATTTTACTTTCCTCCTCACTGAGGTGCAGCCTCTGCTCACAGAACATACACATATTTTAAGTATGTGCAAAGCAAAATCTAGCAGCTGAGGGATAAAGAACCTAAGATAAACCTTCAGGAAACTTAGTTCAGTAATAGTGTGCTTTTCCTGACTGCAAATTAAAATAGGTCCCTTGCAGTGACTCGGCTGGTCAGAGCATGATGCCAATAACACTGAGGCTGTGGGTTCCATCCCTGTGTGGGCCATTCAGCAAAGAGTTGGACTTGATGATACTGCTGGGTCCCTTCCACCTCAGAGAATCCTGTGAAATATATTAGCATGCCTGTACCTCTGTGAAAACATGAAGAACAATTACTTTAGTAAAACTTTCCTGTCTAGTTGCTTTTGTTTATTTTTTCCTGTCTTTTTCAATGTTTTTTTTCAAATTTGAAAACCAAAGAAGGCTGAGAGAATTCTTTGCCAAGAATCCAAACTTTGCACTGAGAGCATGCATTGGGAGAGTTTCCATGACACATATTTATATTATTTTATCTCAGCTCACAAAACATGAAAAGCTGTTTCTAGTTCAGCTCAGCAGTTTGTTCCTGGGGAGCCTTTTTCCTCAGCCTGCCCTTCAAGCTGGAAGTTTCTTGTGGACCATGATTTTCTTCTCCCCCATATCCTGCCTTGGAAGATGAGCAGAATAAATGTAGCATACTTCCTCACATATTGATTCCTCTCTTTTTATTCCTCTTGGGAATGAGGAAAGAACTGATGATGTCACAGGTATTGTGTGAAGTCTTTAGTTAGTGTTTTATGAAAAACAGCTTCCTTAGCTTACGTAGACCCTCATTTTGCTGTGCCACTGTTACTAAAACTCACTGATCACTGAAATAAAAGGGATTGTGATAGTTTTGTTTGATATGCTAAAACAGTGTAGTCAATGTCACAGAGTAAACATGGCACATTTCTCAGTTTAATATATAAATATATGCATGGGAATTTGAAAACGGTTAGGAGAGAATGGAGTGGGAGGAAATGCTGAAGCAAGAATACCAATGATAATTGGAACTGTGCAAGTCTGATTCATTAGATGCCAAAGAATACAACTCATTAATCGTGAAAGAGAACTACTTTGGATTAAAAAAATATGATTAAAAAGGGAAGTTAATCAACAAGGGAGTAATGAGGATGAACATAGATAAAAATGCAAAAGCTGAGAGCACTGCACGTTAGGCAGTGGACAAGTGCTAAATGATACCAGAGTGTAACTAAAAAGGAACAAATATGAATTGCTGTAGTTTTTGTTACAAACTGGCAGCAGTGAAACTCTAAAAATGGCATAGGTCTAATCATAGCTAAATTTGGCAGAGAACACTGGAAGGAAGGCTAAAAATTGTATTTTTTTTTGTAAATTGAGAAGAAAAGAGAACCTGTATGTTGTACAGAAAAAGAGAGAATTTCCTGATTTTGACAAATAAGTAACTAATGTGTTGAATAATTTGGTATAAAGCCAGAAAATTTTGAATTGCAGTTCTAGGTAGCTTGCACCAAAAAATAATATTCTGTCTCTGGAAAAGGATCTTTCTGAATAAATAGTGTGGATTTTTAATCAAATAAGGCATTGTACATGGGTTCAAAAGTCTTCTGAATGACTGCTAATAATAAAACCCCATAAATGTGGTGATTAGGGTAAGGACAGGTGAGGTAAAGTTGCAGCTGTTTGGGACAAAATCATGGTTAAGCTGATGTGGGGAACAGATGTTAGTTAACTCCCAGTAATCTGTTGTAGTAATGGACAGGAAGTCTTGTCTGATTTGTAATACTCTGAGAGAATCTCCAGTCCAGCTCATTTACGGCTTTGCCTTTGCATTATTCACTTAATTTCATCACACAGCATTGCAGGAAAAGGGAGAGTGCTTTAGAGTGAGCAAACGGTGTACAGAGTCAATGTATGTACGTATCATGTGAAATCATGTTTAATAGACCAGAAAATAAAAACCAGAACAATTGATTTCTAGAAGTCTTGGGGGAACGGTCTGGGCATGGTGTTTGCTCTGGTGGATGAAAGAAAGTGCAGGTCCCTGTATCTAATGAGAGGATTAGAGATGTGCAGATGAACGTTCTATTTGCGTGCTTGGATTCTTCTCACGTACAAATATCCTCCAGGTTGGAATCTTGACTCTTTGCACATTTTCAGTCCTGATCCCACACAGACCTACTCAGCTAATGAGGTTTAAGATCATTGCCTGAGGTGGAAAGACTATAGCACATCAGAATTCACAGTAATCTTGTTTTACACTTGAATGGAAGTAGCAGTGAAGGAGTTGCCAAATATGCTGTGCTTTGCAATTAATATTTTAAATGTGTACTGAAGGTACATGTTTCTCTTACTATTCTTCACTATCACTGTATGATGTGTCAAATAAAGGGGAGTCTTTTTTTTTTTCCAGACATAATTAAAAATCTGTTATTCTGCGTGTTGCAATTCACTATTTTGCATGTAAATGTAACAGCTAAAGATTGTTAGCTGTGCATGAATTTAACTTGAATTTTTTATTGAGAACCTTACTCAATATTTTTCCCTTGTCTTGTGGCAGTGTGTATGACAAATTATATCAAAACAATCTACAGGATAACTTCTAGAGGAAATGCTGTACTGATATCTGGTTGGTTTGAATTGTGTTGGTACTTTAAAAATGCATTTTCTGTGTATTAAATAATGTCCATTAGGAAGGAATTGGCTCTTCACTTACACTGTTGTATGTACTTCTGCTAGTTTTTATCATTGGAACGTGCATCTCACTAATGATGTTGCTGTCTATATTAAATTTTGATTTTTGTCTGTGAATGACATGAACCAAATCAAATCCATGCACTTTACAGTGAAAGGAAATACATATGTGCAATATCCATCCATCCACCCCATCCATCCATCCATCCCTTGGTTCTTTATTACCTCTCAGAGTGGTCAAAGAAGAGATGTGTCATCCCCTGCTCTGAGCAGAACTTTGCTTTGTAGATCATTCTAAGACTGATGAATCGGTACCTGCAGCAGGAGCATGGTGCTTCAGCTGGAGGTGTCATCTGTGTGCAGGTGAAATGTCAGTTCCCTTCAGCTGTACTCAGGCAGGAATACAGGACAGGAGCAGGCTTCTTTATTGAGCAGAGCTCCCTGCAAACCCCTGCTGCAGCCAGGAGCTTGGTTCTCCTCCTGGCACTATGGGGCCCTCTCCTGTTTCAATTACAAGGGAGCTGAAATTCTAAATTGCATTATATGTGCCCAACATGGGATGACATAAATCAGTAATAATTTGAACAGCACTGCAGTCCATGTAGAATATTTGAGAGGAAATACAGATAGCTGAACTTCCTCATTGTATGACTTAATTACAGTGCTGAGTGTGCATCTGGAGATGCCAATTGCCACAGTGGTTGAATTTCACGGGGCTTGTGCGTTGGCTAAATTTGCCAAGTTGGAATGAACAATTGAGGTGTTTTAGCTAACCAGAACGATTCATTTATTCGATAGCACCTGAAAATTACCAGTCTCAAGGGAAGTGTTAAAGAATAATTAATAATTTTCATGTAATTAACAGAAAATGCTACAAACCTGGTCACTTTCTGGTTGCTGAGTCAAGTCGGGTGTGTTGCTGTTGAACACTGCAGCTGTGAATAACTGGGGTTTGTTGTAGATTACTGATTTAAAATTGATTTTTAAGTGCCCTTTTGGATAGGATTCACTCACTAGAATTCGTGCTTCAAAGAGCAGAGCTGGTGCTCAGGGTGCAGACCCCGTCCTGTGTCAAGAGCACTTCTTCAGTGGGAGGTTTCTCTCCCCCGTTTCAGCCTCTCTAACTGGGCTGAGTGGTGCTGGTCAAGAGCAGTGATCTGGGGCCATCTGGCCCAATACACTGATGACTTTGTCCCCGTGCTTTTAGTTTGCTTTTTCCCCGTTTATTCTAAACTCTTGGAGCTGGGTTCCCAACATAGTCGGGTGCTTTTGCACAGGAATTGTTTAAAATGTTTCTCTATTAGATCATTAATTTCTCTGAAATCTCAACCTAAGAGCAGTTTTCAAATAAAAATCACGATGAAGTCGCTGCCAAGTGCTGTGTTTGTTACCTGGGTCTGGAAGTCAGGAAGTGCTGGGAACTCTGAAAAAATAACAGGTTTGGTGCTACTGGGAAGTCCTCTAAACTGAGCAACGAAGGTCAGCAAGCTCTAACAAGAGTCTTGTCTTCTGTCTGGAGAAAAAAAGTGGTGTAAAAAAAAATTCAGTTATTCAAGCAGTGATTTCAGGCTAGGAAGAGAAATTCTTCTATAAAAACTGGCAAAATTCTTCTCAGAATATCTGTGGGGGTTACTCTAATAGTATTGCAGACTTTTGTATCTAATAATTTCAGGTCCAGCTTCTGAAATTGGGTAATAATTTCGTGAAACCAAAAACACTATATTTCAGTGCGAATTTCTAAACGAGTAATTACTTTGAAGCCCAGAACAACTTAAAATCATAGCAATAGAAAGTTCTGATGTTTGAATATTTGCTGTTGTAAGAGCTCCCTGCAGTTCATTTTTCCATGTACTTATGTGTTCTTACCATTGGTAGCCAGCATTAATATAAAAAGGAAAGAAATAAAAGGACCACAGCATTTCAAATGCAGTTTATAATATTTTATATCACCAACATCTGGGAAGATTTTAGCACCATTTATTGAACTTTTGTGGCACTGAAAGAACACTATGCACAGTTGGCTTATAGCATAATTTCTGCAGGTGTAAATGAACCTCTAGGTCTCTTGCTCAAAGAGTAACTTGGGCATTGCTGCAGCCGTGGTCTCTTGATATGAGCTGTTGCTGTATCTGTCACAGAGGTGTAGACAGGAATAGGAAGTGCTGCAAGGAGCTCTGAGGAGAGGTGGCACTTATTGATGCAAGGCCCAGGATAAGCACCTCATTTTTCACTCAGTGATGAGATACGTAATAATAATTCTTCAAGACAATGATTGTACAATCTGTGTTCTGAAACAACCAAGTTTGGGGCTTTTTTGTCAAAGAGCTAATACAAAGCTCATTTTTCATAGTAACCCATTTAGTGTATAAAGAAGAACTTCTCTGTGCAGAATTTAATAAACATTAATTTTTTTTCCTTATAGCTTTCAATTCTCTGACTATTACAACAGAATAATCAGCAAATATAACGAAAGTCTGAATGTACAATTGACATTTCCTTTGTTATCAAAGTTATTTTAATTTTATCTGTTGAAGAAAAAATGCCCATAATGAAGGTAATTAACAGAAAGTTGGGTCACTGGCCAGTGTGATAAATTTGACATCAACCATATCCAGGGTCATTTACTGTGCACATTTAGTGACTATTATGGTTGTCTTCTGAAACAGTAAAACAGGTGTCACATTCTTTCTGACCCTCACAATAGGATGCTGCTTTATCTACTTGGGGAAAGCAAACAAGCAATGGAAGTATTTTTACTGAAGATGAAGGTTTTCCTGGCTTGCTAAATACCCAGGCATGCATGGAAATATTAGGTGAATATTAGCACTTACACCGTGCTGATGTGTCACACATTTGGAAGCAGAAAAGACCTTACATATTCTAGAAACATCTTTACTAGAGTTCTTATTCAAACACTCTCTGAATTACAGAGGTAGAAAAGCTGCAGAATAATCAGTCCCAAATGCAGGCAACAACAGCATCTCCTCTGTACATTTTATGAAGGCTTGTAGAATCATTCTGTGACTGGCATAAGAAATCAGAAAAGTAGGTGTGGGAAGGAGTATTCTCTATATCTCCATGCCCTGCACTAGAGAGACATTAAAAATTCATCTCGTAATTCTTATTGGATCAAAATATATCATTTTATAAGCCATGCACTAGAAGTTTTCCAGAGACAGCCAAATCACTTAGACCATAAATGATAGTGACTTTTGGGAAACTTGTATTTTTAATTGCAAGAACACATCTGGTGTTGTCAGGCTGTGATTGCAAAGGTTGTGAAATTGCTTTTGGCCTGTGATCCTGAGTTAAAGATTTCATGTGCTGGACTTCATGTAAAGATATAAAAATGTGCCCACTGAAGCTCATAAAAACCTGCTTTTGTGTCTTATATGGACTTGAAGATGTTATTCAACTCTTATTTAAGGGAAGACACTCTTACAAAGTTTGGTGAGAATCCCTCCTTGACATGTTTATTTTTGTTTTATGCAGTTTTAAAGAAAGGGTGGCTATTGCTAATAAGTCACAGAGATAGTTTATCTAATAGTGACCCATTTAAATCATTGTCCTGCTATTATCTAAGTAATATTGCTCATAATTTTATTCTTGCAGCTATGTTTAATTTTTTCCTGTATTTTTTTAAACTCTTTTTCTGATATTCATTTGTAGATTTTAATATGTTGCTCTGTGTGGGAAACGACTCTTATTCCTTACTAATCCCAGAAGTTGAGGGGAATGTTTTCTTTCTTCACAAATCAATATCTTCAAGATGTTTGAGGAAAACATTCTTTTTAATTTTTAATTTTTTTTGGCATCTATTAGCGTGTATATTTATTTTGAGTCTGCCTTAGCAGTAATCTCATCTCTATGAGTGATTGCAAGTGTAAAGGTACACAGCTTGCTGAAGTAATTAAGAGTGTGAAGTGGTTTGTAATTTCAAATAAGTATAATATTTATTTGCAATTACTTCTTTAACACATCATACATTTCTGGTGAGTTTTAATGAATCTAGGATACCAGTTTTTGAACACCAGAGGGAAAACTCTGTTTTCCCTGCCACTCATTGTGCAGTGTGCTTCATTTTGACCTGGAACTGAAATAAAGTGAAACTGAAAGATGGATGGATGGGTGGATGGATGGATGGATGGATGGATGGATGGATGGATGGATGGACGACAGATAGATATGAGACAAGAAAAATAATTGCTTTCAAGTAATATTTTAACTAGTGAAAGAAGTACATTAATACCGTCCTTTCAATAGGTATTGGTTTGCCTGTACTTATCCCCGGATCCTCAAAACAAAACCTTTGGTAATGCCCTTCTGTTTCTTGATAGTTCCCTATGCTGTCATGCAGAGTTGTTCTCAATTCTGGATTGTTTTCTGAACTTGAGAGTGTAAATCTGAAAGGGGAGGGTTCTTTCCATCTAAGCTGACCTCTTTGCAGTGGCTCAGAAGTCCAATCATAGCAGAGTTCGGCCAAGTACATCTGTATACATCCAATGCAGTTCATGTTTTATCCTGCTTCAACATGAATTTGGGTGCTTCTCTGTCAAAGGAGGACTGGGTTCAACCAGTTCACTTAACTGTCATTGTTGTTTCATGACCCTTTTAAAAAGAGAAAATTTTCTTTAGTCCCACGTCCCCTGTCTGGGTTGGCACCATCTCACCCTTGCCAGATATATTTCTATTTAAACCACCGAGCCACGTTCTAGTATTTCACAATAAAATACATATGAATTCACCACTCTCACATTCACCATAGGTGAGTTATTTTTGTTTTGTCTGAAGCCTATTTTCTTTTATTCCCTAATACATTAATATTTCATAAACTTACAAGGTTGTTACTTAATTTTATTAATAGACTTCTGTCATCAGCCAGAAATACGACATGGAAGTCTTTGTGCAAAAAGCCACTTATCCAGTGTTCACCATTCATCTTGCATTAATTTTTCATGTATATGAAATGTATCGATGTGATTTCATCCTTAATGTGCGTGCTTGTTTCTTGTTCCTTGCTGAGACCTTTTTTGTTGCTCCATACAGCACTTAAAAAAAATTACAAAGATAGTTTTAAAACGTTGTGGCATTTCAGGTGATTGTGTAAGTCAGAGAGAATAAAATAGTTTGAAACTGCTGTTAAGATTATAAAGGAGTCTTTGGAAAGCAGGATTCTAATTGTTTCCTAAACATTCAATATATATATAAAATATTACTTAGTTTTTAAACTTATGTTTTGTCTAAGATATCAAGCCATAAAAAATCTTTTTGTATGAAAGTTAGCTGTGCAAATCTGAAATATCAAAAGTGACTGGGATTAGAAGTCTGGATACAAGTGAAGGAAAGCAAGCTTTGCAATAAAGATTTGTTTCTGTTCTCTAGTAGGTGAAATGCAAGTAGGTGGATGGATATCACTATAAACTAGTAGAAAGGAGTAATTGTCAACAAGGCAGCATTTGCAACAGAGAACACTGGAGGACAGAGACTAAACCACCTTGCCCAGCAATTTCCATTTTTTTTTTCCAGTTCAGAAAGAAAAGGGATGTTGAGATCTCCTGTTGCTACTTTGTGCTCTGTGGAGGGACTGGAGAGCTCTGTGCTTACTGCTGGCCATGCAGCATGTTGCCTGAGCAGTAAAACGAAGATACTTACTGAGTTTCCTGACCTAAAGATGTGATGTGTGTCTGTTTATTTGATGAAAGCTTAGACCATAAACATATGGACTTGTAGTCTGTTACAAAATTAGAGGCTTTTCTATTTTATCGATTAAAAAGGGAACGAAGAGCCCTAGAATATTAATTTTGCCAAACTCTATCAATGGTTTCAATTCAGGGAACTTTTATCAAAGGTCTCCTTCATTTTGTGACAAAGAGCAGAACTGAGATAACTGATGGGAGAGACAAGGTCCAGCCATTGCATCCCAGCAGAGTCAGGTGTGAATTATGTTGGGAGCATCTCTTACCATGAAAGGAGTGGATGTCAGTCCTTATCTGGAGGACAGCAGGCTCATCCTGACAGTGTGACCACACTGCCAAGGGGCAGCCTGGCTGGTGGCATGTGAGGGGACAGACTGGTCCCTCTGCCATACAGCACTGCTGGGCACCTTCCCATTGCAGCTGCTTCATCCCCAGCCCAGGAGCATCCCCTGGCTTTTCTCCTTGTGTCCTTGAGACAACCTTGAGAGAAACTGCAAAGTTAAAAATTCCTTTTAACCCTGCACTCAGCAAGGGGCATTAGCAATTAATTGTGTGTCTGTTTTATAAAGTGGAAGAGTTTAAACTTTTGGGAGACTTGCTAAACATCTGGCAAAGTTCTCCCCTGAAGCTATTTCACCTTATAATAGGGCTGCTCTCAGAATGATTGCTGTTGCTTGGGCGTGTGCATAATGGTTTCTCAAAAATTGTAATAAGGTAAAGCTCTCAACTATACTGGAGAGGTAAAATGAATCCATAAAGTTGAGTCTTATAAATATTCACTATTTTGACTAGCTAGATATTTCACCTGTTTCCTGCAGGTTGTAAACAGGAGAGAATAGGAATTGCCAACAAATCAAATTACAGAACATTGAAGGTGTCAGAGTGGTAGTGTTCATTATGCTCATTCACAGACTATATGAGTCATTAAAATTCTGGTAGTGCCTCAGAAAGATAGAGTTTATAATGAAAATTAAAAGAAAAAAACAACAAAAACCAACTCTTTACCTGCATTTCTCTTTCTGGCAATGATTGTTGAGAAAATTAAGGATAATACCAAAATGATTACCTGTGTCTCCTGCAGTCTTAGGTTTTCAACCCTAAATGCCTTGCCTAATTTGAGTGCTAGGAACAGCACACTGAGGAGGTGCAGTAAGAAAGTTCTAATTTAATTTGAATTACAAGCAGAAGGCTTTCGCATTTTCTTATTAACTTTTTCATGGTTTCAAGGCTCTTTTTTCTTAAGTGTTTCTTCTTTTTGAAAAGATAATACTTTGAAAGCTCTGAAATGTTTTCTATGAACAATAGGCTGTTTTTCTTTTTTGGAATTTGAGATTACACAAGCATAGCTAAGGTTTTGATGGGTGCTCTTATTTGTTCCAAACACACTGAAGCTCCTTTATCCAAAATCATAAAGTCAGATGGATTTATTCTGGCCTTTTTTTTTTATTTTTTTATTTACAAGTTAGAATGGGCCAACAACACAAGTAATTAACTCAGAGTAATGCCTTGCCCAGCCATGTGTTAGTGCTGCTCTTGCTGTCCTGTCAGTTCTGAATGCAGGCTCTCTCCTGGTTCCCTTTGCACATCAGAAAGGAAGGCTCTTTGCAGTGCTGCCTTGAGCAGTGGAGCTGCTTCTTCACCTGCCTCTCTTGAGGGCACGAGTTTGTGCCAGAACAGATGAAGTGGCTGTTCCTGCCTTGTCTGTGCTGTCACTGAGCTGTTCCATGCTTCACACACATTATGCAACTTCACAGCATCAGCTGGTCTCGGCGAGAGGTGAATCAGAACCAGCACATTTGTGCAACTTCTGAGTCTACAATGCTTAACACTTAAGCACTTCTCAGTGGTCTGTTCACTTGCTTGATCCTGGTGCCTGAAGTGTTAGCTTTCATTTTCTCCAGATTCGGTACTGCATTGGTATATAACTCTGAACTTCATATAAAGTGTTAGCAAGATCTCCTCACAGTTTAGTTAGACAAAACAATCCTTTTCCAGCCCAAGAACCAAGGACAGTTACAGTTTCAGGCCCAAAAAATATGAACAGCAAAGTGAGGAGAGCAGACTGGGAAGTTGGGACTTCATAACCTGAAGCTGTAATTGGACAATTAACCCCAATATGTAAATGGACCAAAACTTATCAAAGTGTGGAAATGTCTGATCTGTTGTCCATCTTGGGTGTAACCTTGGTCAGGCTCTTGTACTGCCCAAAGTGTATCCTTTGAAGGCCTTTTAATAAATATTTACTCTTCTAACACTGTCTAGCCTCTCTTCTAGGTGGCCTCTCAAGGCATCGGTCCATCCCAGGTTTCAGCTGGTGTAGCTCTCCATCTCCAGCTTTATATTTTAAGTGGCAATAAAATACATCTATTTTATAAACTTGCCAGCCTTAATCAGTCTAAAATACTGGAGTTGGATCTCTCGGAATATTTCCTAAGTCTCAGTCTCAACAATAGGTATTTCTATGGTTTTCTGGAGTGTTTAGTAGTTTTTAAAGACTGTCAGCATATTATACAAATAATTGGACTGCTGTGTTTCTGTTGTGCAGAAAAATCTCTCCTTGGAGCCATCAACTTTGTGACCTTACTGCACGTGTCCCCCAGGTTTTCCTGTGTGCAGTACGCTTAATTTAGTGTTTGAAAACGTGTAATTCTTGTATTCTGATATTATGTTCAGAATTCAGTTGTAGATTGTGACAACAATGCTGAAGCTCATGAAGTTAAATCATGCAGTGGGTGTTTAGAGAGCCAGGAGAGCCACTTACAAATACTAAAGGAATTGTGGTGACTCTGCATGAGTCCTGCCTCTGCAGTGACCATCTAGGGAGTAGTAAAAAACCCCATCTCCACATAAAGTCAGTGATACAGGTAGTGAAATCCAAACTAATTGCCACCACAATTTCATTTGTGATTAATTTTAACTGAGTGTGTAGAACAGAAATTATTTCCATTTAAAGAAAAATGCAGTGCAAGGATTTTTTTCTTATTTAGTAGGTTTCCAGTCAATTTAATTTGGTACATCAAATATCCAACTCTAATATGGCTTTTATTGAGAATTGCAGGAATTGTTTGTACCCAGCTTTCTCAAATAGCCTTTTATTTGAGCAAATCAAAGCATAAACATTAGAGATAATCTCTGGGTATTTTTAAAGTGAGAAAATAAAATGTGACTGCTTATACTAAATTGTATTTGTAGATGGGATGAACACAGCTCTTAAAATGGAATGTATTCACTGGAGGCAAAGGCATGTTTGTGTTTACTGATCTGAAGTTAACTGACCTATCACAAAGGTTACATTTCAGTGATCCTCAGCAATTTTGTAAAAGGAAGACTTTTAATGCTAAGGTGTTCAAGGACTCAGGTTATTACTATACTGGGTCAAAAAAATGCAGATTTGTTTTTAAAATGTGCTTGTGTAGATGAATAGGAAGAAAGAAAAACAGTTTTGTACAGTGCATTCCCAAATATTGTAGCATCCTGTCAGTCTAAATCTGGTGTGACTTCAAAGCAGTTACATTCAATCACTGTCAAGCTTGCTGTTCACTCTGTCTGCATGTCAGATTTCTACAGTTTAGTCAGAATAAATATGTTGTGTAGCGTGACCTTCATGATCCAAGATTCCAGCAGAAATAGGACTATGCAGGCAAAGTGGGGATAGCAGCAGAGACACGTGGGGATGGTTTGGTTCATGGTCAGTGACCGTGGCCGCTGCTGGACACTGAGGGCATGAACCAGTTCTGCTTTGGGAGGGAGCATTTAGAAGCCACCATAGGTAATTGTAGCTTTATGAATGAAATATAGAATTAGGAGTTATTTTCACGATTCCTAGAGGAGGGAATTCAAATATTAGTCTGGAGAATGCTACATTTAAAAAAAAACTACCCATTTTTCTTTGGACCTTAATTATTTATAATACAGAAAAACATATTTAGATATGGTAAAACATCTTCTACTGCATATCTATTGTGACAAAGTTCCTGTAAACATGTGACTGTTCAGACAGTCATGAGAATGTGATTAAACGTGAGAAGTTCAGGGTGAGACTGCATCCAGCTCTGGGGAAGGGGGACAAAGAAGGAAAATGGACTAAGGAGAGGTGACTGAAGTATGATGAATGTGTGATGACTGCAGCTTTCATGTGCTTCATTTTCTGTCACCTCTGTCTAAAATTTTTTTATCTCAGCTCTGTCTAAAAGTTTAGGTGAATTGTTGTATATGCTCCCCTAGGTCTCTTCCCTGACTAAAAGGAAAGTCTAGTAGTCTAGTTTAGATGTTGATGTGTACACAGTAGGTGTTGGTTAGAGGAATCAGTGTGTGAGGCAAATACATGAAGTGGCAGGTAACTAGAAGGTGAGGGATGAGGCAGAGGAATGTTTTTTAAATCATTGGGATGCTCTCAAGTTGTCCTGGCAGTTAAATTATTTTAATTATTTTTTTTTTAATTTTCAAAGATATATTCAGGCCTTCTGGAGTAATGTACATTGTATCCTTGACTGGAGTCTTTCCATATACAAAATGCTCATTTCAGAGTTAGTTTCTGAGGTGAGAGATAATATAATCCTTTTGCTTTTTCTCCTTTTGTCATCATAGAACTCTTGAGTTTGTATATCCACCTCTCTTCTTTGATCCTGGCTGTTACCACTTACAGCTTTAATTCCAGATTCTGAAACAGGGTGTTTGACCTTTTCTGTTTTGTCTTGTTATCTTCAAACAGAAGGCAAAATGTTTTAGATTATAAAAATTGCTTTTTGTTTGTTTGCTTGCTTGTTTGTATTCCTTCCAAGGGATCTTACGTTTACGAAAGTCCTTTATGCTTTTGGAATGCATACACATGAAGTTAGTGGTTGCTGTTTCTTTACAACAGACAAGTGGTCAGCTGGAATCAGAGAAGGAAATAAGTACAACCCTGCCTTGATTCCTCTCACGTTATCTTTTTATATCTCTGTGAATTAGTTTATAATATATGCAAACGTAAACTAGACTTGATTCACAGATTTGCCGGAAACTGACATTCATGGCATTTTAGTGTTCAATTTTTATTCTTTCACTTCTAATTTTGGTGAAGCTCGTACAAAATCTGTGCTCCAGATAGCTTTTGATTGTCACAAAGGTATTTCTTTTCTGAAGAGCCACGTTTGGTCATAACGGCTGACATATGGTAAACACATAGCTCATCCTTTCCTAGAGACAGCCCTTGCAGTGCTGCTGCAGTCAGTGTTAGCTGAACTTCCCAGCCACAGATGTGTGAATTGTGCCAGCTTGGGCTGCCCGTGGCAGCCCACGGGGAGCTTTGATGCAAATTTGAGATAGCACACCCTAGGTCAGATCTCTCTTTCTTCATGTCACTTCTGGAAATTTTTTTTGAGTTCATAATTTCTTCTAAATGTGCTCCAGTAGGAAGTTGTCTGGCTGCCTTTTTTTCTCTGAAGGTAAAGGTGTGAATAAATCTCACAGACACTTTAGGATTTTTTGCATCAATAAGTTTGTTTATGGATGAGTTACATTTACACATGAAGATTTGTAATGGATAGCACTGGGTTTTCCTCATCATCTACAAAAGAAAAGAATACATGCAGCCTGCCCTTTTAGGCTTAGCTAACCAAAAATGACCATTTTTCTGGTTGACTTCTCTAAGGTCTGTGTGTGTGTTTTGTTTCTGTTTGAATGAGGGATTAAGGAAAACGAAATATCCTTGAGTTAAAAATAGAAAACATTCTATTTAGCAAATCATCAAACTCTTCCCAGGTAAAAAGCGGATACTTTGGGTAGTTTCTGTCAGTGTTCTTTGGACTGAAGGTGTTTTTCAGAGATGAGTACCAGGGGCATAAAGCAGCATTTGCCTTTTGGAGAACAGTCTTTGGTAATCTATCCACCTGTCAATACGTAGTCAGAGATGTCTCCTCTGCTTATGCACAAAGAGAAGACCAGAATTAATTCTAACTTCAACTAATTAAGTCTTCAGAGTCCCGTAACTAATAAAAGTACAAGAAAGATCCACAACCAAAGAAAAAGATTTCCCTAGTCTTTGCTGTCAAACTGGTTTGCTTTAGTTTTGGTTTTTTTTTTTTTGTTTTTTTTTTTTTCCTGGAAGTCAAACATATGTGTACTTTGAAAAATATTTAATTTCTTTTGTCATTCTTGATCTATTAGATCTATTATTAGTATCATCTGTAAAATGCCAATTTTTCTGACATATGCCTTCATTTTCATCAATCAGAATGATTGTATTTTGTCACTGTGTGCTTCCTTTTAGATTGATGTTTGAGTGCAGGATGCAGAGCATGAGCTCTAGAGACTAAGTTTTTGTTCACACCCTTACATAGTCCTCTGGGGAGCATTCTGCCCTTTCTGCTTTCCTCTTTCTGTCCCATTTTATGGTGACAAAACGTAACCCTTGAAAACTAATTAAGAGCTCTGTGCTATTTTATTGCTTGAAGCTTTTTGTACTTTTACAATATAAGTATGTGAATTTTGGGTTCTTGTTACATAACTTAAAAATCTCTCTTTACTGTATTTTACCATAAAATTGGGAAGAAATGGTCCCATGGAAATGTCATTGTAGGGCAACCCTTAATGCAATGCAAGCAGTTTTCCCAGGCTTAGTCTCACTCACTTAACATCTTATTTTATTTTCTGCTCAGGGAAAGACTTGTGTTCCAAACTGCCATGTTAGTGGAAAGCTGGAGATGGAAGAAAACAGATTACTCATAGCTGGTGCAAGGCCACATGATGGGTGACTTTATTTTTAGAGTAGGCTAGCGCAGTCTAATCCTGGGATGTTGCTTGGAAGAAGGAGGCTTTGCATGAAGCAGTTACTATGTAGGTTACATTCCTACATTATTAATAGTGTAACTGGAATGAAAATCTCACAAGTTTAATATTTATAAAACCCTCTATCTGGAGCTACCTTGCCACCCAAAGGAGCTGCTCTGTTGTTGATTTCCTACCCACCTGCTCTGTTGTTGGTTTCCATGCGCAGTTGGAGTTTCGTGCTGTGTTCCCATCCAAACAGAAGAGTCCGTGCTGTCTGATATTAAATGTCCTGAGGAAGGGTCATGCTGAGAACCACTCACAAGGACTGGGCTCTCAGCAAAAAACTTGAGTAACAAACTTTCCATTGAAAATCCTTGCCGTGGACAGGAGATCAGTCACCATTATTTCTCCACTATATCAGCTACTTCTAGCAGCTACTTCATTTCCTTACAGTTTACCTCAGTATTTCTCAAATAGGCAAACTGATGGTCAGCAGCTTCTCAGTTAATTGCTATGTATCACCATTTTCAGCCATTTATTTTTCCTTGTATTTTTTTCATAATTTGGGATGGATCATGAGGAATAATTTGAAAAAGCATTTGAGGTGATAGTGTGTTACTGACCTTGACAAACTATTAGGCACATTAAGTATATGTATTGAAAATTACACAGTCAGACAAAATGTTTTAGGTCATGTGAAAGAAAGCAAACTCTAGTGTATGAAAATGCTATAGAAATATGTTCTCAAGAAGTGATTTTTCTGTTGAAATAAGAATACATTACTTTGAAATTCAGTGTTTTTTCAGATTTTAATAATTGAAAGAAAGTGAGCCACCTTTATTTTGTTTAATGGAACATTTGGCTGTATTATGTTTGTACTTAAGCAGTACAACTTTATAGATTAAATCCTATGGATTGCACTACTTTTAAAAAGCACAAGAAAACTGAAAAAACCCCTTTATTTTTCATTGAAACAGAATTTTTATTTCCAGTTCAACATGATGCTGGAGTGCATGTAAAGAATGTGTGTATTTCTCCAAGGCTCGTGGGATTTCATCCATTTTCTCATAATACTTTTTGTGCTATCAAAATCCTAGTACAGTTCTCTAAATTACTCTATTTTTAGGCTGATCAAAACTGGAATCATACCTAAATGTATGTGTTTGTGATGGAATCTTTCTACCTATATTAGCCAATCCCACCTACTGTAGGAATAGGAACGTGAATTTCCTGTGTTTCATTAAAGGTTTTAAAGATACACGGTTATCCAACAGTTAAGAAAGTTGGAAATAGACTGAACATGATTGTTAAAGTGTATTTTTTTTTTGTTTAAAAAGCACTTGTGAATTTTTCCCCTGTCAACTGGAAGGAAGACTCTCTCCTGTGCTTTTCTGCTCTATGAGGTGAATGCATAGAGTTCCCTAGCTGAAAATGCTGTCAGCCAGTGTGAGAACAAACAAGGCAAAATCACCTGGAGTCTCCAGAAGGAGTACCCAGAGTGGATAGCAGTGCTTTCCTGGAGTGCAGGGAGCTGCAAGGAGGAGGGAAGTGCTGCTGAGGCTCCTCTGTTGTTGAACTAGAGATCACTCCCTGAAAAAGTCACGTCCCACTGAGCTGGAAGTCACTGTATTTTTCTCTCAGGTTGCTGGATGTTCACAGACATGATATACACGATGTTCTGCACTAAATAAGGAAATGTGTTGATGTTTTCTCCCCCAGATTTTATGTTTTTGGACTACTAAGTAGCTGTTGCAATGTTCCATGGATTTTTTTGAATGGCTTGTAAATTTACTTACTTACAGGTGTAGAAGTAATTTTTGCATAATTCTCCATCAGACACAGTCCTAGCAAAGTATGCCCAGTTAAGTGACTGTGTATAAATTTAAAGGCTTACAGGTTCTCCTTGTTCTCTTTTCTGTAAATCTTCAGTATTTAGTATCGTAGATGACATCTCTTTTCTTTTTTTTTTGTTTTCTGTTTTTACTCTTGCATCCTCAATTGATACTAGCTTGCTATGTGGTTTTTCAAAAGAAATTTCTCCTTGATGCATTGGCTCTGTGTGCCAAGAAAAATCTATCTGAATGAAAAATAATTAAAATAGCATAGTGAGTTAGCCTGTTAGGCTGCAAAAAATTGGCTTTCATTTCCTAAAGCATTTTGAGTGACAGTAAGTGTTTCACTTGAATTTCAGGGCTCTGATGAGTCACCTTTTATGTAGGCATTATGAAGGCACTGTTGATGCCTCACTATGACAGTCTTAATATAGCTGTAATTATGCTGAAACTACTCAATAAATGAAATCATTGTATTAATCTGTATGTTTTCTTTGCAGGCTCCCACAGAAACATTCAACTGTGTTCTTTCTCACGTTCATTTTATTCTTATACCACACTTTTGTAGGGAGAGGGGAATGGAAATATCAGATGGAGTTAATTCAGAAATCGTGATTCATACTCAGTAGCTGCTCCTCTCCTTCATGCTTTTCACTTTCCTTACAAGAATTTCAGTAATTCAGGTACAGCAGCCACTGTGTGGCCACTGAACTCCTAGCTCTACCTGTCTGTCAGGGATAACAGGTCAGCTGCAAGAGCACTGCTGACTTCTGTACCAAATTCTCCTGTTAGTCCTGTCTGGTGGAACAATTCTGTTGCCTTCCTCATGCTCTGGTCTAATTCACAATGCTGCTGCACACAGTTAGGATACAGCTGAAACATATGGCTGTGAAACTTCAGGACAAATAGCTTATATTTTGATAACATTTAGTGATCTGGATTTCATAATTAATCATTTAATCATTTGAAATGGTAAAAGTATGTAATAAAATGTGGAAGAGTTGACTGCCCTTTCCTTAATTCTTGAAAGCATGAACTATCTTAGTAGGAATGTCTTTAATTATCATGTAGGTAACTTGTTAAAGTAATAGACTTCAAAGTTGTCAGAGTCTCTCTGATACATATGTAAATTTACAAAATGGACTTTGAATCACATTGGCTCCATGGCTAAAAATGAAAAAGCAGAGGTCTTTCCAGATTATAACAATAAATTTTAAAATAAATAAGTATTATTAATTCTTACATTTTAGATGGCTGTGATTAGAACTTATACTTCAGCCAAAGTATTCTGTTGAAAACTTTCCCTATACATTGTGATAATTTTAATTTGAACATTTGGATTTACATTTCAGTCTGAGAAGTTGTGTGATGACAGTTCTTTATGATTTCTCAATGGTTAATATATTTCTTTCTTTTCTTGTCACTTGGATGTAAGATTGACTTGCCTTCTCTAAAATCTTAAAGTGTCTATTTTATATGAAGTCTCCAGATAGGAAGAAGTCCTGCCACTGCTGTTTGTGCTGAACTTAACATTTTTACTGTTATTGAGGTAGTAGTCCTGGGTTTTTCTGTTTTCCTAACACAGGAATGATTCCCATATGGAATCAGGGTTCTCTATGGCTTTATCACCATTATTGTACCAAATATCTCTGTCCCAAGGCTCATCATTTGTGTAATGTACTGACTTGCAGAGCCACAGAGTGTCTGAAACAGAAGCCGGTTTCTCCACCAGTTTCTCTCTCTGTTCCATTGCAGTGAGCAGAGATTTAAGCTGCTCAACTTCAGTTTTAAGATGGTCATTTTCAATCCTAAATTGATCAGCTTGAATTCCTGATTGTTCTCCTGTTTCCCAATCAAAGGCTAATGATGACTTGAACACCTCAATTTCTGATTCCACAGCAGTACACTCCAGAGATCCTTCTGGAAGCAAAGGAACCCTTCGTTTCCCCCAGTGCACAGGAGGAAAGGAGTTTTAGGAGTTTTAGGCTCCTAAAACTGCAGAAATGATACCTTTACCTTTTCCCTCTTTAGATAAACCAAGTTTATCTGAGGAGAGTAATTCTGCCCCAGTTGCTGTCTCAGCAGCAGGCTGTTGGCTCAGGACATCAGCTCCTCTCTCCTTGGCTGGACAGGTGCTTGGTGGTTCTGCAGCTGCAGGGCACCCTCCAGTTCTCTCCCTGTGAGGATTTCCATGGCCACAGCGTTCCCACTCCACTCCAGCCCCCGTCCCACCCCCCTAGCAGGTGCTGTGATTGCAGATTGTGTCCATGGGGAATCACTGGGGAATAGGTTTGGAGCTGCCAGCTTCATTCTACCCAGGGAGCAGCAGCTGTGTTTTACCCTATAATTTCCAAATCATTATAGCTTCTGTTAGGATGTGAATGTAACTTCTCAGTTTCCCCTAATTTTACCCCCAGTTATCTTTCCACATACACATCCACATTGTAATTTACAAATTATTCTGAGTTACGTATTTATTGGTAAGTATTAAATAGTTTGGAAAAATCAGGATACAAAATACCTCTTTAGAATTATTGTTGAAATGAATAATGGATAAAGTAAATAAAAATGAATAAGATAAAAATCAAAGTATGTTGAATTCATGGCTGGTCATGTGCTGCGAATGAACTGAAGCACCTGTGTTTTTACTGAGTAAAGTATAGTTTGATTTTCATAAAAATGAACTTGGTAATAGTAGTTTATTGATTTGATTTAAAATATAGAACTTAAAGAAAAAAATATTTCAAAAATTAATGTGGCTTCTGTCAAAAGTATTGGTTTAAAAATAATGCCAGCAAAATTCATATTGTATCTTTCTGAATCCTTCTCCTTGCAGCCAATTAATGTGTTTATACAGTTTTGTTCAGAGTAAATACTTTGACCAAAGCCCTGGCTGCCCTGAAATCAATGTTAGTTCCATTCATTTCATTAGTGCTTATTGACATAAGTAGATTTATTCATCTGTGCAAGGTAGACATAACATTTACTTCTCTTGCTGAATGAACACTAATTTTGAAGGTTTTTCCTGTAGGAGCCTTGGTTTGTAAACAGCCTCTTCATTTATCTGCATGAAAAAGTTCAGATATGGAGATCTTAATCTGTATATGTTAAGTTACAAAGATGATTTCAATTCTTCTGCATTTCAGGCATCATTGAAGCCTATGGGAGTTGGAGGAGTTCAGTGCTTTTCAGAAGTTTCCAGTATGAAATCTAATTTGAAAAGCACTGAATAAATTAGCTATTTTTCTTCTGTACAATATGGTTTCTAAACACCGAATGAGATACACAATGTGCAGATGTGCTCTGAACATGGGTTAGTCCTAAACCAGAAATTATGCTAAGCTGCTACCATATTTTTTCCTAATTTGTGAGCATAATTACTTAGTGAATTACTGAAGAAGTCTTGAGGGTGGCTTCTGGGAGTCCAGTGTTGCTGCTGCAAAACAATTATACTTTCAAAGGGTTCAATTGATTGCTACGAAACCAGAAATTTGTTCTGGTTGTGCTTTTCCCCATCTTCAACATCAGCTCAGTCCTGTGTGTTTATACTTGCAGCACTGGCGCATCGTGTTTGTCCTGCTCGCAGTCCTCGCCACAGCACAGTGTAGCTGTGTGTTCTCAACAAGCTTTTAAAGGAAATTATGTTGCAATTCAATTCAGGCCCCCCACTTTTGTTTACCCGCTTAAGGATGAATCATTCAAGCTGTCCTTCATCTGTGCAGGGAAATAAGCAAACATCATTTCTCTTGTGCGTGGGGAAGCGATGCTTTTGGCTCTGTGTCAATCGCGTTACTCCAGACCAGCCCGCCCCTCCCTGCAGCCCGCAGTTTAAGGGCTGGTGTTTGATCACCAGCATGACCTCTGTCAGGGGAAATGGGGACTATCTGCAAATACCCAGGTGTCTACAAGCCTTTGCTCCCCGGGCAGGAGCCCCAGCAGCAGGTACTCACCTGCCTAAGGGACACACAATTCCCTGTAACTGGGTGAGCTGATGCTCACCCAGTGCTTCCTGTCTCCTGTGATGCCCAACGCAGCTTGGGGATGGTTACTTTTACTTTTCATTTAGTTACACTAAACTGTTTTTGTTTCTCATTGGCTGACTCAGTGTGAAATTGAAACTTTCTAGGCCTAGGGTTACACGGAACCTTTTACCCTCTCACTTCTTTTAAAGGAATTATTAGTTATATGAATTGTGTGATAAAAAGTCTAGATGTGGATTTTTATTGAAAATAGCTCAATAGGTCACAAATCAATGGTAATTTTTTTTCTTTTCACTTGGTTTTAACACATTTAAATTAGAACATAGGCCGGAAGTTGTGGCATAGCAGTAATTTGACAGAACTGATGTAGAGTGTGTTGCATATGTTCTTCCTATGTAGCTAAAGGGAATATATTTATTTTATAGCTTCTTGTTTGTCTGGAATATTCCTTTGAGATTATGTTTTCTCAGAGTTAACTGTCTGGGATCCTGCTATAATTCTAGTTAACAAATAACATTTTAATCCCCTTATTGGGCTAAACAAAAGGAAATAAAAACACTTCTTTTATCTATTTTTTTTTTTTTGTGGTGCAGACTTTTTCATACTAATCCATTTGCTCAGGCTTTCAGAACACTAAAAGCTCCAGTGATTTTGCTGAATCCAATTAATGCACACTTAGTGCGATTAGAGATATCATAACAAATGATGATAATCAAGAAGCTTCACTTCCTATTGGGCACCTTTAACCCTGTTGTATTTAGTGTTTGAAACCTTTGTCAGTATATAGCTTGAAGTTTCATTTTGCAACTTGATGAAGGCAAAATGCATTTTGTTGGAAAAAGAAACAGAGACCTTAGAGATTCTTGTATTCTGAACATCTGGTTTTGACAACATAGCAGGATTTAATGACACTACTAGCACTTGAAGCAATCTTGCCTCTATTTGAGTATCCATATATATGAGGAAGAAAGTTTATATTGCTTCTATCTGAAAGGTAGAATGATTCTGTGTCACACATGCAGATAAGATACAAAAAACAGTATGCAACTTGAAAATAGATAGAAGTTGTCATATTACACTAGAAATATGAATATTAAATCCTGTAGAACAGATAAGGTTAGCTTGGTGAATCCTATCTGTATAGAAAATACAGAGTAAACTTAGATACTTGTAGAAATTACAGGCAATAAGAATAAGTGGAAATGGTGGTGTAAAAATAATAATTTCACCATTGCTCCTGAGTTACAAGCAGGCTTTTGTATTTTTATAAATTTACAAATGTCTACAACACAAACTGTCATGTTGGTGGGACAATGGGTGAAGTGTTTTTAGGATAACTCAGAGTAGTTATATTGGTTTTGCCTCAAAACACTTATTCTTTTTGCTGCTATATGTTTTATAGCAGCAGCATTATATTAATGCTTAAGCTGTAATCAAAATTAGGCTAATAGTTGGCATAAAAGAATAAAGAGAGCTACTGATCAGGACTAACTTTTCATTGTGTATAGATAAGCATATATATTCATATATGTAATACAGAGTAAATTTCTGAATGTTTTGGACCATTTTGCAGTCTGCATCTATATAGATATGTATAAATACAAGTATATATATTTATGCTATATATATTTATACTTTTATGTATTCTTTCTATCTATCTATCTGTCCATCTTTCAGCAAAACTAACAGAATTCTTTTCCTCCTAGAAATACTTTCATTCTCTTCTAATCAGGTCTTTATATCCTGTGTTCAGAATTAGGCTTTATATTCACTACTTCTTTACACACTAGTAGTATTTCCCAGTAAAATCAGGAAATAAGTAGTGGGTCTAAGGTATCCTGCATGCAATGTTGACTTTTACCTTAACAAATAAACTTCATGTCTGCTGTATTTTTTTGAAGCTCCTGCTCTCTCAAAAGCTTTCCTTGTGTGTGTAATCCACACTTGAGTATTTCTTGTATGTTGTCAATGGGAAATACAGCAGTAATTCTTCACGTGTGCATTTATTCTCTGACAGAGATCCTGTGTAAATATTCCTTGAGCTTGAATAGTGACAGCATAAGGATCCTGCCTGACTTGGTTTCAGTCACTAATTGCTCTGTCAGCACTATGGTTTTCTCTTCAAATGTTATCGTGCAGTTCTCATTGACTGGCAATGAAGTTAGTGGAAATCAGCTAGAACAAGTGCTGCAGCTTCTAGAAGTGACCAAATCAGAAATCACTTTTCTGCAAGGTATTTTTTCTTAAATGTGTTTTCAGGTATCTTGATCATAAAATGAAAATTTCTCAGAAATGCTTTTAAAATACTTTGTATCTATTGAGTTCATGAAACATTGTTCCTTAATGAATCTGAAATCTGAGAATCTCCCTTCTAGTTTTATAGAAGGGAGATTTATGTATTGCTTCAACGTAATGTTTTTTCATTCTGTCTATGAGTTACAGCGTTTCTTGCAAGCGACATGGAAGATTTATCATCCATTTTCTGATTTTGACATTTTCTGTCACAGTGTTATTTTTCTCATGTATACAGACAGGGATTTCCACTTCAGCAGGGTAATAATGTCTCAAGGGAATGACATGTATAGATTGAAATTACAGGCAATTACAATTGCATATGTGTAAATCGAAATGATAGGCAGAAAGGGGACACTGAGCTGTTCTAAACATTCCTGGTAAATGTGAGGTTGGATGTGGCCTGATTGCTGCCCATATGTTTGAACAGCTCTGGGAAGCGAGATCACCACAAGGAGATCAGGGAGGATTTAGAGGGATGATTTCCACAGCTTTGTTTGAGGAGGCAGAGATGAGTGAGAGATCTGACGGTGCCTTTTTCAAACAGTGGCGCTGGCTCTGCGTGCTGTGAGATGACGGGACACTGCAGTGGAGGAGGAAGGCTGGCTGCAGTTAAAACATGCAGATGATGAAAGGAGTAGGGTGATGAGATCCCTGTAGTGATTCGAGGTTGTATACACTGTATGGCATCCAAGATTACTTCTCTGCCATCAAATAAAAGAATCTTGTCTAAGCTGCTTTAGTTAGCTTCGTGTTCACTGAGGATAGACTACAAATCCTCACACATGTCCAGCCCCTGTGGCAGAGTCAGGGTAATCAAGATTTGCAAGCTTTTGGAACAAATAAATCCCTGGTATTTATACAGACAGATAGAAATCCCTATGTATATGGCTTGCAGAAATCTGTATGTATAGAGCCAGCAATTTGTTTGTCTCCTGACTATCTAAATAACTCCCTTTGCATTGTGTAAATAACTGAAATGTCAGTAAGGTCTAGAAAGGCTTGGGTGCAGTTTTTCTCAGTGCTGGGATGGGAATGTACAGCAAAGGATGCCTTCAGTGCAGGTGACTTGTAAACAGTTAACAGGACAAGTAGTCTAATAAGGGAAAGGGTTTGGATGAAAATACTGAAACAGCTTCATACTGAAATCAGTCTGGAATGCAGTTTTCTGTTGAAAAGATTGCCTGAAATAACCCAAGAATTGTTACACTAGATTGTTAATAGTCCATTTCTCAATACAGGGAGTTTAAGACTAATTTCAAAGAAATGGAAAGACCTTTGATGTTAGCAGCCATACAGGCTGGGAAGTTTTCCTTGAGGCAGAGGTCAGGTCAGAGAGAGCATGGAGCTGACTGCTCCATTTGCTCTGGAGCAGCCAGAACTCCAGGCCACCATGAAGGATTGCTGTCCCTGAGAGCAGCATGTGCTGGGAAGTCTGTTCTGCAGACCCAAGAAAGAAGGAATGCTATCATATTAATGGTGACACGAGCAAAATTAATAGATGCAAATTAGAAAAAAAAAAAAAAAAAGGCTACGTGAACTTGTGGTATGCCAACTGTAAGTAATTCTACGCACAAGGTATTATTTCCAAAGGCAGCATTTGAAAAATTCCCTGTGATCTTTAGACTTCTGTTATATCCTGTAATTCCCTTCAAACTGTTACTGTTAGCTTTAGGGAGAAAGTTTGGTACCGTGTAAAAATGTGCAAAGCCTTTATAAATTAATTTTCTTTTTCAGGTCATACATGTTAGACAATTTCTTCTTTGCAGTTGCTGTGAGTGCTGATAAACCCACTTATTTCTGTGCAGCATGATGCAATTTTTCTTTTTCTGCAAAATGGCTTTATCTGTGGCCTGCTTGAATTTAGTAAATACCCATTTTTGATTTGACATTGATCTCAAAAACTCCTGGCTAAAAAAAAAAATGTAGAAGGTATTATTTCAAATGAAATATAAATTAAGATAATGGTTCAACAGACATTGCTAGGGCATGTATTCTTTACTGTGTACAGTATGTCAACAATTTTGACAAAATTTCAATGTCAACAATTTTGACAATTATGAATATTTTGGTCCTGTGTAAAAAAATAGTCTGCAAAGTCTTATTCATCCAAAATACCATAAAAGGTCTATGGAAGATGTATGGGTCTAGTCCAAATGTTGTCATAATAAGGAGTGACAATTTTATTTCTTCTTGTAAGAAAAGGCAGAAGTGAGGTTGACCTGTGGATCACAGGAAAGTTGAATTTAATGCAGATGCAGTTGTTAAGGATCAGTCATACTTCAGCAATTAAGCACTGCAGATAAGATAAGGATTAGTCCTAAAAAACTGTTACCGATACTGAAATCCTAAGTTATTACTTACTATTCTAAAGATGACTTAGAGATTCTTGTCATCTAGTAAGAACAAAAAAGAGATTATTTAAAACTTAATTTGCTTGTGTTATGGAAGGCACACAAGAAACAACTGTACTGATATGAACTGTGCTTTACAAAACGCCCTGGAGATTCCAACCCAACTTTTAAACACGCAAATGAAATTAACCTAAACCCCCACACACTATTTTCTTTTATCCAGTGTTTTCTCTACTGTTTAAAGAAAATGTTCAGGAAGGAAAAAACAAAAAAAAAATCAGTCAGTCAGAAGTGTTCTCCTCAATTTATAAAGAAGATAATTGTTATTCTATATTGGGGGTTTTCTGAAGGATAATTTCATTAGGAGACAAGGAAAGGAGCTGTGCACAGATATCCTTAAAGCTTCAGCCACATACAGAGGTGTAGTCAAGGCATGCACCACAAAGAGCACTGAGCTCTCAAGTGTTCAAATAGTTGCCTTATTTTGCAGTAAGATTGCAACTGCAGAAAATGAGTAATTTCACTGAAGTGAGAAAAAAATCAATGGTGCTATTGATGTGCCTGCCCCAGCTGAGGTGTAGGTGGCATTTAAAAGATGAAGTGTGGAGCCAAAGCTGTCAATCTCACCATAAAGATGGCCCGATTTTGCCTAGTTAAAACCCATTAGTTGGCTGAACTCTTGCACACTGGTTATGTTTCAGGAGGTTATTTTTGAATGTCAAGCACTTGCTTGGGCAGGCAAATTTCTCTTCTTAATTCCCCAAGGTTCATGAGGTCATCCTGTGTTTCTTGTGAGTGCTTTGCCAATTCTCATGCAGCGTGGAGTCAGAGAGAAATATCAGAGTAAGGTGCTATTTTAAATTTTTTTTCATAATAGTATTCTTGAATATATTACTGTGGCTGTTCTTTAGACTGGTTATTGATTTACTCATTTAGTAAACTGGTCTAAAATGTTTTTTTGTAACATGATTGTCACTTAAAGGAAGTATTACTGAAGACATTACTAGACATTTCCACGAGTCCCACTGATCTAGGAGACAGTAATTGTTGCATGAGAGGGGTTTTAAAGTGCATGGCGTGATGGTAGAGCAGGAATTGCTCCATCTAATTCATCTTCAGAAGATGAACTGTCTCATTTCATTTACAAGAGAAATGGAGGAGAATATTAATCAAGAGAGAGATAATTTTCAGGGCTTATTTTATTATTGAGATATGAAACAAAGTAATTCAATAGGCAGATCTGAAGGGAGCGTTCCTTTTGTCTTCCTTCCCTGTACTCTGGGGTTATGCTGGGATCTGCCTTCCTCTCAAGGACGACTGAGCTTTCTGCTGGTGTTTGCAGCAGACTCCCTGGTCTGCTCTGGGAGCATCTGCTCAGCTGTCTGTACAGAGCTGCTACCTGGCCCTTCCTAAAGGTGTGGTGACACATGGCAGGACAGCTGCACAGCAGCTCAGTGCCTTGCTGGGCAAGATGTTCAGGAAGAAAGGAGATCATGTTCCTTGCATCCCGTTTCCTTTCTTCATGGCAGATAAGGAAATGAATGCCTAGATGTGCATGAACTCCTTGTATTCCTGAATTGCTTTTTGAAGGATTGCTGTTGTGATAGCCAATAATAAGGATAAACCTCCACCTTTTGGTCATACATGTGCAGTTAATCTGCTTTATGGAATTCTGCAAACTTGTTCTGCAGAAGGCAGGGTAACACCAATACTGTCATGCTCCCATTAATGTGTTTCAGGCTTATTTTATTGGTTTGCATATTGTAGCAGGTGACACAGTTATGCAGGGTAAATCTTGAAAGCCAAAGCTGATTCAATATATACAACACAGAAGTAATTGATAGATTTCAATCAAAATCTCTGACAACTTGGAAGGCGTTTAAAGGATTTGTTTCTCATTTCTTGATGATCTTTGATTCCTGAAAGAACTCACCATGGTGTTTTCACAGGAAAACAGGTCATGTTATTGGGTTGAATATTGGAAGTGGTGTGCTTTTGTTTTTTTGGTGGGTTTGTTTTTTTGTTGTTTGTTTGTTTTTCATAGTGAGGTGAGTAAGATGATGCCTGCACAAATCATTCATTTTTCCTTGAACTGTTACAAAGAAAAGCGCAGGCAGAAATAGAAGCTAACAGTCAATGTTAAATATAGGGGTTATCATTTCAAATTAATAGAGTTATAAACCAGGACAAGTACTGCTTTTCAGAGGCACTGAAGAAGATAAGTATTTAAATGTTTATAGCTATCACCAGCCACATAAAAGTTAACATTCTCACGTTACTGACAATCGTGATTGTATTTCAATATTGACTTCTATTAATATGAATTGAGTAAGGATTGGCATTCTTACTTCATGTGAATTCTCAGTATTTCAAGAAAATTGTATTCTCATGAAGGATCAATCCTGAAAAATTTATATTCCTGAACATTATAAAGAAAAAATAATGGTCTTAAAAATGCAGTTGGTGTGTTTGCTTGTGGGAATATATATTTCATATTTCTTTTTTAAATTTAAACTATTCTTCTTTTTCCTTAAAATGTGAAAGGCTTTGAAGTTTGTATTAAGTTCACAATTCATGTGGTCTAGCTTTACTTTGAAAATGTAGAAGCAAGCTATTTACCAAATCAACCTTATACCATAAAGGAGTTAATTTAATCAATTAATTTTTCCTAGTGAAAAATGTTTGTTAAGAAATACGTGAAAAAATGATACCCCAGGCTCTGCAGGCTGAGAAGGAAGACTGACATCTGAAGGAGTTGGCAGTATTTGGATTTTACAGTTAGTGTTGTTTAATTGTGATGTTTGGAGTTACCCTATCCTCATTTGCAAGTAAGAAAATACAGCTGAAGAGAGGATAAGGTAATCTTCATGTCAAGAAAGACAGGTGTGATGAGGAGAATCATCTCTCCCACAACACAGCAGTCATGTTCACTTCAAAGTTATCATGTGTCCAGCAGAGATACAGATGCCCCATTTTCAGGTTCAGATTTAGAAACTTCTTGTGGGTTCTCTCTAAAATCTGGGTGATGACCTGCAGGAAGAACTTAAGGATGCTTCACAGTAATCTCTGTGGAGATGGAGGCACTCTGCTGTGTCTCAGCTCAGGAGTCACTGCTGCGAGTTTCATTAAATGGCTGGCAGCTGCTTCTAGGGGAGTTTCATTATTGGTTTCCAAATCTTCCAGAACAGCTTTGTCCAGCCCTTGTTCTCGTTGCAGCTAATCACAGATTCTTAAGCACTTGGGCCTTGATGGGGAGATATCTTCCTCCACACAGCAATTATTGATCCCTGCCACAGAATAACAGGACTGACATTTGAGGAGGATGTGTCAGAGAATCTTTTGCAATAAACCATATGGTCCTCAGGTCTGCTCTGTACCAAGTGTTTTTAACAAAATATCTGCTGGTTTTCTACAGACTGCAAGAAGCAATCTTCTGACAAATCAGAAGGAAATCCCTTTCTTCTTGTCATTCTTGAGAAAGAAATAACGATAGGATGAAATGTGGCAAAAATTACAGTTTTATCTGTTGCTATTCCTGAGGAGTACCAGATTTCTTGCAACTTCTGTGTTACTGATAGGAAAAATGAGATGTGTTTTGAAGCCCAAAATATTACTTGTTCCAAGCCTTTACTTAGGTTTTTGAAATGGGTAAATTTTGAGGAGAGAGAAGAGGCAAAAATAGACCAGGTATCTCTGTAATTGCTTTCACACCTATCTGCAGATACCCTGAGTGCAAGTAATTTGGCAGAGCTTCCAGGGTAGGTGAAGAAACAATAAACAGCTTTTCTTGCACTAGGCCAGACTCCTCCAGCTAGTAAGAATATTCACAGCTAGAGCTAACAGCCTGTGTTTGTACAGAGTTATATCAACCTGGTATTAGTAAGGGAGACCCAGGTATACACCCTGTTCAGGAAAATGAGAACATGCTCTTTGATGTGTTTTGCATCCAGAGGTCTGCTTATCCCATTGCCAGTGAAGTTTAGTGGAGGAAGATGTGGTGGATAGGATGAGTCTGTTCCATGCCTTGCAGAATTTACTTTCTGTGTCCATGTGCCCATTAGACACCTGACTGGAAAATGCACTGGAACTTTTTTGTTGGAAGCACAAGAAGAGTTTTGTAGGCAGGAAGAAGAGTTACTGAAGGATAGATATACTCTTAAGTAATTTTTTGGCATGTGAAAAGAAGACTTGAGCTTTTGAGGAAGGAATTTGCTAATAACTAGGATTTTTTGATTTTCCTTCTTGTACATACAAACTGAATTAATGATGGCAGCTCAGTAATGCCTTACAGCAAGTGGGCAGAAAAGGGGTACAGAAAAGTCATCTCATCTGTTACATCTGACTCAGATATTTCAAACAATTTTTATTATCTAAAGGCCACTTCTTGTAAGCTTTTTTTAAATTTTAGTTACATCTGTTGTCACTAATTGGTAGTGTGTGGTTTTACACTCCACAGTTTACTAAAGAAGTGGAAGCTGGAGTTAAATCTGATGACTGTGTGCTCACTTCAGTAGGCTGTTCAGGACAACGATTTGAAATGTTCCAGAAGTCACGCAGAGCACAGAGCTGTGGGCAGATGCCACGTGGGCTTTGTACAGTCTCCAGTGAAAAAAACAAATTGGCTTCTCTTAAATGACCATGTTTCTTCTCATAGTGAGGGATATAATCATATTAATGAAAACTTTGCATAGTCTTAACACAGACTGCTGCTTCTCTAATCCATTCTCATGTGCAGTAAGTGGAACAAAAACTTTTTTCTCTTTTTTTTTTCTCTCTGATAAGCAAAGTCTACTTTCATTGAAACTCGATGTAGTTGCTTTTTCTCAGTGTCATTATTTACAAAGAGATTCAAAGCTGAGCCACTGGAGTTTTGCATGTGTTGCTGACAAACAAGATGTTACAGGAAAATAGCCCCAAGACTTAACGAAATATGTTGAATTGCATTTGCTGTAGCAAATATATTCATTTCCTCTTGGAAAAGATTTAGGATACTTCTGTGCTCAGTCTTACAAGGCAATCCTAGAATCTAGTCCAAGCAAATAACATTTGCAAATGCTGTATCTGTGCTGATTTTCCGATTTCTGCAAACAAACAAAAGAAAAGGAATTGAAAACATAATGAAGTAAAAAAAGTTCGACTTCAAACCAAACTAAATCATCAAGCTCCTAAAGCTTGCAGATAGTGGTCTTGGTTTCTTCACATGCTATTTAGGTGAATTGGATTCTACTCAATTCTTTCAGAAATTCAAGGGAGAAAAGACAGTAAAATTGTTTGGGTACAAAATCACTTTCCATGCACATTGAAAGTATCCAATAACAAGTATTGGATAAGAATCTGAATAGTATGAAAATTATTGAGGTCAGTTAGGTATGTGAATTTATGCTGTGAACTTAGTTTTCACTAAGAAACTGATAACAGGATGTTATGAAATATTTCATTGTATTTAATAGCTTAAAAATGAGTGGGACCAGTTTGTGGACAAGTCCAAAATTTTCTGGGACCATACCGATGGTATCCCAGCATGATGATAGTACAGACAATAAGAAGTGAAAACGTGGTCCCATTATTGTTGCAACTAAATGTACAGTGCTCTGAGGCATGGCGCCAGAAAACACCATTGTTCTTGCACAGCTTGTTGAGTGTTAATACCTCATAATCAGATCTGGTTTCATTTGCTCACTTAGTCACCTAAAGTATCCTAGCTGGAGGCTCTAAATTATGGCAACTTCAAATTTGGCCTCTCATAAATCAGTAATCAAATTATTGAGGCTGTTACCCTGGATGCACCAAAAGTAGGTTTAGCATTCCTGTTTACAGACAGTTCTAAATCTATGCCTGGTGAAGATTTTATGGTTTTCCACTATGATTTGTGTGGGGTTTTGGTGCATGTGCTTGCCCCTTTTGATGACGGATGTATTTGGTGCCAGTGGCTCTGTTGGCAAGCTGCAGGTGGAGCTCTGGGTGGTGGGAGCCCAAGGCAAGAGTCCCTGAACTGTCAACCCTTTGCATGACAAAAGGCACAGGGACCTGTGGCACAGCCAGGTGAGTGGCACAGCTGCAGGAGCCCAGCACTGGGGAAGAAGAGCAAGACTTGGACCTGCTTGGACTGTTAGAGGATAAGAACCCAGAGGTTCCTTTGTTGGGGTCCCTCCTTGGAGGAATCAGCTCAAGCAGTTTCTGTTCCTGCACCGAGAATAATTTGCTTTATGGAAGAAGGGTATCTTAGACTCTGCTCTGGGAAGCCTGGGCTAGAACTGGTGAGGAATCCTGGTCTGAGTGTGTGCATGGGGGAGTGCAGGGAGTCCCGTGGGGACCTCTTTGGTCTCCGGAGCCACTGCTGGGAAGGGGCTTGGGTCCCGGCAGTGAAAGTCTTTGGAGCTGGGAGTGTTCCTGCCGGGGAGACTCGGGAATGGTCAGACTGGGAAGTTTCTTTAACACTTTGGGAGTCAAAGAGGGGAAGAGTGTACTCACCCCTCAAGAATAAACACCCTACTTTCCCACTGACATTAAACCTCCGGCAGGTTTGGCAGTCCTCACAGGCTGGCTGTAGCATCTGCCCGGCACCACAGCTTCCTCTGAGTGCCACATAGGGCTGGGCATCCCAACCCGGGGATTCCTGATGGTGCCAGCACCGGGGAACCCCCAGATGCTGGTGTTCCTGCGAGGACGCCTGGCTAATGCCATGCCCTTCCTCCTTTGTCTCCATGGGGAGGGAGTGAGCCCGCAGGATGTCCCGGTGCTGCGGAGGCTGCTGGGGTGGGGCTGGCTGTCAGGGCTGTGCAGGAGGCCTGGGGGAGTGTGTTGCAAGGTCTCTGCCGCTGCTGCGTAAGCGTGTGCAGCCCTGCAGCTCCACCTTCCCCGCTCCGGAGCTGGAGCTGGGCGCTGCTCCCACCGTGGCGAGGGAAAGGAGCCAGCCGCTCGCAGCACGCCAGTCATACTTCGCTCCCTCCCGGCTGACAGTGTGTGCCTGATTTGTGAAAGCATACGCAATGCAGTCTTGGAGAAGGGTGTGTGAGTGGGGGGAGCTGGCATGAGCCACGGCATCCTAATGTCGCAGTCGTTCTTCAGTCTCCCCCAGACAGCAGCCGCTCCTCTTGCCTGCACCAGCCACTTACTCATTCACAGCGCAAATGTTCTTGTTTGTATGACAATGCTAATTGAAAGAGCTGTTCCAACTTCAGTAGCTATTTGTTTGGTTATATCACAGACAGTAACTTCTAACTTAATAAACCAAACAGACAAATGTTCAGGAGTTGCGACAGCAATGTTAAAGTGTTTGGTGGTTTTTTTCCCAGTGTGACAGCGTGAATGAAAAACAGTCCCCATCTGCAGCTGGCTTGTAAATGTTTAGAAAGAACATTCTAATAATTCTCATCTCTGATCTTCTAATTTAAATGAAAGATAGCCTAGTTTAGATTAGAAAATTGTAATTCCCAAATTCTGTGATCGGTTACTGTAGCCTACTCATTATTTATTTATTTATTTATTTATTACTTTTTCCATGTATAAATATAAAATTCACACACATAAAAAATCTGAATTCTTATTACCCATCATTTTACTTGTATTATTAAGCCATCTTGATGCACTATTTGATTCCATGTAATAGTCACGATATGTGCAGATTTTGTATCTTAAAGTGGGCTGGCTACTCCACACTAGAGAGAGTATCTGTCAGTGGATGCAGGAGAGCCATCAGCAAGAACATATGAATGCAGGGTTAGAGTTATGAGGATTATGTGGCAACTAGAGGAGAGTTTTGTGCTTTTTTCATCCTAAACATCCTTCTTCAAATCCCAGTGCACTTCCAGTGCTGCACTTTTCTCTCATGCAGACTTCAGGCATTGATCACCTGTTATTTTACAGTATGAAACCCTCTAGTCCATGTGCAGATCTAATCTCCTTTAGAAAAGGAATTGTGACCATGGATGGTTTTGTTCGTTTCAGCTGGTTTATTTCAGTTTGAAAGAGACCAGGTGAGGAGCTTGGATCTAGAAATGAATTACAACTACTTTACAGTATTGTTGGCCACTGCAAGCATGCTTTGACCTTAAACTAGGTTAGAGATAAATCTTATTAACAGTACTGATTTGCAAACAGGTATATCCTCTGGCAGTAGTAATGAAAGCCAGAAAACTTATTTTACCACTGTTACAGAATAGAAATTCCTACTCTATTGTTCTCCAGCATATTATTTGGGCTACGTCTTTCTCATGCTAGTGAACACATCACTATTAAATCATACCATAGGAGAAAGCACCTTTATTCTCAACTCTATGTTAGCCAGATAGGAAATCTAAAAGTCTGCATGGTTTTATAGGGGATGTTTTTTGGGAAGCAGTGCCAGGGTCCATACTGTACAACCTGGCCTAGCATCTGTCATTTCTCAATGATTTGAATAATACATAGCATTTGAAATTTCTCAGTTGCTGCTATTAGGCAAAAGCATGCTAAAAATGGGGATTTAATTTTTTTTAAAGACCAGTCACACTAACTTGCTGTCTCTGCGAATTCTTTTTGTAGTTAAACCAAAGATTTTTATGCCATCTTCAGTTTTAGTGTTTAGTGTTGTCATCAGATAAAGTAAGCATAGGTGTTTCAGAGAAATACAAATATTTAATTTTAAAAATTGCCATTCTGAGTAATTTTCTGTAGGATTTGTCTAGATGTAAATGTTTTCTGTTAGTCGTGCATTTGTTTGAAACCTAATGGAAGAATCTGGCAGCAGGAGCTGCCTAATAAATGAAGCCTACCTGCCAGACACCACCAGATGTTTGGAAAAGGGAAGTCTTTTAAGGAACTGTCCCTTATGGTTCCTTAAAATTGCAGAACCAAGTTTTGCAGGTTAACACTTTTGTAAATTTTCTAAGATTCTTACATGCACAACAGAATTCCAGTGCAAACGCAGTTGATTTAAGAAAAGAAATTACTGTGCCAAAGATGTGATGACAACTGAGACAATGTGCAATGAAATGTTCCAACTTCCATCAGAAATAATGACATTCTTGGCTGAGTGGAGGTGTTTTAACTAAATACCGACAATTCATCGTAATCAGTGAACCTATTAGCTGTGAAATTTGATTCTCTCATCATGGACTGTTCACTTACATACTTCAGATAAAAATAAATTTGCATATCATTCCAAGCCTAACATTGTGTACCTTCTTAAACACTCCTGTAGCGTTTCTGTGGTTTAGTAAAGTGAAGCCTCAAATACTTTTTCAGGAAGAGTTGTCTCATGATTGACAAGAATCAGTAGTTAACAGAGCTGTTCTTTATGTCAGCAGTCTGATGCTTCAGTGCAAAGTTGACTGGCTCCAATTTGTTGTCTGATCAGCAAGAGAGAAGCAATTGCTTCTTCCTTGACTGCTTCCACCTTTTACTAGTGACTTTTGCCATCAGGGGAACTAAATGGGAAAATACCCTTAATGGAGTAAAAATATTTTCAGAAATGAAAATTATTGGCCTGAATAATACTCCAGTCTTGTTAACTAATAATGGACTTCCTTCTCCATTACCAACACTGAAGAAAGTAATAGGGCTTTTCAGAGACATACCTGTAGTGGGAAAAAAAGGGTTTTTTACTTGTATTTTGCACAAAAAATTTATTTATTTGCTAGAAGCCTGGATCTGTTTTATGTGGGGAGATACATCCTTTGGCTGCTTGCAGAATCGTTGCAAGATTTAACTGCTATGTGACCTCTTCTGTGGAAAAGTTAAAATAATGAAAGCAGTAAGCTTTCTCTTGCAGGTCTTAAGTTGTTGTTGTGCAGGATTCATATGATCTGAAATTGCTTCAGGCACAAATGGGGCACTTGCACACTGGCAGGTCATCACAAATGGTTAGTGGAAAAATGAAGCATGGGGAACATATATAATTGAGTGGCTTTGGGTCTAATTCTATTCCTGTTGAAAGGGAAAAGAAAACAATTACAGCTTGCTTACACAAATAAGAATCACATTTGGGAACGACAACATGACACAAGAGCGGTGCGAAGGGAGTTGAGTGCATTTTCTGCTTCTCTGGCTTTGTCTTTTGTGGCAGGAGAGTAACTGAACTAAGGATGTATTCAGTAATTTAAAGTTTAAAAAGCATAAAACTAAAAGCATAAAACTCTAGAATTTTTAGTTGAAGTTAACTAGCAGGGTGTTTCCTCCTTTTGTTGTGGTGAATGACTTGATTTTTTCCTGGTTATATAGTGGAGCAGCTGCAGCTCAACAACTCTTGGATGAGAAGATTTTTCCCTTGCTGTGATCAGTTTGTGTTTCTTTCACCAGCTGCCAGGAGCTTGTATTTACCCTCGTGAGATACAACACAACATCCTTTAAAAACAGTGATTGTCTTTCCCTTGGCTGCTGAATCTCATCACCTCCAGTTGCCTATGAAGGTATCCAGCTTCAGAAACTGCAGTAGTAGGAGCTGATTGTATCAGGAACACAGTGAATAATATGTTGAAAATTTGCTGAGAGTTTTCAGATCAGCAGCCACAGCATTGACTAGACAGCCATTTCCTCCAAAACTTAATTCCTGTGTCGTATTGTCACCTTTTAGATTAGAATCTCCAGACTTCTTAAAAGACAAGAGGTGTTTTCTCTGTTTAAAAGCAAATGTGCGAGGGAGTTGCTTTTTTTACTTTGTTCATGTTTTTTATTCTCCTTTAACTCTACTGCTAGTCAAACACTAGATGTGTTTGGTTTTTGCACCCAGTTTGTTGAAATTGAATCTAGAAAGCTGAAATCTTAGACAGTGTTGACCAGCTGGAATAGTGGGATAAAAGGGAATCATTACAGAACCATTACCACAGTTGTTAATTTCTCCTGCTGACCATCCTGTTCAATGTACATAAAGATGGATTCCACAGAAAATTCCTGGTGATATGATCAAATCATAATGATAAATCTTTCTTAATGAAACATCCCTAAATTGCCAGTGCAATCTGGTAGCTGCTTTAAATGCATTTGGGGAAGGCATTAGCTCTTCCACTGAGTTTCAGTCCATTTTATCTGTGGATAAACCGTGTATTTTTGTACTTAAAGCTCTCCTTTCCAACAATAATGCATTAATGAAATAACGCACGGTAAACTGTGACAATGCTTTAAGCCCAAGGAAAAAACCCGGAGCTTTATCTCCTACAAGTCCCTAAATTAATCTATGAAATTTCTGAGTACCACCACTGTTTGAAGGTGATGGATTATTCTTCTGTGTGTAAGAATGCTGTTTTTTCAAATGACCACCTGTCATCTAGAAAAATAATTCTGAATTTTTAAAAAACAACCCCGATCAATGTAGCTGACTAGAATTCAGGTGAATTCTTCATCTGTCCTGTGTTACAGATGTCATTTTGAACATCGCTATATTGAATTCTGTGGCAATTGTCGCTGTCAGATTTGCATTTATACTTACTGCAAATGCATTAGTAACTTACCATTGAAATAAATTGTGTGATATTTGTAAGCCTTCTGTCCTGCCTCTGCCATCAAAGCACTCAATGATTTGAAGAGGAAAAAGAGAAAAGCCAACTTTTAGAAAGAATACTGAAAAAAAGTTGTAATTTGTTATTTTAAAAACCTTCACAGAAAACGACAGCAAAGTGGGCCATCATTTTACATTGTGTTTTTGAAACATTTGAAACGTTTGTATGAAGAAAGCCAGCATATCACTTCAGCCCTTAATATACAAAAGTAGGATTTTTCATAAAAATACCTTTAAACCAATTTGTCAAATTCAGATTTTCCTTACAACCAAAATATGTGGGTTTTTTTTTTTTTCATGCTAGTGTGTTTTCTTTTTCATACTTACCCAAATATGAAAAACATGTCCATTTTGTACAGACTATAAAGGAGACAAAGTGCAGGCAAGGAAATCATCATAAAACTCATGAACTGGAAAAATGTAAATACATTGCGTCTTTAATGCATAAATAAGCTGTTTTGTGTTCCTAAGGCTATTAGCTCTTAAGGCCTAATGATTTAGCTTCCTGCACAGAATCATCAGACTTTAATACTCATATTCCCTTTCAACTCTAGAAGATTCTCTCTCTAATTTCCATATTAGCATTTGGTAAATACAGCATTTATCATTCAGTATGCTGCAAAGATAAGAAAGGGCTGGACACAGCTCTGAGGAAACTAGAATAATTGCTTTATATGGCCACAGACATATCATTAGAATGAAATTGAAACTGAAAGATGTTGGGCTGTAATTTATCATCGGGAAAAAAAGTGAGGCTTGTACTATTAACATACAACAAATTGAGAGACCTGTATTCAAAAATACAAATTAATATATCAGTGGAAAAATTATATTTATCTCCACGTCCTGGACTCAGTCATATGGGTGTGCACCTTCCAAGCACAAGTTTCCAGTGCCCAAACTCTGTTTTGCTGTGTGCCTGCTCTGAAGACAGTACTTTGCAGGCACAGGAATCTTCCAACTGCTTCTAGAAACCTGAATACCTTGATAACTGCTCTGTCATATCTGACTATCATCCCACCTTGGCAAATTGAAAGAAATTCAGTCACATTTAGAGGCATTAACAGTTATGGAGGAATAGAGCATTTTAACTTAGAATGAATGACCAAACCTATGTATTCATGCACGTGTCCATGTCATAAGTGATACCATTTTCAGTTACTTTTCTGTAAATCTCTTAACAAAATGCTTTTGATCTGTACCAGACGTCTCTTAAATTCAACCTTGCTATGAAGAACAGTAATATCAGTAATAGTGATACCTGGGAGTTAGGGAATGTGGTTGGTTGAGCTTGGCTGGATGCCAGGTGCCCACCAAGCCTTCATAGCTGGTCGGGGGGGAGAAAATAAGATGGAAGACAGCTCAAAGTTGAGATAAGGGAGTTTAGAAAAGAAGAAGTGAGAGTTTGTGCGTGCACAAGCAAAGAGAAGGGAAAAATGTTATTCTCTACTTCCCATCAGCAATATTTGTAAGTAATTTGTAAGTAAAGTTATATCATTTGGTGATAGCAGTAAATATTGAAACCCACCAGAAAATATTTGGGCATCTCCCTGTGTATTCTCTTATGGGTACAAATGTCTATTGACATGCAGAGGATAAGGAGAGAGCAGACAGAGAAACGTAAAGATGGAAGAAACATTTGTTTCTGCAGATTTGTCCTGTTTCTGTGCTTCCATGGAAAAGGGAGAATGAAGACACAAAGCAGAATAGTTAAATGTACATGTTGTCCTTTTTTATATACAATTTTAAGGTAAACAAAGGGTAATAAACAAGTCTGTCTTGAATATTATAATATGGCTTCTAATTCAGATGTTGAGAAGAACAATTTCCTTGGCTTAATGTACCTGTAAATTGTTTCTGTATTCCTATTTCAGACATCATGCTGACAAGTAAGTAGTTAAAAGAAATTTCAAATTTTGGCATCCTGAAGGATTTTGTGAACTTTTGTTTCTGTCATACAAGTGAGGATGTTCCTAAAGAGAACAAGTACTTGATCAGTAAAATATTTACAGAATACAGTTTAAACTGAAGCTTGACTGTTACTGGAAAAGGAACACATTTGGAGCTAAATTAATAATTAATATTAGCTCAAATTAATAAATATTTAAGGAGATAGAATGCAGAGGCCTGTATAGGAAAACAGGAATTTCCTATTTTAAAGTCTGCCTACAGTCAGTGGATTGTGATTGCTTGACTTTTGGTTGTGAATTTGATTTGCCATATGGCATGGGAATAAGGGACCTAGACTTACCGCAGGAAGATAGTATTGATATGCAGACTGAAATGGAAAATTAGATTTCCTTCCTAGAGCACAATAAAGAGTATGTTGGAGGTTGACTTAAGACTCTGTTCTGGCAAGCAAGTGTACAAATTCAGTTTAATGTGAGTTTCATGCTTTCAAACTGTGACTTGAAACCTGCTGACACTGTTAGAGCATTAATGCTTTTAGTTTGTTGTTGTTGGGTGGTTCCTGTTTTTTCTCAGCTATGTGTTCTCAAACTGACACACAGAGTCCAAGCGATGCTGCTTATCCTTGCCTGTGTAATTAGCCTTCAGTGGTCAATATGGAAATCACCTTTTCAGGGGTTTTAAACCCCTTTTTTCTGTGCCTTTTTCTCTATAACTAGAGGTGGAGTGCATAACAGAAAAATGAACAAATTTTAACCTGATGGGACAAATACATTGATACATATTCCTCCTATGAAGTCATGCCTTTTCAAACTAGACTAGAGACTTGAGCTTGGCTCTGTTTAATTAATCACACTGCACAGGGAATCCTAGATTTAAAAAAAAAAACACAAAAAACAAACCCAAAACATTATGTACGGATAATATGCATCAAAGTAGCTTCACTGATAATCCACTCTATTCCTGTCCTTTGAGGATATGATGATTCTGAGCTCTGTAGAGAGGAAAATCACTTTAAAAGCTCTGAGAAGCTATTACAAATGAATGGACATGTCTGGACATGGCAAATCCTTTGTCTTGGCAGCCTGGTAATTTTTATGATGAGCCTTATGTTTTTCAGCATTTCAGTGTCCCAGCGTGAGCTGTGTCAGACAGACCTAATGAGATGGATGAGTTCAGTTTTGAGTGGATCAGGCTCTCTGTCAGAGAAGGTCCACCTGGAGTATTCAGCTAAAAATTAATTTCCAGTCCTACGTTTGAGACTTTCAGGATGGAGGCTGACTGTAGTGTAAGCCAGCAGTAAGCAGAAGGCCTTACGGCTGGCAGGTTACTGCGTGGAGTTTCTTGCTTGCTCTGAGGAACTTGTCTGGTGTAAAAACTGTATAGATCTTTGTGTACTCCCAAGTTCTACTTATTGAAATTAGGTCTGTAGATAATAGTTTTATTCTTAGTTGTGTTCCAATGACAACAGAATGAAAACCACTTCTTTCTAATGTTCTCAGACTTGCAAATCCTCCAGCGCAGAGGGAGAAGTTCTAAACCAGAATGTATTAGATCTACTCTCTTTGAAATTGGGAATTCTGTTCAAGTATTTATTATACATGTATAGGACTTTATAAATTTATAAAAAGAGCTGAAACTGCTTTTAGATTTATAAATACATCAATGTTTTAAAAATATGCTAGTAGTTCAAAGTTTCTGTATTACCACGGAACTACATTTGATTAAGTAACCATCTGGTAAAATGTTTGCTACCAGTGAAAACACTGAATTTTGGATTTTGTATGTGCCAAGTTAAAATGTGGGCAAGAGTTACAGCTGCATAAATTGCGTAGGCAGTAATTGAACCATATACCTTTCAAGCCTACTGCTATCAATCCAAATAAATATTGTTATTCTCAAAGCCATTTTGCTTAGCTGATCCATCTACAGTCAATTGTTTCATCACATTTTACAATTTTCTGAAAAGATTGAGTTGACTTTGAGTAGTACCATCTGTACTAGGCTCCCATGACCTGACTTTTGGTAGACTTAACACAGAAATAATTAGGCCCTATGTTCCATGCATAAACCATCCTTTGATGGTTTGAGTCAGCCTCACTCCTCAGTGTCACAGCATTTGGAAAGGTTGTCTGTGGTTAAATGACTTGTAGATAAAAAGTAGGTGCAGTTTGGCCTTCCTAGAACTTCCCTAGTGCTGGTGTTTTGGGGCATGATGATAAAAACAACAGGACTTCCTTGGAAGAGTTGCTGTAGCTTCATTTCATTGAGAATTGTTTTGACCATTCATGCATCACTGGCTTTGTAGAATGTGGTTGTCTTTTTTATTCATAGCCTGTGGAACATCTGTAACCTTTCCAAAAACCTTCAGCATTCATTCAAAATGCATCAGCAGGTCAGAAAGGTAAAATACTTAAAATAGGAAATTCTACAATGTGTTGATTTTATATTTCTAGAAATTTAACCCGGTACTCATACTTGCCCATCTTCTTTTTTGTCATTTATTACCTTTTTAAGCAATATGATAAGGTTTTTGAGGCCTATTATTTTATTCCTATAAAATGAAAATATTAGAAAGATTAGTATTTGTTCTGCATTGTTGTTACCTGTGGGAGATTGGGAAGACAAGATACCACTGCACACTTGTGTCTTTGATCCCAGCCAGTTTTGAAGTGTGCTTGCCAGAGGTGAAAACAAACTTGTTTTTACAGCAAAAACCATTCTAATGCAGGGGATGCAATACAGTTGTTCTGTTCGTAATTTACCATGCACATTGCTATGTCTTCATTTCAAATACTCATGGAATGACTAATGAAGTGGTGGTTATTTTATAACTCCGTCTCTTTCTCCCTGACATTAAATATTGACGCTACGAGCCTTTTCTGAGAATAATGAGGAGCTTAGGAGAGAGTTTCTTTAACAAACAAAGCCCTCACTAAATACTAATTAATTGGAATTCTGTTGATTACATTTACAGATTAGAGGAAAATTGTAGGATAGGTATTTTGTGAATGCTGTGCTTCATGAACATCGTACAACAATTTTAAAAATTGTTCTGAAATTGCTGGGGATAGTTGCCAATGGGTTGCTGATCTTACCTCTTACTCAAAGTGAAGGATGCTGTGAGCAAGTAAGAAAGCTGAAGAGATGGCTATTATATAGTTTCTTTAAAAATGTAAAAGGAGTAGTGAATAGATAGATTTCACTTCCCACTGCTAAAAATGCAGTTCTTGCTTTCCTATTATGAGTTTTAGACATCTGTAATTTCTGTTATTATTCTTTAAGTGGAGAATGGTGATAGAATATCTTTTGCTGGTATTCTGGGGTAGTTTTATTTTAAATGTTCAAAATTAGATCTTTGGGTTTATTTCAGCCAAGCTGCACTGACTTATTTGAAATTTGTCTTTTATATTCTTTGCCCAGGGTTGGATCCAGGGGTGAAGCTGCATAAAAATCTTTAGAATACAAAGCAGCATTGTCTGTATTGTGAGGTGTGTTGCTGGCTGAGAACCGGAGCGGGTTTGTGCAGTCAGTGCATCATTACCCCGCCATGCGTGGGGATTTACACACTGCACATCAGCCAGGGGCCACTGCACTTGTCAGTCTGGCCAGCCAGCTGTCAAAATGCTTTCAACCTGCTCACTACTTGGTTTTTAAGGAAGTGGGCAAGGAAATAACTCCAGAGAGAGCGAAGAACTATTTCAGTTTACTGGGATGCTCCAAAACGCAAATACATTTAATGTGTGACTTGCTCACCAATTGCAGAATACCTACGTTAATTCAAATGGCTACTACAAGTCACAAACTAACCCGCAATTAAGTGGGGTTATCAGATCTTGAGGGTTGTATTGTGTTGTTTCTGAGTCCTTGTGTTGCTCCTTGTCTTCAGGTTAGGACCATCTCTTTTTTAATCTCCTCTCTCCTTTGATTCCATAAACGTTTTAAGCCCCTGCATTAAACTAATTATTGTCCTGCCCAGTCAGTGTCTACCACAGCCTGCTGACTCAACTCACATTTTTCTCCATTTATTGTAGTCTTCTGACTGCCTGAATCTAGTTCATGTTATCACTGAATTTGGTGAAATGAAGGAACACATCCTTTGTTACAAGGTCTGCTTTGCTTATTCTTCTTGCTTAGCAAGCATGTGACCAGGTTATTCTGGGAGCTGCAATGTGACTAAATAACAATATCTTCCATTGCAGTGCAGGATGACAAAACTCGTGACATTCTGCTAACACTGTGAGAAATCCTTAACACCAATATTGGTGTTTTGGTGTTTTGTTTTTTGTTTTTTGGGTTTTCTTTTGGTTTATGCAACATTTGTAAATAAGGCAGCACATCAGATTAACGTGTGTTGAAAGCTGCATTTTGCTTTTGGACTGGATAGTTCAAATTGTGTAGTAGGTCACACTTCCAAGGTGCCGGAAAGCATATTAGATCAAATTACATATATTTTGCTATAATTTCAAATTAGAATTATAGCTTACTTTCTAATGTATTTTATGTTTTATGATGCTGTGGTATATGTATATATATTATTTAGATACTTTAAAAGATCATCAAGCAGAATTTCCAGAAATAGAGGGTTTGAGTGGCAACTGCTGTTCACATCTTTGGACATAGTACTGGATAGAGTCCTTCTAGAAAACAGTGTTAATTAAGACTCTCCAGTTAACAAATATGCTCGTTTTTACAATAATACAGTTTTACAGTAATGTTCACAAGATGTTCACCTCTACAGGGTGACTGTGTTATAGTATAAAGTAAAGATTATTTAAAATAATCTGCTTGTGGAAGGGGTAAATGGAGGGGAGGATTTGGGATGTGTGTGGGGGAGATCCCTGAAAAGAAAATTTCTAACTGAGCTGGGAATGTGGTGGGGAGAAAAGTGAAGGACCTTGGAACTCTGTGGAGAGAAAGAAAAAAATCCAGCCCAAAAGAGTAAGACATTGCAGCTAATTGAAATGTGATATCCATATGGCAGTCAGTTACTCAGTAATTAGGAAGAAGCTTGGATGGGCAGAGCCCCATTTCTGCCTTGGGATGCCCAGAAGGGCTGTGCTGTGTGTGAGCTCAGCAGGTGCAGGCCATTTGTGTTGGTGTGCTCCATTCACAGCCCAGCCTGGAGTGTGGCATCTGCCATCTCTTCAGTCACTTCAGCCTTGTTGCTGTATGCTGATTATTCTTTACTGTTCAAGCTGTCTTCTAGATGTACACACAGAGTAGAGTCGAGTAAAGTTAAGAACTTCTTGCTGAAATGGGGACAGTTAAAAACTGAAGAGTATTTTTCTCCTCCTGTTAGTGTTTTTTCTTGCCATGCCAGAAATTCTCCTTAGTGTTTTCCAGCCAGATGAGCAGGGCTGCTTAATTCAGGCCGAGCGCTGCTTTTTGAAAGATGGGCACATTAACAGTACTTTCACTGTTTACCTGTTTCCACTGGAAAGCTCCCAGCTTTCTCTCTCCTGCTTAAGCAAAGCTACAGAGAGATCCCCTGGAAAGAGCACTACAAACAGCAGGCTTTGTGACAGGAGGGACTCCTTAAGTCACGTGGAAGTTCCTTCCTCAGAAGTCGCAGGTTTCAGCTCGCTGGCAGGAGGCACTGATGAGCTGGGTCTGCTGGCAGCAGGCACAGCTCTCAGTCACGCCCCTCTGCAGGGAGGTGGCTCTGCTTACACACCCTGTCCTGTCTTCACACCAGGTCACACCAGGTGATTTGTGTCCTGTGAATGCTGTTTTAGCTTGGGGTTGGCTTGTAAGCAGGGTTGGCCTGAATGTCTGTATAGCAGAAAGGTATTGATTGCTGTTGCTTTCAGTAAACAGAGATGGCATGGAAATTGTTTTGCATTTTGTATGGTCGTAGTACTAAAAATAACATCAAAGTAACAAAAGTGGAGAGGTCTGAGATTTTCAAGTATCTCTAAAAATGAGTATTGTCTAGTACTTACAAAAACTTAGCTCTGAGCTGAGACATGCTGATTTATTTTTCACAAACGATAGATTTATAGGTGGTTTTTTTGGCCTTTTCTAAACTTATTTTAAAAGTCAAATGTGTCTTGTCTTCTTGATACTAATCCTATGCATCTACAGAAAAATGAATTGATTTTCTGTATTGATGTGGCTATTTCTGCCCAGGCTGTAGAGGCAGGACATGTTTTTTTATTGATTTGGTCCTGAACTCCCCTGACTCTTGATGAGCACAAATGAAAGAGCCCCTCTGGAGTTAATTCTGAATCAGCAAGGGAACAAGTACCACTGCCTTGGCCAAGCTCTTGTCTCTTCACTGTTTGAATTATGCATTGGGTTACCATCACAGTAATTAGAACAGGATCTGGATATTAATGTATGACCTATAGTAAGGGGGTTGTTCCTTGAGTGCTTGATCTCTGTATAATGATACAAGAAGAGATTTACAGTATAATTGCAGTGGAAGATTGACAGGGCTGCATCCTTTAACAGTCCTGGAAGTGTCTGTGTGCCCAATGAATGTTGTGCCTATTTATGTCAGAAGAACAAATGAAAAGGGATTCAAGAGAAAGATGCATGAGGAACTATTTGCTGATGTTTAGAGCTGTGCTGGGGCAGATTGTGCAGTATTTTCCAGCGCACTGATGGAAAGCAGCTGGGGCACTCGAGGGTTTTAAATTCTGAATATTTCACTTGTAAGCTTATTGGGAACTTGACTGTTGTAGTACTGAGGGGTGGTTTGAAATTTATCTTCCCGGAGACATCCTGGAAGTACCTCCTTTGTTAGGAGATACTAACAAAGATACAGGTCATTTACAGGACACTTCGCAGGACCAGGCATTTTTCTGTAGAAAAACGGTGAATTTCATGAGGCTGGATTCTATTCTCTGTCACTATGGTCAAATGGTTTCAGTGCTGTTCTTCCTGATAATCTCACACAGTGTTGGTGTAGCAGAGGAAGTTTGTGCTTCACAGATAACTTCTTCTGCTTTTTGTTTAATTTTTTCTTGAGGCACACAGGCACGTGTTTAATATAGAAGATTGACTTTTTTTTGAAGAGTTGATGGCAGAACAAAGTAACAGTATGTCTTTAAGAAAGAATAAAATCTTACGTAAGATGCTGCATCATTCTCCAAAATCAGGTCCTTCCAGTAGTGTGGTTTCTCTCCCTCTTTATGCTAGCAGATAAGATGAACTTATTATTTCAATTTTGTCATAAACTGGATTTACTCTCTGGTTTTAAGCACAGCTAAATCACATTGTCAGCACGCTGCTTTGTACTATCATTCTTAAAGAAAAAATCTTGATAATTTTGCTGTATCCAGCCAAAGGCAGAGATAAGGCTGAGCCATTTCTTGTATGTATGTAATTTAAAAATCAGCAGAGAATATTTCTTTCAGAGGAATCAATAAAGTATGAATATAAAATTGTCAGATGATAGCAACTGTGTGATGCAGAGATTAGTGACTTGTCCTTTTATTATCAGAGACTGTGCTCAAGCTTAGATACAACAAATCAGAAATAATAAAATGCTGCATGGGCTTTAGTGGTATTGAACAACAAGAGCTAATGTGTATAATACCCCAGTCCAGCTGGGAAATATTGAGCACCACTCTAATCTCTTGCTCTCTGCTCAGATCAGCTGTGGATTCTCAATCTAGTACTTGTATGTTAATCATTCTTTACTGTCAGGATAAACCTTCTCCACAACAACAACAAAAAAACCAACACAACAAAACCCACCCTAACCATAGTGAATTAGTATTTGTACATACTCATGAGGTAGCAGTCCTTCCTTCAGGTGCAATTCTAGGCAGGCTTTTAGCAGAGCATCAATGAGGAAGCCAGCAGGGCTGAACAGTCTCCTGCTGTCAACAGGAGTGTGGCTAATTCCAGTTTATTAGGGAGGGAGCCCAACCAACACCTTTCTCCTCAATCTTTGACAGTGGTGGTTCCTATGGAAACCTTCCTAGGAATGACCTCCCTTATTGTTTAGGTAAATAAGCTGAAAATTCTTGTTTGTTTTTCAAACAGTATCTAATTTTCTTGGGGATAAGTAAACTAAGAATGGACTCAAGAAGCTACTGATCCAGCCTTTGCAAAATACATTCCATAGATTCAGTGTGTTACTGCATTTCAGTGGGTCTGTTTGCATGCCTAGAGAGCTCAATGACAAGGGCAGGGCATGGCCTTGATATTCTCACTCAGCTCAGAGCTCCAGTTTTAATTACACCTCTGGAAGATCTATGAATTACCTTGTGAAACATCAGTTAATACTTCAAATAATTAGCTTTGATAAATTGAGTGAGTTGGGCACTCCTAAGTAATTGCTTTGTTTCACCTGAGAGACTTCTGCATTTCAGCGGTGGGTTGGCAATTCCCCTGCACACTTTCTACATGTAGCACTCTGGGAATGAACACAATCAGGAGCAGCTCAGGAGGAGCACTTGCATTGCAAGGGTTGCCCAATGAACTGGGGGAAAGAAAAGGACTGTGTTAACAGGGAGAGATTCCATGAGCAGTGGCAGTATTTAAACAAGTAGGTGTTTAAATGAACTGTGATTTATCAGTAGAACATGAAGGATCTCTAGAGTCTGACAAACCCGCTTGAGGTAGCTCCAGCTCAGTTCCACAGAACATTAGTGTCTCACCTGTCTTGTGTAGAGGTAGGCCTTGAAGAGATAAGCCAAAAATTACATCAACTCTAGAAGGGGATCACCAATTTCAGAAATTCATGAAGACAGCAATGGGACTGTCTGCTTGTGGGACTGTCTGCTTCTGTGTGCCAGCCAAGGTCCGTATTGCCAGGCCAGATATGATGACAAGCACAGAGTTTATAATCAAGCTACAGAATCAGACTGGTGACTGGTGGCTTCAAGAAAAATATCTCTTCACTCAAGGTACTGCATTTTATGCATAGGTTTTGCTATCCTCTGCAGTGTCTAACCTAGGACAGTGCTTGTGAAGTTGCATGTATTTTAAAGCACTCTGAGTTAAGGCAGTACCTGCCACCTTCCAAGTCTTGACAAAACATGCCAAGTCAGGATAAACACAATTAATATCTGCTGGAGACTTTTTCAAGCAACGCGATAGCTTCTGGTTCATTATTCTGAAGATTTGCATACAAAAGAAATAAGCAAGCAGTAAAACTGCGATCGTGCTGACACCAGCGTTAAAGATGAATACTTAGTACAGCAAGGTGACGGAGAGCACATATTTGTGTTCCCAATCATCTGAGCTGAAAGACATTTTTAAATGAAAAATTCATTCAGAGACCTGAATTTGGACTGCACTTCCAGTATCGTGTACTGTTCAAGGTAGCACAGAAGATGCAATTTATGCTGTAACAAACTAATTCTAAAACAGGTTATTGTGCCAAGTATAATTTACCATATTAAAAGAAAAAGCAAAAACTTCTCAAAAAGAGGTGACATGAGAGACTTACACAGCCTTCTTTCCCTTTATTTGAATAATTTCTCAGAGATTTGCAAACCTGTTAAGAACTATTTTCATGTTCAAAAGCTCTGTCAACTGGAATAATAGAATTATCAAGTAAATTGTGCTTTTCCTGAGATTTATGTTTCTGTCATACCAAATTAATCTTTTTTCTGCACCTGAAAGTTAAACATATGTTCTCTTGTTTTGTTGTTGTGGTTTTGTTTACTTGTGATTATTTAACCAAAGAAAATTCCATATAGTGATCTCTCAGCTCTGGAGGAAATAGCTCTTTTACCAGTATCACAGTCTTACCTTAACTGGTTTTTAGTTTCTAAAAATGATTTCTTTATTCAGGTTAGCTAATACCTTTTACAGACTGAATTAAATGTAGAATCTCATAAGTTGTTTCACATGTTTCCATTACTTCATGTAAACAATGGAATATCAGGCTCTTCCTCACAGGAATTCCCATGAATTAACATTCTGATGGACTTACCCTTCTAACCTGTTTTCCCCAGTGGGAAACACTTGAAGCACTAAGAAAAGGGAAGGATTGCACAGAAACTAGAGTCGTGTGTTTCTCCATGCAATAAAGACTCTTTATAATTCCCTATATTGAGGGAAAATGGGTTTTCAATCCCTGTGACACCAGTTTTACTCTGTGAGTTTACTTTTGTACGTGTTGGCACATTTGCCGCTGTGGCACCCGGAGCTCCCAGGTGCAATTCACAGAGTTCTGGTTCAGCCAGAGCTGGTGCCCACAGTGTCACCCACCTGCCCTGCAGCTTCCTTCCCTCCCAGAGAAAACTTTAGAAGCCTGGGAATGTTTTTGATGTTAGAAAAGGTATAAAAATATAAATATAATTCTTTTTTTTTATCCCCAGATAAATATAAAAATTCAAGATTTCTTCTGTGTGGGTAATCAATTTTGTATCTTTCTCTGCTTTGAAGATTTTGACAGGCTTGTTATTTTTTTCTTTAGGTGTTTGCATTTTGTATAAACTATTTCAGCTAGCATAAACTTATATAATATTTTAAATCTCTCCTTTGTACTTAAAGATGATGGAATTCAAAAGTAAAGGAAAAAGGTCACCACTGCTTTTCTGTAGGCTTTGCCTTTTTATATATATTGGCTGTCAAATTATCCAGGAATTGTTTAGACTATAAACCTATATTTCAGGGGAAATTGTTTGTGTCCTCTTTATCAGTTGTAGTTTGCTGATTCTACCCGTGAAGGCTTTTATTTAGAGAAACAAAAAACTTGATAGCACCTGCCTCTGACTAATTGCTCTCCATGCAGCCATGGTCTATTGCTTGTGACTACTAGCTGGAGATCGAAGTCTCTTGGTTTTATTCTTACCAGGTACAAAAATCTTCATTTTGTAGACTGCTTGTGAGTATCTGTCACAAAAGCATGAATTGAGTAAAGCAGCTAATTAGTAAGAATGTGGTATCTAATTTGAAGACAAACCACATTTTTTGAAAGAGTTTTTTTATGAAATGAGAGGGATGAAGGTTTCAGCATCTTGGTGCTTAGTTTGTTGTGGAGAAAACATGTTAGAAAATAAGGGCAGAGGCTGCAAAGGAGATTATGGTCATTGTGTGTCCTTATTTTTTATTCACAAGTATTGATGCTTGAGAGGGAAATAAAGTTTGTAGCACTCCCTTCACTGGCAACGTCCCTCCCTCCCCCCACATTCAGTGGTTGGGGGTATGACTGAAGAATGAATAAAACATATAACAGAGCCTGCAGTAGACCTCTGAATAGCCCTGTTTATCAAGTAAACAGAATTAAAAGTTGGAGTTAACATAATTCATTCTATCTAGAAGTATGAATTTCACTGCTCATCCAAGTCAGCCTGACTTGAATAATTCTGGTGACTACTTCATGTCCTGCCTTTCTCGATTACTTTATAAGAAAGGCCAAAAAGACTGGAGCGAGGCTTTTATCTTAGATGCCAAAGGAGCTTGTTTGTTTGTTTGACTGAAGGATGGTGGTGATAGAGTTCTTATGTAGATGTACTACAAAAGCATCTTACCTGGAGCTGGTGTCCGTTTGGGATTGTCATTGTGAAGAGACACATACTTGGTTGTCCCGTTGTGTTTGAGGAGATGTCTGAAACGTGGCAGTGCTGTTTCATCACTTGCAGTTTTAACCAGCAGGAAAAAGAAAACATGAGAAAAGCATTTGGAAATAGCAATATTGTGAATGGTGGTACGAGGCAGATGCAGTGTGACTGACAAATAGATAGCTGTTCTGTCTCGTAAAAACAGATGCGTGCAGCAAATGCTATCAGTATTCCGTGAGGATCTGTGTACTTTGTTAAAAAATGCAGGAGATGACATGAAGCAATCAGCCTACTAAAGCTCAAGCTGTAAGACAGCAGAAGTCAGTCAGCACTGGGGATAGTGCTCCTGGGGATGGGGGGTGTGGGCTGCTCCATAAAGGTGAGGATTAGATGTTAATGAAAAATAGTATGAGTGTTGCCTTTTTCCAGCATGCAGCCTTTATCAATGGGCTTGTTTTTGTGTTGGGTGTTTCCCTTCCCTCTGTCCAAACTTCCAGTAGTTTCCAGTTAGTCCCCTACCCCCATCAAAATCTTTTTTTCTTGCTGTTCACTTGCAGCTTTTTATTAAAATTGTTTTTTTATTCCCCTGAAGCATTCATTTTTTAAAACATGTGAAACACAACTACTTTTTCATCCTTAATCTTTTTATCTGGAATGAAGTTCAAAACAGCAATATACGTTCCCTTTGCCATCTAACAGCTGATTCAGAACTAAACTAATGCTTATTCCAGAATCACAGAATTGTTAAGGTTGGAGAAGTCGTCCAAGATCATTGAGTCCAACCTTTGACAGAGACAACCAGGACCCACCTTTCCACTCAGAGCTGGGCTCTTTTCTGGATTTCCAGTCCTATAAGTCAGCCTTTACACTCTCTTCCCTAGATTTTTAGTAGCTTTTGGAAATAAGTTGGGACAAATTTGGAGGAACCTGTATATTTTCAAATGAAACACTGTCGATTTGCATGACAGCTAATACAGCAATTTTTTTTAGAAAAATTTGAAATTAGAAAAATAGAAATCAGTCAATGTATCTTATAGGAGTTGTGATGCTAGTCAAAGTAATCTGTGTTTAATTTTCGTGATGATCAATCTTTGCTTCAGTTTAAGGCTTTAAAATCTCTTCAGTGAGCCTGGAGTCACAGAGCTGTTATTTTATGCCAGTGAATCTATCTGCTCTTCTTATTTTTGTCCCAAATGTTAACAAATATTTTTGTTTCATGAACTCAGTGGAAAAAACACATCTTCTGTTCCTGACAGGTTTAACACATTTGGTAGTGACAAATTACATTACATTCATTCTAGATCTTAAAATTTACAATAAGTAATTCACCTCCTTGTCAGTAGGTCTGGAACATTTCAGCTAGTTTCAGAAAAATAATTAATTTCTTTACTAATTTGTTGAAATGCCTACATTTATTGCAAATAATCACGCTATTTCAATATAAAGTAATTTTAGGATTTTTAGGGAGGTTAAGGTATCTGCACATATCTGTGAAGCAAGAATTATTTCTGCAAAAAAAATTTGGAAGAAAGAATTTTGGATGGTGAGCTTTTTGTCTATCTTGAAAAGTACTGTTGGGAGGCAGTGCCACAGTTGTCCTCTCACAGACTAGTATGAAGGCTATAGTTAGGGTCATGGATGTTTTAGTTTTATTTTTCTTTTTTTAGCAGCATAAACAGAATCAACCTCGTTATTGTTTTGTATTGATCACCACACAAATAAGATTCCTTTTGGTAGCAGTTATCCCCCTGGCAGGTGTCTGCATTTAAACTGTACTCCCTCCTTTTTGTGACCTACAGTCATTTAAAGATATAACATTCCCCCTTTCCTCAATTAAATCCTTCCTTTATTTTTAGAACCTAACACATCTTGCTCTCTCCTGAGGTCCTATTTGCAAACAACTGCTGTGCAGCTTTACTGTACAGTAAAGCTAAAGGCAATACAGGTTTTCTCTCATCATCATGCTAATGTTCCTTAAAAGTCTGAGATGTGAAAGATCCAAAAAGATGCCGCAGTTCTGCGTGTGCTTGTCCATTGTTGAGTCTCCCTGCTAGAATTGCCAAAGGGGCTGGGGCACCAGAGCAACTGCTGGAACTGGAAAGTAAGAAAATGTAATCTTGTGACATGTGTGAACCTATTCAGTTATTTTTAAAGCAAGTTTAAATATAGGCTATATACTCCCAGGGTAGAGATGAAATCTTTTTTTCTCAGCTTTAGGACTTCAAAAGTTACTGTATCACTGCCTCAAAATTTGGGGGTGGGAGGAGGTCTGTGTTTTGATTTGTTTCCCTCCCCTCCATTTTACTGGTTCATATTATCCCTGGTTTTCACTGAATGTTTGCATCCTCACACATTATGGGCCGAAGAATCTAAAAATATTTAAGTAATATCTCTTACTGATCTTCGTGTTACCAAAATACTTTATTGTGTCACAGGGTTTATCTGGAAAAACATACATGTATAACCATGCAGATGCCTGAGTTTTTTTCTCTCTAAGTCTGGCTGACTAAAATCTTCAGCTGACTAAAGAGTTGTGCAGATAAAAACCAGCAGTTTGGTTTTGTATACTTAAATGCTGAGAAACAGCCAAATGACGAATCTAATTCTGGATTGCTACCTTATTTTGACTTGAATATCCCTTTTCAAGTTAGTTTTCTCTGTAAAAAAATATAATTGACTTCGGGAATGATGTTAGCTACCAGTTAACAAACAGGAACAGTCCTGTCAATGTTGATGCTAAAAAATATTTTCAGTTTAGGGTAAGTAAATCAGCTACTTGAGATGCATTCTTTTTTAAGGCACATACTTGAATTCTTGTTTTCTGCTTTGAGACTGCAAAATGACAGGTGCTTTAATTGCAGAAATATTATGAGGTGGGTAGAGGATTTTTCAGGAACTGTGACAGAAGAATGGCAGGCAGTAGGTGAAGTCTACTTCATCACTTCCAAGTGATGGACATAGTCCAGAGTTACTGGTCCTTGGGACAGGTGATGCACGTTTTCATAACGAGCATTTATCAAAGGCAGTTTCCTTGCCCAGATGTGAAAAGAGCCCTGTCCTGACAGGGCAGCGTGGCAGTCCAGCACAGCAATCCAGTTAGAAGGAATGCTTCAGTTCAGGGCAAGAACAGCTGTGACAAGTGGCTTATATGCTAAATGCACTGCTCTGTGAGTGGCTGCAAACCAAACAGCTGGGTTACAGTGTTGATCTCTATTAGTTTCACAGATCCTATTTTCTTAAAGTGCTTGTTTGTCTGTCTCGGTGCTGGCTACTAGCTTTTTACTGGATTAAACAATTTGACATGACTACCTTTGAAATTGTGGGTGATATGGAAGGAATTTGTTTGGGTCTTTTGTAGCAGTTTTTATTCCAAGAAGAAGGGCATGATATTTGATATGTGTTCAGAACTGAGTTTAATTCCCTGGAAATGGATTTCAGCTTGCTGCTGTGAGCTCTGTCTGGTTTACTTTTATCTTCCAATTTCTAGGAAGGCAGTTAGACATTGCAGTCATAAGGGCCATAAATATGGTATCTTAAAAGAAGGAGAGTTGACACACAGAATACATCTCCAGTACCATAGCTTGGGGCTCTGTGCAAAAATAAGCTCGATATTTTACAGAAGATAGCCTTTGTATTTGCCAAAATTGTGGTTCTGCAGCCTTCACCACTGCTGATTTAGGCTTGTTAATTAGCTAGACTAATCTTAGCACCTAACAAGTGGGCTTGGCAAAAACTATTAACTTTATCAGTGGTTTTACTGAAAAAAAAATAAAAATTCAGCATTAGAAAGTTTCTTGGAAGTGGCTTGACTCACCGGCTGTAGCTTTTTACAAGCATTTTGGCCAAGTCTCCCTGGAGAGGAGGTGCAGAGGCTGTGTGACATGAGCCACCCCACACCTTGGTGAGCAGGCAGGAAGGCAGCGTGCAGTCTGTGCTGCAGGGCAGTGAGCTCCTGTCTGCATGCACAGCTTAGCCTGCCCAGAGGCCATCACAGCACAGAGGCATCACATTAACCGTGGGAGTGTCAGCAGCCTCATCCCTTTCCAGTGAGGTGTTTAAGCACCTGTTTATGGTTAATGATGATGTCCAGATGAAAGCAGTAAGACAATCTGTGATTAAAGTTAAACACATGTTTGTATGCTTTCTTGGAGAGGAATGAAATTACCAAATGCTTTAGTGCTGCGGGTCACCTCACGCTACTGCATTTTCCAGATTTAGCTATCAGATTCTCAAAAAAATGTTTAACATTAATTTAAAAATGTTGTGTATGTGTATGTTGTGTATGAGGTTCGAATACATTATTCTTAATTCTCTTACCTAGTTATTTTGGTCTGGATTTTGATAAGAGTATTCTTATCAAGCAGTATTCTCTGCCTGTAGAAATCCAAAGTGTTGGTGAGGAAAAATTTGGCTTGTTGACATCCAGATCCTAGACTCAGAACCCGATCCTGTAAGAGTATAACTAACTAAAACATTTCCCACCAACTTGTTTTTCCCAGTAAGAACTTTTTGAAAGTATGATGGGTACTTCCTTTAGGTTGGAAGAAAGGAAAAACACGTTTTTTATGGGGAAGAGGGAAGAATTCAGGAAAGGTACTGCTTAAAATCACTTTGAGCTTTGAGTTATAATCTTTTTTATGTTTAGAGAAACAAGGAATTAATTGATGTCTTATATGAAATTTTCAACGTATTTCATTAAATAATTCAGTACTTTTTCTTCCCATGTCAGGCTTATTATTACTAGCTTGTTAAGAATAATTTCTTTGCTTCTTTGAAGGTTTAAGTGAAGTATGGCCAATCTTATATCTGTTCTTCAAAAATGTATCCATTTGCTTTATTGAAATGTATTGCCTTTTATGTAATATTTATTACATGGAACATTTTTTATCCGTGTATAGTGAGGATAGAAATAGAATGGTATGAGAGCTATAATTTCTGTTTGTTCTTGACATGCATCTAGTTTAATCTGTAAGACGCAGGTTGGAAACTATGGGGATTAAAGAGAGACCTAAACCCAAACTAGGGATTTCTGGAATCCATGTGTGAATTTTCTTCAAAGCCTGGATCTTAACATCAACCCCACAACGGTGTGATAATCTTGAGTTTTGCATTTTTACTTATCTTTCTCTATGAACAGCTGTTCATGAACAGTTCTGCTCTCAATCCTAAAACAAAACTCTTTATTGACACTAAATGCAAAACACATCCCCAAAGGGGGTTTTTGCACAGCTGAGATAGAACAAGGGAGTAGGGCTCCCTAATTGAACACTGGGAATTCCCACTGGCCAAGCACCAATAGTAGAGTTTGTTGTATTTCACCAACTTGAGATCCTTCCCAGCCCTTCCCCAGGTCTACCTTGCTTCAGAGGCCATCCTCTGACTTCTGCCTAGTCAGGGGAGAAGGTGGAAGTCAGGGAAGCAGAAGCTGCAAATTTTGAAGGCATCTGATCATCTTTATAAGAACTTAAAAAAAAAATAAATCAGAGGACAAAACAATATATCAGTATTTTTAATTCCTTATGCTGGAGTGTGGATAGGCAAATATCTGTAATGGCTTTGTGGGCTCTTTCCCCAGCTGCCTCTGCTGCCTTGGTGTGCTGGAGAAAACAGGCTGCCTTAAACAGGTTTGATGGAAAATGTGTTTTCATTGTGCACTGGTTTAGGAAATTAATTCTTACTGAATCACATTCTGTTTTCTGGTTGCATTTACTAAATGCCACTTCCATGTTGTAAAAGCATTACAGACTTTTATTCTAATGTTACAGACTTTTATTCTAGGTAAAACTGCTTACATATTATTTGAGATATTTATTTGGAGATGATGGGAAAAAGATATTAGATAAAAATGAATTATGTTGCCAAGCTGTAGATTCCAAGTGTTTATAAGCTGAGATAGTAGAAAGCAATTTAAAAGCAAAATTCATACTTTCTACAATGTTCAGTTTCCTTCGGGTTGTCACTCTCAAAATGAAGTTTCATATTCCAACACTTAAAATTTTATTGAGATTTTCTCTCAAATAAACTTACTTTTTAGGTTTCTTGTTTGTTTTTGTGCAGATTTGACCTTTCTAGTGTCCTGTTTCTTTGTGGGGCAATGTAGACGTGGTGTCTTCTTGGGGTCGTTACAGATACAACTTTTAGTTCAGTATTTCTTGAGCTTGTTCAAAGAACAGGAACCATTGGGCTCATTTGTCCTCCTGTACCTTGGAGGCACACAACCCTTCAGCCCACTTCCAGAGGGGGGAATTAAGGCATCCTGAGATTTGGATTTGACAGCTCAGCTCCTCCAGGGCAGAGAGTGAAGAAGTTACTGGAAACAGGTATTTACCTAAAAGAGGGAACTGTCAGTAATGAGACAATTGGGAGTTCATCCAGCTCTTGGAACCAGCTGCACTCCTCACCCACAGTCACACTTTATTTGCACTTCTGGCCCCTGAAGATCTGGATGCTGCTTTCTTACCCCAGAAGCATCTGTGTTTCTGTCTAACCTGGGCACAGGCTGCTCCATGGAATTTAATTATGCACTGCTGTACAAAGCTGATCTCAGTGTGATCGAGTGGGAAATCAAATAATCTGGCAGATTACAGAACAAAGGATCTGTGATGTGGAGTTCTTGCCACCTTGGTTAGTCCTAAAATTCATTCTGTGATGTCTTTATTGTCTTTAGAGAAGTCTTACTGAGACATCTTATTCAGCAGAAAAGTGGTTGGTATGAAATTACTCTGTGAATGCTCGGGAGTGATTTTGAGCGAGCAGGCGGAGCCTGTGCTGGATCAGCATTTTTATCCTGTATGACTCTATTGATTTTGATCCAGTACTGTCAGATTTAAAGCCAGATTTACTGTGCTGTCAAGCCACAAACTTCAAAATCTATCTTTAATTGAAGTGTAATGTGATATACGAAGAAGGAAAGTAATTAATTAACGTCATCTTATATTTCGCCTATGTATGGAAAAATGCTGAAATAGAGGCTGCTAGGGCTTGGACTTCATTTATTTGCATCCATTTTAGCTCAATATTCCCCATATCTACTACAGGAAACTTCTGCCAGGATTCCCTCCATAATTTGTTTAAGACTGTAAAACCTGCTGCAAGAGCAAGAGCAAAACTGTAAAACCTGCGTGCAAAAGCATGTAACCTGTAAAGCCAAACACCATTATTTAATTTAAGAAAGGAATTCCTTAAATCAAATTAAATTAAATCAAGATAGAGTTAGAGAAGAGGAAGATGGGGCTGAGAAGGAGCAAGGGCTGAAAGATAACCTTGAGAAATAGGTTTTGTTATCAGGAAGATAGCATGACAGAAACAGAGAAGTGATGAAGAAGAAAATCTCAGTCTTACAGCCCCAGCTTGTCTTTCTTTTTTCAGTCTGCCTGTTTAATGATTAACATAAACAAAAAATGCTGTTTCTGGGGAAATAAAAAAAAGTTCCTGTTGTGTCCTATGTGTTCCCATTCCTACTTATGTTTTGTATTTTACTATTAAACTTCTAATGCTATAATTGGTAGGAATCTAATTACATTGCATGAAGCTGTGTCTTTTTGAAGGAGTAATTTACATTTAAACACTTTTGGAGTGTATGTGTTTTGTCTTTGATGTCCTTGATTAGTAATTGCAGCTCTTGTTATCAAATGTTATATTTAAAGCAAAGCAGTTCCATATTTCTCTGCTTACATTTTCTTACTTTATTTTTCTTGCCAAGTCTTCTATGTGGTAAAACATTCTATAACTTAAGGTAGCTATTCTACCTATTAAGGTAACCTGAAGTATTTTTTAAAAAAATACTCTCCTGTTTCAGAAAGTTGAATATAATAAGTTCAGATGTACACGTCCATTACAGGCACAGATGAACATGACTTGTCCATTGACTTTGGACAGGAGAAAAATCTGATTTGAAGCATTGTTGTGGGTGTGCAGATGCTCTCCCTTCTTGTGCTGTTAGAATGGTGTGTTCATTAGCTGTGTACCTTTATGTACACAGCTGTCTGCTGTGTATTCCACATGGATGTTGCAAGAGTGCAGTTCTTCCTTCTCTTTCTAACTGGGGGACAGAGTGGTGTCTGGAAGCAAAAAGCTTTGAGAACTTTACCTTGCTTGTTACAACTGCAGAGTTTGTTTGCTTGACACATCCTAAACTTCACTGCATCTCTCTGCTTCAGTGCCTTCTTTTAAACTGCTATTTCATTACAAAGTTACTTACCTGCATAAGCTTTTATTCCCAGATTATATTTCTGTTTCTACAGATCATATTTCTGTGCCTGTTACATCTCAGTGTTTCCAGATTGCATGTGTAATTAATATATGAAGCAAATGTACTTTACATCTATTGTTTGTTAAATAGTCCATATTTTTATAAAGAAACACGTAACTTGTTTAATATTCTCACCTCTCACTTGTTTAATATTCATTCTGACGTGAATGGGTTTTCTGTCCTGTGTTCTGAAAAAGTGTGGCAAATAATAGTATTAATAATGCTGAAATGTAGCATTAGTCATCAGTGCTCACCTGACATTTCCCTACTTTTTATCAGGAGGTCCATGTAAACACCAAATGCTGAAGACAAAACTACATTTGCTGATTCTGTCAGAGATGACAAAAAAAAAAAAAATCCTGCCTGAACTTTTGCAAAACAGCAATTTCACAATTTGATTCCTTGGAGAAAAACCCCACCCATTTAATGTATTGCTGCATTTTCAGCAGGACTTGCTGCTTCCAGGTTTTTTTAGATTTTTACTTGCCCTGGAAGCATTAATTTACTGAGCTAACATGGGAAGTACAGACCAAACAGCTATTTAGTGTACAAATGGTAACATCTAGTTTAAATACAGGAATGCTTAATGGGTTTAAAATATATAAAGACTAGTTGTCCTACAGATTTTGCAACCAGTCATTATTATGTTTAGTTGTGCTACTTGCACCATTAACTGTTATGTACATGATAAACAGGAGTCAGCCATATGACTTTGAATGAAATCAGCCCAGCTGAAAACTGCTGTGCCAGAATTAATCAACTATTATTAAATGACCAAATATTAGAACACTTCTGATTAATAAATTCATTCCAATACTTGTATGAATATAGAAATCTGGAAATATGAAAATTAATTTGTAACTTGTATTAATTTTTGAAGATTGAATAATGGCTACAGCCAAGATTTTTATGTGCATTTCTAAAGTTTAATTTTCTAGAACTCTGGTAGAACTCAATTTAACATGATGACATAAATAATCCTAACTGATGATAACAGTTTGATTATATGTTAATATCTTTGCTCATTGTTTTCTTTACTTCCTTCTCCCACCTCTGTTGAGCACTTTTGGGGTATGACATACTTGCTCATCTTTGATCCATGTAACACTTTTGATGGGCAGCACACAAACAGCCATTAATTGTTGGATCTTATTTATCATTGAGGTAAAGAACTGTTGAATAAACTTTAAATCCTTTACTCCAGCAAACTCAGGGGCAGGATTTCACATTAGAAACTTGCAAGCTGACAGAACCTAGCAGACTGTTTACAAGGGCAAGATCTTAAAGTCTTCATATCTTTATTTTTTATGCTTTTTTTTTTTTTTTCTCTGTGTCACATGAAGAGTGATATGAACTGGTGATTTAAAGCAGAAAAGAAGCAAATTCTCATGCAGTCTGTTCCAAGGATGTCCCTTACTGGAACTTTAAAAAGGAACTCATCCTATTTTTGAAGGGATTGAAGGGTGTAAGAGCATTAAAGTCCCCAGATATTGTACTCTGTAAAGGACATGATATGCAGTGAGAAATAGAAATGTAACTCTAAACATACTTGAAGATAGAATGGTTGCTGAAACCAGGCAGGTCAGAGCAGTAACATGAAGGCTCAGGAGTGGTTTTCCCTTTCATTTGAAAATCTCCCAAAACATTATTGTGCATTTACAGCTTTGGTATTCTGGAAACTTGGAAAACAATCAGATTGGCTTTTAAAACCATCAGTACATTTTTAAAGAATATCCTGAGTCTTGAGAGAAGAATAAATCTATTTTCTTTAAGGAAATATTTGTGTATAAATTTAAGTCCTCCCAATATTTAAAAAAAAACAACATCATCTTTTGAATTTCATGTTAGTTTGTCTGCAGTAAAAATCTTTTAATCCTGCTTGTTTCTAATGAGCAAGAATATCTTAACTATTTAATTTAATTTTTGGCTATAAATATAGAGGCAAGGAAAATCTTAAATTTGTTAACTGATTAATTATAAAGAGAAAATCAAATGCTGCCTACAGATACTCCCTTTGAAATTTGTCTCCAACTTCAGGGATGTGGTGGACTCATATAATTTAAAATGACTGCTTATATTCAAATTGTTTGTTTAGATGAAAACAGGTATTTGTAAAATTGTTTACTAAATAGTCCACAATTGGGTCTGAATGTATTACTTTTAATTCTTCATTGATATGATTTTTTTAATTAATTGGCATTTATTAGCTCTGAGTGAGTCCCTTGAGGTTGTGTGTCTGTCCTTAGGAGTGCAGTACATGGTAAGTGGTAAGAGCTGCTTTGTTCTCCCAGCACAGTGAGGATGTTGTTGGGTAAGGATAACCTGCCCTCAAGTCCCTCCAGAGCAGACTCCCAGCATTCCTCACAATCCCTACAGGAAGCACATGGACTCTTGCTCCTGCTTCTTTCCTATACTTCTCTCTGAACAGGTCTTTTCTGCAGGGAGTTCTTTCTACATTCAAAATGTGCTGAAAACATGAGCAATCAGCGAGACTTACCAGAGCTTGCTCTATAGGTTCTTCTCCAGGGTGTCTAGTGAGATGAAAGTTTTAATAATAATATCCTTTTTTTTTTTTTTTTTTTTTTTTTTTTTTTTTTTTTTTTTTTTTGTGCGAGAAGGCTGACCATGGAGTGCCTTCTCCTCACTCACACAGCTTCTCCTGCCTGCTTGGGTGTGTAAGAACACACTAAGCCTCTAGGAAGGAAGGCTTTGATGTGTTTCAGCAAAGTATCATTAATAAAATATTATTATGCAGTTATATTTCCTTCCCATTTGCTCTCTAACTGTAGGGTGTAACCTTGAAGGGTAAATCACCTTTTCCAAATTAAAATCTCAGTCTTTGTGCTCAAAGTGGTTTCTCCTGTAACCTCAGTAAGTACTAACCCTGGCACCCACCTGTGCTCAGGGGTGGTTAAATATGGAGCATTTGTAACCAGGGTTTGACACAGCTGTGGGCAGCACATCCCAGCTGAAGCTGTTAATGACTTTAATTAACTTTGTTCCCTGGCCTTGGGGGCAGTCTGGGGGCGGTGCCAGGAGATTGAGAACACCTGAGGACAAGCAAGGCAGGTGTAGGGCAGTTGCTGCCTCTCCTCTGAAGGAAAAGTGGGGAATTTTGGAGTCTCTTCAGGAAAAGTTAAAAGTTAGATGGGTATAGGTGCTGGTGACTTTAAGTCCTGATCCTGGGGAAAGGCTCAGGATAGGCAGTGTGATGTGGGTACTTTCACCCTCAGTGAGGTGAACTCAGCAATTTGAAAATACCTATGAGATTACTGATGGTGTTGGAGCTGCCACAGCAACTCCATTGCAGTTTGAGCAGGAAAGAAGAGCAGCAGTGGATCCTGTTTGTAAGTAAGTGCTGTTTTGTGTTGTGGTATTGTGATTTATTCTCTTGTTATAGTTGTGCTCATGCAGGGACCACACTCACGTTTTATGATGCTTTGTTTGTCCTTCAGTCTTCTTTCCTCGTGGATCTTTTATGCTGAAATGAGGTCTGAATAAATTGTTGTAGTGGTAATAGATGTTGATTCTTTGTATGTAATGTGGTGCATGTGAATGTGGTCCTGAGCTGGGAGGGGTTGCAGTGCATGAGAGATGCAAGTATTTGGTGTAAACCATGTAATCCAGTGCCATTTAAGAGCTGTAGATTGTTCCAGAAGCAAACTGTATTCCCTGGCAGTAACAGTGAGGAAAAAACTCAGTGTGGGAATGTGTGTGTGGTGCCTGGGCAGAGGAAGCTGCCACCTCTGGCTTTGCTTCCAAGGTTTCAGGTATAAAAAGACTGTTGGCTGTGTTCTCCTTTCTTACTCTGTTCTGCTGTGTTCTCCCTTTGCTCTGGCTTTCTGTGCCAGTAGCAGAGAAGCTGTAAAAATGCCAAATATGACTGAGGGGATATTGCAGAGCTACTGCAGGCTTGCATTTGATATCAGGATAGGAAAATAGGGGCTCTAGTGTGTCCTGCTGGGTAGTGGTTTGCAGGGCTTGTTGTAACTTGTGTTAATATCAGCTAAATGCAGCTCATGAGATCACTAAGACTGAATTATTCTTACCATGATAGGTAAATATTGGTGTTTGTAAAATATAGAAGCTTGTGGGTGTTGGTATTTATAAAACTTAGTAAACTGCTAAGAAAATATTTTAATCTCTTTATTGTGTTGAATTCTTCATAAATATTAAAATATTACCATAGTACCTCTTTTCAGAGTATCTAAAACAGTGAAGAAATTTTCTGTACAGAGCCTGTGGTGTTGGTGAAAGCTGTGCAGCTCCTTTAACTTTCATGAACCAGAGTCTTCCATCTCTGAGACTCTGCCCAGTGTGCTGCAGTTTCAGTATGATCAGTGAGCACAAAGGTTTGTGACCACTGCTGCCATCCATGATCAGCATTTGTAGCACCCTTTGTGGCTGTGGATAAAGCTGTTCCCTTCCTGCTTCAGCACAACTGTGTAACGTGTTTGTAATCCAGCTGTGCAGAACTCACAGTAAGAGAACACTCTTGTCTGTGCATCAGGACTGCAGTTTTGTGCATGGACACCTGGAAGTTGGGGGAAGGTAAATGGAAACGTATGGATCAAGCTTACAAACTAGGACTGGCTTTTAAGCTAATGTGCATCCTTCAGCTAAAATACTTGGAATGGTGTAATCTTGGGAAATAGATATGTTTCAATTTTGAGCTGCAGCTTATTCTCTGCAGATTTTTCTGAATTTAAAGAATGTCCATTTCTACACGAAACAGGGATAAAATCATACCTTTAGTGGAACTGAATGCTAGAGAAAAGCTATCCTTTGTTCAAACAAAGTAAGGTTCCAATATTTTTTGGGTTTAGAGAGAAAAGAGACTTTTTACATTTTCCTCTAAGAAATGTAAATCTGTATGTGAAATGTGAATCTGTAAATGCTCTTCTATTTTTCTTCTCAAGGTAGCTTCTTCAGATGTGAAAATTTTTCAGGTATGCATTTAATCCTGAGCAGAACAAATTGCCTATGCTTGTAGAGAAAAATATGAAGCTCAGCAAGTTATTTGGTCCTGTGCATTTTTCTTCATCATCACAGTGTGAACTTAAAATTTATTTTGCTCAACTGAGAATTAAAATCTGTAAAAACGTTTGTAGCACAAGTTTCACTCTATATGATTCAATATTTTCTTTGAATAGTCTACCATAAAAATGTGTGTGCTTTGAGGGATGAAGCAGAAAGATTGATCAGTAGTTGTATAAATACTTTTAAGGTATTTTTGGCAACATGTTTACATTAAAGCTTCTAATGAGAAGCTACCAAAATATGTTCAGTGCAGCGCTGTACTAATGTTCTCATTTTGTGAGAGTAGATTTGACAAACTGAATTTCTCTGTCCTCTCTTTTTTCTTTCCTGCTCTGCTCAGCCCTCTTTATTCCTCTGTGATAGTTGAGAAGTCAGGAGAAATGAGTAATTGGAAAGGCTTTAGAGGATCAAACTAGCAAATGAAGAGCTGGTTTTGATGTAAGGTACAGCCTTCAGCAAGGGTAGTTACAGCAGAGCAATCCTGGGAAACACTTGGAGAAAAAACATTTCAGAATTGCAATTCCTTCTGTGCTGCTTGTTTTGTTTGAGGTTGTCTGGATTAAAATACTGTTGGGAATAAATTATGGAGCCTCTCCTACCAGCAAAAGCCTTTGTAAGATCAGCTTTTATTATCCACAGTGACAGAAACCGATTGGTGTTTATGTCTCCTTTTCCTAGGATTTAGAGTTTACATAAGAAATTCAGTTGTTTAATGATTTATCCTTCTCCACTCGCCCTTATTTTTGAACTGGTGGTTTGAACAGTAGCTGTGTTTGGGGAGATTTTTGGGGATCAAGCAAGGACAGAGAGCAGCAATAAAAAGCACAAGTTTTATCCAGAGTTTGGAGTTTTTCAAACAGTATAAGCTTATGAAACTCAAACACAGATAAAACTTAATCTTCCCTGTGTTTATGAGTATTTAAAATTGGTTAACTCCACAGCATATATTTAAGTAATACAAAAATATAAAATCCCTCCTAGACAGCAAACATAACATCCTAATGAATGTCTAATGTCCTGGGTAGTGTTCAGCATATCACCATAATTATTAAACAGACAGAAATGGATGCCTTAAGAACCCATTGTGTGTGCCCCATGCTTCACCAGCTCTCACAGGCCTGTCTTGTAAGTGCTAATTAAAATGATATTGCAATGAAGAGAAACATTGCAATAAAGAGAGGTGATTCAGTGCTAGCACGTACCTGTTAGTGTTACTTCTTGTTTATGATGGAGAGATTTTATCATGATCTAAAGTAGTGTCTGTGCTATCCAGCACAGCCTGGAGGAGCTGTGCAGGTCTTTGCACACCATGAGGAACAGCTCACTTGATACTCACATGTGCTTTTCCTGAAAGGGGAACGATTTACCTTGAGTCCAGAGATGTTTTCTGACCAAGCTGCTGTATGTCAGTACTGATACAGATGGAAATCTGAGGTGCTGCCTGCATGAAATGAATTGTGTTCTCTAACCTGTGCTTAAGTGTGGTTCAGATCAGTGTGTCTTTGAGATGGTTTTCTTTGGTAAGCAGAGAACGACTGAGCTGCTTATGTGACAGCTCAGACAAAAGTGAAAAAGGTCATCCAACTTTCTTGCAATAATTAAAGGAAAAACAAACCTGCACTGGTTAATGTCACTGAAAAGAAACATCACTTTTGTGGAGCTGTCAATACCAAATAAATAGAACAAATCAGGTTCTTTGTTTAAAATTAATTTTTCATCAAAGTAGTTTGGAAGTTGGCCCATGCTGGTGAAGCTTCTATACATACTCTCTGTACCCTTTTCTAGAGTTCAGCTATTATTGCCATATGTCATTCTGAGCTTCATAGATGTGCCTATGAATTCCTCATTAAAATGATTCTTCCTCTATTTATTTATAGGCATAAAAGTACCCCAGAGTTCTTATGAGAATATGTAATATATATGTGTATATAATACATGTGGATGTAGATGGCCTGTTACAAGGGACTGTAGAAGATGGAGGAGCTTTTTATGCCTTATCCTAAAGAGGGAAGACAGACACAGTGGTGGATGAAATAAGTGGGTGGTCTCTACATTGTCACATTTTTAAAACACAGTTAAGATTATGACAGTAACAGAACTTATGAAAGTTAATATTCCCAGTTTGAAACATTTTTCTTCAATAACAGTCTTGTGTTTTGCTAATAAACATGTGGACTGGCTGTTCCATTAGTTACCAAGGTGCATACCTAGGAAAACCTATGGAAACATGAGTAAGGTAGAAGAATTTTCCCAGTCTTGCTCACCACTAGCTGGGTGATGTTAAGTGATCACATGTAATAGGTTAAACATCAGCCACAGTGATAGTAAATTCAAATGTCTGTCATAAACAGGGATTCTGTGCCACAAATAGTGATGCTAAAAATACAGTCACACTTCAGTCACAAAAAACATCAAAATGCAAGAAAATGCATCTCCAATCCAGGAAATAATCAAGCAGTGGTACCAAATATGTGCTTTGGGATTTGGTTTGATTTTAGTACTGAGAATTCTGCCTTTCTGTTTCTGAAATGAAACTTCTTGTGCAATCTCTCCAGCAATACCAGCTGTGCTGTTCAGTTATTTCTGATCATGACAATTTTTTCCCCTGGTATTATTCCCATTAATAAATCTGTCCCAAGAGAACAGGTAAGATACTGGCTCCTGTAAGTGTGTTGATCATTTTCAGGGGATAAAAGCCAACTAAGACAAAAAGCAATTTTTATTCAGTATATTCAGAAGTTACCTTGGTAAATATGCCAGATCTTCTTGTAGCACTGCCATTGACTTAATAAACCAAAGACCAATCTCTTTTCCAATAGTAATTGAGGAGGTAACATCTGCTTGTAGATTCTTTGTCCTGTGAGCAGTAATGATTGTATACTTAACATAGATGGTGAGGTTTGTTTGTTTGTTTTTCTTCCAAAGGGTTTAGTGGTTTAATGTATAGCTTTTCTTTACAGGGCTACATCTTACTTCTTAACTGAAAATTTGTACTTTTAAGAAATATGGATGCCAGGATCCTTGATTTAGTTTCATAGTTCTGTCCTCATTTCAAATGTCACAGCTATTTATTACCTTTAATATTTTTCTACAAATACTCATTTTTAAAGACCAGTTCTATATTTAAAACACTTACATGAAAAATACAGCAGTGTTTTACGTGTAAGCAGTACAAACAATTTGTTAGTAAATGCAAATGAAACCTGAAATATTGGCTTCTTCAGCTGTGAAATGGGTTTGCATGCCAAGGTTTTGGTAGTGGGAGGACTTTAGAGGTGGCATTCCCTGCATTGCTTACGGGAGGAGGTAGAGGATCAGGGATGAAGTCAAGCCTGGGAAGAAGAGGGGTGGGGTAAAGATCCTTTTCAGTTTTGGTTTTAATCCTCATTATCCTACTCTGATTTCTCTGGTTACAAATTAAACTCACCCAAGCTTCCAGTCGTGGTTAACAAAAGCACAGCATTACAGTCGTGGTTCTTGACAAATCTGGCTTTTTCTGACAGATTGTATCATTCAGTGTGCATAGAAAGGGAACACCTTAATCATTTTAAACTATGAATTTTTAATAGCTTTTTAGCTAACTGGGAAAGAGGGGGGAGAAGACAAGTTAATGAAGTGAGGTTGTGAATGAGGTGTGGAAAGACAGTCTGGTATAAATTCTGACTGCCTCATACTATAGAGGGTGGACTGAAATCAAACACAAAAGGATTAAGTCTCTCTGGGCAATGTCTCAATTATAGTTTGCTTTTGATAGGAGACTCCAGGAGCCAAGGAAGCTGAGAGTGTTATTTACTGTGTGGAATGGAAGTGCTGGTATTTTTAGGCAAAATCGCAGTAAAGTATTTTTCCATCTAAAACGTGTGGCTTATGTAGCAGGCTTCTGCTATAGCTGCTTCCATGCTTTATCTGTTGCCCATTCTTACACATCCTTTTGTGGGGCAGGGGTTCTGCTAAAGGATTGAACTACTGACAAGCAAAACTTTAATGAGACATACTTAAATTTTTAGGCTGCCATGCAGAGAAAGTAGCCAGTATAAATCCTCTGTAGTTACTTGCTTTTTCTTTGCTGTACTGCTTCTGGTACTGTGTTCTCTGCTGTGGATGATGACACTCACCTCTTTCCTGTATAATGGCTGAGTAGGTGTAGAATGTGCAGCAGTGGCAGATTCAAAGAGCATTTTCTGTAAAGCAGTGTAATAAAATATTTACAAGATTTGATGTAACGAGCTAGGCAATTATGTGTGAATTGTACTGTCTTCAGTTGGTTAGAATGGGCAGCCTGCATGCATTTACAGAATCTCCTTCTGCAGTTTCCAAACCATGTTTTATGGAGCAAGAATATTGTTACTTTCTGTGTGAGGTTTCGTTCCATCACATCACAATGAAACACAGAAATATTTACAGTTGACCTTTGGAAAAAAAGGAGGTTAAGAATCCTATTAAGATATATAAATAAGCCTATATAAGGATGTGTGCATTTTGAACCTGCCAGAGATGCAAGAACAAGCTTTTCATATTGGAAGGTTTGGGCAATTTCATGTTATTCAGGTATCTTTCACCTTTCTTTCAGTGCTTTTGGTGTGAAACTGCAGAAACCTCTCACCTTCCCTGCTTAGCTGACCATGTTCTGAAAAGCCTGTTATTTAAAGCTTTTTTTTTTTTTTTTCCAGATTCAGTGCTTGAGTTATAAATGTGTGCAAGTCCCAGCAAGTGCAGTGTTTATTGTCCAATGAACTGGCCAGTTTTCTGAAGTTGGGATAAGGATTTCTGTTCACAGATGTGTCAAACCTGATTCTGTTCTAGCAAATTACTCTATTTTTTAGGCAGAGGGGTGCAAATCGGACCAAGAGATGAAAATCTGCTTTCTCTTTTGTATGCAAAATGGAGAGAGAATTTGGTTCCATCCTGTGTGAGAGAGTAGTCTAACAGTGCAAAAAGCAGTTAACTAGTTCTGCTATAAGTTTATTTTTGGCTATGCAATAATACTACATCCATTCATTTAGAAGTATTTTTCTGAACTAAGGAGAGGAAGGACCATAAATGTTAGAACTGAGACTGCTGGTTCTGATATGGAGTTCTAATGTAAAATTGTCCAAATACTTTAATGTCCAAACTGCTCAGTTCCAAAAGAAAATGGATTCATCTTTCATGACTCTTTGTCTGTATTGCTTTTAGTCTAACTCAATGCAGACAGTAAAATGCTTTGATCTTCCTGTTAGCCACTTGGCATTGTTTTCTGAAGTTGCAATCAGCTGCCTTATTTGAAGAAGTTATTGGAGCCACTGAATTTTTTGTGCAGAGGAATTTTACCTGAATGACTAGTCAGCATTCTCTCTCTGACAGTTTTGGATTGTGTAGAAGGCATGCATATGCAAGAATGTTTGTTAAGAATATCATGTCTAGTCTTATTTATAACTGAAAAAGGGAAAGGCCTATCTACAACTCCTATCAATCCAGTAACCTGAGATATGCTATCATATTTTTCACTGTTCTAGAATGATCAATTGATGTGCAATTAGTATTAATCTTGACTGGACATCTTAACTGGCGTTTGATCCCTTTGTTAGACTTCTCTCTGCACATTGATGCATTTCTTTTCTGTGGCCTCACTTATTGGGAGTGAAGCTGTGAGGCAGTAGTCTGAGAATATGTGTTTGGGAAGTACTGGCCTTAATTTATGTTCTTCAAATGCTTATTTGTAGTGCAGTCTGATTAGCTCAAAACTTGAGTGTCTTTGATTTGCAATGTATGCATTTACAATTAAAAAGTGGGGAGCGGGGGCTGATCACAGACTGCTGTTGCATAATCATTTACCTGAAAAAAAGAAGGTAAATTTGTCTCTGGAACCATAGAAATTGGATCTACTGACGTATCCTACTGGCCAATTTGAAATCCCCAGTATGCTTGAAAGAGTTGGTGAATGCTCCAAAAATAATGAGAAGAGTTTATAGAAATTTACTCCAGCTTTGATCCATGCTCTGGAAGAGCTGTGCACACCTTCAAGAAAATGTATTCATTTCTTTTGAAGTCTCATTGATTTTTAAATGAGAACCTGGAAAGTGGTGGAGAGGCAAAACTTACTCTTCATAAAAGCAAGGAATGACTAAATAGCGTTACTAACTTTAGACAATGAGGAGGTACAGTCTGAAGGGAATTTGAGTTTCACTGCCTGTGGTTTTTTGTCTCACACAGTCTTATGTCTGTAACATACTCAAAGCATTAGCAGTGATAAGCAGGTTCGTAAACCCCAAAGAGGGGCAAGAAGTTATAAGTGTAATGACAAGATTTGCAGAATAGTCAGGTGATTTATGGACCCTGCTGATTTCTAAGGCCTTTTGTAGTAAAGCAGAAAATAGGCAATAGCCTTTAGGCATCATTAGCCTTGACTTGTTTTCATATATACTACAAACAGATAAACTGATTTCTTTTCTCATTTTACAGTAGGAGCCACGGCATATCTATTTCTCCCTAAACTCAATAGAAATGTGAATATAATTAAAATAACTGTTGAAAAAAGTTATATTGTACTGCAATGGAGAATGCATTATGTGCTGTGAATTGCTGAGTCTAATGGAAGCCCTTCAGTATTTTCTTTTACTTTGTTTTAAGATCGTTACAGTGTTTCTGTGTACAAGCAATATTTAAAAAGCCATCCAACTCTGGTTTAGCTGTTGGTACAAAGCATCCATGAAAAACAAGGTCATTTATCACGTTGGCGTGGGGTAGAAATTCCTACTTCAATGCTGTCTTAAGAAGTATATGTGAAAGCAGTGACACCTGCTTTTGGCCATTAGCAAAAAATGTTGTGTTTTGCTGCCATGTGGTGTGGTCGCAGGAGGCAACAAGCAGTGTAGTCAGTCACTGGATTACAGACCATTCACCAAGCAAATTCATTCATCATCTTGTCTCTAGTCCATTGAGTGAAACTTACCTGAAGTTTCACTCCTTTTGATCGTTGTTTTTGATACATAATAAAGCATAACCTTTCATTCAAATAGTGTCAGGAAGAAATCGAGTAGACACAAGAGTAGCAGATGACTGATACATGTTGCATGAATCGAGCTGTAAAAGTGCTGATACAAAGTTTGTGATGACTAATACTGCTATTGCGTGCATCTTTTTTTAATAGTTGTGTCATTGGAAGCATTAATTGAATTACAACCTGAGAATGCTTGTGACATTTGACTGCTCATTTGTCAGTCTGCTTCTAGTAGGCAGGGTGTGTTTTGCTAGCTATGTTGTATGAAGCTTTTGCAAATCTTTGTGCATAGCTGCACTGTGGGCCTGTCTCATGTTTGGTGTGTTCTAAATATTTTCTTCTGGTCCAGTACAGAGGGGCAGCAAATCTATCAGCTCTTCCACATGTCCAAAGCAGGGAGACATCCACCCCATTCAGCTCTAAACACACCTGTCCTGGCTCGAGTGGGTTCAAGACCTTTCCTTGGGCTGAATATGTTTTTAAGAATGCACTGACATCACAGCTGAAAGTGGTGTTCTCATTCAATTAACAGTGCTAGGAATAGCTGTGACTTCAGACAAACTCAGCAGTTTCTCATCATTATGTTCTGAGATAATCTTTGTCAGTATCAAACTTTTTCCTTGTACTCTACTATAATGTTGTCCATGTGTTTTTTGGTTTTTTTTTTACAGATTTCTTTTCTATTTCCTAAATGCAACCAAATGTTACCTTGTTTAAAATCTTGCAATTCGCCACTGTGATCAACTTCCTCATGATTTTTGATCTGTGTTTATGAGAGAAGGTACATGATATGAATTGTCATTTTTTTCCTATTAGACTATGCCATCTTAGATCACGTAAAGCTCTTGGGCAGAGTGTGAAGCCAAGCTCTCTGAAATGATCTCAAAAAGATAAAACTGAATGCTTTTCTGAGTTAATGTCTTTGAAGACTGACTTAGAGAATAGTGTGTTAGACTGTGCGGTTGTGGAGATTTGTTTGTTTATTTTGTTTGGTGGAGGAATCTGTTTTGTGTTGTTGAGATGCAGTACTGCTGACAAGTGTGAGTGTAAACATAACCTGGCTCAAGTTTCAAGTACAGTTTAGCAAGGCAGTTTCAGAATCTCTCTTGGGGTGAAATCCAACTTGAGTCAGGAACTGGAGATATGTGAAAGTGACCTGGGCAAGATCTTGACACCCTTTCTGGGTTCTGCTGAAACTTAGTTTGGAGTTAATGCTTTTTTGGCTGCGGCTTTTGTTTTGCCTGACAAATCAAGTGACCTAGAACCCCACAGCATATTATCCTCAAGGAATTTTACTCAAATAAGGAAAAAAAAATTGCCAATATGAATTAAGCGAATGCTTGCCAAGAGTAAAAATGTCTGTCTGGGAAAAAGCTAAGAAAGCATATTTAAAAAAATCTCCCAAGTCTGTGTATCTGAAGGTTGTAGGGAAGGACAGGGTTGTTTGTAGGCATGGCAAACTGAATGCGTCCCAACGCTTCATCTGTAAGGATTTGGTGCCATGAGGATGTAGGTGGTAGGTGCACCACTGGAAGGATTCTGTTTCCAAGGGGTTTTAGCTATTCTTTCCAAACCCATGCATTTATTAGCATACTTTGTTAGAACAAATAAGCAAACATTACTTTAACAGTGAGCAGAACTTGCCATGCAAAATAAGTGTGACTACTTCCCTGCTGGAAAGATAATTCTCCAATTAGCCTCCAACCATTCAGTGATTGAAAATTTGTGGATGCAAATAATTTTCAGATTATTTAAGTCACTTAAAAATAAAATCAAGGATTCCTGTGGAGCTGGTAGAACTCATTTAGAGCTGGGGTGTTTCTGACTCCAGATCACATCTGGCAGGAGGAAAATATATTCATTCTCCTTATTATCTTACAGTGTGTGCCAGGCTGATGAAAGAAACACATGCAGAGGTAATTCCTTCCAGTATTGAAATGTGCATTTTTATTGGAAGAAGAGAGTGATAGAGAGAGGCAGGGATCAGGGAAATAATTTATACAATGGCCTCTTACATTTTCCATTTCTCTTTTCCTCAAAGCCCCTATAGATGGTGGCAATGTCTTTGATTTGGGTCTCTCTTGCATGGTGACCATGCCTTTTAGATCAAGAATTGTGCTCCTCTGTCTCCCTCTCATGGAGAAGCCACCTGACACATCCCACAGCCTGCTTAAGCAGTGGGAGCTTCTTCACTTTAACTCTGAAGTCTGGGATTAGTTTTTTGTGATGTCTGCTCTGGCCTGACTCTTGAGTTGGTGTTTAAGGGCTTATAGAACAATGAAACTTTCTTCCTGTCACTAGGTGTCTGCTTTACAACACAAAGTGTTGAGGTTCTTGGCAACCTGGGCTTTAAGCGGCTGTTAAATCCAATGCAGCTTGGATTTCAATTGTTTGTCATCAACAAGTCCAAGTCCAGTTGAACTTGCCAGTGGAGTCACATTGCCTGCTGTGCTTTGGCAGTCCCATTTCAGATTAGAACCAGCACGTGTGTCAGTCCTGGGCACAGGGTATCAGCCTGCCAAAACCCTGATTGACTGAGGTAAGAAGAGCCCCAGGAAGATAGCTGGTGTAGGATGTTGAGTGTGTCCTGACTGTGGATTACCTTGTGCTGGGTTAGATGGGGCACTGAATTGCATGGCTGAGGAAGAAGATTAAAGCAAAGAGAGTGCTCAATTTCATTCTGTCCCAATCTGCTAAGGTCTCTGACACTGGGATGGAGTTTTCAGCCAGAGCTTGTTGTTTGCCTGAAGAGGGGGTACGTGCAGAGAAAAATCACCTCAGTTACAGGAGTGCAGCGGCAGAACTCACAACAGGATGTGTCTGAAAGTGAGATCCTGTTGAATGGCCTCACTAGAAGTCCAAAGGGAAATGTCAAAGGGCAAAGCTTGAGCAATGGTCATGGTCATCCCCGAAGATCTGTCTGTGGGCACGGGCCCTTCTGTGTTCATGTGCACTGGATTTCCTTGGGTTTTTTTCCAACATAGCAGCCTGTTGGACCAAGGGACTTTTTTAATGCTTGATAAAGTTTAAACCTGGAATTATATACAGCTGAGTTAAGAAGAACATTCCAGCCAATCCCTATGCATTCCTCTTCAGTGTCCCTGTCATCCCTTGCCTGTATGTCAAACTTGATGAGTAGAGCTGTTTTCCTTGTATTTTTATGGTGAAGGATGTCTTACCCTACAGCTTTGCTGATAACTTCTTTGTGCTCAGTGTGAGGGCTTGTAATGTAGGTATTCAATTTTCAAAATACTCCATGATCATTGTCCCTCTGCTGCTATTATCAAGCAAAAGTGATTATGCCTATCCTAAAAGTTGGCAAAGGCAGGTGTTGCTCAATATAAGAATTATGAGTGATGTTACTGTAAGAAGGCTTCTCACAAAATACATCTTTTCTGATTAAAAAAATTCCCCCTACTGTATTGCTTGTAGATTCCTAATTGCTTCTATATAATAAAACATTAAAAGCAATTTGATGTAGTAAAACCAGATACAGCCTTATTAAATTAGAAGACTTGAACATTCATTATATTTAAATTATTTTTATGATCCTAAAACAACCGTGTATGTGATTGAGAGATGGATGTTTGCAATATTAGATAATGGCAATATTAGATCAAAGCTGTTTGTGTCTTTCAATTACCCTGTGCAGTATTGCTGAATTTTCAATTACCTTAGTAGCACGTTGGTAGAGCTGGGTGTGCTGCCTCCTCAGTGCACCACCTGCTCCTCTAGTTTTATGTGGTCTGCAGTGCAGGAGAGCTCAGTTGCTCAAAAGGAGTAGAACTGATGTTGTTTGACTGAGGAAGAATCCATTTCCAGTTGCATTGTAGTTTTCAGGACAGGCAGCTTGTAAAACCATCAATCCTGTTTCCTGGCAGGCTCAGATACAGTTATTTGCTCCTACCTACTTATGAAGAAGTGTAGAGAACTCCTCATAGTGTCACACTCTGATTTTGCTTCTTTAATTTCCAGGATCTTGTTTATCTTCTCAAGTAAGAGAAGGAACAAGCCTACCATGGGTTTCTTGCACAAAAAGGAATATTTTTTCTGGTGCAAAGTTAATACCTTAAAATTGCTTCATTATATTGTGCTTTAGTAAAGATTTCTTGTTTCTCTATGTGCTGTCCTCAGCTAATAGAGTGACAAGTCTCCATTTTCTTCAGCTCTTTTTTTTTAAAGCTTTCTGCCAGAAATGTCAATATGTTCTAGCTTTCATTCACTATAATAAATGATATAATAAATATGGCTGCAAGCAAAAGCAATCCATTTTCATCCACACCACCTTTCTTTTAATCTTACCACAATGTGTAGCCTAAAGACTATAGCTAGATGAAAGTTTCATGTTACATGCTTCGTAAAAGCAGCATAAGTACTTTAAGTCTCTAAATTCTGCAGTAGATATGAAGCAAAGGGTTTTCTCTGGCCTTTTGTATGTTCTCTGTGAGAAACCTCTAAGCTGCTTCCAGGTAATGTTTGATTTCTTTTTAGATTTGCTTCTTTTGAGTTTCTTTCAAAATCTATTAAGAGCTGGAGGAAATTTTCAGGGGTGATTTGCTCTCCGTAATGTCCCCATGAGAACTCATTTCAGCAGTGATTTTGCTTTATTTAGTGACAATCACATATAACCTTTATTTCCAGAATTATAAAATTCCTAATCTATAAAGCTTCAAATCTTTGTACAAAGGTGCCTTCAGGACTGAGTGACCTCTCCATTCTGCCTTGCAACGGGAGTAGTTTCTACCCTTGATGTCATCACACAAGTGACGCTTCCAGAACCAAGTTCCACTGAAGAGAGCTTGTAATTGTAAAAGGCTGTATGTTTTTATGCTTTTTTGTCCCTTAAAGTGTGTTGGTTGTGGGTTCGTTACTCCAAATATGTCACATAAACATTTTTTTTGTGGTCACTGTATGATAGATAGATCAAGGCACTTTTGAGTTTGTTGTGTTTGGATATAATGGCTAAGGGTTGCAAATTATAAATCTTGGAATGTCTGAAGTAAGTCATGAGGAAAAGTATTGCCCAGAAGTTTTTTTTTTCACATCAAGTAGAAATATGCCTGGTGAAGTTCAGTAATTTAGTCCTTCTTTGGAATCAGTGGTACAATCATTAGGAAAGCAATGCTAAAATTCTATTTGTACATACTTGTGAAACAGAGCAAAAAGGATTAGAATTGAAATGAAGGATGTAGCACGAATGTATACGCTGAACAAAAATTTTAGAAAATCAAGCAGGAAATAGTTAGGTTTGAGTTTGGGCTCTTACTAGAGCTGGTTAGAAATAAACCAATCCATTTGGCATGATCTATGAATTCCTTACTTCTTTTGTGAATCAGCAAAGTTGCACACAGTAAATACAGTAAGAAGCGATGTTGAAATGATGCCTTTCTGCTAACACAAGTGATTTGATGTCTGTACGTGTGTGCCCCCACAGGTACACACACATAAATCTCTGTTTACCTGTCACGGCAGAAACTCAAATCCCAAGCCTAGCTCTGGGATTGGAGAGTGTTGGTGTGTTGCCTCACCCTTCCTTTGAGGACACTTGCTACACTTGGGTGATGTTAGGATTAGTGCTGAGGTGACTCATCACCCGTTGTCAGTTTGGGGAGATTCAGCACTTACCAGCGCAGCTTCCAGAAGATCCCGTGGGAGCAGTTTATGTTGCTTGGAAGTCACTGAGCCTGGGAATTAAAAGGTTCAGCAAAGCTTATAGGGCGGTTGGCTTACAAAAGCCCTGATCTGAAATATGGTACAAGCTGCTGTTGCTGGTCTGAAAGGGGGAAATGAACCTGTTGTAGCAGCAAACCATGGCTGGACTGCCAGTGGTTTAAAAACACATTTTGTCAGTGTGCACATTTTATGAATGTGCCTATGTCACAAAAATCATGTGGCTCCTAACTTGTTAAACTCTCTATTGGAAACTAATTTGAAATTTTGATTTTTCTATATATTCATTTAGAGGACTTATATTATTATTATGCATAATGTTATGAAATATTAATTGTTGTTGCCATTTCTGTGTAGGCTTTCAAAGAGACAAATGTTAAGAAAAAATGCATTTTACTATAGAAATCCTTGCTGTAAATCACATGTGCTATAGAGTATAATATAGTTTTAGGAGATCATGGATCATCTACATCCCAGTTAACACATTCTTATGAGATTGTTTGTGCCTATTACCTTATAAATATTACATTAGTTTGTTGTTGTTATTTTATTTTATTTTGCTCAGATGAGGGTATGCAGCAAAGGCATGTTAACTTCCTTTGAAATGTATCAGGATTGGTATTGGAAGTTTGGTATTGAAATCCAGATCACATGATAGGTGCTGAAGGTAATCTAGAAGGTGTTTTGGGTGTCACCATATTTCTCTTGAGAGGATTCAGTGATGCAGAGGGTTTATAGACCTTTAACATGTCCTGAACAGGTCACATAATTTTTAGAATTTAATTCTGGGGAGTTGTCTGCCAGGAAATTATTAGTAGGTGTGGAATGATTTGTAGATACAATTTTGAACTTCTCAACGTCTTCTGGAACTTACATTTACACCAGATTCAATGAGAGTTCTGTGTAGAAGATCCATAGAGAACCTGTTATTCTGTCAGTAACAGTGGGCCTGTAAGTTTCATATTGCTTGACAAAGTGAATAGCTACTTCAGAGATCCATATTTTATTTTTTTCCCTAAATTCAGTGTCTAGGAAACTCAATAGACAGCTTATAGAAAGACATGGATTAGAAAAGTTTGTGGTAAACATTCAAGATGAAACAATGTAGCTAATAAAAAAGATGGTATAAGAGGGAGGTTACATATGGCACTAGTATAAGTTCTAGTCTTTTAGAATTTATCTTGCTGACCATTTGTGATGTTGCCTATATAGACTAAATAGGCACAAATAAGCTCAACCAGATTTTCTAGAAATTTTGGGGGGTTTGGGGGGACTTTTTCGCATGTATGGAAGCCTTTTTAAAGGAAAAAAACGAAATAAGGTGTGGGAGATGGACGGGGGAGAGGTGTATTCTGATCAACCAGGAGAATCACAAAACACACTAAACTTTTATGCTTTGACAAGACTTGCTTCTTAATTTTCCAATTAAGGAGAAGTTGGGAAAAAAAATACAGTCACATGAGCCAAATGCAATCATTTGAACCCACTAGGTTTGTCTGAAGTTATGAACTGTCTCATTCTTATTCTTCCTTTAAGGATGTTCAAGTGAATTGTTTTGGCCTCTGAGAGAAAATTAGTTTTGGTTTTGACTGTAAATCATAAGATCTTTGCCTCCTCATGATTAATGAGATAAGCTGCTTGAATGACTGCTTAATTTAGTGATCTGTGATTTAGAGAACTGCTTTGAGAGTATTGGTAAGTAAATTTGTTCACAGTGTGAGAGGTGTTTAAAATAACAGCAGTAGCTTGAGAAGGACTGCTCTCCACTTAAAGGATGTAACATTGCTAATAAAAGTCAGTATGTGTGGAGAAACGAGGCTGTACTGTGTCACTCTGCTTAATTTAGAGCAGCCAGTTATAACTCAGGTTGGTTGCCATTAAAAGCCAATTTTGCAGTTGCAATCCATGTTGATCATCATATTTTATTGATTATGCAATCTCTGAAGGCAACAGGAAGGGAAGCCAGAAAGTTCTGCCATGCCATTTGAGAAGCTGTTTCCAGGTCTTTGGGTGGTCTGAGTGGACTCTGATTTGCACACATTTGATTCTCTTGCCAGTTTGTGGGTTCACCCAGTAACAAGGGTGAGCAAATCTCCAGAGGTGCAGATGGGGAACAGCTCCATTGTTGCTTTATCATCTTGGCCCTCTTCTGCTTCCTGAGTTCTGTACAGCTGGGTGGGTTCATTTATTACTTTCCTATCTTCTTTTTCTTTGGCTGAATCGCTCTTAGTAAAATATCCTTCTATTCCACTCATCCTTGAAAGTTGTGTATTCATTTGAGTTTGAAAGAGGTTGTTCAGAGCAGCCAACAGAGCAGTTGTTTCACTGGGATTTCTGTGTTCCTGTCCAGTCTCAGCAGAAATGTACATCTGTGCAGGATTGTAGGTTTCAGGAGCTGCAATGTGTTTCTGTCATGGTCAACTTTTACCACTTCCTGACATGTTTTAGGAGCTTGTCCAGGGATGTTGGTTGCCATGGCTCTGGACTTCTGCACTTGGTTTCTAACAGTGTTGTGCATGGTCTGGTCATTCTGGCAAGGATAAAGGAACATTTTATGACTATGCTTCTATGAATTGCCATGAATTTTGTCTCTTTTCTGGAAGTTACATCACTTGTGTATTGGTCAGTGCTCAATATCAATAGATCTACTGGGTTTAATAAGACATTTAAGGAAAAGTGCTGCAAATCCTTTATTTCTTTTCCTTGGACAAACTGTAAATAAGCAGCTTGCAGCTTAATGTTGTTTAGTCAATTCTGTTGAAGCAGATTTTCTGCCTGTCATGTCGACCCAACAAATGACTGATATTATACAGTATTTGTTATTATTTGGTTGGTTTATTCCTGATTTATTACCTATGCAATAGTAGATAAATGCTGTCATAATACCCAGAGTGTAAATAAAAATAGCTAACTCAAAACAGTGGTTTCATTTTGGTAGTGTCGCTTTTGACTCTGTCATAGAGTTGCCAAAAAATTCTGGCAAGAAACAGGAAAGTGTTAAGTCTTTAAATATAACAGTCAAAATCCTGCAGTCCTGAGAACTTCTTCCACATATCTTACTGGTGTTTGCCTCTTCTAGATGTTCCCTCGTAAGTGCCTGTATCATCAGTTTTGTTTAAATCTTAAAAATAAGTGAAATGCAGTTGTCTCACTTTTCCTAATGCCTCCTTTGAATGTGAATGTTGTCTAATGATGTGTTTCTACTCTTCTAAGAGCTAGGTGAGTTAATTTGAAAAATTCACCAGCAGCCCAGAGCAGTGAGTGCTTGTAATTGCCCACCTGGTGTGCAAGATATGCCTTAATTTAATAGAAAGCTTCAAAAGCTCAGTGAGTTTAATTAAAGTGTATGCAGGAATAAAAGTGAGATTGAAAAGGCAGAAGTGGGGAGGGAAAAAAACCCAGAAGACATAGAGGGAACTGCTAAAATTGTGTTACAATCTTTCAGGAAAGCATTTTCAGGTGAGTTCTTGAGCCTGAACACACTTCAGCTGCAGAGCAGGACTACGAACAGCTGTGTCCTGGGTCAAACACACAGAGACAGAATCTTTATCAAGCTTTTGGAACCCCACCCTGAAGATACTGGTTAGAGCTCAGACACAGAAGAGGAACGTTCATTTGTACTAGAAATCTAAATCTTTGCAGTGGGTAGACACTTGGGAAAAATGGGCAGCAGCCTTGTTTTGTGAGCTCTGGGGTCATTTTATGGTATGTATGTTCTAAAGAAGATTCTTAAATGATATTACATGTAATCCAGTGATGACTTGCTGATACGGACAGAAAAGGCTACTGTAAATTTTATTAAGTACAAAGAATTAATAATTGAAAGTTGTCATTCAGTATCTCAGTTTTCAGTGTGATACGGAGCTAAAGTCGTAGCAGTAAGAACTGCCAAGTCATCCAGTTCGTCTGCGAAATATTAATTCGAATTATGTGGAAATTTTCTGTGGTTTTAGAATAAATACTGAGATGTCAATTTGGCTCAAGTCCAAAATCCTATGATAGGTGCCATATTCAGTTTCTGTTTGAGAAGGAAAGCAGGAAGGAGCAAAGAAAAAATAAGTAACAGGATTTAAGATAGATAAACACCAAACTGAGGGGAAAAATTATGAATAAATAAATAAAATTTTGATGTTTTTTGAAAATAATGAGCTTAGGGTCAGGAGAAAACTATCGCTTCACATAGCAAAACACTAATTTCAGACATATGCATATGGTTAAGTCTGTATTTAGACAATTAAATGAACTTTGTGTAGTTCATCTATGAAAATCTGAGTAGGGCTCCCATTAAAATCCTTAGTGAGGTGTGGCATGGGCTGTAGATTGAGATGATGCTATAGTTATGGTTCCTGCATTTGCTGCAATGTTATTCATTGCACTTTGTTGTGAAGGATGGAGTCCGACAAATTTTTTAAACCATTTATAAGGTTATAAATAATTATGCGTCCATTTCTTTGTACCGATTTCTTATTTGAGCTTGTGTATTTTAAACTGTGATAATAACTGGTAGAATCTGGCCATGGATACTCTTTTCTGTTAGATGGACTGCCGTAGGAATTCATATAATGGGATATTTTAAATTTGTATTCAGATTTATTTTTTTTTTGTCTCTAAACAATTTGTACAGAGTTTGTTGTTTGTTGTGATAGCAGTGATGATTTATCATGATCTTTCACCTTTTCTCCAGTGCTGTATAGTCATGAATAGCTGTGAAAGGATTTTATGTAATGATAGTGAATTTCCTCAATTGCTCCAAGACATGGAGCTGAATAATCTATGCTGAAATAACTTTATTTGCTGACAAGTTATGTTTGAGACTTGTGGGGAAAAAAATTGAGTGTCCCCTTGCTACAGATACGTAATATTTAAAGGAGAATATTCCTTAGTCAGAAGATGAGGAATTAGGCCAAAGAAGTCCAAATTACTTAAAAATTCATTCTTTAACCACACAAGCATTTATCTATTTCTAAATGCAAATATATCAATTATTGGAGCCCTTTACCAGCACATTGCAGAAATGGTTGATGTCAATATTTGCTTGGGCTTTGGCTACTCAGCCACCTTTATTTCTGTTCCTAGCTCTTGGTTTTCTTGCTGCTAATCCTCTGCTGAAAAACTCACAAGGGCCATTGTGGGTAAAGCACTTTACCATTTCTTTCCAGTTAGACATGGTTAAGTCTTCATCTGAGGAGAGATGAGTACCAACTGAAAGAGCTGGTTTGTATTAAAAAAAAATAATCTTCTCAAAGTCTTTATTTCCTCAATTTTCCACATATTTGTTAGCAATGCCACAGCACCAAGAGTCACACAGAGAGGTTACTGTCTACCTTCGAAGGGAAAAGCTGCCTTTGGATACAGCCCAGCTGTGGTTTAGCCTTGTTTGAGCTCATTACTGACATGGTCATAGACATCTTCTGTCCCTAGCTGTTCAATGTGTCCTTTTCATCATCTCCTTCAGTTTTGTAATTTTTGTCCATTTTCTCGGAGTTCAGTTTCTTTTTTTGCAGGGAGATTTAATTTTGTTCTCCTCAATCTTTGTAGTACATTATTTATTGGCATTGGTGAGACTCCCTTCTTTTTAATCTCTCATGAAATTGGTATCTGGTTTAGTTTACTTGATGAAATGGTTGAAATAATGAAGTTAGGTTTAAGTTATCTACAGTTCGTACCTAACCCTTCATGTTTTTATTCAACAGTGTAATAGACTTTTTGTCTGACGGCTTCTCTGCAGTGGTGAGGTTCCTGTTTTCTTATTATTTATAGATAATAAGAAAACAGGAAATCTGTTCCTTTCCATAGGTCTGCATGGTTTGAAGTAATAAATCATATAGCCTGAAAGATTTAGTGTTTGATACTCGATGTGCCTGCAACAGGGAACTCAAATATTCCTCCCAGATCCCTCACTAGGACTGATGCTGTTCTGTATTAGTCTATAATTTTGCTGTTCTATAAAGACCTGTCTGATTTCATCTTCTTTCTCTGTTTTGACACAAAGTGAGATTTGAAGGCTGCTCAGACAGTTTGTGGAGGTGAAGCATTTTCAGTATTGTTCATCCTGGTGTGCCAGATGCTGGATGTTAGACTAATTTTCTGACTTTCCAAGGGGTTTATGCCTTCATAAAATGTGAGTTGTCTAAAGTTTTAGATGCTAATTTACTTGTCTTAATTGAGCACTAGGCTTTCTGCTGCAAATGTTTATCTAAAGGTAATGTATTTATGTCAGGTATGTGACAAATGCTGGATACATATTCTTGAACTTGGATGCAAGCAGCACCCTTAATTATCAGCTATTGCTGAGTCCTCAGCTCATGTTGTCTGTTGGTGTCAAATTCAGGTGAGCGAATTCACATGATAAATAGTAATAAGTATAATAAAACAGCAGCAGTAGTGACCTAACAGCACACTTGATGTGTCAAACAAAGCATTTTTATGGCCAAACAAGCACTTAATTTGTGTAATAACAGATGATTTGTGAAGCTGATGCTTCTTTGAAAGGAGGAGAGATGAGTAGATTTTTTGACAAGCAGTATTTGCTGTCTGGTTACAAAAGCCATGTTTTGCTTTGTTGCTATTACAGTGCCAACAGGAGGGAAGAGATTACTGTCTTTTGTTAGAGCTGGTCGCAAATTGTACTCCTGTTATGCCCAGAAAAAGCCATTCCTCTAGAGCCTTAATGTTTTATTAAATTATACTGGCTTTTGATGGGGAGGCAGGACAATGGAGAACCCTTTTTAAAAAGCTTTAAAAGGTTGTGTTTCAACATTTATGAGAAGAAGTTTGGGTGTTCTGTGTTTAAAAGAGCAAAAAGCTGCCATTGAATTGCAATGCTTATTAGGGACTTGCAGTGGGTTTTTTTGGTGGTTGTTTTGGTTTGTTTGCGTTTTTGGGGGAGTGGGTTTGTTTTGGTGGAGGGTGGTGTTTTTTGTTTTTTTTTCCCTTGAATATCAAGGGGAAAAAAGTTTTCAAGTTATCTAGTTTTCTAGAGATCAAGTTTTCTGGTTATCTTTAGAGTTTTGACACTTCTCAAAGGGGAGAGGGTGGAAAAAATGCTGACTTGCAAAGAGATCTTCAGAGTAATTTCTGTTAATTCACTTTATACAATATAATGCTAAGGTAATAAAATTGCAGATAAGGTGTCACATTCTCACTTGATGCAAACAATCAATGCATAATGCATTCTTGAAGTTACAGATTCATTCCAAGCCTGAAGCTTAAAGAACTGGATACGTTTCCTGTTTTCTGAATTCTTTTTGATTTTGACTGTGGGCATGTTTCAGCAGCAATAAACAATTACTCAGTTTGATTTTGTTAACTTTTATGTTGGGGTATTTTAGTTCTTGCTTCTGAGCCACTGGTTTTCAGTTTTACTTCCCCTGTTAACCCTTCTTGGGGGGGTGACACAGAGACAGTTTTAAAATCTTGCTCAAAGCCAAATGGAATTTTTCTGGCAAAATCATGTCTTTGGTCTTCTGATGTCATTTGTGGGTATAAAGAAGTCGGAGGACAAACCTGCTGTTCCTGTATAGAAGTGCTGCCTTCTGAATGATACATGAGATTATGTAGCTAAGAGTCTCTTTATCTTCTTTTGTAAAAAATTATGAACAGAGCAAGCACTAGAAAAACAAGATTTATATACTGCAGGTTAAAATACTTAACCTGCACTTCATTTTTTTTAATGTGTTGGGTTTGTTTTTTTTTTTCATGTGGGCAAATTTTCCCTGAATTTTCAATTGATGCAGAGACAAATGGAGTAGCTGCAGAGCTCAGAACACCATTGCAAAGCAATGCAGTTAGAAATAGCTGATAAAATGAGCTTATAAGGAAAAAAGCATAGCTCTGTTGTAGGGAAGAAAAAAGTTATTCTTTTTCAGGGGCACCACATTGCTTTACTTTGCTTTTCCTTTATCAGAGGAACATGAGGAGTAACAGACTAATGAGATGAGAAGTGGTATCTGTGTTATTTGAGACACCCATGCAGGCACAGCAGCAAAGTCCTGTTGATATGAGAAAAAGCACATTTCCTCTGTCAGCCAGGTCTCAGAAATTCCCACTCCAATGGAGGAGAAGGTGCAGGATTGAAGATAGGACTTGGAGGGTCAGGAGAACAGACTTGCGGAAGCAGAAGGTCCTGGTGACTATTTAACAGCACAGCTCTCTGTTTGTAGCTCGTTTGACACAAGAGAGCTGTGTAAAGCCCTTCCCTCGGTTCAGGAAGGCAGAAACATCATCCATGCCCTTGAATTACTGACAGCATCGTTCCACTGCAGTTTCTGCTGTTGCCTTGAGCAAGAACAAGTGTTTGCAGTGTTCCTCTCCAACTTTACCCTGCTCAGTTGTGATAAGGTGGGTACTCTTGCAGAACTGGAAGCTCCACCTCTCAGTCACAGGCACTTACAGGAGAATTTCATACTTGGAAAATAAAGCAGTAGACAAAGTGTAAAATACAAAATATGTACACAGATGCAAACAGTAGAAGTCAATGATCCATTAAAAGTTGACCTCACTATTCTTGTCACTCTTTGTATGTGCTCACTTTCAGTATAGGAAAGAAGATTGTTTTAGAAAAATACTTTTATTTTTTTAACTACTATATTTTAAACTCAAGACAGAGGTTACTGTTTTTATGGCATAGAAAACAAATACAGACAGACCAAAGTGCTGGGATAAGTAGTCCAAGGAACATTAATCACCTAACATTTGTCATCCTGGTTTTCCTTAACATTTCCCAGGAAATTCCCAGGAATTTTTTTTTCTGAAGAGATGCATCTGATGATACTGTGTCAAAGTAATTAATAATTTTTTCCTGTTTTTAACTCCTACTTCTGTTTGAAGAGGGTGTTCTAGTCCTAGAAATCAAAGTAGTCAGTGTGATATAAGTGAAATTACTTGCAAGTGGATATGAGACTGATTGAAAAAAACACTCTGGCATAGTTCTTAATTTGTTATCAAAATTAAAGTAGTACTGAAATCAGAGATCTAGCCAGGCTCCAGTATTACTTGTTACATCCAAGAGCAGGGCTGGATGGTGTTCTGTGGAAGGCAGGACTGCAATTCAAAAGGGTACAGACACCTTAGAGAAATGGCTGGCGAGAAATGAAGTGCATTTGAGCCAGGGACAAATGTGAAGTTGTGTGTCTGTCTTCAGATAGAGATTGGAGACAAGCTGGGCAGCAGGTCTGTGGGAGCCTAGAACTTTAGAGTTGGTAACATCACAATAATATCTGTCTGGGAAAAAAAAAAAAAAAAACAAAACCTAGACAAATGTTTATCAAAAATAACGTGAGTATTGTTGAATTTCTTAAGGGCAAAGTGCATTTATTGTCCTCTGGTGCTTCTTTCCAGGTCTTATTCTTATGAATGTCTGACTGAAATCCTTTCAGCTTATGTTGTCTGTGAATACACTACAGCAGTGTGGGCAGGCCCACAGAAGAGAAGGAAATATGTATTGCTGATTAAGTTTTAACACCTCTTACATTGCCGGAACCACGTCTGGGGAGATTTGCAAATTAGTAATATTGGTAGATTGCTTGGGTTTTGTTGTTGTTACCATGTACTTGAAAATACAAAAGTAATCACTTGAATGAGATGAAGTTATATACTTCCTACCTTTACTGAGATTATTCTAATTAAATTTTTGAACCTTGTGTTGAGATCCAGGTTTGTGTATTTCAACCCTTTTTGGCATTTTCCCTTCGCTATTCACCTGTGAAAGCTTTTATTTTAACATAGCGTAGCACTTCTTTTTGACCCAGATTTAAAAAAGAAATTAGTGTTTAAACATGTTAGTGGAATGACAAAATTAAAGGCACTTTGAATTGCTTTTAGTTCAGCAGTACAGTAAAAGCACCAGTGTCCTAGATGCCGCTTCAGAGATTAGAATAATATTGTTAGCTTGAAAAAATTCTTCAGTTTTCCAAGTGATTTTGAATCAATCTGTCTGCTTTTGATAAAGGCACTCCTCACTGGTCCCTGTCAGATTGTCAGTGCTGATACTGTGGAGCCAGATATTCTCCTGTATTGTGCAGCCCCTGTATCTCCATCCTCATCAGTATTGACCTTTTTCTGGAGGAGCCATATCTCACAGACAACACCACTCCTGCTGTGTTTTGTGTGTTTAACAGATATGTCTTGGATTACACTGGCAGCACAGACTCCTCTCATTTGTCACCTGCACTGTGCTGTTCTTTCTGCTGGGTCACAACAGGCAAAATGTGGCTGTGTTCAAGTCCCTGTGCTGCTGCCTCTCCTTTGCACACATTTGCTTTTTCTGCTGCTTCAACTCTGCTGTCTCACAACTCCAGAGCCAGCAGGGTGAGAGTTCTGAGTCCCTGCAGCAACCACAGCAAAAGTGAACAGGAAAAACTGCCCAGCTGGGAAGCCACACCTTTTCATGTCCTACCTCAAATTAACAGTAATTGTAGATATATGGGTTCAAGGGATAAGCAGAGCTGCACAACAGTACTGGAAACAAAGAATATAGCATGCACAGAGTACTAATTAATTAGCAACTTAAATAGCTTGCGTTGCTAGACTTTTAATTGAACAGCAGCAGCAAAACCCACATAGATTCCCCTGTACTGCCAGAGGAGAGGGAAAATCTGCATGAAGAAAGTAGGTGCTGGAAAGAGAGGGTTACTTGGTTGTGCTTACTGTGCTTTAATATACTTAAGCTGTGATTGTAGCCATTAATTTTCCCTTTGCATAAATTGTTTTATGACAAAAGATTGGAAAATTCCCTGTCTTTGCAAAGAGATGGCCTTGTAGTGGTGCATAGTGTACAAGTGGCAATGCTGGAAAGGTAGATAGCATTGCAATATTTCAGGAGAGTATAAGCATTGTATCTGTGCCAGGTAGTAAGACTGGAGGGGTTTTTTTGGAGGGAGATTTCCATTATGAAACCTTGTGGATGATATGTTGATGATTGACTGAGGAAAATACTTCCATATGAGGTGTTTCATTTTTGTGCTGCAGCCTTTCCATCATGCTATTTATCTCAGGTGTTACTGGATTAATTGAATATCACATGCTGTGTTAGCAAACCAATGGGATCCCAATCCCTATTTTGGAGATTTCCTGAAGGAAGCCCTGTGCCTGCAGAGAGCTGCAATTCTGACATGAATCTTATCTGCCCATTTTTTCTCCATTACTATTTAAACCGATCTTTCTACTTGTCTATTTATTCATGTTTTTCAGAACAGTCTGTGTTGAAATGCTTTACTTTATCATTGACATCTCTGGCCCTGGTTACTCTGCAAATATTTTTATTGTTCTTTGCACTGTGTTAATATTACACCTCCAGAAGAGCTGTGATGGCAAATACAGTAGTGGTAGTAAAAACATGCAGTTTTGTGGTCTCTTCCTATGGTGTTCAACACAAACAGCAGTGCAGTCTTTGGCTCAGGTTGTTTTGTAGTTGATTATCATCTTGTATTTATTTTCCACTTTGAAAAACGTGCAGATTACATCATGTAACTGTAACATGGCAGTTCACTTCAAATTCAGATTCTTTACTGCTTCAGAATAATTTTGGTGTGGCTGTTGATACAGGCAGTTCCAAAGACTATCCTGTAAAAAATCATGTATTGCTTCTGTTAACGTACAGCACTTAAGAACAAATTTAAAAAAAAAAATAAATAATACACAAATAAACAATAAAAATAAAATAAATTATTTTTTAAAACACTATGTAATATTTATTGGTTTCTTCCCTCTAAGTGTATTCTATAATGTGCATTAGATTTGAATGTGGCTTGGGTTTAGCTAATTTTTCCCTTAAAAGTGTGTTTAATCACTGGCTGTCTCAGTAGCCTCAGGTGTCATCCAGCTGGACTAGCTCCTAAATTTCAAACATAAATGTAGTACTGGATCTGAAACTGCCTTGGTATGTAGGATGTGCACAATGCTGCCTTTTGTTTGCTGTGTACGCCAAAGGAACCTTAAGTCCAAATATAAGTTTTTGTGGGATTGTAAGCACTTCATGTTGTAGCTAGAGAACTGAAACTCACACAATGGGACCACAAGGATGAGATCTCAAAATGGAATAAAGTTGTCTCAGATTTTCTTTTAAAATGCTTTATTTTTTAATACTATGACATTAGTTTCTCTATACACTGACTCCTCTACTATCCTGTCACTTAGCCAGCTTCATATCTTAAGTTCTCTTTCTCTTTGTATATGCTGGAACTTAAATGCATTTTGAAAGCTCTTAAACTCCATTGGACTAAGATGAAATCATTCTTTACATGCACAAATACATTCAGGGAAAATTTAAAGGATTTATTTTGTTTTTAAAGGCTATGCTTGTAAATAGCAGACTTAGATTTATATTTAGTTTGCTGGCATGTTTATGCAAACTTTAAGAGAAAAGCTTAACTGCGTCTTTTGTTGCCACGTAGTTTCAGCATGTAAATTGGTATTTACAGAAGAAAACGTGGTGAGGAGATCAGAACACTTCTTTATTTGCACAGACTGGTATTTCAAATACTATCTCAGTTTCGCACATCAGTCTGACAGCTGATAAATGCCATTTCAATGGTAACATTTTTTGGTTTTGTTTTCATTTGGGCTGGAACAGTTTGCTTACGTGCGTCTTATTTGTTGCAAGTAGAAATTATAATCATTGAGGCCCCAGCTAAACAGATTGCTGTACAGTTCTAAGGAATAAAAAGAAAAATAAGCATTTTGTGGCACACTGGCAAAAAGCACAAATATTTTAAACAGTGATGATCTATAGTAATGGAGAATGCTACCCTAGGATGTAAGGGGCTGCATAAATTGTGGAAAATTTACTGCAATTTTTTTATCAATTTGCAGAAGTTCTGGAAGTATTGCCTAAGATAAACATTGGACTGTTTTAACATTCCAAAATATGAGGTTTTCTGTCCCTGTTGGAATAGCTTTACAGTAAACAAAGAACATAACTGCATCAAAAACATCCCAGCTTCAAAAAAGTGTCTTAATGGTTTCAGTGCTGTCTTATTTTCTCTAATTACTGTCATTTCGGTATTGATCAGAGAGGATTAATTATTTACCACTGAAGAGATGTACTTTCTAAGTAATTCTTCAGATTAAGTATTTATATGGATTCTGACATGCATTCTGTTGCTTAATATCATATATTTAATGTTAATTAACCCCTTGCATCTTGTGTACTTGAGACGTGTAGAAAGATTGGCCTGTGGTGATCTCATCGGATGTGTTGTAAAGGTCAGTGGCTTGGAATGGGCGGTTACAAAATGTGTGTGGGGAATGTACATTCACCAGTCCTTCCTTTGCAAAGGTCAGAGCAGTTTGAGGAGAAGACTTTTTAGATCTTTTGATAGCATGCTTCCAGCATCTTGAAACATGGATGCCTGTCCCAGAACTGCAGTTGTAATGAATTAGTAATGTGGTCATTTATATTGATTACAAACCAGTGGAAGCATCTGACGCTAACCAAGGCAGATCTTGTCTTCTTTGAAAAGGAGAGAAGCAATATGTAATGTATTTCTAGATATTTTAGGAAGTAAAATCAATTTTGGTACCTTCAGGGTCTGCATCCAACACCAGTGTGTCAGGAAGATGATCATGGATGATGAAAACATGAAGTAGTGCTGGTCTGAATGTAAATCCCTGGGCACCCTGCTTTGAGAAGGAGCAATTTCCTGCCAAACTCTGGCTTCTTTGGTCAGTTCCCCACCCACCCCAAGTACCACTTGTCCAGACCATTTCCAGACCTCAGTTTCTCTAGGATGAGGGTTTGGGACTCTACTGAAAGCAGTGGAGATATTCAGATAGACAGTGGCCATTAATTCTTCCCAGTGCATTTGAAAGTGTGCAGATTTATACATACCCTGCCCTGCATGATGAAAATGTGTGAGAGAATGTTAGAATGGAACAAAAAGGGTTGGAATTTCATGAAGGAAACATGAAATACATACACAGGGATGTATTTCTTCTGAAAACTGTGGCACTGTGGAATCACTGAAGGGGTGGGATAGTGATTTTACCTATTAAGTTTATCTATTCAAAATTTTACCTACGATACTTGCAGGGATTGGAGTGCACACCAGGTATAAGGCAAACAATTCAGCTGCTGTGCTGTATTACAGTAGTGTTCAGTGACCTGTGTGCAATCTGTTCCTTCAGAACCTTATCCTTGTTGCTTATATTATGTGCATAAATGCCTTCTTTAAGCAGAGGTGCTATCTTGAGTGCCAGCTATAGTTCTTGTGGTGTAGATTTCAGTGGGTAAATAGGAAACTCCTCAGCCCTTTTAGGCATATCAGCTTTTAACAGCACTGACATTTTCAGAAAGAAATGTAATCTTGTTGCCCGTAGTATATCAACGTAATTTTTTTTTTCTCATTGCAACAATAACAATAGATTGAAGATTTCTGTCATGTAAAAATGAAGTTTGTATCTTGTTGTGGGTTTCATTGTGGAAGTCTGATTTTTGATAATAAGCTACAGGAGAAACAGTTCATGTGCATCACCTGTTTTTTCTAAACATGGTACTCACATCTGCATCCGGCAGTAGATTCAGGTGCAGCTCTGACTGTATTTATGAAGATTAGAAAGATGCCAGAAGAGTATCACAGGAGACTTATGAAAGTTCTTATCATGAAAGCAGGAAGGCTGATACATATTTCTTAATAGCTCCTGTAATGATAGCGACCACCATATTGCACTGTGATTGTCTCCATGGCAGTCCAGATGGGGCTTACAGGAGGCAGTGCCTTTGCTAAGCAGATGTTTCAGAGCTCTATATATATTTAATTTTTCCTCTGGGTGTTACTGAGTGAAATACATCAGTGTACTGCTTGACATGTCCTTAAATTGTATGATTGCGCTTTTCCTCACAGTAAGTTTTAGTGCCTGCCAAAGCCTGTTTTACATCTTAATTAATATATGTGGTGATTGCCTTATGTACAGAAATGAAAGGAAAAAAGGCATTTGGGCAGAGCCATAGGTCTCTTCAGAAACTGACTTCGAGACCTTGGGCAAGACACAAAGCTGCCCTTCCTTTTTTATACAGTGAAGGACAGTGTGAATAAAGGAACTACTTTACTCATAGACATTCTGAACAAAATGAAAGCAATGGAACTACTGTAGTGGGACTAAGAGGTTAGAATGTGTTATTCTGAAACTTTTAGAATTTAAGGGTGTCGATATGTGGTTCTGATTCCTTTTATTTCTTTGTTGTGTGATTTGGGAGCTGTATGTCGGGTGCTTATGGTCATTGGCAGAAATTTAAACACTCAGTGATGAGTGGAGGCCTGTGTGCTGCTTCAGCTTACGTTGCTGGGGTTTGCTGGAAGACAAGCAGAACGATGGGGGATTATTTAAGAAGGTGGCATAACTTCAGCAGGCTCAGCAACAGATATTTTAGCTGCTGTCATGATTTCAGAACAGTAATTCAGTATCTTCTTGGTTGACAGTGGGGACAGCTGTCTCTGCTTCCCACTTCTTGTTGGAGAAGAAGTTCTAAGTGTACGTGTGTGTAGATGGCAGGGACTGCACTTTTTTTAAAAGGTTGTTTTATTGTCCCAGAGGTTACTCCTGGACTGTAGCTCCAGCTGTAGTAGAGATGAGTAGGAAACCGATGACGTAGTACAGGACGTAGTACAGGCCTGTAAACCTCATCCAGCAATAAATGGCTGTGTCTAATAATTAAAGATCAGCTACTGAAGGATAGAAGTATGTCTTCCTTTTTAACTACAGACTGGCTTTGTTCATTTTTCCTTAAAGACATTCTGGTTGCTGCATGGCTATCTGCCATCTCTGTCTCTGAGATCCTTCTCTGATGTTCTCCAGAGTGCTTTGTTCTTATTTTATCATTCCTTTTACAGAAAGTTCAATGTGTGTGAAGGGAGAAAGGGAAACCCATTCCAGAGAGCTCAGTGAGTCCTCCCACCAGGACTCAGCAAGCCACTGGCATCATGCAGGCTCTGCTGTTGCAGAGTTCCAAGAGCACTCACAGCAAATGCAGGATAATAAATACCCTGTGAAATATCTCCAGTTACACTACTGAGTAATAAATCATTGTTACTTTAAGTAGACCATGTGTAGTTTTTTATAAAATAGATTTTCTTACTGCATGTGAATTTATGCTATTATTAAATGCTCAGAGGAGATATGCCTATGCATTATAAAACTGGAAGAAATAAATTCAGGGAATTACATTAGAAAAAACTAAATAGAGTAAATACTGTTAAATAGAAACATTACAAGTTTAATGTTTTTTGAATGTATTAAAAACAAGTATAGTGTTGCAGTTGAGAACAAAATTACATCTGATCTGTTAATTTTGTAAGGCTTGGTAGAAGAACCCCAAATTTTGCGTATAAAATTTCCATTGACTTGAAGCTTATTTTAATATTTTTTTAATATCCCTGCATGTATAGGCTGGTATGGGAAGAGACCAAAATTACAAAGAAATAATACTTTCAGCTATTATTCAGACAGGCATATTTGTGAGTAGTTCTTTAGAGGTGGGGTCCCCACAAGTCCTGGTTGCAGCTGAACAGAGCCAGCAGGTACCTCCTGCCAGCCCAGTTCTCCCAGATTTGCTGGTCACTGTGCCACGTGTGGCACGTTAGCCAGACCTGCTCCTCAAGCCACATGTGATGCTTTTTGGTGTTCAAGAACATGTGGATTCATCCTGCTGATTACAAAATGAATTTGGTAAGAAAAGCATAGTGTGGCATATTTTCAGTACAGTACATCTGAGAGCAGCGTTAGTTTCCTATGAAAACGAAAATGAAAAATTTTCTTCCGAGTTCTGATTCTCATGTCCATAGCTTGGTTGAAAAGCAAATGAAATGCTACTTTTTGGCCTCTCTGCAACTTCAAAGGGAAAGATTTTTCTAGGTTTGGATGAGTTCTTTCTAGGTAAACACAGAACAACTCAAAGAATGCCTGCAGGTCTTTGAAAAGAACAGTCAGACTGCAGCTTTTTCAGGCAGACTGTTCATCACACACTACTCACTGCTCATCTCTAGCCTTGGGTTTTTTCCCCCTACTTTCATGCAGTTTCATTTGTATACTCCATACATAGTACAAAAGTAATACCATGTAGTCCCTACATAGGATAAAAGTGAAAATGTAGGCAAACATTTATGCTCAATAGCATCTGAAAGAAATACCTTGAGGAGTATTTCAAAACATATTTGGACTTGAATTTATTTCACTTAGAAGTTTGAAGAAATAGTTTGCTGATGGATTTTCTAATTGCTAAAAATATTTAATAAAGACCTCAGCTGAAGAGAATAGATTGGAAAATAAGTGAAGTAGACTGTCCCATTAATTGTCAAAAAGGATCTATTAGAAAGTGTTTTCAAGTTTTTATTGTGTGTTTTCTGGAAAGTAAATTCAGTAGGTTTGAATTTTGAAAGGGTTTTGTTTTGTTTTTTTTTTAGATTCAGTTAACTAGCAACAGTAGTATTGTAAGGTAGCTGTGCCACACACATACATGCTTATTTTAGATGCTCTTTCCAGAGATTATTGCTGTGATGAGATAAGGGGAAAAAAACCTTACTGCAAACTGTTGGGAGGGGTGAAAACAATCCCAGCAAAGCTACCCCAAACCCCAAAGTATTCAGAAGTTGTATAGATTCTTCTCTCTATCATATTTATCCTGCTATCTATGTCCTTTGGAATTCCTTTAGAGACTGTTCTTCACTGGGACCTAGTCTGGCTGAAAGAATGGGCCAACAGAAGTCTGACCAAAATCCGTGAGGACAAGTGAGTTCTCTGTGTGTGATGGGCTACCCTCTGGCAGATGTGCACAGCAGAACAAGATCTGCTGGTCAGAAATGTGAACAGGGAGGCTATGATGGCATAGAAAGAGAGGATAACTAAGCATTGGAACAGGTTGCCAAGGAGGTTGTAGATTCTCGCTCACTAAGTTTGAGATGTGCTCAAGTAAATTTCTGAGCGACCTGTTGAAGTTCAAAGCTGTCCCTGATTAAGCAGGGGTTTGGACTTCCCAACATTAATGATTTGGTCTCAAAATTCAGAGGCACAACTGCATTTTTATGGCATTAGCTGCAGCTCTGTTTTGCCCAGAAAGCTATCAGTTTGTTTTCACAGACTACATAAATGTTCAGTGTGACTCTAATTACTTTTATAAACCATCAGATTCCTTTCCTGTCCATAGGTTATGTGGAGAAGCTAAGTCAAAGGAATTCATTTGACCTTTTTTTTTCACCCCTATCATCATTATGTTGTTATTACCTATTGAGGATTTGCTTGTGACTTTTCTCATGAGGTTCCTGCTATTGCATCCTTGTCCATTGTTCTGGGAGTGCTGGGAAATGAGCACAGGAGCTGGAGAGGCAATGGCTCTGCTGGCTCAGGGAACTTTTCTGCAGGGTGTAGAAAGTCCCCTGAAAGAAAGAGGCAAGCTCTGCATCAGTACTTGAGTGAAGACCTGTGTGCAGGAGAATTGCACTGCTGCTAGAACCTGTGCTGCTGAGCAATAAATAGCTGCTGTGTTCTGCACGCACTGATGGTTTGTGGGTTTTTCTTTCTGCCTCTGAAGCTGTTTGGCTGTGTTCCCAAACAAGCAGAGCTGAGTAGTGATGTCGGTGTGTGTGGATCACCGAGGCCAGGGTTTTGTGACAAAAGACAAGAAATGGTCTGTTTTAACCAGCTCTCAGCAAGAAAGGACAGTGTGCCTGCAAGTTTATCTCCTTGAAAGCACCGAGGGAAGGCAAGGGACACTGAGCTGGATGGCAGACATGAAATTGTGGGGAGTGAATGCTTCTGATCAAGGGGATGAGTGGAGAGGTGCAGGTCCTGTGGAGGAGGAGGAGGCTGAAACATGGAGAAGAGTCTTTTGCAAACAGGCAAATTTTACTGTGATCAAAAGTATTTTGAGTAGCCCAGTAAAGCTGTAAAATCTGGGGACAGACTGGCTTAAAACTGAGTAGTAAATCAAAATAGTATCTGATTTTACAAGTGGGAAAACTCTGGGAAAGAAATTAATCATTCCTTTGAAAGTAGGTTTGTAATTTCTTTAACCAGCCTTTTATCTTGTCTTCTTCCTAAGCAACTAGTTAAGTATTACCAAATATATGTCCAGCCACAAAACTTCTTTTGAGTGAATAGTACAGTCTGATTTTTCTTTTTTTACGTAACTCTTCAGCAGTTTCTTCATTTATTTATTTTTGGTTTTGATAGTACACATCAGGAAGCCATGACTCTTCTTTTATAAATCTGCTTTATTTATAAAAGGCTTTTTAAGACAAAAGAGAGGTCAGCTTTTCCTTAATGATACTTTCCTAGCTGATTTATATGGAACCTCAGTCGAGTTAAGGGATGTGAAAAGTGAATCTTAGATCCTAATGAAGTTATTTGACTAACGCAATGTCTGTCTTAGTTACCCTTTCTGCTCAATTTATTTATGAACTTATACTTTTATTTGTATCTTATTCATGCAAAGAATCCTTGAGATGAGGGTTCAGAATTAAGTCAGTGAGAGTCCTCATGTGCACATATATATATTTTTAAGTGGTATAGAATTATTGCAGTGCCTATTCTATGTTCCTAAAGGGACATTTAAGGCTATGGATAATGTCTGGATTTCATGGGACTTCTCACCTCAAGGTTCCTAATTTATCATTATGTGTCACGATGCCGTGTTTTGCAAAGAGTACCCCGGTGCTGTGCAGTCACACCCCTGTCTGCACACTCAGAGCAGTGTTGAACATGCCCTGGATGGATATTGCAGGGTTAGAAAGCAGCAGATGCTCTGTGGCCATGGGTGTGCAGGGTGCAGGAAGTTGTCCTGGTGCAGAGCCAGCTGAGGCTGCCTGGAGAGCAGTGACAGTGGCTTTCAGGTCCCTGTGCAGGGACACGGGGCTGGCTGCCAGCTCCTGACCGCTGTTAGGGATGTCCGTGACGAATGTTTGGGTCAGGAATACAGATCTGCGCATCTGGCTGGCTGAAATTGAATCTCACCTGTAAAATGGGTCTAAAACAGTCTAAACAAGCTCAAAAGAAGCTTGGAAGACTTTCAGCTCAACACACGTGTGTTTTGGGAAACCTTCCCTCTAGTGTGAAAGAGCTGCTTGGATGTTTGCTATTTCCAAGTAGGTGGGACAGAATTCTGCTTTGTTTTCAGTCATGTATGCATCTCCTAGGAAAGAATCATTATGAAGTGCTTAACCATTAAAAATACATGCCTGAATCCTTTTTTTGACCAAGCTTTGGATCCTAAAAAATTTGAAATTTCAGTCATGCGTAGTGAGGGAAATTGACTTCTAGATTCGCTTACCTAGTAACAAAGACTTGGTCCAGGCTTTTTCAAAAACAAAACAAAACAACTCTTTTGGGTAGTGGAAATAAAATTTAGGTATCCTGGGTGCTTACAAAGCCTACCTTTGTATATTGTATATTGACTGACTTGGAACTCTTGACATTATTGTCAACTGTTGACATAAATGTAAATTGACATTGTAGATTTAAAAAAAAAAAAAATGTTATCTGGGTTTTGCTGCCTAGTGCTCACGGGGTAGGTTGTTTTTACATGTTTTTTAGGTGTTCCTTTTGTAGGAAAACTGATAGCTTATTTGAATTGTTCAAATATGAAACTGAGTACAAAAATTGTTCTAAAATATCAACTTTACAAAAAATTCAAGCAAGATAAATCAGTGATTTTGATGCATAGCATTTTGTTAGGATATTATGCTAAACCATAAAGTTGGAACTGAGTATCGCTTGCCTCCAGACATGCACTTCTCTTACAGACTGATAGCATTGTCTGACATTTCATTAAATGTTAGTTGGTATCAGTTTATTGCTTTTATTTCATGAGAAGTAATTTCTGTAAAAGCGAGTTTTGAAAATATTTTGCATAAAAATTCTGTTATTACTGGAAGAAGACCTAGTTGTTGAGGAATGGGAAGTAGAAAATCCCCATTATATAATTGTTCCATTAAAATGAGGGCAGGCCCTACTATTTACTTGCTTTTTAAACTCTAGTTAGAATAAAATGTATTGTGTCAAGTCATTCAGATGCCTTGACATTAATTTACCATTAAGGCCAGCAACTCCTTTGCATCATGAGAGCAGTCTTGCAGAATATATATCCTTGAAAACTGGGACAGGCTGGGCTTTGAAGTGTATTTCCATGGCCAATTTTACTTCTTTTTTTTTTTTTTTCAGTGTTGTGGGTTTTTTTCCTCTCATTGTTTGTAACCAAACATGAAGAACATAGTTCATGAATGGATATCATGCTGAAATGTGAGATCTTAACTCTCCTAATTCAATGGCTGGGTGTTACATGAAATAACTGCACTTCTCACTGTGATTTGCTCTGCAAAATAAATCACAAACTTTGCACAGTTCCTGTTCTTTTTAATCTTTTTTTACATTAAAACTCCTGATGAGACAGGAAAGAGGGCTGTGTGTCATGCTGGGTCATCATTAGAAATTGTAGGGATGTCATGTAAACAGCCTGCACCTAAAAATGCTGATTGAAATCAGTCCTGCCATCTTCTCACGGCAGATGAGAACAGGAATGAATTCAACTAGTTTGCATTTACAGCTTGCTCTTAACCACAGCAGCTCATCATGGGCTGCAATAACCTGAGAACTGAGTACAGTTTGAGAACTGAGAACAGTTTTACACTTAGCTGACCAGAGCTTCGTGCTTCTGAGAGTAGAAGTTGCCAACAGATCATGTACTAATTAGTTTAGCACTCAGGGAGATGCATCATCCGTAGGCTGGACCCAGCCCTGGAACAGTTTAATCTGTTCCAGTCTTCCCCTGAGTTTTCAAACCTGTGAATGGTCTGGGTGGAGATGCTGCAGACCTGCAAACCTTGAATGCCTGAATCCACAGGCAGCAAACTGATGAAGACATGACAGTATCAAAGCAGTAAATGCAATCTTAATATGAATACTAATATAATTTATTTATATTTTTGTTGTTCAAACAACAAAAACAATGTTCCCTGAACATTGGTCATGCAAAGGCAGAATGCTGGGTCAGGAAATAGCTAGCTATTTTTAGGAACACTGATATAGATTTTTCTTCTTCCCTTTCCCAGAAATCCAATATTAGCACACTGTTCCCCAAATCCAGAGACCTTTCAGGGTTAAGATTTCAGTGTTGGTGGTGGATCAGTGAAAGTTAGGTCATGGCCTAACACAAATGACACTTTCAGGAGCTTTGCCTTTAAACAGAAGAAAAAATTTCAACTCATCCTCATATAACTGACATGAAATAATTCAGTAAAACAATTTAAGAGGTACTTGTACTTGGACCAACTCAGTAAATCAGACTTCACAAGAGCAAACTGATTAGATGAATCACTGACTCTACAGATGCATTGGAATAGAATGTCATGTGATTTTATTTTTAAAATGAGAACATTTAAATGAACATGTGCAGACCTAAGTTCCTAAATAATACCCTCTGTTTCAGAGATGCAGTTCAGCAGCTTTCCATGTGAATGTTTTTCAGGCAGTGGGTAAGTCTCCAAGTATTGTGCCCTTAATTTGAGGGGACACTCGGGGAGCCTGTGCTGTGGATTTTGGAGAGGCTGACAGCCTCTGTAATGCATGCTAGCAGAGGATGCAGAAGCACTTGCCTGCTCTTGCTGAAGTCCAGGTTTTAGGTGTGTGAAATCAGCAGTCCTGGTCATGCAGGTCACCTATCTGTAGGTGTGATGCTTTAGTAAAGATTGAACTGTAAACTTTCCCAGACTGAATGAAGTTAATTGCTCTGTGTAACAAAGTGTCTTTCCAGACACCTTGAGGAAAGCACACACTGATGAATCAGCAATTGAAATCAAGACTAGACTGATGAACAGCAGTCTTTGAAAGCTCAACAGTGAGGACAGTCTCTGGGAGAGATTCTGATCTCTGTGATATGCAGAATGTGAAGATAGATAACTGAGACATACAAAAAAGGAAACCAGGGCTTCTGCATTGTCTGGAGAAGATAGCAAGCCAGCTGGTTAAAAGGAGAAGCAAAAAATGTTCCTTTTTTGGTTTGCTGAAAAGCATTTAAGAATCTAAGGTTTTCTTGTTTTGGTTTGTGGTTTTTTTGTGTGTTTGTTTGTTTGTTTGTTTTTTGTGTTGGTGTGGGGTGGTTTGGTTTGTTTTGTTTTTGTTTTCTTTTTGTTTGGTTGGTTTTTTCCCACCCATCTATTTATTATCATATAACCTTGTTGCATATCTTCTAATTAAGTTTGTTTTTTAGTTTTTTGGGGTTTTTTTTGAGCTAGAGGGTGAGGTTTGTGGGCAGGTGGCTACAATGGTTACTTTGTTTTGCTTTTAACTCAATTACAAAGCATTTCTTACCCAGGGATTTGGCAAAGCTATTTTGCAGCTCTGTAAACTGGGGCCTCAACAGAGGCCATAGCTAGTCAGCACACCTTCCAGTGTATGTCCAAAAGAAATCAGGGATAGATTTCATTTCAGATGCCTAAAGGCTTGACTGATAGAAGCCAGAAAAGGCAAGATGATGTTCCTTTTGCAGATGGTAACTAAAAAGGCTGTCTTATGTGCAGCAGGATTCTGGATTCCGTGCTTGAACCCCATGGGTCACTGTGCAAGTGTCTATTCTGCTCTGTTAGCTTGGTTTGTTGACGATTTTTCAAGTAAATATTTGGCAGACTACCTGTAGTAATTAAGAGTGGACTGTTCTCCGAATTCATCTTTCATTGTGTTCAATAAAAAATATTTACTGCTTCATCAACACAGTTTTATTCCACACAGCTGAAAACGTATGAACAAGCCACTTCACAAATCCAAACCAGATGTGTATAAGACATTCTGCTTTTCAATGTATGGTAATTCAAATGTTCTGCCTGGGAAAATTACTTTATTGAAACCAATCAGAGGAAAAACAATAATGTTTACACAGTCAACATCATGTGCTCTTTAAAAGTTGTAAATGACAATGATTGCTAGAGAGTGTTGTCAGAAATAAATGTGTCATTTCTTTTAAGATTTACAGTCCACCACCATTAGAGTGAGTTGTTTCAAGGCTGTACTTCTTGGAAAAGAAGTTTCTTAAAATGCTGGGTGTTTTTTTTTTTTAATAGAAGGGAAGAAAGATTATGGATGCAGGTCTTGTAGTAGAAGAACTTTGCTTCACAAAATATTACAGAGTGCATCATCTTGAATATATTAAAAGAGCATAGGCTTAAGGTATTTTGAGTTAAATAAACCATCTTTTCATAGTAATTTCCTTACAGTATTCTGCACCCTGCTTATTGCTTTAGTTAGTTGCTTTTCCAGATGCTTCCAAACAGAATGGTTGGAAAACCTTATGTTGTGTGAGTATCCTAAAGTGGTTTTAGGGCATAATGGGACAAGAGGTACTCATGTACACACACAGAGCATCTGTCTCTGTCAAAGGGCACGTTGGTTTGAACCTTTTTGTTAGAGGAATGTGTGATTGTTTTTGTATTTTTAACACAGTTTGTCATTACATTAAATTCGAACTTAAAAAAAAAATTAAGTCAGACCTGAAGACAGGTTGGTTTTATAATATGAAGTGCTGTGTTGCCTTTTTGGCCTCTGCTTGCCCTCACTTGCTGCACAACTAAGCCAGATCAGGTATTTTAAAGAGGTAATATGAAATAGCATTATTTATGATCAGAATTATCGTGCTTGCTTTCTTCAAAAGGTGAATGATAGGGTATCACTTCAGGATATTTTCTTCTTGACATATTTCATTTAAATTTCATATTGAAGACACAGGTCCTTGGAGGTTTTCTGGGCTTCTCAACACAAAGCCTTGAGCAACTCTATCTAAATTCAGTGTTTGACCCAGCTTTGAGAAGGATGCTGGACTAGCTAACCTCCCAAGGTCCTTTCCAGCTTGGATTCTCTGACTTTGTGATTTAGAATGAGAAATAGCTGGTTCATTCCATTTGCACTTTATAAGCTGCTAAGCACATCTAAGTCTGGCTTTTTGGGTGCACATCCTCATTTGTGAAAACTTTGGTCAAAATGAAAATTAAGTTTGAGACAGTGAGTGTAGAATGGTTCAAGCATTCAGGTTTATTTCCTGGCTCTGCTGTAAACTATGTGTGTCCCATCCAGTGGATCACTTTGCTTCTCTGTGGCTTACTTGTATTTCTGTTAAAGGTTAATAATGATCCTTTTCTCCTCTCTATTTTGTTTTAGGTTAGTTTTATCATGACAAGATTTGTCTTTGTGTACTTTTTTGAAGCAAGGGGAAAAAGCCCCAGACAACTACTTTTGTTGTGATTTCATATTACTTGTGCTGGGGGTTGCCAGAAGCTACTGTCAGTGCTGTGCCTGTTCAGAAGTGATCCTGTTTGAGCAAAGAGGGTGCTTTTGGAAAACTGCTCTTCAAAAACAGGCTGCTCTTTCTTCTCCCTCACCCCTGCTTTATGGGTGTTTTTCTGTGCCTTTGGGATGGCAGAAGTTTAGTTTTGAGTTTGGAGAGATAGAAGTCTCTGTAAAGGATGTGTTCAAAGATCATATTCTATCTTTACCATTTTGAAGGCTTTCCATAGAACTGGGGCAAAGTAAAGATGGAGAAGGCAGAAAAACGATGTTATTTATATTCATACTTGCCTAAATGGACTTGGGCTGGATAGAGGAATTTTTCTCTTTATGTTTTCCATTCCTTTCATAGTCCTGTGGTGCATCAGTCAATGAGGCCAAAGAGCTGTCGTGATACAGAGATTTATTCAAGATGTTTTTTCCCCGCTGAATATCTAATGAAACTTGCATCTAGTGGGATAGAACTTTCTGTAGTGCTAACTTAGGGAGAGGTTTGCATCCTCTGCTTAAACTGGAACAAGATGAGAATCTTAACTGTGATCAACAGTGTTTTATAAACATTGCTGGAATATGATATTTTAGATCATAGTAAATAAACACAGAGAATATTCTATCTGTGACAAACAGGGGATCTTAAAATGCTTCATATCATTAAAAAGATTTGAGATCAGTAATTAATGTGCTGAAGCCTTTAACATCCCATGTTTATTGCTGGGTTTGAAAATAACGAAGTAGCTCTGCTGTTTCTTCTAGTACCTCTGTCAAAGTGAGCTTGCAGTTGTTGAAATACCAATGTCACCAGAGGTACCCAAAGCTCTGGGGGGAGGGAGCTGCTGTATATTAGAGTTTTAAGATACTTGCTGAAGCACAGAATAATTTCTTAGTCTTTTTCATGTTATAGCCTCTCCCCAGATAAAACTGAAATGAGATGCCAAAGTTGTTTACCGGCAATCCACCCCATAAATCTTACACCAAACAGCTGACACATTATAAACCAGCAAGCCAGAGTGCATCTATGTAGCCACATGAGCACATACCTGTACAGGACTGTGTTTTGGTTTGAAATTAGGTGAATGATGAGATTATCAGATTAATGACATCATCCTATCAAGCACAAATCTTGCTCACAATCCTCAGAAGTTATCCCTGGTGGCACCTGCCTGCTTCCATAAACAGACCCAGATAGGAGCACTCACCAGTCTGAATTTCTTGGCTGCTGCCAACAAGCCATGCATATTATTAGCTCTGGCCTCTGTCCTGGTGAAACTAAGCAGTGTTTTGTATGTACAGACATGAGGAGGAGACTCAGTAATGGACGTAAAGCAATGAAGTATATCTGCAAAATTAGACATTGGGAAGTGTACGTCTGTCAATCAGCCCAGATCAAAGCGGCTTGGAAATAGTGGAACTAGCTGAGGAGGGGGAGAAGTTTGTAAGTCCTTTTGTGGGTCTGCAGGAAAAAAAATAAAGGGGCGTGGGGGGAAGTTGTAGTTTGTTTTGGTATTGTTATTTTTCTCAAAATCATTGCTATGTCATAATTATGAACATTGTACTAAAATCTGGATGTTTACAATGACTGCGTATCTAATTCTTCAGCCACAAAACCTTTATTGAAAGCCATCTGTAAGGAAACTTGAATAGCAATCAGAGAGGAAGGTTACCTCAGTAGTTCTGGAGTTTGTGACCCTTTATATGGTGTGTTTTTTCTTCAAACTCGTGAGACAAATTTCCTAGGAGTAAATCTCCATTTCCTGCATTTTGTGAAGTACTCTGCATAGCTCTGATGCTAGACAAATAATATCAAATATAGCTCACAGCAATGTGGAGAATATTAACATCTACGAAGTGAGACTTCTAACTGTTCCTGGTTTTAGGGCAGATTCTGTCCTGGTTTTTGCTATACTCTGATTTTTAGGATAGCTCAGAACACTAAACTCTCAGCCCTTGAAAGTTCTCCCTGTGTACAATGTGTCCCAGATACGAAAACTGAAAAAAATTACAGATGCTCAGATTTCTTCTGGCATTTCAAGGAATGTTCGAAGTACACAGCTTTTGAAATAATGCAATAATCTGAATTGCTTCCTGATGTGCTCCCAGTGTATTCATCTGTCTAATTCTGTGAAGAGATGGGAGGGTCCCACTCTCTGTACATTCTGCCTCCAGTGCTGAAGTGGGAGGGGAGGGAATAGAGGAGATGGTTGCTGGAGTTATAAGCTCTGCGGGGGTGGACAGAGGGTGGGGCTTCAGTTCTTAATTACAATTCATTAAAAATTAAGCTTTACCCTGAGAGAGAGAGAGACGGAGATGTGATGTGTTGAATCCTTCCTGAATCCTAAAATAGGGCAGCAAAAACTTGCACACAAAAGCAAAATCTTTACAAGAGTGAAGTTCATTTTTTCCAAATGTCATGAATACGGCTGCAGCTGTTGGAAGGCTGAATTTCAGCCAAAGTTTTATACATGTACAAGCTCTCAGCTGTTTGCCTGGTTGTTCACTCTCCTCAGAAGTCTCACATCTGTTTGGTAATGCTGTGATGAAATGAGAGCCTGGGAAAATCATCAGAAGTGGTTACACTGCACTGCTGCATGTGGAGGAGCACTGCAGTCTCTGAATGTGTGAAGTGAGGACTTCATATCCACAGCCTCATGATGCATCTGCAATTGTGTTGGTATGGAAAATTGCAGCATCAGTGATCTATTTGTTTTCTGAAACAATCATTAGCAGCACCAATTGGCCGTGTTATGATAATTACGGATGCATATTACATAATACATGGAGTTGAGGACACGTATTTGTTTCTTGGAGCATCCCAAATATTAGCACAATTCAGATATTGATCTAAGTAGCTATGGTGTGTGGAACAGATCTATGGGCTTGTCTGATGCACTGAGACTTTACCCAGCTGTAGTGGATGACTGAAAGTCCTGATTTGCTTCCACACTGGCCTTTGGTGATTCTGTAAGTTTTTCATTTCTAATAGTCAGATCAGGTGTGGTGTAGATCTCAGTACTCGAAAGCCACTTCCTTCTGATTTGAACTTTGGTATACCATGAAAACAAGCTGAGATTTTCAGCAGTACCCAGATCTCCTGTGTGCTCAGAGATAAGCCTGCCAGCCTTATGATTAAGTGTGTCTCAGGGTGTGCTGCTGCTGCTGTTTGATGCTGAACTCCAGCAGCTCATCTGCACGGACAAGATGCACAGAACTGATGTGCTCTGTGTCTTGCTTTGCTATCGAGTTGCCACCTCAGACCAACTCTGCGTGCAGTGTGTGCGGAAGTGGGAAGTTGGATAATAAAGGCTGAAGATGTTTGTTCTGTCTTTGAAGTCCTTGTCATCTGGTGGGAAGAGAATTATCTAGCAGAAAGTATCATCTTGCATGTTTGACATTACTAAGGCAGCAGCATAAGAAAATACATAAATCTTCTGAATAACCATGAAGCATACTCAACTGGAGAAAATAGAGTAGCTGGCAAAAGGAGAGATACAAGCTGCCAAAAGGGATGTGAAGCATTAATTCTACCATCCCAGGACTGATTTTTTTTTTTCTTTTTTGAATTATATTTATTTTTAGAGCCACCAGATGCCAACCTTATTGCTTATGCAAACTAGATAGTCTGAAAATTGTTCTAGCTTGTTCTAGCTCACTCCAACCTCCAGTGCCCCACAGAGGCTGTTGCAGCAGAAATGAGATCAGCTTCAGGGAAAGAAATTCTGACTCTCTCCTTCTCCTAGATGTGGGTGTATGTCTTTCTTATATGTGCCAGTTCCTATTCAAGAGGGCTGGCATGGGATCTGTTTAAATAACCTTTTCATTTGTGAAGCTTTTCCCTGTGCAAAAAATGTTTAGTTCAGCCTAACCATGACTGAAACCAAAGATTTCCACTTTCCCTGTGTGGTAGAGAACTTCTGATTGTGTGCTGTTCCCAAGTTTTCCATGCTTTTGCTCAGATTTTAGTTAGGTCCAAACCATCACACATTTTCCACTGCTTTTTAGAGCAGTCAGTCTAAATTTACTGTTGGCAAAAACAAATTGAAAGCTGAAGCAATGTAAAAATAACTCTTTTAAAGAAAAAAGAAATCCCAGATTCAAAATGAACTACCTTGTACTTTCAATCTGAATTAGTACTTCCAAACCAGGCTTAGATGTTTGGTAAGATGTTGGGGACTTTCCCCTTTTTAAGAAATTATGTCAGTAACCTTGGTTCAATATTGATCTAATTGGAGAAAAAGCAGTGGTATGCTTATACCCCAGTTTAAAGTAGATTAAGTTTCAACTGTTTTGTGAAATGGATAGATAAAATATGTAAATAAATACTGGATTGTTAACTACATACCTGCTATTTACAAACTTAAAGTACCCTGCTCTTTAATGAGTGATACTTCATCCAACTTGATTCAAGTAACATCTCAGCTATATAAAATATTGTCTTAATATTAGGTGTTTTTTTGTAATTCTCAGTGTTTTTCCTGGAGGGAACTCTTTGCTGTTTGTGTGAGCGGGTTTTTGTTGCGCTTTCTTGACATCCTGAATTTCCAGCATTTTTGTTTGTTAGTTGCCTTTTCCACTTTCCTTCCCCTGCCTTGTAATTTTTTGACCCTTTTACAACCTGCTGGCTTATGTCATTTATATTTGGAGAAATTATGCTTTAGCACCCAATTGATTGATTTCCTTTGTGTTTTCTTACTCAGACTCTCGTTCCACTTCCTTTCCTGGTATCCTTGGTCAGAAGTTGCACCAATAAAGTAATCATTGCTTTGGGAAGATTTACTTAGGAGAACAGTAGAGTAGACTAGAGAGGAAATGATCTTGGTTTTCTTTGGAGTGGCTAAGAAGCAAGTATATCTCAATGTGATCAGACAGTTGTGTCTTGGCTGTCCCAGTTAAGCACTGAATTTGAACCTGGATAAACTGGGTGAGCTATTTGTGTCAAGAACCATTGTTTGAATCCGCTTTACCCATTATTTAAAGCCTCACATATTTAAGTATATATGTATATATTAGTCTGACCTGGGCAACATTACATGAGAATAATTTTAAAAGCAACATGACTGGAGAAACCAAGTCAATAGTTAACCATTCAATGGAAGAGGAGGGAGCAAAATACTGTAAAGAGCATTTCTGCCTGGACTTCTTTCCACAAACCTGAAATGGGATGCTGTTAGAAGAATTTATTAGTGATAGGGTTCATCTCCTATGAAATTCTGACAATGATTACTGAAGCATTTTGAAACTAGCTTATCTGATTTATCAGCTGATTTTTTTTTCTTGGTCTTTTCCACCCTTCCAAGAGTAGCAGTTGTGCTTTCCAGAGGATATTACTAGGATTTTTGCTGCTGCTGCCAAAGATCTTCTGGCACGAAATCTCTGTCTGAGTCAGCTTTGTAACATGACAAATTCAGAGGCAGCTGCAGTAGTGATAAGTTTGCTGCCTAGTGGGCAGCTTCTGAGTAGACAATAAATCTCCTAGTAGTTATAAAATGTCATTAAAAATGGCCTAACACAATGATGATTGTGAAATACTGTGCTTATTATTCTGGTTAGCAGGTTGAAAGATGTATCAGTGCTCTAAACTAGAACAGTTATTCAGTTGTTGTATATAGCAGCTTTAAAAATTAGAAGCCATTGAAAGAGGATCATTTAGCCTTCCTGTTACCTTATTTCAACTAATTGTTAATTACTCATATTGCATTCTCATATTTCAGTGATCACATCTGTTGCTTGTATATATGTTTTTCTCCAATGTGGTGGCACTAGAGCAGTGTATATGATGCATTTTCCAATGGAGAGATTTTACAATGGAATTAGGCTGCAATTGGAGGTGCTCAGTGTTGCATTTCCAGAACTGGACTTTTGTGGTTGTTGCTCTGTAGTTCTATTAGGATTATTAATGCTGCAGTTTGTGAGTTAAACTACTGGTTTAATTGGCTTTTTCTTTCCTGTACTAGTATCTTCAGTCAACCAGAGCCTGCAGTCCTACTTTTTATGTCTAATTATGTTCCATTTCTGTGCCCCAGCCTACATTTAATTTGCACAGAAGTGGAAATGAAGTTGTCAGTGACATCTCGCAATGACTCTCCTCCCCCTTACTTGAGCTATATCAGATGCCAACACTGCTGATTTGTTGAACCTCAAGCTGTTTTGTTTAGCAGTGCAAAGCTGACTGCTTTGCGACGACCAAACCGGTACAGTGAGACACAAAGTGCTTGTGATATTGCCCAAATTTCTCATGAGTAAAGGTAGGAGATATTTCAGTTTCACTCTATATACTGGCTTATTCGGAGTAAGGAAACAAGGATGCAACTTCAGTATGTGAAATTTCATGTTCTCTGCTAGCTAACACTGGTAGAAAACCTAGGTTAACGTGGGTTTGATTCTGGAGTGTCGGAAAGCTAAGGAATACTTCTGTTTTCTATTTCAAGGCTAGTTTTGTTGCAAGATGAATGCTACAATTGTGTTTAGTCTGTATTATCTAAATCAATTAATTGTGGAGTGGAGAGGACTGAAGGGTGAGAATGCATCCTAATGCTTCTCAGAGCAAGAAGAAAAGCTGCTACAGATGTTTCATTCTTCTCAGTTCCTAATGCGAAATAGGGGAAAATTGCGAATACCATGAAATGTTGCTACAGTGCAAATTTGTTGATGTTATTTTAACATCGCCTTTGTCCTTTTTGACATTCAAGTAGTGGTGGCTTTGTTCTGTCATGCTGTTTTTGTTGTAACTTGAAGTGTGAAGGAAGATTGAGGTTTGTGTAGCACTGAATTTACGCTGCTAGAAGCCCACCCTGCAGAACTCGTGTTTTGTGAGTTTGTGCAGCATTGGAGGGGAAAACTCACCATTGAATTTATCTGTCCCTCAATTATACTGCTTTCTCAGGTACATAAAATTAGAGGGTTGGTAGGCTTTTCTACATTGCTTTGGTTTGTTTGGTTTTTTGTAAGCTCTAAGATAAAAGAATATATGATAGTTTTCCCAAAAAAAGTTTAAAGGTAGGAAGGCAAAAAGCATAAGAACTACAAAGTCTGTTTAGTCATTAATGAAAATTAACCTGAGTGTTTTTGAGAACTTTAAAATTCTAGTTAGTCTTAGTTCTCAGCAACGCATTTTTCCTTCATGATTGTCAGTGGAGTTAAGCAATTACTGGAATGTTTTTAATCAGAGCTTTCACAACTATTTTGTTGGAGGATGCGCTATACAGGCTGATTCAGTTATGTAAAACCAAAAAAAACGGTAACTCACACCAAAACAAGCGGATTCTGCTGAGAAAAAGCAAAATATGTTTACTGCACAGCACTCAGCTTCCCTGCAGTAATGCTTCAGTCACTCAAAAATGAGTAAGGATGAACACTACGATGTCCAGAAGTGCCCATAACCCCAAAAAGCTCTGGCAGCTGGAACTGCTGGTGAGATGCACCTCAGGGTGCCACAGTGTCAGCCCACAGGTGCCTGGCAGTGAAAGATAAGTTCTGTGGCTGATGGTAACCAGAACTCGGCCACAGTCAGTGCTGATCTTGCCTTGATGTGTGTATGCAATCCTGTAGGCTCTGTGTGTGCAACCAGGAGGAATTAACAGAAAAGGAGAAAATGCGGGGTGTCAGATTTTTTTATAAGTCATTGAATAAATGCAGATGCTAAGGCTTGAGTGTGCTTCTGGCGCTCAGGTCTCAGAAGGGGTTGGGAAAACTTAAAATGTAGAGAAGAGGGACAATAACTCATTTACTAGCTTGCTGTCACTGTTAAAGGACTGAATTATATGTACTCTCTTGATGGTTGTGGAAGGATATAACTGTTTGTAGAGATTATTAAATGTGGAAAGCAGGTAGGTTAGACTTCCTTTTGGTGGCTAGCTTTGGTGTTAATTAAGTTTCTAATGTTTCATAATCTTCTTGGTAGCATTATATAAAAGAGCTGTGTGCATGTTTCCCTTACCTGCCAGTGAGCCATGCTCTAAACCACCTCCACCATAGGAAGAAAATACATATTAACTTTTAATTTAACACTAATATGAATGAATTAAACACACTGAAATGGGAAATGCAGATTTTAACTAATAATTATGTCTCCTGAAACTCAATAATCAAGCACTTAGTTGATAACATGCAAGAGCGTATGATACTTTGCTCAGGGTGAGTATGATGACAGGTTATAAAATTAGAACTGTAGAGCACACTGGATGTAGGAGCATTTATGTGCTTCCAAATGCAACTTCACAGTGTTACGGCTTGTGGAGACGGAGGTGAAAAACAGGAGCCCCAGCACAATATTGTTTGTAGTGGCAATGGTCCCAAGAGAAATTTCAGAGTGCATTTTACCCTGTCTTCATGAAAGCATCTTTCCTTAAAGTCCCAAACTCTGTGTCTTCTCTTCCCTCTGCTCCTTGCTTTACCATTAAGAAGAATATGTATATTGGTTTATTGCACTAAGGCTGTGTATTCTTTAATAATAAGCAGTCAGCCAAGAAGTTTCAGTTTTTAAGTTTTTGTACCGATGTAGAAGTCTCAGTTGCAGGGAATTCAGCAGAAAAATCTGTTTCACTTAATAGGCAATGACATCGATTTGGGTCGCGGATGTTGCACTCATAATTTTGTGTTAAATTGAAGATCAGAGGGGGATGCAACCAAATGTAATTTGAATGTGAGTCAAAGGCCAAAGACTCATGAAATAGAAAAAATCATGTTTATATTATTCTCTGAAATATTGCAGAGTATTTGTACAGATGTTAAGATATTAGATGTACCTTTGACATCTCTGGTCAAACTCAGCCCAGCTTGGGTTTTGTTGACTCCAGTCTGATTTCCGAAGCTGTGGTAGCCCACCGAGAACCTCATTATCCAGCTCTTCCTTACCACAGTTGAGTGACTCTTGGCTGTGCTGAAGCAGTGTGTGTGTAAATTAAAAAGCTGTATGTGATTTACCTAGTTACTGGCATTGGACAATGCTGACCAATAAAGCTGAGCAGTTTGTTGTTGTGGGGATTTGCAGTGTGTGAACTTCTGACAGCACCACATCAAAAACAGGTGGAAAATTGTTTTCCTTACATGGGAAAAAGAGGATGCCTGTGAGGTTATCCATACACAAGGACAGAGCAGTGCAGAATGAGGAAACTGTTGCAAAGACACTTTACCTTCTCATGCCCATCCCCTTTCTGTTCTGGAAGACTGAATTCAAAGAAATAAAGTGAGGAAATGAGATTTCAAAAATAAAGCATAATTTAGAATATATGGGTTTCCTTGTGGAAGGAAGTGTGGAGAGTAATGTTAATGTTTTGTAGCCTGACTTTGCATGTCCACACAAGGATACCAGAATTATAAATGAAGTAATGAATAAATTTTAGATTGCATGCCTTGGAAATATGCAGAAGCTTAGATTTAAAATAGCTTTCTTATTTCCCTTGTTTCTAGTCAATGTATTGTTTGACCTATTTCAATTCCTTGGAGAAAGAGCATCACTGCCAGTCAAACAACCTACTCATATCTTCTCGATAATTAGTATTTTTATGTTAAAATGTTAAGTGTTTCCCCATATAATGAGAAGAATTCTTTTATTCCATTAAGTATCTCCTTCTAAGCCTACAGTATCTTGATGGTGATTATAAGAAGTGATTTATTAAATGTTGAAAACACAGTGCTGAGTAGTTCCTGTACAACTGTAAGGAAATGGTAAATGATCCAGAAAACTCTAAACCTTAGAACAAAGATCAGGCCCAGGCAGCCCAGCCTTGTCAGCACTGTTACTGTTTTTCTCTTTGCTAATGCTTACTATGAAATGCATAAAACCACACAATACTTTGGTTCCAGAAGAGCTTTCCAATACCATAATATTGGAAAGATGTGCAAATACAGATTATTACAGATCTGTGATTGATGAAGTGCTGCTGCTCAGCGAAGGACACTTGCCAGCTACCATTAGTGCTGATACTTTCTCTGTCAATTCTAGCATTTCTTTATTTAACAAGAGCAAGCTAAAGTCCTTGTAAGATCTAAGGTTTCTGTCATTCCCTTACTCTCCTCTGGTCCTTGCATCTGAACTCCCACCCCCACACAATGTTTCTCAGGCAGAGGGAGAAAGAAGACAGCTGTGATCTAGGAAGGAAAAAGATTTGGAGTTAATTGGGTTTTTTACTACATGTAACAATAATTGTAACACCACTTTTATTCTCATGTTGTAGCAGTACTGAATTATTGAAGTCATTTAGTTTTTTGTAGTCTCTTCTTCTTGATTTGATTCACTAGGTTTCATGTGAGGTGGTTTTTGGTTTTGGCTTTTTTTATTATTTCAGAGTGCTGGTAACTGCAGATATCACAGATGTGTGCTACATCTGATTTCTTCTAGCATCTTTTAACCTACACAGAATTTTCTGGTTTGCAGTGTCCCTCCTAAGTTTTGCTTGCACCTCTTGAAGTCTATATTTTATTATATTTTTTAAACTTATTTCCTATTTTGCTTTTATGCTCTAAAGTCATTTAATATACCAGCATTTCAGTTTGTCCATCTCTTGGAGATTATTTCCTCCAGCTATTTTCACATCCCCAAGATGTGCCCCTTTTCAGTGCAGTGGTGCCATCCACAGTCTCAAGGGCGTTTGGTGTCTCCAGAGATGTCACTGTGCTGGGAGGGGTGGGACTGCAGGGCTCAAAGAACAGAGAAACCCTGGTGTGGGCGATGGATCCACTTCTGGCACAATCTCTAATACGCTGCTTTTTCACTGGTTTCCTCTATTTCTTCTTTTAGATCAATTAGTCAGTCCTACTGAAGGATAACTGGATACATTTGATTGACGAAAGCACTCTGCACCTAGAGAGCCCATCAGAACTGTCATAACTCAGTTTCAGAGTAATTCTTCACTTTGAAGGCTAAAACCTTTTAGAGTCTTAGTCACTCCTGTTTCTTTGGCTCCTAGACACGGAACTTCTATAGCCCTTTGTGTCTCACAGGGCTCTCTCCTGAGTCATTTCCCATTTGTTCAGCTTTCCCTGGTTTCAGCTTGAGCAGCACAGGAGAATGCAGGCTCTGATGTGCAAATTGCCCATACAGAGATGAATTTCAGTGGTGTTTAGGGTTCTGACAGATGTGATCAGATATTACATTTCAAAGTGATACTGGCATTATTTCCTTTTCGGCTTTTGAGTTTGTTGTGACAAAGCATTAGGTGGGCATATTTTTGTATATTCTTTTTAGAACTAATCCTTGGTTAGTTTGATTTTTTTTTTTTTAAGTCATGAAAGTAAGGGGATAATTTTATATTTCAGGGTTCTTTGCATCAAGTAAATAACAGGATATTTGCTAATAGCGCACTAGTAACTTGAAAATGCTTCCATATGTTTATCAAGATATGTATTAGTACTTGTGTATAGTGATTTCAAACTGCAAAAACATCTTGAAAATATGAACAACAAGGTCACACTTAAAGAATTAATTTAGGAGTTGCTGACAAGGGAGCATGTGTGATTTTTGGAAAGATGACTGTCTGTGGTTTCTTCTTCTGGAAGTGTTCTGTGTTTTCTCTGCAGTTGTGCATGTGATGCTGTGCTCTGGTGAGATGGGAGAAAAGCAGTCTGTTTGAGGGTGTGTTGATTTGTCCCGACAGAGGAATGTTTCAGAGGAATGTGCTGGTTGAGTTAATATCACATGAGCTTTCTTATGTAACCCTCAGAGTGAAATGGAAAGGGACCGCACTGGGGCTGTCTCTGATAACAATTCCAGCTCCCCCCCAGTCTGGGAAGCCAACACCTGTAAATGACATTGTTTTGATGCATTTTTTTTAAGAGTTAATAAAACCTAGGCATTCAAAAATTATTGAATCATACAGCTTCTTAATCTATCTTTACTCTTTGGAATGTTTCAACAGTCCCAAATGTTTATAAGTAACAAAGGGGAATTTCCGTTAAGCGTTCAGATGTCCCTGAATTTAGTGTGTATTCCTTGAGGTATTTTTTCATTTTTTAAATTGCCATGTGCCCAGGTGTTTCATGCAAGAGCAGCAGGGGATATTGATTTCAGTTTGGTGTTAAATTATACCAATCTGTTCATTTGAATCTGAAGGATAATAGAAAAGCTCCAAGGAGTCCCTTATCTGTAGCACAACTTTGCTTTATATCATGATGCAATCAAGGCTTCTAAACTGTTATTGGATTAAATAGAATTTTCTCTGGCACAAAACTGGCTAAGGGGTAGTTTCTTGAATCATTGGCATCCAGAGCTCTATTGCTTGTTTGTACAAAACTGCCTCTATAAATGCAAAAAAAATCCTTTTCCTATTCTTAATTAAGCTTTTGGTTTTAATAATATATAAATATATGCAAAAGAGTTCAAGTAAGTTCAGAACAAGAAGCCTATTATTATTTTAAAAACCTGAAGTTTTCTTTTTTTCTTTTTTAGTTCTCACCATTTTTTACTAGATTTTTTTACATTTAATTATTCCAGCAGGTCCATGGCTAATGCCAGCTACTCAGGTAGCACTGACAAATCAAGATCTCTGCTTTGCATTAAAAACAGCTGTGTCTAGAATGTTTTCTTTGCAAATATCAGCAACTTAAGAAAGAGCTACCATCAGCTAAGGCTAAATCAAAATAAACACTAAATATTTGTTTTGTCTTCCTTCTACCTTAATGAGTATCTTCCTAGGACTTGGTATCTTCTTCCCCTGCCCACCTCTTGTTTGCCAGGGTGGGAAAAGGACACTCACATCTGAGGAGGAAGGAGATTTTTCCAATGGGAATCACGGTGGGCAGAGGATCTGACCCCCTTGTTTGTCCTTGTCCCGGGCTTGGGGAACATTTCACATGCAAATGACCATTTTTTGTACATATTGTTATCAGTGTTGTTGCTCTTATTGTTGCTTTTCTCTTCTCCTTGCTGTTTCCAGTGAATGGCTCTTATCTCGACCTGTGATCTCTGCCTTTTGTATTTCTAACTGGAGAGGGAATAGGGGAAGCACTAAACTGGGAAATATCCTTCCTAAGCCAGGACACTTCTAAAAGCTCAGGAATAAAAATTTTAGGTTCTATGTTTTTTAAGGTTCAATAAGTGAACAAACAAAATCACATATAAACTATTCTGTGTGTAAGTGTTGTGTTTTTGTTTTCGTTGTTGGTTTTCTTTGTGCAAGACTTTCTAGTTAGAGCTACCACACATAATTCTGAGATATCAGGAGAGAAGCACTAGATGACCCTACAGGAACTTCAGAGACACCTGGTTATACTGAATCATTGAAAATTTTTTACCCTTGACTTACGGAACACTAAATTTAACTCCCTGTGTGCTATTAACTGACTTTTATGCTGCCTTCCTCACAGAATGCAGTCGTGATACAAGAACATATTGTAAAAATTGTTGGGGTTTCTTGAGAAGGTGGGTTTTTATTGATAATATTGATATTTTCAGAGGAAATTCAGTTGCTTATATCTGGCTTATTTTTTGCAGTGCATTTAGAAATGGGATCAGGGATTTAAAATAAGCATCTTGCTTGTTTGGTGCCTCAGTTAAGTAATGGTTCTCTGGGAAATGATCAGTTATAAATGGATAAAAAGATAAAGGAAAAGCCAGTTTGCATGTTGATACTGAATCTGTAAAGCTGGTAATACCTAGTGGTAGTGAAAATATGCAGCATTTTAAAAAGCCCTTTAGTGTGTGAGCTCTGGTGTTAAAATGAACCATGTCTTAATATTCCTTGGTGGTGGAAGTGCACCAAGCATTTGCCTTAGCTGTGTGAATGGCTCTGTAGCTGCAGAGTTCGAGTGCCTGTCTCTAGTCACAGGAGTTGTACAAGGCCTTCCCATCTCTTGATCTTCTGGGTCAGTTTTCTCCCTACAGCAGCTAATGTTGTCTGCCTGGAAAAAATGTTTACAGTGGGAGGGCCATGGAGTGTGGCTATAATTTAAAGCTAGCCTAGGAAACCTGCTTTGTTTGAGATGTAACCAGTAAAATCTGTTTCTGAAGCTGGAATGCTGCAGGACAGATGTGATGGATGGGAATGGCTGCTGCTGCAATCTGTGCAGAAGCAGCTGCTCTGAATGCTGCTGTTTCCCAGGATAATTTAAATCTTGCATTCTTTCCTTTCCTGCGTTTTTTTCCTGGGAGTTACAGGTTTATCAATATCAGGACACAGTATTGGAAACACTGAAAGTGGCAGCCTTGAAGGAGCAAATAGCATTTCTAGTAACCATATCATGCCTTTAAGATCACCAAAAAAATTCCTTATAAGGAGCCATCTAGTACTAGTATAAATATGATGACATATATTAATGAGGCAAGAATACAACTTCACTAACACTTTTTCAGACTGTTTTGGACCTACTTTTTCAGTTTTTTCAACTGTCCCAAAGACTGAATTTTTTTAGAAAAGAACTCTATGTTTATAAAAAAGGTATCTTGAAGCCTTCCTTTGAAATGTGAACAGAATTCTGGTTCATTTGGTTAAACAGTGGTGACTGAGGGTTGGCAATGATATATCCATTTTTGGAGTATGGGAATCATGCATAAACCTTTGCTGATATAGTAAGGCAAGAAAAATAAGAGCAAGAGTGCCTAGCTTTTTTTTTTTTTTTTTTTTTTTTTTTTTTATTCCAGCTTAGTTGGAAAGATTAGAGTAGAAATCAATATTCTCTGCTTCTTTTGCATGAAACACCTGGCCATTGAACAAAAATGAAAAAAATACCTTAAGGAATACACACTGAATTCAGGGACATCTGAATGCTTAATAGAAATTCCCCTTGATTCATATAAACATTTGGGACTGTTACTGCATTCAAAGACTAAAAATAAATTAAGGAGCTATATTATTCAATTTTTTGAATGCCTAGGTTTTATTAATTCTTTTAGAAAAATCATAAGAAGTCAAACATCACAATACAATGGTGTTTGTGTACCAGGCTTCTGAAGCTACAAAGGACAATCCCAGCATGGAAAAGTCAATTCAGTATTTGTTTAGGAGTAAAATAAAACAAGAGACAATAGGATTTATTATTTATTAGACAAAGAGTCAGGAAAACTGTACAGTCTGTACAGTCTTTTTTGGTTTGTACTTTCTGCAGTTCTGTTTAGAACCAGTTTTTAGGTTTTGTTTTTATCAATATTTAATGAAGCTGTAGCAGAGTTTGTGAATGCGACATAAAATAACAGCAGGATTGTAACTTTTATGAAACTCATGTATGGGATATATGAGTTACCTCCAGCAGAAAGTACCCAGCAGCTCCAGGGACATCTAGGGTATCAGTTAGTGCCACAGCTTTGGAATGTTGGACCGTTGAGCTGAGGCACCTGATCTCTGCAGGATCTGTGCACAGCTCAGCTCTACTGAGGGTCCGTGTGTATCAACCTGCTTAGACTTGCACAAATACTCCAAACCAGAAAAGACTCTAATTGAAAAGTGACTTTTAATGAGATTATTTATTTTAAAAAAAAGAAAAAAATGTTATCAATTCTTGAGTACTTCTCAACATTAGGAGTGCAGTCCAGGGCTGCGAGAGGAGCTGCCAGCATCACTGTTACCTACAGCTCTTGTACTTAATTTGAAAGGTGAGGGGCAAAACACAAAAGAAAAGCTTGAGCTTGTGTCCAAGCAGAGAAAATGAAGTATTGCAACTTAGGACCGTTTATAAGTAAAACACAAGGGTTGATTAATATTAAACACAGGAATAATTAAAATAATGCAGGACAAAACTTCTGAAGAATATATTTCATCTAAACTTTAAAATGCTGACCTTGACAAGGTGCTCTTGATTTAATTATGGTGGAAGAGGAGTCTCCTGCACTTCAAAAGCTGTGCTCTGAGAATTCATTGCTTCACTGCCTCAGCCAGGCTTTGTGATGGTGCCTTGTCCTTTGGGAACATCTCAGGTTCCTTTGGTCTGTGCATGGCAGCTGCCTTCTTAAAGGTATTTGCACAGATTGTTTCTTCAGAGCAGACTGACAAATACAAGTGTTCTGTTCCCTAAAGCTGGATCAAGCTGAGTTTCTGCTCATCAGTTTTACTTCTCATTATCATGAGTGCTTTCAAATAACATTACCTTCAGTTTTCCATATTAAAAAGGGGTAGAAATATAGCAGGTTACTCAGGTTTATGGTTACTTTTGCTTAATGGTTATTTTTTGCTTAATCAAGTTTTAAATGGTCATTTTACTGCTCCTGGGTAAAAGTAACCTTAAAAAGTAACTGAGCTACCTCTTTTCTGTGTGCGGGTTTTTTTTTTTTTTGGGTTTTTTTTTGTTGGTGTTGTTGTTGTTGTTTGTTTTGGGTTTTTTTGTTTGTGGTTTTTTTTTTGTTTGGTTGGTTTTTGTTTGGTTTGTTTGTTTGTTTGTTTTGTTTTTTTGTTTTTTGTTTTTTTACATTAAAGCTGATCATTCTTGAAATGTCAACAGTGAGATGCTGCCCACTGTTTGCATCTATAAACATTGTGTATTGTCTCCAAAATCCAACTTGATACATTTCAGTTCAGGATTTGCTTGCAGTCATTAAAAGCATAGTTTCTATTTAGCCTGCATCTTTTTTGTAAGTGCTGCTACTGGGGAGAATGGCATGGCCTTTTGTTCTGGATCTATAAAAACATTTGAGGAAGGATGTTAGAGTTTGTTCCCAGGATCTTTTTTCTCTTCACTGAAAACATTAAACTACAATATTTTCTCTCTGGAGAAGGAAAAGAAAAAAGTGTTGCATACAAAGAATAGGGTGGGGATTTTCTTCTTATTTTCAAATGTGTTTTATTAATCTTCTGTCATTTAGTCTGCATATAAAGAAAACTTGTAGAGATGTTTTATTAAGAATATAGTGAGAACAAAAAAGTTACTTTGACTATTTTTGGGGATTGTCTGAATTTTCTTTCAGAACTGTAGTTACAGGTGTCTTGTGGTTCAGTATTTTGGTTTTCAGCTTTGGTATTAGTTTGGTGGATATTTACCTTGTATTGAGTTATGAACAAAGTCAAGTTAAAGTGTTTGTGTAACCTGGGGTTTGCAGGTTCTGTGTCTATTGAGCACTGCTTCATTTATTTCATAGCAGGCAACTTAATATTTTGTGATAGGCTATATGGTATACAATGAAATGTTCGCTTATGATTTCAGTATATATCAGGTCCTGCAAAGTGATTAGGAATTTAAACTTTTTGAATTAAGATTGAATATGAAGATTGAACCATGACTCTGTGGAAATCATCATCTACTTTGAAAATCATACTTCGTTAAACAAAACCTTGTCATAGTGAAGAAAATTAAAGTATGTGTCAGTCAGGCATCTTCCTCTGAAAATTTCACTTTATTGTTGATTAATCCAACTGGATTGGAAAGGTTAAAGAGATTTATTAAAAGACAGGAGCAATAGTCCACCCTGACATACTGTCAGTCTATTCCAAATCTAATTATCTAACTAAATATTCCAAAGGTGCAGCTAACAGTTCTACCTGTAATCAAGCCTTTAACTGTGTTTTGGGGGTGGACCTATGTACGCCTACAGATGATCTATGTGAAGTGACTGCTTCATTGCTTGTGTTTGAGTTTCAGGCTGTTTTTAGTGACTGGTGAATCAAATTAGCTCTGGCCTTGGCTATTTGGCTTTTTTTTCTGGTTAAAGGACACAAAGTAGGTGTCTTTACATTTCAGTAGGGAAACCTTGGAAATTGGGAGGGGTTGGGATTATACTCCAAATTTGCTGCAGTCTGGTTTGTTTTTCTGCAGGTATTTCATGTGAATCTTTTAAGAGAGCTGACTGCAAATAATGCTGCAGTCAAACAGAGGTTCACATGCCACGTGCTTTCTATTTCTTTTAGTCTGCGTTTGATGTTACTGAGACCAGTGTGCTCAGATTTATTTAACATGTACTGTAGGAATGTCCAATATTCATCTTTTCCTTGTGTTCCCCTCAGACACTACAACGTATTCCACGGAGCGATCTGAGCACTTTAAGCCATGCAAAGACAAGGACCTCGCGTATTGTCTCAACGAAGGGGAATGCTTTGTGATCGAAACCCTAACGGGATCCCACAAACACTGCCGGTAAGTCGTTGGCCAGAGACTGCCAGAAAAGTCCTCTGTCTGAGGGAGGAAGTTTTGGGGAAAGAAAATATAAACATTCAGGTCTAGAATGTTGGAAAGCAGTGGGATTTTTGTTTCTCCAATCTGACTGCATCCCTCACAGCAGGTGGGTTTTTTGTTAGTCTGTGATAATCATATATAGAAATATGTAAATACAAGAAGCAACATTTTGATCTTTTCATAGATAAGAAGAATCTTCAATATTCTATTTTCTAATCATGCAAACATGTAAGGATTATGTTTCGTTTTGTTGGGTTTTTACATATCAAAGTCCTATATTCCCCTACATACTAGAAGCATTCCTTTATTTGGGGTACTCCAGCTAGAGTATTTGACAATAGCTGCATGCACTGCTAATTGAGAAGGAGGAAGGGCTAGTAGTTTTAAGAATTAGGGTTTCTCAAGTTTAATTACTGAAAGATAAAATGGACTATGATAGCCATCTGAACCTGCTCTACAGCTGTTGTACACTTTTATACTTCTGAAGTTCTGCTATTATGCAAAGCCATCTTGAATGTATTGAAGAGAATATCAGAAAAGAAAGCCAGATCACAATAAAATTATTATTGTTATTAGTTAGCCATAGAGGCCAATGAAAAGGAGTGATATGCAAAAGGAATATTGCAATATCTTCCTAAAGATGAGGATTTTAACATGCATACCCACCAGCCCCCCAATTATTTAAGCAATCTTTTAAACAGAAGAACAGGTTTTCATTTTGGACTATCTGTGATCAAAGTTACTTCTAAGATACTGTGTCTGGCATACAAAAGGTGTATCTGAGACACTCATATGCCCAAGTTCTAATCTGAACATCTTAAATGTATGGAGAACTCTAACATAAATAATAAATAGTGTCGCGGACGGAAGAGTTCCTGAAGGATTTGAGACTTGAGATGCTAAGTCCCAATGAAAATAGGAAAAAAAGTCTCAAAGTCATGTGTGCCTGGCTTGAAAATGGAAATTTATGAATTTAAAGATTGATAAAATTCTTCTTATCATAAGAAGAATATTTCTGAGATTTTCACTTTTTTATACAATACTGGTGATTTTTCCCATTCAGTTGTGTATGGTTCAGTGGATCATTCATTTCCCTTCTTTGTTTTTGTATGGCATTCTTAAATTAAATATTATAATTAATTTATTGTGGAAAATTGATGTATTTTTCTGCTTCCATCATAATACTACACAGGTTTTTTATTTGTTTGTTTATTTTTTTCTCAAAGCAGATGAGGTTTTTGATCTTTCTTAGAAATGTCATGACCTGTTAAGGGAATTATATCACTGAATTATTTAAGTGTTTTTCATTGTCAGAATATTCAGGCAGAACAAAAATGCGATAAAATAGCAGAGAAAAATGGATGTATATGAGAATTTTTTAATTGGCTGATAAATTTAGTAGCTAATCTCTTTAAACAGACTGGTCTTGTCAACTGTGGATTACTTTTTTAAAAATTTGCAGGAAATATTTTTAACAGCTGCATTCTTTTTGTTGTTGTTGGTTTGTTTGTTTGACTTTCAGAATCTTTCCTATTGTCTTTGCCATATTCTCATTTATTTCCTGTGATTCTGATAGTGCAGCCTGACTAATGGTTGGAGGTTTTCCACCCAAGCTTTCCCCTTTAAACTCAACAAGCCAGAATGTTGACTTTTCATTCTTCCCAGCAAAGTGAAAATTTTCCCTCACCTTCCTTGTGTTATCCTTCCATAGGGAAGCACCAGTATCTCTGGGAGTCTCTTGGCTCCCTGGTGTTTGAGGTTTTTGTTGCTTGTACAAGCTTCAGGCACTAGCACATTCTCTGGGAACTGAACATCTTTTTTTTATGGTGGGTACTTTTGAAAAGATTGTATGAGGCAAAAATTTTCATATGGCAGAAGAAGATACATTTTAAAATTTAAAGGGTGATTAGTTGTAGTGCTTTGTTTAGTTTCGTAAGGACCTCGAACACTGCAAGCAGCAGCCTGTTCAGAATAATTTTTATACTGATGGGTTGTCATTAATAGAGAGAAACCTTTAGATTTGACCCTTAAATGCTATATCTCTACCTTGGTAGACTGTGTCTTACAGCACACTGGGTCAGTGCTGTAATGAGTGAGATGCAGGTGTTTTTCTGTCTGTAGCCTATAGCAGTGCTCAGAAATAACAGCCAGAATGTACACATCTAGAAAAATACAATGCTAATATACCGTAATTGTCCTCTAACTAGTAAAAAGCAATTTCTTTACTAGGGTTATGGAATTCCCATTGCGATCAAGAAGAATCATTTGAATACAGAATTATGAAGACTTAAAATGGTACTTCATTCTTAGAATCAGGCTGCATTGTATATTCTCACTGTGAGAGTGATTTTTGCATCTGTTCTGGGAGCAGAGCACCAATTTACTGAAATGAGAATTTGCCATGTGGAACAGCTGCAGACAGAGGACCTTGAATGAGCAAAAAAGTTTTATCCCACTTGGTCAGGTTTGAAGGGTATTAGTAGATGATATTCATAGGGAGTTGTGCAGTTGTTCTTTTGTGTGTGTGTCTGAGGATAAATGTGCTAATTATAAGGGGATAAAAAGAGAGATTTGGTAGCAATTAATAAATATTTGAGTTCCACCTTGGACCTCTTCTGTATCCTCATGACCCATCCTGGCAATACCAACAGGCTCAACTGGCAGCTCAAGCACCTTTCAGAGTTACAAACTCAGTTGTGCTGTTGTTGGAACGTTGGCACATGTCCATCTTCTGCCTCCAGCTGTCACTGGTGACATTGGCACCGGGATGTAGAGCACTGGGCTCTGGCTCATTCCAGTTTTGTGGGATTCCTGCCCTGCCTGCTTTGAACCCAAAACTGTGGGGAATTGGACTAAGATGCACCCCTGGCCAAGGGCAGGGGGCAGGCTGTGTTGCAGGAGACTACTGCAAACACAGGAAATGAGGAAGTCAGAAGGAGCCCTGATTATGGATTTTCCATTCCTGTTCACTTCCAGAGGAGTGTCCTGAAGTCACAGGACTTCGTGTCTTATTTTTTTTTTTTAATTTAGTTCTGTTAGTTCTAAATTTAGTTCAAATTCTAGAATTCAATTTTTTGTTCAAACTTCTACTTTTTACTCAGTGTCTCTTGGTGAAAAATTGCCTGGGATGTAAACTGGCAAGAGTTCTCCCGCGTGGTTAGGTAACAAACAAGATCCACTGGATGTTTTGTGCTATTTTAAAGCTGTGACTTCAGTGTTTATTTTTGTGAATGGTTTAACATGAGCTTGTTTTAAGGATATGGTAGGTCATCGGTAGGGAAACTTCATTTTTAGCTTCTCCATATGCTTAAATTTTTTCAATGTTGCCACCTTGAGAATTTAAGCTGAATGGTAAGGGTGCCTTAATTTGTAGTTTACACAAAACAAATCAAGTACACAGTCAACTCTGACACATCAGTGTTTAATGGGGTGTTACATAATCCAGGCTTTAAAAAGACCTGTTCAGGTTTTCTTTGTACAATTTTATTTAGAAGACCCCATCACAAGTCATCTGGGTTTATTTGTTTTGTTGGTTTTTTGGGTTTTTTTAGTTTGGCTTGTGGGGTTGTGGTTTTTGGGCTTTTTTTTGTGACTTTCTACGTTTGTTTTTTTTCTTAGTCCCTGCATTTTCTTAAGATAACCCATTTAAGACTGGAAAGCACTGGTTGAGTAAGCAGCTGAAACTTTTGAGGGGAGAAGAGGATTGTACTTTTAAATTCCTCCTCTGAAAGAAGCCATTAAAACTATTGTGTATACACAGGAGGTCTCGGCATTGGCCATGAACTCTGATGTACTCTTTATAGATTTGAGTATATTGGATGAGCTGTTCCTTTCATCCTGCCTTCCTGTCCTTCATCTCTCCTTCAAGCAATAGAAAGCCTGAATAAGTTTTCTGACGATGGCGAGTGAAAGGATAGACTCACAAATGTACAGTAAACAAAACATCACTTCCACTTGACCAAATTACAGCAGGTTATACATCAGCATCTGAAGTGTTGCTACTGTGGTTACAATCCCAGAGTTTTCAGATTTCAATGGACAGTCTGTTTTTGATGCATACATGCTGTTCTGGTGAATTCTGAGCTTGGTGATCTTGCTCATATTTATGCATACATTTTCCATTTTTACATTTAGTTCATTAAAAAAATTTACCAGCATTTTTCAGCTTTGTTTAAAATCTGTCACGAGAGCAGAAGGATTGAATCCCCATTTAATGAAAATCCAGTTTGCATAAATGTTTATGTACTGTCAGGTTTTATTGTGAGTCTTCTGCATAATAGTAACTGCAATCCAGGCATAGCCCTTGCTGTCAGTGAAAGCAGGAGAAAGGGATCAAACAGATGGGACTTCAGAACAGTTCTGAGCATGGCATATGATACGTGCACTTAACCATAAGTTAAAAATCTAAAAAGCTAAGAATATAATTTCCCTGATTTAGTTACATGGCTTGTTTTCTAGGCTTTGGCAGTCTGATCTAGGTGTGTTAAAATACCAGTTACTCCATTTTGTGTGTTCCCCCATCTTGTATTATGCTGACACTTTTCAAGAATGCGAGCCCAGGAAATTATTCGCCATTGAATACAGTAAAAAATCTCACTCACGTCATAATATTCCATGCATTGTTTCATCGAAATAATCCACTGTATTAAGATGACAATGTAACATACAGCTACAAACTTTTAAAGGAGGAAGAAGGCTGTGCTTGGAGTTCAAGATATTTTCCATGTCAAGGGCAATCAACAGAGCTCCTGTTGTGACAATTATTGTCTTATGAGCATTAGATTATGTCTAGATTAAATTTGTGCAGTTGCATGCACCATTTTCTGGAATGCCTCTGCCTTAACTTTCATGTTTACTTTGGAAAGCCTGAAGCAAAGTTGAAATACAGAGTTAGATATCTATAAGCTGTTGTTAAGCAACACTTCAGTAACTTTAATATAGATACCCATATTATTACTCCATCACCTGTTTATTCAGCAGTGCTCTCACAGGCTGTGGTTGCTTGCAGCACTGTGATTGCTTCTTTAGCTCAAATGGAATGGCTGGTGTGCCTAAAGTGTTGTGCCTGGTTCATCCTTTTCAAAACTCAGCCTGTAAGAAGCCAGGAAGCTGGAATTGCACCCAAGAAGTCTGTTACAGGGAGTGCACATTCCCAGGGTAGCATCAGCTTGCCCGTGTTAATTTACTCCAGGTAGTGCTCATAATCAATAAATAAAAACCTTTACTGCCTTAAGTCATGTCATCTACCATGTAACTAGTTCTGTCTTTTTTTATTGGAAACCATCATGCTTTTCTTGTATAATTTTAGATATTTCTTCTCCCTCACAAAACAAGCAAATAAAAAATCCCCAAAGACCAAACCAGAAAACATTCCCCAAATCCAAAGCATTTCTGTGCGTTCTCTTTCAAGCTCCTGCCCCTTGAAATAACAGGAAGAGGTTGCATGGCTCTGCTATCACATACCTGGTGTCTTGTTTCAAACCTTTTTAGATATGAACTGTGAAGAAAAATGGTTTATAAGCCTCAAGGTGAAATGGTGTAAAGTCCAAGTTAGCTGTAGGACTCTAACTTGTTACCTAGGTATCCTGACTCTTTTAATATTATCTAGTCTTACATAATTTTTTATCATTTGGTTCGATTTTTTTTTTTTTTTTGCAATCAACACATAAGCCTTGAGTTCTTTTAATTGGATGCAGTTAATTAGAATAAAAACTAAATTAACTGGTCCAAATACCAAATTTCACCTATATAAAATCAGTACTTTTTCAGTTATCTCTATTCTTTTTCTAACAGTCCTCTGAAATTAAGCCTCTTCAAGTCTGATATTATGGTATAAGAATTCAATAAATAACAAACAGGTTTTTAAATGTAAATTGAGTCTTTTAACATCCTCCCCAGATGCAATAGTGCAGGAACACATAATATGATATTCATACGAAACACAAGAACATCTGATTCATGCTTTCATAACTTTACATTCAGAAGATAGAGGCTCTTGAGAAATCTTCTTGTCAAAGTACTTTTAATTATTGATTAATTTTGACAGTACCAACACTCTGTTTTACAGTGCTTTTTATTTACAGATTTTTCCCCTGGATTATTGCATGCAACTTCTGCTGTAACTTCTATGGTAGGAAATGCTTCCAGCTTGCAGAATACATACACCAATTTAAAAGCCTTGTGGGAACCAGTTACTTTCAAATATCTGCAAAACTAAGGGTTTTAATGCAGCAGTGTAATGGTTTTCATGTCAAATGTCCTGACAGGTATTTTCCTTGACGTGTTTACAGCAGTTCACCCTTCACACACTTAAGTTTTTGGGTACTGTGATGAACCAGGCTTTATTGTGGATGCTGCTGTTCACAGAGGAAGGAGTGAAGGTATTCCTTCAAGCAGCTCTGTGCACCAGAGGTCCCTGGCAAAACATCTACTAATTTATCCCTCTCAAACATCTTCTGAAAACAGTTTTGTGTTAGTTTTATTGTTTGTGGGAGGATAAATTAATTTAGCAGTTAAAAGAAATTCAGAATGAAAGAGCCTTGTATTTAATGATAGTTTTAAGTTTCTATAGCCTGTGTTCACAGTATTTCGGGTTTTATTTGCTTTCTGCTGAGCACCTTAGGCTATATAATGTAATGCTTTTCCTTTGAAAAAAAAAAAAAAAAGGGATTACTAATCAGTGGGGTTTCCTGGCTCCATTTCTGTCTTTTGAAGTCGTGGAATTTATGCACCTGCTTAAGGTTATGGTGAAGATGCATTTTTCCAGTGGGAACAAGAAAGTAAAAGTCATAATACTGTTAAGATAAAATGGATGCCCAGATAATTAAATTACACTCATATTTAACAGTTCACCTGTGATTCATTCAATTTAAGCAACATAAAAATCTTAGTTCCATTCTATCTTGTTTGAAATGTTTATTCAAGTTAATATTTTTGAAAGAGTTTGAGGAAATAAAGGAGAAATTGTGTAGATGTGCATCCAAAGTTAGTGTTGACACTTAAGAAAATGAGTGTTTTAAACCTGTGTCAGCATGCAGTACTGAAAAGTCATAAGATTAATTTCTCTTTCTCAGAATACTAAAGACTCATGTAAATCCATTTTCAGATAATGTAAAGTATGGGAAAACGTAGTTACAGACTTAGCACATCCCCCTGCTTAAATTTTATTTTTTTAAAGCCACACATCTGTAGTTCAGAGATAATAGCATCAAATTAAGCAGTGTTAATTCTTTCATTTATGTATGTACAGAGTTACTTCCCAGACATAAGAGATACATATCCTTTTTTAGAACAACCAGTAATGTGAGTGAAACAGAAATATTTCTGGAGGCTTTAAGTAAACTGTCATATCTTCCTGGAGTTCTGGAAGAGAAAGAGGCCAAATTCAGCTCCCTTTGGATTTGGCAAGATCCCTTCAGCTGGTTGAATCAAGAGCTGGGCTGTAACCTGGAATTTCAGTAGGGAGAAGTGAGAAATGTAGTTGCCAGCTCAGCAGCTGAGAAGGCATTTTCTTGAGGCTGCTAATAATGCTTGGATTTCTTCATTTGGCACTTAAGTGGGAGATCAGGAACCAGTGGTGGGCTAACATTTATTCCCATGTCTCAATATCAAGAATACTTTAGTCTGGTGGAACCTTTCAGCTTTATCACCACCTTTTCTTGTGCCTACTCTTGTTTCTGCAGCTGTATCTTTACATCATAGTTTAGCAAGGCATCCTCGTTGTGTAGCACATCTGTGCCTGTGGAGATGAGTCAAATCCATTTTATACAAAATACAAACTACTATTAAGAAAGTTGATCTGTTAATAGGATAAATTGCCTCTAAATTGCCTCCTGTTTCCTACTTCTAAAGGAAAACAAAGCTGCGACACATACAGAAAGCTATTACTGAGTACATGCTGTCTGAAACCAAATACAAGATGAAGAGGTGTATCCTGAAAATTGGAAAACCACAAATTGGTTAAGTCCTTCCACTGCAAAGGAGTGTTCTGTCAAATTATAAGAATTAGGGTACCCCCAACCCTTATTTTCCAAGGCCCCAGTGGAAAGAGGTTCGTGGAGCTTTTATAGTGCACACAAAGAATTTGTAGAAAAAGAAACCATACCTTAAAATGTATGGGGGCAAATATTGATGGCATAAATTGCATCTGTCTTGAAGCTAACATATGCAAATATTCTGCCATCAAACTCTGCTTTTAAATTAACTTGGAAATGAGTTAGGTTTGTTGTTGTTCTTACCTCCCTTAGGCAAGAAGGAATTTGTGAAGTGCATAATGCAGACATCTGAAATCTCTCATTTAAATTCTCATCCCTGCCAGTGTCTTAAGTACACTGAAAGCAATAGCATTTCCAATCTAATCCTATCTGCAGATATTCTCCCAGAAGATCTGGGAAAAAAAATCGCTAGAAGAAGAAATAAGCTCTGGACAATTGAGTCCTTTAAATAGAAATATATGCCAACTATATCAAAATGCTAACTACCAGAACTTTAATCCATCAGCACTCTAGATCCATCTAAATGAGAACAAACAAAACCAACCACCTGCTTCCTCTAGCCTTTACTGTTAAGAAAGCCCTTCCTGCTATCTCAAATAGGAGGAGGGGAAGTGAGGCAAAAATGTGTGGATCCTGTAATGTTGTGTGAAGTGGGGCATCTGAGATTAGACAGGCAGGTAAACTGTTCCAGTGAGATGTATTGAATAGATAAATATTCTGGTTCTTAAACGGTACCCATTAATGTAGGGTTTGAATTTTAAACTTATACCTTGAAGTTTTATTCCAGTGCAGAGGGGGGTGAACAGTATATAATAAGAAGCAGATTTAGATAAAGTCTCTTCAGAGATAATGCCAGGAGCTTGTAGTGAAACACCTTTTGGGCTGTGTTTGTGCCTCATCAGCCGCTTTGTTAGGTAGAAAACTGCAATTTTCACAAGAATTGTGCTGTTGAAGAAACCACTTTGAGAAGCTTAGGGTAATATCTGCGCTCTCACTTGGATCAGCACAAAAATCTGAGGTCCAACTCCAAGTGCTTAAGATAGTTATAATATCCCAATGATGCCTTGTTAATTAAATGCAAAGGATATTTGACAGGAATGCAGAGTCAGAGGTTACCTGTGGAACTGCTTCTGGAATGGAAATATCTGCTATAAAGCTGTATAAGTTTATAAACTTTGCATCAGGTGATGCGTATTTCTTAGCAAACAGCAGTACTTGGTCTGTTGGTGACTCTGCAGCAAGCATTTTGTCTGAACCTTTCCTATTTCATGATGCTCTATCATTTATTTCATTGCTTTATGAGGCAAATTTATTTTATTTTTTAAAAGCATCATACAAGAAAACGTAGAAACTAATACTTTTTTGTTAGCTAGTTTTTATTAAAAGTTTATTGAGAACAGGGGGGAAAAACATTTAGAAATGAAATTAAAGCCTCAGTTTGATCTTACTGGTCTCAGGAAGATCCTTACAGACAGGCCACATTTCTCTGGCCTCATTTCACACAAAAAGATGTGGGTTTTTTTCTTGCCCCCTCCCCCCGCCCCCCCCCCCCCGGCCCGTTTTGTTTGGGTTTGGCTATTTTGAAAAGTAAAAACTAGAATAATAAATGCAGTATTTAAAGTGATGGGGCTGAAGTTGTTGGGATCGCTGTCAGACTTTCTGAGGTTGCAGAATGGAACTCTGCATGGGAGCTGCACTTTAGTCAGGCTGCCCTTCCTTTCTCTGTCTATTTATTTTAATTTCTCTTCTGTCTGTAGGTCCCCTCTAACACTGTTCAGGTAATAGTGAGGTTCTGACTTCTGGAGTCCAGTCCCGTCAGAAGGAGAGCAGTGTAAATTCCTTGTGTGATGGCTGTCCTGGATGGGGCATTCCCAGTGGATTGCCTTCTGGAGGAATCTTCAGCTTTCTGCTTAAATTTCTCACTGTGACTGGAGCTCCCAGGAGAGTTTGTGAGGATGACCAAATCCTAAAAATTGAATATTTTGCTAATATTGTTAGGGCTTTCACGCCCCACTCCTTTCAGTAGGAAAAATTTATTTCAAACATCATCTCAATAAATTCGTAAGGTAGATAACGTACTAATACAAGGCTGTGGTTGCTGGCTGAGGTTAGGACAGCAGTGTGGCCATGTGCTGATTGTCTTTGAGGGCTCTGGAGGAAAAGATGGAGAATGAGAATTATGGAGAGTTAGTATAGACAGAACATGGGAAAATAAAATCATAATTTGATGGATCAAATGGTCAGCAACAAATAAATAAGTCCAACTGCTTAAGTATAGAGGTTTTTTCCATTTAAGCACCTTCAAAGTCTTTGTGGACTGGGGGAAATTACATGGAAGGGAATGCTCTTCATAAATCTGTGGTGCTACTTGCATCCTAGATTGCTGCTGATTCCATGTGACTTGCTAACTCAAAACCAGTGCAGAAATCATTGGGGCTTCATGTTGCTGCATTATCCAGGGTCTACATCATTTTGTCTTATTTAGAACAATGGTCCTTTTGTTTTGTAAAGCATCCAGCATGTTACAAAAGCTACCAGCTCTGTGCAGTAAATCAGCTCCTATTAGGGAGCAGCAGCAGCAGTTGATGTTGTAGCTGCTCTGGCAGTGCCAATGTGAGGTACTGATCATGAGTGATGCAGAAGGGACTCAAAAAGCAGAGCATGATTTTCATGTTGCAGTATTGGTTCAATTCATACAAGATGTCATCAAAAAGGACTGTAGAAGTTTTGCTTTTCTCTGTTACTTTGACCATTTTGATCATTCCATTTGGGAAAGAGATGTTTTTCTCTTGGGTATCTATAGAGGTGACAAGTTAATACTACTGGGTTTATTATTTGTTTTTAGGAGTGAGGCTGAGGGTTTACCTCTCTACATTGGAACTTTAAATTGTCCTGGAACCAGGAAACAAATTTCTGCCAAAACCCATGAATTTCCTGAAACGCAGGAAGGAGATAGCAGCAACAACTAAAATTTGATGGTTGAGTTTGTTTGCGTTGTTTTTAGGGGTTTTTTTTGTATATACAGCTAAATTAAAAACAGCCCAAAGCAAGAAACTAAGATGCTCTCTTTTGGAAAGAACTAGCAGTTCTCATAGCAGTGGTTTTAAAATGCTCACTCTTGTAAATCCCTGAGCACTCTGTGTTGGAATGATAATGATTTAGCAGTGGAAATGTTTGGTACACTGCACTGAAGATTTTCACATCTATCGCATTTTTGCAAGTAGTGTACCGTAGAATATTTCCTAATAGAAGAAAATGGATGAGATAGTGGCAATATATGCAACAGGTTAGCAAAAAATAGACTGTATGAATTTTAAATAAAGCACAAAGTTAATTCATTATGCATGGCGGATAACTACAATATTTGCTGTGATGAAATTTCTAGTAAATGTTACTATTTGCTGAATCAAGATGATTGTGCTCTTGTCCAGAGCGACTTGCCTTCTTTGTGTAGTTTGATTTGTTTGTGGTGTAAATGTAAGTCAGAAAACAAGATGCTGCATATTGACAGAAGTGGAATTAATTTTATTATTTTAAAAAAAAATTAGAATTATCCCAAGTGTTTTGTTTTGTTGGGTTAAGATAGAAGGAAGGCACTGCTGTGTCTGTAGCTCATCTGATAGTTTTTCATGGTTTTCAAAGATAATTTTTTCTGTTCTGATTTTGCCTTCCCACAGTTATTTTCAATAATCTCTAATCAGGCCACACATTTTATGAAACCACACAGATCACAGATCTGTCTCAGTCATCCCGAGTGCATTCATTCTGTTTAAATGTTCATTTTGGCTTGCTTGTCTGGCATTTTCTCATAGATGTCTAGCAATAATCTGAGGCTCACCACAGCATAAACAGAGTTGCTCTTAATCTTTTAATTATTTGTTCAATTAAATCCCTTTCTGAGCTAGATCTTGGCAGTGTATCCAGAGAGCCACAGTGTCCCCAGGGTCTTATTGGGAAAATGGTCACTGTAGCCCAGTTTCACCCCAGATATTCCCATGCTGAGTTCATGCTGCATAGCAGGGAACAGTGTTCTACTCCTCTCTGGGTCAAAGTCCTTGTTGGGCAAAAGTGTTTTCTCCAGCACAGAAAATTAATCGAGATTTCCACCCTTGTCCCTCTGTCAAACGAATGCTTTTACTGTGGAAGCTCAAAGTTCTGAGGGGCACAAAAGCTGTGTTCCCCCAGTTGTATCCTGGTCATTTCCTGTCAGGCTAACAGGCTGTCCAAACATGAGAAAGCTGACATTCCGACAATCTGACAGAAATTCTTAGGTAGGGGTTATATTGTTTAATCATTTGCTGAGCTCCCTAATTATGAAATCACGCTGGAGATTAGCTGCTGATCTTTGTCCTGCATATGGAAAATGTTTAGGCTCTCTGAAAATATAATTGCAAAGCCAGTAACTGAGCAAAAATATATTATGGTAAGTGAAGACACTGTAGCTCTACGAAATAAAACAATGTGTGTATTTATTTAAAATAGCAAAGTTAGATATATATGTATGTATGGATATACACATGTATGCATTTATATCTGTGTATGAAAAGAGTCAATCTCATCTATTCCTTGAAAAGTGGCAAATGACAGACTTTTGCATAAGTAACAAATTGGAAAAATCATTGTTACTTACCAAGGAGGTAAATTATGTACAGGATCTAAATTTTAAATACATACAAAGGTCTCTTCAGAGTGTCAGATTCTTATATAGAAAGGGTTTTATTGTGGTGGTGTAATAAGAAGCTAGGAAACCCTGCATTTTCTTCTGGAACTGAGGGATTGTTTCTTTATCTAAGCATTTATTTTTTTTAACACTTTTTGTCCCCTTTCTGTAATTACAAATATCTTGCAAATTCGTTGCTCTTGGTATAGTTAATGAAAGGCCCCAAAACTGCAAAAGAATGACAGGAGAAAGCAGAAAGGGATAAAATTGACTGTGATCAAGTGGGGATGATTAAGGGTCTTCTCTTAAATTGTATCTTGTTGCTGCTGTAATTTATTTTTGCTTGTGGATTAGGTGGTGTAACCTGGAAAGAATTATCATGGTTATTCTGAGGCACAGTTTTTAGGTGCAGAGAGAACTGCAGCATTACATGACAGAATGAATTTACATCATTTGGGAAAAAAACCATGGACTCATGCCTGATGAATCATTGTTCACCAAAGGATCAGAGTTACATAATTACATAGTAGAAAAGAAAAAGGCTACAATCTCAGCCTTTTACTACTTGAAAATGTTTCCAGAGTAGCCAGGAAGAAGACTTAGTGTCTGTAAGTGGGCAAAATTCCAGACAAGCATTTCCAATACTGCTTGCTTTGAAATGCAGCTATTCCCTGTAGTAAAAACCAGCATGATGTAGTACCCATCAGTTATTTTCAGCAACTTAATCTGTTGACATTTCTGAAAACAGGCAAGTAATATGTGCAAAATAAATGTGAACTTTTTTCCCTTTTGTAAATAAAATGTAAAATGTGGCCTTTTTAGACTAAGTGTTGTACAAGGTGGAGCTATTAAAAAACTGACTGGAGTGGGTTCTCAGTTGAAAGCTTGCATTATAATTTACCATTGTGGATTTCATAATAATTACTGACACATGTAAGCTTTTGCAAGTCTCTTTAGTGCTTTATTTGCGTTTTGTGGAGAACAAGGAGATTGACATATTTTTCTTTAGCATCATCCTTAGAGCATAGATGTTAGTTTTCATTATATTTCTGTTACACAAAAGTGTCAATAGATATCTTTATTATCATCCAAAAAACCTGGATATGCAAGTGCTATTCTCATTTTAATTTATGCTCTGCTGGAATAACAGGAGGTCTAATAGTCACATAAAAAATCTACAGTTATGAGTCCTAAAATGATTAGGCAGTTTGTATGTAGCTAATAGGAACTGTTATGCTTTGTAATAATTAGGTACTTGATTGTTATTTCTTTTAAAAGGTGTACAAGTGTAAAAATAAAAGTATATCCATTTTCTTAGAAGGAGTTTCTGGAGCTGACACTGCTGTGTTTCTTTGTGCTGGTGAATTCTTGATCTTTTGTCCAAATCCAGAGGTACCTTCCTGGGATATCTGTTAGAGGAATCTGTGACATGTATTAAATCTCCCTGTTTTGCTTCCTTCTTTTTAGCAGTGACTTAATCCTGAACTTTTCAGAAATAGTCATCTGCTCCTAAAATAGGCAACAGCTTTTAACCTGTAATGATTATTGACCAGATGACATTTATACTTCCTGCCTGTCCTCTTTGAATGCAGAGTCAAAGCTCATTTGAAGCAGTTGTTTTGCCTTTTTGTGAGTCTTGGTATTTAGACTGCAGAAATCTGAGCCTTTGAACTCCTTCTGGTAGAAGTTTGCACTTGCTGTGGGGACATCTTGATCTCAAGGAATTTGTAGATCAAGAAAACATTGTCACAGTCAGAGATTTCCATGCACTTCAACCTATCCTTGACTTCTCTGTGTGCTTAGAATATCTTTATGCCATAGCAACGTCTTATAAAATAGAATATTTTGTATTATTACTTCTCAAACACACAGCTCCAGCGACTTTGTAAAGTGGACTTATTAATCAACACAATAGTGTTGAAAATTGATGATTGAAATGCATTTCAGTTTTGTCTGATGGTCAAAATTAGGAGGAGTCATCCAATATATTTTTTGATAGCCAAGCTTATTATTGTCTGTAGCTTGACCTGATAAATCATTATGAGGTGGATGTTTGTCTTGTGTTGAGCTGGATGTTGATTATTAAGGACTGATGGCTGTGCAGGTCTGCTGGGGGAGCTGTCTGGTCTGTGTTGTCACAGAGGTGGAATGCTCATGCTGCACTGCAGGCTGCTGCAATGATTGCAGTTTCCTCTGATGTTACATTAATCCGAGCCTGATCAGGGTCTTAAATATTACCTAATCACAGCAATAGCTAAATAAATAATGAGAAGTGGCTTTTAATGGAATAGATTGTATATGTATATGTATCACTCACTGAAATTTTGCCTTCAGTCTTATATTGGACACTAATATTTTGGGAGTTGGTCTTGTAGCTTGTTTCCATTTATCTGTTTCCTTCCTTTTCCTGGTCTTATAAACCAATCTCTCAAACCAGCAAGGTCAGATGTAAATCTTTGTGACTGGAAGAGACTGCATTGTCTCTTGACTTCAGATTTTATAGATAGTTCTGTTTACAGGTATTATCTTCTTTTGCCTCCTGCTGGAACTGAATCCTTTGTGATTGCCATTCGGTTGTCTTAGATACAATCAAGCAAAAAAAGCATCCGTTATGCATATAAACAAACACCAAATCAATTTTCTGCTTTTGCATTCGTCTCTTTCAGGATCTGGTCTTAAGAACAAACAAATGAAAACAGGGAAATGGCTTACTTATGGTGTCTTTTCCACCTAAGGGGTTTTTTCTCAGGTTTTTTTGTGACAGTTGAGATTAGTCCATCCAAGGTGGTTTTGTTGATCAGTGAATGTATTGCATGCCAGTGCTGGTTAGTCCTGGGTCAGTAGTGCTGAGAACATCCTCAGACCTGTGTTCTCTCCAGCCCCACTTGCACTTGCTTTACCAGGAGCACAGGTACTTTGTTCAGCTCAAGCACCAGGATTCCACATTCCCAAGTTCTCTGCATGGAATGTTGTACCTTACATGTGGTGGTGTGCTGCAGTCATGAGGGTGGAATTCTGCATCCAGGAACAGATCTAGCAGTAACTGCTGAGTGCCAGGCACATGAACCAGGACAACCCAGTATTTATGAAATACTTGCTTTCTGCTGCTGTCAACATGTACTTATTACTATTGCAACGATTCATTACTTGCAAATGGGCTTTTTGGGTTTTATTTTAATTAAACCAAGATAATAGCTCTTTATAGTCCCTGTGACAAATCAGGATGAATTAGTGAATTTACCTCCCCACCTATTTCTCTTCCCTTTTTGTAATTTAAGATATTGCATATGATTCTGTGTTTTAACCTAGATTTGTATCTGGAAAGGAATTTCAAAGTACTGCCCTTGATTTTTACACAAATGCACAATTCCACATCAGCATGCAGTCTTTAGTTTATTATTATTATTTGAAATAAGAATTTCTAACTCTGATCCAATAACTCAATTTCTATCTATGACCCATAAATATTGGCTAAAGCCAGTGACTGAAAGCATGAAGGGAGGAATATATGTAGAACAGAAAACTGTAAATGCTGTTATGTAAACACATTAAATATATTAATTATATAAAATAAAATTCAATTTATTATTCTTAAATTTAACTATGATATTGACTTTCTTGGAAGTCCATGGAGAGACCAACTGACTGGCTTATTTTATAGAAAACTTAAATCCACCTCATGTACAAGAGCAATTGTTACTGTAAAAGCAAATAGCATTTTTATTTTCAGTCATTTGACTAGAGAGAATCTTGCAGTGTACAGGACAGAGACTTCTGCAGAGCTGCAAAGGGCCATCCAGTGAAAAAGGCATTTTGAGGATGTTTTTTGGACTCTCTGTCTTTTTTAGGCTCCCATCAATGAAGTCTGGAGATATCATCTCTTTGTTGATATGCCCTCCTGAATGAACATAGTAATTACTGCTGTTAAAACAGCAAATACTATCTGAGCAGCAATCCTATATCCTCAGTTCATGTTTCAAAACAGATAAGGAAAGCAACTTGATTTTCAGGAATGAGAAGCCAAAACAGTCATTCAACACATTTGTCTGTATTATGTCCCCTGATCTCCTGAAACCATCAGAAAAATTTTGCTGGAGTGGGCTTCACAGTATTAATGATGCACTAGGACAAATGTTATTTGTTAAGGTTTTTTAAAGTCCAGGAATTGACAAGCTGTGACAAAGACAGAAAGAATCAAGGAGGGCACTTTTCTTGATCTGATGTTAAATTTTGTAGCCCTTAGAAGCTTGCAAAGATTGGCTGCTGTATTTTGAGGTGCAGAACTTGGATACAAACACAGCAATACATTTCTGCTGGTTTAGCATTTATGTAGATAGCATAAAGAAACAGCAAACGATAAACAGTAAATGGCCAATGAAAAAACATGTAGTAAAATATATTGCATGTAAGAGTGTTTCCCTTTTCTGAAGTACAGCAAGATCTCATATGTTGGAGAAAATTTCATCCAATAGCTCTATAGCCATCCAAAAGTGATCCAATTACTCTTTTTTATCACACTTTCCCTCTCCAGAGTTCCTTATGTGAAAATTCTTAAGTTTCAGACACCAAACTCTGTAGTGAAGTGCCATAATTTCAGTAATTGTTGAATGTCTTAACATGAAGCAAGATCAGGTTTTCCAGTGGTTCAGTTTTTGCATATGGCAAATGTTTTTTCTTAGCGGTAGGAAAAATGCTAAAACAGATCTTGTGAAAGATTGCTGGCAAAGTGCAATGTCTGTGAGCATTTATGTGCCACACAGCTGCTTTCTGAACACAGGGGCTCTGAGCAGCTCCTCTTCACATGTTGGGTTTTAGGTGAACCTCCTGCAGACAGTTCCATGTGCTCACTCCACACATGCTATTTACTGTTTACACTCATGCTTTTATTTTCCTGGATGGTTTTGTCCAAACCTTTTGCAGAGGGTGGGCTCTGCAAGCACACTCTGTGCTATTGAAAAGATAATCATTTAATTTGGGCCTGTGAGTCCAAAATCAGTACATGCTCAGAAGTATCAAAGCCATGTCAATTATCAGGCTCTCACAGTGTACTTTTGGAAGATTTTTCATGACAGGTACAATAAATATTTCAGGGTTGGTGTTTTTGTTGATTTTTGGTTTAGTTTGGTTGGCTGTTTTTTTGTTTGGTTCGTTTTTTGGGGTTTTTTTGTTTTTTTTGTTTTTTTTTTTTATGTGTGTTGTTTGTCTTAACAGAATTAACAGCTCAGGTAATTAACCTTACATTAGATCAAATAAATAAGCTCTGAGAGTGAAGTTAAAAGCTGAAAGTTTGTCAGCCTAATTGTAACAAATTGTTGGCCTGACACACAAGGTTAACAGCAGCTAAAAGCTTAGAAGGGAAAAATATCATTCAATCAATGGGGAAATCCTTTAAAGAAAAGCTTTGCTGGGCTTGGGTGTATGACGGAAGCAGAGCACACACCAGAGGACAAAGAGAAATTTTGACTTGATATTTAAGGACCTTTAAAGATTGTAAAACCCCCAAATGTATAAAATTTAATTAGAAGCTAATGATTTGGTGATGTGGGGAGCTGAAGGGAGCAGAATTGGGAATGGCTTGTTTGAAATGACCTTGCTGTCAGGGTTTCACATAAGCTGTTAAATGCATGCAAAGAACTGCCACAAAATCAATGAAATAAAACATTGCAGTGGTCCAGTATGGAAGCATAAATTACCATTTTAATTTCCAATCAATAAGAAAACAGATATCCCTGAAGCAGTAAAACATGACCTGCACACAGATCTTCATTGCAGGACAAAAGAGAACGCAGCAGATATCCATAAAACTCTCAAAGATGTTTTCAAGAGCAATACTGGCTGTATAAAATAGGCAGAACAATGCTGGTTCTGTGTAATAAACTGATCTGCTCCTGATTGGGAATATATGCTCACAGAATAAAGCAACTTTCTTCATAGTTTATCATTTTGCGAGGCTTTTTGATAGCTGGGTGTAGAATTTGCCTTGGATGTCTTTGTTTTGTTTTGAAGTTTGTGGGTCTGGGCAGCGTTTGAGAAGTGTCTGGTCTAGCCCCGAAAAGGTGTCAGGATGGTGCTGCCCAAAAAGCATTAAAGAGGGAAATGGGGTAGCACAGAGAACTTTTATTGTAGGCAATAGTTTCACAAGTATTTAGACTTGATTGTTGCCATAATTACTAGTATATGATAGTGCTTCGTGTCTTGTTAGAATGAGTTAAGAAGACTATTTCTGTTGAGAAGGTAAACTTACCACAGTAAAATCTGTTTGCTTTTCAGTTTGAGTGTGAAAGTAAGGGAGCTCGGAAATCCAACCCATTGATAGCTTGAGTTAACTTCAAACCCTATTTTAGGATGGTATTGAATAAGTTTGAATTGCTTTTGCCTGTGTTTCCAGATGGTCAGCACACAGTTTGAAATGCTTCAGTCACTTGGCTTATATTGAAAGGCTTCTCTGAGTACCCACTGCTTGGTTCTGACTGGAAGTAATTTAATGTCTAAATCACAACTACAGAGATCTGAAACTGAGCAAGATTTCTTCATGTGCTGTAAACTGTAACACCATTGTAGACTATTTGCTCAAGCCAGAAATTCTGTTCTCAAGATACGCATAGAGGCATAAAACAATTAAGACAAAAGTTTTCAAATGTACTAGCAATCCTGATCAGCTGGGGACATCCCAGCTGACTGGAAGGTTAAGTGGGAAAAGCTTTTGGTCCTTGTGGTTGGCTGGAAGGACTTGGGGTCCCCATCCAGGTTGTAACTAAAATCAGGGGGGAGCACAGCTGACTTGTGTAGGGGCAGTGTCACCATCAGGGGCTGTCACACATACCTGCAGCTGCTGCAGTTTCCAGGGAATCCAGCCCCTAGCACAGGTTGTTCAGTTCACTGGCAGCAGCTCAGTGGAAGTGATGGAATCAATAGATTTTGGCTGGTGTTAAACCAGTGAGGAGACATTTGTGATAGGGGTGCAGGACCTCCAAAGGAGCTGGACAAGATGGTCTTGGTGAAATCATTTATGTAAATAGGGCTTTGTGGGTTAATAGTAGGGCTTTTAGTTTCATACTGTATGATTATTTATGGATTATGAAGCACTTCATCCACATGAATTTTTTTTCACAGAATTTCAGATTTGAATGGAACCAGAATGAAAATACATGCAAGTTATTTCCATTTATCTGATTTTTTCAGCAATTCTATCCAACCAAGGAGTTAGCATAATTTCTTTTCTGAGACACAAATCTGTCAAAATGAAACAAATCAGTCATAAACTCACTGGAGGGTTCAGTGTGTCTCTTCCTGACTTTGTAACAAAGCTCAAAACAGAGTGACAAAGATGCATGTGACTTCATACCCTGGAGTTGTACTTTTAAAGGGATGGTGTGGTTGTACCTATAATGGAATCATGTGACCTCTTCTCTCAGTGACAAAGTTCTTTAAAGAACTTCTTGTACACATTTTTAAAAATTGTATCTTTACATAGCAGAATAAACCTTTTGTGATTTTATTGTGAGCTGATTTTGCCAAATGAGCACTATGTGAAAATCCTAGCACGTAGTTAATGCTGCTAAATTCTTCCCATCTTCCTTTCTAGGACAAAACAAGGGACCTCTTTCCCAAGCATGTTATTTATGAAAAAACAACAGATAAATAACTGGTGAAACAAAGTAGAAATTTTAGGGAGGAATTTGCAAACCATTAAATGAATTTTGTTTTTTTATTACTGATTTTATGATCACTTATCCAGTATCTTTTATCAATTTGCTATCAATAGCCACATCAATGTGCTCCTGTGTATTTAAAATTTAGCTTGGTTTTAGTTTAGAATCTATATTTAAAAAGACTATAATGCAATTGTAGCAAAAGAGACTTTAATAAATGAAGTTGAATTAACCAAAATAGTATCCTTTCCTGTTATATTTGGTTTTGTAACTTTTAATATTTGTACTTAGAAAAATACCAGCAATTTACCTTAAAAACCATTGCAAGCAAAGTTAGTATTTGCATTTTGCTGAATTTCTGTGTATGAAAATAGCCTTCAGGTTTCTGATGTGAGTTTTTTCCCACAGTTTTTCATATCTGTTGAGAAGTATTCCACCTTCTCTCTGAAATGGCATTAAAAAATATGATTTGGAAGCTAATTTTGTACATGTTACTGGCACATGTGTGATTTTTCTACCCTTTTCAAGCAGCCCTCTCCTGTCCTTTGCATTTTAACTTTTATTATCTCTCCTTGTCAAATAATTTCTAAGGGTTGATGTGCCAGTGATACACAGGAATATATGTCTGATGCCAAGAAGTTTCTAGCCCCCTTTTCTCATTAATCTTCATAACTGCAGTGATTTTCTGCAATTAATAGAGTGACTGAGAGACAAAAATCCAATCACCATTTAGAGAACAGTTCAGTAAGTGAAATGTATGCAGTTGAGTAAGTATTTAAACAGCTGCTAATAAAATCTCAGGTCCATTGGGAATTACCTGTGTTAACATGTGGATATACTGAACTTTAGAAAAGGATGAACTGCATTCTTTTCTTTAAAAAGCAAAAAGAAACAGAGGTAGAAATTGCATATCAATTTAGCCAGAATATTGGGAGGCTGGGCATGAATATATTTTGTAGGTAGGTATTTAGATCCTTTTGTGAGTTTTATCTCTCAGATTATATCTTAAAAATTGACAAAGCTAGCAAGTGTTCATACAAAATGTGGATACTAGTGAAAATACACTTGTGAAACCTTTCTTCAGATTGTAGGATTACTTGGTCTTCATTAACACACAAAAAAAAAATGAAGGGTTGAGCAGTAGGGATGATATGGCTGGGTTTCACACCACAGCAGAGAACAAGTTTATCCATTTATCTAAATTCCATTAGATTAAAGCTTCTACATGAGAATAAAGGAACTTTTTCAGTAGTTTAAAAAAAATTGCTGTCTTCATGAGGAAATGACATGTTAAACTAACCCTGGCTGGTTTTCAGGCCGTGAACAAGTTTAATCTCTCATAAGTAGTCTCTTTGTGCACATGTGTTCACGAGAAGTTCTCAGCACTCATGGCCAGTGCATGCTGTGGCATTCTCCTGCAAACATTAAAAGGTTCCACTTCCCATAAATGTGTAGCAGAACTGTTTCTGCCTTCTGAAAATGCCGAAGAATCACACACCAGGTTTCTAGTTTGGGAGAGAAAGATTGCCGTACAAATGGGCTTGACCCTGTCTTTATTCAATAGCATGTCTCTAGAGACTGGAAAAATCATTTGTTGTAAAAAGTAGAGGTATGAGGGAAGTGTTATGAGGTGTCAAAAACAGTTTGCAGCTTTTCCTTGGCAGCAGAGTTTTTCTGGGGAGCTTGTACAGTCTGTTCTATCCTTTCTTCTGCAGTCAAATAAGTTTTCCCTTTGCCTGAGGAGATTTTCTACTATTTTTGTTATGTTTGTAAGATTCAATACTTCTTCTGTATAAACTGCTATTATTTAGTTTCAATTACTGATTCCAAAATCATACTGCTTTAATGCCTCCCAACTCTATTTCCTTAAGAGCCCCACCTGAATCTCCCAGGGAAACATGAATAAACCTTATAATAGAGAGATTGGTATCAGTGTTGTTCCTTTAGATACACATCAGGTAATCTGGCTTTAAAGCCAAATGCTGTGAGAGGATAACAGGGGATTTGACCATTGCATTCTCAATCTCTAATCCAGGCCTTTGTCAATTAGCAAGGTAGATGCAGTGCATCTAAACTGATTTTATCTATTAGTTGTTTAATCTATGACTTTTAGGTCAAAAGAAGCCTGGGCATGTTTTTGATTATGAAACACTATTGCCAATAACAAGAAAAGGGGACACGATTTTTAATATTTGCCTAATTTCAAACCTAATGCTTAAAATAGGAACCAGGGGGAGACTCCCACTGAGCAGCTTTCCATGTAAGGTATTGATATTGAGATTAGTTTTAGGTTCTTATGGACAAATTAAAGATGATAATTTTTCTTCAGGAAAACAAGCAAGTGAGCACAAAGAACAAGAAGCCCATGTGACAATTAGGACTCTTCTGTGCTCCTGGTGGGAGTAGTGTTGGAAAATATAGAAGTATTTTAAAATGGAACAAATTTCCCTTTGAACCTAAAAATTATAAAGCCTCTCTCAGTGTGGCATTTTTATGTTCAGTAATTATTTGATGTGAAGTTACATGCTATAGCTCTCTGAGTGTGTATTTGTATTTCATCTGGGTATAGCATGAAGTGAAAGAGAACTGAGATCAAACATTTGGTGTTATATTCAGCTGTTATTTCTGATACAGACTTGTGTCTATGTAGGAAACACTTGTGGAGAGAAGGAGTACAGTGAGATAGTGTCATCAGGAGGGGTAATACTGTTTAGTTTGTTGAAAAGAAACTTCATTATTTTTTCTATTTCCTGTCTTGGAAAAATGTATGTGTATCTAATTTGGGGCAAAGTAATTTACATTTACTTTGATTTTTTCCCCTTGTTATTCTTTGAGCAGTCAGACACATTGACTACTGATGAGCACTTAGGACTCCTGGGTTTTATTTCCTGCTCTGACTCCTAAAGAAATTTAGCCTTTATTGCTAATTTAACCTCTTACTATTACTCATTCTTTGTGAATATTACTGGGGTTTCAAAAAAAAAAATTAAAAAAAAAAAGAAACAGAAGAACTAGTAAAAATTCGAGAGCCACATTTATTTGAAATCAAGTTCTAACTCTGTATAATCTAAATGAATTTTAGAAATTTCAGTTCTACAGTCTGGAAATTATTAAGCTATCTAAGATGTCTCAGTATAACAGATGAGATCATCTGACGTTTAAAGGGCAAGTATTCAAGAGAAATGGAAAATGCAAATAATTTGATTATTTGTGTGAGTTCCTACAGGTGGCTTGTCTTTTGTCACTGAAAATACCTGTGTTTGAAGGTAGTTCTGCACTTCTCTACTTGACTGGCTCCAACACCTCCCCAGAGTAATTTTCTTTGGAGCATTGGGGAGATTTTTCATAAAGACAGAGCCCACCCCCCGATGCTGTTTTCATGGAAAGGAGTAATTCCTTAGAGCCCTGCACAGCTTCCTATCTATGCTGGGTTTGCTACAAAAATGTTATTTTGCAGAAGAATATTTACTCATGATGTCCAACATAATCCTTTCTTCATAAGGTATTTTAAGAAACCATAGATCTTTATTACTTGATAGGATTAAATTTCATTAGTTTCCTTTACACAAGTGATGGAAGAAATATCAGAGGAAGAGTCAAGACTTGAGGAGGGATGCAGGTCTATAACCTCTTGCCACTTTGCCAAAGCTTTTTTGTTATTTTTTGTTGCTGGAGGTTTAGCTTGGGGGGAGGGAAGGTTACGTTTTTTCTTTTTGTGGAAAGAAATGAAAGAAAGGAAATTTTCTTTGATTACGACTGGCAAAAGTTTGGTGTCCTGGGAGTCAACAGATGGAAATATATATTGCCACTCTTATGCAGAGCATGTCCAGAGCAGCTGAATATTTATAAAAAAATCAATATTATGCATAATATTCACTAAAAAGATGAAAGGAAGGGAATTACTATCTAAGAGATACTGATTCCCACATCTTGCCCAGTCTTTTTAGAAAGAACAAAGAGAGCATTAATACAAAATTTCTGCCTTGCTGCTGAGTTCCATCATGCATGATTTGAGTGTATTTGATCAGGTGAATCTCCCAGAGGAAACTCATAAAGGAGCAGCAGTTCCCTGTGAAATAAATACAACTTCTGATGTTTTGGTGTTCACTTTCTTGCTCTAGCACTGCCAGGAGAGCTGTGTGTGGCCAGGCCTGTGGCAGCCACCTTGGAACAGATACACCTCTGCTTTTAGTAGCACCATTCCCTAAAGAGAAGCAACTTACTCCTTCATTATTCAGGGTCTACATTTAAAAGCATTATAATTTTTTTCTTTTTAAGGTGAATTATACTCTGTGACAATGGCGGCCGCAGTTACATATTTAATTAGATTTACTGTGAAAATAACATCGAGACTTCATAAAGTGGATTTATAGTTTCAATTTACTCCTAATTTTGAGGGGATTTTTTAAAATTGTAATATTTTTGCATTTCTGTCAGTGTCATCACCACATGGTCACACTTACTCAACATTTAATTTGAAATTAAGTGTACTAACAGAGTTAGTTCTATCTTGTCTCAGAGAAATTGTAGGGTTTAACTTAGGTTATATTCATATGCTCTAGGGACAACAGGTGACAGCCTAGATCCCCAAATCCTCCACAGTTTAATTGTAGGGTTTTACTTATGTGGTAGTTTTATGTACGTAGCTGTTTTCCTTTTGGCTAAAGATCAGATCTGGGGAATGCTTTGTGTGCTGTGCATGGTCTCAGCCTTTTCACACACTTGTTTGAAATGTCACTCTGGCAATTTTAATGATCTTCATCTCACCACTCTCTTCTTTCTAGGCTGTGTTTAGCAAGAATCTTCAAAAATCTTAGTCAGGAGTTTTATTTACAACAATTCATTTCTTTCAGTTAGACATTGCACTATATGAGATAATCAAGAGGTGAGGTCTTTTAATGTGGAAAATACATGTTTTTTAAAATTCTTTTTTCCACTCTTTTTTTTGTTTTGTTCAGTTCAGTGGTGGGGGTTTCTTCTCTTTTTTGAGAAGGCACTGTTTTTGATCATGCTCTTTGTGATAACCAGCTGTGTTGCCACTGCATGTAGCACCGAGGAATTGGCAGGAAAGATTTCTTGACATTTCTTTTTTTTTAACTTATGTAAAATGTACATTGAAAATGGACTTCAGGTTTCAATTATAAACCTGTGCCTATGTTTTGAACATGGCTGTTATTGCACAAACAGTTCTTGCTTGGAGGTACTGCTGAAAGAGGTCAATTATGTGAAATACTGAGAGAGGAAATCCTTTGGGTTAATTCCTGGACTAAAGGTCATCTTGATCTACTTCTGGAATTTTTTGCATTCCTGTATACAACACAACAAATACATATATATATATATGTTATGTATGAGCCTATGTTTATTTTTTCCTAACTTTCTGGAAAAAGGCCCTCAGCCTTAAAGGCAAATGTCTATGTTTCTGGGTAATCAGGCTGTGACTGTCCTGTTAGGTCAGCAGTAGAAATGTCTGCACTAAACAAAAATAAATGAGAAACAAATCATATTTTTCAATGGTCTGTATCACACATATGTGGGTTTTGTTGGTGTTTCTTCCATTAAGGAAAAAATAATCATTTCCAAATGCATCTGAAGCTGCAGGCAGTGACACATGTGGAAAATTCCATTCTGGAGAGCTTTCCTCGTGTGTTAAACAACACGTGAATCACACACACTATTTTTTTTACTGTTTATTGATGTGCACAACATTTTATGAGAACACTCCTCTGTGTTCTCTCACCAACAGAACTAATAAATTGTCACCCGTGGTGGCCAAGAGCTTTGTCTGAAGATCAGAGGCTTTCTTTAATCCCTGGAATACCTCAGTGCCAGCTTCCAGCCTGTGTGGTACATACTGTGTAAGAGAAGCAAATGATGCAGTTTACAAGGGCTGAGCTTGAACCTGCTGTTTGGATAAGCAGGAGAGTTTAAGAATTCACATTCATTATTTTGTAGGCAAATTTTAATGAACTGTTATAAATGTGTAATTTTTAACCTATAAGCCAGCCTCCTCTTCCAAATAAAAGTTCAAGGCTGCAGAACGGTTAGTTTCCTGTTGCTGTTCTTTGGTGCAAAACCCTGATGGTCTTCTGAGGCTTTTAGACCCAAAACTATTATTTTCTCTGTAGGGTTCTGGGCTGTGTGCCAGTTTGTTGTGTGTCTTTGCAGTATTGTATCTCTTGCTGCCTGGTAATTTGCCTCTGCTGGGTAAGTGCCTGCCTCTCTTTCAGAGCACATAAACAATTCTGGAGATGAAATAATAGGTTAGGTGCCTTGTATTTTCAGCCATGTACAAGTGATATGAAGGGTCAAAAGAACATCCTGTGCAAGAATCCACCCTTTCATCAGAGGCTGAGGTGTCAGACATGATGCATTTCAGTCCTCCTGGCCCTTGGTGCTTCATTCAGTAGAAGGCATGTTTGGGCTTTTATCCTCCGGCATTGATCTCAATTACTGCAAGTAGGAGGAGGAATCAATTCTCTTTGGTACTTGATTTGAGCTGCCTGAACTATAGAATCATTTTAATTTAGACTTACTTCACACTATAAAAGATAAGGGCTCCTTCCAGACATACTATTAGGTCTCAACCTTGAAGGTTTCTGTTATAATTTCAACACTTATCCACTTATTTCATGAATAAAAGGTTTCTGTTTTAATTCTAGTAATCCCCCATGTGGAAGCCTGTAGCACAAGCAGATTCATTGCTGAGAGCACAGGAATAGCTGCAGAATTCAGTTATATTGATTTCTTCTGCTTACTTAAGGGAGGGATCAACACCCAGCTTCATTAACAGCACCGAGCCGGCACTCGCCTCTCCTGCTGAGATGTGCACAACTTTCAGTGGCTGACATCTCTGCCCTGTAGTTTGATTTACTGGTCTTAGACAGTTGAAAGTGGTGGATTCAGCAGTGGCACTGAGGCTGGTGTCTTCTCCTTGCCTTGCAGAGCTTCACCATAGCAGGACAGCTTCTTCTCCAAGATTTTGTTGCTGTGACTTGACTCTGCAGTGTTTCCTGTGCTGATGTATTTCAAGCAATTTGGTTTTTTCGGTGCTTGCGTTTCATTCAGGTCAAAGGGAGCAAACCTTCCCTGCTGTATTTTGTGTTTCAGTGTGACTGTCAGAGGATTTGGCATCACCTCTAGGTTATGAGCTCATGGGGTCTGAAGTGCTGAGTTAGAGTTGTTGCCCAGATTATGGTTCAGTGAAGGTCTGAATGTTTGGTTTTTATTCTTTCTTAGTTGTTACTTCGGGCTTGATCGTGGAGGTTTTTTGAAAACATCTGAGGTGAAAAATCTCCTTGTTTGGAGGTGGTGGTTATTAAGATGATGTGGAACACTGTGTGAAAAATCCTATCTCTTCAAAATCAGCCAAGCTGGCTTGAAATTGCTGAGGGTGACTTTAGCAAAGGTAGATGATGACTTAACACAGAACTGGATGAAGAGAATTGCATGTTTACATTAGCAGCATGGGCTGTGACACCGTGTGGCCTGGGGACAGTGGCTCAGGTAGTCACAAACATAATAATTAGTGAGGACTGCCTGATTCAAGTTCCCGAAGTCAAAAGTACTCTTGAAATTCTGCTGAAGACACCACTAACTCAAAACTGAACCACTTTTGCTTGAAGAAGGTATGTTAAGCAATAAATATCAGTAATGGTAACTTTTACTTCACACTTTGCATTTTATTACCAAAGTTGACTCAATTTATTCCTCTGATGAACCATGTGACAAGGACACTGCTACTCTTGTGCAGCAGCCTTGCATTTTTTAATGGATTAAAATGGAGCTTCTGTGTGCTGATTCTGGTTAAATTCAGTGTGTCTCAGAGGCAGCTGCCCAGCCATGGATGTGAGCACGCTCATCTGCTGAGAGCAGCAATTCTGATGGACTGTTGGCTTCCTTTTAGACACTATTAGCTTGTTCTGTGCTGGTAAAAAATGAGCTGTGACTTTCTTGCCTGGGGGCATTTGTTTCTTGTAGCTTTACCATTGCTAGTCATTGTGGAGATTTTTATTTTATTTTACGCTGTGAATAGCAAGAAGTTTGATTTGCTGTAGGGCCCCATGTAACTTGGTTACAGGGAGCAAAAAATTATGCCACAGGGAAGCAGGATGTGACAGACAGCACATCTGACTTTTCCAATGTGTAGGATCATTCCAGAAACTCAAGAATTCTGTAGTGTTTAACAGCCACTATCTTCTACAGTCTGCATGTCTTCTCCACAGGCTCTTCAGGAATTAATTTAGTGTTTCAGTCACAAATTACATTTTTGACAGCTCTACAGCCTGAGAGCTACCCTTATGCCTGATGAAGAAAAAGCAAGAGCATGTAGGTGATGTTTTTGCACACAGATAATTTCCTCTTTTTGGAGGTGATACAGTTTGGGGATAGGTTTTATTGGCAGTTCCTGCTTCTTGAGCAGAGTTTCAAATTATATTTATTAGTACACTGCAAGAATCATGTTCACTTACATAATTTATATGCATCAGCAGCATTAAAATGACTTCTGATTTAAAATAAAACCACGTGTTTTGCAAAAAATTTTGCATTACTGGCCACATTTTAATTGTTGTAAAAACCTCTGGTAAAATCCTCCAAAGGGATTTTTACCAAAGTTTTATGCTATAGAAAGTTACCTTTTGCTGTGGACACAGAATCTCATAATTAATGTGTGTATATTTTATAAGTGTTAAGAAAACACTCTGCCTTTGGCTTGCTTATGCTTTCTACCCTGTTCCCTGTATTCTGCATCTTTTTTTTTTAATCAACTTGACAGCATATTGTGCAGACACGACACATAAGAGGTCATCTTACATTTTTACATTTAAAGGTGTGTTGTAATGTTCTAGTTTTAGACATTATCTTTCATCCAAACCAAACTTATCAAGAAATAGAGCCCATCTGCTGCCACAAACACAAAATATTTTAAGCTCTAGGCTACATAAGAGTTCTACGAATGCACCAGGAATAATTAGATTAGGATATATTTGCACTTGGAAGCTTAGTGAAGGTTTATTCTTGTATAGATTTGAGGGTTAAAGATTATCTAGGGCCATCAAAACCTCTAACCAGCGAGCTCTAAAGATACCAAAATTGCTCTTGGAAGTAATGTTTTTCTCTCTTTTCCTTCCTGCTTTTAGATTTAATACCTTTCCTCTATTATTTCAAGCTTTTTTCAGATCTTCATTCTAGGAAAATGCACTTTTTATATGTGCAGGTCTCTGCAGATGTTCCATAGCATAAATATGCTGTACATCACAAAAAAAAAAAAAAAAAAAAAAAAAAAAAAAAAATTTGAGTCTTCTTTCAAGTTGTCTGACCCCTGTGCATATTTCTGTGCTGCTTTGCATTGCTTAATGTATAAGGTTTGCTGCAGATCAATTGGCAGTGTATAAATCAGATCTAAAAAGGATACATGAATCTTAAAGTAGAAAACTTGGCTAATATTATGTGTGTTTTTGATGCCTTATGTCACTAATATTCTGGGAGATTCTTTTGGAGCAGTTGTGTCCACAATTGGATGTGTTGTCCCTATTTTGGAGCTAATTCCTACTTACAGTGGCATTGGGACTGTATTTAGTATTTGAGGTAGTGTGTAATACAGAGGTGGTAATGAGGGCTTCACAGTTACCTTCATTTGGGAACATTTCAGTTCTGAGCCCATTTGGGAAGTACCAGAGTTTTGAGCTGGAGTTAAAGAAATAAGGTACAGATTCCATGCACTCGGGGCAATTCTACAGGAGCAGGTTCTGAGGATATTGATCTTTCCGAAGCCTGATCAGCTGAATGTGCTGCTGGCTAAGCCAGGACTTCCACACCTGGAGTTCTGTCCTCTCTCTGATTTTGTGACCTGGGCTCTGCTGGTTCCTCTAAACAGGGAACACAAAGCCTGGAAAGACCAACTCGAGTGCAGCTCGTGGTGCTTAACTTTGAGGCTTCTGTTATGAAGTTCTGTTTGATCTTTTGTCAGAAATGAATTTCAGGCAGGTGATTGTCATCCTTCCCTGTCTGATCTGGGATCACAGCTAGGTTCAGCACGGTGCCCTTGGGCTGTGTTCTCTGTGGAAAACTTGAGTACCATGCATTTATTTACCTTTCTGGAAGGGGTGACATTAATGTTCATGGGTTTTTTTGTTTTCGTACTTGAAGAAAGTCGAATTACCCCTGAAGTTATAAATGTGTAATGTGTATACTGTACTGTAAAACACAGTATATCAATGCAACTCTGTAGTGAACAAAGCAAAGAGCTGGGAACTCTTCCTTTCCTGCAAGGTTATAATAGAAATTCAATTAACTGCCTGCTACTTTGTTTTCCTCCATGCACTTTGATATTTAGCACTGCAATGTTTTTAATTTTCTTTGATTTTTGTAAAAAGTATTTTATTCAATTATTCAGCTGTTTCAAGCCAATTTTGATAGAAATTTAAAAAGTATATTGTAAGCACCGCCGATTTTTTTTAAATTTAATCTGAGCAGAACTCTGCTTACTTGTGCAAGTCAGGGTTGTGATTTACAGATTTCAGGATAACTGTAGGACTGGGATTAAGTACTGCCTCAGTTAAATGGAATGAATTATACAGTTCCTCATATGGGGCTAATATAGTAATAATAAATATAATGAAATATTCTATGTAAAGTGATCTGGTTTTGAGTAGGTGGTCTCCAATAAAACAAACAAACAAACAAAAAAACCCCACACAAAAACAAAAACAAAACCAAAAAACAAAAACAAAACAAAACAAAAACAACAAACAAAAAAAAATCAGTGTGGGCCTGTTGCTGTTGTTTGAAAATCCTGGTGAGTGGCAATGGTTTAAACCCTGGCAGCTCTGTGTGCTGACCATGCAGCAATTCAATTCCTAAACAGTCCAAATACGTGAGGTGGCCTTTTTGATCCTTGCAGTGAAATGCCACTTTGCTTTCTAGTTGCTTTCTCATTAGAATTTCCAGTGCTGCTTTGCTAATAGAGGGCTGCAAAAACAAGCGGTGTTGCTGTTTTTAAAGGGGAGCACTTTGCCTCTGATCATTTGTTCCACTTTGCAAAGCCCTGTCAGGCAACCCCAGACATGATGAAAGAATGTAAGCATGGATACAGAGTGACCAGAGGAATTAATATTCTGCAGTGCCAGTGTGAGGAAGGAGAGGGCTCTGAGTCTGTTGGCTAACCAGCTCTTGGCAAGCTGCTTTTGCCTTTGAAAAAAACGCAAAAATAAACAGTAATACTTACTCTGTCCATGAATAGGAGTTCTATACTTATGAAATATTTATTAAAATTTTATATTAAGAAAGCTACATGCAAAGGTGTAGAATTATTTGATTCTAAAAGACATGTAAGCTATCTATTAGAATATTTTTTAAATTTTATCTTTTTTTCCTAATGCATTACCGTGGTCAGTGGCAGGTCAACAGATTAGTTTGCTTTTAGAAGACAGATGTAGTGAAAAGAAATGCTTATGTTTTCAAAGTACCAAAGTAGAATTAATGGAACCTCGTACTTCTGAAGCACTACTGAAAAAGTAGAATTGGAGACCTTAGGAAGATGTAGTAGAGTAGAACAATAAGAAAAAAAAATTAAGTGGATTTAATCAGAGGTTTGTTTCCTTTCTTTAGTGGTTGGAAGGGACTTCTGGTTTTGGTTTGTTTGACTGGATTTTTTTTAAAGCATCTATCTTACTTTGGGAAGGAATTTGACTTTTTTTTTTTAATTAACATGTAGATTACTTGGGGAGATTGCAGAGTATCAAACATTCTGTTTTCTGGTCAGTTTGGAACATAGAGTTCTGCTTTTTCTATCAGTATGGTTCCAAGTGGATGCTTTGTGTACAATAGTGACAGCTATTATATTGTCTATTTAATTACAGCCAGCTCTGTGAGAGTGGCAGGGCTGGTGTTCAGCAGATTTGCAGCTGAAAAGCATTTCAAGGGAGTATTGGGGCCATCTCTTCATTCCAAATAGAAAGTGTTTTAGTATATGATCTGTAGTTTAAAATAAAGCTCTGGAAAACACCGATATTTACTGGAATTGTCATTAAAATCTTCTATTGTTTGTACTTGAAACAGAGCTTGATATAAATGCTTTGTGTAATTACCTTTTCACTGGGAAGATCTTAGGAAAACTTCCCCAGCATTCTTATGTCAGAGACATCTTGCTCAATGTCCTCTTCAAAGCAGGCATAATGTGAGGCTAAAATCAGGTTTCTCATGACCCTTTGGTGGAATTTTGGTGACCGAGGAATGCAGATTACACCACATGGTCTGAACGCCCTGTCATCATGCTCGGTCACTTCATAAAACCTTTTTCTTTTTATCTTGCCCTAAACAAGAGAGGTTTCTACCTGCATCCCCAGTTTTGCATTTCCAAAAGGAGGTGTGTATCCCACATTGCAAAACTAAGTCTCTGAGTGTAGTCAAAATATGCTGAATTTTGTAGTTAGAAATGATGCAGTTCTCACTTAAGAAACTGCTTGGCTGTCTAGTGCAGCTGCTTTGTTGCCCTGTTCTTTTCAGCCTTCTGATGTTTGCATTTTTGTAATGGAGTTTCTCACAGATTTTCACATAAACAATCTATTGTTACTGTAACTGTTCTTTTATGTTTACATTCTTCTCATAAAGAGGAGACTGTTGATGGACTACTAGTTTGACCAGTGTGGTTGGAGAGGTGGCAATCGTCATCCTCCAATCCCTGGTCATTGTCCAAATCAGAGTCAAAAAAAAAAAAAAATGAACTCTCTCTTTTTTGCCCTGAAGACTAACTGCATGTGTGTTCCTCATTTTGTGTTCTCTGATGACAGCTGCTAAGCTCTGGAATGTGTCATCTTCTAAAGTTGCTGTCATTAAATTGGTGTGCAAACATACAGGGTGATCAAGATGGGCTTGAAAGCAGTGTATAGGCAGGTCCTTAAATCTGGGAAAGAACTGCTTTGGAGTGCAGAGTAAGCCTCAAAGGAACTGGGTGCTTGAGATGGTAAATGGAAACAATTGTTGACATGCTTGTCAGTATTAGAGGTTTTCCTTGAAAGGAGCTTGTGTCAGCAGTGTTAAATCCAGAAGCCCTTCAGGAAACACAGAATGAGTATCAAACAAATATCCAGAATTTAAGCCATCTAAAAGGTTGTCCTGAGGTGAATTGGCTCTTGCTAAGAAAATTCTGCTCCCACATAAGGGAAACAGAGCAAACATCTATTTTTCTACTTTCTTTTTTCCCCATGGAAAAAGGGGGACAAAGTACAGTGTCAGAGCATGCATGTAAACTAAGGCACTTTGTTTGAGGAATTATGGCAAGATAAATAATTATTGAAAGAGCCATCTTTTTGGGGGGAGGAATTGCTACTGCATCACCTTCGGTGTTAGTTTGTGCCTGACTTCATGTAAGCAGTGGGAGACTGTCTTAAAATCTTGTGGAGAAGGTCACAAATGGTTTTTGCTGTTCAAACATTTTCTTGTGCACGAATTAATGAAGATTAGTAGAGTCATGGCATTGAGGAAAGCATAGATTTCATAGTTTAGAATTAAATACTCTACAAGTTACTTTCCTTTGTTTCACCTTGACCACAGATAATGTGAGGTTTTTAATTGATGATGATGTCTTTTTTGTATGGCTTGGAATGAAATTTGAAAATTCTGCTTGGTGCTTAGCCTTACATAAACTTAAAGAATTCATGCCATGATTACCATTATGGCTCTGCTTACTCTTTTGTGAAACTAGTCAGAAATCTGTGGTAAATAAACAAAGGATGGATTAATGTAACCTATAAAATTAAAATATTCCAAAAGCAACCCTGGGAGTTTTGGTTGTTATGTACTCCAGCTTGCTGTGTAGTTTAAGGCATGAGGTGCTGACTCTGGGTAGAAGTTCACTTGAGGTGGGTTGGGAATAAGATTCTGCATCTTCTAGGACAACATCTAGAATTTCAGATGCATGAAGGATCACTTTCTGACTATTACTCTGACCTGTAAGTGTAAGAACAATGTTTGACAAACCCAAGCGGAAGTAGTTAGCCATACTTATGTTTACTAATCAAGCTTCATTTTTATCCAGTTTCATTTTCATTATTGCAATATCAGTGTATTCAGGGAATCCCACCTTGATTCACCTCTTGGTCACCCAAAGAGACCTCCAAAAAGGGGAGGGGAGGAAAAACTGGTCAAGCTGTTCTTTCTAAGTCCCCTCTCTTATTTCCATTGTCTGCCAGGTAACTTGGCATTCAGGGGTTTTGGATGTTACTGCAGTGCAACAACAGATTATATTTGCAAGCTTGATATTTTCCCAGCAGGGCCTTGAATTTCACATGTAATAATTTGCATTTTAATAATGCCTGTGAAGTGTTCAGGTACATCTGAGGGAAATATCATGTGAGTCGGTTTTAATCCCTTGTGCAAAGTCTGCCAAACTTGTTTCTCAGCTCTAGTGTTTTAATTCACATATCTTCAGGTTTGTGGGAAAGCGCAGAAAGAAAAAAGATTTCATTAGCTCTGCACTCAAACCTCCTCCTGTTCTGTAGGGCTGTATTTGTATGTAAATCTTCCCATACTGAGAAATAGCTGAATAATCTGACAAGCCATGACATGGGGTTTTATTTTTGTCAGTAATACATATAAGAAGAATCTGACTGACTTTTTTTCTTAAAGTTTTTAACCTTCTGAGCGTTGTGAAGTGTTTTGCCAGTACCATTAGATCATTTTTATCTTCATCAGAAAAGAATCATTTGGCAATAATTGTAGGTTTAATTGAGTGGAATCACACTGTGTTGTCCCATCTCAAATTCTTCAGTGTCTTCTTTTCATCCTAGATGAGTCTATCAGTCTATCAAAGATAGGATGATTTTGTTAATTTATTTTTTGAGGTCTTCATACAATTATTTTCTTTTTGTGAATGTCATCTACTCTAATTAGCTTGTGCCAATTTTTCTGCTTTTAATGTTGAATCTTTTTAACAGAGTTAGTGCCTGGTTTTGACAATGAGATATATATAATTGCTTTTTTAAAATGTATTTATCATATCTAATACCAGTCTTCAAATGTATATTTGTCACAAAAGCAATAAGATATAAGGATAAGAATGCAGGAAATTAGTATTTCAAGTATGTTGAATTACAATATTAAAGTTATAATTATAAAATAACAATCTTCCAGTAATGACTGCTGAGTGCAAAATGTGAGCAAGGCAATTCATGATACTCAGCCAGCCAAAAAAAAATGCATTTTAGTAACTATATTTTCCTTGTTCAATTTTTATCCTATATTGAGTGGATAATCCAATCATTGGAAAAGTCCTTTTAAACTAATGGACTGAATGTGGTTTTCCACAAGGAAAAGGATTTTTCAGCTTTGACAATACTCAGCATCTGCTTAGTCTTGTGTACTTGAAGGAACTTAGGTGAATCAGTGGGCAGGGGCTGCACAATTGACCACTAGGGAATTAACCTGCCTGCTGTTCTTTTTTTTACTTCTTGAAATGCAAGATTCATACCATCTCCAGGAACTTTAAATACAGAGCATCTTTGTTGTGTTTCTTGGAAAAACTTTACTTTCATACTTAGAAATAGCTTGAAACCTATTATATATAATAAAAAACATGAACAGTAAAACAGAGTAATTTAGACTTTTTTGATATATTTAGCTTTTCGAAAGCATCACACATGACATATTAATAATACAGTGATTGATTTGGCAGTTGGGATGGTTGAGAAAATGTCTTTGAATGCATAACAGTAATAGTTTCATGCCATTACATTTACATTTAGACAAGCATGCAAAACTAGTGGTTGCTGTTTTATATTGCTCGTAAAAGCTAAAGCATCCTTTTGAATTTTTTACATATCCAGCAAGATAGAAAGAGAAGTAACCTCTCTAAAGCATTTCTGTACCTATGGCTGTGAACGTGCTGTGATCACTGTTTAGTATTAGTTTTGCTTTGAAATTCTTGTTTGTTTCCTCTGTGGGGTTTCTTGGAGTTTGGGTTTGATTTGTTTTGTTTGGGTTTTTTTATTTTTGTTGGTTAGTTTTGGGGAGTTTTGTTTTTTTAATGTAGATGTGCAATTCTGTGCAAGGTAAAGGGAGAGGAGATTAATGCTGGCTTTTTAGGGAGATTACCAAGAGAGAATTTCATTCTAGGTAATGGCACTTTTTTTAATGCTAGGAATGCATAATTCTTTGGAAAGTTATAGAAATATGTAACTTTGTATTTAACTCATTCACATGAGTACTTCACAGTTTTTTGGTAAAATATTTTAGGTAATTTGGGTATTTTTGAAAATGCATATGGCAGATGTTTCTTTGTCTAAAAAAAGTATGTTTTCTCTCTTTTTCTCATGTTTTAATGAAAAAAGTAAGAAAAAAGTATGACAAATTTAATAAGCATTAAGTCCTGAGCTTGTATTATATTGGACTTGGTGCTGAAAGTTGTTCATAATACAATATTCTTGCTTAAACACAAGCCAGTGTATCAGTGTCTTCTGCTGCTTTATTAGTGTCCATATGGAATTCTGCATGCTGGTTGTGGGTTGTTTGGGGTTTGTTGTTTTTTTTTTTTTCTCTAAAGAATCTTGTTGAATGGGTGATGTACTTGTAAACTGCTGGTCCATATGTTTGAGGTTTCTGTGAGAGAGTTTGTTTTGGCGTTGGATTCCCACTTGTTCCGATAGACAGCATTTCCTCCAATCCACCCAACACCCAATTTTGTGGAGCAGGGGTAGGTGTGGTTTTGTGGCTCACTGGATTTCCAGATTCGATTTCCACGATTCTAGTGCTGAGATGGAGCAAACAAACGAGGTGGCAACAGAAACTCTAGCCTGTTTACAGTGTCAACATCATGGTTTGCAGGATGGTTGCAGAGACTTGGGAATGAGTTCATTCATCACATCTCCCCTTTTGAATGGCAGGAAGAAACTTCTGTTTTCTGTTGGACCTGGCCTTGAGATAGCTGACAGTAATTTTGTAGGAAAACGTAGGAAGAAAGATGTGTTTGTGCTGTTACGATTTATTGACTGGTTGTGTTACTTGGTCACTGCTTGTCCAGTGCTATTAGTAACCTAAATTGTGTTATCAGCACACCTTTCTTTGCTTTCTAACATGTACCTGAACAGCTGGAAGTTTGTAACCATCCACTGGAATTACATTCTAAGTACAGCGTGCTGTTACTAATGAGCACCTACTAAAGTGCTGGAGGTTAAGCATTTCAGTCTTTGAGAATAAGTTAGTTTTTTAGGCAGGTTGGTTTTTCTTTAGAATATACTGTGTTGGAAGGGACCCATCAGAATCATCGAGTCCAACCTGTGACCCTACACAGGACTCTCCAAGAATCACACCCTGCACCCAAGGGTGTGGTCCAAACACTTCTTGATCACAGACAGGCTTGGTTTGGTTTGTTTTTTAAACTTAAGATTTATAAGGATTATGACCAGCTTACTGTTGAATATCTCTAGAAGTGAAAACTCCATTTGCCCCTGGGCAAACTGTTCCAGTGAGTTAGCGGCCTCAAGGGGAACAAAATTCCCTGTCTGGAATCGCCCACATTCCTACTTGTATCCCTTGTCTCTCATCCTGTCACCAAGGAGGACAGTCATACCTATACCCTCCCACTATGTAGCTGGAAGACAGAAATAGGGTTTTCCTTGACATTGAGGCTTTTAGCTCTCTCAGCCTCAGAGATGATGTGCTGTAGCAATCTGACTTTTTGGTGGTTTTCAGCCAAACTAATTTCATTATATTGGGGTATAAAGTAAGAAATTGAAATTAAAGGGAAAAAGAAAAGGTAGTTGTTTTGGGCTAATGTTTTCTGAGTTATCCTTACTTTGTTTTGATTGCTTGACTTTCATAATTTTTGCTGCAGTAGCTTGTAACTGGTTCTGATAAACTCACTTTGCATCTGTCTGCCATGCTGTCCAAGTCAGCCCTGTCTCATAGGCCTGGTATATTTATATATATTTTTATTAGCATTCACATCTTGCCATTTCTCTGTAACTCATCTGTTACTCTTTCCTTTTTTCCCCATGAAAGTAAACTACGTTTCTCACGTTGAATAACAAACCCAGAAAACCCCATCTTGACACAAACGCCAAATTGTTTTCTATCATGTTAAAAAAAAAAAAAAAGTGGAGCAAGTAAAATTTAGGAGAGCTTCCAAAGTCCTTTGTTTAGGAGCTTATTTTAGAGTTTGAAAGTTAGGAAAATTACTAAATCTTGAAAGTAAAGGGACTTCCTGGGGTTTCATGTTGTTAATTGTTTGTAGCAGCTCATAGGTAAAACACTTTTACCTGCCTGGTTAGTGCTTTATAGTTTCAACATTGAAAAACTTACCTCCAGCAAGTATTTCCAATGTGGATTAATTTAAATAAAACATCCTTTTGTGGTGCTTTACTTTGACTTTTTTAGATGTTTGTAATAAGGTTATAATGAGGTATCTTGAGCTGAAATATGAAATTTTTTTCATAAACATATATTATTTGTCATGATGTTATCTAGGCTATTTATAAACAACTCAGATGCCTCAGGAAGATGAATCCTATTAGAATACATTAAGTAGCATAATTGTAACAAATGATCCATAAGCAAATGCTGCACTAAACGAATTTCAAATTTCCAGCTAACAAAAGCCAAGCTCTTCATTTTTCTGAGATGCACAGATCAAGTCTCTCTGAGATGTGAAAATCTTTGTCTGAATTTTTCCACTTTTGAGTGTACTTTATGTAGGCAGACAGATCCTCTTTAACATAGGGAGTAACCTTACTCCTTCTGAGGAGTTCTTTAATCTTAATCATCAGCTGGTTTCTTAAAAGCATTGTTACATCCTTCCTTTTTTTTTCTGCTGAGAGAAAGAGAATTAAAATTGATATGTAAAGCACATTCAGTTTTTCAGAATCTTCCCAGTCTAATCCAAACATTCTTTCCAGTGAACAACTGGGCATTTACAATTCCAGTGTAACAATTTGGGCATTTAGGCTGTGAAGGCATCTGCAGTAGGAGCTCATTTCCTGCACTGAGTGTGCTCAGAGGTGGGGATGGAGCAGGGAGCAGCATTTAACCAGATCTGCAAGTGTTTCACAACCACGTGCAGGGACACTTCTTATCCTGGCCTGAGCAGAGGCTTCTCCAGGCAGAGACATCCATTTGTGCTTTCCAAGGTCTTGAGAAGGTCTCTGAATCCAGTCACCATCCTGCTCATTCCTCCTCCTCAGCTCCATAGGCCTGTGTCTGCCTCAGGCTCAGTCTGCTCAAAAAACACAATAAAATTTCAGGTGCATGTCTCAGTTTTATCACTGCTGGAGGATCTGGAGTGTAATGCGAAGAAAATGTTCTCAGTTGTAAACTTTGCCATAAAAATATTTCTTTTGTTTGTCTGGCTCTGAGGTAGCTTTGCTGACATGATTATTTCTATCAGTCTGTTATGATTCTGCAGTAAGCTTATTTACCATCTGCTTTCAAGATGTGTGTTCCTGGCTAAAACATGATGTTTCCAGCTGTCATATGCCTGAGAGTGTTAGGTAGAGAAAATAGCAACAAAAAAAATGAGGAAAAAAATCTATTAAAAAATTGCTTCATCTTCTGTAGAATATTTTTCAGAATTCAGTCTTGCAGTTATTAAAATGTGAAATGCTTGAGGTATGGACAGGCAGATGGACTATGATCCTTTGCATATCAGTGTCTCCTGCCAGAAGACATGGGTTTGGGGGAGATATTTCCTTCATTCCTCCACCCAAAGCATAATGGATTAAAAAAAAACAAAAAACAAAACAAAACAAACAGAAAACCCACAAAAAACCCAAACAAACAAAAAACAACAACAACAACAAAAAAAACCCCACACCAAAACCAAAAACAAACCACAAACAAACCTAAAAAAAAACCCAACCAAACAAACAAACAAACAAAAAAAAAACCCCAAGCCATGGTTTTGGGATTTAATATATTCCATCTGTCTTGATTTCTTTCTTTGAAAATTAAGTTTTATCTTTATCAGTACTTTATAAAGACTTTTGCTGTGACCAGATCTTTGCTGTGGAAGTTAGAAGTATGTACAGTACATGGTCATGGAAAATTCACTGGAAAATATTACTTTGTGTTGCACCTTCCCTGTCCACCCCATTATACCAACATCTACCTGTAGCTTCTTATCTGGATAGACTCTAAGATCTGGATGTAGACTGTACATTTGATCACAGAGAAAACAACAATATCTAACAGGAGCTGAGAGAGTCTGCTGTATTTTATGTAGAGAACTGAAATAAACATCCACAAAAAAACCCCAGAATCCAGGAGTGTGATGAGGGAATGGCCAGATGTTGCTTACAAAAAATTAAGAGCAAATCTGTAGTTTTTTCCTAAGTACTTCAGCTATGTAGTAATGGCCCTAAAATCCTACATTTAGAATGGCTGGGGAGTAGTAGAGCAATATAAAATTCTTAAATACATGGCAAAGAGTTAACATTTCCAAATACTTCTGCAGCTGGAGCTTTATCAAGCTGTTCAGTTTCCCGTTCTATTCTGCATTAAATGTGGCGGTTTTTTGGTTTGCTAAGTTTCCTTTAATAGTACAGAAGGATGTTCCACCTTTACAGTAATACTACAGTTTAATATCCAACCTAGCATCAGGGTGACCAGCAGGTCAGTCTGGAGATCCATTTAAACCCTTATTCTGTGTACAATGATGGCTGTGGAAAGTGGCTGAAGTATCTCTTTTACCTTTTCAGCTGCTCTTTACATGAAGCGCTGCAGGGCTGGATGTAGTTTCTGTGTACTTATTAATCTTTAACAGCCTCCTTCTTCTCAAATGTGTTCAGTCTTCCCTAAATCTAGATACCACCTTTGCCTCCCTGAGCATCCATTAGCAAGGAAGTTCACAGATCAGCCGTTTGCTGGGTGATGAGTCACGTCATCTGGTTTTGAAGCTGTTTCCTGTTAGTTTCAGTTGATGCCTCCTGCTCCTTATTTTGGAAGACAGAGTGAAGAATCAATTTTTATCACCTTGACCTTGAGGACTGTGTTTTTATAGGCGTTTGTTATTTCTCCCCTGAGCTATGTCTTTCTGGAAAGAGACTGAAGTGTTTTTTTTGCTTTATATAGGGATTTTTTTGTATAGAGGTTCTTTAACTTTGTCCACCTTTCCCTTCTACAAATCATTTCTAGTTGTACTGTATCCTGTTGTGAGATAGGGGACCAAGATGATATACAGCATTGATGTGGGCAGATCATGGATTTAGACGATAGCAAAATGAGTTCTGTGCTGTTTTCCTGAAAGTTCCAAACTTCTAGTTCACATTTCTAAACAACTACTGATATATTAAAAAAAAAAAAAAAATTGCCACTTGCATTTCTTTCTCTTCTTCTCTATTTATTTTATCTGTGGGTTATTGGCCACTCAGTGTCCTGTGTTGCCTCTTTTTTCCCTAACACTAGGAGAAGCTTGGCACCTCATGAGCTCTTCATGGTAACACTGTGGTGAAAGTGTATGGGAGTAAAATGTTTCATTTGTTGTTTAAATTGTTATAGGGGAACAAGGTGGCTAAATTTAACTGACTTGGTGAATGGAGAATTCAGAAACTACCTCTAGTACTTGAGATTTGATTTTTATTCAAATATATTAATGTATAGGACCCATCTGGAAAGAAAGGCCCTAGAATGGTATTCATCAGAGGGAAGTCAGCAGGGGAGTGTATTTTTTTTTTTTTTTCTTGGTGGCATGAAAATGTTTAAGGCCAGGTTGGATGGAGCTCTGAGCATCCTGGTGTAGTGAAAGGTGTCCCTATGCCTGACAGGGGGTTGGAATGAGATGATTTTTAGGGTCCCTTCCAACCCAGGCAATTATAGGAATTATGTAACTGTGGAGTTACCCTCAGGCTCACTTGATCATCTTTACACTTCATCAGGGTGTGTTGTCTCCACCAGGACACATACATTTTTCAGTTCTTGTAATTAGAGCTGGTATATCCAAATTATCTTGCTACATCTGCTCATGTGTTTTTAACTGTAGCTACAAAAAATGACCAGATAGAAACCCCCTAATGTTCATGCTCTTTGTACCAGCAGAGGGAAAACAACACCAGATTTAGCTGGCTTTGAGGTGCAAATGTCAATTTGGCTTGGCTGGGAAGAGCAAATCAAGTTTACTGTTCCTGACCTCTCAGTAATCTCGTTTGTGTTTTGAGAGTCTTACTGAAAACTAATATTACTTCTTTGGGTTTTTTTCCCCCTTCCCCACAGATACTTAATTAAAGATCAGAACAACCTTCTAATTTCTTAACCAAACCTTTGTTCTTGTTATATTCTTTACTTGGTCTCTCTGGATTCACAGGTCAGAAGACGTATTAAAAAAAAAAAAAGTTACAGCATATATCAAGAAATCCCATCCATGTAACTGAAATGGATGAGATTCTCTTTTTCTCCCTTAGTGAACAAGAAGTAATGGCTGCATATTTTTTGTTTACTTCCATTGAACATCAGGTAGAATGTAAGTGACAAATGGCTAGCTTCTGCTAGATACCAGAAATTATGGTAGAATAACTAGACCACCTTGCATTTTTTGCACTTAACTTCAGAAGTGACTGGCTTGATTGTGCTATTTGAAATTCTAACTTTAAAAACAGTCTTAAAGTGGTAAAACTGAGCTTGGAACTGAAATAGCAGAAAGATGACACTGAAATAGCCATGCAGTATTTCTAGCTCCTAATTGCCTCGAGTGCTCTGTAAGCTTGTAGATATTGTACATACCTGATGTTTGTCATTTCCTGAGAACAAGGAAACTCTTCCACTGAGCTAAAGATGGGGACAGAATCTGTGGACAGGTCTGAGGCTGAAATTGGAGCAGGTGGTTTGTTTGGCCCTTGGCCACATTTTTAAATCACCAATTCAACTTTGGTCACCAAAATAATAATAACAAAATAAACAAATAACAAAAGTCCACTCACTGTCAAAATGGGCAGGTCTCCCCCATCCAGATAAATGGAATAACACACATTTTTCAGAAAGCATGCAACTTTATTCCAAGTTTTCACTGAAAGGAAAATAGAATGCTTTTGTCTTGGTTTAAAAAGTGTGCCTTATTTCCATTTTGTATCAGCGTTGTCGTGCAATTCAGTCTGGGACTGCCCTTATGTTTTGGGTTTGTTTGGTTTTGTTTTTTTTCTATTAAACCAAAGAGAAAATTTTCCTCTTTCTATTAAAAGTCAGTGCTATGACATCTTTTTGGAACAGTGGATTAGGGGAATGATAAAATAAACTCCTCAAAATACTATAATGCGTGAATATTAGTTCTGGTTATTCTGCTCCTTCTAACAGAAACAAGGATGTTAGAAATAGGCCAGATATGAAATGTGTAGTTACAGTAATACATATTTTAAAAATTGTGGGGGTTTGTTTTTGGTTTTTTTTGTATTTTGGTTCCAGTCATGCTCTTAGCATGCGATTCATACAGCTGTGCCCAAAAGCATCCATGTGGATCTTAATGCCCATGGAAAGCTGGTTTGTAAGATTGGCATCCTGATTTGCATGTGAAAACCCAGTGATTACTGCCAGAATGCTGCAATCAGAGATGCAAGCTGGAAGTTCCACCATGTCCTATGTAATTTCAATTTAGGAAATTAAGGTGCTGTGTATATGTACTTCTCATGCAAAAATTATAAATAGGTATTGAAACTATTCGTTAAAAACTGTTATACAAAAAATTAGTGAACAGGCCTACAGGTTCTTAGGAAGAAAACTGCTTGATGAACTCAGTTTAGGATTATTTTATGGTTTTAATAATAGGTAAGTTTTATTAAGTGTGTGGTATGATGTTAAATGGCACTGTGTAGATTGGAGAAGTAGATGAGGGGGCGGGTTCCAGTAATGTAGAAAAAAATCTGAGGTTTACAATGACAGGTGAGTTAGAGCAGCACTCTTCTGGTAATATTATATATAGCCTCTTTTGAATTGGTTATTTTACTCATCTGCAAAATTTCCATTTGATAAATGCTGTCTGCATTATAGATGTTTTTCCAGGAAAAAGAAAAAAAGACTTGTAGAAGACTTTAATTGCCTATAAATTCATACTACTGTTTTCTTCACTCAATCTCAATGGTTCTTCCTCCCACTTGCACCCACATCAAATCAGCCTTTAATCTGATTTCATTTGTGCTACCTTAGAAACAAAAAATGCTTTCATTGATGCACTGTGTTTATGTATTAGAAATATTTCTTTAATTTCAGATCTCCTTCCATGCAAGCACTTCTTAGAGGTCATCTTGGCTGTTTGTGTCAGTATGTGTGTGCACAGGCTTTCATAAATCTGAGGTGAAATATATATGTGTGTGTGTGTGTACATATATGTCTGTATTCATATATTCTAAATCTCAGTTTGCTTGTAGGCAAAGTAAACTTGTGTAGGTCAGACATTGTTTTAACTTGTAACTTCTTCACTACAACTATGAAATTTTAAGCTTCTGGTTAGCCCTTGCTGTAATTACATTGTTAACAGTTCAGATCAGACTTCAGTGCTTCACTGCAGAATTTTCAATTCTCATTACTTCTGTTTTCTGTTACAGAGTTTGCACCTGGATTGCATTTAATTGCTTTTGCTCACACTCTCTGACCACTCAAAAAGAACTCTAAAAACACAGAAATGCTCAGACAAAAAGACTGCTGAATATTTATTTCTTAAATGTTTGAGACTTTTTCTTTTGTACATTATTTTTTAATGCATTCCCAGAGCATAACTTTTTGCTTCGGGGCATGTTACAGTATGTATTTATAATGAGACTGACTGTGTTCTTTGTTGCTCTGGTGCACATGACTCCAGTGAAGTCAATGGGCTTATGTGAGACTTGCTAAGATAATATTCAGACTATTAATCTTTACATTAGTCTCAAGTGGAAGAGCAGCTAATATTTAAGACGGAATTTAAGGTTGTTGCTGTAGGTTACAAAGTTATTTTATTCTCTTGTTTCATTTTTTTTTCTCATTTTCCCCTCCTGCTTATTTTATTCCTTTGGAAAATTATTGTTTCTGAGTATTGAAGACAATCAGGAGTAGAATTTATTTTTTTCCTGGCTATATTAATATACAACATGAATTGTTATTCATGCCGTGTGCTAAGTCAAAACTCTGGAGAATTTTTCAAAGGGATTATGTGGAGTTAGATTGGAAGGGTAAGGAGAATATTTCAAGACAATCTTCCTGCAGGGTAAAAGGCTCAGTGCGAGATTAGATATATATTATTTGTGTTGTTGCTTGCTCTGGGAGGAAAGTAAAAGAACCTTAGTGCAGACTTCAAAAAAGGGAAAGGAAACCAAAAAGTGTATAAACACAAGTTGGTTTTTAAAAGGTGTGTCTCTATGCAGAATATCAGCCTGACTGGGTGTAAGAGAGTTGAGCACCAGCTCCAGTTAAGGATTAATTAAATAATCCCTTAGTTAATGATGCTTGTCTGTTATGCATTGGATTAGAGGGATCATTGCTGATGGCACACTCTAGGTAATAATTTATGGTGAGTTTCTTTTAGCTAAAGCTACATGGTCAAACTCCAGAGATGGCTGAGTCATTGTTCAGAGAAACCCTCAGGAACACTGGACTTTTGGAAGAGAAGAGATTAAAGGAGGAAGATGGTTCAAAATTAAATCATGTTTGCTGTTGACTTATATTGTAGGGAAGAAGGGACAAGGAGGAAATGAAGGCAATACTGTGTGGATATTAAAAAAAAAAAAAAAAAAAGAGAGAAGAGGTTGTTCTGAGGAGGTCAAGAGAGAGGGAAACCAGTAACAATAACAAAAATTTAAGTACTCAAACTTTGTTACCAGTAAATTGATATAGTGCTGTCTTTGGAATTGGCAAGAGCCTTACCTGGTGCTGTTATGGATCCCCTTCTTATGTACAACTCTTGTTTGCAAATATTCTGATTTTGAGTAATCATTTAACAACACATATGTAATTCGGTTCATTAGTATGAAACAGTAACAGTAGTTTTTACATTTTGGCTAGAGTTTAGAAACTTTTTGCAAGCCAAAGGAGTTGTATTTTATCAGCGTACAATGCTTCTGTACAGAAGCCAGAAAAGTCCCAATTTGACCTGCCAGCTGTATCATGCAGTGTTCAGTAAGGAAAATATTACAGTCCTGCTGTCTTTATGATTGGCTGCTCTACAGATTGTGCAGAATTTGGAAGAATGCTACATTCATTCCAGACTGATTGGCCAAATGAATAATAATCTATTCATTTGTGGAAGAGATTTTTGAGTATTTACATTCAGTGGACATGAAGAGTGTTCACCTTGAGCAGAAGTGTGAGACACTCTTTAGTTATTCAGAGCAAGTAGCTTGGGGAACTGCCACAGCTTTCTTGTTTAATCAACGAGACTGAAAAGTTTTGCGCAGAAGTGTTGAACTACAACAAATACTTCTTGTAGCTGACCACTGTGCTCTTGTAGACACCTTTATAGAATATCAATGGGAAGGAAACATATTTTAAAGCTTAAAACCCAAAACCATTCCCCCTGCCACATTTGTCAATTATAAACCTATTCCTAAAAGGTCTGTTAAAAAACCTGTTCAAGAACAGAAAGGTGATATACCCACTCATTTCACATCATTCAAAGAGAATAAAAATAGAAAAATATGATCTCTTTCCAGTGCTGGCTTCACTTCTGTTTTTGTTTTGGTCTCAATTAACAATGTCATGTCTTAACACACCTTAAAGAAAGTTTTCTTAAACTGATTTGCAGGAAAAAAACCAAAAGTGTCCAATAGATACCACTTTTGTTATGGTGGGTTGGGGTTAGATTTGCTTCTGCAGTGTTATTGGGGGACATGCTTTCACTATGTCCAAAATAGCAGAACAGTAGTTGTTCAAAAGGTTTCTTTGCTTGTATAAAATCATTTCTGTAGAGGGAAGTGCAAGTTCACAGTCAGATATCTAGATAAATTATTTTCTCCTTTATGCAAGGAACTATTTACTTTAACTCTTGACCTGTTCTGATGGATGAATGTTGTGAGTACTGAGTTAGAATCCTCCTTCCCTTCTCTGATTAAATCTTGTCATTTCTCTTTTTTTAATCCCAAAATAGTTGACGTGTCTTTTTCAGCAAATATAGTAAACAGTCAAGTTTTAGCCTTCAACAAAATGCTTTCCATTCATGGAAACCCTTATGGGAAGCTTAAATTAGCTCCCCTTACATTACACACTGTTGAAATGCTCTGAGCCACCATTGCATAATATGTTTTCCAGTATCTCTGAAAAACTCAATTATTATTATCACTTCAGTATCAAACAAAACTCAATGCCTGTGAGCTCAGAATGAGTAATAGCTAAATTTTGTAGTTTATTTTAGAGTAGCACAGGTTCCAGATGGAATAGTCCTTTTTATCTCTCTAGATTTTTTTTCTTGAATATAAAACATTTTATTCTCCATCATTTTTACATTATAACTTTTCCATGATATTTTCATTAAAACAAAGCAGTTGGCAAATGGACTTTTTGTCAGCTCATTCTTTATCTATTTTTTTTAACAGAGATGACCATAAATCACACTTAATTCAAGTGCCACTCCCAGTTTCATCCTCTCCTTCCTGTGTTTCTAATTACCAGGGTTTTGCTTCATTATTGCTATGAAACTGGAACAGTGCATCATTGCATTTCCCCGAAGAAGTAGGTGTCTGCCATCAGCTTTACAGCATTCAGCTGAAGTGTTGGGGTATGGAAGAGAGGAGGAAGGATGGAGAAGAAAGCTGATGATGACTTGCTTTTGATGGTTTTGTCTTAAGTTGTCACCAGCAGTCTCTTGCTTTTGAGAGCAATTGTTTAAAGCTCTGCTCAATTTCTGTAAATATTCTAGCACGTGGAAAAAAGTTGTTTTGGTTTTGTTTTGTTTGGGGTTTTTTTACAATTTTTAATGCTTTTTCTGTTGTAAAAAATGTACTTTAGTGCCATGCATCAATTATATAGGCTTCTGAGATGGAAAAGGGAAAGGAAAATAAGATGAGTCTGAGACCTTTAAATAACCTACTCAAAATAACTTTTTCTCTGAATAATGTTCCATTATTTTGTTCTGACCTATATAGGTTAGAAGCAAGTGCCACGTCCTAATGGAAAAAGAAACATTCTTATTTTTCTAATGATATGAAAGTATGGGATTTTACAGGCTGTCTGTTTAAAACTGCTTGAAAGGTTTGGATGAGTGAAAACCTTTCTCTGAGCCAGATGGGCACAGGTCCCACACTGGGGATGCTTTGGAATTAGATTGCACTGCCTCAGGATGAGCATAAGTTGTTAATGCTGTGGCACAGCTATGGCTGACATTGACTAATAAATATTGTATTACTGGGCAGTATGTTGAGGTTTTGTACTGTTAACTGAGGAGAGAAGCTACAATAAGCTATGTAAGAAACGACAGTCTTGTATTATAATATGGATTCAGGATATTTTGGGTCATAATCTTCACTTGGTCTGTGTTATCTTTTTTTCCCCTCATTTTGTAACTTGGTAAGAGATAAGGTCTTTACCACCTACCCTGATGCAGTTTTTGGTGCATTTTGTTTTTAGCTCTGAAATGATAAAAGGCTGCTGGGAAGGTGGACTTCATAAATGTAAAGCACTTTTTCAATAACCTTTTGGATAGGGCATGTGTGCCTGGAAGTTTAGTCATTTTAGAAAATCAATTCAAAGGATTCCTGGGAGATAGATGGCTGCCCATGAGAATTTTTCCTTTTTTATAATTTTTCTTTCTTTTTGATCTATGTACCATAATTTTTGATGCAGTCTTTTCCAAAATTTCAGGAGTGCTCCTTTGCAATTACCTTTGAATCCTGACTTCTAAATATTTTTCTGAAGAACCCATTTCTCTTGGGGAGTTCAGGTTTTTTTTTTTTTTGGATATTTTCAGAACACTGGGACTTCAAAAATGTGTGGCTTTTGTGCTTTTTCATTATATGGATTCAGGTATGGAGAGTTGGATGCCCAGTCTCTTACTGTACTACATTCAGGTACAAGCAATTTTTGAATGGTTTGTAATCTAGTTTTGTTGCTTTGCAATCTAGTTTTGTTGTTTTTCTGTTTCCATGCTGAATTCTGAATCTTTTGTCATGTTTGTTACTGAAAAATAGTTTTTATTTTTCTTTAAGATTGCAAGTGAAATGGTGTGGAAATCAGTGAAACTAATGATTCACAATATCAGTCTGAGAAAAAATAAAACACTGACTTGTTCATCACATTCTATTTCATCTAAGGTTTCCTCTCCTCTGTTTTATATGTCTTGCTATTAATTATATTATGGAGAATCCAGATATAGAATGCACAAAAGTTACAGAAGAACACCCCAAAAAAACCTCTCATAAGAAAAGGTCAGGTTAGTTAAATAATAGCACAGATTTTTTTTTTTTTTTTTAATCATCACAGGTGTGAGAGAAGGAAAGTGAAAAAAGAACATTTCAGGGTGAATCACTCAACAGATATGATGCTATGGTACATTCTCACCCAAGTTTTCTGATGATTTTTCATTAACTGGAATTTGAGACCTTGCAGACATGAAGTTTTTGCAGTCTGCTTTTCGGGGACAGCAAAAAAAAAAAAAAATTATCAGAGGCACCAGTTGTCCTTTACATTAAAAAGGTGTGAGCCAGTTCCTTTGTAAGAGAGGAATGAAGTTTGAAGCCCTGGTGTTCCTGCTGGTGAAAGGAGGCGGAGGGGTATTTTCACTCCTGAGGGCACGACCCACATTTCTTGCAAATGGCCCATGTGTCTGTAAGGGACTAAGGTACTTGGCAACTTAAAACATTAATTCTATTTACAGTGGTGCTCTAGAAAATAAGTGGTTTTTGCAATTGTCCATATTAAAGGCTGAGCAAATGTGCTGCGGCTCCACCACAGCAACAGCGTCTGCACTCCAGAGTGTTGGAAAAACTAACCAACCCCTCCTGCTGATGAGAGCTTAGGCCAAAAGGGATTCATACAAAGTTTCTCCATTCTTTCTGGCTACTCTTCAGTATTAAAAAAAAAAAAAAAAAAAAAAAAAGTTAGTGGGTAAGGGATTTAATTAATATTCTTAGTCCTTAAACTTGCCATGAATTTTTATTCACACGAAGTTTCCAGTCCCTGAAAGGTACTGAATGGTGACCTTTTTTTTCATTTTGAACTTGTATTTGAAAATGATTACTCAGTAGGTTGGTTTGTTTTGTGTTTTTGTTTTTTTTGTTTTGTTTTGTTTGTTTGTTTGTTTTGTTTTGTTTTTGTTTTTTTTTAATTTTCTGGTGTTTAATTGTTTCATTTGGAAAACAAATGTTCATGCCATTTTGTCCTGCCCCAGCCTGAACCACAGTGGAAATCAGATTCAGTTCCTTCATTTTGAAAGTGAGCAGATTTCTGAAACATCTGTGGAAGAATTTTGTCACTAAAATATATTTCTTAATGGTTCAAACCAAGATCTTGTTGGAACTGAAATAGATGAAACAAGCAATCTCCTCAGAAATAATAGGTTCATAGTAAATTTGAATATTGTTGAGTTGTTGTTGTGGGTTTTGTAACCAAAAAAAAAAGTTTATTCTGTTTTTCCATCTGTTGAAACTGGTTGGGTAGATGTTTTCTCTTATCTTGTGTATAACCCATTCATCATAACTCCAGGGGGGAGGGGGCCAGCTGTTAAAACCAGGTGGGGCAGTGTTTCTTATCTCTTCCACATCCCTCGGGGGATATCTTCTGCTAATGGGCCATTAAGGCTCACCAATGACAGGACACATTCCATCATCCCATTGTGAGATGCTGCACGCAATTCCTGCCTAGATAAAAACAGACTCAGGAACACCAGGTAGCCTGGTTTTCCACTGGATTGCAGAGGAAGACCAGACCCATCTCACCACCACTGGACCCTTTTCTACAGGATTATCTCTACTCTGACAGAACCACATCTCTTTCACCAGGAGGGTTTATTTGGACTGCTTCCAGCACCCTGACCAACAGGGTGTCAGGTCTGACTCTGTCCGGGTTTCTGACTGTCAGGGTTTCTAGGATGTTTGTTTGCTTGTTTTTTGGGGGTTCTTTAGTATCTATACTACATTTGTATTGGTAACATTACTAGTAAAGAACTGTTACTCCTATTCCCAAATCTTTGCCTGAAAGGCCTTAATGGCAAAATTATAATAATTTGGAGGGAAGGGCTTTACATTCTCCATTCCAAGGGAAACTGTGGCTTTCCCTGGCAGATATCTGTCTTCCTAAACCTAGACAGTTGTTGAATTGCTGGATTCTGCCCCAGTGTTCTCTCTTTGATTCCTTTATAAAGAAGTAGCACCAAAAAATGATGCAATGAGTTACAATACAAAAAATTAGATAACAGCATATGTAGCAGTAACATTTCTGTGTTGGACCTATATGGATATTTTCCACTTAATATTGATTAATGAAGTGGTAAAATTGCAATAAGCAACAGTGACAATTGGTGTGTATATATGCACACATTTTTATATGTGTGTGTATGCAGACATACACAAACAGAATACATCAGGAAAGAATGGAACCTGCTAAACTTATGCAAAGAATGAGATGCTTCCAATTTTTCCTCTTGTGAAACCTGCAATATAAATCTCCACTTTATTCAAGTGCTACAGCTTACTTGAATAAGTAGAATTGTGCCTGGGAATAAAGTGCCTGGGAAAAAAAAAAAAAAAACCCAAAAAAAAAAAAAAAAAAAAACCAAGCTTCTTAATCTTCCTCACAGTTGTTAATCAAAATAGCGAAATTAACAGTACTTGTTATAACAGTTCTTGAAATAAATATGGAATATATTTATGAATTTTAAAAGTGCATGAAACTTTTCAAATAATTTAGGATTATGTGTTATAATTAATTATATAGAGAAACACAATCTCATTTCATTTCAGAATCCTGGTGTAATTTGGGAGCATTTTATTCTGGGAATTAATTTTTCTCTAACAAGAAAAAGTGTTTGCTTTGTTTTTAAGTAACAAAATGTTACTGTTTATCAGATGAGCAGCTGTCTGTGAAAATGCTACTTTTACATGCAGATACTCTCTCTCAAATAGATAATTTGAGATTTCCACAGCTTTTTACACTTGAAATCATCACTTGGGTCCTTCCAAGTAGCCTAAGTCCTGCAAGCAGAATGAAAGAGACACAAGAAAAAGTTGCCAGAAACAGGTAGAAGTGCAAGTGTTTGGGGTTTGCTGGGGAAAGAGAATAACTATCAGCCAAAGCAATTTTGTTTCTTGGCACTGCCTTGGGTCTGGCTGAGCTGGAGCCCATTTTCCACATTGCAGCCCTCCCTGAGCTGTGCTGTGCTGGTACCTAGAAAGGTGCTGCTCACACCTCAGTGTTTTGGCTCTGGCTGAGCAGTGCTGGCACTGCAGCAACGCTGTCCCTCCAACATTCCCCCCTTGCCTGTGGGCTGGGGGTGGGCAAGATCTTGGTAGGGGCCATAGCCAGGACAGCAGATCCAGCTGACCAACGGGATAGTCCATGCCATTATGATGTCTGCTCAGCAGTAAGAGAAAGGGGAGCAGGGGCATTCATTATTACATTTGTCTTTTGTAATGACTGCAATGCCTAGTGAAGCCCTGCTTACGAGGAAGTGGCTGGACATCCCTTGTTGAAGGGAAGTAGAAAAATAAATCAAAAATTTTCCACCTTGTTTTCTCCCTCCCCTTCACCTCCTGCTGAGGAGAGGAGTGATAGAGCAACTTGATGAGCACCAGCCATGGTCAGCCCACTACAGGCATAAATTTCAGACTTTTTGCCTTGAGATGTTGCTGGTTTATCTACAATGGCTTGTTGGTTAGCTTTCTGTGCATAAAGCTTCTGTTTTCATAGCTCCTATTAGCCAAGTACATTCAGCTTGCACTCTCAAAGTACATTCAGATGTAGAAATCCAGTTGAATTCAATGCTACCTTCACAACTCATTCACTAATATATGGGTTTATGGAAGACCTATATAATGCTCTGTTAAGTAGTAAACATTTCAATGAATTGAAAGCAAATTTTTCTTTTTTTCTGAAAAAGCTGTCCCCAGCTAAACTTTCTAGAAACTTCTGTTTTTTCCAGTGTAACAAACTCTTTGTGTGTAATCTATGCTGTCCTGCAGTGTGTTTCCTTCAAAATCACAGGACTGGTAACAATGCTGAAAATTATTTTCTGCTTTATTGTAGTTGTAACTGCCATACTGTTCTGATTGAAATGTTCCTCCCATGTAATCACTTGCCTGATCACGTAGCAACACGCACAGTTAACATTCATCCTTCCTTATGAGAACTGTAATAAATGTGCTGTGTCCCTTCCCAAGGTTAGAGCCAACTTGAGCTTTTTTCAGTTAATAGACCTATATGTGTCAGAATAACTGATTTTTCAAATTCACTGGCAGTGGCCTGAGTATTCCTGGATCAGCTTTTTTGTTCAGCAGAGGAAAGCATTTTCTTTGGCCTCGGGAGAGAGAGATGTTCTCCATCAAAATAGTGATTTTTTCCTCTTCTCAAGTGAAACGTACCTGTCAATGTAAAACTACCTCTCCTAACTTCAAAGTAGGAAAGTACCTCCCATAAGTCCAGACAGGGGTCTTTACTTCACTGCATATTCTTGAATAATAAAGTGATGGCATAAAGAGCAGGACAGAGACAGAGAATATATGCTAGGAAGAGCAGTGCTAAGGCAGTTTGTAAAATGTCTCTTGATGCTGCTCCCTATGTTGATGGTAGCAAGGGATTTTAAATGCTTGCTGCCAGTGTCATGTATGTGGGACTTGGTTATTAATGGGTAAAGAAACAATAGAAATTACAGTTTTCCTATTAATACTTTTTGGCTTAGAATTCATTTCATCTCTTACATTCTTGCTACAAAAGTTAGTCATTGATCACACAGCTGTTAGTCCTGCAGTGACTAAAATGCTCGTAAAAGCCATTGGTTTCTGAGACTGTTTCTGAGTCAGTGTACAGTGTCAAAAAAGGTTGGAAGATCTGGTCCAAACCCAAAATTTTATCTCAAAACTGCTTATGTTATTCTCCTGAGAGAAGACAGAAATGCTATGCAAAGAGCTGTCTCCTGAAAGCTGCTTAGAGATCCAAATTATTGGAGTCTTTCAAAACTGACAGACAATTTTGTATCAACTTTATCATTGTTGCAAGGCAGGTTGTTCCATAGCTGCAGGTACATGCTCCTTTCCTATATGCAATTTTCTTTTGATTTATACAGTAGAGAAGAAGTAGGCGACCTTTCTTTTTTAATTGTTGATTCATTTTTTTATAAAATTCTGAATTTAGTAATTACAAAGCAGTGCAGTAATTTGCTCTTATGCAATGTGTAGTTTATAAACTTTTAGTTATGCTCAGGGCACAAAGCAGATTTTGACATTTGTAAATCGCGATCTGGTCTCCAGTCATTGAGGATATTATTTGGATTTGCAGTGATATGGGGAAATAAATGCAATGGAACAGAGAAAATTCTAAATGCTGTTGACAGGTTTTGACAGCCATAATCCTGATCTCATCCAGTATGTTTCATGCTGCTGACGAGGGAACTGTTCTTTCTCTTTCTGTTCATGTGTAGCATACATTTGGAGTGTTCTGAGCTATTTGTGTTGTTATAAATTCCCATTTAAAATGTTCACAAAGATTAGCTTGGTGTCACCATTTGTAATTTTGCATTTCAGGGTGAAAGATAGCAGAGAGTTTCTTTGAATTACAATACTGAGTGCTTAAAAAATGTAGTAAAAAGGATGCATCTCTGACCCCTTTCTCTGCCAAGTCAGTGTGAGGTTCTCTCCTCTTGTTGTTCCTGTTCTCATTGCGTGTCAAAACCCACCTCAGTTTCGCTGGGCAGGGAGGGAGGGAGATGTGCACAGAGCTCTCCTGCTCTCCCACTGCACCCCAGAGCTCCAGGGGATCAGGGTATTAGGGGGACTCATCCCTGTGCTCTCTAAATGCTGATTTGGACCCACATGTCAAGACATGGATTTGATTTCACAGAATTAGGGAGACATCTCCATTTTCTTCACACATAATTTTGCAGAGACTTATTGACCTCTTCATGTCAGTGCATGTGGGACCCATTTTGGAAATGCCTGTGCCTTTCATGTTCCTGAACATATTACCAGGAGAACCATTTTATACTGCATATCCCCGGTGCTGTGGACTTGATCTGCTACAGGGATCCTTAAGCAGAGTGTTTTGCTGTATAAACATACTCCTAATCTGCTATTTTTGTCTTTAGAATTCTGTACAAAAATTATCCTTCTTTGTGAAAAGATTTTCAGAATTTTTGGTAGGCTGCCCGTCTCTCATTGAAGTGGAAGAAGTGTTGCATGCAGGCTTTTTTTAGCCACATGGTACTTTTCATCCACCTAGCATATGCTTAGGAGATCAGGATATCAAGTGCTTTTCCTTTGGAACAAACACTCTTGGTGAGAGTAAATATGGCTTGGTGGAGAAAACTGAATAGAAGAGTAGCATCTGAGCAGCTTATGAAATTTTGTATAAATTCTAGCAGATTTTACTGTGTAATACATCGTACTTTATCATTACTGAAATTATGATTTATTTTTTTCACCAGAAATCATAAGTTGTTCTTACTCAGAAAGTAAGGACAGGTTTGATTTATTAGCTGGAGGAATTCTTCCACAGACAACAGAGGAAGAAGCTGGATTGCTGAGCTTATAGCCTGTAGAGGCCTGGATCTGGGTGGGTTAGGAACAATTTTGACTTGGGATTTAGACATTTCCTCTTCCTTTGACTAAACCATAAGAGACTTGGAATGCATTTCTTGGAAATCCTTTGCAGTTTGTTAACTCTGGAGTTGCTGTTCAGGCTGGAAGCAGTTGTATGGAGCAGGACACGGATTCTGCAGCCATGAGGGCCGAGTGCTCGTTTGGTCCAAGGCCACACAAAGTTCTTCACCAAAAGCTGTTCTTTGAGATCCTTTACCTTTTCTCAATAGTGTGACTTTTACTCTTCTTCAAATGCCAGGCTATGTGCATAGGTGCACAGTAAGGAATAAATTCATTGAGAAGGCACAGGATAATGTCAGACAAGCAGCTAATTATGGCATTAGTATAACACTGTACAAAACCAACTCAGTCTTGTAGAGTTTGCATTCTTTATTTAATATTTTAGTTCACAGGTAACCCCTGTACCTAAATTCATGTTGTGGGAGTACACATTTAGCTGGGACTTTATCTATCGCATATATTTAGTCCTTGAAGGCTGAAAATATATCTGGAAAACCTATTATTAGACTTGATTCCAGTCACTGTTGCAATTTGTGTCACAGTCTGTTCTTGTGGTGAATGCAAAAGATAGCTCAAGACAGTAGATCACAGCTAGAACTGAATAATAACCTTTCCAAATATTCCAGTAGCATTTTTAAATGATCTTCAGCATATCATCCTTTTTACTTTTGCCTTGTCTGATGAGAAGTCTGTGGAGTCACAAAAAAGGGTTTCTGAGGTTTTACCCTTCCTTGCTCATCCCTGTGTTTATTCTTACACTGTGTGACATCTATGCAGCCATCCAGAGTCAGATCTGGTTGTCTGCCTGTGGTATGTGAAGTAATCCAAGGCCAAAGGACACGCGTGAGTTTTATTTTGGTTGGTGGATTTTATTAGAAGCAGTAAGTGAAAACCTGGCTTGTAAAGACATTCTGGGATTATTCCTTTAAAAGAAAAAACTTGGACTGAGGTGCCTGTTAATGGAGGGGGAAGTTATTTTAATGGGATCATGAAGCATGCCAAATGCAGTTTATTTCCATTTTTACATTGCTGTACTACTATATTCATCCCTGGCACCCACAGGAATCTTGTCCATTGTCATCTTTGTCATTTTAATTGACAGAAGTGTAACGTTTAGCCAAAATAAATGAAGTATAACTTTCAGCTGATAAAAAAGACTGCCCAATTTATGGCTGGAGATGTATGTAATACTTACCTGTTCTTAAAATGCCTGTAAAATACAGGTAATAGGCAATATTTGAGAAGTATTCTCTCATTTGTGCTTACTTTCTCTGCTAAAAAAGAACAGTAGCTCATGTGGATGTAATGAATGCTGAAAACCAGTTTGCTTGTAGTCGATTTCTTTACTAGCATCAAAAAAAAATTTAAAAAATTGCTATTTATTGAATTGTACATTGTAGTCCCGATGGCAGCGCCGTTGCTCTCAGCTCTTTTGGTGAGGCTTTGGTACAATTATGCTTCTAGGAAGGTTGATGAACTCTTTTTCCATGCTGAAATATACGATTTAAAGAATAACTTGGAAGAACCTATGTGTCAGTAGCTGAGTCTTGGTAGGGATGTCTGTGCTTTTCTTAGGGAAGTTAGGGTATGTTTCAAGATGAAGCATGAAAAAGGAAACATGCCTCTGGTTGGCAAATGAATGTCAAGGAGTAATTGTCAGCAGTTTTCTTTTGCACCCAGATTAGCATCCTGACCTAGTTCTAGTGGTTCATCTTTATTTTAATGGCAATAGTGGAGCTTAGCATTTGTGAATGATGCCAACATGGAATGAGTTGTAAACATTTTTGGGTATGGGGTAGTAATTCTGATGTATTGAAAGGGCAGTCCCTGAAAATACAAAATGCTACAATTGGCAAGTAAGTAGTGCTGAGTAGCAAAATGATTCTTTGTGTTTTATGTCTGACTCCCCTAAATAAGTTTATAATGTTAATAAAGTTGTAAATTGAGGTAATTGCCTTCTAAGGATATATCATCAAAAGTCTGGTTTGCATTTAGCTAGAAGGCTTTGTCCAGAGTTTGAGCCCATTTTTTTAAAAAAATCTGCTAGTTGAATAGATTCCATTGAAATATCAACAGTCAATTTAAATGAAGTAAGGAAGTTTTAATGGATTACATCTGTCTTGTTGTATACAAAAAAGATTTCATAGAATATGAGCAGAACTTTAAAAATGCAGAATAGTCTTGTAAAGTGATTGATTGTTCTCTGAGATGGCTGTGTGTAGGATGGAAAGAAATTGTCTGTTTGCACTAGCTCAGATGTTTGGATATTAGGAGAATATCCACCATCAAAGAAAAAAAGGCAAAATGAAGAGTAAGAAAATTTTGTGTTTGATATTTTAAGGTTGCTACCAAATATCAGATACAACCTTGATCATTCATAATGATTCTTTTGTGGTACTACACAATGTACAAAGGAATGTATTTCTGGTGATTAGTCACAGATTCTTTTTTTACCTTTAATTTCTTTCGTGATCTTATTTTCTCTTTTTCAGTGACAAAATGTTCATTAATTATGGTTGTCAGCATTACACAATTCTAGTGTTATTTCATGTTAGCAGTAACATTAGTCCATAGCTTCCTAAAAAGCAAAAGCAGTGGCATATGTTTTGGTTCATTTTGTTTTGTTTTTCTTCTCAATTTGTGTTAAGGTTTTATGCAGTGGTATTTTTTAATAGGTGAACAAGTAATTGATAAATTTATTTATCATTTTTCATATGTACTGTTGCTGTGGAAAATGCTTTTTTATGTATAATATAGGTTTTCTTAAGCGGCTTATTAAAAATTGAATATATTTTAGCCTGGTCATTGTGCTGGTAAATCAGGCAGACCTCTAGAGGGAAGAGTCTGACAGCTTATGATCATCACATCTAAAATCAATTAGTGATATTCAGTGGAGCAGTTTAAGGGACTCATTTCAACAGCTATCATATTGCAGGACACAGAGTTAGATCCACTACAGGTCACAAATAAATAGACAGTCATACATCCTGCAGAAGCTAATAATAATAATCATCTGAGAAGAGCAGCTAAGTAGCAAATGTTAGGACACAAGCAGAAAGTCCCAGTGCTGTGCTCCATGAGCACTCTTAATGATCCATGAAAATGGAAGGATCTTTCTGTAGCATCTGAAAACACAACAGAGACCTTAAAACACCAGACTCAAACCTTCCTTTGAAGGGTGGATCAGATGGATCTCTCACTGTGGATATCACCTGCACCTACATGGGGACTTCCACACAGATAAATAAAGCTGAACTGACTTCGTACTGTAATTTATAAAGCTATAATATAAATTATCTTTGTGACTTCTGTAATTGTCTTGCTGAGTTGAGAAAGCAGTAAGTGAAAGGCCAGGCAGGACTGTTTGGATGAAGCTGACAGATATTCATGTACTTTTTTGTAGGAGACACTTACTGTGAGCATGTTTCTTTCAGGAACTTCTCTAGCTTCCAGGTGAGATTAAAATAGGGAGAAAGATTGATTTACCTCAAAAGTAATTTGGGAAGATGCAAATTAACTCCTCATATTTCAGGAAGTAAAAGTCCTGCTGGCTGGGCCACATTTGCCATTGTAGATTTGTTTTTGTTGTGAAGACTGTGCTCAGGAGCAGGCTCAGGCTCTTGAGTGGCATAAGAAGCTGCAGCAGCAGAGCAGTGACTGTGGCACAATCCTTTGCTCAGTGGGATTTTCAGTTGCTGTGCTCTGGGCTCTTTTGCAAGAGTGGTGTGAGTCTCTCCGGTCTCCTGGTTGGTTTGTGGTTCCAGCTAGAGATGTGCATGACAGCAGCCTGCTGGAATGAGAAGATGTTCTGATTCCTCACAAGTTTCCTGGGGCCATATTATCATCTGGATTTCAGTGCCTTTTCCAGCAGCATTGTGTCAGTGGAGCCTTGTTTACTGTGAGAGCTTTTCCGTGCTGGGTAAAGGGAAACCTTTGTGAGACAGCTCAGGTCATAGGTGTGACCATCTGAGCTCAGCAACGTGTAGCATAAAGCTTTATTCCTTTGTCAGGCCCCATACTAGTGTTGTCTCAGGACTGCAAGTTTACATCCTTACATACATCCCCTTGAAGATTTTCATGGGAAATATTTTTAATTAGTAGGACATGAATTTTACTGTGTGTTATCACATAAATGCGTTTGTCTCCAACATTCTGGTAAGGACTTTGAGAATATAGCTGTTGTAGTAATTTAATCACTCTTTTAGTGAAGCTGTTTCTGAGCTGTTACCTATTATATAATTTTAATATGTCTTGCATTTGACATACTTGACCTTTCTTATCCACTTACAACTCAAAACCTGAATCTATTCAGTAGAGCTCTTAAAATATCCAGATTGGAGACTCCAACAGCCTTGCAGTGGAGAGAAACAGCACTCTCTTTACAATTGGTATCTTAGGAAGAAATAGACCACTTGAGGACTCATTTGACAGAAGAATCCCGATGAGTATTCTTACCTCTTCTAGTAAAGATGATGATAGGGATTAGGAATCCCCTAGTGCAGGACCTCTCTGTAAAACCTGAGCAGCTCTGCAGGAAACTTGGAAAAGACTTCATACAAAATCTTTTCTCTGTTTTTGTCAGAAGTCTCCTATTGCATCTTGGCTTAAATGTTATTCTTTGTTCCTTGCAATTCTTTATCTTTCATGCTTCCCTTGGCTATCAAAAGCTCCACAGTTTGCTTTAATCTGTTTTTGAGTTTTTATGATTGACTGAAATACAGTTAAGAGTACCACAGTTGTATTAGAGCCTCAGAGACCAGTGGCTAAAATTACCAGTTTTTTACACAAAATTAAATATCTTCCATAAAAAAAAATGCTTCCCATGTTGTGTAAGACATTATACAAGACAGTAATTTATTTCTCTTCTGGAAGACAACTGCTCTACTGCTGGGAGGATCTCAATACAATTCCTAAAGACTAAAATAAAACTGTTTCTAATACAAACCAATGACTATTACAAAAGTGGGAAAAAAAAAAACCTCAGGCACAGTATTCTTTGGAGTAGGGCTAGCAAATGTTGCTCCTGTGTGTGGAGTAAATTTATGTAAGTCATGCAGCCTGAAAAATTACATTGGGATTTTTTGTAGCACTATCTTTTCTTTTTTCTTTTTCCTTTTTTTAATTTAGCTTTAAAACAAATTTTAGGGGATAGTTCCTCTTGTATTTAGGCCAATGTCCTGATCCAAGGGGAAATAGTTTGCAGTTTAAGTTTAGTTTGCAGTTTAGTTTAAGGCCTCTGAAGAGAGGCCTTATGAAGAACTTGGAAGTAGCAGAAAATTTTAGTCTTGTGTTTTTCTGGTTCTGCTTCAGAATTCACAAGGCTGCCAAAGCAGATTTTCCAAATGATCCTGAAATCTCTGATGCTGTCTAATGTCCCTGGCTAGGAGTGCTTTATAAATAACCCCTCATCCTGGTGAAGAGAGCCTGAGAGAGGCTGTGTGCAGGGGTGAAGAGATTAAAACAATGCGCAGAGGAGGCCCACAAAGGGCCATGTGGCTGAAAATAAAACACCTGGCATGTAAACAAACACCTGACATGTAAACATGTTTTGTTTACACTGCCTTGAGTTTGTCCAACAACAACAACAACAAAAGCTTTTCTCCACTTGAAACTGTTATCAATATAAATTTTGCTTATATCTTGACTTCCATATGGCCAGAAACTTAAAATTACTGAAGTCTAGTGTTTCCTAAAGGATTCAAAGGATTGATGTTGTGTCACCCCATGTCACCTCAGGTTTGCAGAAAGATCCCAGGGACCACAGGGTTGTGTGTGGTGTCTCTGTCCAAGGATATCATGTCAGGGATGTATTGAAGATGTTGTGCATTATTTGCATGACTTGTTTTGTGTCTTGAAATGTTCTGCCCCGCAATCAGTCATCTGCCCACAATCATCTTAAAATTTTAATACAGTCGAGATGTTTGGATATTTTTAGTTGATAAATACATTCTTTATGTTACTACCTAAAATCTGTTTTTGGAGCATATAACTTCTGTAATGATTTCTGATTAGGACTAAATTAATATGTAGAACTAGCCTTAGAATTTAAAATGCTTGTGCCTGTTTTAGTATGTATAAGAGACATATGCACTTCTATGAACTCACATTTAAAATAAACTGTTCTCCAAATTATATTACACTGGGCTTAAATAACTATTCAAGCTACCATTTACTTTGATAATCAGGTTAATGGATTTAAAAATCAGCTTCAAAGATGACAGGTAGGTGGAACAGAATCATCACACTGCTACTTAAATCCCAATGAAAAGAGTGTGAAAGAAAAAAAGACCAGAATACGAGAGTCTGATTTTCTTCTGTGTTAATCTGACAGTTTAAGAGTGTTTCTGCCATGTATCTACAGTATGAGTTCTCTAAAATGTTAATCTTTCTGCATGTTTTACAGAAAGAACAGACAAAATTAAACATTGACATTACACATTTATATTTAATAATTCTAGCTATACATAATTGTAGCAGATGATTACTGCTTATTACTGGAGAAAGATTATTTGCAAAAACACTTAAAATTCCATTATATTTGTGTCCTGATTAGATTAATTTATCATCTTTTTAGACAGAAGTATAGTGACTCCATGAAAAGGAAAACAAAAAAAAAGTCTTTCTTATGGGGTAGTTTTTATGTTATTTGTGGTTACTCATTAAAGACTCTTTAAAATTTGATTCACCTGTAGTAGCTGTATCAGGATTTGTTTGTCTGTGACTCCAGATGTCAAGGATCTGAAGGTGATGCTAGATATTCGAGTTTCTTCTTAAAGGTTCTGATAATTACCTATCCTGTAAAGGTTCTAATTGATTTATCTATTATCCATTAGTTGTGCTGGCAGAGCAGCCTCCCTCTATCCTGAGTGCACTGGCAGTTTTAGGAATGCATCTGGAAGATCCCTCTAGGACTAATGCAGTGAACACATGATACAACCATGCTGCTGAAATCAGTCCCTCCAGACACAGAAGAGCTTTAGCCTGATACTCTCCAATCCCCTAAATGTCAATGTGGAACACTCAGCTTATGTCAGCACTTGAATATGCTTTTAGTGCCCTAGAAATGCTTCCTCACTGCTTCAGAACAAAAAATGCGTGAGGAACAGCTATGCCATTTGAAGTGCAGAAAGCAAAGGCACAAAGAAATGCAAGCTCCAAATTTTTTATGTTATTGTTGTCCCTGAATTTAGGCAGCAGTCCAAAGCAGAATCAACCATAGGAGAAGCAGAAATTTAGTTACCTAGTCACCACAGTCTCACCATTGTGTTCATCAGTCTGTGCTGTGCTTATCCTCATGAAAACTCTGTGTGGCTGAGCCAGCAAAGTTGCCCAAATCTTACCAGTGAAGACAGCTTACGAAGAAGGTAACTCACAGGCTGTGGAGAGTCTTTGCAGAGAAGTGCCCATTTGCATTTTTGGAAGAATCCTAGTGGTTCAGGCATTAAGACAGTAACTTTATCAGGAATGTTGCCTCTGTCCTGTGATGTTGTGATTCTGCATTTCCTCGCTGGGCTCAGTCCTGCAGGTGGGTGAGCCTGCTGTTCCCCAGCGCTCCAGACTTCAATGCCTGCTTGGAACTGGAGCTCTTGTTTGTTCCAAGGTGCCTGACTCATCTACTGCCTTGTAACACCAACTGATTCAGAGATGTTCATGCTAGAGAGGGAGAACACTAAAGCAGGAACTCCAGGGAGGAATTGCTGTAAGTTTCAGTCATGCAGTTTTGTATGGTGTGTGGTACAGAGGTGAAGACAGATTTCTTTACTTAACACTGAGATGGCCTCAGGGCCATTTGATTTTGTTTCAAATCTTGAAACAAAGGCTTATTTTTAGGAGCAGAGTACAAATTCAGGAGGAGCTAAAAACTTAATGCTCCAGAGACACTGTAATAATCCTACTGATGGATGCATTTTCTCACACACAAACAGCCTCACCTTCTTCTTTGCATTTAAAAGAAGCTCCATCAGCAGTCTCAACTTATAAAAATATGCAAAAAATACACGTTGGATGATAAGTAGCATAGGTGTTCTGCACATGCCATCAGTTATACTTTACAGTTTTAAAATCAAAGGAAGCAAGGTATTTTAAGAGCTTTGAACATTTTGATGTACCAGGTCTAGTAGAGAAGCTCTTTCTGTGATGTTGAAATGTGGCACATGCTTTTAAACAAAGTACAGTCAAGCCCATCCTTTAAATGGTAATAATGTTTTTCATCCCATTTGTTATAGGCTGGCTTAAAGCCTTTGCAACAAAGTTTTTGCTTCTCACCAAAACACAGTAAATGTGTCCATGACCTTACTTTTGAATTCTATGTCTATATGCTGTGTCAGTGTGTTTCATTACTAGTGGGTTGTGGTTTTCTTCAATATTCTTTTTGCCTGTGCTTTATACATACTGCTTGTCAGTCTCTTTTTTTTTTTTTTTTTTTTTTTTTTTTTTTTTTTTTTTTTTCTTCTTGGTATTGCCTTTCACAAGACTAAAACCAGAAATATTCCTGAAATAATATTACTGTCAAATTCTATGGGTAAAAGAGATTTGAGCTACAGGAGATTAATTCTCTAAGGGTCATTCATTTTGAATTGAATATAATAGGTAACCTGTTCATTCAAAATTAGAGAGGCTTTCATGAAATTGAGGCCCAAAATAGGGAAGAAAGAATATGCATGAGTAATTTGCAATCTTATAATGAAATATTGCTATGGGAAACCAAGTAGAACAGCAGATGCTGAAAGCCTTGTTATGATTCCTGGCATGGTTTTTTGGGTTTTTTTTCCACTTTCCTTCGAGCCTTCTGAGTCACATTGACCTGAGATATTTGGAGATCTCTGTGTATTACAATAAAATATTAACATTGCAGCAGATATTCAGTAGTAATAAGTTTAAACTGAAATAACATATGCTCCATACATCAGAAAACTGAGCTTCTGGTACTAAGTGAATAAAAATATAGGAATCACCTTTCTTGATAGTTCTGTAGTACCAAATCCTAACAGTTTGACCCAGTTTGATAGGACTTAGCTAATGTGCTTTGAGATAAGCAGAGGCTTAAAGGAGCTCTTGAAAAGCTTATGTTTTGAAAGCCCAGTTGTATGATTATGATGTATGATTAACCCCCATTTTTAAAAAGGGAAAAGAAGGATAACTTGAGAAATTCCAAGCCAGTCAGCCTCAGCTCTGTGCCCAGCAAGATCATGGAGCAGATTCTCCTGGAATCTGTGCCAATGCACGTGGCACGGGAGGGAAGGAATGCCATCCACAGGGACCTGGACAGGCTGGAGAGGGGGGCCTGTGCAAACCTCAGGAATTCTAACAAGGCCAAGGGCAAGGTCCTCCATGAGCACCAGGGGAATCCCAACACAAATACAGGCTGGGCAGAGAATGGAATTAGATGTTCTTTAACGTCCTTTTCAACCCGAACAATTCCACAGTTCTGTTGTAATTACTGCTGTTTCCAGAAAGGTAGGCAGCAGGAAAGGTGAGAGTGTACTTAAGCATATGGGAAAGTAAGCAAACTTTGTAGAATTTCAGTTTCAATTTTGCAAAATTCACTTAAGGAATTGTTTTGAACATACACAGTGAGTTTATTAAAAGAAAAGTATTTGTTTGCAGTAAGCTTGGTATTGCGCCTATGTGTGCTTTGCTAATAATATTTTAAGGCATTAAATACAGACTCAGTTAGTTAAAACCTTTTGTCTTTATCCCTTTTTGCAATCATGACTTTTCAGATTCTGGTTGGAACAATTGTGTTTGTTCATAGGAAAGATCTGAAATCTTCAGAGAGGTCATCTTTTCATAAAATGTCAGGGAAGCAGCATGGCTGCTGTCTTTATTCAGCAAATCCCTTTGAGCTCTTCTGAGGAGGTTTTTCTTAGTTATTTCATCTGGTTTGTGACTGCACAGAAGATTGTTCTACTCCTCTGTTCTCTTGACAGAGCTGTGCAAAGGCAGCCTGCATTAGAGCCTACATCTCGGTTTCATTTTTATATTAATAGAACATTTTTGCCACTGACACAGGAAGAATAGGGAAGCACTGAGAGTGCTTGGCTGTCTGGTGGTTGACAGCAAGCTAGATTTAAAAAAAAAAAATGGAGAAAGCTACTTTTAAAGCTGAAGCCCATGAGGGTTCCCTCTTTACTGTGGTCTAGCTTTCCTGTGTCTGGATCTTTATAGCGAAATTAAATCTGAATTGTTAGAAGAAAAAACGTTTCTTTAGTTCCAGAAACAGTGTTAGGCTTTTTTTGTTCCATTTGGAAAAATCTACTTGGTAAAGTTACTGTTGTCACTTTTGCAGTATGCTATAGCTTGTGTCTTAGGTGAGAACATTTGGAATTCATTATGAAACTAAGGAAAAGGAAAACCAAGGTACTGATTCAAATAACATAAACACTTTAAAAGGAGGATGAAAGGTGTCAAATTAAATATTAGTTTTTGTCAGCTAACTTACCTGTGTTTTTGTTGTTAAAAAAACCCCCTAACTTCTGCTAAATCTCTCTGCAAAGCATAAGGCAGATTGCAGTTCTTGTCATTTAAAATATTTGCCATGAATTCTATAGTTACTGTGATAAAGTAGCAGCCAGCATGTCCAGGTTGTTGAAGTCTGTGTGCTGTGAATGTTCCACTAAGTCTCTCCTGAGATAGCCAAAGTTACTGTGCATATTTGTGAGACTCACCACCACACCTAGGAATAATTGCCCAAGGACAAGTGAGCGTGTAAGATCACCTTGGTATATCCTGGCCTGCTTGAGATGTGACAGTAAGACTTTTTTTTTTAATTAGTCAAATTCTACTTGAAATATCCACTGTTAAATCTGCATATTTCAGATTTTGGACATTTTTCTAGCTATATGCTACATTGTGAGCAGTCTTTCTGTCCATACACCCTCAATCACCTCTGGAAAGTGGCACCTCTCTCTGTTTGCAAGTCCCAATACAAAATGCCGTCCTTTCTTCCTGCAGAAATATTTTAGAGTGAGCTCCTGATTTATTTCCTTTTCATCCAAGTTTTGTAACCAGAACTGAGTTCCACAGTTGCTTTTACAAATACCTATCGCTTTAATTTCATGGAATTTTTTCTCAGTTGAACGTGTCTTTGTTTTACTGTGGCGTAATGTTCGGGAATGTATTCATGTTACAGTTGGAGTCATCTCGCAAAATTCTATGTTACTGTGATTGAACATGCCATGACTGGGGATGTGTTCAGGCAAACACAGGTTGTATTTAAGATACTGAGCAATCTAGCTATCATTTATACTTTTTTCAGCATAAAGCACTGTTAAAACCCCTCGTTGGTAACTACATTGGTAAAAGAGTAGAAGTAAAGGCACTAGACTAAGAGAAAAGCTGGAAAGCAACAGAGACAAAAGCTATCTTGGAAGTCCAGTCAGAGACTCTGGGAATATGGGCTGCTGGAAGACAGCACAGCCTTCACTGGGTCCTGTGCAAAATTCTTCTGAGAGCAAGTTCTTGGCAATACAAGTTGCTTTTGGGCAAAATATTTGGGAAAATATGTCAAATTCTGAACATGGTGATTGCCCTGGTTACATAATTAGACTTCATATAATTGCTTGTGAATTAATTAGAATAGACCCCATCATAATAGCTCACACATATCGTGAAACCTCAAATATGTGACATTCTTGGGGCAAAAGAAGTAACAACAGCTCTGAGATACCAGAGAGTGGATAATCACAAGCTTTGAGGTTAATTAACCTGAAGCTTAGAAGTAGTCTGGTATGTCAGTATGAGACTTCATTTTCAGTTTTCCTCTCCTGCCAAGCATGGTGATTTCTGCTGGAAAAAAACAGTGGTGGGCTATGCTGTGCTGTGAGTGAGGTGTTCTGCTGCAAACCTGACCCTTTCTACCCTTTCTCAGTAGCTGCTCCCCTGCCACCCTCCAGAACTGCATTTCTGTGTTAAGCAGGTGCATCTAAACATGAAATAAGGAGGATGTATTTGACAATGTATTTGAAACATGTTTTTTAGCAGTGACAGAGGACAGCAAATTGTGAAATTCTCATTTAAATGGGCTTTTTTTTTTTTTTTTTTTTCCTTAGGGCTGGTAGGAGAAGAGAAATGCTTAGTCTTGTTCTTTCACCTCTGTCAATCTAACCTTCATCCATCAGACCAGATGTAACCTGGAAAGAACTTCATGCTTTTCAATCATGTTTGTTGCAGCGCAGGGTCAGTCATTTTTGTGCCAATTCATATGGAACAGATGTGAGACCTATCTGAAAGCATTTATAAATAAATAATAAATTCACATTGTGTTGGAGACTGGTTAACAAGTACTGGCCCATAGCAGTGTCCTGCTACTGAGACAAAGCTGACAAGAAGCACATAAATAAATTTGCACAGAGCACAGGTATGTTAGAGAGTCTCAGTTCAAGGAGTGGCTGAAAGAGGTGTTATACCAGATTTAGCTCAAAAACCACATTTAAGTGTGATGTAAAATCATGGGCTTCCAATTAATGGGAGGAAAACTGCTGTTGTGACTTGTTAATTGAAGCAGGAAGCAAGAAACTGCTAGGGAGATACCTGAGGAATCCTTACAATGAGAGAGAGTCTAAAATCAGACAAAGGGTAGGAAAAGGACACATTGATAAATAAAAAGGCAAAAAGGAATGAGTTTATCCTTAGTAGCTAAGTGTAGAAACCAGAAAATAGGCAATGTATCATTAGAAATCTGGTGAGGAGGAAGAGGACCTACTCAGACAGTAGTTGATATATTATTGCTTTTTCTTATGTAGTTACTCCTCATGACTTGTTCAGCATTGAGAAACAAAAAGACTGTTTTAGACTGGGGAGGCAAACAGGCAAGTGCCAGTATAATTTGCTTTGGGAACAAAATTATATTGTTCATTATTTTAGTTCATTTGTAGGCAGTTAACTTTGCTGTACCATTATTGAAATAAAAGTGTAGAACTACTGCAACAGAATATTAAGGAAGAATAATATCTATTGAAAATGAACTCCCTTTGACACTATAATAGCATTTAATTGACATTAAATAACTCTTTGGAGCCATTAAAAATATGATATGAATGCAAATGTATGAAACATTTCCATCATATTGAATCAACATCTTCAGCAGATGAAGTTACATCATGGGAGCCTTAAAGACTTTCCCTTTTGCAAGTGAATTTAGTACTCATGAAAGTTCCATGCTGGCATTTCTGAAGAGTGAGGTCTTACTGTGGGAAGCTGGTTTGTCACAGCAGTTGTACTAACAGGGCATGGCATGGAGGAGCTGATCAGAGCAACCTGTTTAGCCTTTCCTTCAGGCTGCTGGCACTGTCCTCAGCCATCCAGTGATGGACACAGTGCAAGCAGAAACAATAGCTAGGAAAGCAGATGAGCAGATCCACGATTGCCACAACACTGTGTACTCTCCCTATGCTTTGTTCAGTTATAAGACTTCTAAAAATCATGACAAAAATAAATACTGTGATGTTTTTGATCAGTCTTTTTCAGGGGATAGACAAGCCTGAGTGAGAGCATCATGAGTTCTTAGAGGTTTGGTGTTGCTTTCTTCTCACCCCACTAATATTTTCACCTGTCTTTTCATCTGCTGGAATTGAATCTTGTGGATGCTGTGCCTGAGAAAGAATGGGCTGGATCACATTCTCCAGAGCTCAAGTCATTCTGAAATACAATAAAACCAGCATGGAAACAAAATGAGGCTTTAACTGAGCAAATTGTTGGTGTGAGATCTCTGCAGTTCACAGTTAAGTGCAGCTACTGGAAGGCACGGCTTTGCTAAGCATGTTATAGTGTGTGGATTTGTCCGTAATTTGCCCACTGATAGGCCAGTGCATGTGGTGCAACAGATTAGGTGTTAGATCTGTGACTTTGGGCAAGATACTTCTCTTCTAACAAGCAGGTTACCATAGCTGTCTACTGATGGCCTAACAGACAACAGCTCCTTTATTTATACTCTCTAACTTCTTGGACACCTACTGAATTTTGCATCTGCTTCTTAATTGGAAAGGGGAGTACTTTAACAGAAGGCATTTTCCACTTCCAACTGAATAACTTTGGGAATCCTATCAATGCACACTAGACTTTTTTATGTATTTTGAGTACTTACTTGAGATACTAAAGCAGGCTTTTGTGCAGTGAATCTAGCAATGAATCATTATTTAGGCCTGGTTTTCTGTGGCTATGTAAGGTATTTTAGGGAGAGCAGTCATTCCTGCAGTGACAGATGGAGGGTTTCTTTATATACGCTTTGGTGCAAAGCAAGAGCTAAATTAAATTTGATGATTTGAATGAGATTGTGATGTCAACACTTATTATTTAAGAAAAGCATGGATCTGTATGTATCTTTACAAATGCAATTGTATTTATGGGATCCTGCTAGTTTTGGAGTTGGCTTTTCAGAAAAATCCACAGCCTCTCAATGAGAACTGTGTGCTAAGTTCCTTCAGGTTAGGTTAGCCTAGTCCACAAGCCTACTTTAGAGAGGTGTTTGTGAAGTGTTATTTTCATGTCCTTCAAAAGGCAGTAGTGATGTAGCTTGTTCAAGGAAAAATATCAGTAATAGATAATAATATTTTTTCTGATATAATCATAGTAAAAAACTACTGACAATATTTGGAATAATTATTCCAAATGCATAGGATTTTCCAAAACAACTGCATCTGGAAAACAGCTGCTGCATAATTTTAGGGCAGGAAGGACCTACAATCATTGAATTTTAGTTACACTTCAGAGCTACTATGGATGGTAAAGAAACACTGAAGATGATTTTTTTCCTCCAATTTTCCAAACCTTTGGCTAAGTGAATCTCTGTACCACTTCGCCTAGCCAAAGCCTGCCAGCCCCATGAAAACCCAGGGCAGAGATTGCTGTTGTGTGCTGGACTCAGGGGTTTTCAGCATTCCAGTGTAAGGAGCCAGGGGTTGCAGAAGTGATCTGAAGTACAGGGGCAATTCAGCAGAGCCATAAATGGAAAACATATCTGAAAGTTAATGTGTTTTCCTTTTTAACATGAACATGAGTTTATAATTTCCAGTTTAGATCCCAGCTTCTGGAAGGGTAGCACTTACTGGAAAAGAAGCCTAACAAACCCCTTTGAAACGTGATGTTTTCAGAGAGGACGAAAGGCTTAGTTCTTACTAGAAAGAGGTAGAGTGCTGGAATTAGAGGATGGATCAGCTCCAGCTTTCCTGATATTGAAATAATTACCAGGATTTCAGTGCAAATAGGTGTGATTTGAAGTAGGAAGGGACTGTAAAACCAGTGTCAATCTGGAGATGAATTTTTCTGTCCTAAGAAGCATCTCCTCAGATCATAGGTAAGAGCTAATCTACCATTGTGTGCTAAGACTTAGATAAAATGAGGCATTTAAGCTCATAACTCTTATTTAAGATTCTCAGTCGAAAACTGAGTATTTTTTGCTTGGGGCCTGGACCAATTTCTTTTGTTGTTCTGTAGTATTTAACATCTAAAATTGAGGAATTCTTGAAATAATACAATTTTTGCTCAGCCATCTGCATTAGACGAGTACTGATTTGGCAGGCAGAAATGTTGGCCAGTAACACTGTACAAACTTAACACTAGAAAGTCTGTAATTTTAGGTTCCAGCTCCTCAGGTTCTACATCATCTTTGGTGTTTTGGTTCTTTTGGCTATTTCTATTCTGTAAGGAGTGTTCCACCCAGTGCAGAAGTTCTGATCAAAATTAGTATATGCCTGAAGGGGTTACAATGGATTTAGAGGCATCTTTTTTCAGGCAAATATTTTTAAAATGGATAGGTATTTGCCCAATATTTTACCATATGTCCAAAACATTTGGTAGTTACATAAACCACACTTGCTCTGCGTTTCCTTAGATTGCTGTCCTATATATGGCTGTGTATTTTTAATAAGATGATAAGTTGTTATCACGTCCTTATGTATACTTGGAATAGAGTGGGATGTTCTCAGAACTCTTACCTGCTGCACCTTGCTCACTGGTCAGGTTTTGTGGGGAAGGCTGGAGCGGGTGGTGTAGCAGAGAAGCTGAATATTTATACTGAAGGTAAATTATTAATTCTTTGCTTGTAGATAGTGTGGTGCTTCCCTCATTCAAAACCTGCAATGAGACTGAGAAAGCTCAGTGAAGAAATGGCTCTGTCACCAAGGCACTGCTTCCTTTCAGTCAGTGTCCATGGAAACCTTGGTCAATTTTTATTTTCTTGTGTGGTTATCAGTGAAGTGCAGCTTCCAGGGGAAAGGCTTTGGCCACTGACCTCCTGAAGAACAGGCAGGTGAATTGTCTACTTCTTGCAAGCAGGCCATTTCTGTTGCTCAGGGGACTGTACTGCCCTGCACACCTAAAAATGTGGGCAGCTTCTTATGCTCTGTAAAATTTAGGGAAGAAAGAGTTCTGTCTCACACTCCCCTCCGCCAGTTTATGCTCCTCAACAGCTTTCCAGAGCCCTTCCCAGTGTCCTGTTACAATAGTGATGGTGATGACAAGATATTTTATTATGTCCTCCTCCAAATGCAAGAGCTTTTTGAAAAAAAACAACAGCAGGATATTTCAGGGAATCAGATACAAGGCAAGAGAAGCGAAAGTATGCCTGGCATCTTCATATGGAAGTAATAAATGCAAATTCATATTGTAAATTCAGAGCTGGGGTTGTCAGCACAGATTTTCCTTGATCTGTGTGCACTGTTGTCATCTGACATGTTGGGTTCTGAGCTTAAAGCTTGATCTCAAGGATGATGGTAAATTTTTAAACCCTGGAACAAATACACATCTAAATGCAACGTAATAGGCTCAGACTATGTACATCATCTCAGACTGTACATCATCTTTGTGCAGGTTTATATATTTTTTTTTTGTCATATTTTAGGACCCATACCTGTAAACTCCTATGGACAAGAACTCAGCTTTGGGTTCTAGGAAAGATCTGGCACATTATTTAATAGAAAAAGAGTTTAGCAGGTCTCTCTTTTTTTTTTTTTTTTTTTCTTTAATCTAATAAATCAATCTCTGTACTACTTAGCTTTTATGTTACTATTTGATTTTTAGAATACAGAATTCCAGTGCTCTGGTGTTTTGAATGGAGACATTTAAACAATCTAAAACACTCTCAGACGGGGGGAAGGCTTAATCAGCACCTACTGTTGTACAGAGCAGAGAAGGGCCGTTAGAATAATGCCCAGCTAATTAGAAGGATGTAGTATAAAATAAAATCTAAAAAAAAAATAAAACCAAGAAAAACCTAAACAAGCAAAAGAAAATAGAACATGAAGTAAATTGAAAACAGAAATGAGAAAATTAACTTCATAAAAGGGGGCAGAGATAGCAGAGCCTTTTTTAATGAGAATAATTTGTACATGTATTTAAACAAAAAATTGCTTTTAAGTGCTTCACAACCTCCCTGGTGCATTGTAGGTACTTGGATGTGATAAACAGTAGCCACTGGGTGCCACTGTTGAGTTTCAGAGCACTGGGTGAGACAGGGTTTCTGTGGCAGCCAAAATTTGTAGCTGGGAAAGAGTGTGTGGGTAGTAGTTTTGCAACAGAAATAAATTATTTCTGCAGTTCTAGGGTTTGTGAAACAGAACTGCAACCAACATTTTCTTGTTGCTGTTTCACCAGCTATTATCACACCTGATAGTAGATCCCAGCGGCAGGTCCAACATGCCCCATTCCCTGCACCACCCCTGCCTTGCAGAGCAGAAATGATGCTAAATGAGAGAGGTGCTAATCAAGAGAGGACTAAAAACTTGCTTTCTTGTTCTGATGCATTTTGTCTCTTCTTGCAGCCTTTTGGGCAAGCACATCTAGTCAAGTCTTTCTAAATAACATGTTTCTTTGTGTAGTATGGTTCTGAAGTACAGGGGACTGCACTTTCTGTACGGCTTTCCATCAATGACTTTCTTGGTCAACGGAGTGTAAATATGTTTTGGATGTAGCTTGCCTGTGCCTAGAAAAGCAGGAGGAGTAATGGTGACTCACAAACTCACTCATAAAAATGAATGTGATTCTAAATAGCTTTGGTTTAGGGAGTAGATAATTAGAGCTTGATGAATCAGAAACATATTTTTGAAAATGGGTAACGTTATCTGAAACAAGGTTTCTATGTAGAGATACACACTTCATTCCTTCTTGTCCAGAAAAACAACGTTGTGCAGTCTGTTCTTCTGGAATACTTTTGAACATTTGCTCTCAGCCAAAATAAAGAAAAGTTAGAAAGGTTTGTGTGTAATATGCACAGCACACAGAATTAAAGGGAAGTCTGCCATGAGCATATTTCAAAGCAATGGCTGGGATCTGGATTTTAGGTCCTGATCGAAGTAAATCACTTAAAGAAAATAACTTAGTTCTCTTCAATTCACAGGCTTGAAGTTAGCATGTTTTGCTGAGTTTTTTTGAAATGAAGCCTCTCACATTGTAATACTTCTGATAAATATTTTGCTAATGGCTATGATGAGAAATCTGTCAAGCATGAACAAGCTGGGTTTGACCTACCATAGACTCCACCTTAGTAGCAAAAGAAAACTCTTGATTTATAACTTGAGACAGAAGTATCCTTGTGGTGCAGACTTTAACCCATTACCTGGTCAATTGTGCAGCCACATAAACTTTCCAGGCAATGATGTGTGGTGACAGAAGGTGAATTATAGATTCTATAGGTTTCCTTCAAGTTTGATTCCTTTCTGGTCCCGGGGAAAACTTCTGCTATCTCCTTACAGTAATAACAAAGCATTATTTAAGGCTTTTTTTTAATTAGCATAAACTTGTCCGGTTCTTCTTTTTCATACCTCTTAATACATAATTAAAAAAAAAATTGAAGTTTTTTTAGTTTTCTATGCTGAATGTGAGAATTAGCAAGTCTTATTTTTTCATGTTGAATCAGCAGGTGTTTGTGGCAGAGTTGCATATTAAATATCAACACTTCTGAGAATATTTGAGAAGTTAGTTACCAATTTTCATTTTATAGTGTCATAAATAAAATAATGGAATATCTTCCATGCCTCCTTGTATTCTGTGGTTGCAGCTGGGGTAGTTGTGTTTCTTCCACTCCAGCTTTCTGGACAGGTCAGTACATAACATAAATGAGTATGGGTATGAGGCCTCTGGCCATGGGGGGTAATATTTTGATTAATTATATGATTGCTGTTTATCCTTGAGTGAGTGCCAAATGCTTAGGCTGCCTTGTGGTGCAGCTCCTGTCCCAAATACGCCTGAGGTCACTGCCTTTGGAGGAGCTCTCCCAAATTTGTGTTGCTGTGGGGGAGCTACAGGCACAGCCAGTCCTTGCAAAGATTTGGAAAAGGTAAATAAGGGAACAGTAAAGCAGAGTCCATAATCAGCTGCACAGTTCAAAGTACCCAGGAGTCATTTTATTCAAGATATAGATTTTGCTGATTACTTTAAGACCATCGCATAAAGAATGGAAATGACTTTTCACAGCACTCTATTTTCCTTATTTTTCTCTCATTTTGTGCTGCAGCTGAAATAAAGGATTACTTTTTTAAAAAAAGAAGAGCCCCTACTAAAGCCCTTCTATTTTTATGTCCTCACCAATCTTCAGGCTCAATTACACCCAAATTACAATGTGCAATTTTTATCATGACATTTGAATTTATTTCTTTTATATGTATTCCAGATTTGCATTCACGTTTTGCTATATCCTGGCATAAAATACCTCACAGTGATGCTCTGATTATTTGATTAATTCACTCTGTAAAGATCTTTGACATTCTTAATGAAAGCTTCTACAAAATTTGTAAGTTTAATTTATCAATTCAAGGAAAATCATATAGGAAAAGAGCAGTAAAGGGACAGAGAACGATGGTGTCATTTGCATAGCTGTTAATGTCAGTATTTTGAAGAATAATGATCATGCAAATGCAGTGAAATATGTGTTTTACTGCAGTGAGAAAGTTCTGTATTCATTTACTTTTCAGTTAAGTACCCACTTAAACTCTAGCACCAATTTTCACTGTTTACTGATCTGAGGAGTTAAATGTTAATCATGCCATGTTACCGAAATATTTTTTACTAATACAAATGAATTCATTTCATCATAGCTAAGGCAATAATTAGCAAAGAATAAGCCTTTTGTGCTGGGATTTATAATAGAAATGAACTTCAGCATTCAAAGTTTTCTTTCTTTGTCTTTCTGATGCTATTGTATGAAGATGAAGGCATATTTCTGACTCCCTCTAAACCTTACCAAGTGGAACATGATTCAGTCAAAGAAAGTCTGGGATCTGAGCTTCAAAACCCCAATTTTAATCCTTGAGGCCTTAAATGGTCATTTACATCTAGCTTAGTTGTGTCATTAAATGTGACCCACATGCCTATCTGTGTTTCAGTAAGGTGGAATTCCCATTGTTGTCCATGTATTTAACTCTGCTTTTCCTGTGTCAATTATAAATTGTCTTTTCCCTGAGAAGAATTTGTCAGAGTTATCGGAGATGCATTTCTTTCTCCCAAGTTACACAAAAAGTAACCCAAGTGCTCTCTTCCGAGAAGTGAGGTTTGCTTTTTCAGATGTGTTTGGGTACATTAGGTCTCCAAATGTGAAAAAGAGTAAATGCTGAAGAAAAATGATAGAGAAAGTCTTGTGTACACAGTGATGAAAGCACATTCAATTGGCATCACTTCTTACTATAACCAAGGGGTTCCTACCCCTTCTGGAAGTACCAAATACCCTCTGTAGTGCAGGCAGAGCAAATCAAACTGATAAATAATTTACTGTGTTATGTGCCCGCAGTTTCCTCCCGACGTGAGGGTGGAGGACTTTGCTTCTGCTTCAGCAAACTGCACTTTGCTGCCCTCACATTTGCTGGTTGTCATGGTGGGAGTAGGAAAAGTAAACTCTAGATGGAATTGTAAATTCTAGAATGTTGTAATGCTGTGCTTTAAGGAAACTGGTCTCATCAGGGCTTGTCGTTGCAGCAGTGTCACAGTCAGCAGGGATGAGGGCTGGGGCACACACAGCCATGGTCTCTGTTCTTTTAGGGTTACTGCACCACAGGGCACTACTGATCTGCTGAAATGAACCCTAGTGCTGGTGTAACCACTGACTTTGTCCCAGATAGACTGTGTCCACTAAAACAATATGAACTGCCGAAATAGTGATTTTTTTTTTTCTCCTTGTTGTAGGCAGGTATTACACAAATGATTACATAAATATGGCTAAAAATAAATATTATCCATAGCTACCTCAGTCCTCAAAGATCAATGGCTATAAAAACCCACTACATTTCATTGGCTCTGTAAAAACAGACCATTTCCTGCTGACCTTTAAAGAATTCTTTTTCATTATTACCTATTATAGGAGGATAAGTCTTTTAGATTGTAACAGAAAATAAAAAAAAGAAAAAAGAAAAAAACCCCATACCATCAAACTTTGTACGTGTCTGGGGTGCTTGCTGAACTTCACAGGAGTTGTTTTTCAAACTACAGTCACTTACTAGCAATTGTATGAAACTTAAATACCGTGGAAGCTGCCCTTTTCAGTTATTTATAAAGCCACTATATTCTTTGAATACTGTTAAGACAAAAGACCCAATGGTCTTTCAGTAGTCCACAGTTTCCTTTTTGTCAAGTGTTCACAGTCACTGACGTATCTGCTGTGTGAGAAATGAGGCTTGGTGAGATTCAAGGTAAAGCACGAGCATGTGCACAGGGTGTCTCTGGCTGAGAGAGGCTGGAGAGAGGAGCTGAGTGCTGGGAGCTGTAAATCCCAGTGATGTGATGGTGCCTTTGGTTAGTGCTGCTCCCTGGCCCAGTGCAAGGCTGAACAAGTCAAAACAGATTTGGAAAGAGTGCAGTAACTGGCAGGAGCTAATGAAAAGAGACTTCAGCCAGGAGAGACAGAATTATTTGGGGAGCATCTCAGGTCTCCAGAGGCAGATGAGGTCCTGTGCTGTGCTCATCCACAGTTATCTGAGTGTCCTGTCAAGGTTAGATTTCTACATCTTTTAGATGTGCTGTGGCATTGCAGTGACATGGAGGAGATCAGAATTTATTATAGCTTGATATTCATAGTAACCCTCACCACCGAGGCTGGTGCAGTATCTGTGCATGCCTGAAACAAAAGGTGTGTGGCGATGGTGGAGAGGGAATTGGAAATGGAGCTTGCTAATACTGCTCAGTTACAGAACTGAAAACAGCCCATGTTTCCATTCATTAATTGATGGCTTCAATATCCTAAAGAGAAATTATTTCCAAAACCAGGAGGAGGTAGCTTGAAGCGGATACAATGGTTTCTAGATGTGATTTAGTCCACCCTCTCAATTACTTTTTAATCTGTGTCCAAATTCCCAAGCACCCTACTAATTTGTAGTGGTGTTATTAGCAGGTGGCTGCCAGCAAGCAAATTCTAAGCTGTAAAAAAAATGTTGTCGTTGACAGAAACAGCCCCACAGAGACATATTCATCTGAAACCTGAAGGCAGATTTAGACACTTGAAACATATGGCCTAGTGCTTTTGCCCGAACCAGGCAACAAAAGAGGACTTAGCTAATTAAAGATTTACTTTGTTTTTACTTCATTCACTTTGTCTTTCCACTTTAAAATGATCTGCCCTTTATTCATTCAACAACAGAGGGATCAAGGCTGAAATCTTAATGAAATTGCTCACAGAGCAAAAAAAATACCTATTTTGCTTGTAAATGCTGATAGTTCAGGCTCTTAGTCATAGAAGGTTGCACTGAAAGACATCAGTGTTAGATTATTTTGTTCACAGTGTGGCCAGGTAAGACGTGCTTCTCTGAGTCCTGTGGTTGCTTCAGTGTTTTGCTCCTGGAGTGGGCTCAGGCACGGAATTCTGGTGGTGTTTTTAGATGTGTGTATCATTGTTCTTGTTGAATTCACAGGTTGTTCCCTCTGGGTTGCAGAGATATTTAGATCAATTTAGCAGTAGACTCATTCTGCAAAGTAACTCCTTTTCCCAGGGTCAGCTAGGACTTAAATGATGAATATTTGGCAAAATTTTCTTCTTAGTGCAGTTGGATTTGATCGCCTGCGTTCTCACCCGACTCCTATTTTCCTGTTATGGTGATACAGATGGGGAAGCTATTAAAATTTGTTGAAATATTCCAGTCAGTGTCACCACATCATCAGTTAAGAACCTTTTCTCTCTTTTTCCCTATGGGATTGAGCATAGCTATAAATGAGATTTTGCCAACAGAATTGCAATAAGAGGTTAATAATATAAATGATGATGTCAGTTAATGCAAACCACAAAATTAGAAGTTAGACCTGGAATTTTTTTTAGAAATTTTGAACTCTTCATTACTTGGAGCTAAAAAAATAAGAAAAAAACACTAGCAGGATTGGCACTATTGCTCTTTAAGGTATTGCACACTCAGACTATGAGATTGTAAATAAGAAGGATCTGGAGAACTACAAAGTACCTTTTCCAAATCTTCTGTAATTACTTTCTTGAGCTTTCATGACAAAAATACGATGTAAGATGGGTCCATTTGTATGGGATGTGTTTTGTTTTGTTATATCCTTATATGTTTAATCCAAACTAGTCACAGCCATGCAATACAATGAGGACATTTAATCCAGTATATGTCACTTTTTCATTTTACTGAATGTCAGTGAGAAAAGGAAGTAAACCTTGACAAAACCCATGTCCATCTTCCTGTATCTGTTGGGATTATTAAAGGGCACAGAAATTCCTCTGCGGCAAATTTAGCCAAGCAACAGCGTGGGCTCTGTAGAAGCCAGGCTATTATTATTTTTGTAGAAAAACCTTGAACTCTGTTGTGTGTAATGGGTAGGAAGGAAAAAGCTTTCTGCATCAGGTGGTCTTAAACTCTCAGTTTTGAAAATGGATTTTGTAGCCTCAGGAAATTCAGTCACTTTGCATACCAGTGGAGGGAACAAGGAATGTGAATTCACGAAGATTCCTGAGCTCTGGGATGAGCCACTGTGGTCCTTCCCAAGCTCTCCCATTCTGTGATTCTGGGAGACACCTGAGGCTGAAGCATTGATCTTGCAGAACTTTGTGTTCTGGTGGAGGTGGGATCCATCTACATTCAAAAAACTTGTGCTTTTATTGATTCCTAAATACAGCTATTTCTGAACACGAAACGAGGTATTCCATGAAAGGTTTTTTCTGCTTAGGTTCTGCTGTCTCTGTTCAGAGGTCACAGCTGTGGAACTAATGTAGGACTTTATGATTCTTTTTGTTTTTAATGAGTTTGGTCCTCGATACTTCTCAGCTAAAAGAAAGGATTCTGTCTGCAGTTCAAAATATTGGAAAATCGGCTTCTCATTGATTCTCACTGCCTCTGTGTGTTGCAATGGATTCCTTTTTCTTCTTTTTGCATTAAAGTTCAAATTTTATTTCCTCACGCCATCATTTCTGCTTCTTACATGTTTTCCACCACTTCATTTTCTTTCCCTAAGAAAGAGATTCAAGGACCATTTTCTTTTTATTAACAGTTCCTGTTATCTGCTAAGGTTCGTGCCTCCCCATATGCCTAGCCTTCCCTCTCCCACTTTCACTGCTCTCACTGAAACTGATTATTCAAACTTTTCCTTCTCTGGACTGTAAAATGTCACAGAACCATTCTTTTTGCCATTTGATGCAAAGCTGATTTAATCTGTCAGCTGACATGTGAGCATTAACCTTTTCCTTCTGTGTTTTAACAGGACTGAATTTACAAAAAACACTGAGAAAATATCAATGTGCTAGGGATCCTAAAGTAAATCATCTTAAATTAGACTTCTCTTTGAATTCACATTCACTCAGGAAAGCAATTTATTTTGAAGATATGGGATTATTTCACAGTGGTTAAGTATGTTTTCAGCTTTAATTGACATGACAGATCAGTAGTGATCGACTCTCATCAGTGGCTTTTCTTATTAATGGATTAGACTTTTTGAGTCTTTGACTCCCTCTTGAAATTTCTCTGAATTAGATTTGACTTTCAGGCTAGGATTTACTTTATGGAATCAGCTGCTTTGGAAGTAGTTGGTGACATTTTTTGTCTTTGTAAAATTCTTGTCTAAGGGCATTGACAACTAAAACTTCAATTATAACCCTTAAGTGCCTATTTTCTGTAGTGTCCTCAGAGTGTGATAATGAACAAATCATTTTTCAGCTATTTCCATAAGCCCAGTCTGAAGGACTAATTCTGACATGACTTCTTGTAGCAGTTTTTCCTGGATGGAAACGAAGTGTGAGAAGAGTAATCTAGAACTGGAATAAGATGGATCAAGTAAATGTCTTTTAAATGTTTGTGTCACTGTAAACAGTGCTAGCTAAACTGCAGTGAGATCTGTTTCATTTTATATAGAAATAGATTATTTCCAACATTGCTATAAAACATAATTACTATTCTGTCTTGTAAACCTTGCACCAATTTTATGAATTTGTGCAGTACAGAACTTAGAGAAGCTTACTGGAAAGAAGGGATGGAGTTTCCTTGTAGTTTTTGCCATTTTTGTCTACATGATTTTATGCAAGTGATTTCTTTCTTATTTCAGTATAGTAGTTCCAATGTGAAGAGCAGGCTTTTTAATGCTATTGTTTTCTCCTTCAGAGATATAAAAGGGTTCATTAATCAGAATTGGATTTTATTCAGAATTGAAATTTTTAAAAATCTTATTATTCAATTAGAATTGAAAACTTTTATAATTTCCTATTAATCTAGCTCCAGTTTCCTTTGAAGATACCTGTTTCCATCATCAAAATTTTAAGTATTATTTTTATATATTTTTAAAGTGCCTCAGTAACCACCTTTTTCTTTCCCCAAACAAGCTCAAAGAATAAGAGCCAGCCAATCAGGCAGAAGACCTGAGTGATTTTACTTACAAAAGTCTGAGGCACCTCTTAATCACGTTAATATATGAGTAGTTTCTTCCACATAAGGAAAGTTTTAATAAGTGTGTCAGATGCTATTACATGAAATGCTTAGTAAAAATCCAGATAAACAATAACTTTTTAAAATAGATCTGTAATACTGAAAGGGATTATTCTGCCAAGGTGCAGGATCTTCTCTCCAAAAAATGCGGCTTCTGAATCTGTTAGTGTCACTGATATATAAAGAAGTCTGAATACTCATTTCATAGGAGAGTATTTTTTTTTCATATCACGTGCATGGACAATAGAGTGGGGTATTCATTCTCACTTCAGGATCTTGTTGCTATGACTGTAAAATCTATCGTTTGCATGATTACAGCCCGTTCTGCCCATGGGGGATTGCATTTTTCACTTTACCCATTCTTTCCTCCTAATGCTGAACGTGGTGGGAGTTTTAGAGAAATACACTCCCATGGCTGTGAGCTGCAGAAAGGGCATTTACCAGTTCCACGTGGGTGACTTTCCAGGCATTGCTGTCTTTTTCAGTTACCTGGTGTTGTATCCCTGTGTGTGCTGCACATGGAATAACATCTCATGATAAATCCACAGAAGTGTGACAGCCACCATCAAATCAGCAGTGTGTTTTATTGATACATCCAAGTGGTAATCAATACACACTGATAAAAGCAGAAATGGCAAAACAATCAAATACTTATGGCTTTCGTATCATTGCCAAATATTTATTTCAGATTGAAACTGAGGATGTTTTAGACGTTCCAAATTTCTGTGGGTCTGATTGTTGTTAATGAAGAAGGAAGTTATTCATGCATTTCCTTGGATTAATTCATAATCCTGAAGTCATTGTTGCTTTTTAGCAGTGTCATGTTGCAGAGATGCCAAAATGAAATCAATCCATGTGTAGTGACACGGATTCAACATCATGAAATCCTTTATTTCTCTTAGTTTGTGGGAGCTGATGGAAAATAATCTGTTGGAAAATTAAACAGTAAAACAGGCACCATGAGGTGAATCTCAGGGAGAGTTGACTGACATGAAACTCCCATTACTTGCCAGGAAGTCTGTCCCTCTCTGCCTCTTCTCAAAAGGCTGTGAGCATGTTCATTTGAACACTGCTTCTACCAAATGTAATAATTTCATTTTCTTATAAGTAAACTATGATTAGCACTCTAGCACCAGCCTTAGAGAAATCAATTAAGCACAGTTCCATCATGGTGGTTTCTTGTTCAAACCTATAGTTTATTTAACAAAAGGCAGTGAGGGGTGGTTGTTGACAATTTTGTTTTGCAGACTAAATTGTAAGCACTTTATAAAGTGTTTTCTTCAAGGAGAAAAAATACAGGATGATATATTTTTATGTTTTATTGAGGACAATGATAGGGTAATGTTTCTCAGTTCAGTGGTTTTGGGGGTTCTTTATGGATGTTGTGTATGTAAACCTACATGCCTGCTGCAAAATTGCAGAAGTCTTTAAATCATTTACAACCATGTTGATGGCTTGCAAGCCAGAGACATGTTAGTCCTTTACACAAGGAATTGTTCTCCTTTTTCCAGCCTTTGTGAGATATATGCAAGAGTTATGTGCTTTCAAATTGCAGAGTGTGTGTGTATATATGAATATCCATAAATACATATGACAGCCAGTTTAAATTCCAGCTAGAACTGCTGGTGAAAAAGGTGCTGCTTTTGCCATGGGTAAAATACCAAATTAATATTTACTGTGCAGCCTGGCTGTGTTTGGTGCAATGACCATGTAATCCTCATCATACCCAGGCATGCAGGGCGCTGCTGCAATGCACAGGAGGCTCAGCTGCCTTGGGCCTGTGGTGAAACTCTAGGGAACCCTTGGAAAAGGGGATTCTTCTGATTCCTGGGTATCAGTCTTCCATTATTGCCAGCTTGATTTGCATTTGGTTTTCACTTAATTTGCCACCAGAAATAGGGCACTGTGATAGAGAAATTGTATTTTGCCTGAATGAGCTTACTATTTTTACTTTCCTTTCATTCAGACGAGTTGTTGCTGTTGTTTGGTTTGGGGGTTTTTGGGTGTTGGTTGGTTGGTTGGTTTTGGTGGTGTTTTTTTGTTGTTGTTGGTTTTGGGTTTTTTTGTTTGTTTGGGGTTTTTTTGTTTGGTTTGGTTTTTGTTTTTTTTAAGCAAGCAAATGATGAGGTGCTCAGAGACCATTATAAATGCAACATTTTATTTTCTATCCCTTGTTAATGTCAGAATTTAGAGCATATCTACCAGATATTTTGAGGGAATGGAATTCAAGCTAGGTACACAGTTTCTTTTCTTGGCCTGTAAATCCATCTGGATGTAATTGACATAATGATAGAACCATTGATTTCATGGTTGTATTCTCTATGTTGAGGTACCTGTGTTATTTAAATAATTGGGGCTCTTATGCTGTCGCACAACTTAAAAGAAACACCCAAGGCTGAATGAAAGCACTGATACAGCCAAAACTGGTGTTCAAGTAGTTTAATCAAGAAAATCAGTGCTGGAAAGGAGAAAAGAAGATGCTCTGGTGGCCACATCAGTCCTTCTGCCAGCAACATTTGCCACTGAGATGATTCTTTTCTTTGTCTTTTTCTATCCAGATTAGCAACTCCAGCCTACAGGAATCCGTAAATCACCCTGTTTGCTCTCGTCTTATTTTGCGACTCTACAAATTCTTATAGAGCAAGAAGGTCAATATTGATAATTGGCATGGGGAAGAAATTGAGAGGATGTTCTCCAGCCAAATATATAGGTGGAGCTTCTGGGTTGGAGACTTCTGATTGAAAAAGTTTGTAAATAAACTGTGAAGCACATAACAGCATTTATTGCTGAGATTTTTTTTCCCTCAGAAAGTATTTAAAAATGCTTTGTCATTCCTAAGAAAGGGAGTAAATGACAAAGTATGTTTTCTTTATAGGCAAGTGATGATGTTAGAGTAGCAATGGAGGATCACTCTGTTCTGTGATCACTGTGATTCCAGGTTAGTGCTAAGACAGAGAGCAGAGTCTTATTCTGCCTAAGGTGATGATGGTCTTTGGGGAGTTAATGAACAAGGGGATTGCTGCTCTGAGAGTGGCTCCTAGCAGATGATAGGATTAATTGAAATCAGAATGAGAAAAAAGCTTCATCATTAGTTATTCCTGGATTTATCTGCAAGAGCAAGGTCTCCCACCATTCTTTTTTACTTAGATAACTTCCTCTATGTACTAAATTCACACTTTTGTGTATCCATATTGCATTTGAAAAGGAATAAAGAACAGATCTTTCAATGATGGGGGGGGGGGGGCAGGGGAGGAATCCAGCTGTCTGTGACATGGTTTTTGTTTTTCATTTAAGCTATAAATAAATATTTTAAAAGCAACAAAAATGTATGAATGCATGCTTGAATTACTGGAAGTGTTTGGGTGGCTGGTTCCTATCCAGCTGTTCTTGGCACGTGATCTCCTGGAACTGTTCTAGATTCTTCCCAGCCCATGATAAGGATATCACTGGGCATGCCTTAAGGTTATTTTTTATTTACTGTTTTAGAAAAGCCAGCTGTGCAACTTGTGGTCAGTCACAACTGAAAATGATATTCCAATAATTGATTGTTCTTTCCACCCTCATTCTAGGTATTTATATTTTAATATTCTTACTGTCTTTCTGTGTATGTCTAATAAGTGACGGACTCTAGCTTGTTTCTGGATAGAAACAAATTTTCTTCATTTTATGAAGAAAATCTGTTGATAGTTATACTTGGGCCTCTTGATATCTTAGAAGCCACAGTGTCATGAACCTTATGACATGTGACATTTTAATTTAAATTATATACAGCAGGGCAAATCTCTCTGTTAACAAAAGATGCAGAAAGTGATGATGTTAGCATTCTCAAAAAACCCCACATGGTTTTGTAAATAAAAGGCTTTATAAAAAGTTGTAATATTCTTGGGAATCCTTTCAATATTGTCTGGGCTTATTGTTATTTACTTTAAAGGTGTTCTGAGAAATTCTCTTACAGCCCCAAATTAGTGTGCACTTCTGAGCTTCTGTACCCATGTATTCGTACTGAAACCAGCTTCAGAGTTGGTTCACATGACTTAAATTCTTTTGCATAGTTCAGATTTGTATATTTTAGGCCTGGTGGCATCATCTAAGGCCATTTTCAATCAATACACCTAGTATTTCATTTAAAGCACGTAAACATGACTTTTTTTTTTTTTTTTCCATTAAGGAAAAGATTACTGGTTAAACACTAGGAAATGGCTGAGCTTAGACTACAATGATGATCATTTTCTGGTTTACCTGTGCAAGGTAAATTGTATAATAAATATTAGAAATCATAGGTTATTCTTCTCAAAGAAAATTCAGAAATAAGTAAGGAAATAGCTGTGAAATCCAGTCCACTTAAGTCTTAGATTAAGGCCCTAAAATAGACTCCACTTAGATCCTAGATTAAGTGCAAGTCCTAGATGTATGACTTGTACTGAGGCTTTCTTATTGAGAGGAGCCTTGTGCCATCTTCTCTGAAGCAATGGGAAGCTCCCTGCCTGTATAAATGTGTACAATGCACTTCTCAGGGTGAATGGGTGCTGGACACATTTGCATCAAGTTTGGAGAATTGGAGGGGGTTTGGAGTTGTTTTTTTTCCTCAGGGAAGCTGTAGTTTGTCCAGAAGAGGTTTGGGGTAGAGTTCATAATTAGGAAATAGTTCATGATACAGGGGATGTTACTCATCCAGCATTTCCAAAAACCACTTCTATTTTGATGTGGGAGTGCTTCTATTGAAAGTTCACACTGAAAGTTAGATGTGGTTGGGTGCTTCTTTTAGGGCAAGAAAATAAGCTCAGAGTGTGATAAGATCATCCTCTGAGGCCAAATGTCAGTTCCATTGACTGTTAGATCTTCACATATTAGAGCTCTGAAACTAAGGACTAATAATTCAGATGCAGAAAAAGGATGTTTCTTTTGTGATTTAAATAAATTATTTTGAAACCATCATTTTGGAACCTTCAGTTATAGTCTGTAAAAAGACATTTATGTAATTCCCATAGGCTCTGTCACTAAAGAATACTATTTAGGGGCAGCAAAAAATTCAGGTAGCCTATAGAATATTCACATTATTGTAAAAATTCAAGTTTTGTCTTTGGAACAGTTACGTGATTTGAAAAAAAATAGTTGAACTTTATGGATGTCTCGGAAAAATCATCTCATCTTACTCGTCTGAAGTTATTTGTTACGTTGTGCAGTTGAACATCTGTTCAGAGTTTTAAAATAGTTAGAGACGACAGCAGTCCTCTTCTTCTGGAGCATCCACAAGAGTATTGAACTGCCCCAGGATCTGTGTTTACAGAACATAGGCTGCATAAAATGCAGAAGATTAGGAAGATGCAGAGGGAGTTGAAACTGTAGACAGCAACATATTTCATGTATGTTTTATTTATAGTTGTGAAACCTGTGTTTACTGAGAGCTCAAGTAGATGCACAAACAGTCAAACAAAAGTAATAAAGTCCTAAACAAGTAGTATGGTGCTAGTATAAAAATACAAGAAAAACAAAGATTATTTCATTCTCTCTACAGTTGTTTTCCTTTTTTAAACTTGTTCTTTGGCTAATGGAAAGGGCTCTGTCTCACACCAAGTAGGAAGGGAGCCTGATCCACACTGCAGCACATAAGGAAATTACTGCAATTATTGGGAGTTCCAAGTGTAAGTGCTCATCCTCACAGCACAGTCATAGGCTGTAGGAGAAGGCATTAAAATCAGACCATAGCTCTGGTGATGCTGTCTGCATCTTTGCATTTTTATTGGATTCCCAAAACTTGATGTTCCCATGAGAGGTGGGGGTCCACAGTATGCTTTAATTTTTAGACTTCATTTCACCTAGAGAGATGTGCCCCTGTGATCTGCAGGCTTTTCAGGTTAAATACAGAGCTCTTGGTGTGCCAAAACGTCGAGGTGGCCATAGCCTGAATAGTAGACTGAGTAGCCTTGGCCTGAGCTGCTTCCTCTCAGGAAGGTCTTGCCAGGCTGCTTGTCAAGAAAGCTGAGAGTGATGAACTGGTTTCACTCAGGAGGCATTGCACTGGTAAGCACAGCTCTGCTGGGCACATTTCCTCTCTGCCGTAGAAAGGAAGTTTTATCGCCTCAGCAGATGGCCAGAAATCCTGAAACACTGATTTAATTAACTGAAATCCCACCACCAGACAGCAGCTCTTGTGGCTGCATCTGGAAGTAGAGCAGAATGCTTAAGGGGTAATATTGTCCTTTTAAAATTGAATTAGGCAAACTTTGGGACATCTAGGGGTTACGTAAACACTTGTGGTGGGTTGGGGAGGAAAGAGTAAGTGCTGAACTGATAAGGGGATTAGAGTGCAAAAAGTCTTTTGAGAGTACTGCTGTTAGTCCTCCTGAAGATAAGCAAGGTTGTGCTGAGCTGTTTGGTAGTCTCAGTTGCAGTGACTGGAAGTCAGGTTGAGTTTCAAAAGTTTTACAGTGGTGGTAGGGAGATGGGCATGAAAAACAGATTGTGGGCTTAGCATTTGATTGCTAGGCAAGCTTCAGTTTCCTTGAAAAGAGCAGTTTATCTTTTAGTCCTGCTGTGGATGGGTGAGCTGGGGGGACTATGAGCCCAGGTAAAACCCAGGTGTCATCACACACTATCCACATGTCTCCACAGACCCTCTCCTGGGAATGGAAACAGCAGAGAGCATTCCTTGTTACTGGGAATACAGTAGAAAGGCTATGCAATGGATTTGGTTCTCCCAGTTTCACTAAGATAATGGCTGGACACTAAGGTGGAGGTGAAAAAAGCTAAGGCTCTACGTGAAATGAGCAGTCCTGAGATTAATTCTTATTTTCATTTCCACTTGCTGTGAGAAACCTTTGTCCTGTGTGCATGCTCCTTCTTCCCAAGGAAGGCCTAAGGCTTGGATAAGCTCAGTTACACACAGTGAACTTTCACAAGTGGTTTTGTTGTACTTTCATTGTAATCTAACTAGTGCTACTTCCCTTTTATGAATCATCAGAGGCCCTCCTTTTTCTGAAATCCTCAGCTCCATATACAGAGATAGCAGGAGCATGCACAAAGGCTATGGGTGATTGTTGAAATAAGTGTTCAGAAATAAGAATTCAGTAAGCCCCTGACAGAGGTGGTTGAAAAAAATAGGTGTAATGTTTTACAAATGCTTTTATTGTACTGATGGGTTTGGTAGTTGCTTTCCAGTAGTGAATTAGTACAGATCACATCAGCTAGACTTGAGAAAAATAGCTTGTTTTTTACAGCCATCTGCTTAGCTGTAAATTGCTTTCACCAAGCTGTATGCAATCTTTTGCTTTGCCTCTGTCTCTGCTTTAGCTCATGCTTCCTATTTTTTATCTCCTCAGAGTGCAATTTACTATATCAATCAAAATAGGATAAAAAGGTCAAAAGTCCTCAAATGTTTTTATAAAAAAGGGAGGGAAATGGCACTAATATAATCATCTCATACATGGCATTTCATTTATGTCATTTATTTGTTGTATTATGGCTCTAAGTGAGGTGTGTTACTTTGAAAGCATTGGTGATGAAACCAGACCTCCTCAAGATCTGGGGCATGGAGGGGAGAAAACAATATACTTACATATACAGAGAGAGAGACATCCTAGATTTCTTAATAAGTAAAGGAACCTCTGTTACTGATTTCCATGATTCATGTGAGCACTTTACTTAGAAAGCAGAGGATTTCTTTTTCAGATTTGGAAATCTTTTTTCTTCTCATCTGTGTCTCATGATGCTGAATGATTGTTAACAATTACACTGAGATTGATGAAACATGCTGGGCTTCAGTAAAGGTTGATTCTCTAGAATTGATTTCATTTTTGAAGATTTTGTTCCGGGTTGGGTGAGAAGGGGTTGGTGTGGGGGTTGTTTTTTGTTTGTTTGTTTTTACAATGGGAACTCCTGTAATTGTCAGAGAAATGATCTTTTCATTGATCAGAGAATTGTCAAGGTAGGAAGACATCTCCACAGATCATCTGGTCCAGCCCCCTCTCAAGCAGATCAGTTACTTCAGGCTGTTCAGGATTTTCTGTTTGAGTTCTGAGTATTTCAAATAATGGATAGTCTGCCCAACCTGTTACAATATTTTGCCACCCTCAGAGTAAATCAGCGGTGTTTAAATGGAGTCTCCTGTACTTCAGTGTGGTTTCACTGTCTTTTCACTGGGTAACACTGAGAAGTTTATTTCTGTGTTCTGTGGTGTCTCCCCTCCCTCCCTGGCACTTCTGCACATCAGTAAAATCCCTCTTGAGCCTTGTCTTAGCTCAGTCATCTCTCAGCCTCTGCTCATGCCAGACACACTTTAGTCACCATAGACCTGCTTCTGTGCCAGATTGGTGCTGCTGGTGAGATCCCATCTGTGTTCTTCCAAAGCCTGCCTTTGAGCATTGCAGTTCTGGATCAATCCAAGCCACGTAGGTGATGGTGGCACTCAGCTTGGTGCTGCTCCTGAGGTGGGCTGCTCAGCCTGTGGAGCAGAGGAGGAAAAGAAGTGGTCCATTTTGTAAGTACAGGGTGGGGGAAGAGTTCCAAACCTGCTACCAGTGATTCTCTTTCTGTAACACTGTAAGAACTGATGAAAGCAAACTACAGAAAGTGGAGGGAAAGGAGGAGAGAGAAAGGTCTTGCACCTCCCAAAGCAAGCTCCAGGAGGGTGCTGAAGAAAGCAGTTCTTCCCTGCCACACCCATATTGTTTACTTCACTGACTCCCTTCCATAGCACCCTGGGACTCAGGTTATTAGCAGGGATAGATATGCAAAACTCTTCTAATTACGTGAAACTTTTTTTCCTGACTCAAGTAGATTTTGAAGTTTGAAAGAAAAAAAAATTCAGGATTGATGGATTTAATTTTCTGTGATACGGCTCTGGAGACAGAAGCCTTTATATTAAATTGTAAATCTTTGCAGATTGAGTTTGTTTAAATAAGGCATAATTTTATATTTAGTACCTGGGAAAACCATTTTTTATGAAGCCAAGAAGATATTTTTGTAGATGATGAAGATGAACAATTTTCTTGAGTTTATGATTACCATCAAAAGACGAGACTTTTGAAAAGCATTGTTTAGAATGCAAAAAATATTACCTGTCTGACTGCTAAAATTAATGCAGACATACTTATTTATATTATTTTTTGTGTAGTAGCCATATGCTTTGTAATGCAAGAAATATATTCAAAAATCAGTGGAATAATGTCAGTTTCCTAATTTAGAAACAAAGATGGGTTTTTCTTGTTTGTATGGATTTTTGTTTGTTTGTTTGTTCTGTTGTTGTTGTTGTTTGTTTTTCTTTCTTTCTTTTTTTTTTTTTTTTTTTTTTTTAAACATTTAGTTTGTAATTAGGCTAAGGTACAGCCAGGAGCTGACATGTCAAAATGGCTAGGAACAAACCTAAATACTTAATTTTATACTTTACATTAGATCATGTGAACGTGAGACTTTAAAATGCTTATTTCTAACTCATGTTTAACTGGACTTTTGCCCCAGAGATACTTGCTTTCATTCATTTTGTGTTTTTTTGGTTTTTTTAGCTCTAGAGGAATAATAGAATCAAGTTAATGTGAACATGGATTTAAAATCCACGGATTTAAATCAGTAGTGCAATCTTTAAGAAGTTCAATAAATGCATAAAAGAAAAGGACAGCAGTGTGTATCTTCCCTAATGTTATTTTTAGGACTCGAGATGTTTAGTCATTGTGCTAAGTTCAGGTTGGTAACAGAGCTGTATTATTAATCTCTGTTGCATCAGGGTCCATTTAAAAATTTTTATATCAAATCAAATGAAGCTGTTTCACTGTACATCCCATGTGAGTGCTTACGGATTTAGCACAAAATAAATTGAAAGCAATACCAAGTTTAAGTGCAGTTGTTTCTTTCTTTATGAATCTTGAACTCAGACTTGTATGAAGTAAATGAAGAGTATTTTAAACTACAAGTACATGGATTCCCTCACTTTATGCCAGTTATCTTAACAGTTTCTTTAAAATATTTGCCAGATATTTTGAGACATTTTCTTCCCCACTAAGCACTTGGTAGGAGCATATTTGGCTGGAGAACTATGGGTTTCAGCTCTTCAGATGTATGTAATAAGGCATTATTTTGTTACTGAATCTTACTTTTTCATTGTAAAATGAAATAGCATAGCTCTAAACCAGGTTTTATGTTTTTTTCCCATTTTTCAAAATGCAAATGTCGTTTTGTAAGAAAAATATACTATAAATCATCTTAGGAGGATAAAATCCAAATTAAATTTACCTAGAGATCTTTACCCTTAAGTAGTGGAGAGGAGTAAAGGGGCAAAAACTTCTAGAAGGAAAAGCCAACACATTTCAGCAATAAGCAAAACATGATAAGGATATTTTTCAGAGCTGTTCTCTTCTGTTTAGAAACACCTTGAGTTAATAAGTATCTCATTTCTAATAAATGTGAAAGGCAGTAAAGACAACCAAGAAGGAAAAGGTTATTTGGTATTATTGGAAAAAGCAAGAATGGTCATTTTTTATTTCCTGATCTATGTACTGACGTTTAAAGGAACTTAATACATACAACTGGGGGGAAAAACCTCATTATAGGCATAGGTAAACGTATAATGATAATGAGTTTATAGAGTAATTACTCCAGTCATAGTATAAATATGTTCATATATCAATTCCATGCACAAAAGTGAGATAAACTGTTTCACTGCAGGGCTGGTCTGACTTTTGAACAATCAATTTCTATATAAATGTAGTTATTTAGCTGTGCAGTTAGGAAGAGAGAAATGCCAGTAAATAGCAACGGTGTGAAAATATCAAGGGTGGCAATATTTTATTTAGAATAGTCTGTAACAAAGGAAATGAAGAAATGTCCAAGGTAACCTTAGATTAGCTGACTCAGTTAATAAAATAACTGAATGTGTGCATCATGGAACACACCTTGGGCTGCCAAATGTTACCAAAAAGCACAGTTAATTTGTGAGTAGTGATCTCTGTTGAGCTGTCTGCCTCTGTGCCATGATATAAACAGTATTTGAATAAGCTACCACAGCATTATACTGAAACAACAGAACCTTTAGCTTCTGAGATGCTTAGAGAATATCAAGAGAGCTAAAGGGATGAGACTGAAGTGTGGAGACAGTGAATTTTCTGACAGTGAAATGTAACTAAACTATAAGTCATAAAGACACTGGTGCTGTCTCTTTGATGAGCTGAAGACTGGGTCAAATGCAGAACTGTCGGTTTCAAAGTGCTTTTGGGGCACTCAGCTGGCAATTGTACCTGCAGGAGCCCCGCCTGTGCTGTTTGCAGGTCTGTTGTTGGGATGCTCTATTCCAGAGGCAGCCCTGAAAGTTCTGGTTTGCTGCTTGTCTGCCCAGGTGGAAAATTACAGGGGAGTGAGAGGTAGCAGGTTTCTTCCAGCAGCCCCTGTTTCTCTGCAGATTTGCTCCACACTAGCTTGCAGAGTCTTTCCTCTGAATCTCTGTGGCACTACTAGCATTAAGGCCCTAACAAAGGAGGAAAAATAGTAGAACTCTTTGAAGCTAAATGATGAAGCTGAGCATGTCTGGATAATGTACCTGTCCTGGCCTTGGCATGTCTGTGGTTTGGCTGACACCCACCATCCAGCCTCAGAGGTCATTGACACGAGGCTTTCTCCCCTACTTGTTTGTCATGGTTTAACCCCAGACTGTTGCACCTTGCAGCTGCTACTTCTCCCCCAGGGACAGGATGGGAATTGAAAGGGTGAGAGGGAGAAAACATGTGGGTAGAAGAAAAGACAGTTTAATAGTGAAAGCAAAAGCCCTGCACGTGAGCAAAGCAAAACAAGGAAGGAATTCACCACTTCCCATCCTCAGGCAGGTGTTCATCCACCCCCAGCAGGAGATGGCTGGGGAAGACAGACATCATCACTCCAAATGTCCCCCTCTTCCTTCTTCTCACAGCTTTTTTATGTTGCTGAGCATGACACCATGTGGTATGGTCCCTGAGGTCAGTTGGGGTCAGCTGTCCTGGCTGTGTCTCTCCCAGCTCCTTGTGCACCCCCAGCCTCCTCAGTGATGGGGCAGCGCAAGAAGCAGAAAAGGCCTCGTTAGGCTGTGCGAGCACTGCTCAGCAGTAAGGAAAACAGCCCTGTGTTATCAACTCTGCTTCCAGCACAAATCCAAAATGCAGCTCTGTAGCAGCTGCTATGAAGAAAATGAGCTCTACTCCAGAGTTTCTATTCTGTGCTCCAAAACACAAGGAGCCTTTATATCCTGTTTCTAGAAAGGGGCTCATATCCTGCATGACAGTGGATGGAAATGCCAAGGTTTGCTTTGTTGCTGCTTGGTATATTAATATTTCAGAAGCCCAATCTAAAAAAAGAAAATTAGAATATTCTAATTTTCCTTGTAATCAATGTTTAATGCATGTTTCATTAACATAGCTTCACTTTATAAAAATTCTCAATATTTTTTCTCTGAAGAAAAACATAATGAATAAGTAAGCTCGACAATACGCGATTTCTGCTTTCTACAGAAAATGACAAAGGGATATTTATTTTATTACCTGAATGGCTTTAGTGCTTACACTGCCATCATTATTGCATGTCTCTCGATAATTTCACCTCACAAAATTCCAGCCACAAGGAAAGCTGTGCTGATCTTATGACACTGCCATTCCAGCAGCACCGGGAGGGATGATGCTGTTCAGTAACAGGCTGAAGGTCACACAGAGGCAGAGCTGCTGAGCAGGCAACCTCTGCTTTTTTCCTTCTGAAGGTTTTAGTCTTTAGAAATTAGTTCCTTTGAAATAAGAATGAATACAATCAGAATGACCTGTTCTGCTCCTTTTGTGTATGTGATGGGAAGGATTTGGTAGCACTGTCTACAGGCAGTGTGAACTCTCCTGCCTTTCTTTCACCTGAATTCAGAAGAGAATTGCCAGGAACACATAGCTGAGTTCAGTTCAGTTGATTTATGATTAGGAATTCAAGAGGAGCAAATGTATTCGTCAAATTTCATAGGGACATCTTGTCAGAGACTAATTCTAATCCACAAAATGATCTTAAATGGGACATAATGACTTTCCTGATTGTTGCTTTCTGCTGCCATTATTTTGAAAATGGAATCAAGCAAAAGTCTTGCAGGTATGACCAGTATGTTCTGGCAGCAAGCATGATGTCAGATCTGTGCTACCTATTGGAGTTACAGCTATTTCATAATATTCCAATCCTCAAAGTATTCTTTTTTGTTGGGCTTGGCAGGTGGTGGCAGAGCATGGGTGGCTTCTCATGCAGCTGCCTACTTTTACAAAAAGTATTGAGAAGAGATGAAAATTGTTCATTCAAATGTAGTGGGTTCTTTTGTGAACGCTGTTCTTTTCTGTGCATAATTTTATCTGATATAGAAAATTGCCACATTTCTACTTTTCCATTGGAAAAAAGTTTCCATTTTGCACAAACAAATAATGGTGTCACTGATGGGTCGGGTACCATCTGTAGTCAAGGGGTATTTCGTGCAGCTAATACTCACCCTGTAGTCTGAAACATGCTCATCCAAACCCTACTAAATTACAAATACTTTGGCTGGTGAAACTTTATTAAGTTGCATTAATAACTTGTGGATAAAACCACCTGAGTCCTTAGTGTCAAGTAGTACTTTTTTATGTACTATCTCATGGCGTAGGTTCTTTTAAGTCAAGCAAGAAACACATTCAGAAGGCTGAATCTATATAACGATATAAATGCCATAATGTCATTACAATACATAGAGTTTTCTCTTCAGAAAAAAGAATATTCTACACAAGACTAAAACTTTCTGTATAATAGGGCAACTTCAAAGATTTTTAGTTTTTCAGTCAGCAAATTTGTAGATCTCCAGAGAGTGGCCTGTTTGAATTTTAAAACTAATCTTCCTCTGGGTTCTAAATGATATTTAATATGCTAAGGAAGGGTTATTCTGCAAAACATTCCTGTGTTTGAACTTTGGTAGGCAATTACACTGCATGTCAAATTGTTCTTATCTCTAAAATGTGACGTATGCAGACCATAGAAAATAGAGTTAGCAGAGTCATGCTTATCTCATTCCATAAAGTCAGAGGGCATCGTTGGTGTAGACCATCTGGTCCATGGTTAAGGATATTTTAACTGACACCTCTGAGTGGCTCCAATTATTTTTTCAAAGCAGGTATCAAAACAGTTACAAAGCAAATAAAATAGCTCACTGAATTACTGAGGGGTTTTGAGTTCCTGGCAGAGGCATTCTGTCTCTGTAGGTAAGCACTGGCGTGATGTGACCTTGAGCTTTTTAGGAGAGGAGTCTGTGACAAGCAGTATTCAATGCAGATATTATTACTAGACAAGTGTCTGAATTCCTGTGTGTATTTTAAATTTCATTAAAAAAAAAAATAGAAAGTTATGCCGCAATTTGAAAAATGGTCTTGATTCTGCAGGGCCGGGTTGGAAATCTTGCACGTCTTTGCCATGATAAGCAAAGGATCCATTGTACTTCTAGCTTGGGCATGAAACAAAAAAAATTAAATTCTCTGAGTATTCTTTGCTCCTTTGAATTGAGAAATATTCAATGTAATAAAGTGAAAAATGCATTTGACAGATTTTGAAAAAAGTCCAGAGCTGTTGCTTTCATTAAGTATCTGGAAGCAAAAGATTTTAATGTTGGGCTTGTAATATTTGAGGAGGAAAGTGGGAAGAGACACATCCAGCAAACCTGTTAAGCCACTTTGGAGTGAGTTTTCACCTCTCCTTACAGTTACTTCGTTTGTTGTTATAATTGCCATCTTTAACAAATGGCCTCTTGAAGGGCACCAAACACCATAATACCAAATATAAATCGTATATCTTTTAGTCCTTTTTAATTGATTTCTTAGACTTTTTTTTTTTTAACTTAAGTCCAGTCTCTGGCCAATGTTTTCAAGAAGAGTTTTGAAGGGTTTCTATTAATAAAGATGGTAATCTTGGGCAGGCATAATATAAAGCAAGGGTCTCATTTTTCTTTTTTTTTTTTTTTCAAGTATTGAGTGTGGTTTTCATCTGTGCTGTAGCTGTGTGAAGCTTTGAATATGGTATGAAATCACTTTCCATTTATTCAAAATCTTTCTCATGGCTGATGAATGCCATACATAATGAAAGACTATATTCACTTATCATCCATAATAAATCATTGATCACAGAGGTATCTTGTGGAAAAACCTAATCAAAGCTTTTCAGTTTTTCTGGTTGGTTGAACTCAAAACAGCAAAGAAATTATTGCTCAGTTAGTTGGTTAAACATTTGGTTTATTAGATGATACTCACAGTTTCTAATGCTTTTTGTGGTTTACAGATGAAAGTTTGTTTGTAAGGAGATTAAGGCAGATGGCAAAATTCTTATCCCTTGAAAGGCACAAAGCTCATGTATTAGTGTGAAATGTTTATCTGCATGGGGATATGCCACAAATGAATTTGATACCAAATAACTATCAATAATATATTTATATATCTTTGGATATAAAACCTGACCTGAGTTTTAAGTGAATTTACATCTGGAACCATTGTGTAACAATTCTACTTAGGCTATGTGCATTGATTAGGAATATGAATATGAAACTTTCTGGGTTTTTTGTTTTGTTGGTTTTTTTTTTTTTTTTTTTTTTTTTTTTTGGGTTTTTTTTTGGTTTTTTTTAAGGGAACACCTTCAAATTAAAGGAAATTGGTCTTTTGCTGGGGGAAGAGAAATTCAGTAGTTCAGGTGCTGTCATAGGTCTGGATGGCTTGAATAATGTATTTTATTAATTTTTATTTCTTTCTATGAGTTATATTTTAGGAAAGACAAAGGCAAACCACCTATATCAGGAGAGGAATGATAATTCAGTAGTTCCAGCATGATTATGGATGAGGCATTGAAGTCAAATTCACATAACTCCTTTTTAAATGTTAAAAGCCTCATTTAGTTCAGTGGTTCCTACAGAGGATTTACTAAAGTGTCCCCATTTAGTTTCTCCAAGGCTAAAGGATCCTGATACACTGGAGTCAACAAATTAGCTGAAAGTTTTATTATCTAAATCTAGGTAATGTCCCAGGGTTTTGTAGCTGTGACCTCTAATCTTTGTGCCATCTACTCTGAGAGCATAACAGTACTTCCCTGTTTTAGGGAGCTGCACTGACAATTTACATACTGAAAAATATGGTGAGTGGTACCAATCATAAATATGATTTTTAAAAGCCTGACTGTAATTTCTCTATGTTGTTAGAGTGTTTCAGCTGGCCTGGTTCTACAGAAAATAATGTTAAACCCCTCCATTTTTTTACTGTTCTTTGTCTGCCTTTTCAACATAATTTCCTTTCTGGTTACTTGCTCTACTGATTTTTAATAGCTACAATGTTTTTAAAAAAGCTGACAGACAAGTGGGTTTTTTTTTTCTTTTCTTTTAAAAATTGATGCTGTCCATATTATAAGAATTGTACTATTTCTTTAAGGAAAGAAAAAGAAAAGAGAGATACATACCTTAATTCAATCACATAATAGATCGCAAGGTCTTAACAAAATAAAATGTATTCAAACCCTAGTATGAAACCTTTTTTATACAGTAAGTAGCCTCTCTGTTGTGGGGATTATCCAAAATTAACTTTTTTGAAAGAAGGAAAAAGGAAAATAGGAGGAGAGTGAGTTGTCATGGTTTAATTTTCAGGCCTTCCTATCTGAAGAGATGCATGAGTATGCTCAAGAAGCAGTGTGTCTTTAGTCAGTTCCTTATTGGATCCCTAGTTTGTTCTTTTTAATGCCATGCATTCATTTTACTTTAATTTAGTGTATTTTTATGTGTTTATGTTGAATTTAGTTTAATTTTAGTTAGTAGTTATATGTTGTGCATAACATAGGCCACAGGGGTAGAACTTCAGGAAAGGTGCAGCAGTCCTTCTCAGAATGGCTAACACTCAAATGATCAGGATATTTCTGCATTATAGAAAACCTGGCTCCAGGTCTCTAATGCTTCATTTTCACACCAAAACCTGAATGTGAATCTCACACCTTGGGTGCCTGACCAGCAAACTGCAAACTATTGATTTTTATGAAGGGTTCATTTTCTCTCTGGCTTTGAGCACAGTGTTCTCACTCGTGATTTGGTGGCCTGATCTGTGGAACAAAGGAAGCTTTGTTTCTACTTACATGGGCTGTGTGTGTTAAATGACAAGATATCCTGTCTGACCCTCACTGTTAGGATTAATTTTTCTTCCCTTGTGAATAAAATTTTCACCTAATAACAATCCCAATTATAAATATACATTTCTGTGTGTTCCAGTTAAGGTCATTCTCGTTGCAGGCACGGACATCTATATTTAGCTTTCCTGCAGAGCAAAGGAATTATTTTTCATTGTTTACAGCATATTTCAGGCTAGATTGTGGGACGGTCCAATGGCCTATATAATGTCATGGCTTGCTGTCATAGATTTCGTGTATAACTGACTCTCTGGCCCAGGAAAAAGAATATTGCATTCTCTGTGTGAAAATTAATACTTGATCGAAATTTATAGACCATTAGAATATTTTTCTTATAATGATCTTGGATTTCTCTCTTAGAGAATAAATAAGAGCTGCAGTATGTTCTCATATTGGCATCTGAATGTTAGTACAGTGGATATAATGGTGTCAGGAGAAAATAATTTGCAACTGGTCCACTGAGATGGATCATTCTAATTGATATCATCTTTGAGACTGCCAATTTGCAATTTTACAAGGGGAAGGAAACGTGTGTTGATTTGGATTCACTGCAAAAATTAAATTTCATTTTTCATAGGTACTATTAATTCCATCTTTCAAATTGGGTTACTGCTGTTTATGAGACTAGAATCAGATTATAGGTTCACGTAAGTTAATCTTTTGGGCACTGCGCTATTAAGACTTTTTTTTTTTTTAATGTCACAAATCACCTTTGGCCCAGAACATGCTTGTTTTCCTGGTGTGTAGTTCTACAGCTTTCTCTTCTGCTGTAATGTGTCCTTGAGATGCCAACTGTCACTTTCAAAATTTCCATCTGAGATGAACTCATACATTTTTTGTTTGCCAAATTCTGGACTTTGTGCAGGGAAACTATTTTCATACTTGTTCACATGGTCAGAGGCAATGTGATCACCACACTTGGGGAAGCAAGTGCTTCCATTTCAGATGGATGGATATCACAGAGAAGGAGGAAAGGGATGGGGATTCATACTGTTGCCATCTTTCATAGCCTTTACAGTTTGCTGGTGCCACTCTCTCTACCTTGCTGTCCCTTGACAAGTAAATATTTAGGCTTAATAGGGATGAGGAGCTCTATATGGAGGTGTTTAGGGAAAATGCAAATCATGACAGTATTGGCTTCTTGGTCATAAGTTTTATGTCCTACCCTAAGTCTTCTAAGTAGGTTCTCTTTCTTCCCTTTCTGCTGTCTTAAATTTATTTTATTCTTCATATTTGTTTATTTTGCAACTTGCCCCACCCTCACTCCCATTCACTTTGTTTTCAGATGTGTCCAACCTGAAACCTAGGAAATTGGAGTGCTAGTGTTAGTCTTAGGAGTGTCACAGTCATCTGTTTATCCCTTGGCTCCATAAGGTTGTACAAGAAACAGTTCTGGAAAATGTCCACAGAAAGTCTCTGTCACCTCTTTGACTAGAACATACATGTACCAGTACTATTTAACAATAATAAAAAGAATGGAAGAATTAATAAAGTTTCATACTTTACTTACTTTTGAATACTTAGGTGCAAATGTGCTTGAGTAGAAAGGAAAAAAAAGCCATCTCACGAGGAATGAGAGATGTGTTTCTGCGGGTGTGTTTTCACACAGAGGTCATTGTGGCTGACTTCACGAAGTGCAATGCACAATGCAGTTTGTTACTGGTGACCTTAAAAAATCATCTGGGAAAGTACATTGCCAAAAAAAGATGTGAAGAAGACATCATGGAATAATCTTAGTTGAATTTAGCACTTACCAGTTAGGGATATGCTGTTTGCAAGCATTTTAGCAGCTGCAGATTAGTTTTACCTGTGCTTCTCATTTCAGACCATTTAATCAGAAGGATTTAAATAATTCCATTCATGCAATACAATCCTGTTGATATTTTTCATCTAGAGCATAGACAGACACACTCATTTGGGTGAAAATCTGAATGCAAAATAGAGAATTCCCTTTTCATATTTATTTTGCAAAGAGGCTGCAATTAACGCACTTTTAGACCCCTTTGCCATGGTGTGCACTTAAGCCCAAGCCTGCTGATACAGTGCAGTGCTTCAGCAGAGGAGCCATTCCTGGGGCTGGAATGGATCTTAGGTTGTCCTTTCCAGCCTTTGCTGCAGGGGTCCCACATGCAGATCAGAGATTTTGCTTCAGTACAAGCAATATCTTATCCAGGTTGGGTTTATTTTTTTCTGGTTTGTTTGTTTGTTTGTTTGTTTGTTTTTTCTTTTTTCCAGTATCTCCAAATAAACATTTGTTTGTCTCAGAATCAAGTGCTCATTTCTGAAACCGTGAGCTGCACCTAAGCATTTCTCAGGGTTTCTCTGACAACTCATGGCTTTTTAAAGGCACCCATAAATACATATTTGATCATTCACACTGCATATGGCCATATTGAGTGACCTGGTTTGGACTTTGCTGAACTTCTGTATGTGTCACCACAATGCTGCTTTAGTAGGGTTTTCTGCGCTCGGTCATCGTGCTTTCCTCTGTAGAGGTAAGCAATACCAATGAGCAATACCAATGAGATACCAATGAGCAGCATGTGTGCATATCACATCTGCCTATTTAGGACACATGGCAGATGCTTTAGGTAAGATTATGGGAACGCCACAGCATGATCAGATTTTATCATATTGTAGCGTTATAACTATCAAATGTATATTCTGCAAGGCTTAGTGACTTAACATGCGAGAGTTTGAACTCGGGTGTTGTAATGGCAGAGCAGTTATTGCTATTATTTGCTTTCACAGATTTAAAAAAGAATTTGTTAAGGGAACTAGAAGACATAATTTTTATTTTTGCTGAAAAGCTTAATGCAATTTAAAAAACCAAGCTATGTTTGGCCTTCAAGTTGTAGAATCACTGAGGTTTAAAACGCCCTCTAGGATCAGGAAGTCCAACTGTTAGCCCAAACCCATGTCTAAACCATGACCCTTAGCATCACATCTACACAGCTTTTAGATACCTCTGGGGATGCTGACTCTAGTACTTCCCACAGCAGCCTGTTCCAACACCTGACCACCGTTTCAGTGAAGAATGTTTCCCTAATACCCAATCTAACCCTTCCCTGGTGCAATTTGAGCCTATTCTCTCTCATTCTGTCACTTCTTACCTGTGAGAAGGGACCAACCCTCCTTTCAGGGACTAGTAGAGAATAGTAAGGTCCTAAGGTCCTTTTATCCAGGCTAAACCACCCCTGTTCCCTCAGCCACTCCTCATTTGTTCTCCACCAGCTTCATTGCCCTTCTCTGGACTTGCTCCAGAGCCTCAATGTCCCTCTTGTATTGAGGGCCACAGAACTAGACACAGGATTCAAGGTGCAGTCTCACCACAGTAGCTATTATCTGAGTCTAAGGTTATGTGTTACATTAAAAGATTATTCCTTGATATATCTTCCATCTCTGTACTAAATTTTGAAAGAAGCACGTTCCCCTTGTAGCACGTTTGCCAGAGGTACAGGTAAATGGAAATGTCCACACACACTGATGAGCACTTGGCACAGCTTTTCCAGGAGATACCACTCTGACTGTCTCCTCACATGCTTTTATGACAAACAGTTTAGGATAGAAGGTTTTAAGTCGCTAATATGGCATTTATAACCAAGGCAGGGGCAAATCTATGTCAAGAAGTTAATAGAAAACGCTCATAGAAAGGCAGGAATCCCCACCAGTGCAGGTTGTACTTAAGCTTTGGTATGAAGTCTGCCAACTCCTCAGAAGACTCTGCAGAAGAGTTTCTTTTTGATGTGAGGCAGCTTCTGATGTTTCATAATCAGGGGCAAAAGATGCATGTAGCAGTGTCTGAGTGTATGTGGACTTCTTCAGTTTTTCGGACTAATGGACAGTTTAAATTAATGGAACATTTTTTTCCTTGACTGATAACTTATGACTGCTGTCACGGGATCTGAATGAAACAAAACCTGAACAGTTTTTTTTCAAGTCAGTTATTTTACAGATAGGCAAGTACTGGGAGGAAGCTGATCTTCAAAGTAGTACCTCATATCCATCAGGGAGAAAGGAGGTTTTGAAATATTGTATGTTATGGGGGTTTTTAAGTCTTTTTCTTACTGTAGATTTTTACTACATTTTTGGGTCTGATGGGAACATAATTTACATATTTTCTCACAAATGTTCTTGCTATCCCTGAGTCAATGCTGGTGATATGCACTCCTCATTGAACCATTAATTTATTAAACCAAAAGCATATTAAAAGGCAACATTTAGAGGAAGCCTGAGTAAAAACATTGTGAAGGAGCAGATAACTTCTTCTCCTGACATTATCACATCATTCAAGCTGCAGTTGTCAACCCTAATGAAAGGTGGTGATGCTGATTTGAGCATATTGCTTGTGTGATGTGCAAGAGCTTTGGGAGATAAGGAATCCCTGTTGCTATCATTTATAATTAAAGTGTCCATCACTTTCCTCTGAAAAACTGCTTGACGAATAAATAATTAAAGATCTGATTCTGATACACTTAGTTGAAATGAGACTTCTGAGAACAGTTCAAAAGCAGTAAATGGAATTGCTTCAAAGTAAGGCTTCAAGATAAATAATAGTATTACAATCTCAGTCAAAGCCAGTTCTTGTTTGTTGAGGCAGGAGGGTATTCTGGTTTATGTGCTTTAAAATCTAATCTCACAGGCATCTTAAACTTCCTGCTTGCAAACAGTGCCTGATGATATCTATCATTTTATATTTTAAGCACAGTATAAACTGGTATTAAAATGAATGGCTCCCTGCTTTTTTCAGACAGCCAAAGATAAGTTGTCTGTTTCATGGTTTGTGCAGTATGGAGGCTTTATAAAGTGCTATGTTACCTAAAGAGTTTATTTTACTTGCAAATATATGTGGTTTATACAGGTCTTTTCTTTGGTTGTTTCACTGAATTGATATTTAAAAGAATGGTTATGCTAAAACAATGTTTATTTTCATAGTTTCTAAAATAATCAAATGGTTTGAGGAGAACTTTTTCTGAAATAAAAGTTATTTTACCTGCTTCCATTGTGTTCCAGCAATAACCATGCTCCCATTATAGTGGAAATAACTTGCATATCATAGATATGCGAGTCCCTTGCAGTGCTGGCAGGCTTGGTTTGGTACCTTGAAATTAACCTTTTACTACCGCATGCGTATGTTTGTCATTTATCCCCTTTTTCTCAGGTGCAAAGAGGGCTACCAAGGAGTCCGCTGTGACCAATTTTTGCCGAAAACCGACTCAATCTTGTCAGATCCAAGTACGTCAAATGTTTTTCTTATCTTTTCAATCCATGCTGGAGGCTGCTCTTGCCGTGTGAGATGACCCTTTGCCTGTAGTCAGCCAGTCTGTGCTAGGGGCACTGCAGCTGTGTGTTACCGACAGCGATGCTCTTGTTGGCAGGATAAAGCCACATCATCCAGTCTGTTCTTGTAAAACATGTGCTGCTCCAGCAGGGCAGTCCATCAGGGGACGTGATTCCTTACGGTTTGGAATAATACTGTCCCTGCTTAGAGCCAAAACATTTGTATTTCTCTACTTTTGACTCAACAACAAATAAAATTACATAATCTAAAAGGAAACCCAGCACAGAGTGCAAAGTGGTTCCTTCAAAAGGAAATAAATGCACATTGTATGGCACTGAAGAGATTATAATCTCCTTGGAAATACTTTATATCAGTTTTTATGATAGTTAATTATTTTTCACTTTGACAAGTGATTTTTTGTCTATTTGCATTAATGATAAATAATAAAGGTGTACTTCCAGGTAGTAATGTGGAGACAAAGTAACTTTCTATTGCACTGGCTAGTCAGTACATGTCAGAATAACATGTGGATATATCTTCTCTTACTCCACTGCTTCCCTTTCTAAATTCTCTCGACTAATAAAATTACGTCAAAAATATTATCCAAGGTGAATTTTTTAAAGGTGAATCCATTTAATTATGTTTATTTTACATTTTTAAATGAAGTGACGTACAACAAAGGGTCATATCCAATCTCTTGGTTTTGTTCATATACCTGGAAACTGTAACCTATTAAATCGCCCGGTTTTGGGTGTTCTTTAAAATTTGATTTGATTTGTTTTGTTTTTTGAAGAACAGTGCTTGTTTTTCTAGTCTTTGTGCTTTTTCAATTTATTTTCTTTTGCTTTTCCATGTGAAAATCTGTTTCCAAAGGCACCTGCTGCTTTGTAGTTCTCTATGTTGTGGAGCTCCCATTACAGTTTGCTTTGTGTTTGGTTTATTTTCTCCTTAACTTGACCTTTAATGGTAAAGCACAGAGCTTGTAACAGGCAGATTTTACCTCAGCCAAGTTTTATGTGCATGTGTCTGTATAGAAGCTGTGTATATGTCAAAGAAAAAGGCAGTTTGTATCCTGAAAGAGTGGGAAAGGACAGTTGATGAACAACAGGACAGGGTGGTACCTGCGTGACCTGGTTTTCACAGGGGACTCTGGCTGTACTCTGTCAAGAGTAGAGGTTAAATCCATGCAGATACAACACAAAGCCCCAAAAAGGCTCCCAGATAAAGCTGCATCTAACAAGACCAAAAGCCCCATAGTGTTTATCTGGTGCAGAAAGTACTGTTGTTTCTTTCTTTGTGTTGGTTTCACAGACTTCCTTCTCTTTATTAGATGCTTACTTCAGTTGGGTTCTGGCTTTATTGTTTCCAGAGCATTTTTCAGCCACATGATCCTGCTCAGTGAGCTGAGTTCTGCTGAAACATCCTTTTTACACCTTTTGCAAACAAAAGCTGTTTGTTTGTTTGTTTGAGGTTTTCTTTCAAAAATTATATTATTTAGAGTATATAAGGAGAGGGGGCTTTGGCTTGACGTTGTCACGGATCCACTGGACACACCCATGGCCCAGGAGGAAGCTTCCCTTTTGGCGTGAATGAAGCAGGTTAACATGAGTTAGGTACATTTGTAGTCAGTTTTGAAGTTTTATATATATTTGAGCCTCATCTGTTTTCAAAAGAGGAGAAGACAGGTCCAGTTCAGGTCCATTTCTCTGTGTCAGCATAATTTGATGTTATCTCTGTATATGTGTGTGCACATGCACTTGTTCTGAGGATGTCAAGCCTGGAAGGAAGATAATTGAACTTTCTGCTGCAGCTGGACAGTGACAACATTTTTTCAGGAGTTAAATCAGTAATGTACTTATCTTCCTTCTGGAGAGAGAGAAAAAATTAATACCACGCTGATAAGTAGCACTCAGTGGCAGAAATGTTTGTTGTTTGCATAACCTGAAGAGTGTAAAAAGTATTTGACACAGTAGTCAAGCACAGTATTATCATCTTCAAAGGCTCTGGGTTTGCACTGCTGAAACTTAGGCTTGTGGTTGAATGTGTTTGGATTAGAAAGAGAATGGCTGAAGGGTGAATTTGGAGGTGGCTTCAGAAAGAAGCAATTTTTTAAATGCAACGCTAAATTTCCAAGAGCTGAAAAATGAGATGAGGGCTCTTTTGTCTGGGCTGCGGGTAGCCAGCACTGGCTGGTGTCAGTCAAGCTTTATGAACAAGTCCAGCTCATTTGAGTTTTATGGGATTGCTTGGGGTATTCCTGGTAGTGAATGTGCTGCTAATGACACATCTGCTAACATTTAGCTTATTTGAAGTTTGCATGCATGAAACACTGAAGCAATGTTTTTGTCTTAGCTCGCCTGTGATACCAGAGGTTGTATTTTCAGAATATAACCTTGTCATGATGGGAAAGTGAGTGAGTGTGCCCATCACTTGGTAAATAGCAACGATTTTGTTATAAAATTGTACTTATGTACATGGGCCAAAGCTTCTTGACTTTTTGGTCCTTGTCAGAGGCCAAGGACCTCTTTGTTTTTTGTTTTTGTTTTTTAATAGCCTGTTAAAACAAACCAAACTTGTTCAGTATAGCTATTATCTGCATATTATTTGCACAGTGAACAGTAGCATGTTATGGCTCTGCAATATTTTTAACACCAGCTTCTTACCTCATTCTAGATGTATGTTAAAGTCTTGACTTTACATCACGGCTATTAATACAAATCATTTAATAATTAATATGGATTAATGCAAGCTAGATGATGTACATGCAGTTTAATTCAACTAACTGATTCTGATTTAAGGAAGCACTCTATAAACTACCTGATGGTGTTTCAGAGTTCCTGATTTGGTATCCATGGCTTCTTGTAGTCAGATCTGCCACCTGCTACCTTCCTTCAGCTCAAAGATAGGATTAAAGCTCTAAGGAAAAAAAAACAACAAAACACCACACATGGACCAATGTCAAAGCAACTCCAGGCACAGGGTCTTTGACTGGACCTTTAAGCATCACAGGTGTAACAGCTTTCACTTCCCTTAATGTCTCTACTCTTAACAAGGTTTTCTGGCTATAAGAGAAAGTTGTTTATAAAGAATCCAAGATAATCCAAACACAAGTAGTTTGAGAAGGTTGGTAATCCTGGAATACGAGTGAAACTTGGCTAAACCATGGAAGCCTCAGACATGTGGGAACCTAAGAAGATTAATACTGTCACCAATAGGGAGAAAGGCTGCATGGCAAAGCCACCCAGGCTCACAGTCTGTCAAGAGGAGGAAATCTGTCAGCCATGCTAAAACTGTGCAGAAGTCCCTGAACACTCTACTCTCTCAGTCATCTTCTCCATTATGTAGATGAAATAATAAGAGGACAAAAAGAGCAGGAAAAGCAGTCACATGCTGGAAGGAAAGGACAGGACTATATTTAGAATGTTACTTCAGCTTTCTTTGTCTGGGCTAACTTCTTTATAAATACAACTAATGGCAATAGTAGAACACTTACATTTTCAGCATTTTAAGTACAACTTTAATACAACTTCATGCAGAAGAAATTTTTCATTAGCCCTATGTGTATCTATAGCATTGGGAACTTACTTGCAAAATAAATTGTAGAAATGTACTCCTTTACTATCCTCTATAGTGTTCTGAGTATACCTGCCTGGCCCAATGAGTCCTGAAAGGTAAATTGTATGTAGGCTGCAGATATTTCTTTTAATCTGCTTTTATACTGAGGCAAAGTAAAACCTTTAAAGCTTTGACTGTACTGTGGGCATATTCCAAAGTGCGGAATGAGGAATTGAAAATGAGTTTATCACATTACTTACCTCACTTTACCAAATTGCTCCATTTCACCTACAAGTATATTGTTCTTAGCATTGAAAGCTACTTTTCTATGCAAAATCTATATTTCAGTTTTATAATGTTCAATATTAATTTTGTACTTTACAATACTAACATTTGAGTTCTCCCTTTTGACTCAGAAGCTTGAGTAAAGAGAGATCCCCTATCAAATATCGGGAATGTTACCCAATCCTTTGGCAGAATAAGTGCATTATTTCGTAGAATAAAAGGGGCTGGAGAGCTTATAGGTCAGCAGGCTATGCTCCTGCTGTTGCAGTCAACCCCATCACATAATTTCTTCTGTAATCTGATCATACTTCACTCCTAACTCACTTGTAATCGGTGTGAACCACCCATTGGGAGCAGGGTTTGTTTAGCATCCCTGCTCTGAGGATTTCAAGACATTTTGGGTTCCAACAAAACTTACGCCAAAATGTGTCAATTTTGTACGTTGTTAAAATGCTTCATTTCAACTTTGATTTTTTTTTTCTCTTGGTTTCCATGTTTTTATACTTCAGGTTTGTTAAACTGGCTTTTTCAAATGTCAAAAGTCTTCTTCCCACAGAGTGAGCTAGCCTTGCGGTCCCATAACACTTTAACCTGTGACAACATGGTACACATGTTTCTCTTTTAATCTCATCAAAGAGAAACCTGTCAGTGTCATATCTGGAACCTGCAGTTGCTCATTCTTAGATTACCTCTTTCTGTAGCAAAGGATCAAACTCCCTCTTCTGGAAGACTGGGACTGTAGATAAGAAAAACAGCTATAGCTAGGTTACAAATGAAAAAATGTCTTTCCAAAAATGTATTCGAAGCCTGAAGACCCTCACTAACGTCCTAAAAAAAAAAAAAGTTCCTAAAGAAAATCAAAAAAAATCTTAGGCATTTAATTTTTTTTTCCTATCTAGTTTTGTGTATGTGAGATCATAGGATAATTTATGTTGCAAGAGAAACTGGGAGAACTCAGGAAGTTCAGCCTCCTGCTCTAAGCAGAGCTGGCTTTGAAGTCTCTGCTACTGCACTGGACACCACAAAGGTGTTTTGCAAAGGGACTCCTATTAAATAGAGGATAAAGAGCTGTGAAATTATCTCTAAAATTAAATAAATCTCTAAAATAAATCTCATTGTGAAATATATGTAAAATATATTTTCAAATAATTTGAATATGTAAAATGAAACTTGTGCCCCTTACTGAATGACTGATTTTCTAGGGCCAGAATAATTTTTTTGTCAATTCGACTTACCCTTTCTGAATTTGTCAAAGGTCCTTCTGAACTTGCTTTTTTTCTCCTTTTTTGATTTCTAGAAGGCATAGGAGAAAATAAGATTTTGCTATTGGAAAGACTTCAAAGGTTGCATGGAGATAGGGGCAGAGTTGGATATCTGAGTTTTGTGGGGGACAAGTCCTTCTTAAACAGATTTTACATGGGACTTACTTAATCCCAGAAAGAACTTTTGGAATCTAGGTCTGACTTTTGTGGCTGAACTTAGTCTTAAAAATAAAACATTTTAAGCCTTTCTGCATTAATTATTTCATCTGTTCAAGACTTCTTTTTATTAAGAAAAAGCATATGAAGCGAGAAGTGGTAGACCAAGCTTCTTTTATAGTGGCTGTCATTTTATGCTGTCTTATCAAACTAATGGCAGAGTGCCACGCCACCTGTGTGTTCACAGAAAATATTAATGTTGCTCTAGGATATTAAGCTTTTACAAAAATGAAATAATCAAAAGGTGGTATTTTATTGGCTTGTAAAATTAGGTTTTAACAGCTAAAGATATGGTGACTGCAGTCAAGGGAAGTCCCTGAAAATAACAAGTCACTAGAAGATCTGTTAGCTTCCATCAAGTGGATCACACATTTCTCTGAACTGCAGTCTCTTTATAAAGTGTATAACCAGAGTTCCTCCAGCTCAAATGCATCACCAATTAACCTAGATTAGTCTTGATGCATTGATGGATTGAAAGGAAGGAATTGCCTTAATTGAAATAGTAATAAAGAAGAAAAGCAACACAGTCTCTCCAGAAGTTTCAGTGAGTTTAACTGTAGGTGAGAAGAGATGCCTCAAATGAGAGACAGGCTGAGGAATATGAAACATCAGCAAGGCAAAATTAGAAAGGAAATATATCCCTGGGGTAATGAGGGACGTTTTCCCTCCTCTTTGATCAGTTGTATAAAGGCTATGAGATATGATCAGTAAAAGATTATGTGTTTTCAAATTTGAGTTGTATGGAAGCTGTAAAATTTTACTTTCTGTGAATAGTATGAAACTTCTTGATTTGTTTCGTTGGTTTTGTTTTCCTTAGAATAAGAACTTAGGCTTTATTCTGCAGAACTGGAATGGAGTGTTCCAAACCAGAAGTGCAACATTAACAAAGCTTCAGTTAAAGTGTTCGCCAGTGATAACTGGAAGCGTGAACGTGTTCGTTATCAGAACGTCCTGAAACATTAAAGGCAAAGAGATTAATTGAAGTCACAAATTGCCACTAATGCCATGGGCAAAGAAAATCACTGCCAGTTTTGATAATGTTATTTCTTACAATCCTAAAAGCAAAATTTAAATTTGTAGGAAACACCTATTAATATTTGATTCTATGGATAAGCTAACAGTGACTTGTACAGAATATGCAGTGTAGATGTTTTTGAGTAATTTTTTTTAATTTCTTCTCTGTCAGTACTGCAAATAGATTTTTGAAATCACAGGGGTATTGGGGATCCTCATTTTTCTAATGTGAGGGGGAGGGAGAGTATTGTGAGTTCATTTGTCTTCTAAATTTCTGGTTTTCTCCACAAGTCAAAACAGAAAAGAAAAAGTGCACTTGTGTGAGAGCTGTTGCCAAATATTAAGCCAGATTGCTTTCATTACTTTTGTGTGCAATAACAGAGGTGGGTTTTTCCCTACTTGCTTTGAATTACCAGTCCTTTAAAAAAAACCAAAACAAAACAACAAAAAAACAAGCAGCAGTGGGTTTGCACAACTTCTTCCCACACCTTCTGGCTTTCTTTCTGGAAATATTAGGAAGGCGATTACAGTTTATTTCCATTAATTATTTCAGTTTTAAATTACATGTCAGCCTTTGCTAAATTTATAGATCCTTATGTAAGAATTAGCTAAAAAACATTGAAATAAAAAGTCATACAGGTTTATTTAGAAAAATAGAAAAATTCAATCTGAATTTGACCAAAATCCTTTTATTAGTTTTAAAGGAGCATTAGTTCCTTATTCTTCTCTGTTCATTTAATCTTCTGGAAGACCAGAATGTATTGGCATCTGGTTACTCAACATTGTTTTATTTTCAAAACGTTGAATTTGAAATATGTCTGGTTTTGCCATGGCTTTTAGGCCATAGATGGTCTTCTGAAATTCAGCTTGTGCAGGCTGCCTCTCTGTAGATATCCTTACGAAGAAGCTGGAATCAGGCAAATGCAGTATCTTTGACAGCAGGGAAAAAACTCTAAACAATCCTCAAAACCACTTGTTTCCTTCTTCTTCTTCTTCTTCTTCTTCTTCTTTAAAAATCGCATGTATGTGGAAGGATAGGAAATTCAACAATTCATTTTATATGGAGTCAGTACAAATCCCAAGGAAGAAAGAAAATGGGATCTCTAGCAATACAAATCCCAGCCAACAAGAGGCTTTCATCAGCATGTCTTTCTGTAAGCCATAGTTGGTGTAAATCAAAATGAAAGTCACCTCATGCAGAGAAGTTTGAAATCCACCCTTCCAAACCACCATTCATCTGTGAAATGTGGGACTTGTGTCTAGATAAAGAATTTCTAGGTCTTTGTGTAGTGATTTTTGCACTTGTATTTTAGGGAAGTTTGCCATCTGATGGTAGAGTCGCTTGGCTACGGCTGGTTGCCCAAGAGCCCCAGCAGATGGCTGTGGATGGAGGTTACAGTGTTACACAAGGACCGCGCCTGGCAGTCGCTATTCCCGCTCTGCCGCCAGCCGGGAACATCCCGGGGCCTCTGTGAGAGGCGGTGCAGCTCTCCCGAAACAAGCACCTTCTGAAGTGATGAGCCTCTGAAACAGCAACTCCTCCTATCCCTCTTACAAACACATTATGATTTCCTAAATCTGCTGTTGGCCATTTCGTGTCTGGAAAGCTGCAAGTACAAATACAGTTGAAGTCTACGTTCTGTGACACCCTGGAAGCCTCTAATTTTGCCTGTTACCCCTAAGTAACTAACTTTTCTGACTTGAGTATTCTCCTACTGACAACATGTTACTGTTGGTGTCAGTCTCCCATGGTCTTTCAGGAGGAATTTTTGATTTTTCCTGGATGGATATGGTGCCATCAATCACTGACTTGTCAGATCACATTTTTGGACCTCCTAAGAGGAAAATTCAGCATTTGTAGTGACCATAGTTCTTCATGCTCAGGGAGAAAAGTTTAAGGAAAGATGGGCCATCGTGAGATGACATACAGGAAAATTGCACAAAACATGACTAATTTAGCTGAAAAGCATTCATTTTGTCAAGTTTGTCTTTGTAAATTAGCTACTCAGTTGTCCAAGAGGATCTTACTTTAACAGTACTAATTCACTTTACATCACACTTCTGAAGTTAAATTCTTCATGGTTGATTGAGATGGCACAGTATAGGTTTCTTTAAGATGTCATTGCCTGTTGCAAGAGCTAGTAAGGATACATGGAGAGAAGAGATGGATTTTTCTTACTGAAAGTTAATCCTATGTCTTTGAATGTGTCTGTGTTAAATCTAAGCTTGAACTGAATGTTCTGCCTTCTCCCATGAGTGGTTCTGTGTTAAAAAGATTCTAGTAAAAAATGCAGCAGTGTGTGGGCAGGTATATCCTGGAGCTGTGGGGTTCCTCATATTGTGATCTGTCCTGCTCAGAGTACAGTTTTATGGCTTTAAGTAATGAACAGCAGGAAGATGAGTTCTGCACTGCACAAGCAGAAAGCTCAGGATCATCCAACACACACTCACTTGTCTTGAGAGTAAAACCATTAAGGCTCATCCATGAGAGCTAAAGCTTCTTCCAAGAGGACTTCTGCTGAGTGTGCTGATCATCTTCCAAAAATGAATACCACAGAAGAGCCTCTGTGCTCTTAGCTGATCTCCACTCTTTGCATTAAGTCCTTACTCCACTTACAAGGATGCTTATTAAGGCAATTATTGTTGTTAGACTTTTCACTTCACTTAGAGCTTCTATCAGTGTTGATTCAGCTAATTTGAACAATCTCTGCTCATGAAGGAAAACCAGGAATAAGCATCATTCAAAATTAAAGCAGCAAGTGCTCTGTGTTGCTGTGAAGACCAGATTCTGTGAGGGCAATGTGTGTATGTACATACCTGCCCACGAGAATGGCAAACTTACTGAAAACATTATGGGTCAGTATTACAATGAGTTTGATTACCACATCAAAGTTATAATCTTTTGCTGAGACTAAAAATAGTACTGAGGCCCCTGAAGGCATTTCCAGGCTCATTTCTTAGGCCTAAACATAAAACATTTATATTTAGCAACAGGGAATAGCCACTTCTGGTTAAAAACTTTACTGTGCAAACCCAGCAATTTATGTAACTATTATTTCCTGGGTCAGAAAGATCAAATGGTAGAATTTTGATCTCACTGGGACTGGTAGACTTTTGTTAATAAATCCTTCAAGATGGCATTGTCCTCACATGACTTTAGTGCCCTGTATGACTACTGTTTTCTAGTGGGTTTTCTGTTGACCATTAGGGAGTCGAAATTGCCAGCCATGAGCATATGTATTCATGTTCTTCAGTGATAAATTTGCTCATGGCAGGAATTTCTTGAAGACAAACCAGATCAGTGTTGTCTCAGAAGCAAACCAAAGAGCAGACTCGAAGAGGCAGTTCTTGATGAGACTGTGTTTGGAGGACCAGCTTCACTTCCAGCCTTTTCAGGGAGCACCCTGCTCTCAGGGCTCTGACTCTTTGCTCTCAGTGCAAGTACCTGTTTGCTGTAGAGAAGTACAATTGTTTGCTGCCATCAACAGTCACAAGTTAATAAGGGGCCTGAGAAACAGAAAGTTTATCTTGTGACTTCTGCACACAGCCTGAGTAACAGGTTTGACAATCCAGCTCTGGATGGTCATACAAAGGAAACAGTACTGAAACACAGAAAAAGCAACAGCCAAAGCCCTGCCTGTCATTGCCCGTTGCCCTTCTGCAGTTCTGCTCTTTGACCTTGTTTTCTCCAACCCCTTTTACACCTCAGCTGAGTTAGCAAGATTCTGTGAGTGTACTACATATGCTGTTAGGATACCAGTTTGTTTGGTTGGTTTTTTAATCTTTTACCCTCTATCCCAACATATCTACTTTATGTCTCTCCCCATTTCTGAGGGGTTTTTTCTTTCAGTGCCTGAATTATGTTTCTGATAGTGAGTCTTCTCTCTCTGCTCGTCTTTGCTATCACCCAGTATTTGCCACGTGCTTTTGCTGTGATTCCTTCCCACACTGTCTCTCTGTGTGGCCTTTACTCCCTCCCTGAAGCTAAGATTTGAGTTCTCTGTTTCCAGTCTTCCAGATTAATGTCTTAATCACAAATAGCTTTTCACAGGCTGCCTGGTCTGTCTCATTTAGGCTTCCATTTCTTCCTTATCTAAAATATTTTGTTTTGTTCCATAATGGAATAAAAAATATAATTTGCAGTTTAATTTAGTATCCAAAAAGTTCTTTAAATGTTTACAATGAACAGATGTCCACGTTTCATTTCGTTTCCAAAGGAGCTGGCTCCAATTATCTCTGAAGATACAGGGAGAGGTTAATACCTGATGCTTAGCAGGAGAAAATATCCACTGTGTGGGCTGTTTGTGAAAAGCAGCATCAAAATTTAACTTGGATTCTTGTTTTGTTTGCTTTTAGTAAAACTGATTTTTTCTTGAAAAAAAAGGTTGCATTTTCAATACAAACTGTTTTTATGTGTCTCAACAGTGCTTTTATTTTGAAAGCTTTTTCAGGTTCAGAAGGAGCCTTATCTGGTACAGGAAAAAAATCCCAGAATGAGCAGAGAACAGAATACCTGTCCATGAGAGGTGAAACACAGGTTCAAGTCCTTGACCTGATTTTGCTCTCTTGCAGGTGAATGCCTAGATCACAGCACAGAAAAGGTAGTGGGTTAGTCAGTGTCTTTTTTTTGGGTTTGTGGTTGTAGATTTTTTCCTGGGAGAGAAAGACCAAGCTTTTTCTGCTATTTCCCAGCTAGCTCTAGTGGTGAGCTGGTAAACTTGAAATTTCTACTGTAGTGAAATGTGTATTTTTACAGCATAGCCCTACCCTAGACAGAGCACAACACAGAATTTTGCCTTAATGCTCATCTATATTATAGAAGGTGCTAGAGTTTATAAAATATAAGATACTGACTTAAGTCTCTATCTTGAAAAAAACTACTGGTGGGTATCCTTTCTCAAGGTAAATACTGAAATAAAAGATATTGAACAGATTTGAAGCATCCAACTGATTTTTTTTTTGCATTAATTTGTGGTTTACATCATAAATTTGCCCTTTTCTTGATAATGAGATGACCTAGTGCATTTTAACTCTGGATTTAATGAGTCCGTCTGAAAAGACTTCTTCTAGAAGCTGGGCAGTTCTAATATAGGAGCCTGGCTCCTGCTGATGGAGGAGCTGCCCCTGAATGGCTCCATGTGCATCTGGCAGACAATGCAGTGCACTGATGGGGGGAGAGTGTCCTTTGGAAGGAGCTCATTGGTCTGTGGAGATTAGCAGTTGTAAATATAAATATGTATATATGTTGATATATATATATAAAAGCAAAAGGTATTTTTGTTTTTGTGAAGACTTTGTGTTCCAGTTGATCTAGCTGTCTGATAATTTGGTCTCTTATTAATGCAGTATTAATTTGCTGGTTTTACCAGTCTCCACATTTTAAGCAACCCTTGTGGTCAGGATTTTTTTAGTATTCAGTAAACATTCAAAGATTGAAATGCTTCTAAAGCCTTAAAATATGATCTGCACACTTCTGGAGAAAGCATTACTTATTTCAGAAGAAACTGGGTTAAGCCATATGTGTGGATGTCTAGAGAACTCCAAGTAAAAATGCTGCTTACCAATTCTCAGTAATTTATTACTCATTTTACAGGCATTGGAAACATGGTGACTAAAGCCTGGAGAAAAGGGAGCTCAGGAGAGACCTCATCACTCTCTACAGCTCCCTGAAAGGAGGCTCTAGATAGGTGGGGTTGGTCTCTTCTTCCAAATAACAAGTGACAGCACAAGAGGAAATGGCCTCTGTTGCAACAGAGGGAGTTTAGGTTGGATATTAGGAAAAGTTTTTTTTACCAGAAGAGTAGTCAGGCATTGGAGCAGGCTGTCCCAGGAAGTGGTGGAGTCACCATCCCTGGAGGTATTAAAAAGACATCTGGAGGTGGCACTTGGGGACATGGTGTAGCAGTGGACTTGACAGTATTGGGTTAGTGGTTGGACTCGATCTTGGAGGTCTTTTCCAAACTAAATGATTTTGTGACTGGGTGATTCTGAGGGGCAATGTTACTACATGAGTTTGTAAGTAGAAGATGACAAGTTGGGGTGGTGATAAGGACACTTTCCTGAGATGTCAACAACTATAATAGTGGTTGCTAAATATAGAGATGCATCTGCTTGGGGAGATCGTGACCCATTTCAGTTGGTTCTTGTTTTAGGAGCTTTCTGTGCCTTTGAAGGTGCATTCAGGGTAACCTATTTCTCCCTTCAGGACTTCTGCTTTCCTCAATCCTGCGTTAGGCAGAAAGCTCTTACCAGAAGCTGTTGTGAAAGCAGCAAAGGCTCAACCTGATTTTTCATACCTGCATATGGATGAATAAAGATAACCCTAACTTTCCTATGTATTAAATGGATGAGATGTGTTTTCCTGCTCCATCAGAGGCTAATATGGCAAATTAAGCAAAAGCCAAATTCAGATGTTATAAGGTGATATGTAGAGAAGATTAAGTCTTCTAACTGCTTAGGAAGCTCCAATAAGACAACCTGAGGAAGATTCAAAGTCATAGCTGCTCAGTGTCTGTCTGCTCCTTAGTACAGGGAAGCTATTCAGTGTCTGCTAGGGCAGATCTGCACTGAGAGCAGGGACATCAACCCTGCTGTGTTGGCAAAACATCACAAATCCTGAAATGCTCAGCTGAACTCAGTGACTTGGAAGCATCACAAAGCTGACTGCTAGAATTTAGCACATATGAAAATGAAATCATTTTTCTATTTCTTTTTTATTTTGAACCATGAGAGAAAACTAAAAAAGAAAATGAAGATGGCAAGAAAACCTCTATATATAGAAAAAATTATACTCTATATGTATATATTTAGTCTTGGGCTAGGTTGAACTAGACCTTGCTTAGGTTTTTAATTTGGGATGCTTTAAGTATACCTCAAATTAATGGAATAATGTAACATTAGCAATCTGCCTCTTGGGTCAATAGTGCTCAGTATTTATAAAACCTTTCTAAAACTCATCAGAATTTTAATAGTTAACCTCTTATTCTTATGTTACACAAAATCCAGATCTTTCTACACTCCCCTGCTGCACACCACCTTCAAGATGGATAAGGTGGATGAGATTAAAAAAAAAAAAATGCTTTTATGGGAGTTTTTTTTTTCGTTGTTGTCGTTGTTTTAAAGTTTTGTTTATGGACTGTGCAATTAGCTTTTGCTGAAGTGAAGAGACTTGCTAAAATGAATTTTAAATGAGCCTTTGCTTGTCCAGAATAAGACCTGGAATTCTCCTATATGTTTTAGCTTCTCAGCTGAGTTTGCCCTGAAAATGAAAATTCCTGAAGCTTGAAGTCAGAATGAGATGTACTAAGATGAGAATGAGACTTACACAAACCTTAAAATAAAAATTACTCATGTTTAGAGGGGTCAAAAATAAAAAGGTATTAAAAGAGGCTTGATCTTCCCTGCCTTCCAGTCATGACCCTAAATCAAGTGGTTTGGAACAACCAGGCTGAGTTCTTCCCATTTTGATCTTTTATATATAAATGTTCCTTCTTATGTGCTGACATAAACCAAAATTTTTAGTAGTCACAGCTCATCTTTACAATGTGCATTACTTTCAATGATCCTTCACTGGCTGACAAGTTGCCTGTCAGAGCTTCAATCCTTAGAATTACTCCACTAAAATCACTCCAAAGATTCTCCAGTTTGATTAATCTGAGTATCATATACACATTTTTCACTGAAAAAAAATAATTCTGCTTTGCTTAATGAAAATTGGTCGATTTTAGGGAGAAAACCTAATGTGTATAACTTGGAATCCTTTGCCTAACATCTACATGTGCTGAAAACCATTTAAAGTTGATTGCCAGGGGAGAATTTGAGTGGTTTAAGGGATAGGAAGTACACATTGAAAATTTATGACATGTACCTTCTGTCCTAGCTTTTGCTCTTTCTCTACAGTCAGTGTCTCATTACAACACAGTGTCCTCAACCTAAAATACAGGAAGAACAATATGAGCGTAATTCTCACCTATAATATCCTTCAGTGCCTACAGAGATTGGAGCTGACAAATAGTTTGGAGAGCAGGATGGCAGATGGCCTGTCTGAGCAGAAGAAAGAGCAGCAGCAAAGGAAATATTATTGCCAAGAGCAATAGTAAAGTTTAAAAAGTAGTAAATGGAGCTGTGTACTAGGCATTATTCTTCAGGAGGACAGAGTGTGGAAAAATGTGATCAGAGAATGAATTAATATTACTGTCTAACCACCTCCAATTTTATTCTTTATGCAAAATCAAGGGATTTTGCATAACCAGCAGATTATATGTGATAGGAGTAGATAAATATTTCAGCAGTACATGGCTGGCTCAAAAAACCAAAAAACCACAAAACCAAGTCAGGGAATACAAGAAAAACACCACGTTTTAGGATGAGTTTTGTGGGGTTTTAATCGTGTAAGACAGTGGAGCAGCAGGGCTAGAAGACCAGGAGGAGCAGGGGAAAGTCATTCTCAGTGTGATGGATGTGAACAGACTTGGTGTTCAGGTCTGCAGAGCCCTGTCTGCTATTGCTGCCTTGGGCTCATGGTCAGGGTCTGGCTCCGGGGTCAGGCAAATTGCTGAACGGGGACTTTGGGATGCTCTGAGATTGCTGAGTATCTTAAATTGCTGGCCATAAAAAGCTAGAAGTGGAAGAAAATTTAGGACTGGCACAGCTGCTTGATCAGTGCACTGGAATGTTAATCCCTAGGTGATGACCAAAGGGTGCCCTGGTTTATATCTGCTCCTCCCTAGTGCATGGTAAGCTCAGAGTGCCATTCACTGCCAGAGTTGTTAATGAATGTTGTATTCAGACAAGGCTGGCTTTTGGTACAGATTTCCGATTGAGAATTCAATTCAGAGCTCTCCTCCATACCATTATTTTTATTTCAGTGCTTTTGATTGATAAAGGCTAAAAAGCAACTGCGTGAGGTTGTCGGGTTTGAGTGGAACTGCCTTGGTCCTTTATTTTGGTCTCTTGTTCATGCCAAAAAGGCACACACAGAGGGGTTTTCGCTTGGGTAGAGTGCAGTATTTACACTGTAAAAATTAGATGTCAGAATAAGTGAAGTGACTGGGAGGCAGCAGCGTGTGCATCCTGCAACAGTGACTCTGTATATGAACTGAGGGTGTTTTGTGTGCAGAGATCCTGACATTGATACAAATCTGGTTTTTATTGTTACACAAGCTGACTGATACAGTTGTTACTTTTTTATTGATAGCAGTTCAGAAGAATGGCTATTCTTTTCTGCTTTGACACATGTTGGTTTAGAAAACAAATTCTGTGGCATGCTTTGGTCAAGGAGAGAAGCACTACATTATCCATGTCAGTACTGGGAAATGCATAATGTATTTTTCTGAAGAAGTTGGTCTGACTGAGGAATTTTATTTTGTTTCACGTTTATCTGTAGACTTGAATCTATTGCCCAGCAGTTTGATTGAATGATGCAGCTTCTGTTTGATATGCATCCAAATGTACTCTTTTATTTTGCACTTGTTAGAATCCATAAATCTCTCAAGCCTTAGGTAGTAGCAGCTGCACGAGTATTTGAATATAAAATAATGTGTCTGCTCTGTAAGAATGCAAAATCTCACATGCAAAAGGAAAAAGAGAAAGTGCAAAATTATTAGAGGAGTTTTGGCACCTGTTGATATTTAATAATATTTAAGCTCCTATATATCGTAGGTAATTTTTTTAAAAAATTCTACTTGGACTGTGTGAAAATTAACTTCTTAATGCCTCTGAAATGCACAGAAATAAATTAATGGTATATTTTCACACATAGTTTTAAGGCTAGGAGGTCTTTCTCTTTTAAATCCCAAGTGATATTTTTAGTGTTTGCCTTGCTTTGGTTATCTTGATAGTGGATAGGATATCTGAGAACAAACACTGGACTGGAAGGCTGGTGATGGTTGGAAGGTAAGATGAAAACGACTTGGTGAGAGAGCAGCTGTTTCTGATCCCCTTTCCAGCATCTGGCTGGCACAAGAAGAGGGACTGTTACTGGAAGATTTTATAGAGCTACTCAGATGTTCCTCCACAACATCTGACCCCCAAAACTATACAGAATTTTCCTGGAAACTGTCCTTAACTTACGTATGTGCACTGAAACTCTTTCTGAGTGCAAATCCTGCAAATGTGACGGAGACCAGAGCTTGACCAACCCTATACAAAAACACTGCTTTCATGAGACTTCTTTCCTATCAAACCTATCACGGTAGCTACTTTTTGGTCATTTTTCAGAGTAGGCAATCTGTAAAATAAAAGTGCATCTTTCATATGGCAGAGAAATTTACAGGCTTTTCCTCGTTTGAGCATACCAGGAAAATGAGGAGACTGAGAAATGAGTACAGCAGAGAAAACGAGGGCTGTCAGTGTATAAATATAAGTGTTGCTGCAAAGCACTTGGATATGGAGTGTCCCATAACTTAGATGCTTATTGCTAATTGCCATTGACAGTACTTCTAAATTGCTATACCAGTTCTCTGACAGTATTATATGAGTTTCACTCCAGCAATTTCTTATTTGACTGACTAATTTTGTGCTGCAAAGATATGTTATGAAGTTTTAATTTGCACGTGAGAAATTTATTTCATGTGAGGCTGTATGACTTTCCAAGATCATTTCTGCAGTTCACTGTGTGCTGTGCTGTCCTGTGGCTGAATGAGGAAATACCCAAGCAAATTTGAAATTATGTAGGTCAGGTTGTGGAAGCAGTTTCGCTGCAGCAGCACAGAGCTCAGCAAAAGCCAATTAATTTGCCTGCTTGTATAAATACTGGTGTGCCTGCCCCTCTCCCTAAAGAAGAAAAGCAATTTTGCCCGTCTTCCACCCATTAACTCTCATAGGTCCCTTTTCAACATAATTTACATGTATTATTCACAGACCAGTTTCTTTACAGCCTGTCTTTATTGCATTATTCTGATCTGGTTTGAGTGCATCAGAAATCTAATGACAAAAGCACAAAGTTCAAGGTCAGAGAGGGTGTCTTGGCCCATGAGAATATCTTCAAAACTAAATAAAGAATAAATCTGGGGCATATTGAATCTGCAGAATTTTAATCACCATAAAATCACTTCAGGAAAAGAACTGGGTTGCTGTCTTCTATGAACTTCTCTGTGAGTGTGTTAAACTTCCCTAATAAGCTTTTTTCATTATTGTCTAATTAAGTAAAGTGTTCTGTTCTCTTATTGCCCTTATGCTCTCAAAGCTCCTTTTAGTATCCGTGTTCAACATGCCCTTTAGAAAATAAGTTTGCTTGATTTTCTAGTCTTCCATGTAAGTCTCCATTATGCATCATCTGTTAAAATAAAGGGTTTGTGTCTCTTGCATATAATAATAACATTAGTTTTGACCCAAGGGCTTAACCAGAACTGAATATTCTGTGAAATTAGCAGTTAAGAGAACAAGCTGGCAATACTTGGATATCTTTGATGCAGTTATGGTTACAAAAGAAGGAGCAAATTCTCTTGTCTGAACAGAAGGAAGTTGTTCACAACTCCAGCACTAAGGCTGCCAGAGAGGTGCCTTTTGTCATCATTTTTTCCTAGGCTCGTACTCTGTCATATTGATCTCACTCTCCCCTTAAGTGACAAAAACAACCAGAATAGCTTTCTAACCTGTTTGTCTGCCTTTTTTTAATGTGCCATATATCTGAGATAAAATATAATGCTTTATTTAGTCTGGCCATTAAAAAAAACCCAAACTTATTAACATCACCAAATCTTACAGTTGTGCTCTCAGATGGGCAAAATACTTCTCATTTTTAAATATCTGTGTCACTGCTGATTGATTTCCTTAATAAACTTTTCACAGCTGTAGCAAATTACTATTTTTTTCCTAACTCACACTTTATGCTTGTAAATGCTCTTGAAAAATCATTGAGAGCTCTGTGGAAGCTGCTATTGTAATAATTGTAACCAGTTGTACAAAATTATGCTGTCATGCTGTCTTTTCCAATTAAACTTATAACATTTTTGTATGGGATTTAAAAATCTATATAGTAAATTGGAGGGAATGGGTCCTTGACATTTCTATTAAAAGGCAAATTCTGTTTCTTCATGGCATAACTTGAGAAAAAAAAATGTAAGCAGTCAACCTCTTTTTCTAAGATGAAAATGCACTAAAATACACCATTTAACAGCAAACTGCAATCCAGAACAACTGCAAGGATTTTACCTTTCCTACATTAAACAGCTACATTAAACACTCCCTTCAAGGGAAGCACCAGCACACACAAATGTGGTGTGCTTTATCTGCTGGTACCAGTACCTTCTGCTGCCCACTGCTGAGTCTCTTCTAGTTTTGCCTTCTTAGAATTCCAAGTCAGAGTGGGACAGACAGCCTGACAAGGCCAGGCACAAGGTGTGGTGTCCATTCTCATGTTTAACATGTTGGCTGTTCCCGCTTGGAACAGGAGTGAGGTCATGGCAGAGCAGGGCATCCTGACACGGAAACTTTTGCAGGTGCTTAAAATGCCACTGCCACCTTTCTCCTGCTAGAATGTGTAAAAAAATATGGGAAGCCACATTCCAATGTGTGGAATTTTATGCAAAAACAAACAGGAGCACAAAGAGAGAGCAGACTGAGTTCAATGGCCATGGGCAGAGAAAGCAGAAAGTACCACAACCTAGGAAAAGCAGTGAATGGGATTACAAAGCTGTAGCATCCTGTAACATTTACTTAGCTGATATGGATCCTGAATAATCTAATTCATCTGACTCATCATATTGGAGTTTGATTTGTATTATTACTGTTATGATAAGTTTTTCCTTGTAGTCTACATGTATTTTATTTAGTAGTGTCCAGTCAGATGTGACATATTTTTGGTGAATGCATTTCATAGAAATTGCTTGCTCTCCCCAGTCCCAGTTCTGGGGATGTCCAAAGGCAGAAACTGGGAAGAATGGTCTCTAGTTTGCTCAAGAGAGAAACATTTATCTTCAAAATGGCAATTTCTTAGGAAAATGTTTATAAACAGTGTAAGTGTTTTGTTTTGGTTTACTTGGTTATTTTGCCCTGCAGTGTGTTTAATTTTGTTAAAAGCAGCCTAATGGGCTGTAAGAAAATGAAAATGTGCAATTGCAGAGCAGCTAATCAGGCTCCATCACAGTGACACTGACTTCAAGTCAGGCAGAGTAGGGCTGTGTTCCTTTCTTTTATGGCATTTGTCACACCTGTCTGTCTCCAGACACTTACTAGAGATTCATCTATGACTCTTACCACTGTCTCAGATTATCTTATAGAAAGAAGGTTCATGTTGCAGGCCTCAACTCGTATTAATTCTTCAGCAAGCATTTCTTCAGGTACTGTGACCATTGTTAGGCAAGTATTTACCAACTCCTATGTAATTACTCTGTGTATATTTAATCTTGCTGCAGTTGCAGACTGAACAGGAAAGAGAAGTCAGTGAGACATCAAAATTTCTATTGTAAGTTGTGTAAGCAATTTAAACAGCATTAGAAAAAATAACAAAAAAAAAAAAGAAATAAAGAAGTATTTGTGTTATAATGTCTGTGCAGCAGTACCTACACAAAAGACAGAGAAAAGCACAGCATATGACTGCATTTCTTGTATGACTATGTGTGTACGTAACCTGTAATTACCACAATGTGATTTTTTAAAAGTTACTTTTAGAAATGCAATCTCAAGACCTCTGTCTTGAATTTTATATTCCTTTCTAAAGCCAAAATATTTTTATTCTAAAACTTGTTCCTCAGTGCAGAACTTGTTTATAGAAAAGAGTTAGATTTTAAACAGTTTTGATTTACTTTGCCTGTAAGTTGTCACACAAATATGACAGAAACACATTTTCTCTATTACATTCCCTCTGCTTTATAATTCGAGATAAAATCTAGTTAGTGGGGCAGGAATTTCCTTCATAGGCAAAAGGGATTTAAGGAAAATCTCCGGCTTTATTGTGACAGTTTGCTCACAGCTGGACTGGCAGTGGGACGAGCAGCTGTGCCAGCCAGCACAGTCTTCGCTGTTCCTCTTGGGGTGAACTTGCACTTCTGAGGGCAGCTCTTGTGTTCTGTCCTGTGAGAGGAGTCTGACTCAAAGGTTGTAGTCATAGCTTGGTACCTCCTGCATGTTGCTTAATGGATGGAGGTTTTTGTTTTGTGTCTGGTGATTCTGACAGCACCAATAGATACATGATGTATTTTTTGCTCTTTTAAGAGGCCGTATTTTATAGGAATGTAGGAAGTGGTGGTGGAAGCAGTGATCAGTTTTTTTAAAAAGTATTTGAATGCCATTTTTTGAATGAAATATTGCTGATCCAGTACAGTAATTGATAGATGTGCCAACACCTGTCAGGAAATTGCAGCTGTATGGAATGATGGCCTGGGAAATATGTCAGAGATGTCATTGGGTCTATAAATACGCCAAGTGGATAAATATAAAGGAAATATAGGAATGATTGAAGCTGAAAGATAGTGTTTGTGCAAGACTGAATGGGTTTGAGTTGGTGCAGTATGAATTTAGACTGAAAACCAAAGGACAATTCCTACACATTAGGAAAAGCAGGTTCTGCACCTTGGAGCTTAAGATGGGGTTAAGACCTCATCTGGGCAGTATAATATGATGGTGCAGGTAGCTCAAATGAGCTGCCTTTTGCCTTCTGCAGTTGCTGGATCTCCAAAGAAATTTCCTCCCTGAGAGTACAGACTCCAGCTGTTGGTGCCCTGCGAGCTTTCTGCTAATGCAGCTCTTTGGCAAGAGTAGGAGTAGACATCTCAGCAAAATGGATATTTTGGAGCAAATGTAGGTGTCTGAAAGCTGACCTGAAGTTCCTGGCAGGGGCAGGAACAGCAATGTCAGGGAAGAACCAGCTGCAAGAGCACGAGGTGTTCCTAGACTCTGATAATTCATGCATGGCTGTTCTTCTGTGCATCAATAGCTACGTGCAGGTGTTCCTGCTTCAGCCTGGCTGAATGTGTGAATGTGAGGCTTGGTGCAGGAATCACTTGTCCCCACAATCTAGATGTTGCCCCAAAGAAATAAAATTTTCAAGAGCACTTAAGAGGTATGAATCTAAGATGACTGGTTTCCAGTTTGAAAGTGACTTTAACTTTGTTTTACAAATGTAAAGGTGTTGAGATCTTTTACAAAGGTATTTAGATGCCTAAGTGTTTGTTTTTTGGTGGGTTTTTTTGTTTGTTTGTTGGTTTGGTTTGGGTTTTTGGTTTTGTTTTTTTTTTGTTTGTTTGTTTTTGTTTTGTTTTGTTTTGTTTTTATCATGTGTAAGCTCTCTTAACTGTTTTATTTAAGGGAAGAAAATCTCTAATCCTCAATGGGAAGGGCATTTGGCAAGTGAAAAATAGAGACAGCTGGTTTTTCACCTTAAAATATTCTTGAAAGTTGGATACATGCAGTGCACAGCTGCAGAATAAAGGAGGGGACAGCAGTTTGCAGTGGACAACTGTTTTCCTTTGAGGGAACAGTGCTGCTGCACAAGCTCCTGCATTCTTCACAAAACATGTCTGGAGAAAAAAAAAAACACCTTTATTTTTATCTGCATACTAGGTAGAGGTAATGGTTGTGTAGCAAAGTAGGAAGTACTCTTTCATTGATGTCAGGGTATTTACTGATCCTTTATAAAGCTACTCAGAAATGTAAATAACTGTTTCTGCTGCTGCTGTTGCCAGCTTAAGCAGCAGCACAGTCCCTTGTTTCACACAGATTTCAGACCATATTTGAATTAATGGGCTGAGGAAGCAGCAGGATGAGATTGTTATTCTGCACAGCATTCTAGGGAAAAGGACTGCTTCTGGTAAATGTGATGAGTGGAACAGCTGACTGGGAAGATCTGCAGCCAGAGTCCCACAAAATACAGATAATAATTTGCCAGAGCTTTGCAGCTCCTTGGAAAAATGACATTTCTCTTTCTTTAAATATTCTGGAGAAGAGAAGATTTGGATCAATAAAATAATCCAGAGTGCTGTTTTCTGACCTGGCCATGTTCTAAAGCAAAAGTACCTTGGCAGTCTGGTTAATGAATTTGGTAAAAATGGTGCAGGTGGAATTTATTCACTGAACACCAGCCTTAGGCTGCCTGGCATCATCTCCATGCCAGCGTAAGGGAACTTGTCTTTCTTAGTGGTCATAACACCTTCACAGCCCCTTCACAACCCTACCACCAATGTAACAGTAAAATAGATGTATAGCTAGAGAAAAATGAATTGATAGTGGGACTTCCCGATTTTGAAGCCATATACTGGGAAAATAAAATAAAATAAAATAATAAATAAAATAAAAGTAGTGATGATACTCAGTTCAGCACACTCAGCTTCCCAAAGCCTGCTGTGAAATCATAGTTTTCGTCTCAAGTCAGCAGCAATTCTGCTTCAGTGGGGTTTAGAGCAGAGACTGGAAAATTGTGCTGCTAAACTTCGGCACCTTTTCACCATCTCTTCGGTTAAATATTCCTACTGATCTTGCTCGCTACCTGAAATTCCAACCCTCAAGTATAAGTCACAGCAGAATTGTGTCTTTGTCTCTTTTCCCTTCACTATATTGAGCTTTGTGAGCATGTTACAGTCTGTTTCATAACTTTATGACTATTTCCTCTGTAATAATGCCATTGCAAAAAAAAAAATGGAATTTTTCATTGAGGGGTTCCTGCACAGCAGCCATGGTCTTGTCAATTGTGAGGTCACTTGCCAGTTTTTGCCTCAATTTAGCAGGCCTCAATTTGGCAGATAAACATGGAAGTCCATTTAACCCACTTTATTGGCAATGTAACTGTATTCCTAAATGAATGAATTCACAATGCAGTTTCATCTAACAGAAATAAAAATGTCCATAGGTAGCAGGATTTCTTGTTTTCCTTCTGAAATGCTGATTTATTATGTATTTCTCTTGTAATTTGAAAGCTTTTGGGTCCCCTACACCTTTGGTTTTCTGACTTGCTAAGAAGACCTTTCAATACAGTGTCCTGTGTTTCTGCTTGTAGAAATAGCTTGTAGTGTTTTCTAGAGATTTTATTGGAATTTACATGTGAGATGCAATAATTCTTACTTTGTGATCATACACGTGTAATTTCTCAGAGTTGGACATTTTAAGGGGAAATCCTATTTCATGTGAGTAGCATGTTATCCAAAATCCGTTGTAAGTTGAAGCTGTTGCAGTGTTCACTCATTTTCCTCTTGTACAGACATTGGCTCAAAATTCCTTCACCTCTCATGTGAAAGTGATTTCTGTACTCCTAGTTCTACCAATGATAAGGAAAATAAGAAAACCCAGATGTTTTCTATATTGGTTTGTATTTACTTTTTAGCAATACAGATGCTTTGGACAGCACAGGGACAGACAGTTGATGTATTTCAGCCGTGCTGGGGATTTCTCTGCCCTCTGAGGTGTGTGTGCACCCATGGTTGCCCTGCTCTGGGCCAGTTCTCACAGAGCACACAGTGCCTGCCCTGTTGCTCCCTCACCCACTTGAACAGCTTAAGAGTTGCTCTAAGTGTGAAGGAAGGTGTGGAGGTGGAGCCAGACATGTAAAAGGAGAGCTCTTCTTACCACATTGGTGGTTTATAAAAGTTGAATACTCCAAAGAGGAGTTAAAATTGTGACTTCAGATCACAGCTTTCCTCTGAGCAAAGTCCTACTGATTTGAAACAAACCATACAAAAAAAAAACCAAACCAAAACAAACAAACAAAATTCTACGAATCTAAGCAGATTAAAACATTATTTTATTTTATTTTCATTTTCTAGACTATCCTACAAAACTAATTTTCTTGCTGACACATCTAGTTTGTTGTAGTGGAAAAGAATACAGACCTTCCTTTTGCCCTGTTTTTGTTTGTCAAAATAATTTATGCCCTAATAGTAAGGTCTTATAAAGGAAACATTGTATTCTTCAATACTGTTAAGATCTAATTCAAAGTAAGATAAAGTGTCTCAAACCTGGAAGGGAAAAGATCTTTGATGGGGGAATGTTCTCTGAGATTTATTGGGAACTATTAAATTCTTTGAGGTGCCTTAAAATTTGTGGAATGGAGATGAAACAAGAAGAAAGAAAACAAGTGCTCTTTGATCATCTGAAGCACAGGTTTTACTGAGGAATCTCATGGTTGACAGCCCATAGTAGCTCTTTCAGTCTTCTGTGAAGTCATAAGTTGCCCGTTCCTCTAAGCCCCTTTGCCTAGATTTAAATAATGATTTGTGTTTATGAAGGTCATAGGATGAACTTTTCCCCTTTTTGCTCCTTGATTGTCCCATGCTGTTCTGTGTGTGGGGTGCTGCAGTAGTGGTGAGCTGGCCCAAGGGCTGCAGGCATCAGCATGAGGCACCATCCTGGTGGTTCTGGTTTGCATCTGGTCTGTGTACAGGCAATTCGTCTGTTTGAATGGCTCTGAGAGAGCAGTTACACTCCATGAGTTTAACATTTCTACATATGGGGCCCTTTGGCACCATTCTCACGTTACATTCCTAACAATTAATTGCGGTGCATCACCATATACAAGTAGGGACAAACAGCAGCTTTCATTTTGCTGCTCTCGTTGTAGGTGATTCTGGGTTGTGTGCACATCATAGGCTTTTGTTCCAATATGCTATTTTTTATTGCTGATGATAGTTGATAATGATTCTTTTTTATCACAGCCCTGTCTGCTTTAAATCTCATGGATGAGTCATATGGTTCATCCCCAACAATAGCAATTTCAGACCACCTTTGTTATGGGTATTTATAGTAGTTCTAATGTTCTAATGTATTCGTGGTAGTAAAGGATTTGAACCCTTAACAGTGTTCAAACACATAAGCAGTTCAGTAATTTTCCCACTTCCTACATATCTGAAGTCATAAATTCATGGCTTGCATCTAAAATTACACAAGATGCTCAGACTCTAAGGAAGATCATTTCTTGCCATTCATTTCGGTGCTACTTGGTTATTTACATTATTAGCTAGTGACTTCTAAGCAGAATATATTTTCATAAGCCAGGCAGGATAGGCATGGCAAAAAGCCATGATTGCATTTGCATGACTGCATGGTATGGGGCATTATTTGTTACACTGTCTGTGGGGTCACACCTTGGTCTGATGCTATCAGGATGTGTGTGCCAACACCCATGGTCAAATAGAAGTGGCACCATTTGAAATGTTACAGCTCCAGGTAAGAGAGACATTTCCTTAGTGCCTTGATACCTCAGCTCTGTGGCTTTCATATCTCAACAAATAACTTGTCTCAATATCTCACTTGAAAAGTCTGGCGTTTCCAACACAGTGCTCTGTGCGCCGCAGAGCTTCATCCACGTCACAGTGCTTCCCCGTCACACCTGCCTTGGTATTGATTAGCTTGAACAAATCATCCACAGATGTCAAGAAAACATTTTAGCTTAGAGGGAAGCAGAGCCCTTCTGCTCCCTTCTTCCGACTGGGTTTTGATGTCATAAACAAGCTGACAATTGCCAGTGTATTTCCATCAGGACAGCTCATAGAGTGCACTAACCTCAAAGTACTGAGTTTGACAAAGGTATCTGGTAGGTCAGTTGAGAGAGCACTCAGATTTGAGTACTGAACTGGTCTGTCCTTCAAGGAGCCCTTTTATGAATCTGAAAACATTATATGGCAAAATATTCACCTCAGGTGTCTGTTTTTACTCACCAGCTTCAAATAAAATGTTTCCATGGAATCACAAAATGTCTCAGCAGAAATTTTCCAGTTAACAAAAAGAAACAAAAAAAAACTAGTTTCTCTAAGCACTTATACATACCTGAACTTTTGTCCCTGTAATATTTAACACCATATAGAGCATAAATGCAGAGCAAGCTGTGCTGTGTATGTACATAGCTTGCACACTCTGACAGCAAGCAAACATGCAGCAGCTTTTCAAAAGAAACCACAATGCTATAGTTGAGTTATAAAATTATTAGAGGGGCTTAGCATTGAAAAATAGGAGACATGTGCCTAGGTTCAGTTCCCTGCTATACATTTTGCAGGCATGGGAGAATTGTACAGTAATGGGAGTGTTTTTGTGACCTGTCATTCTGTATTTCCTCCCTTGAATCAGAAGAGGTGTTGGACAAAGGCTGTGTTTTCTGATAAAGTTCATTGCAATTGTCTTTAAAGCTTTCAAGTACGTATGCCTGTGAAATTGAAAGAAGTGATGCTGCTCTTCTTCGTCACCACATAGGGCAAATCTACGTAGCTGAGAACAAGCTCTTTTAAATCAAACCCTTTTAAGCACCCCACACTTGTGGATTGCTTATCTGCGGCTGGATCTGAGACATAAAGACACTTCCATGCCTGGTTTCCTAGAGAAAGAACTCAGTAAAATTTGGAAGAGCATTGGAAATCTTGGTGTTAAACTTGTGATGGTTCAGGAAGATGGCTTGAAAGACTCCCAACATACAGAAGTACTTCCCCATAAGACAGCAAATTTGATAAGAAATTGATGAAATTATGATGAAAACTTTATGTTCTTGTTTTGTCTTCTGAGCCAGTAACACAGAACTTCTGGAAATGAGGCTCAGTAATGCAGCCACTTACACCAGGTGTGAAAAACCTGCACAGAGTAACTGGAGTAAGTTTAAGTAATTCTCTTTCTACATCCTAAGTTATTTAAAATGAAGCAACCTAAGAAAGTGTACAGCAAATATAGTTTTTATTGTTAAAATTGGATCCCTAAAGAAAAGTAGATTCCCAAATCAACAGATAAAAAACAGCATCTTTCTGAAAGGTCTGAGCCCTACATCTCTGAGTCTCTCAAGTTCTTTGCTGCAAAACTCAGTCCAGCTATCCAGGCAACAAAGTATGGATATCAATAACCTTGCCAACTTTCTTGTCATTGGAGATGTGCAGTGCACAGCTTTTAAAACCTTCAGTTAATATTGTAAAATCTTGGTGTAAATACCTGCACTCTGCTTCTGTCTGTTTGTTTTTTGACTGCAGTAGGACTAAATTACTTGAAACATTAGGGAATAAAGCTGTGGGGTTTTTTTCACAAAATTATGTACATTCCTTACCCTGAAGTTGAAGAAAGTAATTCGTTTTAAGAAATAGACAAAAACCTACAAAATTTTCTATGCCTTTGGAGAGCAGTAAACGGGATTGCATCTGAAACATTTTCTTGTAGTAGGCAAGTGAAGGACAGCTTAATGATCTGTGGAAGGAATAAAGTAACATTTAGTGTGAAAAATGTTTATTAAATGTCATACGTTCATAAGATGAGGGAGCTATTAGCAATTCATGTAATGTTTCTGTGAGGCTGGTTATATTTTACAGACCCATATTACCAAACACCCGTTTGGAAATAATGGTGTGAAAATCCCTATAGCAATTTCCAAGAATTTCATAGGCTTATGCCACCTTAACAGACATTTTGTGTCACTTATTTAACCAGAACAGGATTGTTTTGCCCACAGAATACTGCAGTCAAGTGAAATCTTTTACATCTATGAGAAGATAAATAATGTAATTCATCCACATGGTTCCAAAAACTTTCCAGATCACGCGTTTGGGAAGTAATGAACGTGCTTTTGGGTTTTGCCAGTAAATATGGCAAACACTCCCTCTTCTATTTAGCTTTATGAGACCTTGTTAAAACATAGCTGGGAAAGGACCAGTTTTGCCAGTGCAGAGGTTGGCATTTCCAAAGGACTCTGCATCACTAATCATGCCAGTTGCTATTGAAATCCAGTGGAAGTGCTTAACGACTGAGAACACATAAGCTCAACGTAGATAAATGCACTTAAACCCATTTGCCAGCATTCCTGCAGGTAAAGGCAGGTCCATCTGCAGAGGCAGAGTGATGCCACTGTGCAGACCTGGAGCAAGCTTGAGAGGCTGGACCAGGATTTCATGCAGGACAAGTCTGGGCTCTGCAGGAGCTGTTGTGTTAATGAAATGATACAGATGGATAGAAGAATATATTTCTCCATAGCCCAGTTCTCCCAGTGGTTCCTCAGCTGTGACAGTGCTGCAATCACCTACTATGCAGTTGAGACTGTGGGAGAAATGCAGTCATTGTCATATCTGCTGTGGAAGCCCAGGAAAAGAATTCAAAACTGTAGAAGTAGGTCACATAGCTACATCAGTGTTTTGTTTTTGCAAAGTCCTTAGCACATTCAGAAAACCTGGTATGTGGGGTTGGTCTCTTAGATGGGAATATAAAATGAGTGTGGTGTGTGGAGCCAGGAAAGGCAGGGGTGGGAAAAAAAACTTTACTTGAGATGAGAGGCTTTGGTAAGGAACAGGAACATAAAAGAAAAATCACAGTTTTTGCAATTACAATGCTAGCACAGGTTTACTGGTCTGTCAAAACTGCATAATATCAGAAAAACCTCCATTTTTCTGGGAATATTTATCAAACTCATTGGTTATAGTAGCTAATGCTGATGTCAGTAATCAAGTAACCAGACTGTAATGTGCAATGTTTACTGCAGGCTCGTTGTGCTAGGGGAGGTTGATCTGACAGTGATCACAAAGTTTATCATTTCCAACATACATTTAGAGCAAGCCTCATAAATAACCTTGTCACCATCAGCTATGGGGTCTATCAGGCAGCTTCATTTACATTTGATGTAGTAACTTTTCATAGAAACAGGATTACATTTTTAGCAAATAAAATAAGAAGGCATCTCCCAGTTGTCTGAGTGGAGGCAAAGTGTTTTGTGTGGACATCCTGTTTACCTGCTGGTACTCTGGGATGAATAAAAGTCCTTGTATGTGTTGAACACTTGTGTTGATTTATGAATGCTAAGAAAATCAGTAAAAATATGTCTCCATATAGCAGAAGCATTTAATATCTACCTGCTTTCTCATCTCATTGCTGAAAACAATGGGTTGTTCAGAGAAAAATAGAACTGCTGCATTTGTCTGACACCTGGTGATAAACATTTTGGCCTGAATCTGATAAAGCTCTTAAATATATTCTGAAGGTGTTTAATAAGCTTAAAAATATAGTATCAGTAGGCTACTCACTGATTTGAAATTAGACATGTTTATTTCCTCTGGTGAATTTATAGCTATAGTAGTAAAAATTAATCAGTACTGATTTACAGTATTCTGGCTATGAGTAAAGATTGCTTATGTTGCTTGGTGAGACTAAGTTCTTTCCAATTAATATCCAACATAGTGCCTCAAAGAGAAGTAGCTTAGTTTATTAGCTGCAGACATAATTTAAGATCTTAAAAATGAATAGAAAAGAGACGGGCTTAATCCTCTGAGTCTGAATGCTGCAGGGAAGGTAAATAGTTGAAATTTCCAAGTTGTCTTGAACCTGAACATGGGAGCATTGCTATTATTTATTTGCAGAAGCTAGAAACAATCTTTCCACTTTTGCAATGAAAATCTCAGCCACGGGCTTTAGTCATTCAAAGGAAAAGAAAATCAATAGTTTATTCCATTATTCAGCACTGTGTATAATTTATATAACAAGAGGTTTTGATGGATGTTTTTCAAGTTTTCTTTTGTTATGGAATTGACAGTGGGTGAGGGGATCCTGTCCTTAGGCTGTGTTACAATCTTTCCACAGCCACACAAATACTCACAGCAAGCTAGAGTTTTTCCCTCCTTTTTTCTTTTTTTTTTCTTTCCTTTACAAATAAATGGATAAAACAATTAACCTTTACATTTTGTCTTCAATATTTACTTTTGCACATTAAGGACTTCAATTTGGTCTAAAGTAAAATTAACTGCGTCTATGCAAATTGGGAGTGTAAATGTTCTTTATTTGTTTACATTGAGAATATAGCAGATTGTGAATTTCTTTTACAGCTTTATGGTTGTCTTTCTTTCTAAGTGTTTATAATTTCTTTAACTGTGATTTATAATTTCATCAAAAACACACCAAGTATCTTGAAAGGGGTGTGTGAATGTATGATTTTCATTATTGTGTCTAAACATAGATGGGCAAATTACCAAAACATTCTGTATACTTACTATTAGACCAGTTGACATGTAGTGAACAGCCTACCTGTTGCCGAGGAAATTTTTAATCTGGAAACATTTTAGTAGTCTTCTTTATCAGAGAGGGTAAAAGGAAGGTCCAGGTATTAGCTAATTCAAGACCATTCTCAGGATTTAGTTTGATCTATTTTTAAATGTCTCAGAGAGGTAATTTTCTGTCATGTGTTTCGGTGAAGATTTTTAAAAAAATCAGTAGTTGAACTATTTTGATTTTATGTCTCTGATTGCCTTGAACAGTCTCAATCAGTTTTCCAACCCCACCAAACATTTTGAAGAGTACTTCCACAAATTACTAGAATTTCTCTAAAGCAAACGGCAAAATCAAATTTTGTGCTATTTAATAATAGAGATTTTTAAAATACATTATTACATGCTGTTGCTTTTTCTTTTTGATATTAAAAAAAATCCCAACAAAACAACCAAGCCCTGAGAGCATTGGTCAGTTTGCTCATGAGGAGAGAAGATAGACACAATGAACCCTTCCCACTGAACAGACAAATCCCTTGTCCTGTTACTCTGTGTTCTCACATGCAAAATCAAGCACCAAAAATAATATGCTTCGAAGAAATCCTATAGTTTCATATATATATATATATATATAAATATGTATATATCTGTAACTGATTGTGGTTTTCACTTCATTAGATATACAAATAGGCTGATAACCATGTGCTGCAAAACATAAAGCACAATGGATAAGAGAGCAGCAGTTTGTATCTTTAGGTGGTATCCTAATCTAGCTGCTTTATGAATGGAAGGATTTTCCTTTATTTCAGACCAACTTTTATTGGTCTAATACTTAAAAGTTAAACTTAGTCCTGTTCCTTCCAGACAGATTATCTGTTTAGAGTACTTGAGCTGTCCCAAGGTAGCTCCCTGCATATTATCATGTTGCATTTTGTGTTCAAAGCAATCATCTACCAAGGACAATTTAACAACTCTTACGAGTTCATTGGAAGCGATAAATTTCATTTGCCGAGGAAAATACTTTGCTGTTGCTCTCATTTCCTAAAGCTATCTTCATGCCAAAGTCAGCTTGTCCTTAGAAAAGATTAAAATGTCTGTAGAGGTTTACAATGGGTACTTTAATGTCCGAGATTTTTTAGTTAGATTTTCATGTTGAGTTTATATTTCAGTTCATAGTGTTAATATGATTAAGAAAAAAAGCTGCAGCAAACCACAATCCAGACACAAGGCAGTATGTTGTTTTGTGGAGCACTAATAAATTAATCCATTAGCGACTACAAATTTATTTTCTCTTGTCCTTCTTATCGAGTATTCACAGGTGTGTATGTATTTAGACAGTATAAATTAAAAAGGGGCTTTAATACTAGCAACACATTGCCACAGTGCAAGGACCATAAGGAACAGTATTTTTCCCACATCAACATGAAAACGGAGAAATACTGATAAAATAAAAAATAAAAGTGAGTAATCTTCCTATCTGAGAAATATATTAGTTTCAAAGAACATGGCAATACCAGAAAGAAAGGAGAAACCACAATAACAAAAGTAAAATACAGTCGCATTATTTGGTTCATGACCCCATCTTGTGGAGCAGCACCCACGCTTCAGCACATTTATAGCTCTCATATGCATTTTTTTTTTTTTAACTGAGTCCATTTCTTGATGCTGAATTACTTGGCATTGCACTTGCTGTGTCCAGGGAAGTGCTCTGCAGGCAATTCATCACTTGTACACCACGGCTGTACAGCAATAGAACAGTCCTTTGTCACACCATGGATTGCCAGGGTCAATACTTCACATTTTCGTGTTTGGTTCAGCCTCAGGTCACCACCACAGCTCACATCCCCTGCCACCCCTGCTGGTTATTTCCTTCTGCCATTAGTCTCTCACATGGACCTGCTGGGAGAGTTTCTTGCTGTTGTTCAGAGGGGACAAACCCATCTCCAAAGCTGGAGCTTGCAGAGTGGCTGATTTGCACCACAGCAGTGCAAGTGAGAGCATTTGCCGGGCTGATGCCTGATCACCAAGGGGCAGCCCAGTGATGGTCATAACCAGTGCCAGCATGTGCTACTTCTGCCTGGGTTACCATTTCCTTTTTTTCTATTCCCAAATAGCTGCTTACAGAGCTTGTTGAACTTCCCTTAATGATTGGCAGCTTGGATATTTTACTGTAAAGGTTTATCCTTCTGGACATCCTTTTATTGTAATCTGGGGAAATCAGCTATGTCAACAATATGTATTATGCTGGTTGCTGAAGTTGTTTTCCAGCCACATCAGATATTTAAAAGAAATCACCTGATATGTTTCCACCCTCTCCAGCTAAACATGTTTCCCAGGAAGGCTCCATATATCCTTGATTCTCACTTAATGTATATGCCACTCAGATATGAACTGAAGTGGGTTTTTTTCATCTTTTTAAAAGAATGGCGTATTTGTATCCACTTGTTGAGGAAGTGGTTTTTAACCATGTTGGTGAACTCAAAGGGAGATTTGCAGGTTGCAAATGGAAAACATGTAGAGAAGGTACATAGCCAAGTTAGGGAAGGAGGGTTGTTTTTTTCCAGCTGTTCTACATAGACTTGAACAGATGATACTATATGATCTTCCTCTGTGTGTCAATATCTTTAGTTCCTTGGAGACCAGATTATGGGGCTTTGATCTCTGCTATCATTTTTTAAAGTAAGGAATTTTCAGCTGCATTTTGATCTGATTTATGGAAGGATGCAAAGGTGTGAATTGCATGTAGATAACATTTGCAGATTTCATAGGTACGGAAAATTAGACGGGGAAAAAAGCTACAAATCTCTGTAAATATAGTAGGTTTGATGCACTTTTGATATATCTGATCTCATGCTTTTATAAAAATTACATTCTCATGAAAATTTACATTCCTGTCAAATGTACTAGGGATGTTTGTACATGATATTTGTACGTCAATGCAAGAATACAGATTAGAAGATCGTTATGTGGAATGCATATATGTATGATTTTGAGTAACGTGTTTTCAAAAGGATTCATTTGTCACTAAACTTGCATAATGTGCCTTCCCTACGTGCTAATAAGGTATTTTTACCATATACCATCATCTTGTGTTCTTTGTTTTCGAAGTGCATTTTGTGCCTTCTGCATGAAAATAAAACGTGGAGTTTAGCAGCTGTTCCATAGATTTGTATGCTAAGTGAACTGAGCAAGGTGATGTTCAATGCCTTCTCCTGGGTGGATTGAAAGGGTGCAAAAGGTTAAGAATTCCCAGCATTTTCAACAGAAACCCAAATATTCCGTGATCTCATCAGAGGTACCAGAGTTGGCAATAAAATGAAGTGTTTAAACTAACTGTTGGGTTATGTTGGAAAATCTTTTAGCTTTGCTATGTAGTTCTTAGAAGACTCTAATTTGTTGTGTAAATAAAGAGCCCTGAAATGTTTAGAGGTCCATGTGGTAATTCAGTCAATATTCTAAAAGCGTTAAAAATTTTTGCTTCACTTGGAGATGTCTTGAAATTATTGCATCCTGTCTGTCTGATGGCCAAGCTGGGAACATGCCTTCTCTTTCCTGCCATCAGAATTTCTGTTGTGCAGCAGAGACCAGACAGGAGTCACGTTGGGTGCAGCAGTGGCTGTGGTGTGAGCTGCCAGACTCAGTTGAAAGCCTTCTGTTCATCTCTTTGGGTTTTGGTCCCTGTCAGAGAAAATGGAAGAAAAAGCCTTGTCTAACTGAGGACAGTGTTAGCATGTTGTGAGAGGAGTTTCAGGAGGATGGGAAAATGAAATCCCTTTAGGCAGCTGGCTTGAACATAAAGTCAAATGTAAGGGGATTCATGTCCCTAAGTACATGTCCCCTCAGCTGAGTGCCCTAAATTCCCACCTTAGGATTGCCCTTGAGGGGCAGGGTTGTGCCTTTGTTTTGGACCTGTACCCACACAGTGGGCCCTGACCCCACACTGTTCTGCAGCCATATCAAGGTTAATTTATATTTTACTCTCTTTCTAACATTTCTGTCTCTTCTCTCTTTTTTCTTTTACATGCTTTCATGAGTATAGCAGACCATTTAGGAATTGAATTCATGGGTAAGTTTTTTAACTTCTCTTCCTTCCAATTGCTCATATTTGTCTTGGTTCCTTAGTCCAAAGAACGTGGAAGTTAATGGGAAGACTCCCATGACCTCCACCACTGGGTTTTGGATTGGGTTCCTTTTATACTTACCAATTACATTTGAAATTATATGAAGGTTGAATTTTTTTCTTGTCCACTTCTATGGAGCTTAAAACCTACGTAATGATGTTTTAATATTTCATTGGTATTTAATGAAACATAACATAAAGGTTATGTGACCATATCATCTTGAGGAATAGTATTTTATATGTGATTTTAAGGTAGAGTTACTAACTTTTTTATGTAAAGTGAATTTTAAATCAGATTTTTTTCCTTTGTTAAGAATTTGCTGGTAATTACAATATTAAATTTCACTAGGCTTAATAAGAAACATCTTATTAAAGATAATTCAAATCAGAGAAATACTTTTAAGTAAAGAGTCGAAGATCCATCATTCTGTGAAAAAAAACTTAAATTGGTTAGGAAAAAGCTAAAACAGGAGTGAATAATTGCTTCTTACAATTCTGGAAAGGAAAAGATGATGTTCTGTTGGCTCAGCTGCAGCTCTGTGATGTGTGCATAGCCTCAGGGAATGACAGGCTTAACAGATCACCACTCAGCTGGTGATCTTCAGCCTTGAGGAAGCTGAGATCCATCCTTAACAGAGTTAGTGGTCTTTTGTGCAAGAACAGCTTGCATAAACCTTTAAATATGACCAAAAACACTATAATAAAAAGCTTGTGGATTCCTATTGAAGTCACAAAACAATTACTTTTAATATGCTCTTTCCCTATGTTAAGTTTTACTTGATTTTTTTTAGATTTTAGAAATAAGAGCCTTATAACCTATCAATTTTAAGTGCCACTGTGGGGATTCTGTTGACCAATTAAGTAAATTGTCAAGAAACCAGTATTTGATGCATATTAACTGCATGGCAGGCTGCAGTGACAAGAGGATAGCTAGCAGGTTCAGGGATTTTCTCCTGCTGCTTTTGGATTTGTGCCATACCTAGAGCACTGTTCTCTCTAGAGAACTGGTTTGTGAGGTCCAGAAGTTTTGTGTTTCACTTCACTTTATATGAGGCTTTAAAAGTGGCAGTGGAATGGATGCAAGTGTCTTCACAGCTGGGAACTGGTTACTTGAAAGGCTCTGCATATGTCCTGCTTTTCCTGCTTAACTTAAATTGTGAGCAGCAGTCTTGAGGCATGCAAGTTGAAGGACAAGCATATGAAAGAGGATAAGGAATACAGATATATGGGATGCTTTGAGTGAACCTTTCTGTAAGAAGTGGGAAAGCCTTACCCAAGAGGCAAAGCTGAATTATTTTGATTTTATTTTGAGATGTTCAGTTTCCTCTCTTTTTTAAAGACATCTCTTTAAGGCAAGAACGAAAGCCAATCCCTGAAATCTTGGCTCAGAGTAGTCCTCTCATATGGGTAGCTCTCAGATTTTTTTATTTAATATTGGAACAGATCCTGATGGCATAAAAATTAATGAAATCTTGTGTCTCAAGCCTGAAAATATTATGACAGCAGCCTAAAATGAGGCTTTGAAGTTGTTTCCTGTGGGCTACAAAAAAGCAAGTTCTGGAATCTTACGCAAAAGTGAAATGCTTGTGCTTCTGAAATCCTACTCTAGTCTTCGTGAAGATTTATTTAGGAAATGTAAGCATGCATGGAATCATTGCTGTACATGTAGCAAAGTAGAAATCCCCATCCTGTGCACAGAGAGTGCAGGTGACAATATGCTCATCAAATTAGGGACACTCCTGTAAAGCCTCCACAATGAGATTATTTCTGTACTCTAGGAAATAATGGCAATTAGTGCAAAGAATGTTTTCTAGCTAGAAAAAACAACACTGTAGAGATGATGCTGAACTTAGCTTTGTTTGTACATAATCCAGATAATGCTCTTTTTAATGTTTTCATTGCATTTGTGGGCTCAGTTGCCTTAGAAATTCCATTTTCATCATTGTCTTCAGAAATTTTGTTTGAAAACCATGTAACTTGGATTGCCAGGGCCAGCTGAATTCCTTCCACAGTAGACAAAGCTGAAACCTCATGTCAGTGGGAACATATGTCTGTTGAGGTGTCCAGGGGAACAGATGAAATGTTCACTGAAACCACACACCTGCTTTGGTGTACATTTGCCAAGGAAGGTAGATAAGTGTAGTCATTTCTTTTTTTTTTTTTTTTTTTTTTTTTTTTTTTTTTTTTTTTTTTTTTGCTAGACTCTCAAGGATCAGTGAAATGTATATACATAGCTAGTCCTTTTAAAGTCCTGTTAGGGAACTGTGGTCCATAAATTTGTGTGTCCTGTTGTGAACCAATTGGTACTGTTTTCCCCCACAAGCTCTTGTGGCAGCCCATTCCAGTGCTCAGTGGAGGCAGTGTCTGCTGCTTTTCCATTACCTGTTGAAATCTCCTTCCTGCTGGACCCTTCTCTCACAAACAGTGCTTTGGGAACAAGAATCATGCATTCAGTTTATGTACCACACTGAATTTTGTGTTAACCTTGCTCATGGTCTCACACCCCCTTTCCTCTCTGGGTGGTGTCAGGTTTGTGTTCTGTACAATATTCAATATTGTGCACTCCAAAACTTGAACAGCTGTTACTCGAATATTGCTGCTGATTTACACTGTCTGTTTCTTTGTATGGATAGCAGAGACAAAGGCAGGCATATTGATGTGGCACATCTGTTTTAAAATGTTTCAAATGTAGCAATATACATGTGATTCTGATGTGTTTGTGTGCAGCACCTCCTGAATTAAAAGAAAGCCAAGTAACCTGGTCAAGGGGCACTATGTCCTTAAAACTGTGGACTGAAGCATTGTCATCAGTGGTCCAGCTTTATGAAACTTCTGGTGATAAGGAAATGGTTTATACTTTCTAGTACATCAAGTCAAAAAAGGAAAAATCTGGTGTCTGATTGTCACTTGATTCAATATCCATCTCTGATGCAATCTCCTGGACAGGCTTTGGGCAAGGTCTTCTGATCTGTCTGTGCTTCAGATTCTCATTTGCAGAAAGTTTTTTTCAGGCTTTCTGAATTTAGATTCCTCAGCTCTCTGGGAGATATCTTTGAGTACCACAGAAATGGTATGCCTTCCTTGCAAGGGGCTGCAGACTTGGCTGTGTGCTCTCCTCTCCTTGTATGGGAGCAAAGCGGTGTGAGGAAAGCACGGTGCAGCTCACCTGGTCTGCTTTGGTGCCCAGTGTTTCACCAGTGAGGATGCGTGCAATTTTATTCACATTTCCAACACAAAAGTGAGGAAAAGTTGTCACCAGGTTCCTACAAACTGGAAATACACGAGCTGTATTAACAATTCCGTGCCAATGATAAGCAGGGTGGTGCTTGGTAATGCGTATGTGAGCAAGAGAGATTGTTAAAAAAAAAAAAAAAAAAGGCAGCTTTTATACAATGAAACAACTAAGTGGTATATCATTAGCATTAGAGAGCATGGGGATACATCTACAGTTTATAATCGTTTTTTGACCTAAGTGGTTAACTGCACTTCAGGGCTGAATGGTTTACTTTTCTGGTGGAAATTTTGTTGATGAAGGCAACTATCTGTGACAGCAAACATGGAGCACTTTGGAGAAACAGGTAGCAGCTGAAAGCTGTTGTGGAGCTGGTGCATGTTCTCCCAGCTACAGAGTGAAATCATTACCTGAGAGTCATCTGAGATGTTCTCAGCTGCAAGCCAGTGCCCAAGACAAGGAGTTGGCTTTTTAACTCATTTCTTACACTGAGGATGAGTAGAGTTAAGATGTGCTAAGGCATGAAACACAAAGGTGAGTATTGGAATAACCTGCTATGACACATGAACAAACACGAGTGTTTCAGCAACTTGCCTACACCACCCACTCTGATGATGCAGAAAGATGATCTTTTATACTGTAACAGTAATTTATGGTGGATACAGCTGAAAACAAAATGCTCCAATAAAGTGCAACAGCCAAGTCACTGCAGTTTTGATGGAAATACAGACATAACATGAAGTAGTCTTCATCCTTGGGCTACTTACCAGTTAAAACCAGTATCAATGGTGTAAACAATTTTGATGTGATAATCTCAGTCTCCCCATGCATGAATTACAGAAAACCAGTTGTTTTATGTCACTGCTTTTAATTTGTTTATCCTTAAAGCTTAAACAGAAAATCAGTATTTTTCCTTAGAACTACTCATCTTTTCTTGAAAAATCAGGAGCTTCACTGAAGTCAATGGAGTATGAATGGTGTATAATACCTTGTAAGTGCTGAATCATTAAATAGCATTTAATTGAGCAGAGCAATAAAGTAACTCAAGAATGGGATCCTATTAAACTTTATATATCTCCTTGCAATGACTGCAATGTGAAATGTATTCAGTTTTCTGTAGTCTGAGCAGCTGTTAATGCTGGACAAGATGGTGCATGCTGTATTTTCACTGTGCCTATTCTCATTGCCTCCTCATTGTGCTAAGATGATGTATGCCTAAAACTCTGGGAGTACCTGATCCAGTTAACTAGATTGACTCTGTGACCTTGTGTCATGCACTGTGACTGATGCATTTTGATTTTTACAAACTGCAAAAGTTGTTTTTGCTGATGAGCAGGATAAACAATAGTGCAACAACTCAGTATTTTTCCTGTATGCCAGAAATAAAAAAAGCAAAGTTCATTAGTCCTTGCACAGCTCAAAAACTGGGAACCTGGACTCTTTCCTCTGAAACTCAGTGTTTTGCAGCAGCAACCAGAAAATGATAATAAATAACCAGTGTGTACATGGATGGTACTTGCCTTAGTTACCATTTAGAAGCTCTTCTCTGTCATAAGACTGTAATGCTCCAGTCCTTGCTGGAAGAAAGGATGAATGTTCAGCTCCATGAGCAAAACCACATGTGTTCTGAAGGATATATGTTTAAAAAATAAAGAAATGAAATTCAGTTTTCCTGGTATTCCTTTTCAAAAGTAACAAGCAGGTAGCTCTTTTTTTGATAGTATGGCTCACTAACTGTCTTTATGCTCCTGTTTGCACAAAATCTCATTCGAGATTCTGATCACAATCATCCCCCAGAACTATGAAACCATATCTTTCTAATAATTATATTGTTGTTAGTCAATAAGCATTTAAAATATTTCATCTTTACTCTGGTGGTAAATTTCAGAAGAACTAAGAAGGGCTGTTCTGGTAGGCATTGATACTTGGAATGTTTACTACCGTCATCATCGCATCTTAAATCCCTTTATTCTTCATCCTGCCTCAAATTTTCATTACCTCCTTCTGGTTTTTATCTTTTCAAACTCAGTAAAGACTTTGCTCTTGGGACCTCTTCCAAATTCACTAAAGGCTTTGCTCTTGGGACCTCAGCTTTCAGTTTGCCTTATGAAATACCTGTCCTTTTTAAGTATGCTGCAAAATAACAATAGCATCCTGAGGCAAGAAATGGATTTAGACCCTCAGCACTTTCCATGGGATTCACTTAGCTGGGAAGAAGAGTCATTTATCATCTCTAGAGAAAAGAGACATGAGCAGCAGAAGAGAGATTTTTACAGAAACAGCTGATGCCTGAGTGCTGTAAGAGCAGCGGATGGAGCAGAGGTTCCTCAGGGGCTGTGGGAAGCTCTGCCACTGGTTGTACCTGTTTAGGAAAACAAATCTCCCAAATGAAAGTCAGCGTGCATCTGGTGCATAAGTTGCAGGCTGCCTCACATCTTGGTTCAGTTTAGGGCATGTGGTTCTAGATTAGTTGAGAGGAAAAGATTTTTGCGTAAATGTTTTGTAACCTCTCTACCATCTTGGTCCAGTGCTTCCATCTTTACTTTTCTTGATAATGTTATTTTTTCCAATTTATCTGCACTTTCTGTATTGGCAGTGAACTGGATTGGATTAACTTGCATTATTTTTCAAAGGTTTACTGTGTGGTTAACTTAGGTGTGTCAGTAATTGCCTTATTGTGATGTTTTATCAAAATAGTAATTCCATGAACTGGGTGGATAAAATAATATTAATATATGTAATATCTGGTGACCTTCCCCAGTATTTGGTTTCTGCTGTTCTCTCTAACTGAAGCTCTTGATCATTTGTGATGAAACTTACAGATATTTAAAAAACAAAAACTGATAACCAGGTGTACTGAGAGGTGTAGAAAGCCAAAGTTGGTCTGAGTTTCTCTGTTTTGCTGGGGTCTGGGTTGGGAGGAGGAGAAAGTTGCTTTAGGTGGTGTCTGTATCAGTCTGTGAAAGGGGTTGTGCATCATCCCTAATGATACATAAGGACTGTTATTCTGTCACTCCCAAGGTGAAGGTGGACTGAGTTCCACTGTGTGCTGATTGGGGGGGGGGCAGGCACTAATAAGGTCCAAACGTTATCTGTGGGTTAGAAAAGAACTGGTGAAGCCTCAAAAATGGATGTTGTGTATAAGCCTCCAGGTAAGTTTCTGTGTACCTCCTAGTGCCAGGTACAAGCTTCTTCTTCACCATGCCAGCTTCAAGGACATTGGCACCTCAGGGAGAAAGGGTGTGATTCCAGGCTGGATTTCAGCTGAGGACACAGCACCTCACCTGCTCACAGATGGGCTTTGCTGTGTCCTGTCTCTATGTACCCATAAGATGTGCTCATTCTGGCTTGGGATTAGGCATGTGCCCTCGGTTCCTGCACAGCTGGTGTGCCTCAGAGTTAAACACTTTTTATCATGAAATACAGGTAATTGGATGGCTTCAACACTGAGCAGACAGCTGTGTATTTAAATGTGACCTTATACCCAGTCAGTCTCATAACCCGCCTTTTGAATATGGTATTTAGGTAAATGCTGCACTGAGCCTGAGGAATTGTTAAAACTGACACCACAAGGGCATGCTAATGCAATTAGATGACTTGCAGTGTTGAGATTTGGCCTTTGTTTGGGCTCAGTTGCAGTTTAAGCAGATGCAAAAATATGTAGACAGTAACTTGTACACTGCTGAAACTAGCCTAACAGGGCAAAGGTGAGATCCAAGTGTCAGAGGTGGTGCTACAGACAGCTGCCACGAGATCTGCCAGTGACACTTCATATTTCCAGTTGAGAGAGGACTGGGAGGAGGCTTCAAAGCAGTGAGTACCATCTGGACATGTCTGTGAGAACTTGGGATCTGTTGTTTGGAGTGGGGGGGTTATTATTAGTGTTGTTCACTGTGTGTTGAGGTTATCTTGACACAGGGGGAGAGGCTCCAAACACCTGATCTGTACCGTGTTTACGCAGCCACGGTGAATCACTGCTGCTTTGCCCTTTTGCTGCTTGGAGGTGCTACGTAGATGTCAAGTCTCATTCAGTAAATGATGCAAGGATTTGGAAAGCAGAATGTAAGTATCTCAATAAATGTTCCGTGGCAGAGGTGCGCTTGTAATGCATACTGCAGTTGTATAGAAAAATCAATGGTTTTGACAGTGAACTAAATCTTTCTCTGTCCTTCTGTGTCCTGCCTAGAATGAGTAGAGACGGTGTCCTGCCAGTAATTGCTGGGAGCACAGGAGAAGGGTAAGCAGTGTGGAAAACTTGGCAATGTGCTGCGTAGAGCACTATGTTATTGTTTCATGTGCTGCCTTTTCTCTTCTTTTGCAGGAGCTGTAGGATATTGGCGTGTGGAGAAGCACAGAGATATTCCCACTCTGGCTGACAGTTTCTAATAAAGATATTTTTATTGTAATTGAAAATGGTCTCATGATCTCATTTCCTGCTCCAATCAGCATTGGTTTATCCTCATTTCAAGCATGATTCTGCTGAAAAGCATTCTCTCCAGTGGCCCAGGGTATCTATTGGTATTGCTTCAGACTTAGCAGCCAGCAATTATCTGGGACACAAGCGTGAGCAGCACAAAAGGAAGAGGGACAAACAAATCCTGTGTATGAGTGTGCAGGTGGTGTTCTTGTATGCTCAGTTCTTAACAACAGTGAAAATAATCTGAGAGGTGCTTGTGAACTGTTACATTCAGATGACAAATGAACTTTTCTGTTTACCACTGCTGACTCTTCTTTGAATGTTTAAATAAATCGCCATGAGATATTTTCGTTTAGTAGGGATCCAGATCCTTTTGGATCATGTTCATGTAATTTACTCACTGCATTTATATCTATTGCATCAGTCATCCTGTAATTATCATATGAATTAATATGATCTTTTTATTATTTTTGTGCTAAGTTAATTATGTACTACTCCGTGCCTACTTTAGCAAGTAAACTCTATTGTAATGTAGTATTACTCTATGGTTATTTTTTTACGTCTCTTGGTAATTTTGCATTTCACATTCAAATAGAAAATAAAAATGGAAATATAAAAAATATTTTGGCAATGGAAGAGCATAAAATGGGACGGTATATTAGTTCTCAGCAGAATTAACCAGAACAGTTTAGGGTCTTCGCTGTTCAATAGTGAAATACAAGGTAACAGAAGAGCCAGACAAAATTAATTAGAGCAAGCAGTTTATAGAGGAGATAAAAGTGAGAGAAAAAGCAGTTTGTGTGCCATTAAGAGTGTAAATACTTCTATTAGTAAATTACCACACCGTGTTGGTAGTTGCTAGGTGTTTAAGTTGTTTTCTCATTGAAATAACGACCTTAGTCACCCAAAGCTCAAGGTTTTCAGTAATGCAAGGAACTCAGAGTGAAGCCAGGGCAGTGCTGGTGGCTGCCTGCCTAAGCCTGGCCTCCCTCGTGCACTTCCAGCTCTTGCCAGTCCTCTGTGCCATGAGATCAAGTTCTTCAGTGCTGTAAAGACTTGAGTATCTCAGTACAAGCCAAGAGTATTTAAAATTGATGCCTGCAAAGACTTTGGGTGTTTTCAGAGTGTTAGCTGTGTATTTTGAGACTTGTGGTGTTGGACCTAATAAGAGTTACTTTTGTGTTGCACATGGAAGTCAGTGGATATTTTGGTATCATGTCTGCTATTTCTAATGTAATGTGCAGAACCTGAAATCAGGATCCAGTGTGTGTGACTAGACATATGAAGTGAGCCTGTCCTTTTCCTGATTGGCTTCACATTACATAAATCTAAAAAGCCAGATATATCTCAACAGTAGTCACAAAATTGAGTAGGTACAAGCATTATGGTGCAATTGTGCAAACCTAGGAGTATCTTTGTTTCCTCTCTTGAACTTCTATTCTTCTTCTCCCTGCCTTTTCTCTTTTGTACCTTCCTGATCATTTTCTTTTTTTTTAATGTACCCCTGTGGACTTTCTTTTGGTGTTAGTTTCATAAATCTACTAATCAATGAACTTACTCTGTTTAAGTGTGTTGCTGTTTACAGCAGTGACTACAAATCAGTTGTATCACAAACTGCTCTGTTTAGCTTTAATGGAGAGTGCAGCATGCACACAGAGAAGTTTTACTCGTTTATTATCATTATGCCCTCTCCTCTACCCAGAAGTGATGCAGCATTTGAAAAATGGAAATCACAATACACACTAACTTTACCAGCTCATAAAATATGAATGCTCAGAAAATGAATACAGCAGTGTTAAATACAGTTAATCAGCTTTAGAAAAACAAAAATATGTATTTATCATTATAATAGGTACATGCATGGCATATTAATGAAAAATACCAAATACTTCATTTTCTGTGTTTATTCTACACTGTGCTCATTACTCTCATTCAAATAATTTAAATTTGCTTTCAAGATAAGGACAATTTGCTGCTGATGGGGAAAAGTTTGGATGTCTTCTGTGTCATATTTTTCTTTGAGGCCATGAAGTAGAGTCTATGCACTGAGTATAAAGCCAGCTGGGCTGGAGATTTTGTACATTACAGCTGACTGAAAGAGTAGACCTTGAAAATTGTTGAGCTGTAAACAGTTGTACCATAGTGCATTGTTAGGAAGTGTATCATAAAAATATAAGACTTTATTAAACTCAACAACCTGTCTCAGTGAGCATGTGAGACTGTGACTTCTGCTGAATTTTGCTACTTAAAGGGTTTTTTATGCTTCTGTACTTTAGGTAATGTGCTTAAGTCAAAACCAAGAAAGTGGCCTCAGTTGAGTGTTTGTTTAACAAATGATGAAGAGAAAATTATGGAAACAAATGACTGTTTTAACTCAGTCATTTTTTCTTGTGAATCTATCTAGTATGTTTTAAAAATTTCTTTTGCCTAATGGAGTCTGTTTCAAGGTAAGGTGGTACCAGAGCATCTCATTCTTTCAATTACTAGTGAATCCTGTCTTGAAATAAGATGGCTGACCATTGGTGGGAGAAGGTGAGTGAATCCTATAGAAATCCTATGGAGTAAATCAAGTCACTTTAAATTTATCCCATAACATTACTTAAAGGTGAACTAGGGGGAACAAGTAGATGTAATGGTCCTAAACTAAGCTGTTTCTTCAAAGTTAAATAGGTATTCATGTGGCTTTTTTCAAAGAACCACTTATTTTAAGCACATGTTCTAGTCGTGTTTTTGTTCTAAAAAAACTATGAAAAATATTCATTTAAACCTCAGGGAAAATATGGAAATTCTGTTATTTATTTTTTGCTGAATACAAGTGGTGATTTGTGAGAACTACACTGGATGGCCAATATATTACTTGTCAGTATGGGGTCCAAAGTTCTTATCTGACTCTGATGCAATTGATGTGGATGGAGAACAGCTGAAAGACAATTCACTGATGCTGCTTTATCCAACTTCTATGTCAGGAATTGTTTTGCTCAAAGGGTGAGTAGTGTAATGACATTGGCTTGTTTTTCCAAGTGATTTGTAATTTTTTCTATACATTTTAAGACGTGTTAGTATCCATGTTTCAGCCATTTTGATGGTTTCATTGCCTCAACACCTTTGTGGATTGGGTTTAGCATCTGTAGGCCATGAATCAGTTTGGTAATCATCCCATTCGGGCTGCTCAGCCGTTTTCGGTGAAAGTCAAACGGTCCTTGTGCAGAGAAAACTCAGAATCGCCTGTAAGTTTGCAGGTATAACTCTTACTGTGGCAAATGCCTTGTGAATTCAGAATTGAAATATGCTCCAGACTCCTTACTGGATGTCCAGCCTGTGTTCCTGGTTCTGGTGGTACTAGTTTAGCAGAAATGGGACATTGTCAGTTCCCCTTTGGGAACTGTGATGAATGTGGTGGGAAGGAGCCCATTCTCTGCCTCCCCAATCCCCAAAATATTCTCCATTTCCCTAAATCTTTCTTCAATTTAAATTTGTAGAGTTTCTTCTCTTAATATAGTGTGCTAATAAAAAATCATGAAAATAGCAGTTTATGATTCACTTGTCAGGGAATTATCTTTCCATAATACCCCCATGATGTGACATTACTTTTTCTCCCATTCTATACTCCTCATTTTATGGTGCCAAGGTGTGTACCATTAATCCTTTCATTTACAATTTTTTTCATCTTTATTGCTTGCTCAGTCATCTTATCCTTCCTTTTTTTTGCTCTCAGTGTTCTAAAAAATATGGATGCTTGCAAAGTCTTCTGCTGTTCAAAGGAGTCAGTCTCTTCCTGGCAATACTCGTGTCACTTCTTGGGAACAGCTTTTTAGCTCTTTACTTCCTCTGGGTGTTTTCCTTTCTTCTTCTGTTGTTTGTCACAGCTCTGCAGCCATCTCACTCCCTGGTTATTTTGGTATCACCGTTACTTCTGGTGTCGCTGTCATCTTTTTTCCCTTAAAAAAGTCTGTAATGGTAAATTTTCTGAATTATTCATAAGGCCATATATGAACACCTGCATCTATTATTCAGAACTCCTTATTTCTTTCATGCTAGAGCCTAGAACCTCTTTTATAATTCAGTAATAAATTAGAGCCTTCAGTTTATTCAGAGGTTTCTTTTGCTGACCTCATGTTTATCTCCCAACTGTCTTTTAGTTAATTGTACAGAGCCCTGCAGTGCAAGGAGTACAGGCTTGTTAGAATAATTTAGAGTATCCCTTCTCTCTTTGCTATCTCTTATCTTCATGCGCTGGCCTCCCTGTGCAATATGTTTGAAGTAGTTCTTGGTCTAGAATGGATTATTTACGAGCATACAAATCTTTTTTTTTCCAATCCTTTTCTCCAGTCTTTTATCTGAGGATATTACTTGATAATTATTGTCTTTTTACCTTTAAGGAGGTGCTAATTTAATTTTTTAAAGTTTTATTTCGCTTTATGCCGCTTACTATGCTGTACCCACATGTACTTTTTTATTTATGTTCCCTGTTGTCTGAAACTTCTGTCCTGTAGAGCAGTAGTTGGTGTGCCTGTGAGTTTCCTATTTAGCTTAAAACTATTTGTAAAATGAATGTCCTAGAACCCCTGCATGATTCAGGGTGGAACCTGAAGGTCTCTAACCTGAGGCTCAAAACAGAGTCAACTTAGGTGCTACTAGCCTCCTTAGGACTTTATCCAGATTAATCTTAAAAACCTGGGACTGTACAACTTCCCTAGGCAATCTGTTCCTTGACTGTTATGGTGGTAAAAGATTTTCTTTATATCTAGATAAAATGGCTCAATGTGTTCTTTTTCTAGAAATACTGTGGAATAATGTGTTTTCTGCTACTTGGTATTTTGCGATTCAGACAAATAATTGCTTATTGATACTCAATTCTCTGCTTATTTACAATGCTGTGCTCTGGGTAGGTAAAAAATAATTCAGTCTTGGTTTTGACAGTCCTATTTTTCTTGTCCTGTTGAAGCTATACTAGTCTTCATTTATTTATATTATTTTACTGCTAGAAAAAGTATGTGATATAACTCTAAAGTAAACCTCCCTTTGCAGCTTTGTAATTATCCAGGCCTACACAACAATATTTTATCAGCTTTATGCAAAAGCAAGTTCTAAAAGTAATGAGTTGCAGTCCATTGTTTTAGATTAGATCATCACAACTGAAATGCCAGGAAGTTATTCTGTTCTAGACACCTTTGCTTGTTTAATGTATGTTTGTGGTATTGAGAATTTCTGACCTAGTACCTGGTTTCACATTAAATTCTGTATTTAGGCAAAAATGTGAAGGAGCAACTGGAAGTATTGGGATTTCTAATGGCCACAAAGATGTACAAAGCAGTTTAACAGTCTTGACAGTTTACAGAAATATGGTGTTTAACCTGCTGTGGTTTCTCATATCATGAGAGCATGATAACAAACAGAATTCAGTCATAGGAGGGCCAGAAACAGTAGCATTCACCAGCAGTTTGTCCAACTCTTTAAAATCTTTTGATTTTAAGAGAATTAGAAATTGTTTGATACAGCTCCCATAATGCAGTCTCCTTTCCAAACAGCGTTAGTAAAAGAGTTACAGGCTTCAGAGAATGCCATCAAAATAAGGCCTGGCTTTATATAAACAACTTAAACACACTTTGTTCCACACGTGCTTTTATAACATGTGCTTTTGCAATAACCTGAATGAGGAGCGTGAACATGAAAAGTGGATTAACAGTCAGGATTGACTCCCACCTTAGTTTTGAAAATCTCTGAGAAGGGGTTTTTGATTGCTGTTTATGCTGTTTTCCTTTCTAACATTGTCTGTATTTAAATTGTTTTAGTTGCATTATATATTCCAAATACATGAACTCTATGAAACTTTTAATGACTTTAATTAAACTGCCTCTTTAGATACTATTTTACTTTCCTCTCTTACTTATCTTTGTGTTATAGCAAATATTGACACTTTTTTCCATCATCTAACTTGAATGTAAAATGACATAATAATTTTCATTAACTTTATGTTTCATTTTCTTCAGTAAATGATTATACATTAATTTCTTTTATTCACTAAGAAGCCTGAATGCAACTGTGTGAGATTTTTTAGTTAGCCAAACAGCAAAAAAATAATGGCAGAAGATCTTTCCATTTTGGAAACCAAAGGTAATCTTTTGTGCTTTTAACAACAACATCGTTTGTTAGGTTCGTTGCTTGTAATTTTCCATTTTAATGGAAATTGTATTTTTTAATGGTATTTTTAATTTTTTTCCTACAATTTGTTAGAAATATTTGGTAAATATTTGGTAAATATTTGGTAAATATTTGATCATGCCTGACCCATTTAGCTGGGAACAGCCCAGAGGGAACTGTCAGAGGCCGGAGTTGCCCTGCAGAGCCGTGACTCCACCTGGTTTCATGGAAGCACAGGAGCAGTGGTACTGGAGCACAGGTGAGAACAGAAACTGGGTTGCAGGAGGGCATGAATTCACTGAAGGACTGATGACAAGAAACAGAGAGTTTGGACCATAATTTTGCTTTTTTAACCAGAAGAGATCTATGTCTTTTTGAAGAATTTGATTCTGCTGCACTCCTGGATATTAACGTGAGATTTCTCTTGTGCAGTTCGATAAAATTCGTGGTTGCAAACTGATTTGAAAGTGTTCATATCGTTAGTGATCAAAAGTAATTTCAGATAACATAATAATTCTCATTTACAAGTTGACAGAATTGGATCTGAAATAATATAAGTGATTAAAAAAATATATATGAAAACCTTTTTTCTGTATCCCAGGTGCCGCAATAGATGCTAACTTACAGTTCTAATAATAATTCCCAAGAAATAATGTAATTGTGATTTCTTTATATAATCTGGCATTCACGTCTTTTTATCATGCATCTGTCAAAGATTTGTTTTACACTGTGGGAGACTGAAAGATAAGTGCCGACAAATGCCCTTGTATCTTATGAAAAATTGTTAAGTGGCAAAACGTATAAATGCATTACTGTATAAGATAAAATAAATCTTAATGCATGACAGAAAATCTCAGAGGAATCAGTTCTAAAATCCAAAGTTTCATGAACAAAAATACAACTCAAGAGTTGTAAATGGAAAATTACTCATCTTGCAAATTCCTTTTGTCTGTGTGAATATCTAAACCAGCTGTCCAGTGTACAGTTTTCTTCTTTATTTCTGTAATCCTTTCTAGTTTTCTATTTTCACTAAAGCATGTGCACACACATTTAATTAACTTTTTTTTTTCCATTTGTATTATGCACAAACACACAACTTGTAATTCGTTACAATCTAACTTACTGATCTAATCATGTGTTGTGTAATGATCCATCCCATTTTGTCCAGGCACATTTACAGCAATGTATGAAATTAATGTTCCTCTCCTTGAGAACGCTGTTAATATGGGCCATCATGTTGTGGGTGCTCTGCTTCTTGGAGGTTTTTTTGTGGAACAGAAAGCAGAAAGGGACCACTTCAGGTCATCTACTACTAGAAGTATTACAGAGGAAAAGGGTTTCTTACTGTAAATTTAATCATTCTTGGTTAATAAGTTTGTTACTACTCTAAAAATCCAAAGTACCACACAGGTAAGGAATAATGCAGTTCATTAGTTTAATGTCACTGAATCAGAAGACCTCAGCTCCTGAGATGAGTCAGTCAAACAATCCATTACTAGAGAAAGCAAAGTCTGTGTGAGCACTGCTTTGGCTGCAGGGCTCGTATTCCTCCATCTGCCTGAACAGGCACAAGTGCTGTGCTCAGGAGCTGAGCTGCTCACCCACTTGCCACACACATCAGGGTCTGTTCTGCCTAGTTTGTCCTAGGTAGGGATAAATAAACAACTGAAGCTGTGTCCAAAACCACAGGGGTGCCTTTATAAAATAATCAAATGCCGTTTATGTTTAGCTGTTAGTGTTGCACTTGGTGTTTTCAAGAGCATTTGCTATGAATACAGCGAAGAAATAATGTTCTATTGTCCAAAGTACTCCGTATGAAGTATCTGAGCCCTTCTCTTTGCTGCTGTGCCTTTCTGCACCTACTGCTAAATTGCACCTTTTTAGGGAGGAGACAAGTAGTGTCTGAAAAACACTCATGTCTGCTGGATTGCTTCCCAGTGCTGTTTGCTCAGCATGGAGTGCCGTGGATCAGAGTTGTAAAATGCTGTCAGCCCTCCTGTTGACCCATGTTTTTATGCCAAATCGTTTAAGACAGAAGCTGATGTAGGCAGGAAAGGTGAAGTTAAAAAACAGGGGCAAGTCCAGTGTCTCTCCAAGAAAACAAGGTGAAACCCCTGCAATTGTTGGTTAGCTTAATCAGCTGAAAAAGGCAGCAGTGATCCTATGAAACACTGTGATTCTGTTGCTGTAAAGGAAAAGGGGTTGTTTCCTGTTGTTACCCTGAAAGCCAAGTCTGGGAATGATGGTTCTCATGGCAAAAGTGAAGCCAGGAGTTCTGCTGAGGAGACAAATCACTGAGTGCTGCAGCTGAGTCAGAAAATGAGTGTTGGTCTGGGGAGAAACATCAATAAAATGTGCCTTATGGATCAGGAGAGGAGTGAAGGTTGCTCCAGTGGGGGTGAGACCTAGAATGCCATGAACTACTGGTGCAATCTGCTGCTTTTGCAGACGTGAGAAATGTTTTTTTCTGGCTGTTGTGTGCGTGACATGGGATGTCTGACTCACAGTTCATGGCTCTGTACACTGCCTAGTAAATGTACCATGGCAAAGTTTCCCATTGGGGTTTAATTAATTTTGCTTCTCGTGCAATCAAGTGATCCTTGTCCATATTTTTATTGACATTTCTGGTTTTGAAAATGAACTCATCTTTGTTCCTTATTTAATTTCCGTGACATTGTGCCTTTTTTTTTTTTTTTTTTAAATTTAGTTTAGTTAATCCAGTTTGCCCTGGTAAAACTCCTGTATACCCTCATGTGCTACTGATTTAACACAATCTGTATCCTCATTTTGGGGTGTTTTAAGGGATAATTGTGCTGAAAGTCTACTAGAAGAATGTATGGAGTTTTAACAGACACCATTTTTGTGTCATATAATTCAAAGCCATAAGAGCAATCCAGTTTTAAAGGGCAATGTAAAATTAATCCTCTCCATGTCTTCCACAGGCAATAGGTGATGTTTTTTTACATTTTGGTACATGTCACACAGTGCCTGTTTCAACAACAGCAGATGATAAAGCACTGACCCCAAACCTTTATCAAAGCAAAATTTCCAAGCTGCAGTTGAATCAGAGTTGGTTTACATATGGAAAAAAATATAGTATATAAAAAATACAGCACTTAGAAGTTATCATAGAGAAGATATTAGGAAACCATTTATCTGCTTACCCATCACAGGGGACTTGTAGGGTGAAAGGCTGTGGCACTAAGAGCCATTACTTGCAGGATGAAGGAATGAAGCAACATCCAAAAGAATAATTATAGAAGATAAATGTGCATTTATTGTCTTGATTAAGTGAATGAATCCTGCTTATAAGTGCCATGAACTTTCTCTGTACAGAGATGTGCATCTCCACAGAAAGCACAGTGTGGATTTAATAGGAAGTTTTTGTTGTTGACTTTGAGGGAAGGCTTGGAAAATACTCACTTCAACAGAGCTATGCTCGCTTACTCCCTTTGAGGACCTGTCCCTATTATTTTAATTAAAAAGCAGCAGACAAAATCTGATCATACAGAGCCTTCTCCATACCGAACCCAAAGTTAAAATGAATTCTTTGTGCTCAGTAAAACTGAATTTAGCAACCATGTCATGTAACCAGACCTTGTGCAGCATGCTCTGAAAGGCAGTGTCATGGGAAAAGCAAAGGAAGCAATTGCAACATTCACTTTTCCTTTTTATTGCCAGAACCATGCCAGAAATGTTGTTAGGGAGCAACATTTAATTAAACCGTTATCAACTTAACTTTGGGGTATTTCATAATCTCACCCTTGGCACTGTCTTTTTATTAGGAAAAGGCTTAAGTGACTATGAAATATAATGAAAGGCCGTGGGGAGGGCTCACATACCACAAAGCTGCTAATCCATTGGAGACTTTTGTGGGAAGTGAGCATTTTTCAACAGCAATGCAGAGCTTTGAAGGTTATCAGGACCTTTTATCTTCTACTCAGCTTTCTCTGAACTTGAAACTCTTATCTGTGTGAAGTACATCCCAGCAAATACCCGCTGAGCTTGGGGTGGAAAGACTAATGTATTGCTGCTTTTCCTCAAATGTTTTAGATCCTTATAGCTGTTTATTTGCTTTATGTAGCATGTGGGAGCCTGAGTGAGGGTCCAGGACATTAAGCCCAGTACGTGTTCAATGCTCCAGAGTGTTTATTGTGCAAAGTGTTAGGTGTTGTTCAGACAACGTGGGTTTGACACTGCAAATATAGAGATATCTATCTGTCTTGACCTCAAACTAAAATAAAAGATCCAGACTGATCCAGTAATAGCAGGAGTACAATATTTTCCTCTCAGGTTTGTTGTTGTTGAGTAAGAATTTGATCAACTGGGAACAGGAACGGTGCCTGCAGTTCACTTTCATATTTTATTTCCTATCATATATTCTTTTTATTCAACATAGAAGAGTCTTAGCTGTAACTGGGAACCAGGTGTCTGAGAAAATACTGACTGACTTTGGCATTTGTACTCAGTCTCTTTTGTTAAGCCTTGCAAAGAGTAAGGAGGACAGTTTGCTTTGTGAAGGAAGAAATAAACCCCAAGAGCATCTGAGAAGATATAATTATTTGAAAGGAAGTCAATAGGTAATTTTTTTGAAAGCCTGTTGGCAGAATCTGGAGTTTTTTACTGCTGAATAGAGCCCCTTTGGTTTGAATCTGGCCATTCCTAACCACACTCTCCCAGTGATCACTCTGGGAGCTGCCATCTCAGTGTTTAGTTAAACATGCCCATGTCAGGCACTTTAATACAGCTTTAAGTGACAGCAGTCTTGGGCTGTCCCCAGCCTCATTTACTGGTGAATAATCATGTCATGCAAAGTCCATTACTGCTGTTCTGCATCCGTGCTGCTGGGCTTGCCCATCACTGGCAGCTAACAAAGAAGCACAACGTAAATTAGCCACTTAATTTAAACCAAAATGCAGCTGGAGTATTCATTAAGCTCCTTGAAAAATCTCAACTGTCAAGGCTAAATACTTTTCACCAGTTTGCTTGTTTGCTTGTTTGTTTTGTTTTTTTTCTTAACAGTGAAAAGTATTCTGGAGCTTTGACTGAAGTTTTACATCTTAATTTTTAGGGGATTTTGGGAATTTAAATTTTTTAGACTTGTTTGCTTTACAGTTTTTACTGAAGATGTAGTGTCCCAGTGTGGTACAATAATTTACATAAATATCAGTTCTGACTTTTTAACTATTGTCACCGTGCCTTCCACAGAGCTTTAAATATTGTGATCTTTATCAAATGCATTATTCATAGGATTAACATAGATACTATTTGCCCAGGCTTACTGAAAAGTTCCAAAAGTGCACATCTTTCACTTGTTTCTTGGCTTGAGCCATTTCCCCACATCAGAGGTACTAAAATCTGCCATTCAGTGGAGTTAACAGAGAACAGTTAACTCTGGCTGTGATGTGGACACTCACTGTGTCCAGATTGCTCCTACCATTAGCAGCAGTTGAGTAAACATTTCAGAGAACATAATTACCTTTTTGTGTGCGTGTGTTTTCTATTTATAATCTCAAATCCTCGCTTCCTCTGTTGTATTCTCTTATGCCCAGTTAGCTGTTAGAAAAAAAAAAAAAAAAACCACAGTGATTTGTGTTTAAAATATCAGAACTGGGCTAATCAGATGCCACTGCTCATGCTACCAGAACATGTCTTAAATGAAGCTAACTGGATAATGTCTGAAGCACTACTTAACTGAAGTCCTCAGTATAAAGCAGCGCTCCCTAAATCATGAACTGAATTTTGTCTGCTCCTCAGCTGAGTTCCTCTTGACTGTGTTCAGGTGGAGTAGCAGCAGGATGGTGGGAATCACTGGTCTTGGTGCATTTATCCCTGGGATAATATAGAGGAATTAATCATGTGCCATTAACATATATGCACCTGCATGGGGGGTAAATCAAGTCTTGGACTTGGCAGATGCAAAATGTGTTGCAGGGTTGGACTTTGAGATAGGCTGAGTTTTACTTCCCTTGATATGACTGAAGTTAATTCACTCCTTTCTTCAGCCAAATATTTTGACACCATCTGAGTTAATCATTCTGCTCTTCAAAAAATATTGAAAAGGTCATACAAATTAATACCCAATTTGGAAAAGGGATTTGCATTAAAAAAAAAGAGAAGGAGATACATATCTTACCTGAGTGCAGTAACTATTAAGTTAAAAATAAGTAGGATATGAGACAGCAAGTACCTCTAAATATACGTAAAGAGCAATTTCCAGTAAAATATATGAACTCAGGTTTTACCCTCTTTTCAGTTAACATGAAGGTTAGAATTGGGAGCTCACTTTTTTTTTTTTTCCAATTAACTGAGAGAAAAGCTATTTGATACAATCCAAGTGGTTTACCATGTATTGCAGGTAAACCTGGTGAATTGATTATCTGCATCTGCCAAATAATTTCACTTGCTTATTAGTGATAATTGCTACTCATTAGTGAAAAAAAGTTGTAATCGATGTGTTAACATCACAGAAATAGCAACAAAAAGCCAAATGTCCCCAGTGTGGCATTTGTCTAAAGCTCTCCTCCCCTGGCACTTCACTTAGACAGCTCTGTGTTTTATTGCATGGTAAGACTTTCTACAATCTAGGCTAAAAAAGTCTTTTTTTTCATAGTATCTTTTATGTCACATGGCTATAATTTTCTAAGATCTTCCTTTCAGTGCTGTGTTTTTCTCTGGAGAGGAAATTTTTTTGGAGCATGTGAGAGTATTCAGTGGTCCAGAGAGCAGTGCTTAGGCATTATTTTACATATATATATATATATATATAAATACATATGGCTGAGGAGGAAAAATTTATTGGGATTGGATTTTTTTCGACTTTTTTTCCCCTCTTTCACTGCAGCTTCTATGAGCTGCTAAATAGCAGAGCTATTGCTGGCATTTGGCTATTTGATTAACATAAAAAGGCTTTTGCTGCATTTCATATATGAATATTTTTGAATATGTAAAACCCCTTGTGTTTCTTGCTGTTCTACAAAATAAAAAATATTTTTTTGCATTTGATTGCACTGCTGAAGTTCTTGTTTTAGGATATGAAAAGAGTAGCCTGTTAGGGAGGAGTAGATGGTTTTGTTTGTCTTTGAAGAGATCTTCCAAGATTACAGAGTTCTTCAGCCAGTAGAGCTTTTCACTGGAATTATACTATAAACTGGGTTAGGGACAATATTTTGATACTCAATAAACCTGTATAATAAGTAAAAATTATCATTGATAGAAAATAAAGAAAATTCTAACCTCAAAAAAAGTTTCTGGGCTATGTTGACTTCATACATCTTAAAAGGTCTTTGTGTCCCAAAATGATTTTTATATCAAAATGATCCAGCTTTGTTACAAATCAAGCAAAAAGATTTAATTGAATTCTTAAATGCAAAGCTACATAGATTATATTTTCTATAAGCTTCAGAATTAACCCCTATATTAGAAGTTATTGCAGCTGTTTATTTTTTAAAAATAAACTTTTTTAAAAGACATTAGGTTAATACACAGAAACCAGAGATTTGAATAAAAGATAAATATACATGGCTTCAAAACAATGAGGAGTTTTTAATGTTTCCTTAAGAGCAGCATCTCTGTGGTCTAATAAGTAGGATTCTTGTAAAAGATTTTTATAATTAAGTAATTATAATTAGTTATAAGATATAAGCATGCTATTTTTCTGTAAAAATAAAAAGCAAACAAGGTTTTTAGAAATCTGATTAGAAATTTGGTAATTGTAAATCTAGGCCAAGCTCTCATTTGGATAGGTTGAAATAAAGTTCATAGAGTACTTCAAAATAAATCATTACATTATTCCAGAGACCTGCATTCCCATGTGGAGAGCAGCAGTCAATACTAAAAGCAAGTTGTCTTTTGTTTTATAAGCTAGGCAGATAGGACATATTGATATAAGGCAACGTAGAAGGCATTAAAAAAAATCAGAATATATCCTCCTGGATACCCACAAAACTTAGTTTCATTGATGCTTTGCCTTCAAGGGTATTTATAATTTAGGAGAGAAATAAAAGTAGTGTTAGAGAGGCAGAGTAAGGTACAGTAGGGTGTCATATTGGACCAGTGCATGCCTTGAACACTATGTGTACGTGAGCTGCTTGATTCATGTTTGAGAGTTTGCTGAGAAAAAGAAAGAGCTGCAAGGTTGTTTTTTTAAGAGGGATGTTTGGCATCATCATTTATTTTGTTTCTACTAAACCTGAGAGGCTTTCCAGGTAGTAAAATATTTAATCCCTCTGGAAAAACCCAGTGGCTTTTTGGACCACTGACTTTTCTCAGGAAATGCACTGCTTGTTTTGATCGTACTAGGGATGAGCTTTCTTCTTGGGTACTTGCTTCATCACCTACACTTGCTCTAATTATTAGTCATGGAATATTGCCAGAGGAGATTTAGGTCACAGGAAGAGGAGCACTTGAGAAAGACTGACTGACTGAGACACACGTGTGTCTGCATAAAAACCTGATAATGCCTACTGCAAACATCCTGGAATTGAGCCCATACTGGGTAGCTCCAGTCAGTCTTTAAGACAAGGTAATCTTTGTCCATGTTGTGTGCATGTTATTCAGCATCTCTTCTTCGACAGCAACACTGAAGTTTACTGAAGTGGCAGACATGCAAGCAGAAGTCTGTTGCATTTCAGCATTGTAAGAAGTGGCCAGCATGTATGTAGGAAGCCCTGAGAAATCAAGTCTCCTCCATTTCTTCAAATCCTTCCTTCTTATCTTTAATCATTTCATCCCTCTCTCTAGCTAATTCCCTAAAGTAGAGGAATACTTCCGTCTATCTCTCAATTGGTATCTGAAAATATTTATTTTTAGGCTCTGGAAGTGTAGTTAAAAAAAAAAAAAAAAAAGGCAGCAAACCCAAATGCCTCTAGACAGATATTTAAACTTTGAGACTTTCTTTATCTCAGATATTTCTGCTCCATTATTCATGGGAGGAGGCTTTATATCACTTGTACCTAGCCAGCCACAAACTTGTTCCATCAATTCTACCCCCATTTCATATTAAAGATTAATTAACAAGATCTGACTTTTCTTTAACCACTGTGGAAGCTTTGGGGAAAATCCTAGCATGTGTTTGCAATTGCCACACATTATACCACACAAACCTAAACAAGGGAGTTGAGATAGCAATAGGATTTACACAGACTTTCAAAACACGCTGATGGGAGGATGATTTCACTGTTGTATTTCCTTTCCCAAACACTCTGGAAGAGTTACCTGGTAGTGAGTCCAACACCAAGATAGAAAGCATGAAAGGGTAAGGTTTGATCCAGGGTAAATTTTGATCTTGCATCTGGAGAGTGTTTCGCATATCTTTGTGCTATTGGATGTTAGTTGTAAAGTTTTGGAAATGAATTTTTCCAGAGATTTCTTTCAGAAACATTTCCAGAGTTCCTTTTCTGCTTCTGGGTGTGGCTATTCTCTGCCTGATAGGGAAATGATGGCAGCCTTCACTGCAGTTTGTTTAGATTTTATCCACAGAATAAAACTTAAGGACTCTTTTGAAAAATCCCCGTATCTTTCTCAACTATTTAACTCATTTTTTTTCTGTGAGAAGGACTTCAGTGAGAAGAATCTGCCAATGACTCCTTTCTATCCTGGTCACAGAACTTTCGGTGCAAACTGTTCTCAGTTTCATAAAATTATTCTACTAAAAATAAGTGGGGTTCTTTTCAATGACTTGGCCATGGTTACTATAAATAGGTTTGGATATAAGTTTTTTTAGCATTCATGCTGGTCTTTATAAAAAAATGTGATAAATCTGATAGTAAGCTACAAATGTACTGCAAGAGTTACCCCTAAATTATTTCCTAGTGACTGGTTTATGCTTTTGAATCCACTGAAGCAAAAATATACACTTTAACATGGTCACTTACTGAAGTTAAACATTGTACAAATGGCCTCAATGACTGGATGAATTTGAAGACATTCACAGCATTCAATGGAGATGTCAGTCATGGTTCTCTCTGTAAATTCAACTAATACAGATCAGAAATCATTGATGGACGTAGTTTGGCTCATAAAGTTGTGGAAATTTAGGCTGATTTCAGAATACCTAGAGTATTATGCTGTTTTTGTCAAAAGGTTAAAAACAAACAAACAAAAAGTTTAGGGGAGGAATGACTTAGTACATAATTCCATTATGAGACAGATAACAATAAAAGATGGAGTGAGCATAAAAACACCGTGTATTCAGAGAGCATCCTGGTCAGCATTTCTGATTCCTTGTAAAATGTCTGGCTGGAGGATTCACAAGCCTCTGCCTGGGAAAACATCTCCTTTAGGCAAATATTGCAGTTGCATTTGTGAAAATACTCTTAGTGAGCTGAGATGAGTTGTTTCCCAATAGACATGATCAATGACGGCTTTGCCTAATTGGAACACGGAGGTGGGAGTTGAATCTCTTGTCTGTATTTTCTAAGATACAATTCTGCATTATTGGAACAGTTGATGTTCTTTGTGCTAGTCAAGAATACCTGGAAATTGATTTTTGGTTCAATAAGAGCCATTTGAGACAAAATATAAGAGGATACCTCACACCTGAATGACAGTTCTTCTGTTTCTACTCTGTTATGATTCTTTAATTTTCTTGCATATTGCAAAGCAGACCAGAATCAGTCCCACTGTTTCTAGCAATTTTTGATTTACTCTGTGCAGGGCTCCTCACAGGTGGATTTCGCAGATTAATCCATAAAAAAATACTTCTTAAATGTTTCCAATTCAAAAATGACTCTAAACAAGATGGAAATAGCCAGCGAGATTTAGTAAGAGCTGCAAGTGAGAAGAATGGGAGTTGAGGAATGTCAGTCTGGAAGGTTCTTGAATAGGGTTCCCATACTATTAACATAGTATAAACACATATTTATACATATTTCTGATATATATCACATACATAAACAAAACTGGTTTAGAGGAAAAGATATCTAAGGTGAGATTGGATGTCTCATTATTGCTAGCTACTGAGGAATGTGTAAATCCTTAACTTCTTAGGAACATTTTATTAAGTTCATTTATCTTAGTTCAAAGCTACCACTTTTGCATATCACCTCTGCATTCTCTGACAATATTGTTAAAAATGAAATTGATGGCAGCAATATGTAGGGAACTTGAAGAATCATGTTGTTTTCTGATCGTTTCTCGGAGTGGATATAAGATGTACCCCCCTAAGAGGATGAGTAAAAAGGAGTCATCTGAAGGAATCTCCTCTCTAGTCCTGCTCAGAGAGGCAAAATGAATAGGAGCTGTCAGAGAGGATTTATGAAGAGCAATGTGGAATTGCAATATGTTTTCTTTGGCTTTTGCAACACCTGACAGCAAAGAAAAACTTCAAAGATGGTTAAAATGTGCAGAGATTTTTACCTAAATGCCTTCTTGATAATTTTGCAAACTGGATTTTTCCTGAATTGATGACATAACTATCTAAAGCTGCTGGCAAACATAAAGGTAACTCATTTTAAAATTAGTAACTTCAGATGTAGGAGAGAGAACAATGACTTAGAGCCAGAGGCAGCAGGCTGGCCAGCAGGAAAGCCTTTTTGTGTGGAATTTCAGTTGCAACCATAAAGCCATCTCCGTGAACTCTCACACTTTGCCCACAGCCTTGGGATTGGAAGCAGCACAGTCTTCTGCAGCCTCCCTGCTCTTTGGCTTCTTTCACCTTTTGCTTTCGTGCTGTGGCAGTGCAGCAGCTCTTGTCTCCTGCCTCGCCGTCAGCCCGCCCTCGGTCTCTCGGTGCCACCCGAGCTCTTCAAAATATGTCTCATCCAGGCAGGGAAGAAAACTGGGTCACAGGCAAGCCCAAGTAGGCCAAGTTACTGCTATTCAGCTGCTTTTGTTTGAGTTGTTCTCTTCAGCCTCTTCAAGTCTGCTTATTCTTCTCATTAAGCTGTACTCAGAGCTGTGGTGTTTCAGCAGTGTTTGTTCATGCCTCAGGACCTAGAGCTATGAGCTGTCCATCATGACTGCCACAGAAAGTCGTGTGAATATGTTTAAAAGACATGAGACTGAGGGATGCAGAAAGGGCTGTCGTGTAAAGCACAAGGCAGAAAAACAGTTGGCCATTACTGCTTGGCAAAGTGAGTTTTGTGCTAAAATGTTGTGATGGACCAGAGGCAGTGCTTGCTTCTGGCACAGTATTTCCATTTGCAGTTTTTTAGATAAAGATCATGACCAGAAACGTTACAAAGTACATCAGAAGCTGCCCTGTGCTGTCAGAGTCACTATTGTGTATGACAGCTTCTGGCTTGTGAGACCCACCCAGGCAGTCTGTGTAGAAATGTTTATTACTGGTGCCACCAGACAGGCTTTTGTTGAAAACGTTTGACATCAGTGTAATCTGTCCTTCAGCTTGCCATAGAGTGACTGTGTAAAGCTGCTTCCTTTCATGCAGTCAGAAAATAATTCAGGAGCTCCACAGTCAACTGGTTGAGTGCCAAAAACCTCCAGTGATTGTCCTGCTCTGCTCTGCTCTGCAGCGGTGTGATGTGTGCAGATTTGGGCACCACAGTATAAAAGAGACATAAAACTATTGGAGTGTCCAAAGGAGGCCATGGGGATGGTGAAGGGCTTGAGGGGAAGCCCTGTGAGAGGCTGAGGTCCCTTGGTCTGTTCAGCCTGGACAGGAGGAGACTGAGGGGAGACCTCACTGCAGTCACAAGTTCGTGGTGAGGGGAAGAGGAGGGGCAGGCACTGATCTCTGCTCTGTGGTGACACTGACAGGAGCCCAGGGAATGGCCTGAAGTTGTGCCAGGGGAGGCTGAGGTTGGATGTCAGGAAAAGGTTCTTCCCCCAGAGGGTGGCTGGGCAGTGGAACAGGCTCCCTGGGCAGGGGTCACAGCAGCAAGGCTGGCTGAGCTCAAGAAGCTTTTTGACAATGCCCTTGGGTACATGGTGTGACTCTTGGGGCTGTTCTGTGCAGGGCCAGGAGTTGGACTCGATGATTCTTGTGGGTCCTTTGCAACTCTGGATGTTCTGTGACTCACTGGGCTCACTGGGCAGCCTGGCCCACCACCCAGCTGTCCTCATGGGAAGAGGTTCTTCCTCACACCCAGTGGGAAACTTGTTTCAATTATTGTTTGTTTTGTGCTTCTGCACTGCACTGCTGGCTCCATCTTCTCAATAACCTCCTCAGGGTCAGAGATAATTCGGTACTTACTTTATTTTTTAAGTCACTTTTAGCTTTAAAGTCATTATGTGTGTCATTCTGAAAATACTTTCCCTATTGCTGTGTTTAACTTCTTATTATTCTGTAGATTATAAGAAATAATGTTACACTGTGTGATTTCATATAACCATGCATCCTTTTGAAGTGGCAAGTTTATGGATTTTTCTGACAATTACTGTGCTTCACTCTTGAAAAGAAAATCAGCCCATGTAAGGGATTTTGAAATTTAAAATGCTATTAGTAAAAAATACATATTTTCAGTAAAGGAGAGAGTGGCCAAAGTTTATCTTCTCCTGAGGGATAGTACAGCATTTACATAGTTTGTACATGTACCTGCTTGCCTTTAAACATGTGTTTGTATCCCTTTGAGCTGCAACTTGCATGTGTTTAAAATCCACCTAAATATATTGATACAGAGAGACTGGAGTATATTTTGGGTTTCATATATATCAGTTGGGAGGCCAGGAGGAGGAGTACAAGAATAATTCTTGTGTTCCCAAGCACTGTAAGAACTTCCTTTTAAACAGGAACACAATTGGGGTGTGTTAATTGATGTCATGCAATATGTCAGTTGCTGAAGATTGAAGTGCCCTCCTTCAGTCCTCCTGGAGCACAGGGCTGTGGTGAGGCTCACAGACAGCAGTCCCAGCAGTCACACACCCAGACAAGCTGGCATTTGAGCAGCTGAGCTTTGGCAGCTGCTGCCAGCCTGCAGCCAGTGCCAAGCTCATGCAGCAGATCCCTCCACGTGGGTGAGTGCTGGGAGCACGCTGCTAGACGTTCTGTGGGCTGAGGGCTTCACTGTGCCTCAGCACTGCTGCTGCTTTAGGAGACTCTGACCTGCCAGGGCTCAGTATGAACAGCTGCATGTTATCCCTCACATAGGCCAAAAGGGCTGGAGGATTAAAGGAAGAGTGTAGCTTACAGTCACTGTATTTACTTTTCTCTCTTTGCCAGCACAAAGAGTTTTCTCTATGATCATTTGTCCAGCCTAGACCTGAGTGTTGTAGTCACATGGGGAGCAAACATGCACTTTCTGTGCTGGGGACCTCAGTGAAGGGGATTTTTTTGTGAAAAGGTGATGTAGATGGACATCCAGTGTACCTGTAGAGGTGAAGGACAGAGCATACCAGCCAGATCTCTGTCTTGAAGTTCCACTGGCTCATGGAGTAGGCAGGGAAGATCAGCAGAACAAGAAATGTGCACAAAAGTATCCAGTCCTTCAATCCTGCACATAGCTGGGAGCTGTGAGTGGAGGAGGCTCCAAGGGGAGCACAGGCTGACCCACTGCTCCCTGTGAAGGACACTCCACCAGTCTCTCTCCTTTTGTCACATCCATCCCTGAACGCTGGCTTGTGGGAAGGTGAGGCTTGGAACAAAAAGGAGGCAGTGCATAAACACATAGCCCTGTGCCTGCAGAGTCTTGTTCAGAAAGTGCAGTACTTCAGTGGGAATGCAGTGTCCCTTGTCACATCTTTCTGCATCTGACTAAGCCCTTGTCCTTACCCTCTGAGTCCTCACCCTCCAGAGCCCTCCAGGCAGAACATAACATTGCTGTTTAAGTGTATGAAAAGCAAAATATGGTTCAAGTTATTAACAATCATTTTCTGTGGTTTTGCTGTCACTGCCCTCACCACATTTTTGTAAAAAAAATAAAATTCTATAGATGCACCCTGGTTAAAACAGTAGCAGTCAAAGGAAATGGCACTTAATTATGATATTGCTTGAGTTGCTGCAAGCTCCTGACAATGTAGCCATCAACAATAACTGTCAAATACACTTTGGCAGCTCTGAGGTTAGCTGGAGATTTGAGTGGAATGTTCAATACCAGCAATTGAGCAAGATATTGGGAGAAATTCCAGTGACAGGGCTTTGTTGATAGGAGCAATGCAAGCTCTGAGATCAAATATAACATCAGCTGGGAAATTAAGATGTTATTATATTATGTGTTAGTGATGCTTAGGATCTTAGGAATAACAACCCTCATCAGCTAAGGAATTACTAAAGTGGAATTAAAGAATGATGTTGCTTTATAAAACCATAATATTTTTATGTAAGAAGCTTCTTAAACTACCTTTATGGAGTTATGTATAAAATTATTATGTCACTTATCCAAAGCCTATTGCACTTAATGGTCCTTGGATTTAGCCCTATATATATGTATACATCCTAAAAGAACCTTGATAAACTCCACAGTAACTCAAGCAGGAAGTTTGTATCTAAATATCCTTCCCTCTGGTTCCTCCAGTTGCCAGCACAAAGTGTGGCTGAACAAGGGCCTCAGCAGAGCTGGAAAGCTCAGCTCAGCATGGATTTTGCAGAAACAGAAGGTCACAGTGCAAGAGGAATAAAGGCAGAATAAAAGTTTCATTTTGAAAGATCTTTCATACTGATGGTGGGAAAAAATATATGATAGCAAAGCCATTTTAAAAGTGCAGAACTGTGTGTGTGGTTATAAGGTTTAAAATAAAAAATAAGGACAAGAAGGGAAAAGTAACAGAATCAGAGAAGATGTAGAGGAGTGCCAAAGGCAGCCAAAAATTAAGATAGGAAAAAGGAGTGAGTCATCATTCTGGAGTAGGATGCTACTCCATTTCCCACACACACACACACTTCAGGCTCTCATACAGAATTGTGGAGCTCACACATTCTGTCAGAGAGTGAGCAGAGAGGAGGCAATCCTGTGCCATGGTGATTCTGCTGCAGCAGGGAGGTTGGACCAGGTGACCCCACCAGTGATCTCTTCCAGCCTTACCATGAATAATATTCTCTGTGAGAAATCTGTGGTTTGAAAGGTCTCTAGGACCTGGCAAATAATTGATATCCTTCCAGAATGTATGTGGAAACCTAAGCACAGGGGAAAAGCTTCACCAAAACAAAATCCTTCTGGAAAAAATGTTGTTTAGTTAAAAAAAAAAATCACCATACAGTTGTAATATTTTTCAATCTTTAAGCTTTTGTTATTTATGCTTTGAAGCTTTTTGCATCCCTAAGATGTGTAGTAGAAGTTGGAGATGCTTGGAGCTGTGATTTTCCGTCAGCAAAAGCAACATAAAGGGTAAGACTTGATGGTAGATCAAGTAGATGAAGTCAGATATTAACTCTGAGGTACCTAGCACACAAGTGGGTTTAACTGTAAATTCAGTAGTGTTGTGCATTACTTACCAACAACTGCAACATCAGGATAATTCTCATACTGAATCCAAAATACAGCACTGTACCAGCTACTAGAATAAAACTAACTGTGTCCCAGCCAAACCAGTAGCTGTTAGTCTTAGCTGCTGGTTCAGTACTGAGGCACTAGCAGGTAAGGATGCTGTAAAGAGGCTTTGTACCACTTAAACATGCAGAGCACTGAGAAGGTTTAAAAACCCTCCTGCTGTTCCACTGGAATTTTCTTTCAGCATGCTTTTGCAGTTGGTTTCTTTGGTATTACTCCATTGCCCTTTGTTTTCTGGTGGCTGCATGAGTCACTGCTGCTGGTGCTGTCCCATTCATGGTGGATTCTCCCTGCTCCCCTCAGTCACCATGCCAGGAGAAGCACTCACACAGCACAGGGTTCTCTCTTGTGCAGTGTGAACACACACAAAGAAAAAGCACACCAAGAGGGGATATTGGGCTCTAAAGTTTCTTCCCAGTGGAAGAATAAGGGGACAAATTTTTCTGCCTCATTGTGCTGTAAAGGTTTGGCTGTTTGTATTCACTGTTGTCTAATTCCTCTTGCTGTCCTCAATCTCTATTTAGTTTTCATTTTTGGTTGCAAGGACAGAGCTTTCTGTGTTCAGAAACCAGTAGCTGCTAGGCTGCTTGTGGGGCTAAATGCTGACGGCTCATGGAGTTAAAACTGAGCTGGGTGTGTTTGGTTTAGTGACAAGTGTCATTTTTGGCCTGTGCCTTTCTGTACTGAACAATACATGACAAAAAAACAAAGGTCTGTGGGGTGCCACCCCCTCCATTTTAGACATGATGTGGTGTTTTGGGGGGAAAGGGAAAGAGTTTCTTTGCAAATGCCTGCTGCTTCCCTGCTTTTGCTGCCAAGAGCTGCTCGATGCTTTTCTCTACTACAACTCAGTTGCTGGAGCACCACAGCATCCAGGGCCATGTGCAGTCCTTATTGCCCAGGAGGATCTTGCACAAATCTTTAGCTTTATATCTCAAATCTGAAAGCTTTCATGTGTGATTAGGGCAAGAGTTCATCTTGTTTAGGTCTAGCTGTTTGGTCCATAATTTCACATCCTATTACTATGATACTATTTCTTCAGTGCCCTGATGCATTTTAGTAGACATGTCCTCAACAATGGCCCAATGTAAAATAGAAATGAAATGTTTCAGATCTTTTAGTGTTTTTTTTCTCTCCACCAGCTATGAAGTTTCTCTCCTGTGGGACTCCTGCTCCTTAGGGGACTCTTTCTTAGCTGCTTATCCCTTTCACACATCAGCAAAAGTGCAGGCAGCCATCAGGCAGGAAGATTACTGCCAGAGGATCACAGTCTTAGACAGCTTTACCCTTTTATCTAAGTTTTTTCAGTGTGCTCATTGTCTAAAATATCACCATAGAGTTTTACCTGTCAGCTATTACCCAGATAAATTTTTTCCCTTATGTCCAAACCAAAAATTAAGTTTAGGGAGGGAGGAAGAATGGCCTTCGTATTTATCTTTCTCTTATACTTAGAAAACTCAAGTTTAAACATGTGTATTCAAGTTGTATCAAAAATTGATAAGATAAAAAGAAAGGTTCATATGTAATTTTAATTCTTATTAGTATCTAATAGAAGTGTATTACAGGTTGGCATACTGGGTGTATTTTTGCAACAGTAGAAAGTCTTTGAGAAACTTAGAATTGCTATAATAAATTCTAAAACTGAATCATTCAGCAAGGAAAATTAGTGCTTACACACAGATAACTGATGAGATTTAGGCAGTGGATTTGGTTAGTGACTGACCTTATCCATCTTGGAAATAAAATGAAAATAGATAAAGTTTGTCTATAGATTGGTATCTCTTACTTGTAAATTGTCAATAGAAAAGAACCTGTAACAAGGATTTTTCTTAAAATGAAAAAGTTGCCTCTCATCCCTTAGCTTCCTATGGGGCTGTTTCCAGCCTAAAATTTAATGAATATGTTGCAGTGAATGTACTTAGATATGGCTTTTTGAGTTGGTTAGATTTGACTTCTGGATGTAGCTTGCACAAATCCCAAGTCACCTGCAGATAAACAGAAAAGATAGTTTCTTAGGATATCCAAGTTAAAATTAATTTACCTTCATAATTAAGATCTTGCTGTTTAAAAGTGCTAATCAAATTTTCACTCTATAACAAGCAGTACTTACTAAGAATATTGGCACCTTCACTCCTGCTGTAAACATAGACAACACAAGACCTGTGTAAGGTTTTACTTTTTTTGTTTTACTTTTTTTTTAGATAACTCTTCAGCATTTGGCTCATTTGAGAATATTTTTTCATTACTTTTTGATTGAGATTTCACCTTTCACTCACCAAGCTAAAATTGAGAGCTCAGCCTCAGAGTTGCAGCACATACCTTTGCATCCCTTTTCATGATGACTCTATAACGTTACACCTAATTCATTGCTTCATTTTTGATCTCATGCAAAACCAGTGCTGATGTAGCATTAATGCTGTAGAATCAAGCACTCAAAATAGGTCAGTCAGACATGTTGAACAGTCTTGCTTTCCTTTTCTGTCTTCTGTGTATGGAGGAAACGATCTCCTCAGTGTTAAATGCCAATAGTCAAACAATGTAAATATCATGCAGTTGTAATATATAATGGGCTCCATCTATTTCACTTTGCTTTCATTAAGATCCTTGTGCTGTGGACGTTCCACTAGTAGAAGAAAATGATTTTGTTCATCTTTGTTACAATCAGAATTATCGAACAGTTCTTCCCAAGAGAGAATTACTGTGAAAACTATGAAATGTTTTATGAACTTTTGCCAGCAGAAGTCAGCTTGCTTTGTTTCCAGTCTGAGATGGGAATCTGTGCAATTAACCTTGACTCTGTCCTCTCTGTAAACGATAGCAGATAAAAACTTCTGCTTCTGGTTTGGGGACCTAAGTGTCTTGAATCCCTTTTAAAAGGGAAATTCTACCCAGACAGATGAAATTCTTAAGGAAGAAAACTCAGTGTCTTTTAAAAGTAGCTGAGACTTAGAAAAAAAAATGATATTTTATGTGAAGTAATCCATATGCTCTTAAATATGTTGGAACAGAATTGTCTGGGGTGGGTTTATCTATTTCATATATTTGCAGAGACTTAATTCCTTCAGAGGTTAATATGTTTATATTATGTTTTGTCATGTTAATCTCTGCAGTGGAGGAGGTAATATCCTTGTGGTTACAGAGAGAACAAGGGTCCTGACTTACCCAAGGTCAAAGAAGAAATTTGTGAACTGTGCCTTGTAGCATCTCAGCCGTTTCACTCTGCCTTAGCACAAGCCACAGCATATGGCAGAGAATCTGCACAGTAGGTTTTTGCAAGTGCAAGAACAGAGAAGACTCTTGGGAGAGTAGAATGTCTGATGCTGAGGCAATCACAGATTTTGTGGAACATGCAGGCTTTTTTTATTCTCTTCATGAATTAAATTTAGAATGCTGTATATAGTTCAGTACTTCTCACACATAAATCTAAGTATGTTGAGAAACATGCTTTAACTACTCTCTTTTGACTTATGGGAATCCATATTTTATTGAAAATCTTGATACTGTGGATGAGGTTCCCATGTAGTCCTCCTCCATTGTTGCCTGTGGGACTTCGAGGCTGCTGGCCCCAAAGAGAGTTTAAATGCCAAATGATACTTTTGAGGTTTGCTTCAGAAATGAGGTTCTGGCTCTGCAGGATATTCCAATACAATGTGGAATTGAGGTGCGGCAGGAAAGGATGGGCAGGGCATGAAGGGAACTGCAAAAAGCGTGGCAGTGAGGTCACAGCAAAGATCACAGTGCCCAATTCGCTGCCTCTGCATGGCTCAGTTTTTGCATGGGGACCAAAACAATCCCCAAAGCCCTGCCTGCATGCTGCTTTGTAATCTATTGAGGAAAAGCTGGCTCTGTGCACATGGAAAGCTATTGGGTTTCATGTATACCAGTGGCAAGATATAGGGTTTCCCGTAATAATTTATAGCATGTTGCTACTTGTAGTAATGCAGAGTGGGTCCTTTTAGGAGAAGGGAGTGAGGAAGGTGAGGGGGATGCTGGGTGCTGTTAGGGTTTGTGCTTTTGGGGCTGGGAGTAAAAATTTCAGCTTAAAATTTAATCTGCACGTTTATTCATTTTCATGGGGGGATGTTCTTCATAGAGCAAAGGTTAAGTAATGCATTTGTATGGTAAATGTCGTAATTTCTCAGTTGGCTTGGTTTGAATAGTCAATAATTATTCTCTTTGATGCTTGTGGCCATATTGAGATTTTATTCAAAAGCCATTGAAGTAAGCACAAGGGGGAAAGTTACTATTTTTGGTTTGTTATTGTTTTGTATAGGCCACATGCACAATGCTGTTCTTCATATTTGAAATCCCTTTTAAAGATATTTCAACTCAAAACACACAATAGAACCAGAGGATCCAGTGATTATGGCTGGTAATGATATTGTGGATTTAGGTGCTGACAAAGCCTAACATAATCTGTTTTAATTAACTAATTTTTTTTCTCCTCGGTAATATGGTTAGAATCATACTCAAGGCCTGCATTATACCAGCATTCTTCCTTTTATAATAAAGTCACAAAGAAGAGGCCAGTTTCAGCTTATGTACAATAAAAAAACTATTATGTCCTTTAGAAATAACAGTCATGAGAAAAATGTGTCTGCCCTGCAGTTTTTAATCCTCTAAAGATGTATATATATGCTTCAGTGGGTCTTTCCACATGCATAAAGTAAACAGGGTACAGCCTGTAAGAGTAAATTTTAAAGAGCAAGAGAATTAAAAAGCCCAAACCCCCAGTACCTGGAATATAATGTGTACTTTTTCATAATGAATGTGAAATTTAACTGTGCTGTGAACAATGGGTCACCAGTAGTCATTTTGTGTTTCATAATAGCAGCAAATGAGTGAGATCAGCTTAGAAAATTTTGTAGCAGGTTGGAAAATAAGAAACAATCAATAGCATAATTGAGAATGAGGTCCACATGTAACGAGGCACACAGTGAATGGGGAGTTTCCAGCCCTGCAACAGGCACCACATTCTGTGTGAGTTTGTCTTGTCTTTATGTTCTGAGAAGTCCTTTCTTTCTGTATTTTTTTATTTAAAAAACAGTCTGCATCTAAACAGTTTACTATGCTACTTTTCAGCACTGTGTGTTCTATTTCTCTCGGTAGAGGTTGTGTATTTTTTGTAATTTGAATGCTTGGTGAAATTCACGTTCTATAGTCTTAATCCTCAAGAGGATTATCCAGGAATATCCGTGGCAGTTTATATTTTGGTTTTTAGCAGAAATATTTTCTTGGCTGCTCATTAAATGAGGAATCCTCTCCCAAGAGTATTTATTTCAACAGACTGTAATTGAGGTGATGTACTTGACAAGGAATATATGAATATATGTGAATAAAGAGAAACTTATCATTTCAGTCACACTTTGGTTTACCTTGGGAAGTTAGTTTCAGTATGTAAATACGTGTATGCACTAACTGATGCAAATCCTTGAGCAAAGGAGAAGGAATTTGCAGTTCTTCTCTTTTCTACACTTTGAATTTCTACAGGTTTCTGTTATGTGAGGGCCCAAGTGCTTTGCAGTGTTTGGCTACAGCCACCTCCAGACCCAGGCCGTTTTTGATGCTCCTTGTCTGGAGAAGATCTCAGCTGTGCTGCCTGTGCTTAGCACAATAGTGAGGTTAGATCAAGGCAACCATGAGGAGACCTTCAAAGTTTGCAGAGAAAGACAGATTACACTGCTGCTAGCAAGGAGGTGAATTTTAAATAAAGCCAATGTGGAAGGTTAGAGAATGGAAAAATGCTGAACTGGTTATATTTAAAGATGTTGGAGACGAAAAATGGTAGAATACAATACATAAATAAAATATTTAAAGGATGTAAAAAATGAACAAAGGTGTCTAGAGAAATGGAGTACAGGTAATCAATAAGAACTTCTTTAAATATGCACTGTACAAAGTAAACAAAAAGGAAAGAAAATATTGATCAGCATGTGTTGAAAGCTGGTGACGGGGATTAATCTGACTACACAAAAGACCTAAATCTTCACATAGTTGTTTCAGCAAGATAATATTGTCTGGTCTCTGAATTACTTTTATCTTGGTAAGGCTTATTCTAAAGCATCTTTAACGAGGCAGTGATCGCTATTCAGGACTGACAAAAGAGCATAGCTGCATTAAACTCAAAATTTCTCAAAAATAAATAGCAAGAGCAAAAAATAAAGTTTTTAATGAGGACTTCCGTTGAAAGAAAATCAAAATTAAGCCTATTTGCACACATTACTTAAATCAGTTTATTTTCATAAATAGATTTTTAATTGTTATTTATATGGAATGTTTGAGTGAAACTGCAGTTCATAACTGTGTATGGTTTGGTTGTGGCTTAGGCAGTAGGTTCTGACTCCAGTATTCAGGCAGAACAGGTCAACAGTTGCTGAAATGAAGAGTTTTGAATGAGTTTCAGTGTGAATATGTCAACGTAAAAATTCAAATTTGTTAGATTTGAGTATTATTTGAAAGTGGAAGGTGAGTAACTGTGTTTGCACAGTTGCTTTTAATAGCAAACAAATAAATAAAACAAAGCAAAGGACATTAAATCCGAAACATTTAGTTCAATGCCAGTAAGGATTTACTGTCTAGATCCAGATTTTGTACCTCCCAGTGAGGAATAGGCCTAAAGCTGTACTGGAATCAGTTTTAGTGCAATGCAAAGAGGATTTTCTCTTGAATTACAGTTTTTCCAGTTACATTTTAGACAGGTGAAAAGTCTTATTTGCTTGTTTTTATTTTTAAGGTAGTGTTTTAGAAGTACAACTTCTAGAATTTCAAATTTAAATGATGGTGAAACGTTAGCAGAAGCTGAGGATGTTTTTTGTCTTAGGAATGGCTTCTGTGTCACTGTGGTGTTGTTTGAGAGAGCAAGTAGAGAAGTAATTTAAAAAATCAAGATTTGGTACTGCAATTTTATTTTTAGTAGCTTGCAGAAAAAGAACTGGGGCTTACAAGAGACAAATGCTTGTGTTTAAGATTCCAAATGTTTAGTAATAGCACTGTGATATTCATTCCTGAAAAATTAATAATTAGTACTGCTTAGGATACTGTACATAGCCTTTAGTAATTTGCCTAGTTTTACCTTGCTGTTTTCATGCAATATTTGTTATGAACCTGAGAGTTACAAACTTGGAGCTACTGCCACCTACTTGACATGTGTGCCTGATGTTCACATCGATGGGGGGGTGTGCACTGAGGAGCTCCAGCCTGGGAAGGAGATGTAGGTCTGTCAGCATACACTGCTTGTACTGTGCTTTGATAATCCTACATGTTGGCTTTCCACATGGAATATGTGGATGAAAATACTGGTTTGTATGTTTGGAGAAACTGATTTTAAAAAACAGCAATCTGTTTGGCACGTTAGCACTTAGAACTGGAAAAGTGGTTGAAAGAATAAACATAAAGTATAATACTCAAGGAGCTGTTGAATTGTATGTGTGAATCTCCAGTTGCTTATCAGCTCCTGCCTGCTGTCATGAATGAGTGTTTTCTCTTATTTCCTAAGCTTTTTTTTCTTTTTTTTTTAGTTTCGTTTTGTTTCTGTTTTAAAGTTTTTTAGAATATTATGAGATTTATAAAGATTTTTTTTTTTTAAACAAACACCTGTCAAAAGAATACTATAGCAGAATAGTCATTGGGTTCCATGCAAGTTCATGGAGTTATTTTTTTATTCTGGCATGTTTTGCATAAGCTTCAGGACATGGGTCTAAGGCATTGTAATCACCACTCAAAAAAAAAACCAAAACAAAACCAACAAAACCAAACAAAAAAAAAAAAACCCACCAAAACCCCCCCCCAAAAAAAAAAAAAAACCAAAAAAACCCCACCACTTTACATTTTTGGGCCAGCTAAAGAAGAACTCTGATTCTTGTGGGACATTACAAGAGCCCTGATGGTTTTTTCCTTAAGCCAGAAAAACTCTGTGGTTATAGGGCTCTTTATGCTGTTGATGGTAAAATCTTTGTTAAGAAAAGCTGAAAAACAGCATGTAGGGCAGAGAAAAGATTAAACTGTCCTGGTTGTCATTATTATGTATCTCTCAGAGTGTACTGGGGCCATTTCCTAGAACTTCCCAAGGAGGCCCCAACTGCATGAACCTTATCTAGAGGAGAGGTTCAGAGCAGCATCCATTCTGTGGAGGAATTAGGCAGCCCAGACCTCCAAGTCCCTCGTACCTGTCCATTACTAGTGAGCCCCTGAGGTGCTGAAATCCCCTTTTTGCAGGTGCTGTTTTCTGTGCCTTCCTGACTGTGCCTTTGCTGTCCACAGAGAGCGAGGAGGTGTACCAGCGCCAGGTGCTGTCCATTGCCTGCATCGTCTTCGGCATCGTCGTGGTGGGCATGCTTTGTGCAGCTTTCTACTTCAAAACAAAGTAAGAGCCTTCCTCTGCTCTCTTTGGGGTTTAGCTGCTGTCCTTTTTACAGCCTTAAAGTTCTTCAGCTTCTCCCCTCCTTTTGAGTTTCCTGTTATCTCTGGTCCAGCTTCAGCAGTTCCCCATGGCTCCACTAAGTTCTCCCCAAAACATAAACAGGAGCAATATGTGTTCTTCTTTCTAAGTTCTGGTATTGGGAAAGAACAGATTGTGTCATTTCCAGCCTTTTTTTTTTCTACAGTAATAATTTTGTGTCTTTTACTGTCAGTGCAATAATCACTTCACTCTTCTGAAAATGACAGTGTAAACATACCATCTCCTTTTTGCATTTCATTTCACATCCCTGAATGTCCCTTTCTGTGTGCTGAGAACAAAACTAAAGTTAGAAATGCAGAAACAAGTCCTCTGCAGATATCTGTGACCTGCAGCTAATCTAGCAGGATGAAGATGCATATGGGTGTCTGTAGCACAGAGACGCTTTGACCTATCCAAGTATAGTGAAATCATCTGGACTAAACTATTTTCAAGCCAAATACTGTCCACACTATCTTTTTATCTTCCCAACTGAATATTATTTTATAATATTTATTGTTATATGTGTAATCTGAGTTGCAAAAACCTCATAGCAGTTACATGGCATGCTTGTCAGTGCCCCTGTATCAGCAAATATGTTCTGTGTGGTGGTCATCCTTCATTCCTATTCCAGCTGAAGTTAATGAGAGAACACAAATCAATGTAAAAAAGTACCTGCATGAGGCTAGTCAGGGTGGCTGGGCATGAAAAATGGGGAGGTTGGCACTATTTAAAAGTTTAGATGCTTATCTGACTCCCTCTTTCTAGAATTTATTTTAATGTCTGGGAAATCTAATGAGGATTGGGGTTTATTTAAAAAAAAAATAAATAAATTGACATTTCTATCCAGGGGAAAAAAAAAAAGAAAAGGTCCCCAGGTCTTTTTTACCCCATTTTCTTCCCCTCAGACTTCAGGGGTAGGTCATGAGTGAAGATTTGAGTTGGTTCACATTTTTTTTCTAAATTATTCTAATGTCTTGAGGGATTTTGGTTAATTGTTCTCTGGACATGACAGTGATGCTAGCGGGGAAGGACAGACTGGCAGGGAAGTTCCTCCCTGCAAACTCCTTCTTTAGTGTAAATTGTGAGCAGACACAGCCACTTTGGCTCTGCCATTAGAAATGTCATTATGCATTTTAGATCTGCAGATCTTAGAAGAAAGAGTGAGTGAGAATCTTCCTGGAAAGGCTTGAGAGTTTGCTGATGAGGAGAGTTTCAGAAGAGGCGGGATTGGTTTGTCAGTAGGAAGAACATGCAGTCAATGACTGAGCATACTGTGAATAAAAAGCCCCTCTGTTATTCACAGTGCCCCTCTTGGTCTTGCACTGCTGTAGGGAGCGGTGAAAGCTGGGTTGGAACAGCCTGCAATACACACTGGCTTTGATGAGGTGGTGAGGAGAGCTAGGTCTGAAAATAACGAGTGGAAATAACACATGAAAGAAGAACTTACGTGACAATAGTGTGTCATGACTCAGGAGCAGGTGGGGTGTTTGGTTTGGGGCTCTGTCTGCATCATAAATATGAGAGTTACTGAGAAGAGTTGCAGTGGGCTGGTGCCAGACTCGGGGAACTGAAGTTTGGAAAGTTATTAGAAAATGAGCCCCTCTGGTTCAGTCAGGAGGCCTCAGACAATGTACAGTTCAAGTAATGGAAGGAGATGATCAGTCCCTAACACCCTGGCTGTGGCTCCATCTGGTGCTATACAAAAAGGAAATAGAGGTGTCTAGACTGGGTCACATGCAGGCCAGGTAAAATTGTAAATGTTACATTGGCCAGTGTCCTAAGGGTGTAAAACCCAACAAATTTGAAGTGCCTCAACACTTACTGTATGTTAGTTCTTAGTCAGCAGGTTTTTGGGAGCTTCTTTTTAAGTCATATGTACCCTGACTGTGCTTAAGAATTACCAAAGCATTCCTCCTGCATGGGGGTTATCTTGGGGTTTCATTTGACGTACAAAAAATTTAAAATATTGCTAACAGATGTAGAAACTCTGAATACTGCATCCATTAGGAGAAAAGTTTCCATGAAGATCCTGACCCTCACTTACTTAGTCTGACAATTCCATAATACCAGCTGCTAGAAATAGGCATTTCCCTATATGCCATTGAATTAAAAGTCCTTTTTTAAAATAGATTCAATCTGAGAAAATTTAGGACTATAATTAAATTCTATGCCCTTCCAATTATTCCTTTTAAGTTAATCAAGAAAGTGCTGGAAGTGTTAGCAACAGATGAAGCCACAGCTTCTGAAGTACAGTAATGGGCTGCCCTTTACAGCTTAGACTTTTACAAATGACTAGTGACTTTATTTCTTGCTGAAGTAAGAGCACTTCATTGCCAAATAACTCTAAAGTAGAACACATAAGGCCCATTTGTTTTGAAAACAAAAATTATAGAATAAATTTATTAATCAGCAAGTAACTTTGAATTATTAATGGTTTCTAGTTTTATAGCTGTGCATCCTGTAGTTTGGCAAAATGAATATGCATAAACCTGATATTAATGTTAGGTTGCGTGAACATAAAAGGAAATAATTGATTGGATTGTTTTTCTCAGCAAATTACCTTCAGGAATTTCAATTGTAATGTTAAAGACTGCAGTAGTGAAGCTGAATTTTTGCAGTTTACTTACATGTTTTTATAAATATAGAAATAACTCTACTTATTTTTCTAAAGAAATCCAAAAATTGGTTTGCTACTTTCCTGATTAAATTGTCATTTTGTATGGATATGAGAGGTTTCCAAAGTCTGATGCTGTGATCATGTTTCACTGTCATTGTTCATAACTTACATACAATAAAAATCCTGACTATTCCATAACCATTCTGGAGACCAACAGGGAAGAGCCTGGTTTTCCAGGAGGACATAGGAATAGATGAGCTAATTTCCTCAGTGTATATAATTTAGCTGGTCAGAGAATAGTTGTTCATAAAAACGCTGAAGTTGCTTTTGTGAATCTCCCCTGGAATTTTATGAGAAGCTGAAGAGCTCATTTAGACATTTTACAAATTAAATTGTTCAGTTGCATGGGATTCAAAAATTAGTGAATATTAAAGACATTTTTAAAAGAGATGTTTCAGACTCAACTGACTAATTTTATTTGACACTATATTCCTTCAGATTATATATCTGAATTAACTCTACAAGTTTTGGCTAAAGAAAATTTTGAAAGTTTCTTGTGCTGGAGAAATTATTTCCTCAACTAACTCTTTTCATAGATTTTACTCATTATGAGCTCCTAGCAATATTCAAAACATGCTGCTCATATTTGTAACATGTGTACAATATGAATTCATTCTTTAACATGCTTACAATATAAATTCCTTCTCATTTGATTCAAAATAGGGTGCAAGTAGAAATCCTAAGAGGTACTTAAGAGTTCTGGATTTGTTATGGCTTATGACCTGTCCTCAGGAAACTAGCTGTAACAAATACCTCTAAACAGGTACTTACAATTTGTTAAATTTAAGCAAATGCTTGCATTGTGTCATACTGAACCAAAACTAAGGGACTCAAAAACTATTAAAAACTATGTTATTAAAACTGAGTATCTGAACTGTGGTACTTCTCACCACTTACTTTCATTTTGAGAGAACTGGTCCTCTCTCACAGGCCACTCCACTGAACACCTAAGCCATTTTCCTCTGCTTTCTTACACTTTCCAGCAGTAGACACAGATTCCACTGTGAAAAAGAAATTAAAATTAATTTTATACTTCATTCAGTGTCAAATTCACTGCCTGACTCAAGATCCTGTCAAGCTTAATGATGTCATAAGGCTTTCCAACCAAATCACCAGAAATGTTTCCAAATGCTGCTGAAGCTGCTTTGCTAAAATTTATATTTCAGTGTAGAAAGGCCACATTTTCTTTATCTCTTACCAATGCTTGCCAGAAATCACTTCCTTCGGAAATTTGGCTCAGCACCAGTTGCTGTCCAAAACCTGCTGGTGGCATAATGAGATGCTGCTGCTGGTGAGTGCTTGACATTACTGGGTTGTTTCCAAGGCCATTGTAAGTTCACTGCTGGAGATGCATCTTCTGGGGAGAGAAAGGAAGCAGGGAAGGAAGGAAGGAAAGAATTAAAATTGTATTGTGAAGCTTTTGCTCATAATTGTTTAAAACTGATAGTCCCAGACAATGTAGCTTACTACTAAAAAAAAAAAAAAAAAAATGGGAAACTGATAGAATACCTTAAATGTATTTTGCTAATAGTTTTCGCCCAGCTGAGATAACTATTTGCAGAAGATAAAAGTAACATTTAAAGTTTGCTGTCTCATATCCTCTATCATATACAGAACTTAAAAACAGTTTGTCACTCCCACTCAATGTAGTGTGGCAGAAAGTCTTTGTTAACAGTATAGTTACCTCCTGAATAATGCAAAGGATTCATCTAGTGGTACTCCTAGCTCTGATAATGTACAGTAAGTCAAAAATGTGGCCTCAGAGGCCATACTGATGTTTTTTCCAGGTTTAAGCATATAAGCAGAATCTGCTCTGTACAAGATGTGTTACAAGTCAAGTCTAATCAGCCAGCAGAAATCTTTGATTCTTCATCAGTTTTTATAGCCAGCAAGAGCTAATGCCAGTTTTATTTGCCAAAACCTTTTTTTCCAAATCGGAGCAAAATGCTTTTTTATTATTCAGGCTGACTTGCAAGCTATTGTTAAATGTGTAATAGATGATCTTACAAAACTGCACTCACAGAACGAGGACACTATTGTAGTAATCTGAGAATAGAAGGTATTTTAAAACAGAAGAGAGGGTTTTGGTTTTTTTCCCCTTTGTTAAGCCTTGCCAGGAAACAACCGCTGCATTGGAATATCAGACATCAGTGAATTAGCTCAGCTGGCTCATCTAATAGGGTGAAGTTTTGAACAAAGGGAGCTGTGGCTATAAAAGTATCATGGCTCTAGCAGAAGATGAAGCGAGCTCCTTCTTAACATGAATTTTATTTCTCTCTGCAGGAAACAAACAAAGCAAATTCACGAACAGCTGAAAGAAACGCAGAATAGGAAAACCTACAGCCTAAATGCTTCCAGCATGATGGCAAAGTCGGAGTGTATGGCACAAAGCCAAGTCCAGCTGCAAAATGTAAGTAACCCTGCCAGCTACAGCACTTAATAGCCTGGCTGAGTTCCTGCTGCTGATGGCAGCACATCGTCATGCTGCTATTAACATCTGAGCAATGGGAACCACAATTCTCACTTCTTTCATAAAATGTTTTCTATCAGGCCTCTTAATGGAAAGCAGGGATTTTTTTTTTTTTTCTGAAGTTGTTTCAATGGATCCTGGTACATTTTGTTCATGTAGCAGGCATTGCTGAGCCCCCCAGCTCTGCATTCAGCAGTGGAAATTACTGTTATAGTTCCCAGCAATTCCTGAAGTCATACATGTCTGTATGTGTAGTGTGGGGCCTTGAACTTGAGTGATGTCATGCTTTCCAATAATTTATGAACCTGCATGATAAAACATAGACATTTGTCACAGTTAGTTCAGAGTAAATTCAAAATCTAGAACTAAATTTGTCCATGTAAACAAATGCCCAAGGGAAGACCATGCAGATGGTCTCATTTTTCTGGGTCTTTAGTTAAAGGTACTTCAGTTTACAGGAAGAAATTAGTCTGTTCAAACTAAATTCACAATATATTTAATCATTTTCTGAATATAATTATATGTAAGTCATTACAATCTCAAAATCATGAAACATGTAAAGTGTGTTTGAAATAAGGAACTTGAAGACAACCAGTCTATTTAGCCCTGCTATTTTTTAGGAAGGTATTTTGTAGTATATGTCATTCTTTTTCCTCTGGTCACACACAGTCAGTGCTGTCTTACTTGGAACAAAGCCTTTGGAAAAAGGATCCTGGCAGCAATATATAATAGGAAAATATAAAAGATGTATTAAAACCTTTCTAAATTATTAACTCCTTTTTTTAAAAAAAGAAAGTATCTTAGTGTTGCTCAAAGGAATGACTACCTTATTTGCCAGATTCCATCAAAATAGTGGGAGTTTAGCAAAAGTGAGCACTCATGCCCCCTTAACCAAAGATTTCTCAACTCCTAGTTTACATCCAATTAATTTAGAGATAAACGTAAGCCGTTTTAACCAATTTAGAGCAAGTAGAGCCTGCCTGCTAAGACACAGAGGCTGTCAGAGCATTGCTTGTATTTACTAGAAACTCTGTTTTTGTAGGAGCACCATTGTGGTGCTCCTATATATGCTCATGATATGCTTTGTAATTCAGGAAAAATGTATTCTTTCAAGAAGGAAGATAGCTCCACTAAATTGAGATAATCACAGTTTGGGGAACCTTGTGCAATTTTTTCCCCTCGCTTTCAGTTCATTCAGCCTTACATTATTTCTCGCTGTATTATTTCTTTTTTTTATTAAAAGAAAAGCTGTTGGGAGTGTTGTTGGTTGTAATGATGGCAACAAAAGGTGAAGTTCATGATCCTTTTGTTCTATCCTAAGAAACAAGACTTGGTTAACACTAAGAATATGCTCTTTGCCATTTTCTCACTGTAATTCAGTGCTATGCTTTGTCATTTTTTTTTGCCATAACCATAGCCATAATGGCTGAAATAGCAGTTCATAGGTTCTGGGCATAGAGATTGAACACCATCATTATATTTACTATTTTAATCCAAATTTGCTTTTCAGTTTTTAACCCTGTTCAGCCTGACGTTATGAGTGCTGGTAATTAACACACCATTTTCTTGTCTTGTGGCTGTTTGCAGGCAACTGTTTTCTCCTTGCCATAAATGCATTCTCCCTTTGGGAAGGCAGGAAGGAAGAAAAACAGAATGACCTTGTGCAGGATGTAGTGCAACTGTGTAATAACAGTTTCTATTGTTAGGAAGATTTTAGTGCAGGACTGCATGCAGGCAGCTCATGAAATATTTACAAAACTTGCCAGATTGGAGGGGAGGAAAAGAGCAGGGTTTGGGCGAGGCAGCAGAAGGACTTTGGAAAGGTATTTTGTAGGAATGGCTGAGTGACTCCCTCTCAGAGACAAGATATCTGCCTGGGGCATATCTGCTGGGTGGAAAGGGGATCAGGCAGCCTGGATGTGATCCCTCTGCCATTCCCATCTGCAGCTGCCACTGCATGGGCCTGGGGAAAAACCCTAGCTCTCTTCATTTCCAGGAGCTAATAAATAAACCTAAATAAATGAGGGCAGTTATTTTCCGGAGACCACTCCTCCAGTCTGGCATTTTGGTTTAGGTAATCCTGGAAGTTGTTTCTTTTCCCACTCCATGTGCTCCCCCTACACGCAAGAGAGTTTTCCCGTTTATGTCACCTTTCTGTCTTTCCCTAAAAGATTCTCCTGGATTTTTCCCTTATCTCTTTTGAATAGACCTGGTGATGCTTTCAGGCTTTTCACACAGCTCTTTCCTCTCCCATGGAGAAGAATGCTTTTTGGAGACCTGAGAAAAGTTGCATAATGTTCCTTATTCCTGATGACTATTCTGAAAGAACCATCACCTTTTGACTGAGAGGTTGCTATATTTAGTAAAGGGTCCATCTATCTTTCCAAATGTGTTGCTTTAGAAGGAGGTTTAACTTATTTCCCAAGGCCCAGGGTATGGCAGACAGGGTTTCAAGCAGTTTGTGACTATAAAGAGCTTGACCAATCTCAGCCAAGTAATCTTTCCTCCCACACTCAAATGTATTACATCTCCTCCACTCCCTGCCTCTGCTGCATTGTTGTTCTTCTGAAAAGTGAAATAAAGAGCTGGATTTTGTCGGGACAGCTGTGTTCTCTCTGAAGTCCTGCTGCTCATCACTGGTAATTGTGCTCACCTGTAGCAAGTCTTATCCACAGTAACGATTTCATTATTTTCTTAGAGGTACAAATTAGATGAAAAATACTGTGTACTGTGAGGAGGATTCATAAATATCTGTCTGAACACAGCTCCTAGGATTTCCTGAATCTCCTCCAAGTCCACTGCTTTTCCCAAACATTCTGGCAGCCACACACCGAAATTCTTGCTAGGTGTTTCTTGCTAGGGTTTCTAGCCTCTCAGATTTAAGGACTAATGCACTGGTAATCTTGCTATAATTCTTCAGCCAGGAAGAGATGGATGTGCCAGCTTTTAATTCAGGATCTTTGAGACACACAGGGGATTCAGATTAATTTCACCTAATGCATAAAACCTAGGGCTTCCCAGGTGTTGTGTATCCTTTCCCAAAGAGATCATCCTCCTTTCAAGAGATATTTAAAGGGCTGCAGCAAACAGTTAGGTCTCCACATGGTCAAAAGGAAGGAAATTGTCACTCTCCCCATCTAGAAAGACAAGTGCTCGGTGCACCCTCACACACCATGCAGGTGGCAGGAGGAGGTGGGGTGGCTCCTGATTCTTACCTGCCTTTTCCACATGTAGTAGAGGGTTTCTTTTTAAATTCTCACAACTTGGTAAATATGTCATGGAAAAAAATTTAAAAAGAGTCAGCTGAAACCTTGACATTCCTTTAGTGATTCTGAGAATTGTCATGGCTTTTTAAAGTGGCCTTTTTCATCCTCGTGGTTTTTAATACCTTCTCCCTTGGTACCAAGGGGATCTATTAATTTCCCATCACTTTCCCTCTGAGATGGTTAATATGCTTTTCAGGCTGTACTGTGTGGTTTCAATTTTCACCACACTTGTTTCTAGTAGCTTGCAACCACTAGCTCCAGGTTTCTGAAATTCTTATAACGAGGGACAAAAAATGCTCTTTTCCTGTCTTGTTGCCTTTTGTTCATAGTAATAGGAAATAAAATCTTTTCAGTCACTGTGATAGAAATGCAAATACATGTCAAGCAAGAGAAGCTTTAAATCTTTTAAAGGATTGCTCTGTGGTTTCACCATTTGATTTATCAGCTAAGATCAAGAGCAAATTTCCCATTCCTGTATCACATGACTGCTTAGGAAGAACTGCCAGAATACACAAGCCTGAATTTGCTGTCCTCTGCCTAGAGCCAGTGCTGGTAAGGAAGCATAGAGAGCACAGGGGGATAGAAAGGATGAAGGATGTTACCGGTACCACCTGATGAGATTTTGTGCAAGCTCAGCCCCCCCCCAGAAAAATCACTGGCTCTTTTCCTCCTTGAGGCAATCTCTCTGTCATTTAAAGCTGCCCCCTCTGCCTTCTCAGTTCTTTCTGAAATGGGATCCCCACATCACCTCTCTCCCAATGCCACGTGAATGTCTGGACCTTTTACTATTTTGGGGAGTCACTGAGGGGGAGGAGCTAAGTAAAGCCTGAGGGAGGGACGGGTGTTTTGGTTTGCATCACACCAGGACAACAGTGTCAAGCCTCTCTGGAGCATTCCAGTGGCATTTGTTACCCCTGAGCCCTACATTTCAGAGCAGGGAATTCAAGACGTGGAGCAGAGGAGTTATGTGCTCACAGTAATGCAGCAGGTCAGTGACAAAGGCTGATTTCTTGTTTCCTAGCTCAGGCTGCCTTCACAGATTCACTTAGCATTAACTAGCAGGGGGTGGAATTTTTATTGTCAGAGAGTTGAGTAATTGCACGTTATAGATTATTTTCTCCATGAAACAATGAAAAATTGAAAATCTGCAAAATATTTTTTAAAGCTATCATTATTCTTTAATTTATTTAGCCATATGCCTCAGTGTTTTTCAGTAATTGCTCAAACAAGCACAGATAATTAACCAAGAAGGCAATAAAACCATTTAAAAAACCCCGAATACAGATAAGCTTTTGGTGATGCTTTCAACCTACTAGAACAAGCCTTTGAAAGGGTTTCACAGCTTATTCTCCATGATGGAGAGTATTCAGCAGCTCACAACAGTCAGAGGCTTCCATGGAGCTCAGCCCAGGTGAGAACTGGGCTGTGAGAGCACCAGGATGAGCCCTGCTGGGACATGGCTAGGGAATGATCCCATTTTGTACTTCTGGGGACACCAACTGGTACTGCTGTAAGTTCTTCATAAAAGGAGGAAGGTATTTTTTTCCAGAGGTGATCTTAGAGAAGGGATGTGACACTTGGAATTAAGCTAAAGGAGAGTAAACCCAACTGTGTTTCGCACCTCTATTTAAACTGCAATTCACATTTTCACTGTAATAATGTTTTGACTGTTACAGGAATTGTGTATTAAGTGGCATATCTGAAAAGGGGGAAAATGTTCAGATAGCGGGGGGAAAAACCCATTGTAGGCTGTGCCTGGGTAGTGCTGGGTGCTGGACCTTCATTAAAGTTTGTTGATCAGCATCAGAGCAGCTTCTGGGGTCCTGGTGTTCCTCAGCTGTGATGAGGAAAGGCTCTGGGTACCACTGCTCCAGCCCACATCCACCTGAAACACGGATGTAGCAAAAGGCACAGCTTATCTCTGCTCTTCATGATCCACTCCATGCTCATGGGCTTATAGGCCATTCAGGCCTTCAATTTTGTATCATGAACAAACTCAAAAAAAGGGCAGAAATAGTTTCTTGGCACTAGCAAGCCATTCTTTACATAGCTCAAATTGATTTATTCAGGTCAGAAATCAAAGCCAGTTTCATTTCTGCAGCTGGCAGGATAACTATTAAAGTTTAAAACCTTCAGCGACACGAGTACCTTCAAAATCATATTTCTGTCTGAATATTTTATCTACAACATTTACAAGTGACATCCAAGATCATGGTAACTGAAAGAAATGGGAGTGGGATATGTTTCTTCTTATTATTTCAGTTGTGTTTACTTCATGCATGCAGCAACATTTTGCATATTGCCACTCACAGCTTTGCCTTCAGAAGCACTAAAGCGATGATTTTGACCCTGTTTAACATGGGTACTTCACTCAGCAGAAAGAGGGAGAAGAGCAGTGGAGAAAAATCTGAAGAGCTGTCATTTTATCTATAGAAATTGGTCATAAGAAGTCTGACTGGCTGGACTAAAAGTACATGTAACCTATTTTTAAAAGAGAATATTCTTGTGTGACTTTCCTTTTTGATCTTGCTGAAGTCTACAGAAATGGAGATAAGAATAAGTGAGAGTCAGAAAATAAGTCTGTTGTTTTAAGGAGTTATTGGTCTTTTGTTAGACAAAACTAATAATTATAAAGAACTGTCTTTTGAAAGAATGTTTACTATCTTTTCCATTATTTTTATGCTATTGTATCATCATAAGAAATTTTTCACTACTGTGATTTTTTTCCAATATTTTAATTTGTATTTTCTTTCTAAAATATATAATCATGTAATCACTCCCACAGTACCAATCTATTTTAAAGACAGCCATTTTCATCCATTTTTGGCTATCTAGATGTCTAGTACTAAAATACAAAGCGAAAGGAAAACAGACCTTTTAGTTTTAGTGCAGATCCTTGTAATGCAAAGTAAAAAGTCTGAAAATTGCTTTATTTTTCACACCTGAGTGGAAACGTGAGTTAACCTCTGATGTCACAGAGACATTGCCCAGTGCCACTAACAACATGGAATCTTCTTGCAAGCTCAAGTGCAGCTTTTTCTACACTTCAAATTTATGACTCCATTCAGGTTGAGAGACTTCCTTTTTTTTTTTCTTTTTTTTTTCCTTTTTTTTTTTAATTGCAGTTGAATCACAAAGCATCAAGAACAAATCTGTTCTTCTTCATGTCTGGTGTCTGCTTTGCAGACCTTTGTGTCTCTATGCCCAGAGACTTCCCTATGCCTACACCTGCCACAAGAAGAATTATGTTTACACTGTTCTTACTAGCACAGATACTCCCAGGTCAAAAGTTTCAGACTGGTTCAGAAAGATATCTGGCTCTGTGGATAGGATTCAAATATTTTTCTTACTTATCTGATGACACAAGTGCTGTTTCAGTTTGGTTTTCATAGTTGTACATGCTGATGATGAATGCAGTATTTGACTGGAATCACCAAAGGACCCAAGAAGTTACTGACTGTTCTCTGAGATGTTTGTGATCTGTCTCTGCATGGACAGCCACAAAAACAGACTTCTAGTCAAAGGGATCATTGTTCCCATCATTATGGGCAGATCAGTCTTATTTTGCTGCTAATGCTGATCTGAGTGTTTTGATGTGCAGAACATAATGGGGATAATGGTTACTAGCTCTTTCTGCTGTGTAAACAATACTGAATGAATGTGTTACTTGCAGTGCCTGATTTTGATTTAAAAATGCACCAGAGCACTTCTTACCCTGCTCTGATATGAATTCAGAATGCATAGCATCCACCACGAACTTTGTCTTGTGAGTATTAATTAATTTTATTCTCTCTGCCACAGTATTCAAAACCAGATAGGCATCCGGGGCCTATTCTGCACAAAGTGATGGAGTCTAGTTTTTCAGGCCCTCAGTCTTTCCCAGAGGCCTTGTCTCCTGACAGAGGAGCCCAGCCCATCAAGCACCACAGGTGAGCAAACATCTGTCAGACGAGCGGCGGCTGCGCGGGGAGGCTGTGGGGCTGCGGATGGCGTAGAGGGTTACGGTGTGCTGGGACTGCCTGAGTGCTGAGTGCCGTGCCACCTGCACAGCCTCAGCCAGCTCATTAAGCAGATGTCCAAGCATTTTCTTAGCTGCAGACATAAAAGGTAATAGCCATGCTCACTGCCTTCCTCTGCGGGTGGGGCCAGTCCTGCAGGAAGCATTTACAGCCGCCATCCGAGCTGCAGGCACAGCCCAGCCAGTGCAGCAGCTGGAGGAGGAGGAACCATTAAAAACAACACTTTCCTGATGTTCATGAAGTTAATGACTCATGTGCTGCAGCAAGACTTGGTTGTAAACTTCCAGCCTTTTTCACCATTTCCTTAAAAAAAAGACGCGTGGAATGAATAATGACTTATTTGTGAAAACATGGTGGCCTTTGAAAACGAGGCTTAAAAAAGTTTGGATGGTTGTTTCCTAGAGAAGAAAAAAAAAAAAAAGAGGAATGCCACCCATCACTGGATGAGATTCAGATTAGAATTCTGCTTCTAACTTTTTTTGAATGAGAAAGATTGCAGGTGCTTCATTACAGGACTAGAAACAAAACTGGAGTCTGGTGCAAGCAATAGTGTTGGTGGAATGACATCTGGTCCAGTGCACAGAGAGAGAGAAAAAAGGTTGAGAAAGATGAGTTTTGCATTTTTTCAACTAGATAATCTGGAGTGGAAGACTTGTTTATTAAAAGGATTTATTTTTTTTTTTTAATTACTAAAAAAAAAGTCTGGGATTGCATGAGGTTGTGATCTGGCTTCTGTAGTATTTGGTGCATTTTCAGTGCAGTCTCTCAGCCAGCTATGTGTTTTTTCTCATTTGCATAAGTGATTTGCTTAACCTACAAGCTGCCACATGTAAGCCAGAAAGGGATATTTGGGTCCTATCTACTTTTACCTTACCTAAGCCTTTAATTTGGCATGAAAAAAATAATGCCAATTGTCATGTCAGATCCATTTATTAGGTCTTTTTCCTTATTACACAGAAATTTTCAAAAACATACTGAATAATTTTATTAAACGTATATGACCTATGGGACTGTTGCCTAGAATGCTTTCTACAGAAGTTATGGGAAGAATTTTTATCACCATTTAGTCCCAACATGAAGCTCAGAAAAAACTCAGTGATATTCCCTTACCTTTTAATACTGTGATTGCAATATCCAAGAAATGTCTTCGCTTCAGAACTAATATAAGAAGTGGGATGACTAGTTAATTTATAAAGAGTTCTTTTGTAGTTTTAAAGCTTAAGATTTATTATACAAGGCCCTTGTTTTATAAAACATGCAACAGACTGGAACTTTTGAGACTTACAAGACTGTCTTTAATTTATGTATCATGTGAGAGCTTCCTAATTTATTTTCTATAGTATTCACTGTGGACAAATGGTCAAATGTGGTCAAATGAGGATTTATGCTAAATATCCCTTCATTTCTTTCCAAACCTGACTGAGGCTGGAAAAATTATATCAGCTCTGCAGGTTCTCTCTTTTATGCTGTTCTAAATTCTATTGTTTTATTTCTGCTTGCTACAGAAATACTTTGCTCTACATCCAGACCTGTTTTCTCTGCTGATGTTTTCAAGGGCACTAATGATTGGTGATTATTTCTTAAAATCAGGAGCTGGCTGTTTCAGGTCCTGAAACTAATAAATTTGGGCCTGGAAGGATGACTGTGAATGTAGGGAATCATTTGGAGTTGCTAAAATGTGACTGACAGAGACTGGCTAATTATTTCACTCAGATTAGGGATAATAGCAATTTTCTGTCTCAACAAACCTTAGCTACACAAAAAGAATTAATGCAGAGATTAAATTGAAAATTGAGACTTCATCTCAAAAAATATTTAGCCTGTGTTATTATTAATCTCCTAAAATATTTTGCCTGCATTGTGCACTGCTGTTAGTGTAGAAGAATGTTACATCTTCTGCTTGCATATGTAAAATAACTCTTAGAACTGTCAGAATTCAAAATTAACAAGTGTGTTTAATCAGTAAACTTCCTGCAATGTGTACAATGTGCTCAAACATTTCTCTTGGATTATCTGTTGATCTTGGTAAGAAGGAAACCCATACTGCCTTATTTTCTAATAGATAGCAGTAGAGTTTTGTTAATTATGGGTTGAGTTGTGATCCCTTTGAATAGCAGTTTTCTTGGTAATTAGTCATCCTGACTTTCATTCATGGATTCAGTCATCCTTGATTTTAGAGAGATTCATTTCAGAGAATGCCATGATGAAAGCCAAACACAGAGGCATTCAGCCTGGAGCCGTTGTATTGTCATACAAAAATGCCAAAATGGGATAAACTTACCCTAAAATTAATAATAATTTGTGTTTTCATTTTTAATGAACTTTTCACACCACAAAAAAAAAAAATCATTTGGTAAGCATTTTCCTCTTTATGCTGCTAATGTAAATGATTCACTTTACAGTAAAGAGTAAATTGAAGTTATTCTGTAAATAAGGCTGTTGAATTTCAAAGAGCAAGTATAGATAAACCAAAGCAACTAAGAATGTAAAGGCAGAGGAAGACTGAAAGGAAGAAGGTGTAAGGAATCTGCTATTTTCCCAAAGAAAAAGCAAAACTGGTGGTGGGACAGAGATAATAATTATCTCTGGAAGCAGTTAGGGCCATCCTGAATTAGTAGATTTCATTTTTTAATGAAAAGTTGGGATGACTATTTAAGGACAAAAGTAAAATATGAGCAGAATTGAATGTATGAAAATAGACATTCCTACAGTCAAAATGGAAGTCAAATGTGGAAATCAAAGTCTTCAAGATGGTTTGGTTCATCTTGATCAAAAAAACAAAAAAAAAAATTGGAAGGAAAACCAGTTCACAAAATTTCATGTCTGGGAGCAAAATCTATAAAAATGGGAACTGTGACGTGAGATGATGGATTAGCAAGTGTCAGGTATTTAGGAAGATGAAGAATTTATCGGAGTAACTAGGAACCAATTATGCTGAATTTGAATAGTTAAGACTCTAGGACAAATGTGGGAGAAGAAGATTCTTGCAGTAGATATAAAAAAGGCAAAAAAATGCTTACTATGTTATCAACAGCAGGTACTGCAACATATGCACTGAGTTAGATCTCTGCATGAGCTCAGTCACTGTTGTCATATGTATTTAATGCCTTTAAGAGGAGAAAGTAGGGAGAGGGAGAAAAACTCTGAAGTGGATGCACAGAGGTGGTTAAAAGGGAGATATTAAGGGCTTGTTTTGGGAAGGCAGGACATTCACCAGTGCAGCACTCAAAGAATTAGTCAGCACTGGGGGCAGACTTTTTTTGTGCCAAGGTCATTGAACAAAGCTGGAGCACAGCATAGCGTGAGAATGCACCACTGTTATCTCACCTGGTGAAAATGGCCTCCCATTGCCATGGACTCCAATTGCATTCCCAAGCTAAGATGAGGAATGAATCATTCATGTTCCATGGAAAGTGTTACAAGTCTGTCTTATGTCAGTCTTCAGTTCAGGAGACTGGAAATGGTCTATGCTGCTTATGAATACATGAGAGCAAGCACAACGAGAAGCATTTAAAATGAAGGAGTGTGGTGGCACATACATCAGCTGAATAGTCATCAGAAATAATTTTAATCTGAAAAGAAGTTCTCAAAGTTTTCAATATAGAACAACTTTCTGTAATAGTTGCCTGGATATGATCATCAATTTAGAATGGAGATTGATCAATGGAAGGTAGTATATAGCTACAGGAAGTATATGATGAGGTTATGGCAGATGATTAAACTCAGTGCAACTGACATACCTCAAATGCTCTGTTCCCTTTTCCTACTGTTCTGTCACCAAGATGGTGACCAGATGACACAGGTAGCATTGAAGGATTTTAGTAGAGTTCCAAAGTCCGAGTCCCCAGACTATTCCCAAATACAAGAATATTCTGAAGGAATCAATAATGCTCATACTTCAGAAACCAAGAGCAGATTTGTAGCTGTAGGCTGTATTTATTGATACTGAAATCAGTTGAAGGTCTCAGTAGTTGATCCATACAACTGTTAGCAATAGATTGTCTAAGAGCCTAAAAGGATGGGTCAGAGGGAATATCAGAGAAGGACACTGGCAGCTGGCTCTGTCCTTGGGGTATGTATTTACTGGGTGGTTGGTAATCAACTCAAAAGTAGCATAGAAGGATCCCAGAATTACTGTAAAAATGCTGCTGGTCTTCTCTTCATCAGTATGGATAACTGCACTTGGGAGTTTTGTATGTGGCCCAAGAAGAGATTACCTCACCTGTAGGATCAGACTTTTCACTCAGTTGCTTTTCACTCAGTTTTCACTCAGTTGCTCAACCCAAAGAAAATTCTCACAGAAAACAACTGGCAAGAATGAATCCCAACTTCTTAATTAACATTAGGATGGTTGAACTGCTTTGTTCAAAATATTAATTCATCAGAACTGTATTTCTCCCTAGTTTATGTATCACTTGTGAACCACTTCATGCATATTCTGATTTTTTTTATTTTGAAGTGATTGATTGATAGATTTTAGGGACATATCTGCTACTGCTTTATGTATTGGACTATTTTATTGAATGGCTCACTTATGTGAACTGGTTTCTTTTACCCAGTTAGACAAGAGTGCAGGGAGGAAGAAACCATAATGTTGGCTAGAGGAAAATAAATTCCCTGAAGAAATCCAAAAACCATTGTTTGCCTGAGAGGGAGGAATCTTTCTCATGAGCAGTAGAGAAGTCTGAGAGGGACATTACATTTGCATTGCTGATATTCATATCAGTTTTGTGTAAAAGGAAAAGCTTTGTGCTGGAGATCCTTTTCCACAGAACTTGTAACAAAAATTCTTAGGGGTTTTTTTGGTGCCTGGAGAAACAACTGTTACCCTGCAGCTTGCAGCTACACTGTCTGTAAGTATTTCCTAATCTTTAGTGAATTTGTCTTGTCCATGACCTCAAATGATTTTTGTTTGTTCTCAGTTTTGGTAGGTTTGTTTTTGTTTTCTGAGATAAATGTTGAAAGGGTAAGAACCTCACATGAGCAACAAATTTCTTAGACTACATCAGTGCTGGAGGTTCTGTGGCTGCAGGACTGTGGCAGATCCCTTTGGTCTCAACATTTCTGCAGTTTATACCCATGACCCTTGGTATAGCTGTATGTGTTGAAATTATCTCTATTACAAATAGAGCTTTTGTGAATTTGCTTGTGGAGATCATGTGCTCTCATCCAACAAGGAGGATGCTCAAAGGCATCCAACCAACCACAAATTAAACAATGAAAATCTCTAACTTCAAAGATTTGTAATCAATCTGAAGTTTGTTTTTTACTTTTGATTCCGCTGATGACTATGCTCAAGTCAATAAAAACCCCAAAAATTCATTATCTATCACAAATTATTCATTCACCTGCATCTTTTAAGATCCCCTGCTGTATTAATCTCAGGCTCTCCTGAGCAGAAATTGTCAATTATGTTGTGATGTGGTAGTGTTATTTTACAGAATATGAACAGTAGCTTGCAACTCGAACTCAGCCTTCAGAACTGAGAGGCCAGTATTTCAGGTTTTTTAAAAGGTTTTTTCACAGCCTCCTTAGTAGCAAAGGAAAAGTCTTTTTAAGGAAGCGTCAAAAACCCTGGAGGAAATGCTATTGCTGTGGGTTGTTGGTCTTTTCAATTAAAAAGCACTAGAAAAGTAAAGGTGTGGAAAAAACCAGAGGTTAGACTGCGATGGAACACTGCTAGCCTGAGCAGTGGGATGGAGAGTTTTGACTTTATTTCTTATTTTAATTTTGGGTGGAAAAGGTTGTTTTTAATGGAAATGCACACTTAAAGAGAATTTGTCCAAGGTACTTGTTCCAAGCAAGAATTGCTTTGGGAGTAGATGTGGCCCTAACTATAATTGAAGTTCTCGCTAGGTAAAAAATGCAGATTATTTTTAAGTCACATTATAATAGGAAAAAAAAAAAAAAAAGCAAACTTATCAAAAGTCTTTTGCATTGCTGATTTTTTTCATAAGTTGGAATTATTCACACAGCCAAAAATAATGACTTGTAAAAGGCATCTACAAAACCTATGTTAAGTTATCATTAAAGATGTAAGAGAATATGAGGTAACACATGCGTTTCTGAGACCCAGAAGCTGCCAAGAGATATAGGAGTAGCTGAAAAATGAATATTCAGTCACGCCATGCAGTACTGAGACCTGTTAGCAGTAAAAATGGGTTATGCCTTGCCTTAGTTCTGTGGTCTCATATTTTTGCATTAGCAAATTTATGGTTTATATGCCAAAACTGTGGATTCTAGATAGTTTTTCATTCCTGCATGAAATGAAAACAAACAAAAAAATCCATTCTCCTTGAAAGCACCAGACAAACATTTATAAAACCAATTTTCTAAAATAAGTAGAAAAGTATGATTTGTTTTTATCAAGTGTCTATTGTATCATATAAAGAAAAAGCACAGTATTTATCAATAAACAACAAAGCAATCTGTATATAAAACAGGAATAAAATAACATAGAAATCCTGTTCAAGGTGGAGAAAACTTGTCTTAGATGACTTCTTCAATCTGCAGTTCATAAGCTTCACTTATGTTCTTCACTTACACTTTTTCTCAGTTTAATGGTTTTGTATCAGAAAGCAGCACCTCGCAGGCTGATAGATAATATACTGGGCTTTCAATTCAGGAGCTAATTTTGAATTCAGCTGTGGCTATGAGAGGGCTGTATTGTTTGTTTATGCTGTCTGAGGACTCAACTCTCTATAGCAGGATTATGATGTGCAGCATGGAAAAGAGAAGCATCTTTCATCAAATGCAAGAAAACATTTCATATAGTGGGCAATTATTTTCATTGCTAGAAAAGAGGTGATGTATTATATAATGGCATAAACAGCAGCTAATGGTGGATTGTAATATTAAATTTCCATAGAGAATTTCTACTGACATCATAGCAAGGTTTATAAGAACAGTAATCCATGCATTATTAATCCTGAACTTTTACTTTGCAGAATTTTATGCTTCTGGTGTGATAATTTTTACTGTACTCTTGGTGTTGTTCCTAGAAGTCTCTCTTCATGCTGCAGCCCAGGACAGAAGAGTGGGATGCTCCATAGAAATGCCTTTCGGAGGACTCCTCCCTTGCCTCGGGGTAGGTTCAATGGAATTACAGGACCAGCATATCAACAGCTGGAGGAGTCCAGGATCACAGACCAGGACACGATACCCTGTCACGGGTGAGTAATGCCACACCTGGAGTCAGCCACTTAGTGGCTTCTCAAACAGTGGGGTTTAAAATAAAACAATGCACATTGCCAAGTGGGTTTTCTGCAGGTAGCAGAAAGCAGATAGCTTTCAACACACAGAAAATATGCTATTTTTTCTTTCCTTTTTAAATCCAGTTTATTAGAACATTGACTGTGGGCTCCAGCTGTACATAAGGTCTGGGCTTTAGAGGTTCTCCTGAGAACCTACAGCTGCCTTTGAAGTCCTTTGCAAGTACTGAAGTATTTTGCATAGTATTTACATATCCCTATAGATTTCCAAAGACTTCCCAGGATGTTACAAGCATATTTTATATAAAAATAGGAGTGGTATCTGGTATGGAATAAACCCCCCACCCAGTTTCACCAGTGATCACAGTAACTCTTCACTCTGACTTACAGGTGAAACTGGTGGGGTTGGGTGTCTGGTGACTTATTTAAAAGAAGTTTGACTCCCACTTGTGTCATTGTTACTGTTTGCTTCTTCTGAGGAAAAAAATTGTTTATTGCCTCTTGCAGTAGATATATGGTTGTTCATTTGTGTGATATGTGCATATAATTCCTGGTGAAAATTTCCTACTGGAACTGCCAGCCTTGCAGAAAGGAGCAGGCTGGCAGCCTTCCCTCTCCAGCAGCAGCATCCTGTGATGTGCCATAGGCTCCTCCCCGCTGAGGAGCAAGGTACAAAACAGCAAAGCTGTGGGTAACTGTGTTTACTCTTGTCCAGGAAATCAGTGTGTGACCTTACAAGTATCAGCTTGTACGGTTCTGTGTTTTAAATTCGCAAAATTTCATATTAGGACTGGACTGTGACCCCTTCTGGCCTCAATCCACTCAAGCACTTCATCCATATTTTGTGCACTAAGGATGTTTATTTATTACCCTAAATATCTGCTGGTTTCACAGTGTTGGTGTTCTCATCAGATTTCCAGCCCAAACAAAAGGTTCCCTAGTCCCCTGCAGAAGTTACACTACTTCCTTTCTTCTCCTTTTTCACCTCCATCTTTCCCTGTCAGGATGCACTAATCAAAATGGTTTGTCTCCCTAATTCTGTGAGGATTCTGTGGCTGCTGACACCCACCAGCAGCCTGGCTGAAGCACAGTCAGGGCTACAGGTAGAAGATGGGGGTGTGTGTATCAGTGTAAGTGCTGACAAGGCTGGCCCAAAGCCTGGCAGAACCCCTGGAATGATCCCCATCCATCTTCATGGTCCTTGCTGTCAGGCTTGTACACTGCACACCTTTAGCCACAGGGCTTACAGCAAAGCTGCTGGGACTATGCTAAGTGAAGTCTATTTCATATTTAAAGTTTCAGTCCCTTCTGTCTCTCTTTGATATCTGTTCTTAAAGCGGGCAGTAAAATTATTGTGCTTCTTTCAGTTTCATTCTTTAATTCAGACTCTTACACACTGTATAACATAATTAGTGTTGAATATTTATAAATGTTTGCTTTTGTTGCTTGCTTTTAGGAAGAGGCTGGAGAGAGAGCTGCACTTAGAAACACATGCACATGAATTAATTTATTCAGACAAAATAATTTTTCAGATAAAAACCCAGATGTATTTCTTTGGAGGAACTGTGGTTCTGGGAAAGTTAATTATAGGAAAATGTAATTAAGGTTCTGCAATTACAGTTCTAAGTCTCAGTCTATTGAAAACAGCAGCAGTCTGGTGTCACACACAGAAGCATGGATCAGTTTGTAATTAACTAAAAGCCAAGTCTCACATGGTTTAGATGTAATATCCCTTCTAGTCTAATACCTCACCTGTTGCACACAGTGTATGCACTTAAATTCAATCTCAGTTCTCCTTTGAAAGCCCTGTGAGCATGGGGCAGAAACATGTAATTCTGGCGTAAAATTGGTACATCTATCTGTATTTCAAAAAATATGATGGAAATACACCAGGCATTTTGTTACATGTCACTGCTGCTGCCAGTTAGTTTTCAAAGTACCAAGAATAATTGAATCTCTATTGTGGAACTGGCAAATGTTACTGTTTTCTCACCAGACCCATTTTAATTCAGTCTTTCCTTGTTTTTGCTTATATATCATCCATATAATACCTACATTGCATGTGAAATTCATTAAAAACATTCACTCCCTTTGTTTTCAGGGTGCAGCCCAGAATATATTTAGGGCCTGAATTACCAAAAAAGGGACTAATGCAACTGATGCGATCTCTCCAGCTATAGTCGTTTGAACAATTATATATAAGCAAAGGAAACAAGAATGGGCACAACCCAAAGGTCTGCACTGTTTTGTTTTCATTTGTTTTTTTTTTAATTGTCCTCCCTCAGGAATAATACCCCTGGTCAGCATTTCATTCATCCTGAGTCTTGAGAGCTGGTGTAAAAAGCCCCTCCATGAATGACTACAGCTGTGTCTAAGCCTGGTGCCAATGTAGTTAACCAAGGCTGAGTCTCAGATGTAAAACAGCTGCAGCTCTAGAGCACAGACAAGTTCTAGCACACATCCCAGAAAGCTGCTTGCTTTGTTACTCCCCTGGGTGCCACTTCCCAAAGCAGTATCTCTTTCCCTCCCCTGGCAGCAAAGTTCCCAGATGCACCTCCTGGGGATGCCAGGAGAGTTCTGCCACGGGGCTATGTGGAGCTCCACGTGGGCAGGGGCTGTGAGCGGCAGTTGTACAAACTCAGTGCCACCACACAGGAGTTAATTACAGGTCATTTCTGCTGGAAATGAGCCTAAAGCTGTCTCCTGCTCCCTCCTGTCTGACACCTCACCAGGAGCGTGGGGCCAGAGGAAGCCTTTCCAGTTAATTACTGTTCGTGCCAGTACTGGACTACGGCAGTTTCAGGAGATTCAGTTTCTCTTCCTTAACTCTTTTTCTGCCCATACCAAAAAGCAGGAGGCACATGTGAGTAGGATATCCCTAGTGAGGTCCAGCAGTCTTAAGGAGCTTCTGGAATGATACCCTTCAAGTCAGAGCACACAGATCTTTCCACACCAGATCTAAATGTTACTCTCCTCATCCATGGATAAAACATATTAGAGTCACCATTACCTTGCCTTATTAAATAGTGATAAGCTGATTATAAATAAATCATGTTCTGGTACTGAGGTGATGTCTGTGGTCCTAAGCAATCATGACTGGTAATATAGTAACTCCTAGAGCACCATATTTCTAGAAATACTAATTTCAGATGGGAAGCATCTTTTTTTTGTCATTGTTTATTTTATATTTATTATACTTTCCATTTCTGTTTTTTTTAATTATTTCTTGTAAACAAAACAGAGTTTGGCTTTGAAACAAAATGGAAATGTTGATAAAAATTCACGAAGTTGCCTCATAATCAATAAAATCATGTTATAATATGTGTTGGTGGAGGATAAAGGATTTTTTTTTTCAAGAGAACACAGACATTTGCTCAAGTCCTATATATTAGCTCTATTTCCAGATGAAATCTAATAAAACAAATCAGGCCAACATTATGAGTACAAGCTATTGAAAACCAATTTTTTTCAGAGGTATACTGCACTTAGATGCTCTGCTTGTTTGAAGGGGAGTACAGACAATCATTCCTTTGTAAATAAAGACTACACAGCCATGAGTGGTAAATGTTCTTTTTATCTGCACTTTTTTAAAGTGTTTTCCAAAAACAACCATTTGACATTGGGAGTTCTGACATTGAAGAAAGTATCAGTCCGTTTCCCCGATCAGAAATGTAGGAATAGAATTCTAAATTTATTTTCAAAGAAAATTAATAATACATAATAACTTCTGAAATATTTTAAAAATAAATTACCATTATTCTCATCTACTGGTGGGTGAAATGAGAGTGAGAGAAGAGCAGTGCTTTGCCACTGGCAGATCTGAGAATCAAAAGCAGTCTCCAGAGCCTGTTGTTTTCCCCAGGGCCCCACCACAGCCAAGTGCTCCTCTATTTCAGGAGAAAATGGTGTGTATCTCTTCAGCACAGTTCACTGAACCTCACACAGTGTCCCTGCTGCTGGGTGCATCTGACCACTTGACATGCAACAAGAACTCTTTTTTATTCTTTCCAGGTATTCATCCAGTGGTTTAAAAACTCCTCAGAATACTTCAATAAATATGCAACTGCCTTCAAGAGAGACAACCCCATATTTTAATAACGTGGATCAGAAGGACTTGGTCGGCTATTCCTCTTCAAGGGCCAACTCCGTCCCCATCATCCCGTCTGTGGGCTTGGACGAAGCCTGCATGCAAATGCAAAATGTTCCTGAAGTAACAGGCATCAAATGGTGCAAAAACTCCTACTCTGCCGAACTTGTCCATGTGAGTTCCCCAGTCAGTAATTGTCTAATAGCAGAGCAGCACGAAGTGAAGGTGCTGCTAGAAACTGTGCAGGAGCAGATCCGGATCCTGCGGGACGCGCGGCGGTCGGAGGACTTTGAGCTGGCCAGCATAGAGGCGGCGAGCGGCGCCAGCGAGAACACGGCCTTCCTGCCCATGAGCCCCCTGGCCAAGGCAGAGCGAGAGGCACAGTTTGTCTTAAAAAGTGACACGCAGAGAGACTCGGCATCGGCCAAGTGACTCCGTCTGGGGGTGGCGGTGGGAGGGCAGGCGAGAGAGGTCTGTGCGTTCGACGCCTTGCTGAACAGGAAGGGAGGGAGTTAAATACAAATTATTTATATGCATTAATTTAAGAGCATCTACTTAGAAGAAACCAAATAGTCAATCGCCCTCATATCATAGTGTTTTTTAACAAAATATTTTTTTAAGGGAAAAGTTCCAGGAGGGATGAAGCGTGCTTTCAGATGCTGTCTAGGCAGGATTACCCAGTTTCGGTTCCAGAGGGTGTTACTGCGGCCCTGTTCGGCTGTCCAAAGGCTTGGGCTATGCATCTCCTTCTCAGCAAAGGCCAAGTACCGTTCTCAGATGCATTTCTGGTGTCAGGGCAGCACGGCAGTGAGATGCTGGGCAGGGAGTCAGACCCTGGGGAACACGTCCTGTGAGCCCAACACAGATCCAGTCCCCTCTCCCCCTCTGCTCTTGATTCCAGGTCCATGCCATGAAAACAGGCACACAGACACCCACTTCTGAGTTCTGGTACCTGCTGTGGAATGATGACAACGTCCCTGAATTGAGCAGATGCTTAACCCAACCTTAATTCAGTGTGTCAGTCACCCCAAGAAAGTCAATGGAGTAATTTATGAGCTTTGGGATCGGCCAAGAGTGAGAGCAGGATTGGGGGTCTATAGAGATTCCGGGGTCAGGAGCCTACAGCTGCTCCATCTTCTGAGCTTTGCCTATCAGAGCTGCCTTGGTGGAGACTGAGGAAGAACGAGAGAAAATGTAGAAGTGTGTATTACAACAGATTTGGTTTTGCCATCTGGTTTGGGTTTTTTAAGTGGAAACATAAACTCTGTTGTTCGTTAGCACCCCTCAACATTTCTAAACTTTTACACTTTAAAGGCATTTGTAAGCTCTCAAGGAGCACTTCTCAGTGTGTGTGTATTTTTTTTTAACTTATTTTTTATTATGGCTTGTTCAGAGAAGAGTCAGGGAGATCCAATATGATCAAAATCCAGCCAGTGAGTGTCCGTGCTGCCTAATTCGTTCCTGCATTCAATTCTCCAGTCACTTTAATTAATTATAGCTTAGGCTTGTGAACTTTAAAGCTTCAACCCTGCAGCTGGTTGGGTATGGGCAGACCCACAGGCATGCAGAGATCTGACTCTAATGGAGCTTTCTAAGAGCAGATGGTTTCCACCAAGTCACTCCCTGCAGGGGATCAAGGTCTCAGAGAGGATCTGTCATTCCCTGGTTGCTGTATCCTAATCACATTATAAGCCCTTTTTGCATTAGATTTCTTTCAAGTCAGTCTTCCCCCCATAAATTGTAACCAAATGTGCAAATTTGTTTTGCAGTGAATTGGGTTCAGTGACACACCTTACTGGGTGCATTAATGTTAAAATACCTGCTTATTCTTGGTGGAAAAAAATCAACTATAATAAATAAGTGCTAAATAGCCTTCCCTGGTTAGTGCCAGGAGACAGATTTAAAAAAAAAAATTAGAATATATAAAGAATGTATTAAAATATTCCTTTGAAGCAAAATAATTGTTAGATTTATTAATGTGCCCCAGACTTTCTAGTTCACAAGTCTCAAGACTTCCCAAAATAGCACAATCAATCACACAGTGCTGTTGTATGTTGAGTCAGAATAAAGCAATATCTTAACCTCTGTCAAGTAAATTTGGAAAAGAGATGCTGAAGATGTATGTCACTTTTTTTTTTTTTGTTAAGGCAGTAAAAAAAATACATTATTGACAGTCTTCATTCAGCAAGTCTTATTTTGGGTTGCTTTTGTGGTTTTGGGGGTTCTTTTAAAGATAAAGTTGATGAAATTGTCCTGTTTACAGAATTTTCTATGGCTGTAATCTTTGCTGTGTGTTTTCAACAGAAATGTATTTGAGGGCAAACTATTGTTTTATGCCTCAGGATGGGAGAGTTGTTCAGACTCCCTTCTGCAAAGACACAGAGCTTTTGTTGTAGCAGTAAGTGGGATCCCTGTGATTTTGCTGCTGTATGTGGTGGCTGGGCACAGTCTCACAGTGCCTGAGCTGAGCTGACTGGGGTGGGTATGGCCCTGAGCACACACCAGATAAACCCTCTGAAAGGCAGGGTGGATTAGTGAGGCTCAGCTGTGCACCCCTACAATCATTTGGCTTTTCTGTCAACACCATTTGCACCTCCCCCCCATCTCAGGACATGAGCAAAGGGAGCTTGCCTCTGCCCATAAGCCCTGTGAACATACCTGAATTTTCATATTATATGAAAACTGGGTACTCTATAAAGCTCTGGTTCAGCAGTTTTCAAATGGTGATCACAATTAATGAATTGCTCACCATTAATTTCATCGAGAGGGTCTCTCTGCAATACAGTGCAGAATCCTGCCCAAACTGATGCTTAAAAATCAAATCTTTTCGATTCAAATGCAAGATCCTCCCTGCCCCAAGCTCTGCAAATTCACCTCTGGGAACATAATGGGAACACACAGCAAGATTTCAGTTGAAGAAAGAACCGTGTCATAAGCAATGCCTTTAGGGAGAGAATGTGTTCATGCAGCACCCCCAAAAGACCCAGAAAGAGGAGACAAGCAATGTATTTAAGAGAATGAAATGTTTTACTGAATGATAGCTGAAGATCTGAAATGGTGAGGATGTCTTTGGTTCATGTTAGAGATACGATCTTGTACTCAGCAAAGGATGTGTGACTGTTATATGTTAACTGTTCTATTCAGTTCTCAGCATGTTTGAATAGAGAGATGTTAATATTAACCAATGACAGACTAGTGTATTATTTGTTCAGAGCATCGCTTCAGATCTTATTGGAACTGTCATTGTTTGCAGAGGAAAACAAAAAAGGTTGAAAACATCCAACTAGGTAGCCTTAATGTTGTTTGTGTGGTTTTCTAATGCAGCTGTTTTCCTCTGTAGACCTTCCTGTTTTACAGTGAATGGGGCAACATTTTCTCTGAGGTCTGACAGTTAATTGTGTAAAGCATCCATATGAAAGCCGTACTGAAACATGGTAGGCCAAATTTTGCTTTACTTCTGCTCCCACTGAACTCATGGATTGGAAGGGATGCAAGTCATTGAGAAATGCAATTCATTCCTAAAAGAACATCTGTTCCCAGCCTTGGAGACAGTCTGTAATCCCCCTAGAAGAGGTTCTGAATTCAAGTCGTTTACGTGGATCCTAATTAAAAATTTTATCTGACCTGTGAAGTTCCAGGTGTAGTCTGGTGTGAAAATTTACACACGTAGCATTGCATTCAAGCAAATTGGGAGAGCAGCTGACTAAATAAATTGAACTTTTTCTGAACTGAGCAGAGAGAAAGCCTGTATCTCCAGCACACCACCGTGGAGAATTGTGAGAGGTATATATCCTGATCCTTCTTAAAAATGTATTTCTGTTTAAAATTTCTTCATAAACAAACCAAAATAACCCTAATTTAAAAAAAAAAAAAAAGTAGAAAATCCCAGCATTTGAAATAGGAAATGTAAGTAAGTATGGGCACTTTTCGTAGTGTTTACCCTTGAAAAACTCTTCAGCAGCCCCAGGCCCAAAGCTGGAATGCTGTAATTTTTTTCAGGCACACGTTTAGATCAACAGACGGTTCTGTGGAACAAGAGCTCTTCAGAATGCCTTTGGTACCCAGCCACGCTCTCAGCTGGTGCAGTCAATGCAGCAATGACAGTGTCAGTTAAGAGAGGATCACATCCCAAATCCCTGCTCCTTGATGCCCAGTGTAGTGCCACAAAGCTCAGTAGTCTCCCAGGTGATGTGAGCGCTGCTCCATGGATTTATTTTGCCTTTGAGCATCCCAGCAGAGCGTGGGCGCTCCCAGCAGAGCACGAGGCTCCTTGGCAGAGTGCTTGGGTTTCCAGGCCCATCTGCTGCAGGGCTGAGTGTCCCTGGCCAGGCTGTAGCAGCAGAGAATTTGCCACAGTGTGGCTGATCCCAGAGCCACTCAGCAGTGTCCTTCACATTTCAGTTTTGGAAAAAACAGCGAGTTGATGGCATGTGCTTATGACCAGGCTTGATACGCTCCCACATTGAAATGTTAGCAGAAAATTCACATCTACTTCTCTTGTAAGTAGGGAGGAAATCTGGATTCCTTTTCCCAGTTTATCCCCAAGTTCCTGTAGTCTCCTTTTGGACATTACTTGAACATTTCTTACTCTTATAAGAAGTTCTGAAAATGAATACCAAAGAAAAACTCTGAAAGAGTCCTACCTGCAGTAAATAAATCTGAAGCTTGAAGGAGCAGACCTGGAATAAAAACTGGGTTTGAGAGTGGTATTAATATCAATCGTCTTTCAAGAAAATGAAATTTCCCTATAAACTCTTTACCCTTTGGGAAAACAATGAGGTTATAAAGGGATTTATTATCTTGCCATGAATTTAAAATGTTTATCTTCAAGGTGATTGGGAAAAAGCAAATATTTAATATAGATTTTTCAGCCTTTGTGATTTAATTTTTTTTAAATTTTATTTCGGCAGCCTAACAGGTCAATGTACCCATTATCTGTATTGTCTGACACATAATCATAAAGTCTCCTCTTTTGTGGTCCAAAAGGTGCAATGTTAGATTTCCTTAAAGAGATCAAGATTTTATCTAAATTTTATTTTTGAATTATTCCTAGAATAATATAGTTATTTATCTTGCTGAAAATATAAAGTGATGCAAACTTTTTTGGTTTTGTACTGCATTATTGCTGAATTCACAGCAAGGTTGTGCTTCCTCTGTTTTGATGTCTGCTTACAGGAAAACAATTGACACCCACTTTTCAGGTTTAGACTTGGCACTAACAAATCATGGTATCAGACAGGATTTCTGTGTTTTCCATAGCAAAGTTCAAACATGATATAGAAATGAAAAAGCTACAACAGCAGTAAAATTACTAATAAAGTAGGCTTGTGTTTGGGTTTGGGGTTCTTTTTCCTCTTTATTCCCCAGCAATCAGAGGATTATGCCATGGGAATTGGTAGTCTCTTGCAAGAAATGCAGAATGTATTAGAGACAGTGGAAAGCCAGCACTGTAGCCCAAAACTAGAAAAGCCACAGTGGAGGAGGAAAGTCATCTACTGTCTGCTGCAGGGGGTAAGAGTGCTTTCATCTTAATAGTAAAAACCAGTATAGCTGTTTACCTGTTGAAAGGTTTACCTACTGAATTTGTTAATGACCACAGTAGTGTTTGATCAAAGGAAAAAGGGGCAGAAATATCCAATTTTTTCCTACTTGCCCTGTCCCTTGGAACAAATATAATTATGTTTTGGTTCTGTTTTATTAAAGCACTGCTTCCAGTGCTTCAGAGACAGAGTGCTCACACCTCACTGACAGCCTGCACTGACTCTTCCTTGCTTGAAAAGATTTAGCAGTTTCCTCTTTGATCAGCACTCCTGTAGGCAAGGAGTGATTTTCTAATACCCCACAAGGCTGTTCTTGTGCAAGTTTTCCCAGATAAATAATAAAAATACAGCAAGACCACCTATAATTCTATTTTTTTAATATAAGAAATGATATATAATATTTTATAGCTGTAATGGAGAAGGGTTATTGATGACTGAAGTATGTAAATAAACTATAGGATATAATGTATGTCAGCAGCATGGAAATCCTGTATTTGTGCCATAGATTTTAATGAATTTAATTAGAATAAGAATTAATAGAATAATTCTTTAATAAGAATTTAATTCATTCTCTTTGCACCATCAGGAGACCTACATGCAGTTTGTAATTTTGCTTTCCTTAAGGCGGACCATGGTCTGTTCCCCATCACTGTAGTGACTGGGCACTCTTATTTCTTGCACTGCAGGAGCCCCTTCTGGGCTGCCCATGCCTGCTTTGGTCTGAGTTCACTGATTTTGTAACCATTCAGCTTCTTTATTCACGTTCAGTTTTACCTTGCCCTCAGAATCAAGAGTATCAGCCTGATATTTGGGACCCTGAATAAATTGAAGGCCTTAAACAATTTAATGCACTTAACATTTGTCTGCTTTGGTTTGACCTGATGGGAAGTCTCTCCCTTGAAGAAGGGTTTATGCAGCCTGTGCTGCAAGGCACTTTCCTGCCATTCCTTCAATGTGCCACCACCAACATGTCCAGTCTCTGAGTCAGCCACTCTCTTTGAGTTCTCCTGCCCAGCACTGGGAAGTCCTGTGAGATTACAGACCAGAGCCTCAGACTTCTTTTAGTGTTCCAAAGACCAGAAGTCATCTGCAATGTCCTGAGCTCTACCATCAGATGCAGCTTTCTGCCTCTTACTACCAAAATGTCTCCAAAGGTTAAGGTCTCTAATACGCATCACATTAAATTATGTGATGTAAGTAATGCCAAAGTTCACAGAATTAAGAGATACATGGCAAATACTATTTTTAAAAGTATGTCTTGTTTTGAAGGAATATGGAACAAGAGCTCCCAGTTATGTAAATATTTGGAAACAAAAAAAAATACAAATAATAGAGGACTATAAAAGAATACTACTAATAATTGTTATTCTAAAATAAAGAATAGTTTCTTGCCTTCTCTGAAATACACAGTAGTAGTTGAAGGTTATTAAGATGCATCAGGGACATGAAGAAGACTCAGTGAGGCTGGTTTATAAATCATGTGTCTTTTCTCAGGAAATCCAGGCTTGGAGTTTCCCTTGGTTACATTAAGATGATTCTTCCAAACATGAAATTCACTCCTTTAAGCAGGACAGAAACACAGTACAGGCTTCACTTTGGCTTTCTGACTCAAGTCAAACTCTCTTGTTTTAGATTATCTCTGATCTCTTCGAGGAAAGAATAAATGAATATCCAAAAAGAAAAGAAGAGAGACTCAAATGCTTGATGTAATTTTTTTTAATCAAAAATTTAACCAATTGCTATTAAGACTGGAGGCATCTGCTGAACTTCTGTGTTCTAGAAATCACTTAGACTTTCACTGCTCTTGATGGGGCACACAGAGGTGGTGCAAGCATCACCACCTCAGCAAGACACACTGGGAACAACTGGAGAATAGGGTAGGGAGCTTCTCCTGACTGTGGCACAGTTTATTCCATGGGTGAGGAGGGATGGATTTTGTGTTGGGCCAGATCAGACCATCTGAGAAATTTGCCTTTTGTTTCTTTCTCTGATCTTTCTCATTTTGGTGAAATCGTGGTTATCAGCACTAGTTTGTTTTTTAGGGATTTCCAAATTCTGCAATCCCTTGAAGTGTTGAATATAGGAAGCAGAGACTTGCAAAGAAAAAAGTAAAATTTCTCCTGAATTTTTTTTAAACTATTATGTGTTATGTTAACTATTTTTTTTTAATCAGATGTTGGAAACCTAAATTACAAATATTTACATCATGATAATAGGAGATGGCTAAGATCTGTGTTTTATGTTTCTCTCCTGATCTTGTTGAAGATGGCCCAGCTTGTGCAGGGGTGATGGACTAGATGACCTACCAACCTGAATTATGCTAACCATGTTCAGGTTAGTTCTTTCAGGTTGCCCACAAAAAGCTGGATATTTCTGTGTGCATCAAGGATAACTCTGGGTTGTAAAGGTGAATAAGATATTTGGACTACATAAAACTTCCAGGTCAGACACTGGTGTTGCACAAGTGGCAGCTGTTTCACTGCAAGCACAGTTAATGTGAAGGCTCCCAAAGGAGATTGTTTGTGGTGGCTCAGCTGTTGAGCTGTCTCAAATAAACCCCAGGTCTCTACCTGTGCAGTGCTAACCTCTGCTCCTTTCCAAAGGTGACCCATGGGGTGTCTGAGCTCCTCCACCAGTGACTGCCAAAAGGCAGGTGTCAGCACTGACTTCTGTGAAGGCTCCTCTCATTAGAACAAAATGAAATCATATGAGCTAAAAATGGATGGGCTGGATTCTCCCAGGTATTGCCAGGTTATATGGAGTGCCAGCAGCAGTGCTGATTTACAATTTCTGAGGCTGTGGCCCATGGTTTAACCTAATTCATCAGTTCCCACCACCTGAGCTGGGGCAATTTAAGCAGAAATGACTCTGCCCATCAGGGTAACTTCAGTGTCATTAAAGCAGTTTGATTCAAACTAACATATTTTTTTAAATTTTTTTCTTCATTGTATATTCTCCTTGGTTATTGCGGAGGTGAAGCTGCTTCCAAAGTCTTAAACTTGTCATTGCTGATCAGTCTTTGCCAGAGTTGTGGTCACTCAGCTGCAGTTCTGACTCCAGTTCTACAGATCAGAGCTGGCTCCTGCAGTCCAGAATCATGTATGTAACCATAGAATAGTTTGGTTTGGAAGAGACCTTGAAAGATTTCTATTTCCATCCCCCTTGCCATGGGCAGGGACACTTTACAATAGATCAGGTTGTTCCAACCCCATCCAACCTGAACTTGAAAACTTCCAGGGATGGGGCAGCCTCAGCTTCCCTGGGCAGCCTGTGCCAGTGCCTCCCCATCCTCACAGGGAGCAAACAGTACAAGCAAAACCCTCCATGCTTGTTCTGCAGCAATTGTGTGCATTCAGGTCTTAGCATGATCAGGTTGATCGTTCACATTATCAATTTTATTTTACAAAGCTATCTCATATGTGATTCCCATGCTGCTTCTCTGGATGTTATATAGAAAAGCATGAAGGCAAATTCAGCTTGTCTGCATTTTCACTTCAGATAGCAATGGTGTGGTTTTTGCCAAAGCAGGTCAGGACACCAGCTCTAAATTTCTGAGCTGCCTGTGGGGAGCAGGGTTATTCTGAACAGGGTGTGTCCTTGTGCTTTCTTATCCAATCTGTCCTTCTTCCCAAGAAACCCTCTTTTTTCCAAAAGCCCTTATTCCTGAAAACATCTAAAACATTAAGCAAAGCTAAGGCAAGAGATGTGCTCTGTCTTCTGTGCAGAAGGGACAGGGGCATAAGAAAGGGCTAATTACTAAAAACCTTTTCAGCTGATTCCATTAGTATTTGCACAGACAGGTGATGCTAAAATGACTCTGCATGGTTTGGTCACACTTATTTGCAGGCTGTGACATATATACAGTGTTTTAAATTGTCTGGGGTTTGCAGTATCTTGGGCAGACCTTCAGGACAGCATTTGCCACTCTCCTTAGCTTCCATCTCAGTTTCATTTGCCTGATGGGTGTTTCTGTGACACTGGCAGCAGTGACACCCCCTTGCTGGAGGCACGGGGGCTGCACCAAGTCCCACATCACCTTCTGGCAAGCAGGACAAACCAGCCCTTCCTGAAGCCTTGCAGGCAGTGCTCTGGATGGTGAGGAAGCATCCCACCAGCTCAGATCTTTCTTCAGGCAGGGAATAGGGTTTACAGTAGGGGAGGCCTCTGATACTAAAAATGAAAAACTCTCCCAAGGTTTTGGACAACTTGGAAAAACACCCTGGAAATCACAGCCCCTTTAAATAAGGCTCCTGTCAAACCTCATACAGATTGGCAACACAGTTGTGATTTTCATTTCAGTTTCTCTGGTAAGTAGTGGAGTGGCTTTGCATTTCCATTAAACTGAAGCTGTCTCTAGATGGCTTCAGAGAGCAAAGAAAGCTCATCACTGTGGGAACGGCTGTGCTCTGGGAAGGTGCTGTAGCTCATGGGCAACTTTCCATCCTTGTGGGTAGGATCTGGGCACCAGCACATTGCCTGTCTTCCTTAATTAGCTGAGAGAAGACCAGGCAGAGAGAGCCCTGCACTCCTTGCTCACTGGCTGCTGATGAGGCCTGGAGCAAATCCCTGTACTAAAAGCACTTAAAAATGGAACAGAGGTGATGGAAATGTGGTTTGTTCACTGTGAATATCCAGCTGGGATAGTTGGAATAACTGCAAGGGAAGAGTTGCCTTTGCAAATCATGTGCCTGATTTACTGGTTAAATAGTTTCTCAGTCCTCCCTATTTAGTCAACAGGGACATTAAGATGTCCAGAAATAAAAGTGGAATGATTGGTTCCCAGTGCTAATCTTAATGGTCACAAATCCAGTATTTCAGATTTTTTGCTCAGCACTTAGCAAGTAGAGTCAATCAGACTTCATTTGAATAGATGAACTCCTGTTGTAGAGTTATACCTGATTTCATGCTTTCCTTTATTGGTCACTAGATCTTTTCTACATCATATAAAATTATGTTTACCTTAAAACTGATCTGTAGATATGCCTGAAACAGCACCTAATGTGCATAAAGTCAGTGTTCTCAATGCATAGGACAAGTCTTGTGAAAACTTTTTTGCAGCCGAAAGTCTTGAACCATTCACTGAAATAAGACAACTATTTGATTTCAACAAAATGGATTTTCTTGTCAATAAAATCACTGATAAACACTTGAGTTGGATTTGGGATTTCTGAGTATATATATATATGTAAAGCTACATACACAAACTTTCTTTTAGATCACAGAAATGAATGCTCCAACTTAAAGTTTATTCATCCAAATAGCTGGAGAAAATATCCACTTAATCACATAGTCTGAACACATTGAAGTAGGGGGGAAAAAGGTGTTCATTTTCACCTGTGTTTATTTTTTCACCAGTAAAAACGAATAAAAAGAGAAGAAAAATAATCATAGTGCCTATGACAAAGATTGTGTTTCAAGGAGTGTGCAATGTGTACCACGATTACTTTAACTGCAAATGGAAGCCGCTTTCAGACTGAGTGTGGTTGAAAGGAAATATCCTTAGAAAAACTGTCATGCAGAATCCCAGGAAATGTTTTGGTTCGATATGTTTGGCCTCCATTTTTGTGGAGCTGTACATTCCTGTCCATGGTTCTAAAGGATAAAAAAAAGAACTTATTTCAGAATCAATCTGTATTTTGACTCGTTTTTCTACTCCCCGCACCCAGGCTGGTTTGCAATATGTGTAAGTGAAGCTGAGCAGTGCCATTTTTCTTCTCAGTGCCACAAATGAGTTTCATGGTGTACCTGAATTCAGTCCTTTTCCCCTGCTCAAGTGGCGTGTTCCTGCTGTCTCCAGCCACCTCTGACTCAAAGCAGAGGTTTCATTTGTTCTCAAAGCCACAAAGAGAGTTGAGACCAGCCCATCTGGAGACACCGGCTCTCTTCATTCAGCCTCACTGGTGGGAGGGTTGGGGGGGTTGGCCTTGGAGACAAGGGACAGGCATCTCTGACATCTCAGCACAGAGAGACACCCACCTGGAAAAGCCAAGCCTTCTGCTGCTGAGGTCAGTCCTTCCAGTCTTGCCTTCAGCACTGTCAGCTTTGGGCTAAACAAACCCAAAGGTAGAAAGGCTGGAGCAGCCAAAATAACACATTCGCCAGGGGGATCAGCTGAGAAGGGATGCAGACATGGCAACGTCTTTCATTCTGGAGCCCCAACAACAACAAAAGCACAGGTTCTTTGCAAAACGGCTTCTTGAACACAGTGAAGGTGTCACAGCAGCAGCCAAGGGGATGGGGCAGAATTTCAGTGTCACACACCCACGACCAGCCAGGATGCAGTGCCCACCCCTCCTCACTGCCTCACACGGTACTTTGCATGGGTGTCCCTCCCTTCTCCTTGTGCCCATGTTTTCAAGCATATCCCCACAAGTTTGTGCTGAACCACTCCATGATGAGCTTATTCATCATCCACATCCCAAGGGGGCTTTCTGCTCGAGTGCTTCCAAAGTGTGTCTCTGGTGGTGCCAGGGACTCCTCAGCAATGTCCCGAATCTCTGTGGGGCCCAGACACCATCAGCTCTGCCCACGGTGTGCTGAGCACCCTGAACCCAGGCAAGGGAAGGAGGGTGCAGGGCTGTGGGTGCTCCCCAGCTCCACTCCAGCTCAGCTCAGCTCCCTCATCGCTCCTGGATGCTGTCTTGCAGATCCCCACATTCTTACTGCACTTGGGCTTTTTCTGTCAGCTTTTCCTTTTATTTTTCTGTGTGGTTCAGAATAGCTCTGGATCTGATACTTGGCTTCTGCTTATGCATGATTTTTGCTTGCAATCTGCCTTACTTGAGCAGATAGTCCAAGTGCTTTTGAACACACTGACGTTACAAAACAGCAAAAAAAGAATTTTACTTTCAGAGCTGCTCTTCCAGGCACCTCATACCCTTGAGGCACAGGCACTGGGGTGAGTTTGATCCTGAAGTCCCCTGGGTTAAGAAGGAGGTTTTCCCTTTTGCCTGGGGCTCTGGGCAGATTTGGGTGATTGTATAATGCTGCCCCAGATAAGGCTCCCACCCACGGGCAGCCCACACCTGTGTTGGGTTGAGCTGGTCACCTGGTTTGCAGTCACAGCTGTAACCTCTGAGGACACCCTTTGTCTCCCCACCTTTCAGGTTTCTTCTCCTGGTGTGCCTGCACCAGAAGGGTCCTGTCTTGCTGGGAGGAGGCAGCTCTGGAGATATGGTTGTGGTAGGAGGCTTTTTCCTAAATCTGATTTTTTTTAAAGGCATTTGGGTTGGTTTGTTTTTCTCCCTTTGGTTTGTGGTGAGTATTTCCTGGAGTAGGTATTTTATTTATTGTGGTGTAATAACTTAGTTTATTAGACTGAGCACGGATTAAGGTATTTATGCCATTTAGAGCTATGGTTGATTGTTTCGAAAATCCTCATGCTTGGTAAGAGAAAATCTCCTTAGATTTCTCCTAAATGCAAGGGTAAGATTTTTGTTTGCTCCTTTCCAGAATGCAAAAATCCGAAGCTTATTTAGAGCATGGTTAATGCCTGCTGTCCAATCATCCCATAAAACATCCTACGTGCAAAGGAACTCTGTGAACTTTCAATGGTTCAACTTCAAATATAACAAATAAGAATGATGAGAGAAGCTCATAAAATTGCTGTTAAGAGTCATGTTTGATACTTACTTAAAATTTCATGTTCTTATGGTATGCCCTTTGCCAAAGACACATTAATTAGGAGTGCTTTCTGAAGCAAGGCTGCAGCAGGTATCACACAGAGTCAGGAATGCCTTCTGATGATCTGTATCCTACTACCTGAAACCACTTTGCTTAGGCAGCCATCTGCAGAGCAAAAACTTCCCTCAAATCTGTTAAATATTTTTAATTCATACCGTTCACAGATCCACAGCAAGCTGTTAAAAATGTTTACAGGGACATCTCAATCTCTAGTTAAAGTTATGCCTATGGCTAATGGGAAGCTCTGCAGTTACTTACTAGCTAAATGCTTATAGGAATGTAACTGCTACTATGTAAAATCAGTCTTTCTGTAAATATCTTTTTTGCCAGGCCTTGCACAAGCAGGTCACAGTGAAGTGCTTGCCTGCTTACAAAATGTCTCTGCTCAGCACAGCTGAAGCAAAGATGATGGTGAAACTAATTTGTTTCAGGTGCTCCTCCCCAAAAAGTGTTTACTACCAATTTAATACTGCTTAAAATAGTGCACTTATGTCTGTAGGTCCTGGATGGTTTTGCATGTTAAGTCAAAGAGGTTTTTTCTCTTTGCTCTTTCTCCTTCAGTACAGTGAGAGATGAAATTAGAGTTGGGCAGGTTGTATCTTTGTTATTTATAAGCATTGTTAGGGTAAGATTTACTGAGGTGCAGAAAAGAGGCTGGCATTTTGGGAGGCTCTGGCAGTGGGCAGCAGAGGAATTGAAGAAAGGCAAGGCCTGGGGAAGGGGTGGATCTCACTTAGGATGAAGATGTACTTTGGGATATCCATGTGCCAAGGAGTTGGAGAACAAAACCTGTGACCCTGTTCCATATTCAGACGAGCCAGATGGACAGTTCCAGGTCAGTAAAGGGGAGCTGATTGCAGAACTAGGTGGGAGAATCTACTCTGAGAATAAGACTTCTTGATAACTATCTACCAGAAAAAGAGGTGACTCCAACTATGAATTTTTACTCAGCACAATCACCTGAGAGCAAAACCAGAGAGGGATTATTTGCAGGTGGAGGCTGTGATTAGTGGTGCCTGGGTGTTCTTGACCCACAGCTGTCTGTCCCAACTCTTCAGACTGACAAGTGGCTTGGGCTTGGTATGATGAATGAAGTAGACTGAATAATCCAATGGAAAGATGACGTTTTCCGTCATAGCTGATTTATTTTTCAAGAATCAAAGAAACTAGAGGAAAAAAAAAAAAAAAAAAAGGGCTGTTCAGTTTGAGGGGTTTGGTTAGCTATTTTACTTGGGTTTTTTTTTTTTCTCCTGAAGTCAGGGCAGAAAAGGCTACAGGGACTGAATTTTAGGAACTAACTTAAAACTAGTTCCTGTAGCCTGGGGTGGTGCTGATTCTCCCATCAGACTGGGCGCTGCAGGCATACACGTGTCTGTCATGCTGCACTCTCCATCTCTCTCTTGTAACAGTCTCTTCCCATTACTGCTCCTGTTTCAGAACATGTTCCAGTGCAGTGGGCCTGGGCTGATGGGGACAGGGAAAATACGGCTTCCCCCCAACAGATAATGCAAATCCCTGCAGCTGCAGTATGTCCCCTGCTTTCTCTTTGGTGTCCTACATGAAGTTGCCAGTTGTCCTTCTCAGGGCTTCTCCTATGGCATCTCATGCTCTAGTTCTTTTCCTATGTCATGCTTGATAGGTTGCTGCTGTTTTTCTAAAAATAGAGCTGCTATTCTAGGTTGGGATTTATACCAGGAATAACAGCTATGACAGCTATTCAGGATTTTCTTCCTCTAAAATAAAAAGTAAGTTGTGGGTTTGGCCAAGCCTTCAGGAAATCTGGTGCTTTTTGGTTGCTTCTCTTAACAGCCTGTGTTTTACCATTGGCTGAAACAGCTTCCTGGCCCAGACTCTGTAGGGTATGCCTTGATCTGGAAGATTTCTTAGTTTAAATTGAACAGCATTTATAAATTTATTGGTGATAATTTTTACTGTAAATGTAGATCAGCAAGGTATAGGTACATAGCTTCTGGTTTCACATCAAATGAACTTTTTATTCCTATCTAGTTAATTAAGCCAATGTAGTTTAAATTCTCTAGCATAGAGCTTTTTCTCTCCATGAATTAAATGGATTAACCTTTCTTACAAAGCTATCACTAATTATATTACTGTACTGGGCTATTAACTCATTTCCTCAATAAGTTACTATTTTTATATGGCCACAGTGACCTGAAGTAATTACAACCCCAGTTTTACTTGAAACCTTTCAGTTTGATGCTCTTCTGATGAAATATTCTGCTTCTACTAATGTCTTACAAATACTGGAAGGGAATAACAGTGCAGAGAGAATTTCAATCAGCACTTTCAGAGCAGTAGCTGTGGATACTCTAACAAACAGTACTCATTTTTTTCCCCTAGATTATCACTGAGGTAATCACATGCATGTTTGAGAAGAGGAAGCAAGTGTTCCCTTTTAGCCTTTGATAGATTTGTGTGCTAGAAATACTTTATCTAGTTGAAGATGATGGAAAAATAAGGTTATGATTCAGTATATGTTTGAAGTCTGAGACTGCCTAGGGTCCAAAATTCACAATGCCAAAGGCTGAATTTCTCTTTCTTGTGTTTAGGAGCATGAAATGTTGGGCTGCTGCTGTGTGCAAGAGCTGTTAGCTGAATACTTGCTGATTGTCTCACACCTGATTTCTGAGGTGGGCAAAGCCTCCTTCAGTCCATTTCTGTGAAATTAAATGGGGAGAACTCAAAGGGGTTTGTCACCAGAGAGGAAAACTTCTCACCTGAGTTTCATGAAAGATGCATCACAAAGTGATGCTGGAGTGAAATTCATGATTTATGGATTAAATATCACTTTAATCAAGAAGACATTTTAAGTAGCCAGCTTAATCATTGTCATCAACTTCATCAGGGTGATTGAAACCATCATTACTTTAGCAACTGATTAGCAAGATCTGGATGTGGTCTTTCTACTAATGCTGGAGCTGCTCATTAGGAAGGTGTCAGAGGTCCCTGACACTATCTCTGCGTGATCTGCCCTGGTGCTTTTGCTGTATTTTGCTGGAGAGTATGAGGATTTTTCCTTAGATTAAAAATTCTGCGTGATTCAGAATAATTGCTATTTTGTATTACAAATACATAAGTATTTGCATGAAACTTGTTGATGAAAGCGGAGAGTGCAGAAGTCTGTCAGTTGGTGATTAGTTTATTCGTGATTATAAAACTCAAGAACCAATTTAAACACAGTTTTAAAAATAAAATCTAAAAGAAAGGATTGGAGGTTTCTGAAGGAAAATAAAAATGCGTTTAGACAATGCAAAATCCCAAAGCAATGCATGGTGGAGTGGACAGGTGGTTGATTTGTGCTCTGGAAAAAAAAGCAATATTGGGCAAGATTACAAAAATGAGATTCAGTTTGGAAGCTGATGTGTAAACTTCTCTGTCTGGAAGAAGAAGATAATGAGAAACATGATTCATGTGTAGCATACCCCTGGGGTATTTGGGGTAGGTAAAGGGGAAAAATGAAATTTTTTCTGTTAAATACTCTAGAATAGGCCACTTAAGATACAAGCAGTGAGGTGTTAAGAAGGCTTCAGGAGCATAAAAATGAGTCTGTAAAGCAAATAAAATAACCAGAAGCTATATAAGAAGTTACCTGTAGAGGTGATGAATCCAACCAGCCAGAGACTTTGCATGGGTGTGCTTTCTGTCAAACTGAAGATAAATTATGCCTGGTTAGGAAAGCAGCCCTCTTGCTCTACTTTTCAGATTATTTTCTTCTTTCCCCCCCACCCCCAAGTCTTATTTTTAACTTCACAATGCTAGCAAAGAATTGGGAACTTGATCAAAGACACAGGTACCAGCAGTTTCATCAGTCTTGATGGAATTTATATCTAATTACTCAATTCAGGTTTTGCCTTGAATTCTTGATGGGGGTTAGCAGTTGGCCTGACATTATTATAGCAAAACCTAAATAAACATTTTCCTAAAATACTTCCCTGCATATGGGGGAAAACTGAGCAGCTCTCAGCTGAATGTGTATGAGACTTGAAGATTTGTAATCCAAGTCTGGTGATTTTTGACAAAGACCAGTGATACACCTCATCTGTATTCAGGTGGAGAATGGGGAAAGGAAGCCAAGGATATTTTTTGTCATTTTGCAATAACCACCGTGGGAAAGGCAATCATTCCCAGTCCCAGCAGTCCCAAAGAAGCAGCAACCACAAGCAACAAGGAGGGCCCTCAGCAATACATAAAATATTGTAGAGGGACACAGAATTTCAATTTAGTTTCAGAATATATGGAACAACATTACTTTGAAACTAAAGAAAAAAATTTATTGATCTTTGTCTTTATAAACTGAGCTTAATGACAGTCAGGAAAGTGATGTGGAAAGGAGAGTTTAGTGAAGGTGGGAAAAGCAAAGATAAAGGGGTTAGAAGGGTTCTTGGACAGGAGGACAAGAAATGGCTCCCCAGCCTTATGTCTCATATTTAAAATCATGTTCTTGTCATCTTGAAAGATGTGGGAGACCAAGACCTGAGACCAAGACATGCACTGATTTAACATCCATAGTGTCTTTCCTTTGTGGGGAAGGAACACTTGTGTCAATCCTGATCATCTTTCTATGAAAGGCATTTCCCCAGCTGTGATGGCATCTTTCCAGTACCAAATCTTCCAGGGCTTTTCTGGCTCTTTGGTGCCATATGTATTGGTTGCTGAGGTCTTGAGTACTTGTTTTCATTATTAGTGGGATATTTCCCAGAGTATTGAGTTCTTCAGACTCACACAAGTGGCTTGCCAGCTGTTAAAATATTTTGTTGCATTGAGAAGAGCTCCTCCAAGTCAAAGCAGTATTCTCTGCCATCACAGGGTACATGAAGATGACATTTTGGAGCCTGAAGTTAGCAGAGGGATTTCATCAGGCTTCCTGCACTAGCTCAGGTCCCTCTCTTTTTGCTGTGCTGTGTCACCACCTCTCTGGCCTCCTGAGTGAGCAGGGCTGGTGAAGGCTCCACACCCCCTGAGGCTGTGCAGTGTCCCTCTGTGTGCCTGGCTCCTCTCCTGGCCCTGCTGTCACAGCAGCTGCTGCGGCAGAGCTCCCTTTGAATCAGGCTTGTTACTGCTTGTACGTGGAGGAGAGACTGAATCAAGTTTCTGTTTTATTCTTTGGGCTGATGTGCTTTAGCATCAAAGGAATGTCCCTGCTGTGGCTGCTGTTTCAAAAGGCATTCTGGAATTTCTTTTCTATTTCTCCTTGTTACTGAGTCTGTCTCTCTTGCTTACCTTTGTTTCATACCCTGCAGGGGGGCTTTAAAGGGTGCCCCTCCTTCCACTGGGGTGTTGCCATCTGTGTGGCTCAGAAGGAGCGTTTGGTACCACTAACAGGCTTTTTGTGGTGGCACCATTGTTTTGGGAGAGTGTTTTGGAGTGTCTGTGTGCTTGGCAGTAGCTGGAGCAGCAGCACCTGTGACTTTTTGGAGAGAGCAGAGACGAGCTGCAGAGGATGGGCTGGGTGGGGATGGCAGCCAGGCTTGGCACACCCTGGCTGTGCTGGGGTCTGGGCAGCCTCTGTGTCCTGAAATGAGCAGTCCAGGCTGCTGTTCCCATGCAGGAGGACAATCCAACCTTCCAAACGTAGCAAGTAACCATGGCAGCAGACTGCAGGAGTACCAAAAGCAGCAGTGAAGCACATCTGATGGCTGCTGGTGCTTTGTCAGCACTAAATAACCCTGTGTGTGCCTTGAGAGCAGCTCCCAGCTCTGGTGCTGAGGGCTCTGCCACACTGGCCTCCCTTCAGCCAGGAGCTGGACTCGGGGCTTGCCCTGGGCCCTGTGCATGGGAACCAGTGTCTGCTAGAAGAGTGATGTGGAGGGAGTTTCCACAGAGCAAGGTAGCTCCTCATCCTGTTTCAATGATTTCTGTGGCAGTGCTGTCACCAAACTAGTGGCTGTGGGCAGGATTGAGAAGGAGAAGTAAAAGGCAGGTCAGCCAGATTTCTGAGGTGCAGCAAACAGCTTTTTGAGCAAAGGGAGAGTGTGGTTAAGCTGCAGTGTCTGTACCTAAAGAAAGAAGTCACTTGTTGCTGTAATGAGAATTGCTGAACTTCTCTGCTTCTGCTTTATTCATATTGTTCTAACATGCTTCCTTCTAGTTTTCTTTATTACTACTGTTTTAGGTGATCTAATTTTGTGGTCAAAATGAGCAGATGGAGAGGGACATGCTATTCCCTAGCATGTTCTACACGACATCAGCCCAGTGGGTTTAAGCACCAGTGCAAAGAGCTGAGGCAAGAATCATAAACAATTGTTGTATCAGGCAGAAACTGTGTGTCTCAGCCTGTTAACAGAGTAGCCATGTATTAACCTCCCACAACATGGCAGAATTTCAGAAAGTTCATGCATGTGCTCTCTTGTCAAAGAGAGCTTAAAGAATAAGAGTATTTACTTCTATAGGTTGCTGTGGAAAGAGATAGTGCACTTTTAGCAGGGGTGTAGATGCTAAATTCACGGAAACCTTTGAAAGCAAATCTGCTGTTGACTATAATGACAATCAGTTGTGTGTGTGTGTGAAATAGGAGTCCCAAAGACATATAAGCAGCATTCTGCCAAAATAAAGTTGTTTAGTTAAGGACTGCCAAGATGCTGGGAAGTGATCTGGTTTTGGTCACTTTTAGCATCACTTTTATGAAGTACTTACACTCTAAGTGTATAAACACCTTTTAAATAAGTCACCTTTCTACAGTTAGGGAAAGAAGTCTATGCTGCAGCTTCAGGAAATAGGGCTGAAAAGGGACAACAGGAAGCCAAAGTAAAATCAGGACTTTGGATGGGTGCTTGTCAAACTCTTCAAAGCTTGTGCAGTTTCCCTGGACAGCCCCTTCTACTCACTTCTTATTCCAACCCTTTAGTGCTTTTGCTGCAAGTCTTCATTTGGTTTCTTCTCCTTTGACATACAGAGAAGTTTTCCATTTTCCACTTTGTCTGTGTGTCTGTGAGTATCTGAGGACAAATCTCTCTTTTTGGGTTTTTTCTGGAGCCACCTTGCCCTCACCATTCCCTTCCATCAAGGAAGACTTCATCCAGTGTCTCCCCCAGTTACAAAAGTGCAAACTTAATAATTGCCAAGTACTGTTTTACCATTCAGCCTTCATTTTGCAGTGGTTTCATCTAACCCATGTTTTCTGTGTTTTATCAGACAAGAGTATCAAAAATCTTTATTATAATCGAAGTATGTACTCTGCTGAGACTTTCCTGCCTACAAGACCTCTTCTCCTATTCAGGGTGGAAATTGGACTGCCACAAGTTAGTATTTGCCAAACCCATGTTTGTTGTTAGTACCTGCAGACACTTGTAAAACTTAACCCAAATGAATAAATGAATTTGAGAGCAGAAATACCTTGATTTCCTTCTGTGATCCCACAGATAATCTCTGCCTTCTGGTATCCTTTAAGGAAAGAGGCTTATTGGTTAGCCCAGGCCTCTTCCTTCTGCCCACCCTCACTTATCTCTCTGGGGCACTCTGCTTGAGCTTTTCAGGGATTCCAGCCCATGTGTGAGCTCTTAAAGGTGATGTGGAGCTGTTTGAAGAGAAACTGGCTGGAGCAGTGTCTTCTAAGGCAGATTTCAGAAAGCCCAAGGGAAGCCTTTGCAAAGGCAGGGATACAGAAGCCAATGTGCCCAAATGTTAAGTTTGGAGGCTCCTGACAGGCAGAGAGCCAAGCAGAAATCTGTCAGATCAAATGGAGGCTGCTTGCCTTGAGAAAGTGTACACTAATAAACCCTGTAGCTCTACTTTGTTTACAGGGCAAAGGGAATAAAGCAGTTCTCTTGCATGCTGGCAGGTGTGAGGGATCTGCTTTGGGTCAGCCCTGACAGTGCTCCCCCTGCCCAGGCAGACACCTGTGGTGCCTGACGTGCCCCAGGCTTGGCAGTTTGTGTAACCTGGTGAAACTGCACACAAACTCCAGGCAGTGTTGTGACCAGCACAGCACTTGGGGTTTTGAACAGAATGATTTAAAGCATGGGGTTTTTGCACTTCAGAGAACAGATGCACTAAGCCACAATGATACTACATGTGTATTTTAAAAGCATATTTCCATGGATACAAAAATTATCCCAAATTAATGTTCTTGGAATTCATATTTTGAATATCCTCTGTGGGAGTTCCAGTTAGGAAAAGAAGTCTTTTAAATTAATTTTTAATGTTGCTACTGCTCTTCAGCATTTCAAGGTGATTGATTTATTAGACATTTTAAGTGTTCAAATACAATTATTGACTGAACAGAAGCTTGAGCAACCTCTTCCATGGATTTTCATAATTGACAGTATGGCAAAATGAAGGTCCATGAAACTAAAAAAGACACAGTGGTATTAAGGTTTTTTTCATTATAGTAGCTGTAGGGAAAACTGAAAATAACAATAAAAAAGACCCGACTTGTATGTTTTCTAAGCACTCTGTTGGCTCACCAGTGATGTTGCACACTGGAGATATTCCTATATGGATGCTATATATGCTTCCCTATGGAGATGGCAAGTATATATATAACAGGACTATAACTAGAAATGGATATGAATGATTGCCTCTTCTGCTTCATTCAGTAGGAAATCACTGAGTCACACTGCTGAAGAATAATCTTACCTTTCCTGTTAGTAATCAAAGCAAAGCAAAGCCTGAATGCTACTGAAAACCAGGATGGACTTTGAGTTACTTGTCTGAACGGTTTTTTGTTCAAAGTTTATCTTTCAGTAGTTAATAGGAAATTTGCTGTGGTGCTAATGAATTGTTTAATCAGACTTTTACCACTCACCACACCACTGCCAGAAAATAGAGCCCCTGCACCCAGGGAATGGAGCCTCAAAGACTTGATTGAATTTTTCAAAGCACGTGCATGTTGAAGCCTCGAAGAGGGGATTTCGGTCAGGTGTGCTTTTAGCGTCCTGTTAGTCCACAGTGGGGTTGTACATACACTCACTGATTGCCTCTAAACATTTTGAGTGGCCAAAGCCCAATGAAAATGTTACTTCCCCCCAGAAGTGTTAGCTTTCCAGAAACTTAGATTGGGTTGGTTTTTTTTCATAGGACTGTAAGGAGACTGTAAGTGAAATACTGCAGTTTGGGAATGTGTACAGGTTACATCTCAGGCTGCAAAGAAAGACTGCTGGGATTGCTGAAACTCCTGGAGATAGATCTACAGCTTCAATTTTCACAGCAGAAGTTCCTCCTGCCCCCACCATTCCTCCTGGGAAGCTCTCCAGCCCCAGGATTGCACTTAGTGCCTGCTGGGAAAAATTGCAGAAGAGAATCTTAGCAGGGAAAGCAAAATCAGGATATAGAGGCGAGGAACAGGAGGAAAAAAGTAAAGAACATGCACAGCAAAGTTAAAACACAGTAAAATTTGCCTCTATATGTCTCTTCAATATTGAATTTATTCAGCAGTTGGATTATTTCAGCAGTTTGGCAGTTGAGTTGTTTTTCTACAGAAAGTGGTAGCAAAAAGTCGTATTAAAAGTGGTGGCAATGCTTTAATTTGCTCTTAATTAAATCTTACTGCATTCTATTTCACTTTCAAATTTTCCTGTTTATGGGTGATTTGCAATTCATACTTACAATTCATGCTTAAATTGCTGTTCATGCATGTACTTTCAATGGTTGCTAACAAAAATTTAACTCTGATTTGGTAGCGCTACTTTTAAGAAAAGTAGCCCAGGAAAAGTGTGTAGTATATATATTTTTTTGTTTTGTGATTTATATACAAATAAGGGAAGGTATTAATTTTAAAAGGGGAAAACCCCATTTGATGTTACATTTTGAAGATCAGTGGTGTCATTTAAACACAATGGTGACAAAAAGATGCAGAGTGGGTTTGGTTGGTTGGTTTTTTTTGTTGTTGTTGCTTTGGTTTGGATTTTTAGCTTGGTTTCTTGTTTGGTGTTTGTTTGGGGTTTTTTGGGGTTTTTTTTGTTTTTTTTTTTTTGGTGTGTGTGTTTGTGTGCATTTGCAGTTTTGTTTGGTATATATCAACTAAATGGAGAGGAAAAGTCACCTGGGGAAACCTTGGCAGATTCTGGCTGGAGGCTGATTTCAAACATTTTATGACTGTAAATTTGTTGCAGAGAATCAAAGAAACGGTAGGCAGAGCATCCAGAAAAGCAGAATAAACTAACCTCTTTCAAATTCCATCAGGACAGCCAGTACAGCTAGGGAAAAGAAAAGCCAGGGAAGTTTTCCTTCCCTTTGAAGCTTTTCTAGAATGAATCTTTAATGATGGGTGTCTGCAACCTCTTCCAGATAATAATGAATGTACAACCCCCAGGTTTTAAGGGCAGAGAAGATGGAGCCTGAACAAGAGTAAGCTCATGGTGCCACTTGCACTGACAGTTCTCTGTAAGGGTTCCCCTGGGATGTGAGCTCCAGTTGTGCTAAAAGAAGGATTTCAAACTTGAGGTGGGGGGTGTGTGTTGTGTTTGTTCTCTGGCACTGAAATCTGGAGTGATTCCAGCAGTGGAAAGGTAGAATCCTCCCTTCTGCAGCAGGCAGGGACCAAATGGCACAACAAAGAACAGGCTATGAACACTTGTGGAAATGTAGAGAGAGAGGCACTTCAGTGAAAACATGCAGAGAAAAATAATAGTTTAGTAAAAGCTGCTTTTTTTGTCCCCCTTGTAGAAAAATGTGCTTAGTAATAGGTTCATTTTGACTTCTAAAGGAATTTCTGTCAAATACAATTATCAGAAAAGACTACAACTGCAAAGGTATCAAAGCTATGTTTGCAGAAATCAGGCTTCAGAGCACTTTGAGATGGAAGATATTTGTTGAATTTCTTTATATGTCATCTCATGTTTCTTTTATTTATGAATTTTCCAACTGTGGTATATGCTGTCTAAAGATGAGAATGCTCCAGCAGTTTTATTTTTTTTAAGAAGTCTTTGGCAGCTGCATTATATTAATTTATTTTGTTTCTTTTCTCTTCATCACTTGAAAAGAAAAGCAGAAAAGTGAAACAAAGCACAGAAATAAAGCAGTCTGTCACACTGAAAACCTCTGAAACATAAATAATAAACTTTATTTACTAGGTAATTCTCCTTGATACTCTGGTTTATCATATTTTCAACAGTACAAGGAAAGTGTCTTGATATTGTTAAACTGAAAGAAACATCACATTTGTATTAACAGACATTTAGGTTTAAAAGCATGTCAAAAATATTTTGAATGCATTTGGAAAGGCAAGTGCATTTCTTCCAAGTGTCTGAAGACTAATTTCATTTTATATTCTGGGTAAGACCAGAGTGCTATCAAGAAATGCCTATGATTTGCTACTTTTAGTTTTTTTCATGGCAGGTATATTCCATGTTGAAGGTATCCTTTCTGTTCATTTGGAGTCACAAATCAAATTTTGGTAGCCACTCTGTACATGAATCTATTCCTATCTCTGTTTAGCTCACCACAACACTGACTCCTGGCTGATGAACTGAGTGTTATTTTAAACACATTTAAAAGAGGGAGAAAAGGAGATTAAATTGATTTCTTTCCCATTTTTTGACTACTCTGTGCCATCAATTCAAACACACACTGCATAATCTCGGGAAAATTAAATGTCATCCTTTGACTGTAAGAGCAATGACCCTCTGAATTCAAATTACAAAGAACTCTGGATGGCTTTCAGCTGTTCTCTCAGTGGGTCTCTGTTTCTAATGATGAGCCAATCCTTCAGGTATGTTGGCAGGGAGGGAGCAGAGAAGGTGGGTTGTGTTTGCAGGAGAGCAGACATTAATAGGGATGCATGGTGTCATACAGCTGCAGTCAGAATGTCTTCATCACTGCTGTGCCAGGGAAATGCTGTTCAAATTACTTCAGGGGAACCATGTCATGTTTGCTGCAAGGGCTGGAGGCAGGAGCTCTGAGCTATTCCCATCATGTAACATTTTCTCAGTGGAAATAGCAAGTCAGGATGCTGTTGTCCCCTTTCCCAGCCCTCCTGTGCTCCCCAGTGCTGTCAGTGAAGAACCCAGGGGGATCTGCTCAGGGCTGTGAATCTGCAGAGGAGGAGGAAGAACCCCCACAGAGCAGTGAGCAGAGGATTTCTCCAGCCATGACTTAATACTGAATTAGTCTTGAATAGAGCAGCTATAATCCTGATGCTGTGTTCAGTGGTTTATGAGGTAAATTCTTTTTCTTTGTGGGGAGGGGGAAGCCTCTAAATGTCCACAGGCATCAAATTCTTTTCTCCTCTAAAATCTAAGTGTGATTTGCTGAGGCTCCAAGCTGCAGTGGGATGGCTTCTCCCTCCACCAATGTGTCTTGTAGTGCCAGTTCAGTGCTGTAAGTGAAGAGGATATGAAGAGTATGAGGCAGAATCTATTGCTCATACTTCAGGGTGTAAATCAGTCAAAGATAGCTTCAGGTGAGAAAAAAATGTCTTCTCTATATTTAATACCTGGCTATAAATTTGGGGCCTCTGACTCCCTCTCATGCAGAAATATTGGCTAATGTGTTTTTTGTATATACAAGTGTGCATTTGTCAGTTTGTTCTGCCCACAGTACAGACATTCACAATTGTGATCACAGATGAGGGCTCCCCTCTCCTAAGATTTTTTCCAAGTGTAGATTCACATGAAAAGTCTGCAGATTATGCTGTGCCTTTATTAAATAGCAGCCAGGTGCCCATGGAGCAGCATTCTTCACAATCCAAGGCTTCAAAAGATTATTTCATAAGAAAAACAAATTCATAGTGTGCCATTTCCTGTCTCCTCACAGGCCAGTAACACCATAAATAATGATGAGGACTCTTAATAGCTAAAGTTGAGTTCAGGTCTCTTAATATATTTCCTAGGTAGTGCAGCCACGTGCTTGAAACCACCTTTGCTGATTATTTTTCAGGCTTTGAAAGAACAGTACTCTGGAGCCCATGTGAGCTTTATGCAGAAGAATGTGTGCCTCCTGAAAGGAACTGCTCTTTCAAGAGGGTGAGAAGCACTAGAAGCCTCTAATTACAGCAGTGCAAACTGGCAGGCCTGGTATAGTAGGCTATATTAAAATGTAGTTTCTGTTGATTCACTTTCAAGCCAAGATAGCAACCTCACAGGAAACCAGGTTTTTACATCAACTAATTAAAAATTGATATGGCTCCAGTGCAGTCTAGATAAGGAGGCACTCACCCCTCGTACTGCCAGCCACTCAAAACCTGCCCTGGAAAGACAAGCTAAGGCCAAGTATCAGTGGTTGCTAATTCCCTGCTGATTCTCCTGCAGGTAACTTGTAAAGAAGATCCAAAGGCTATTTAATTTCACTGTCCCATAACAGCTTTATAATCAGGTATGTGCTTCTGAAATAATTTACTGGTTTAATTATATTATGTTGTTCAGGCAAAAAAAAAGGTAATAAAAACTCTTACAGGCATTATTTCCCTTTAGTACTCCACCTTTTTAGGGCTGAGGGAACAGGATAGGAGGGACACACAAAAAAACCCCTAAATTTCACTGGCTTGAAGCAAAGCTGTGGGGTGGGTGAACCCAGGCAATCATTAAACACTTTGACACCACGCATGGCACAGAAAGTAACTTCCCTCACGTGTGAAATTCCTACATTATGAAGCAAACTAGTGGATTGAATAATGGGTAGAATGCTCTGGGAAGTCTCTCTGTGATTCCATAGCTGTAACTTGGCCAGCTGCACCTCACTCCTGTCAGTGATGGGTGCAGCTCAGCTCCACACCAGGCACTGACACTGGGTTGGTCTTTACACGGAGATCTTCTGCCCTCTCAGCCCCCTGGTTCAGCAGTGGGTAGAGCTAAAAAGTGGGTACAGCCTGAGGTGATGTGGCTGCTGCTGAAAGTCTCTCTCCTGGGATGGGACAGCATTTCAGGAGCTGCTGTAGCTGTCCAGCTGTGTATGGACACCCCAAAAACTGCAGCTGCATGTTGGGATGTGTATGGACACCCCACACACATGCAGCTGCATTCATGGTGTGGAGTAGCTGCAAGGAGAAGGTTAACAATGGGAGAAATTGCTATTTAGTTTGTTAATACTGTAGATGTTATTTAAAAAAAAATAAAATTAAAACCCAGTTGGCACAGGCTGCAGGATTTACTAATCAACGTGTCAGTTCATTTCTAAGTGCATCATACACCTGGAGTTATTTTTGTCCAGCTGCTTCCTGCAGATGCAATTTGAACAGTCAGAAATAAAAGCAAATTTCAGTGCACCAGCAGCGTGCTGCTGGCACTCTCCTCTGGCTTAGGCAGGCATCTTCTGGAGGCAGGGACACGGGGGGGGGAAGGGGGGACAGCCAATGTAGATACAGGGAGATGTTCAGGAACTTTTTGCTAAAGCTGAGAAAATCCTTGCCCGTGGGCCACGCACAGCATTGTTTCCTTTATAAACTGATTTAGGAAAAAATTCTAAGATTTGTGCTGAAGATCCTTTATTTGTAACTGCAGTGAGGGCTCCATAATCTATATTCAGCTATGGTGTTCAAAAACTGCTTAACTCTACAGTTGATAGCACTTCTGCATATGAAAAGTTAAGTAAGTTAATATTTCCACGTGCTAGAACAGCTTCCCTGCATTGGAGACTCCCCTCTAAGTGCATCTGAGCTCAGGAATTGTTCCCTGTGTGTGCCTCAGAGAGGGCATCCCCATGAAATGGGTCTGGATTCTGTTTCATGGCTGGATTAGGAAAAGGTGTGGGTTTACAAATCAGCAGTGATCAGCACCACAATAAGAAGCTTAAATAATGAGGAATTAAAAAGATAATGAGGCTTTTAAGTCTCATTAAGACTCGCTAAAGACACTACCTGTGATGCTCTAGAGGGTGGCTAAAGGAGCATATTTTTCAGGCAATTTGGGTTCAACAGCTCCTTGTGCTCTCTTCTTGGCTTGTGTTGCCTCTGCCTGTGCCAGCTGAGCTGGGGAAGGGCTGGGCTCCCTGTCCTCCTCACCCCTGATGTGCTTTGCCAGCATGTACTCGGCCCGTCCTAGCAACTGCACTCTCTAGGGCACCACACACTGATGAATTCCAAGCGAGAATTCAGGCGGATCACTCAAGAGATCGCTGCTGACAGCAGGAAGCTCTTGATCGTGCTGTTCCTGAGCACACTGCTCAGGTTTCTGCCTGCTTTGCCCCTGGTTTTGCCTATGTTAATGCCCACTCACCGTGGGTATCATTAGGAGCTGGAGCACAAATGTGGGAGTCTGTAATAAACCTGAGTTTCCAGGATACGTTTTTACCAGAGAGGGAACAACAAACGCTTGTTTTCTTTTGAAGTAGCTCAGCAATCAGAAGGAGATTTCTCCCGGCAGGCACAACAAGGACACTTGCTTTGAATCCCAGGAGAAAGGTGGCTGTGCAGAGGAGGCTGTGGATCACCTTGTGGCTGCTTGCTGAGCAGGGGGAGTGCAGGAATGCCAGGGGGATTCTGGAATGCCACTGTGCTGCTGGCTCCCCTGGCAGTGCTCCTTGACACCCCGGGTATTATTCCCAGAGTACTTTCCTATCCCTCCTCTCATGCACAGGTACCTCAGCCACCTTTTCTCTGATGGAAATCTGCTCTTTGCAAGTTTCTGGAGCTTTCTTTCGCCAGTTGTGACCCGAGTGGAGACATTCAGGAGTTTTCTGCCTTGAGAGGAGACTTCCATCGCTGCAGGATTATCTGGGACAAAGCTCATAAGAGCAGAAAGCCAAGGGTCAGTATATTAAAGCAGAATGCAATAACCCGTTCAGTTGGAGGCTATCTTGATTTCCACATAAATGCAGAAGTTTATATTTGAATGTGCAGCTCTCAGGCACAGGAAATGCTAATGGCGAAGTAATTTTTATGTCACTTCATTTTGATTTAGTTGTTTGATAAAAGGAATTCTTTCTGGCATTCTTGCCATCCTGTCTTGCTACACCAATGTTTGAGCAGGGTTAATTTTAATTCGAATTAATGACTACCAATGGCACTTGTGCAGGTCATCGGCTAAACCTTAGAAACTTAAATTCCTAGAATAGTTAGAGATGTTTAAAATGTCTTGTACTGCAAAGTAATGATGTCTTACAGTTTGGTCTGAGGTTCTGAGCTAAAAAGGGTCTTAACTCTTCTTCCATATATCCTTAGCCTGGCCCACAGTGGTACCACTAAACCTACTTTTAACAATAGACTTTGTTGTTAATAACATGCTGTGACAGCTAGAATTTTTTTGTTTGTTTGTTTGTTTCAGCTATTTTCCAACCCTTCAAATGGCAGAATTTGTCCTAAATTCCTTTGCTACTTACAGGTTCCTGACCATTACAGGCACCAACTATCCTGACCTTTTTTCTAGCAAGTTTTATGATAAAGGTTATGCTAAATTTCTGGTTTTCCTTTAAATAATTCTAACATGTCATGTACTCTTAATAAGTATGGAGTGACACCCTAGAAGATGGCATATTTACCATCTTACCATATTTTTATTCCTTATAAATAAAAAAGGAGCACAGATGACAGGTTACCATGCAGGGATAAATGAACTGCAGCTCAGAAGGGAAAGTGATGAATTGTAGCATTATCTAGGATGTAAAGCAGAATCACCTCTCCCCAGCAGGACAGGGCTGCCAAGGCAGCTCTCAGCCTCAACAAATGATTTCCCACTAACAGTTCTTATCTTGTATTAGTGGCTTTTTGTTATCCTGCAAGAGTTTCTTCTCGGTAACAGAAGCAAGCTGACTTTCCTTAGATAATGCCAGCGTGGGTAAAGCGTCTGTGGATGGGAGGGGCCCATCTCTGGAGTACAGAAGATGCTGCCTAACTGGGATTCTGCCCTCTGTGTTTGTCACTATGCAGAGCTGTAGGCAAAAAGCAAGATTTCTAGCTAGTGGGGAGTGCTCAGAAAACACGCAGACTTCACCCTGCCCCAGTTTATGGGATATCAATTCTCCCAGGAGATCTTTTCTTCGAGGGTACCAACAAAAACTTTCAACAATTTCATACACTCCTAAGGCTTCTAAGGCACTTCTCTGCTACTCCTTTTCAAACTTGTTCTAAATTTCATTGTTCCTAGCTCAGTTTCTAGTATTTCATGCAAAAGTCACATCAACAGTATAATAAATCTTTTCTTATCTCTGAAATTCTTTTCCTATTGCCTTGTTCCCAGAAGATACTGCTGCTGTTGTGACAACTAGAGTTCAAATATGACTCATGGTATGTTAACTTACTGATACAGTAAACCTGAAAGAGAAGGAAGGAAAGAAATAAGATTGTTTTCTTTTTCAATATATTTTTTGGTTTTAAAGCTAAATAATGCAAATTGCACATTATAAAATGTGGGTGTTTTTTTTCATCAGAAACCTACTTGTATAAAGAGAATCTAAACTTTTCAAATATTTTTGTTTTGTTTTTGACAAGGTATTCCTATCACCTGTTCTGTTTCCCTCTCCCCTAGTACTACTTACAGACTTTTGTATAGTTGGGAAATCCATAAGTGTATAATAGTTTTGATAGTTTCTAATTTACACAGAAATTCAGCCTGTGTTATAGGTCAAGAATTTCCTTTTGTCAGATTAAAATTATTCTTGTTTTTTTGTTGGGTTTTTTTTGGGTTGGTTTTTTTGTTTGTTTGGGTTTTTGTTTTTGGTTTTTTTTTTTTTTTGTTTTTGGGGTTTTTTTGGGGTTTTTTTTTTTTTTTTTTTTTTTTTTTTTTGTAAAAGAGAATATGGAGAATATGAAGGCATTTCATTTTCTTGTAAAGAATACAAAGGGAGATACAGAATGTCAAAAGGGACACTGAATTTCCAGTGCCCATTGGTAGTGTTGGCACCTGCCTTTGTCACTGCATCATCCTCTGCAGACAATGAAACCCAGACTCGTTTATAAATTACTACTACACATTAAAAAATCATGTGGTGTGTCTTGTCCTCTGCTCATTACTTGCACTTGATATTTGTCTCTGCTGGGTTTTCCTTTTCCTAGGGGTGTTTTCTTCTTGCCATGTATCCCAGGACAGAGCCTACATTCAGTGCCTTCTCTTTCAACACTTATAATTCCAGAAGATCCTCTAGAAACATATGTGAAAATCATCAGAAAGATCTCCAAGGTCTATTCAGACAGAAGAATGAATCACACAAGGTCTCTTCCAAGTTTTCAACTCTTCTGCCAAGCATCAGCATCCCTCTTTTACTTCTCAAGTGAGACAGGCAGACCCAGCGTGCTTGGCTCTGTTCTGCTCCTCTGGCTCATCTTTCCTGATATTTTCTTGAACCATGAACTGAGTTGCAAATAATAGGATTGCTTATATGAAAGGCTGCCTCTTTACATGAGTGGAAGCCATGCATTTGGGCTCTTTGAAAACGGCTCTGCAGCATTTCATACACTTTGTTCTCTGGTCAGAAGTTCAGGATGTTCCGTTTCTAAATCTGATTTCCAGCTAAAATATAAATGTGTCGCATTGACTGATCATCCTTGGAAGTTTATATGCTTTTAGAGTTAAAGATGTGAATGATTAATGCTTCTGCTGTGCTTGGCTATGAATCATTATATGATGCCCTGATTTTTCTTTCTAAATCTCTGTAGCTCTAGCAAATAAGGTGTTTAAGAGAGAGAGGGGAGGAAAGAGGGTAGAATATGACCTTCCTGTTAGTCACACTTCAGATAAAATAATATTCTTGCAAGGACACGGTTCTCTTTGAGTTTCTACCTACCCTGTGAACTGTGACAAAGTGCAGACTATCACCTGCAGGCTTTTGGAAGTAAATTCAAACATGAAAGTCTTGACAGTTGAAGCAACAGACGAAGCTGTCAGGATTTAAGTTTTAATACAATCCTAATTAACTCCAGTATTACTTCTTCTCAAGGTCAATTAGACATTTTCAGGGTATTTGAATGAAGCATTCCTCTTGGAAACATATTTTTGACCAATATTCTTTAAAGAACCTCTCAACCTTTCTTGTCTCCCTTGCCTGTGATGCAGGGAGCCAATGTTGTTTATCCTGCATGCAAGCAACTCCTCCAAATTACTGATCTGAAAACAACAGGGCACGACTCATCTAAGTACAGGCAACTACACTTTACACAAAATGCTTTTTCCCAAACAGCCACCCACGTTTCACTTGATTAATCTGTGACACTTCATCATCCCAAGGCTGGGAAGCACCACCTTTCTGTGCTGTCTGAGCCCTTAGCTCAGGTTTCTGGTGGCTGGGATACAGTCTGGGAGGGGCAAGGTCCCAGAGGGGGATGTTTCTGCTGCCACTTTAAATTAGAACAAACAGGAGCCCAGAAATTGATTTGAGAAGGGATTAGGGATTCAAAGAGCTGTGCTGGGCCTGCTCTCAGGGGCCATGCATTTGACTGGCAGGCATTGCACTGATCACTCTGTGTCATCCTAGAAGGCAAGAACTGGTGGCTCTCATGACACCCTTAAATTCCCCTTGCCATATTTCTTCAGTGGGGCAAGAAAGATTTACCATTTGTTGACTTCACCTCTTAGGGAAAAAATGCTTCATCTTATGCTTGTTTTGTCAGAAATACTGAGGTAGAGCAGGAGAGCGCATTTCAATTTAAAATCCCAAACAAAATTTTAGGCAGCCTTTTCCAAGATGAACCCTTTCTTTGCTGAGATGTTTGGAATGGAGCTTTCACATGGAAAAATATAGAAAATAGTCTGTGAAGCAATGGCTGCCCACTGAAGAGGAGATGGCAGCAGTATTTAGGGGCAGGAAACCATTCTGTTCTGATTTGATAATGTCTATCTGTAGAGCAGTGCCTGTGCTCTTATCAGTGGCTGCCACTGGCTTCACCTCATGGCAGATGTCTGCTTCTTCTTGGACAGAGGACTCCAAAGAAGATAGGAAAATAACTTCAAATTCCTTGCTCTGTCTTTTACCTGCAGTCCTTTTCCTTCCCTTTGCAAAGTGATTGCTTTTTGTAGCCAACCTCTTCTAGAGAGAACTATTTTCTCTCAGGCACTCATAATGTTTCCATGGCTCAGATCACCAGGGAATGCAGTCTCATGCTACTTGGGGACTAATTGCACAGAATAATTACTGAGTCCTCAGCCCTCACAACCATTGTTTTATAAATAATTCCTGCTTTAAATGTTGATTACGCATACGCTTCCCGAAAGAATTGTGCAGAGGAAATAATTCTCTTTAACTGTGACTGTTCCTGTCATGTGGCACAGGAAGAAAAGGCTGCAGTGTGGGAGTGACAGGAGGCAGCAGGACAGGTGGGCAGGACCCTTGACCCTTCACCTGGGGGGCCATGGCCCCACTAAGAGACTGGGACTGAGCATGGGTTGTTTGATGAGCCAAACACTCAGTTTTAAAGCAGGAATGGCAGAGCTCTGTTGCTTAGCAAAACCTGTGTCTACAGGCTGCTGGAGATGGAGGGGTGAAGCTGGCTTTCCAATAAAAGGGAAAGGAGTTTATAGGGGTGTGTGTGTGTGGCTCTACTAAAATCCTTGCCTCAAGGCTTTTCCTGCCTGCTTCAGAAATTCAAATGGATATGGCAATCTGTGTGCTGTGAGGGGACTATGGAGGTAACTGTATAAATGTGATGGAATGAGAATTTAAAATAGTGAATGTGTAGTGGTGGGGTAAATGACAGACTACAGATGGGGTTTTGCTAAATGTATTAGCATGACTGGTGAAGCAGGCTGACAGTATTGTTAAAATCAACACTAGAGCATTCGTACAGAGCAATCAATATCCCTTCTGGCCACAGTTCCCTATGTCAGGTGAAGAAAATGTTTTAATAGAAATTCAGTTTATCTGTCTGAAGTGGAGGAGGGTTATGGTTTTTTTTATTTCTTATGGTAACAAATGTGCTTTTCTCTTTCAAAGTATGTGTCAGGTGAATTTTTTCTCTTTTGTAGAAACTGGAAAGCCTATTGTAATAACCAAAAAAAACCACAAGTGGCAGTAGGGCACTGGCAGGTGAATCAAACATCAGCCCCAGCTGATAAGCTAAGGCAGGGGCTGCCTCTGGATGACTGCTTGCAGGCTAAAAATGAACATGTGTGTAAATGTGAAGCCTGAAATAGAAGTGAGTTGTACTGAATAGTAAAACATAATTTTTATAACCTTACCCACTATTTATACCCACTTCCTACTACAGAATATGGAACTATAATCAAAAATACTTCTGAAAACTCAAAAATATTGTTTGCAAATGCTTGTTCTAGTAAATGCTTTTTAACTGCTTGTGATGCCTGACTATATCATCTGTAGAAAACCAGTTTTCAATATAGAACTGGATTTTTTAGAGATGTTTTTACTGCTTTAGCTGCTGGTACCTGTGCAAATTCCGTGGCAGATCTACAGGTGTAAAGAGGGCACAGCTTGGTTTATGGTTTGGGTTTGCATTTTAACAGTGGGGGTTGGAAAATGATTCTTCCCTGTAGAGCTCAGGAGGGTAACTCCAGTTACTGTGATACTGGAATGGGCTGACAGCTTGCCATTGACATAAATAACCTTTATCTGGGTGTTGTCATCATTGAGGTGTTTGATAGCTTGGGTTCAGATACTTGAGTTCATCACTCAGCCACTTGTGAAGGCTGTCCTGGTCATTTCATGGTATTTGCATGAGTTGTTTTTTGAGTGATGTAGCTCCCTGAATCTGCTGTGGCACTGCTGATGCATGAAGGCCTTCCCAATACTATTTCTTCCTGTTAGACATGACGTGGGAGAAGTGTTAATGGATTTTCTTTAGATTTTGATAGTTATCAGCAGTTACTGTTTATTTTGTGTGAATCAGAAGTGGCTTAGAGTTCAAGTTTAACAGTGATGATGATCTAACTACAAAGAACAAAGACTCTTCCCAAGCCCAAAACCTAACTGAACTTTTTTTTTTTTTTTTTTTTTTTTAAGATTCCTCTGTGTTTACTTTGCCTTCACCTAAAAAAGCAATTTAAAAGGCCAGATTAAGTACAGAATTTTTAAATGTGCTTCTATTGTCTGTGGCTGTGAAGGAATAGCATGGCCCTGCTCACAGACTGAGCTTTGTCCCACAGCTAGAGAGAGAGCACTGCCCCTGGCCAGACCCTGTATCAGGCACAGCCCAGTCTCCAGAGATCTCTCCAGGAAAGGGCCAGAGTCAAGGCTCTTGCTTGAAGTTGCATTGATCCAACTCCTGCAGGAACATAAGAAATTATGGCAAATTCCTTCCCCAGACAGAACAATGCCATTTTCTACAAGATGTGATCTTTAGAAATCAATCAATTTTGTACTTTTCAGTAAATTCAGGCAGCTCCAAATTAAATTGGAAAAACTGTTTGCATGGAAGTAATTCTTTTAAGTAAATTTCTGCCTATACCCCAACAATAATGTCAATGTGGAATTCATTAATATGTTTCATTAAAAGGATTTCCATTAGGAATTAGTTTCAAAATTGCCTAATATGTCAGACTCTGAGGACACCCGTAATTACATCTATAGCCTTTCTAGATCTATATTATTTTCTCTCCTCTCTTTCTCTGCCTGTGCTAATAAGCATTTCTAAACTGCCTGTTAGAATAAGAGTCTGAAAAGTTTTACAAATTATAAAAAGTTTTATTTTCTTTACATTTGTTCATACCCCTAATCTTCTCATTCATTACTTTTAAACATATTATCCTTCTGCTTTTTTAATGAAGAAGCAGTGAAGATGAAAGTCTAATTACAGACAGTATTAAATCTAGATATTGGACTCTGGCCATGCCATCCCTTATGATTTTTAAGCACAGACAAAATCTTGTGCTCCAAGGAGTGAACATGCCCAGACCCTCACACTGAAAGGACTCCCCAATTTCTAAAAAGGCAAGTTTCAGCAAGGGACCAGGGATTTTTAATGTGGTTGGTGGACAACCTTCTCTATTTAAGAGAGGGATCCCTTTATCTAAGGATCTCTCACCATAGCAGAAGGATCCCACTGGTGATGTGGATGCCAGACACATCACAATCCAGTGTGCAAGGAATCATGGCCTCACACTGCCTTGAGTCTCTGCTGGAGCCCTGTTGAACATTGTGTGTTTGTGCTTATCAGCCTTAGAGTTATTTTTACAGTATTATCACTTTCCAAGGCTAAAGCTGATAGAAAGGTAATGTACAAATAAGAACTAAAGTATACAAGGAACAAGTGAGAAATATTACTTTTGCTTAGCTCTTGTTCTTTAAAAAGGAGCCCTGTTTCACTTCTCATGTGTTAAGCTTTTCTTTGGATAAGATTTAGCAACAATAATGAATTTCAGTGCTACAGTATGCTGAAATCAAATGTTTGCCTACACTTTAATTACACAAACCCATGGTAATTAAATGTATTTTAAACAGCATGCACACAACGAGATAAATTCCTCCATATAGTAACATTTAATAAATAGACAATATTGCTTTCTTTTCTCAAGACCAGATAACAATGGACCAATTATTCTGTATTGTTTTTCAAGAGGGCTTCCCACTGTACAGAGAGGTTTAACATCTGGATCAATGCTTGCATGATTCTTAATGAAGTCCTTTAGCTCTTAGAAATCATTGAAAAAACATCTCCTGTGGAAAACGAAGATTAGTTTAGCTGGATGCCATGCTGAGCAATGGATGTTTTTCTTGGCTGGCACACCACAAAACTGCTTCTATTATCTGCACCAAGGAAAGATCTCCAGGCTTTAGTCCAGTAAATAAACATTTGCTTGTCATTCAGTGCACTCTGAAGCTTCTTGGTTTTCTTTAGGGGTGAATTAACTGGGCCAAACTCTGGTTGTTGCTATTGCATCTTTGCCTTGCACTGTACCCATAAAGGAGACTCAAAGGGGCCCCTGGAATAATCTATATATATGACATAGCCCTAACTGAGAAATCCTACATGTCTGTCCTGTAAACCTACATGTTGAGGTTTGCCAGAATAAGGATTGAGCTGTGCGAGGGGGCTGTTGGCAAAGTGCAGGAAGTACTTGCCAAAATGCAAGGTACAGCAGCGAGAGCCTGCGCTGAGGTACCAGCCTCTGCAGCCTTTTCACAAATCACTGCCAGGTATACACTTAAAGGAAAACCAGTTTAAAAGGCTTGTGATGTTTTTGGTGTGGTTTTTGCCTGTTCCCCCTCTGCTGCACTTTAGATGAAGGGCAGTCTCTGTGAGGAGCAGCAGGGCTTGCCCTGACGGCCCAGAGCCCACGCCTGCTGTGACAATCAGACACTTGCGGGTTGTGGTCCTGGGGTTGCTCCTACACAAAAAGGCAGGGCTGCAAACAACCCTGTCAGATCAAGTCACACATACACCTGGAAGAGCAGAGGGTTTTTTTTTCTCGTGTGAGTAGCCAGATAAGAGTGTGAGCTGCTCCCAGGTTTTATTCAGAAACCACTTCAGCGGTTTTCTCTAACTCTTCAGCACACCATTCCAGTTCTCTGGGTTTCCATCTCACACAGTGGTCTCTAACTACTGAAGGGTTCTCTGTAATTCTGCTAGTGCTGGCTCCAGCAGGGGTGAGGCTCAATAAGCCTCAGCTGGTGAATAACTCTGATTTTCAGTTGAAGAGATAAATGATGTGAGAGAAGCAATCATGGCAAAGAATTTTTCTGGTAAAGTGAATTAACACGTGCTTGAAAATGTCCCTTTCTGGGACCTGTGTTTCGTGGGATGACCAGAGGATGCTGCAAGAGCTAAGCAATGCACTCTTTGCTTTCCCTCTGAATACGAGGAAGAGTTCTACACCTAAATGATTAGTTTAATACTTTCTTTTTAAATTAAAACATGCAAGGAGAGAGACACTGAAAAAGGGACTTTGGCTAGAGGCTTCGCAGCAGTTATACCCACGCTGATGAACAGCACGGCTCTGTGCTCTCCAGCCGAGGGACTGGGGAAGTGAAATTACATCTGACAGGTTTATTTCTACATTACCTCAATTTTGGCTAAAGGCAAAATTGATTAAAAAGAGAAAATACTTAGGATGTTAGGATTTGTGGCTGTGTTTCTGTGCTGAAGTCCCAGCATTAATCTAGACTTGGAGGCACTGATTACAGGAAGGGAAAAGGTGATTCTGTACCAATTTCAATCTGTGTTTATAAATAAAGTATTGATGTAATAATAGAACTTTTTTAATGCATGAGGTTTAAGAGGTCATATGTCAAGAGAAGCACAGCTGAGAAGTGATGAAAAAACTGCATTTGGTAAGAAGCACATGAGAATGATGTGCTTAGGAGGGTAAATAATTGGAATAAACAGAGTTACTCTGGAGAAAAATTATTGTACTAGTAAAATATGAGAGTGTGATTATTATCTATAGAAATAGAAACACTTTTTCTAGATCAGTATGTATAGAGACAGATGTGTAAACAAGGACAAAAGCAGCCACCTTGTGCAAAGGAGCAAATTCAGAAGTCCTGGGGAAAAGACAGAGACGTGATAAGTGACAGATTCTGCCTTACCTTTTGTGTCAATCCTGTTCATCTGGGTTTGTTCAGTACTTTACAAAAAAGGTTATGATATGGCTTTGTTTTTTGTTAATTATCTACATTCACATGGGATATTGACCAGTTAAGACACCAGCTAGGACTTGTGTGAGTTCAGTTTGCTTTATTTACAGTGTGACACTAAGAGAGAGGAGATTCTGTCTGTTCATGTTCAGGGTGTAAATAAACTCAATACAAACCTCTTCTCATAAGGAATTCTAAGAAGAAGTTAAATGATTCTGTAAAGAAATAAATTATTAGCATCTTGAAAAAGGATGAAGCAGAAACAACAATGAAAAATCTGTCAGAACTAATAATCCAGATGTTTGTGTCTCACCCTGTGAGGCCAGTCAATCTTTGAAATTAACTTTTTTTATTGTTTTTTGATGTTTAAGTCCTATAGCAAGTACCTAAATGAAACTTTTTAATATTTCATGGATTGCACATCTTCTAATCTGTTCTTTATTTAATTTTTATGAAAATTACTCTTCAAATTCATTTTATTCATTCCTGAAAGACCCATATCTTATGCATTATAATTTTTAATTATCTTGATTTGTGTACAGCTATGACTAGAGAAAATTACAGCTTGAATTTCCAAAATAACTGGTGTGACATACATGGCATCTAAATGATGTTCCATATCCCACACCAAAGAGCATTTTGGATGGTCTCTTGAAATGTTTTCCCTGAGCAAATTAAAGATTGTAATTTCCATTTTGTGTTTTGTTCCCCAAATTAGCCTAACCCTGTAGTAATACTGGTAGCACAGTTCAGATATTAATTGCCACGGTTTCCCCAGCCCTCAGCCTTTCCTAACATCTTCCTTAGGAGATGGCACACTCAGGAAAACAAGTGAAAAGGTTTCCTTTCACAGGGAAACTGTGAGAAATGGAATACCCGGCTCTGATGTGTGGTGGGAAGTGACAGAGACTGATGCCCTGACTAAAGATGTTCAATTAGTTGCTATTGCTGCAAGTTTTATCCTTGACACCCACTGACATGCCTGGGCCAGGAGGACCAGCTCAAGGCAGCCCAGAGCTGCCAGGATTTTCTTACCACTTGTGTTAACTCTGTTTTTTCAATGATAGGGGTCAGAAGGAAATAAAGCTTCTCCCATGTTTTACTGTCACAGCTGCTGTGATAAGGGAACTGAGGGATAGCCATGATGGCTGAGATGCTCTGCTGGAGTGAGAAACCAGGCAAACCTCCAAACTCCAAGCAGGCACTTGTTTGTCAAGTAGCTCAATGACAATCTAAATGATAACAACTGAAAAAGCAAGCACTTATCAAACAGATTAGTCAAGTGACAATATCAAGATTCTAATGCTGCACTTTGGTCTCCAATGGCTTCAGTCTTTGATGTTTCTTAATCTCCAAGGTCAAAACTGCTAGGCTCAAGACTTCTTTGATGAGAAAGGCAAGGAGCAAGGTGGGGGTGTTTGCTCCTCCCCACGCTGTGCTATCACTGGTACATCCTTTTTTTGTTAGAGAAAACCAATCTGGTCCAAGGGCTCACAACCTCTTTCCACAGGCCCTGGCTGTTCCAGGCTGTCCAGACAGGTGGTGCTCCTGGTGTGGGTCCACCCTGGCGCGTCCTGGATGTGTCAGATTCTGGTCATGCAATTCCTTCTAACAGCTACCAGTGTGAATAGCCAGCAGGGTTAAATAACCTGATGACTTTAATGCAGCTATGCCAAACGAGTGCACGTTATACAACATTGCCGTTTCTACCTTGAGCAGAGCAGCTGTGTGGTGTGTCTGGTGTGCAAGGCAAGCAGGGTGCTTCCCACAGGGAGCTACAGTGGTAATCCAGCCACTCTCCTGGCTGGAACTCTCAAAGGAGCCTCCTGTTTCTAGTTCTGATTAAGTCTATCAAACAAAAAATTACCATGGGCAGAGTTTTCAAACTCCAGAGTGCAAGTGTGAGCCCTGGTATAGACCTGAGGACATCTAAGGTGGCAGTCAGGGTCTGGCCCCCAAAGGAGGAGAAGCAAAAGCACAAGGCAGCACAGGGAGGTGGAGGTGCAATGAGCACCTGAGGAGCACAGGCTGGCACACACTCACTCACTAGCAGCACTGGCTGGAGCTGCTTTCAGCAGCTTTTGTCACGTTTCACACTGTACTTTTGATCCAAAACTATTTTACTTTGGCAGGAAGCTGTTTATACCTCCTCTAGCATATATGCAGTATTAGTCTTTTCTCCAGATGATTTAGACAATGCTTTCCCCAGCTGTTCTCGCTGCTGCTGGCTCACATAGTTGCTTCATCTCCCACACACACTTGATAAATTATTTGTATTTTTTGAGTGTGCCCCGGAAAACTTGCTAAATCTGTCTTTCAGATCAGGCATTCAGTTCCACCCAGAAGCTGAATATATTTGACAACTTTCAGCGTTTTTTCCTTCTCTCTGGAAACTTAAAAATACAGAACCCTGTGAAAATGAATGAGAAGCCCTGCTTATGTAAAGCTGGTAGAGCTTTGCTGCACATTCAGATTGTATTTGAGGCAAAGCTTAACATGCAGATGAAGTTTTGTAATTCTTCATTCCTCCTGCTCTTCTTTGTTTCCCTGTAATGGATTTTGATTTATTTGATGATGGGATCAGACTTCTCTCCTCTGTATCATCAGGAACCTTCACAAGTTTTCTGCTAAGGGAAGGGATAGTAAGATTTGCATTATGGTTTTTTGTTATTTTCCTTCCACTGCAACTGAGATTTGCAAAACCCTGGTAAGGCAAATTTTTTTTTTCTGGATACAGATCTATAAAGCAATAAAAAATATAAATATGTATATGTGTACTGAAAAGTATTATATAATACATTATATTAGTAGCTGGAGGTAAAGAAAATTATTTTCTACCTAAGGCTATAAATGTGTTCGGCAAATTTTCTCAGCTTAGAAAGTTTCTTCTGTGTATTTTTATCGTTGGGCATTCTTGTTAGAGAAAAACTGCCAAAAATTTTCATGTACCCCGGATTCATTAGTAGTTGGTAATGAATCTATGATTCTACAAAATGCCTGTGAAACAAACACAATCTCTTCATAGGTTTTTCTCTGTAATGGTCTTCCTGCAGCTATCCTAGGTGACGTACGTATTCATCACACATCTGTCTTTACTTGCTGGCAAACTGAGCTAATAATGTATGCAATAGCCTGCACTGTACCAAAGTTGAGATGTGTGCAAGCTTGCACATGTGGTTCCCAGCAAAAAGGGAAAAACACTTAAGCTTACAATAGATGCCTTCTATTTAGCTTACTCATTTTTATTCTGCATGTATCTCATTATTATTAGTAACAACTTTTTATCAATGTTACCATAGAAATGGAGAATGCTAATTCCTAGAATCATGCCAAAACTCATTTTCCATCCTGTTTACTTAGTTGCTCTACTGCAAACAATGCTTGCTAGATAGCTGTGAATAATTCAGAGCAGCTACATTATTTGGCCAGTTTATTTTTGTGTGCAGTATCCTTCCATTCCAGCAATACATTTTACATGTTGTTCTGGAAATGAGTCTTGTGAAACTACGCTGAATTTTAAAGGCAAGACCATCCATGAATGCTGGGGGGAGGAGGGAGAAACCCTAAGACGAGTCCATAAGCTTAAAGAAAAGGAAGGACAGGGCTGTAACTTATGTACTGAGTAGCTCTTTTCTCTTTGAAAGCCATTTTGTACTAATTCGTAAGATGTGTTTCTTCAAACCTGTACATATACATTTTAATGGAACTCAATGATCATTAGGCATAAACTGTGTACTGAGCTGCTCTTTAATGTTTCTCCTGAGAGCTCAGACCGTCAGTTGAACTTATGGCACTGCAGCTGTATCACCTACAGCCATCTAGAACCTGAGTCATTTAACCATAACATCACAATTTATTTCATTTTGAGATACTAATTAATTGCCAGGGGAGGGGGAAAGAGATTCTAGAACTATCTAATAACCACACTTGTAATGCAGAGATTAGTTAGAAAATTAACTCTCTTAAAATAACATCTTGATATTCCATAATTAATATAGTTAGGGCACTCCACTATGAATCCTAAGAGTTTGGAAATAATATATTTCAAAATATTCCTACTGTAACAACTGGATCCAGTTTAAAAATCAACATATGCCTTCTGCTTCTTGCATCATCATCAGCTACTTCAAACTGCAAATGTCCTAGAATCAAAACTTAGCAAGCAATTTTGTTAATGTAGCAGAAGGTGGAAAAGAATACAATTTAGTCTTTCACAGCACTATTGACTCTGTTGCACTGACAGCCCTGCTCAAGCTTCATGGTACTGCATAACTGGAAAGAGACAAATCAGAGACTTACAGCACCTTTTACACAGAACAGTATTTTTACATAGCCACCCTCTTGATTATTCTCCCCCCAACATGTACATTGTGACCATGAATAAAAAGAGAGAAGGGGAAGAAAGGGAGACATTGTTACCTAAGTGTAGGCTCCTGAATCTGTCTTCTGGCGCTCTGAATGAGAGCATCGATTTTGTAATGCACATAGCACTTGCAGATTCCTCTAGTCTGTGTTTACAGATTTGCTTGCCTATTTTCTGTCATTCTCCTGTTTCCTTACAGCCTTTATAACTCAAAAGTGAATCTCCTTTTGGTATTGGATATTCCTCTTGTTTCTCTTGTTTCTTTGTATGCTGTAAACAGTAACAGCACCTCGGAGCTGAGCGTCAGCACAACATAGGTAGTAAATAACTGATTCAGCTCTTGAAAAGGACTTCACAACTGACAAGTTTCTGCACAGAATTCTGCACTTCCACACAGTGCACGGCTGCATTGGTAACAGCCCCATCTGGAGACACAGCAGTGTCACAGGCACTAAATCTGCACCCAGACGGTGTGTTTGTGCTGTGTGGTCCAGCTGAGGGTCTGGAGCAGTTAGCCAGGCTTATGTCCAGAAGTTTGCACTGAGATTGTGAGTGCAACACTATCCCTACTGTCAGTAATCACCTCTGCCTCAGATCTGCAGATGCATCTCTCAGTGTGTTAGCCTCATTTCAAAGCTATCCACCTGGGAAGCCACTGCAGTAACAGCCCATCTATAAACATTTCGACTTGGAGTTTCCACATCCTTTCAGCCTTTCAACCCGTTTTTGCATTGCAGCATGTGAGTGTCTGTCTGTGTGAGCAAAGTAGGGATGATCACTTCGATCAGCCCTGGTACCAGCACTGCCAGCCCTTTTCCCACTGCACACAGGAGCACATCCCATAAATATGGAGTGACTGCAGCCAGCCATCTGCAAGGGAACCAACATTCAGCTATGATAAGCAGGTAATGCTTCTGTAGTCAGGATTTTTCAACTGTGGTTTCTCTGTTCACTTGAAAAGGTTTTGATCAAGAATGCCAGTTTTAAAAAAAAAATAAAAAAATCCTACTGTTCAGTACATGTATTGTTATTAAAGCTTCATCTTTTCTCTGCTGTCTCTTCATATGTCTTCCTTTAAATTAAAAAACGGGCAACTCAACCCAAAGTTTCAAATCAAAGTGAAATTATTGCTGCTTGTAAAACTGCAGTAAGATTATTTTAATGTATATTACTAATATTTTTGATGTCCTAGCTCTGATTACGCCATTCACAAAATGTTTAGAAAAATGCATATCAATAAGGATGGATTGAATTTGAGTGTCTGTATAGTGCTGCTGATAAAATTCTCACTTGCCAGAACAGAGTGTGCTGTAGTAACAGCCCTGTTCAGCAAGAGCATATTTGCACATGGTACAGCTCAAAGCAGAAATCTGCTCTCCCCTGGCAGGCTGTGTAACATCTGTGAGAGATAACAGCAAAAAGGTGGAAGATTTAGCACCCTTTGCCGTGTTTGTCCATGCTATGATAGCTGATGTCTGATGCTTGTCTTTGAACTCTGTTTCTAAGAAGAATGAGGTGGGCTAAAGATCTCTGTACCTCTGACTCCTTTTGATTAATCTCATTTCACTGTGCCCATCTCTGTGTCAGTGTCAGTGCAGGCAGCCCCAGCTCCAGGTTTCTCACTCCCGTGCAGGTTGCAGCCAGTCACCCTGCTTCTCCTGCCTCTCTCCGTGTACATGTGGTGTTATTTTCCTCTCCTGCAGATCCGCAGAGCAGCACAGCCCCTCACCCAGCCGAGCCAGGCTCTGAGGAGCGCCCGGTCTGAGCGGTGCCCAGAGCTCTGCTCTCACCGAATAAACCACGGCACGGCTCCTGCTGGGAGAACACACCCACGGCTCCTCCAGGAGGCCACAGGAATGCGGGAGAAACGTGAGCTGGGGATGCTTAACTCTAGTGAACCTCACAAGGGGGAAAGAGCTGATGGCTTCATCTTCAGAACGCACCACAGGGACTAGGACACCCCAGAATTTTGGGGTTTTTTCCGCAGCACTGACAATTTTAAAACTGCCTGTGAGGTGCCGTCCTCTTGAAAGAGTGTGTGCTTACTGGAATAAATCACATTTTCTCTTCCCCTCTGTCAGCTATTAATAGTGGTAAATTTTAATTGCATATGTAAATAAAAACACTGTGTACTCATTAGTTTAAATATGTTTTTCATTAGGCAAATGAAATGCTTATTGTATATGATGCAAAGCTAAAAGGAGAACGTTAACAGCATTGAGCAGTTTGGGAAGTACAGTGACTTGAATTTTTAAAGTTCTTTCTTAGGCTAAAAATAAACCACGTTTTAAGGGATTATTATGGGCAAATTTTGCAGTAGAGGCATCTTGTTTCTGGAAATGGAAAAAACAAAATTAAGTGACAGAAGTATGGGTATGGTGTCAAGGCCAATGCATTAAAACTTCTACTGAAAGGGAGAGAGAGCACATAAACTTGTATTGCTATTTATAGCATTGGCTATTTTAGAGATGGCAACTGCAAGGCAGGCAGCATTTCTCAGTTTCTATTTAGAAAAATCCTGACATGTCTCACATTTTGATATCTTGAAACATATTGGTCCCAAATTACATCACTACTTCGTCGTTAATTTTCAAACTCTTGGAACACCACCCTCCAAATACACTTTTTTGCTATTTTTAGGGGCCATGCAATTATAGTCAAGAAGATACAATTTTTCAGTTCAGTAATCCATACTTTTGAGCTTGGAGTATATTTATCTACCTAAGAGGTCATAATTTGTTTCCTTTCTATCAACAACAGTGCCCAGAATTTCATAACTAATTTATTTCCAAACCTTCTTTTCTATCTCCTTCCATTGTTCTGCTCACTGTGAAATGAGAGAAATCTTATCACATTTAGTAAATTAGTATCATTTTATACAAAAGCCTGTCCTCTAAATGCTTCAGTCTTATGAAAAGATGCTCTGAAGGTATGACTTTCTAAAGTTACGGCTCAGAACAGTTTAACAATCTCCCTTAATAAGCAAACGTGTTTCATGATTAATATGAGAATATAAAACCTCTCTCCCTGCAAAACTCAGAGAACCAAATAGAGATCCTTCCCAGTTGCTTGAGTAAGAGAGCCAAGATAACATTTTTGTTTTATAATGATAACCTTGTCTCATCCATGCTTCCTCAGTTCAAATTCTATCAAACTTTTATACTGGAGCACAGTAAAATATTTATATGCAAGATGTAGTGAACGAAATGCAAGGGCTGGCTAGAGGGCAGTCTCTCAGAATTAACAGAGCAGTACAAAAAGGACTGATGTGTCAGTCTCCCAGATTCTTCATTTGCCAAACTAAATTGTAGCCAACAGTACCCATTGCCAAGAGAATAAAGGCAACAGAGATTTCATTTTGTATGAAGAGTTATTGCACTTGGTTGAAAACATATTAATAGTTTTAAAGACCAAAATGGGACTATCTGATATCAAACTGGACTTACTACATAAGAGAGGCCAGAGGGTTTCTCCTCTCAGTGCTCTGAACAAGTTTATGAATTGAGGCTGAGTTGGAGCAAAGTTTTGAGGATAATATTCCACTTGGTCATGGCTGAAAAGCCAAGAGTCAAATAACCTGTTTTGCATCTTCTTGCAGACAATGTTTAAAACCTCTCATAATTTAAAAAGCAGTGCTCTGTATTTGATTTTTTCACTTGTCTGGATCAATCTTTTAGTCATTGCATCATATTTTATTTCACTCTGCCACTGGGACGCTAAGGAGAATGGGGATAATAAAATTGAGGGGAAAAAGATAGAGGTTTTGTCAAACAAAACAGTTTGAGTTTTGTTTTAAGAGATTTAAGGAGGCTGTGATTTAATTCATGATATCCCATAATATATAATAGCTCCTGGTCTCACTTTTGCCCTTGATGCCCTTAAAATATTTTTTCTAGTCTGCTGTATTAAAACCAGTAGGCAGTGTAATGTATAAGTAACATTCTCTGGATATTCATGCTTTCATACACTATGAACAAAAATCCTACTTCAGTTAGGATCCATGCCCCAACAAATCCAGGGACACGTTTTCAAAGAATTTGAGCATAAGAGCCCACCAGGCCCATTGTTTACAGGCTGAGGTGAATTAGGAAGCAATCACACCCTGACCTTCATTGTCCTTACTGTTCAGAACACAAGTTCTCATTGATCTATTATGCATGTAGTGTTTCTCCAAGGTTGTAAGTATTCACAGAAAGTGGTTATCTTACAAATGGTTGCACTGATCTCCAGATGATTCCTTTGATTCTCATCCAGCATCAGATCCTCTGAATGATTTCTCATGAGGTTCCCCTCCCTCTCACCACTGAATTTCTCTCAGTAGAAGAAGATGAACTTCAGAGTTGTATTTAATATTGTACATAGATATCTTCACACACTGACACAACTCACTGTAGCTTTTAGCAGCTCCTTCTTCAGGTTCCTCAAGAAGCTCATGGTAGAGGTGAGAAATCTGAGGCTATGTAACACTTCAATCTGTAGTAAGCTCTCAAGTATTTAAATTGTAGATACATCTAGACCGAGGGGTTTTATTGGTAAAGCATAATGATATGTAGGTAGATGAGGAAAGGCAATTTCTGTATAACTCATCCCAAACTAGCTTATCACATTTTATCCACATGCAAATGTCTTATCTGAAACTTGGCTTAGCAGGAAACGGTAACATGTCAAGGATCCAATTAACATTATCTCACTCCCCTGGTTTTTTCTTCAATTTCTCTGCCTTATGGGAGCTGCTTCCAGTTCTGTTGTTACTCACAGTGAAATTGATTGATTTTTGGCATAGTTCTGATTTGCTGATACCTCAAATACTACTGGAACCTCTGAATTTGTATGAAATATGAACCTCCCCACAGGGGAACATCCACTCATGAGTGTGCCATCAGAATTCTGGATGGTTACTTCTTTGTTCTGTCTGGATTACTCTGTGCGAACTGTGAAACTTTCTAAACCCGAACGTTATTGAATGGTCCATTTTGTAGAGTGTACAACATCAAAAGGAACATGAGTTTGAAGTACAGTCAGCTTGCCAAAATCAAATTTAGAAAGAGGAAACTGGAGTGCTCTCTAACAGGGAGAGTTAGAAACATAATTGTAAGCTGCATTTGACACTAAGGAGTATGAATAGGAGGGGTGAGAGAGGTCCATGATGAATATATTTGCACACTAAGATAATTATTGTTTATAAATAAAGGAGCAATTATCAACTGCATTACACTGAACAGCAGAATTTTGCCTGACTTCTTCCAATAGCAACCATAATATCCTTGCAAGGCAACACCAGAAAGGAGTGTGTGTAAAGGGGTTCTTAGGTAAGCAATGCTAAATGTAAACACTACAGGATCTTTTTAAATTAATTGCCTTTCAGCAGAAACCACAGCAAGACTCAGCTTTGGATTTTGTTTTATCTTTTCCAGGATTCCCTGTTACAATATAAGGATTTCATCAGTGTGCTGAGCTGGAAATCTTTTTACCTTTGTTGTTCTAGAAAACTTGCCAGCCTCCATTTCCTCTTCAAGTGATTATCTGCCACACAGCTGTTGGAATAAATTCCAAGTTATGAAGGGTCATTCACCAATATAGAGAACTGTGGGAGGTAGAACAGGAGAAGAGAGAAGCTTTCTGTCTCCAAACTGTTCCCTTAATGTAGTCCAAGACAACTAAAGATACAATGTGATTTAGGATATGGTTTGTTATGTAGTTAAAAACAGTATCTTGCCGCTATATTTTTTCTGCTGACTTATACCAGTTTTGACTTGCCATTTATCTATATTTAGCCACAGGAGTTGTTCAAGTCCCAGTATACTCAATTGATTCACTGGGAAGCATTTATTTACCATCTATATGTAACTAGGAGAATGAAAATTAGAAAATCGACTTAAATTGAAGTTGAGAGCATCTACTGTGGAGGCAAGACAAAAAAAGAGAAAATAATCCCTCAAGTCCATCGTCTATCAGTTTTCACTCTCTTCCTTGAGCTTCTTTCCTGCTTGTAAAAGACAGTGGGGTTTACCATGTAAAGCAGTATGGAAAACAGCATTTCCCAGGGAGAGGAGCAGCATCTTTTTGAGAATAATATCTGTAATGTCTTGGGAACTACTGTTGCCTTGGAGGAAGGCTATCCATACCAACATAAATCATGTCCTCCCAGGTGAGCCTGATAATCTATCTAGCCCAATATATACATAGTCACTAGGGATGTGAATAGAAATCTATACATGTGAAAATATGGACAAGAAATTACTCAGCTACCTGTGCAGTGTGCACAGGGACACAATGTCAGCATCTCAAGATTATGTGACCCTGATCTGGGATGAGCTCAGATATGTGCAAGCCTTGATTCAAAGCACATGGAAAATGGCATGCAGGTCCTTATAATGAATTTTTGAAAAAATGCTCCCGGCTGTGCCTAAGTGGGAGTGACTCCTTCAAATCTAGCTCTGATCATTAACTCATGAGCACAGCATGATAATGTGCTTCAGCTGGGGATGCCTTTGGAAATGCAGGTAAGTGATGGAGATGCACATGTGAGCAGCACGTTATCTCCATGTCAGCATACTGAGCTGCAAGCCCTGAGGTAAAGCAATGGGCTGCAGTTTGCTGAGTGGCTGTTCAAATACTGGAATTCCTGGGTGTTAAAAGCAGATTAAGTGCCCTCTTAAAGTATGCAGTTTTAGGTACCAAGTCAAATACCAACTCAGCCCAGGAACTCTATTTAAAAAGTCCATTTCCAAGCAAATTGCTATGAAAACAATCTTCCTCTGCCCTGTTAGCAACACAGTTCCTCACACTCATACTTGGACACAGCAAAGCTCTTAAGCACCTATTAATGCCTATAACCCTGTCAGCAATTTTTAGTGTTTGAGATGCCTTTGATTCCTGTGAGACCTGTCATTAATATTAAAAATGTTCCTAAATGCTTTGTTACTGAAGTTCTGCTCCAAAAGCTATGGACCTTAGTGGGACACCTCGCAGATTGTTTTGAGGGATGTGAAACTACAAACACCACAAAAAGTGACAATCAGGCATTTTTATTTTGAGAGTCCTCAGCACAATACTCCCAAAGAATGCCTTCTTAGGAAAGTGTTTTGGCAGTTTTTTAATTCCATTTGAATTTTATGATCTTGAAGCATATGTCTGAACGAATATATTTTGAACGTGGAGGGGCAGATAGTCCAAATCTAAGAAGTGTCCTACTGAATCTGTGCCCAAAGTTTTCATGAATCATGAATATATCTATTCCCACTGTAATACTTCATTTTTTAAATAGGTTGCAAAATCACATTGAAGAGAAACTTGCTCACAAGGCTCACATATATTGCCCATTCATAATTGAACTTACAGAGCAAAACTATTTTTGCAGTGTAGATATCAGGCACCTGTTTATGGTATTATCCCATTATTTGGGGATTTGAGAACTGCAGAAGTAATGGCAGCAAGGGGTGAGGAAAAAAGAGGAAGAAAATCCATACTTCAGTGATCCCAACCATCACTTTTGATTTTTGACACCAGTCATTCATTTACTGCATATCTCATGTCTAGTAAGTATAAATGCTTTCCTTGGTAATATGCAAATGTACTTTCACAAACAGCAAAGGAAAATACCTGTGCATTTGTCTAAAATGGACTTCATTGAAGATACAGACTAGGTTTTTACTGACCATTTTGCCTTTCAGCACCAGGCTCCAGCCGGACTCTAACATTTGGCTCCTTTTGTAGCTGAGGCCAGTTACTTTTGAAAACACACTCTGCTTACTGCTCACTGTAAAAAAACCTCAGCACATTTCTGCAAGAAATCAAAGGTACAGCTTTTTCTCCTCAGGTTCAGAGTGTAATTCATAGTTTTAAGATGTCTCCTCTCCAGACAGAAGCAATGAATGTACAAAATTGTTTCATTTCCAGACATACACCTCAGGTTTACAATCCTTCTCTCTCTTTCTCCTCTATTTCTATACCACTCACATCACCCAAGAAACAAAAACATGTGCCAGGCAGACATCATAACTATCTTCACTAACATCTGTTACAGGCTAATTTCAATGCTATTGCTACCTCTTCTCTCATTCTGTATGTATGAGCTGGTATTAATAACTCCAAGGGAAGTAAATGCATGAATCAACGTGTCTGAATCAAACAGGCTGAACGAATGAAGCATATGTATAAAAAAACCCCCCTGTGTTTGTACATTCAAGTTCTGTGTTGAGCATCACATGTGGTGAGGGGCACATTGTGCAGGCCACGTGCAGCTTGTTCAGGAAAGGCAGAGCAGATGGAGGAAGAGTCAGGGAGACAGACCTTTCATGCAAGTTGTCACAGCCTTCTTTGAAAAAACGGTGTGGGCAGTCTCTGAGGCTGTAATGCTTGTCTGTTCTGCTGGCACACAGGTCTCAAAGGAAAGGACTGGCAAACAGCCCTCCCATCGAGCCCGAAGGCCGGAGGAGAAGGAGGACAGAGCATCAGAGGGTATCAGGAACCAGGGACAAAAATCCTAAAGATGTGGTGGCTTTTTGTGAGGTCAGTGCTCATAGTAAGAAGTTCTGCCAAAGTGAGATGTCTTCAGAAAATAGATGTCTGTCCTGGGAAGAAAAACAGGGAGAAGGGGAGGTATTATCAGAAACCATTTCTGGAAATTGCTGCTGAATCGGTGTAGCGTGTATTCCTGCTGCCCTTCAGCTGCTCCCTTTGGATTTGCCCTCGTAGAAGCTGCCTGTAGATGTTTGTCCCAGTGCTGCTGAGAGTGGGTGGGCACTCACCCACCTGCTGGCTGACGTGGGGTCAGCTTGTTCAGAGCCACTCGCAGCCCCACGTTTCCTTCAGCACATGCTGAGGAGACAGTGCTTGCACTCTCTGGCCTTGCCAGCCCCATTCAACCCCTTGTCAATGAGGCAGCCAGTCAGTGAGTGATGGCCACAGCCACTGCCACACTGACACTGACCCCAGCCCCAGTGGCTCTCATCCATCATCCATCTTCCTTTTTGATAATAAAAGAACAATATCCTAAAGCAGAGATGTTAGCTTCATTCCTATATCTGACTGGAAGAAGCACAGTCGTGCAATGCAAATAAAATCTGAAACAAAAGGGTAAGAGATGTGGTCATTTCTGAGCCAGAGAAAATGATTCATCAGGCATAGATTTCCACTCATCCATTGTACCTGTAGTTCAAGTCAGATGTGTCACCGTCAGCCACCTCCAGCTACCTGTCCTAGCAAACAGGCTGTTAGAACTACTTTAGCAAAATTACCTGGTAGCTGACTAATAGGGAGAAGGGTGATTTGGCTGGAATGTGTGATTGTGATAGCTACCTTTTCTTCATAGTGCTCAAATTTACACCTTTCAAGGCACAGTGTAGTAGCTGTGGCTGAAAACTCCCCTCTTTCAGCCAGGCCATGTGGCTGTCCTGTCCTGTGCTGAGTGAGAACAGTGCATAGCCCAGGAGCTGGATCTACTCATGCTATGTAATGCTCTGAAGACTGGTGTCACTGCTATTTTGCTTTATGTGATAGCAATAGGCATTTTTGCAGGAGAAAAATATGTACAGGAAGCTCTCCAAGGTCAATATAACAGTCTAAACAGCCAGATGCTATTTCCCTGTGAATTACAAGGTTGAGCAGCCAAACATCTTAGTCATGTAAATTATGAAAATTCTGAGAACTGCAGTGCAGACAAAAAAAAATCTATGGCTGCTGAATCATTTTCTCTAGTTCAGAAATGACCACATCTTACCCTTTTGTTCCAGATTTTATTTGCATTGCATGATTGTTTTTCTTCCAGTCAGATATAGGAATGAAGCTAACATTTTTGCTTTAGGATATTGTTCTTTTATTATCAAAAAGGCATTCAGCAGACTTGTAGAGATTCTTTTCAGACATGGAGAAAATAATACAAAAGCAACATTGAGCCATTCCTTTTAAGCTATCCGCAGTTAAAGTGATTATTAAACCCCAGGACAGGTTTCAGGGTAATCCAGATTAATATTGTTTTCATCAAAGCAATAATAAAGTCATCTGCTTTTTCCTTGTTGCCTTAGGACTGACATTAGTAAAGGCATACCAAGTAAGATTGGGAATTATTTTCCTCCACTTCCTTTAAAGTTCAATTTTTATCAGCCACTGCTCGTAGTTATCTGATGTAAGAAAGACTACTTCCTTTTTGAAAAATGCCATGGATAAGTGTTGTTTTCCCATTTCACTTGGGAAACATTCTGTCTTTATGGCAAAAAAACCCCCACAAGATGAAAATTAACTCCTTTTCTGGAACAATAAATAAATAAGGGCTATGCAGAAAAGAAGCAGGAGTGATTTGAAATATGTGAAGGCAGAACAGGTATGAGAATAGCTGTGTGTTAATGCTACAGACCTGAGTCTCATCTAAGAAATAGGGGGTAAATTCTTGTCTTTTGTGGATAAAGTCAAATGACAACAGACAAATTAATAAAGGAAAATATAAGGCACAACATTTCATGAAACAATTTATAATATCAGGATTGCCCATGTCAGGACAAAGTGAATGGAAAATGCACCTAAATTAGAATAATTAGGGTTAATAGGCCCTTTGTATTGTAATGAATAATTATTTAATTCACAGGTCAAAATCAGTCTCTTTGGGTTCCTCTGATATTTTTTTATTTAATGGAGTGTAATAGGATAATAGCTGAAACAAACAGCACTGCATCTGGAGGAGGCTTGTTGTCCATATGAACTCAATCATTAAAGTTAATTCTCCATCATTCACTGTTTCCCCAGTTTGATCATCTCAGCTGCTTCCCTGGAGAAACAACACACTTATTTTTTTTCTATTTTTTTCTGTTAATCTTCTTTGGTCTTACATGGCTTCTTGCAGTGGTGCTGTCAGCAAGATGATGTCTAGTCCCAATTAGAAATTCAATCAATACTCACATAATGAGGGTTCTAGCAAAACCATGTCATTTAGTTCAAAGACATGGATATATTACTGTAGCAATTCAGGATTCAAGTAATTTAGGGCACCTCAGTGAAAAAAAGATAAAATAAAGCTGAAGGGCTTAGAGGTAGTTAATTGTTACTATGGCAACTTCCTAAATAAGCTTTAGATTCTAGTCATTTTTCAGTTTATTTGGAGGCAGAACAGAATCATTAAAATGGAACTTATTTAATGCTCAGAAGAGTTATGGGATCTTATAGTTTCCTGCTGTTCCTTATAGAGTTACTTAAAGTTTGTCCATCTCAACTTTGAACTGTGTAAAAGAGTGAGATGCAGCCTGCATAGATTAAAAAATGACAGCATGTTATGTAACAATGATCTAATTTAGTAACTTTGGCAATCGTATTTTTACATTTTTATGTTCCAGTAGAACTGAATTGCTACAGTTGTGTAGGAAAGAAATGGTCCTCAGCAAAGAATGCTCTCACCTGTCCATAAAATGAAGTTACTAAGATCTGATTTTCAACAATGGGCACTGAGGGTGAGGGCACATTTGTCCACCCTTCCTTCCACCAAACTCCCATGTGTGGAATAAATAGCAGGGCTCCATTTTAGCCTGGTCCTTAGCCAGTGCTGTAACAAATCTGATGATAAGGACCCAGGAGAAAGGCTGCCATATCAAAATCTTGCCATGTTGATTGTGTCCATTTGTGTTCTTAATGCAAATGAGTATATTTGGCCTCTGTGGGGCTGCATCACTGGGCAGATCCAAAGAGGCTTCTACAGGCAGCAACGGAGACAGCGAAGAGGAAACACATCAGAGTCCAGAAAACTCTGAATCCTTGCACATTAATTAGGTTAGGATTGATATCAGCCTGAACTTTCTGCATTATCTCAGCAGCTGTAACTCCCTTAACCACTCCATAGTGCGTGATAAACCAGCAGAGGCCATGGAACAAAGTCGTGTCTCAGTAGGAGACACCCCCTGGCTTCTCACAGAAGTAAATTCATACCTCAGACCAGTTTTTACTCTTCTGTAGGCTGGAAGTCTCTGAAGTCACTGAGTCATAACTGCAAAGTTGTCAGAGAATGATGCCTTAGGTGTGAAGATACTTAGAAGACACCCCTAGAGGTGAAGGTATAAGCAGTGTAGACTGAAGTAATGTGTTCTTCTCAAACATGCAGGACAGGTTACCTGGCTGTGAGCTCAGTGCTCCAAGGGTGAGCAGCAGCGTCTTTGTAGGCATCCTTAAACCAACCTCAAGGAGATTAACTGAGCAGGATGGGGAAACTGAGGTGTGCAGGTTTTGCTCAAAAGGAGGTAAGTGAGGGCTCAAAGAGTGACAGACTGTTCTGTATGTGGCTGAGTCAATATGATGACATTGTCATAAGGTAATTCCCTTTCTCAGCACCTGCAAACCTGTCTGTCTTTCTGTCACAACTGATAGTCCTGGATATGGAGAGTCACCCAGCCCAGGAAACACCTGGCTGTGTTTGACAGGCTCAGAGTGACTCAACTTTCTCCCTAATCAGTGTGGGGGAAAGAGGCTTTGCCAGGCCATGGCCCATTCCATCCTAGGGATTAAAATCCGAAAGAAATCAGGGAAAATTAGCCTGCTTCTCTCCCTATATCTTGAATTATGAAACAGCGATATGTTGAAAAAAATGTCTCTTCATTCATTTTCCAAATTAAATTGTTCTGTTCACCTAAGAAGAGAAAAAAGCCTTTGTTTTCAAATATAAGTTGAACATCAAAGTTTCATGATAGAAACGCCATAATGGATGTAAGCCCAAATTCAGACTGGTTCCATGTTACGTCATCAGACAATTCTGTTGGTCTTGCTCCCTTCTTTTGTCCTCAGATAACTCCTCCAGACTGTTTTCTAATTTAGAACAATAAGAACGCTCTTTCAAATTCCACATGATTAAAAAGAAATGTGCATCCAGCTGCAAGAGAAGCTGCTTTTCTCTCCCATCTGAAAAGGCTGTAGCATGGGCAGGAATTCTGCACTGCCTATTACTTGCACCACTCCTTTTCTATGGAAATCCGGTCTCCAGAGCTATAATTCAGGGAACTATAGTCAAAACTTGGCTTAATTTATAAGAGTAAAAAATACCTGCTGAGGAAAAACAAAGGAGAATATAGTCTGATCTCAAACAGCCTGAGCATTATTTACTGTATTTTTTTTTCTTTGCTGTTATACAACCACAGCACCCGGCTGTTTGCTGTGTTGCAAGGGAAGTATTTTCAAGGTTAGCACAGAAGTAATCAACCACTCAATGGTGACATGAATATTCATATCAAGACACATTATGAGAAAGTAGATAGAGGTAAATATGCCATTTAAATATAGACTACAGCAGGAAATGGGACATGAAACAGTAATTAAATAGTGAAAATTACATGTTATTTACATAGGTAAATACACTGCAAGGGTTAAGCATGTGAACTTTTCTATTAGCATTTGTTCATTTGTGATTTAACCCTGATTTAAAAAGGGAGGCTTTTAAAGCATGAAAATGGGAAGAAAGGAACACTTACTTTGAATTAGAAAATCTGCATTGCTTGAAGGATTACCAGTTTGGGCTGGCAGCCAGGTTTCACAGCTAACGTGGATCAGAACAGGCTTGTACTGCAGAAGGTACTGGTGGCAGTTCTCTGAAGCACAGGCTTTCTCCACAGCCCTGCTTATGCAGTTCCTTCCTATTTGGGCACTGGAAGCATGTAGGTGATGGGAACAAATGCCTACATGCTCCTACTGCCCGGGTTAAATGGAAATCATTCAGGCAATACTGAATTTCTGACGGGAAGGACATCTAGAAGGAGACAAAAGCATTGGCTTTCCTTCTTCAGGGAACACCTAGTTTTAGACTGTTTCCTGCTTTTCCTTTCAGAATGGCTCTGCTCTATTTGGATCAGCACAAGCACACTCTGAGCCTCCACAACCATCAAACCAAAAGCAATAATATTAATTTTTACTTTTAGTCTGAACTACCTCATCTTGCTGGATTCCTTACCTATGTCTGTTCTTTTTTCCTGCTCCCTTAGCCAAGAGGAGGGTGAGAGAAAAGGCTTGGTGAACGCATCTCCTTTCTTCTCTTCAGCTGCCATGAACACAGAGTTTGTTGATAATTTGGGATTCCCAGAGAAAATGGCTACTAGGGGATTAATGAGAGGAGGAGGGATGAAAGTAGATTTCTCTCTTGCAGAGGCTCATCTCTTTCTCAGCCTTTCACCTCTGGGTTGCTTTTGCTTGGGTATCTCTTGAGTCGGCAAGCAAGAAAAACAACTTCAGAGTCCACAACACGTATTTATTGGTGAATACGTGCAGGGGGTAGCTGGGACTACTATGCTACATGGCCACACAAATATTCTTTTGATTCTGGGTGAACAGGCAATCGTAAGTCAAGTGAGGGAAGGGTCTGCCTCTGCTCCTTGATGCAGGCTGATCTTTGATGTTGCAGATTTGCTGTCTTCTATTCTTTGCTGTTCTTTCCCTAGGATTTTACCGCTTTTCATGTCAATGCTTTCCTCTTGAATCCCCGAGCTTTAAGTTACCCCATCTCAGCAAATACTCTTGAGCCTATTGTTTTGCTTTTCTTAGCCTGCATGGCTTTAGCTTAAAGGTTTTCTCACAACTTAACAGCATTTTTCTCTAAAGCTCTGCCATGGTGGCAATCACGTTGTAAAACCAGGCTGGGTGCATAGACAGCCAAAGTCCTCAGCCACGGGACACAAAGGGTTGTGTCTTCAACCCAACTCACATCAGCTACCCCAATGACATAAGGAACTGCAGAATAAAGCTCAAAGGAAAATTTCTCAGACAAGTACGTGGTGCTGCAGTGCAGTAACATTTTCAGGAAATTCCTGTGTGTAGGCTACTGAGATGACACTTAGCAAATGCCCAGAATCTGGCCTGAGAGGGCACTGCCCTCCTGCAGCTCCTGTGCCTCTTAATATTGAGAAATGCAGATATTTGACAGGGACTGAGTGGTTTCCCGATGGGAGAGTGTCTCAAAATTGGTGTTCTGGCCAAATTCCAAGCTGGTCAGTCCCTCTCTATTTTTGAAGCTCACCTAAAATATGGGTTGCTGTATTTTTTAAATCTAATTAAGACTTCAATTTAGAAATCATGATAATGCAGCCTTTGTTCTTGGTTATCTTTCATTTCCAGTTTTCTTTTCATCAACAGACAAGTGCTTGTGGATATGAGAAAAACCCTGAAAACTCTTCCTATCTTTTATGCATGCTTCAATGCACAAGTGCTCTGCGTGAGAGTCTGTATCTGTCCTCTGTAGAGTGCCTGTGTGTATTTGATTTGCCACTTCCCCTTGTGGAGGTGGCAGCACATTGGTCCTTATTCTTTATAGGAAGTTTATTACTTCTTGTGAAGTGTCTCGAGACTTTGTGGACTAAAAGAGTGTGCTGAGATAAAGATTACTTATTATTCATCACTCCAAATACATTTGTTCATACATTCTGAAGCTGGGAACAGTGTGTGATAAGAGACAGCTGCATAGCTAGGACTCTTCCTGAAAGCATGCAAATTATTTTTCAGATCTGAAAGGAGGTGATGGGCCCAAGCAAACACTTTTCTTTTTCCCAGCTGTGTCAGATGGGTCAGTGAAAGCTATTACTTTTTTCCATAAAACAGAGCACAGGGAGATCCCCAATCTGTTGATAAAATCACATTGTAGCTAACAGAACAAGCACACACAAAAGGATGTAAAAATGTCATAAAAATCACCTAGTCTCAGATTTGAATCTTTTGCACGAAGAAGGCATCCTGCAAAGTGAGGTATCCCTTATCCCTGTGTGCCCAGCTTCTCGAAGTAAAACTGTTTAAGGCAACAAGAGGCAATTCAGCTCAAGAAATAAAAGCAAAACCAGCCTTCCTACAGAAATTAGACATTTTGTGACACCAAATGGAGCAGAGTGAAGAGCGGATGTCCATGACTGAAACGACCATGACAAGACAATCTCTCCGTATGTCAGATGGATAAAATAACAACTGACTCCACTGTGGAAATTCAATTGAAACTCACTCATATCAGGCCTGAGGGTGTCCTCAGAGAATGGAAATTAAGATTCCTCTAACCCTTCTCCACCTGTTGAAATGCGTCCCAGTTCTCCATTTTTCCTCATTAAGGAGACTTGGAAGATTAAACAACTTCTGTTGCTTTTGGATTCAGTTTGAAATTGTTGAGTATTTTACAGGAAGCAGTTTTTAGGAGGATAATACCTCTAACTTGGGCTGAAATAATCTGAGCACCTGTGACATTTCAGACTGAAAGAAGGACAGAGTTCCACAGACCAAGCCACTGTTATTGCAGTCACTTCTAGAGATTCGACAAAAAAATATTTTATTCCACCTTATTTTTGGGCAGTTAAGAGGAGCCTCCATGGAAGGGGAAAGCTAATTTTTCCTTTTCCTCGTAACAGTATAGTAGTCAGCTCCATTTGGGATGAATTCCAAAGGGTTGTTTTCCTACCTTTAATACTATTCAGGACAGGGAAGTGTTACAATGGTCATCTGAAAGGGTTTGTATTTATATTGGGGATAACCACAAATTTCAACAGTGGTTTGTCTCTGAAACCTGCAGGTGACTCTCCAAATTATAGACATAAGACAAAGGAGATCCTGTTCTGTACCTTGCTGTGCTCAGTAGTGCACAGTACTTTGGTGGAGTCCATTTTCAATGAATGACAAAAGCTGAAATGTTCACATGAAGAAGACACTGCTAAATTTCAGGTTCTGCTAAACTGAGGAGAAGCTGCTGTCAGAGGTGTGGAATCCATACGGAATATTCCTCAAATAACAGCACTAAAACCTTTTCAGTGAGCAGGCATCGAGTCAAAGGTCCAGAGTCAACTAACGGAGTCAGTGGAGTCCAATCCACTAAAAAATCACAATTTGTAAACACCAGAGCACAAGCTTCACCTTCAAGCATCCACATACCTTTCAACAAATATCCTCTTTACTCCTCCTCTGATTCAAATCTCCTATCTCTTTCCCTCTGTGTTAAACCTAAGAGATTTGTGCAGAATGGATCATAGCAGAGGGTCTAATCTCAGGTGAGGAATTTAAGTAGCACTATACTTAATTATTTCTTTCATTCACTTAAGATATTCCTTTTTTTTTCTTTTCCCTTTTAAGCTCTCAAGAGTGATCAGCTATTTTTTAAGGTATTAACTAGCTTATTTCCAGTTTAGAGTCCCTATGTGCATAGGATTCTGCTCTGCAAGACATTCTCACACAGTAAACACTCTGGTATAAAACCTTAAAATCCTTGGTTTGGGGAATGTATTTTGACATCTTCTCTACCTGCTGCCCAAGATAGGCGCAGTGACTGTCTGGGACTCCTGAATGCTGTTTCAAATGATTAATTCATGCCTTACACTCAAGAACACACCAAATACCATGATGAACTTTTGCAAACAGAAAACAATATCTCCAGGTATTTGTGTTCAAGATTTGATTTATATAAATGACATTTTGCATGTAAATATGCAGCCACTCATTTCACTGCCTGCCAAGAGGCATTTCAGCTGAACCCAGTGATGCTCCCTTTAATCCAAAATGCCATGTTCTCATATTCACCTACTGCAAAGGTTATCACATGCATCTGAAAGTAAACAAATTATCTGGCAAATAATTAAGCCTCACCCAAATTTTTGTCTTTTCTTCCTGGTTAAAATAACTTCTGTCAAAGAATATGAGTCCCCAGACAAACATGCATCAATTCTGAGCACCTGATGTAAGATGATATGAAAACACTAATTGCCTTCCATTCACCCCAAATAGAGCTGAGTCCCAGCTCCGGGGGGATAGAACAGATATGCTCAGAGAATACCAAGCCCTGGGCCAAAGTTCTGCAGGGAGTCCTGTCTGTAAACCTTCCTTGGAGTTTCCTGAATGACCAAAGCCTCACTTTCTGTCTTTCCCAAATCTGGACTTGCACTCAGAGCCCTGCATGAGTAGATCATTTATAACACAAGATTGCACTGGCTCAGTGTGTGTTGAGATCGGTGTTTCTTCAGGAAAGCAGGAGTGGCAAACATCACAGAGCATCTCTTATTTTCTCCTTTTGGAGTTCAAAAGGCTTTCAGGCTTCTGATCTACAACCAGAAGATCTGATCTGCTACTTCAATGGATATTTACTGAATATCTCTGATATGTCTTTTGTCTGCTCTACAGCTCCTGCAGCATGGCTTTCCCAGGCCCCAGGATGCTTCCTCAGAACTGAGGCTGCAGCAGAAGTACCTCAGGCACTCCTGGTGATACTGCCTATATCTACCTATACATTTGGCATGTTACAGATAGTTCTGGGGAGAATATGAGACCCAGGCTCTGAAAGAGGCATTTGGGTCATGATGATTACACGAGCCTCACCCTCATGCTGCAGGATGCTATAGTCACTGCCTCTGTTGCTGGGAAAAATTCATTCCTGTCCTGCCATAGAAAAATTCTCCAAATTCCATTCAGTGTTTTCACCTTTTTTCCCGCCTCCACTATATTCTTTCCCCTCCCATATTATTTTTAAGTAATCAAAGTCTGAATTATTGACCCTTCTCTAGCAAAACAACCCTGTGCTCTGCATTTTGTCACAGGTGCAGTTAAGCTGCTGCCATGGAACCGCTCTCCTACAGTGTGACATTGCCTGCAGCTCAGAAGTCACCTTTGTTTCCTCTTCTAGACTGTTGAATGGGAAGCCCCAGTGAGCCCTGTCTCATTTTAGTCTCTCTCCTGTCAGATACAAAATGTATACATCTTGTTTTGTAATGTTAAAAATAAAAAAAAATAGCTTTCCAATTATATGCCCAAATTTTCAGTTGAGATGTCTGAGACAGGATTTCTTTTTCCTTTACACAAACACATGCTATACACAATGAGGCAAACAAAAAAAAAAAAAAAGGATTGGAGTCTGTTTGAGGAAATTTAATTTTTTTTTCACTTTTAAACCTAGCAGGAAAAAAGGAGTAAAATTCAGGTCTTGTTTCTCTTTTTTTCCACGCATGTTGAACCTTTTATTAAAAACCAATAACAACAAAGAATATCAAAATGAAACTTAAAGAGAAAATGTTTCATTTTCAATCACCACAAAATTGATGGTATTTTTCACTGCAAGAGCTAAATTCCTCCTACTTCAAACTGAAGGAATTTTTTTCCAGACTCAAATGGCACAGATACATGTACCTCCCATAGATTAGGGCAAGCCTATAGAGGTTGCTGTTGTTCAAATGGTGTTGCTTTATTTTTCCAGTGGGATGGCTACATATTGGTCTCCTGCTGTCCTTCAGCCCTGTGTGTGAGCTAAGTACCAAGTTTATTTTCCCTCAGGTTTTTCTCACCAAGGCAAGCTCCCAGAGCCAGGAGAGGCAGCCTGTTTGAGTACCAACTAAAGGAAAACAGCCTCCAGGTTTCAGCATACAGGAGCATAAACTGTAGCCTAATTGCTTAAAAGGCTGAAGGTTTGCTCTTGAGCATGGATCCAAACCTCACACAAACACAACGCCCACATGCATGTCCAGCAAAGTTCCCAGAAGGGTCAGTGATGGTCTGCCATGGAGGATGAGCCAAATGTTATGGCAGCAGAAGAATCAGTCACTCACCTAAAGTATAAATTTTAACCAAAAAAAACCTTTAACCAAAGCTTTGTTTTAAATCAGAATTTTCTTTTCTTCCGGTCCTTACTTCCTTTTTCTCCCATTCTATCTGGTTGTAAAACTCAGTTTTGTCTACAGAAATGAGAAGTCTGTAATCATCTCAGTTCTGTGCCTGTACCTGGAGGTTAGTCAGTCTCCAGGCCTGAAACAGAGGTAGAGTTCTAAGTACATTTCTCTGTCCTGTAGTTGTAAGATAAGGCTGCCCTTTTCATGGGATGTCAAATTATTGCTCCTTGAGCAAGAGCCAACATCCCAGGAAGAGCTCAGCCTGAGCCAAATCACCACTTGTGCTTGTTACTAACTCTGTGGTGATAACCTCTGGCTTAAAACCACATTTGTAGCACTCAACTGTAGAAGAGATGATGGGCTAAATTGCTTCCTGAGTGGCACTCACAAATAAATATTTGAACTGATCAAACAAAAAACAAGACTCTGAAGCAACAGCAAAACCAGCAATTAGTTTAAATTTGTCATTGAAAACGTAAATTTTTTTGAGGCTGAAAATAGTTCAGCTGCAACATTTTGCTAAAAGCCAAAAGACACCATATGAGCTGTTTTCCAGGATTCAGCAAAGGGAAAGGAGATTAAACAGAGGAGACCATGGAACCAGCATTGCATCCCTTTCAGCTCTGAGTCTGTGATGTTGCTTTAGTTTCAGATGCCAGCAGGACAGTGATAGCACTTCAGCCTCCTGACAGCATGGTAGGAAAGAGCTGCTGAGGAGCAGTGGTGCTACACAGACACCAAAGTCCCACCTGGAGGGACCCCCTCATTAGTTTCAGCTTCATACTATGGCACCCACCCTACCTTAAGAACTGGGAGCAGAAAGACTGCACTTGCAGGACATTTCGATCACCACCACTAACAGAGCAGGGATGTCTTTTTCTGTAGAAAGAGCTGTGTTAAAACAAACATAGAGGTCTGGGCAAACCTAAAAACCCCACAAAATGCTCTCTGCTGTATACAGACATCCTCCCTGGAGGTGATTTTATGCTCTAAGCCCACTCATCTTTTAAGCTCACAGCTGCAATGAGAATTAGAATGAACTTTTTCACAGATTAAGATCATTCATGTGAAACTGCCATTCTGGTGCTAAAACCCACATTTTGTTTTATGTAGTTTCAGGTGGGTCATGTGCTTATTAGACTGAGCCCCAGACTGGATTTAAAGTGCAGGTCCTTTAAACTGCTACCTTGTGCCAGGTCCTCCAAGCAAGTACTTTCCAGTTCTTTTCGTGGATTTACAACTTCCCCAAAAATCTCCAGGAGAGATTCAGATTACCTGTCATTAGGCTGCCTTCTCTTTAAGGATCTCTGCATGGCTGTCCACATCCCCTAAGAGAATATAAATGCAAACCCACTGCCTGCCAATGCCTTCCAATGCCCAAGACCTTGGAATTAAACTTTGGCAATATTCAAGCATATTACATCAAGTAATATGTATAGAAAACCTTTTCACAAGTGGAGCATTCTCAGAATCATTTAGTAAGTCAAGCTTTTATTTTAACAGCATAGTTAGTGTTTTTCACATAATGTTTAGATGTGATGTCAATAGCATGAATAATTCAGCTATGCTTTTTTATCTTTCTTTTTCCTATTCACACTCTCCATCAACAAAGAAAACCTGGTGAGCAGAGTGCTGCAAGAACAGTAAATTCATGAGTTGAAAAAGTAAAATATATATGCTGAAGCATTTCTAAGAGTGATTTATTATTCCTGAAGTACAACATAACTACAGCATTTGTTGATTCTTACTTTGTTATTATACTTTCTTTGACCTATTTGTTAAAAATTGCCTGCATATAATGTGTTTCTTGTACAAAGCAAATCTGTGGAACAGAAAATAGCATTGCTGACATTATTATGATAGTGCAAAGAAAATAATGTAAAATGAATTTACTAAGAGTTTAGGGAACATCAAAATTATCCCTGCATCCATTTAACTCACCATTGAAATCAATTTGCTTTATTTTTCCACCAGATTCCTGCCTCCTTCTCTGCTCTTGACCTTTCTTCTCATGCCTTACACTCATTCTGTAGCTAGCTATTTAATATATATATATAATATTTTTTTTACATCTTTCTCATTCATTGTGTGACCTCAGTGCCTTATTTGCTGCACCACTCTGACTCTCTGTGGATGAAAAATGTACTAAACGCCCTCAGAGTTGTTTGTTGGTGGTTGGTTGGTTTTTTTGTTTGCTGTTTTTCTTTTTTCAGGTCACAATATTTTAAGTTCACTTGCCAAAATACAGAGATATTAAATTTCCCAATTGAGCAGGTTTAAATTACTTGTGTTACAGATTAACCTATGAGCACTCTCCCCAGAATCTTCCCAATAACTGACAGAAGAGTTTTTCTTGGTATATGTAAAGCTTATGCAAAAAAATGATGCTAAGATGTGGCAAAGCCATAAGCTAGTGATAGTAGGTTCCCAAAACTGACACTGTTAAGAAACCCTAGCACTGCTGGTTTGGAGGTTCAATTAAATCAATAATCTCCAGTTAGGAAAAAACTGCCCTTGGCATTTGTAATGTCCTACATTTTTGGTAGTATTGACTATTCCATCCATCTTCAAAACATATTTCAAAAAAATCACACAATTTGAAAACCAGCTGAGTTGACCAAATGGCCCAATCCCTATATTCCTATGAGTCACTCTGCAAGGAAAGTGATCTTTCAGTGCATTTTTGTCTTTAGGAAACATCAACAATATTTATGTGAACATGGAAATAAAACCTTTCTCATAATATCATGTTGATTTTTAGAAAAGCTACAGCTGGGCTTTTCCTTTCATAACTGAGTATCAGCTGATTTTTGGCTCAAAAGTCAGAAAAAATCATCATTATTTATTTAGCTAATTTAATTGAGTTGCATTGAACACACTTTTGAAAAGAGAACTGTGAAGCCAGTATTACAGTAATGTTAGTTGGTGGAAATTAATTAATTCTAATTTTTGGGTTAATTAATGGGAGCAATTTTATTAGGGGAAGGGGACATTCGAATGTAGATTAAAGAAAAAAAATTTTGAAACCCTGATAAAATCAGGTGAGATTAAAATCAAATGGGATTAAAATCAAATGAGCCATAGGGTGGCTAAACATATGGGGGCATGGCAACAGCTGTGTTCAGAGAAACTATTTTCTTCTTTTAGAGAGGGAAAGAAGGAAAATTAGCAGGCCAACCTTGATTATAATTTTGTAGGAGTTTATGGTAGCTGTTGTCCTTAAAACATTCAGGGCTTAGGGTCCATACAGAGCCATCACTTAACCAGCTGGCAGGGAGGGCAGGGTGGTTACCTCGCTTTGTGTTTCACAGAGGCTTTGCTGGGCACAGCACAAGTGTACTGGATTCTACTCATCCACGTGAAGAGCAAACAAAGGGCTTTAGCTGTTGGTTTATGATTGTGCCAGGAAGGAATACATCTGCTCTATTTTTAACAGCTTTGTGTCAGAGAAAGAGATGTCTTCTTTTCAAGGCTTTTCAAAATAGAGAGACCTTAAAAACACACTTCACTTTATCAGCTCACAGTGCTCATGCAAACAGAAATGAGACAGGGAAGAACAGGAAGGTCAAACTTGCATAAACACACTGTTGCATATGTTGACTGCCAGGAGAAAGAGCCGCTGAAGTGAATGCATCATGCAGAGAAGCAGAAGATGCTGCTCTGGTAAAGTCAAATTTCTCTTTCATGTAAGCTCCCATGGGATGAAGCTTAGAACTACTATTGCCTTTTAGTAATGTAGGAAGCAAAAACTAAAATGGATTTTTATGAATCTAGTATGATGTTTTTAATGACAAAGGCAAAAGGAGCTTTTGAATGTCTTTGTTTTAAAGTACATCCTATACATTTTTCTGTTTCCATCAGCAAAAAGCTAAATTTCCTAGCACCATCCTTCTAATAAATCTCTATTTCTTTTCAGGAACCCCACTTGCTGCTGCAGAGAGGCATCCACCAGAAGCTGACCTCGTTATCTTGAATTTCATATGTAATGTGTAGCTAAATCTGACACCAAATGATTTTAGGAAGAAAATTCAAAGTCAAGCCATTTCCTTTGAAAAAGCCATTTGAAACTTTTGGGGAAGGTTTCTGAGAACATAATTTAAAACTCATTTCCCCACACTAGTGACTGGGATTAATTTCAATAAATCCAGTGTTTACTATGCACAGAACATCTCCTCCTCTCTCACCACAAGCCCCGGACACTTCGGACTACTCTTTCATTTGTTGCTTCCTATAAAATGCTCTCTCATTCTGCTTGTGTAATTCAGATTTGTTTTTATCTGCAAGAAAATGCCTCTTCAGCTACTGAGACTAAGCCTGCTGTAGCTGTGGGAGAAGTGCCTGGCCTGGGCTGTGCTGCAGTGAGACAGCACCGCAGTCCCTCCTCAAGCCATGCCCAGGACGTGCAACCCTGGCTTTGCTCGTGGGCACCTCCACTGAGGATACTCAAGGACTAGGGGGGAAGCTGTGCTGTCTGGCACTGTCTCTATTGGAAAGGACTGTTTGCATTTGTAATGCAAAGCAGACATGATTTCAGAACCTGATCTCTTTGACAACAAAGGCTGTAGAAGATTAGAAGCACTTAGATTTGCAGTTCATTAAAAAATGTATTTGCCTCTGTAAAAGGAATTGGTTTTCTTAACTCATTTGCCTTGCTTCTCTCTTGAGTGTGTATTTCCATTTGTGCCTTTAGTGTATTCTGGTAGTTCTATGAAGTGTGGATGTTTTTTTCCCCACCAATTAGTTCCTCTGGGAGTATTTTATTAAAGTCTTTTTGGCATTTAAAATATGTAGATGATATCATTAATCTGATTAAAGTTAGGTAAAGTTGATAATACGAAACGTGAAAAACCAGTGCAAGGTACAATTACTAACATAATTATTTTCATTATCAATACAATTATATTTTTCAGTTGTTGCTTGCTTAACCTTTTTATTTTTTCTCCATTTCTTTCATTCACTCTAATCTACCACTGTGAGAGGCAGTTCTATGTTTCTGCAAGCAGTATGAAAGTAGAAGAGGACAGAACTATTAGCAGAGTAATAAAAGCCTTTTAATCTCTCTCTGTCTGGCTGAACTCCATTGAAGTCAACTCACCCAGCAGAACTGTTCATTTTTCTAGGGGGATGAGCAATTGGGGTCCCAGTTTATTTTCCAGTCCCCAATGGTTTTACTGAAAAATCGTGACAATCTATAGGCTTGTAGGTAATATCAGAAAAAAGAGCCATAAAATGCCACTTCATCCCTGGAAGTGTCCCAGGAATTATTTTAAAGGCCCACTCAATTCTGTTTCACTGGCAGGCTACCACCAGTGGCATTTCATCAGCACAATAGAGCAGCTCTTGCACCTGGGCATGATGGGCAGCAAAATAAGTCAATGCTGTAAGAGCTGCAAAGTGAAAATTGTAAAATAATAATGGGGAAGTGATTTAAGACAGAAATTCAGAGTGAAGTGTTAGGTTTCATTTTAATGGGAAAGAGAGGAAGCTCATGGGTGGTTTACATAGGATAATTCTCATGTGATACAGCTCTCTGAGGGAACTAATTTGTTTTGACTTGAAATTGGGCTGTGTCTGATGGCAGTTCCCTTTTTGTCCATTCTAAGGAAGTGATCATGGAGAGATTGTGAGCTGGTGAAGGCTGAATTGAGGGAAAATGCTGGCTTTGAAGCCCACGAGTGCACATGAGTTCTCACACCTACACTACAGTTGGCACTAATCAGTGGATGATGTTTTTTCCTCTGGGATTGTCATGTTGCTTTCCAGGCAGCACTCACTTGAACTAATGCAAGCAGATACTTCCAGACGTAAATCTACATCCCTAAGGGTAGCAATTCAAAGTTGAACTTATTGATGTAAATTAAGGAAGACTCCTTTCAAAAGGCTTGTATATGTAAAACGATTCATCCACATCTAACCCTGGGACTTCTTGATTTCTCAATTAAAGGAGCAGGTTAAGAAACTAGAATTCTGTTCTTACTGAGACTGTGTCAGTACGTGTTTTGTGGCATCATTTTCATCCTGTGTATTTGGTTTGATCATGTATCAAATGAGTCTGTAATAATAAATTAATTTTTGGTTTTTATTAGGTTCTACACAATCATTTAAAGATTCCACATATTTATATTTGCATGTGCATGACTCCTTGTCTTGCTTTGGTAAAGTGTCTCCTAACTGCATGAGGCTGCAGTGGTGAAACACCCGGGGAGGCGGCTTTGTCACTTGAAATTAGGGTGAGTTGTGCATGAAGCACGTATCATCCTCAAAGACATGATCTCAGCATCAATGAATAAGAAATACTTGTGCAGGCTCTCCCAATGGGAGGCAAGTGAATGAAAAATGAGAGCCACTCTTAATCTGTATGATACCTTAAAAAGCACACAGGAACCAACTCGGTCTTTCAGACACAATTAAGGGTTGCAGAGCTACCCTAAAAGAAAACCCAGTGTGCAGCTGTCATTCAAAAACTCAGCCCCCAGGCTACTTGAATGAAGGGCTGAGGTACAACACAGCATTAGAGAAGCAATGGAGAAGAAGGCAGCAATCAGAAAGGTTTATTCTCTAAAAGAGCAGCAAAACTCCATTAAGTATTAAAAATGATGACCATACAGAAGAGCAGATTAATGTACAGTTCCAAAACATGAGTCCTGATCCAGATTCAGTGCTTAGCATGTGTGCTGGATAAAACCTCAGAGCCTTATTTTTGCATAGATTATTAAAGATTTTATTAATTCCCCTAATGCCTTGGAAGCAACTGTGACCGAGTTCTCCCACTTATCCTAAAACAGGTGGCAGGATCTAAAGTTGAATCCTGACAAGACTAGAGTAAGAGCACCATTGGGAGGTTTTTTAAATTCCTTTTCTGGCACACAGGACAGTTCCTGGCCTCTGCATGGGCCCCTTTGCATGCTGCCAGTGCTGTACTCACTGACTCTGCCCTTCTGAGCAAAAGGAACATCATCCAAGATTCACACATACTTTCTGCGCCTGGCAGCCCCTCCACCTTGTCCCAGGTACTCTACAGAATGTGTGGAATGGCCATGGATATAACACATCCAGAGTGAATTATGAGATACTGTTAAACAACACTTTAGTTCTGTAATTTGGGAGGTGAAAGGTGTCTAATTAGTAAGAAAAAGAACAGAAGGAAGAATGAAGTGAATGAACAACAAGGCAAGGGAGGGAAAGGTGTTTAGTGATGCCCATGATGAATACAAACATATGAAAGCAACACAGGAATAGGCAACCTCTAATTGAGGTGGTTTGTGTGTGGTTTTTGTTTTGTGATTTTTTTTGTTTGGTTTTTTGTTTGTTTTTGGGGTTTTTTTGTTCTTTTTCTTGTTTGTTTGTTTGTTTTGGGGGGTTTTTTGTGTGTTTTTGTTTTGGTTTTGTGGGTTTTTTGTTTTGTTTTTGTTTTTTTTTTTTGGTGCCACTATGTTATTGTACACAGCCGAAAGGAAAGCTTTTTGAAAGAAACGAGCATGGATTACAAGAGAAGAGGAAACAATATCCATTAAGAATTTCATGATCATCAGGCTTACTAATGAAATCCCTCATCCCAAATAATAGAAATGCTTTGCAGGCTGACTTTCTCTCTTCTTCCTCTCTGGAAATGTGGTCTTCTAAAGATAGCATGTTATCCAAAAGAAACATACTGCAAAATTTTTAAATGTTGCCATAGAGAGTTTCTTTCAAGTTACATCAATTAGTTTGCTTTTGTAATTTTATTAAAAGAAGTCTATAGGTCCAAAGTCAGCTATTAGCAAATCTTGTTGTGGTACACCACATGTAGTCTCTCAAACATGAGAAAGCAAGGAAAACACAAGTTTAAGTGAGATGACACATCAATTATCCTCTAGGAATACCAGGGAATTACAAGAAAGTAATCTGACTAATGTTTGTGCCAGTAAAACAGTCTCATGTAATACACTGATGCATTCAGACATTAGCCCAGTGGTCAATTGGTCAATCCTTAGTAGTAAAGCTGTAGCAGCTGCACGTCTTTTCTCTGAATGTGGTGACCAAACCTAAGCTCAGGACACTGTAGTTTGAACACTGATGTAAGAACATACTCTTTCTACACAAAGATTTAAGAACTCTCAGCACAAATATCAGTGGACTACCTATAAACTGCTTAAGAATAGTTTAAAAAAACACCCTCTAGAAACAGCAGCACTTTTTCTAATGTATGTATGAAATGTATGCCAAATCTTAGGTCTACTGTGGAAAAGGTTGTCAACCCAGGTATTCAAATGAAATCCCCTTGGTGCTTTCCTAAACTGTGGCTGAACCAACCAGTAGGAGAGCAAAGGTTTTGGTCAGAAGCACTCAAGTGTCCAGAGGTTCCTAGGACTGGTGCTTCTGTAAGGCATTCAAGTGCTGGGACATGAGACTGGGACATCAACTGATCTGCAGAGTGCTGGCTCATCCATCACCTGCTCCCTGCATCTGTGTTCTGCAAGGTGAAGAACAGGTGCCAAATTCAAGTATAGGTGACTACCTCCTTTATCCATCCTTTCGTTGTATGAGGATAGGAGGAGACTGGAGAACCACTCTCTACTCTGAGGGAAATGAAGCTGTGGGGGCTCTGGGAGACGGTCCTGTCCCGCTTGCTCGGCTTGCCTGCGCTGCCCGCCGCTCCGCCCCACCAGGTCCTTATGGCAGCAGTGTGATACGGTGAAGGAAATGATGAAAGGAGGACCTGGAGGGGGTTTATCAGTGAGGTTTACTGGAATCCCCCAGCAGGGGAGCAATGTCACCCCACAGGGTCTCCCCAGGCAAGGCGGGGACTGCCCAGTGCCTGTTGCTTTAACAGCGGGGAGGAACAGGGGAAAGGGACCAATCAGGGAGACGCTCCAGGGGTGAGAGACAGGAGAGAGGACAAATCCCCTGGGGAGGGGGGGCGGGAGCCCCGACATCCTGGCCAATCACTCGACGCTCTCCCTAGAACTTTCCAGAGGCAGGGGGGAGACTGTGCCAGGATTGACAGGTCTGAGAGGCAGGGGGAACAGAGATTGACATAACAGAACAGGGATTACAGCAGTGGAATAAACCAAACTGGGGATTAAACTGGGGTACATAGAACAAACCATTAACAATTAAAAGGCAAATAAAATAATGCACCACTACAGGGAAAGGACTGTGCTGCTAGGCAGGCTGGACCATCCCCAAAACTTCTGGAGAATGCCTTGGCACAAAGATGGGTGACGCTGTTGTACAGGACAACGACACAGACTTTGACTTCAGAAGGCTGAAAATGACTCTCTTATTTTTGGGATGTGTGTCCTTTATTATACTGTTCTACACGGAGCAATTTGATTGGTGAAACAAAGACAAACCTCTTCAATCACAGTGGTCAGACCAGAGGGACATCAAGAAGAAGTCCCTCCTAGGGAAAGGAATGTAAACAAAGTTTGTTACAAAACATGTCTCTTGTTTACAGAAAATTCCCTGGAGAAAGAATTTCAGAAAACCAAAACATCTCAGGCACAAACCAGGGCTACAGGTGGGCCTGATGGTTTGTATTTACAGAGATGGCATTCAAATCCAGCAGATGCATATAATTAAAGAGACATAATTTAAAATATAAAGGGGTGGAAAGGAAGTGTAGGAAAAGTAGGGCTACTAGCTATTTTTAATAAGCAATGCCCTCTTTAAGAAAATCTTTGTTCCCTTAGTCTGTCCTGTTAATGTTTAGTTTCCTGCTGTACTTGCATATCTGCAGAACTATAGTAGAAAGCTCAAAATTACATGATTTATTTGCACTATATTTACACCATGTTAATCTCAAGCTTCCATGTTTCTTCTAAGGTACCCATGGGAGATCAGGAAGACTTTTTTATTTATTTATTTTGACATTCCATTTGGCTTTGGAACAGTATTTCTACTAACCTCTGCAGCATTGTAGCTTGGCTTTAGTTTCAGGTAGGATTTTGGCAAGGTACACACAGTAATTCTGCACTTGATGTATTATGTTTTTCACACAAGAGGAAAATCTGAATTCTGTGGAGAACGTGTGTTAGTAAGCTGACAGAAAAACCAAAGAGCATGAAATTCAGATGTGTTTGGTTGGTGTTTTGCTAATCCACTTAGCATAAAGCCAAACACAGATATGGAGCCAAATGGGAATTGCCTCTGTATCAGATCATGAGCAGGTATTAAGGTTTTGTTTTCTACCTTTTTCTATAGACTGAGTCATGATATCACATCAGGCTCATCTGGGAGCTTTATTTAGAAAAGCCATTGCTTTTATAGGGATGTTATTAGCCCCGGGACTCTATTATTAGTGCTTCATTTGTGTGAAAATGCAGCACATTTAGGCACAAGGCAGTGTGTCTCCCCCACTGTGTGATGGTGCTTGGACTTGTCCACGAGAGACATTCCTGGCATTTTTAACAAAAAGCTTTGGAGCCAGGACCCTGTGGGTCAGGAAGCCCTTTGGACTCTGTGCTCCTAAGCCCTTGCAGTCTGTGTGCCATGGAATCTGCCCAGCAGACAGAACGGGCAGCAAAAGCCTCTGTGAGCACTGGCAGGTTCTGAGTATAACCCAGACACCAGGGAGATGTGTGCTGTCGTTAACTGGTGGCTGAGTGTGTGCAGCATAGCCAAACTTGAGAGCCTGTGCAATTTTATGTAGGGAAACTTAACTATCAACAAGGTTAAATAAAAGGGTTTGTGACTGAGTGATGCCTCAATATTGGGAAAAGGCCATAAAAGGGAAGTCCTCTTGGACGTGGCCCTAAATCTTGTTCCTTTAACACCTCAAAAATGCCACATGCTTTCATGGTAAGGGACTTCAAGGGAAATGGTGACAGAAGATCAAAAATGCAAGTGCCAAGGAAACACCATCGTGTCAGTGCCTTCGGTTCCCAGTGCAGCTGGTGAAGCTGGAGCAGTCCTGCTGGCAGCATGCTGGAGGGTGTGGAAAAACAGAGTTCTGTACTTCGCTATTTCCTATTTTACAGGAACATTTAATGGGTGAATGCTATCAGCTTCTATGGTCAGATGGCATGAATTCCAAATAGGAGCTTTTTTTGTTTGTCAGGTGGTGGAGGGGATTTTTCTTTGTGTTTCTCGGTTTGTTTTGTGAACTTTTATCCTAATATGTGGCTACTTCAAACAAAGTCTCCAAATTTTGAATATGAAAGTAACATCTGGTTTGTGCTCAATATTGTTATGAGCAGCAAATGCAAATAGAGTTTTGTATTTTAACAAAGCACTCTCGGATTGTCATTCTAATGAAAGTTTCCTGCATCCCAATTATCCTAATGTCAGGCAGGGATTTGCTAGCTCTTGCTTCAGCTGAAAAAGAAACAAACTTGCTAAACATTTCAGTGCAAAACTATCCCCTAGAATGACTGTCCATTTTAATAGCATTAACTGATCTGCAACTTGCAGTTTCTTCTGCTTATCGGTTTTTAAAGTCTCTAGGCAATACATAAAACCTCTTTTTAGGTCTTCTACAATCTGTTGTGCAGATTGTATCAGGCATGGACTAGTACTAAGCTGACACCCAGCTCTTCACACACACTTGGGACTGCTGCAAGGTAAAGTGGCATGGAAAGGACATGCCGACCTAGAAGTGTTGGGAGTCTCTCTAGTGTTTTATTGAGGTGTGCATTTGACTTGGGAGGGGGCTCTTTTGAGTCCCACCTAGAGAATAATTATACCAACATTTCCTGTTGGCTTTGCTTCTGAGATTTAGTTTGTATTCCTCTAGTGGTTTGAGTTGTTGCTACAAGTTATGGAGTTACAAGAAACTCTTGTTAAGTTTCTTGTAAGTTTCTGCTTTTTGTTGTGTTGTTTGCCTGATAGCTTAAATAATGAAGTCTTTTTTTAGCTGTTGTGTATCACTGTGATAAACCTGGTTCAATGTAAGAAAGAAAATGATGAATAAATTGTTATGGAAGTTTATTTTTACATTGGATAATTATTTTGTCTTATCACAGTCTATAACCGTTGTGCAGATTACCTGACAGGGAAACAAACAAACCTACACCCCAAAACTTCCTTGTAAAGTTTCCATCTGTGTGTAATGTTTTCTTTGTTTATTCTAAGGAAAAAAGGATTTGGTTATTCTTCACCTAACCCATTTCCCCCTTCCTCCACCTGTGGGGAGACAGACGAAGATGCTGCTGAAGGCAATCTTGCCTTTGATATGTTGCAGCTGTGTTAATTATCCAAGAGTGGGAACAGCCTTGCCCTCACAGCCATGGGTGTGATAAAGAGTGAGTTTGCCAGCAGGGAGTTCAGTTGGAGTTTGCTGGCCCTGCTGTGAGCAGGAAGGGACAGGAGGTCATGCAAGGGCCAGAAAAGGTAGGACACCCTATGTAGGACAGGCATGGTTAAGTGGCTGTGCTGGGGACAGGAAGGAGAGAGCCAGAACTGCAGTGGAACTGGAGAAGAAAGAGAGAAAGAGCCAGAGCTGGGTGGAGCTGCCCTTGGGCGGCTACAGAGCAAAGGTATGGGAGATTTTGAATAACAAGGTGCTGATGTTTGGAGCCTTCTGATGTTTTAATGAAGCACTTTGGGTGCAGTGTCCTTCTTGACTACACTCTCTCTTTAGTCATTTGTGTTTTATTTTGCCATCCTTCTCCAGAATTCTCTGGAGAGGGATGGTAAAATAAGAGGTGAGAAAGGTGATGGCATTGCCACAAATCAGACTTACTGAACAACTGGTTTTCTGGTGTGTTGTGGCACTGCAGTATTGCTTTAGCAAGATTCAGAGAAGGAAATGTGATGACAGCAAGTGTTGGAGAACTCAGAGGTGATGTTATAGATGTGGGTCCATCAGCTTCCTATTTCTCTTTAATGGTCACCTACCTGGCACTGTCTTGTTTCTCGTTTTATAGAGTGGGCATCTTTGCATTTCTGTAGCCACATTTATATTTATAAATTAAGTTTTTGTGTTACAAACATGTCTTTAAATGAATTGTGATTTTTCTGTAGCATCCCTTCATTGTACTTCATTAATGTGATCATTAGTACTGCACTTGCCCCAGTCATGCAGTGCTTGGCTAGAGATCATAGGACTGCAGTGTTAGAGCACAGGTTACTTCAGTCAAGAGAGGACACAACTGCAAAGGTCATAATGCAAAAGGCCTCCCAAAGGCTCGAGCATTGTTGTCAGCCTCTCCTGAAAGGGATGAGCTATTTCAGCCAGAGACTCCAAGCAAGGAATACAAGAGCTGTAGTCATAACCTTATGCCTAAGCTCCACAAGTCTTTGAAGAGTTACCTGTTCTCAGTACAATTCCCATTCTGTAATCACCTTGCTTGGCACAGCTGGGTTAGAAGTGTCTAACATACAAGAGCAGTTAAAAGCCTGTCCAGCAGTGTTTGTAACTGCATGAAGAACAGGGCTTATATCATGCTTTGATAATTTAGCTGGTACTGTCGCTTTTTAATAATCTGCCAGGTAAATTAGTGAAAGGTTAATTGATCAGAAAGGTACAGAGCTTTGTGGCTGCTTTCTTCTCTAAAAGCCAACCAAACACCACAGCTTATTTGTTTCAGGAGGAATTATGTAGAGAAACGCCTGGCATTGCTAACAGGTATTTGGAAGAAATTTGTGTTGTTTCCTGCTACCTTTTATTTTTATTTTCCCTAGTGAAAAGGACTAGGCAGAAGCATTTTTCTCAATATTTTAAGGTTGTGGGAATAGTACAGAGGAAAACACAGCAGTTATGGTTGTGGCTGGTAATGATTGCTGGAGCTAGTGGTTATGGAAGCCTGAATATGTGACAGGAGATCCAAGCTCAGAGTCACTGGACTCCTTTTTGGTGACTTGAGATACACAAATAGTAGAGCTCAACTTTAAAGTGTTGTATAATATGGGGATCAGAGGGTGGGAGGGAAGGCAACAAAGAAAATCAAATTGTAAACCCTTATCTTGGTTTGCCTGACTGTGGGATCCATCTGTAAATGAATCAGGTGGGAAATTGGCAATCCTGAACCAAGAAACTACAGCAAGTCAATTAGTTCTGCATGGTACAGACATAACAAATAGAGCTAATCCCAACTGCTTGCCTCGTGTACAGAGAGGCAAAAAATGAGATTAAACCAGGCCATCAATTCTAGGGTGGAAATACTGAAGCATTTGTCAAATATTTGACACGTATACAACCAAAATTTGTTCAGTCTGGCACTGCTGGAAGAGCATCTGGTAAAAAAGAGCAGAACCTGGAAAAACTTCAAACAAAGTCTTGTTCCTAGAAGGGTATTGCCATGGTAACAAAGTTATTTTAGCCTCACTTTTCCCTTTAAACTAGCCAAAAAGCATCCAAGTGTCCCACAGGTAATACAGATTCACGGAACAAGTTTATCATTTCTAGTAGTGAAGAAATTTCGGTGTTCTTTTTCAGGTATCTTAAAAATCCTTATATGCTTAGAAATTAGGCATCCTAATATTAGAATGACTAAGGAGTGAAAATGAAAACTAAATTTATTGTGGTGGTTTCCATGGAACTTGTCACTTGGGGAGTGAATATTGTGATGAATACTTGGGAAATCATGGTGGTGGTTTGTTTCTGCTGTATAAAAGGCTGAAACATAGCCCAAGGTTTCCATCATGATTTGAAAGTATAATATACTGAGCTACATTATATGTTAATTTCCTGTTTTATTTTTCTTGCGAGTTATACCTCTTTTAGCACAGTTATATTATAAATCTTACCTTGAAAGCTCTGTTGTATTGGCAAAAGATGAAAGCATGAGTATACTGTCATATTCATGGTCTAATTTTACTCCTAAATGATGTTTCATGGGAGTATCATTTAGCTACAGCTCTCCTGTCTTTTAAATGGAGATAGAATTTGCTTGTCACATAAAGTTGTTCTGAGAATTAATTGCTTAATGTGGCATGTATGCACTGCTTTGAAAATTAGGGCATATAGGTGATGAACATCATTACTAGGTAATTATTATTAATACAGTGACTTCTAATTAAAGCACCTATTGGTAGATGAAGCAGGTAGGGTCTGATTGCCCATTTTGATGTCAATAATGCTACTGTCATAAACCTGATATAATGGGGTGAAGAAGCAGCTGTGGGAATTGCTGCTACTTTTAAGGAATCCCTTTCATCACTGTAACCTAATGGTAAAATGAATACACATTTTAGCATTTACCCTGTTAAGGGAGTGATAACTGTAACTACTGCCAGGCAGGCAGATTTAGCATAAACAGAAATGAAATGGGGTCCTGCACATCTGTAGACAGGAGACTGTTGATCACTGACAGCATCTTGAGTTGCCTTTTGTGACCCCATAGGTAAATGGTGCTGTGTAGTGTTTTTGCTGCAAGCAAAATGTCCAATGTATGTGTTTTAAATTAAGGGAGTTTATTAAAAATAAGTAGCTTGGCAACTGTATGTATGAGTGTAAACAGGTCATTGTGTTAGAATAGGAAAAGCTCTGCTGATCAAATTGTTAGGAGTTAAGTATCCAGGCTGGGGATGAAATTATGAATGTGGATACTGTTAAGACCTAATTTCTGAGGTAGATCTAAGGAGTTCTGTGCACTCGCTGTCTCAATATTACAGTATTGGAATTGAACAGGTAAAATTATCTGCTCTAGGCTAGGTGATTATTTAGGAATGTAAAGCAGTGCAATTTCATCTGAGACCATGAATTAACAGTTCCTTCAGTTCCAGTAGTGCTGCAGTTAAGAAATAAGTATAGCCAGCAAATAAAGCACCAGAGCATCTTACCTAGTATGGACCTCCCAAGCTTCTAAATAAATAAATAGCTTCTGTGTTTCAGAGTATCTCTAATTCATTAGTGATTATGCATAATAATTTTCATGGTAAATTTAATAGAATCACAGAATATCGTAAGTTGGAAGGCACACACAAGGATCACAAATTTGTTAGATTTCAGTTCCTACATATGAACTTTTTTGTGGGCTCAGTGAAGTAATAAATATTGTTAAACATTAATTTACTACACTAATTCTTGGTTGATCTCTTAAGTGATCACACTAACCCAAAAAAAGTGATTAGGTCTTTTGGTAGTTTTTTATGTTAGCCAATTTATTTTGATTCATGAAGTTTAATAAAGAAGCTCATTTAACATGAAGGTTATTGTATTTAATCACTTGATACCTGCTAGTTTTTCTTCAAATAGTAATTCTCTCCATTCATCCTGCACATCTAAGATTAGGGGGCAGAGAAGGGCAATGAAGCTGGTGTAGGGTCTGAAGAGGAGCAGCTGAGGGAACTGGGGTTGTTTGGGAGAAAAGGAAGCTCAGGAGGGACCTTACAGCTCCCTGAAAGGAGGCTGTAGGCAGGTGGGGATAGCTCTCTTCTCCCAGGTAACAATGGCAGGATAAGAGGAAATGGCTCTAAGCTGGAGCAGGAGAGGTTTAGATGGGATATCAGGAAAAATTTCTTCACAGAAAGGGTTATCAGTCTTTGGGACAGTCTGCTCAAGGAAGTAGTTGGGCCCCAAAGCCTTGAGGTATTTAGAAGATGTGTAGCTGTGGCACTAGTGGTGGACTCACAGTGTCAGGTTAATGGTTGGACACAGTAAGGCTGCAAGTTTCTTCCAACCTAAATGATTCAATGTAACATTTAGGTGAATTTGGTTAATAGATATATTCAATCTATTTTGGCTGATTTTCATCTAGATCGTTGTAAAAACAAATCGCTTTTCTGTGCTCATTTGCAAAATTCTTTTCTAATGGAAGCAATTAAAATCAGCTTTTATTTATTTTTTTAATTTGATATGCTCTGCAATATTTAGCTTTAGACATGGGGTTTAATTTACTTTTCCTGTCCTCTGGTGCAAGTATTGATGGAATTATGGCATCAGGCTTTATGGAATGGGCTGCATTTCTAGATTCAACTTGTATAACATGACTCTAAAGCAATCCTTGGTTTTAGTGAGATCTCATGGGCTTGCTTTCTCTCTATCTGACAATAATGTTTGGAATGTAGGTGTAGCTCAAAGAGCAATGATTTAAAAATTCCCTCCTCATATAATACAAATATTGATGAGGATGGGTATTTTCCATTTTCTAATGCTAACTGTGGGAGGATGCTTGCAATTTATCTTCTTACAGTGTATTGTAAAGCCAGTAGAGTTGAAAGTCAGTTTAAATAGCAGTTCTGGGTTAAATTGTTTGTAACCATTGTATAAAAAGGAGGCAGATGCTGAAAAATCTGACAAACACCCCCCCCCCCAACTTCTAAACTTCTGGTTCTGCTTTGCTAAGCTCTATCAGGCCTAAAGCAGATTTTGAAATAAAATTAATGGGATAAGAGAGCAGTTCTTCCTTTGGTTTTTTGGCCATATTTTCTAGGAATCCAGTGTTGTAATGGATTTCAATTAAAAAAAAAAGAGCCCACAGGGAAACAAAAATGTTACCCAGCTTTGACATTTCTCAGCATTTTCATTGCTTACTATTACTCTACTTTGTAATAAGTTTTGGAAGGAGAATATGACTTGGAATTTTACTGATGTTTGTAGCCTTATTTCATACTGACATTCTTGGTGAAGACCTCTACTCTTTTACTCTCTGCACATTTCCTTTCTACAGTTGTTTGTATCTTTACTCATTGCTACATGGTAGCTTCACAGAAAAAAATCACCTTTACTCTTTGGATTCTACAGCGAGTTGTTTAAGAAAGAATGAAAAATGCTTTGTAACTGGAATAAAAGTTAAACATTTTCTTGCAGGAGCTTGTAGAACTCCCAAACAAGAAATGGCATCTTACTGTGGCAAGTTTTACCTAAATAAATAGAATCTGGTGCCTTATGCTCTACTGATGTAAGCAATGGTACAACTGCATGTGTAATGATGGGGATATTTGCTAACATCTTGTTTGGAGGGCAGAGTTCCAGCCAGTAGAGGATGAATAACAATACTCAAGTAGAACATCACTTGCTCTTTGTTCTGCCCCTTCAAACTAAATCATAGAAGAGACAAAAAGGAAGGTGGAGGAGTTCCATCCACCAGAGGCCTTCCAAAAATCCCAAGAGTTGAAAGTGCCACATTGTTTTCTATTGAGAGGTGATTGTGGTAATGCATAATTAATTAGATATGTATGATGAAGTCTGCTTTACATGGATTTAAAAGACCAAGAAAACCCCAATTCAAGGTGGCCAGTACAATGTGAGTAAATAACAGGCTGAAGATCCTTCATAAATAACATAAATTGCAGATTAAGTGGGAACAGGATGAGGCACTAGTTTCAGCTTGGAGGGTTTTGATCAAAAGGGTATTCTTCCTCATGCTAGTTTATGCTGAAAAGAGTTCAGAATGATAAGGGCACTGTGAAAGATTTAGTTAGAAAAGGAATATTAAATTCTAAGTTGAGTTTTATTGTTTCTCATATTTTTGATGCAAGTCAAGCAATCAGAATTTAATTACTGTTTGAATGCTTTTCTTGTTGTCTATCAGTGGGTCCTGTGTTGAAAACATTTAGAAAAAAATGCCAGTTTGTCTTCAGTTGTGCCAGTCATGTACAAAGTTGACACCTGCAACAGTGTTAGAGGAGCTTGGCATGATGAGAGGACAGATTTAGCACGAATATCATGCAGATTGTGGGACATAAATTGTACTGATTCACTGGTTTTGTTTTTAATGGCAAACTGCCCAAAGCTCAAAATGTATGCATAGAAAGTTTCTCTCTAATTCACTGAAAAATCAGCAGCCTGAGGACATGCTGATTTACTCTGTATGCTACTGCTCCTGGTTAGTTCCAGCTGCCAATACAGTCTCCTATCTCTGGAATGTTACTTTTTTACAATGTGTATCTCCCTGGACTTTAAAGCAGATATCTAGTAAAACTGTACTGAAGATCAGGCATCCAATGAAACAGGTTGTAAACTTCTTCCTGCTTTTAGCATATGTTTAAACATAAAGTTCTTCTGGCTATTAATGCTATAAAGTTTTAGAGATCCCTCAGAGGGCTATTTTAATCTTAGTTATGTAGCTGCAGATGGAAACTGTTAATAACTAGTAGATTCATGCTCTAAAACATCCTGTTTTCATTCTAGGTAGTTATGTCAATACTGGGTTGTTATGCTGCTTGAAACTGTCAGAACAGTGTTGGTATTGTTTTTGGTTCTGCCATCCAAAAGGACCTTATTTCATGGTGTGTGCAAATTCTGAGTGAATCACTCAGATAAACATGAATGGGTTGTTTGTTGGTGCCTTTTCTCAGGAACTACCCCTTCTGCAGCTTTCCTTGAACTCTGTTTTTAGTCACTGATGAATGTAAACAATGTATAGTTACCTCAGCTTTCAGGTGACTCTTAACAGCTTCAATTTTCCAAGGCTCAGGCTTGTTCATTATTTTAGAATTCTTTTTCCAGAGTTCCTCATTGTCCTGGTTTAGGGCAAATTTGGGAGGAAACCTCTGAAGGGGTTCCTCTGGAAAGCAAACCCAAATGGCCTCTCCCCACAGCTGTTCTGGGAAAAAACTTCCTCAGAGAAAAGTGAAAAAAAACTATTTATTTAACAAACAAGATGCCCGCAAGCACAAAGAATTAACAATATGAAACAATAAAACCTCTCCCCACTCCGAGGAGAGATGGCAAACTGAGCCAGTCCTTGCTGTGGGTGTAGCTCAGCTCACTCAGTCTCTCACCAGTCCCAGTCCCTCCTCAGGTCCAGGCCCGGCGGGGCCACAGGTGCCAGCCCTTGCTGCTCCTCTGGGTTTGTCAGTCCAGAGCAGATTTAAACAGTCCCAAGAAAAAAAAAAAAACACACCAGTCCAGTGAACTCCTCTGCCTGAGCCAGCTAAAACTGACTAAAAGCACAGGAGAACTCTGCCCCACCGCTGTCCGTGCCTCAGACGAACGCCGCAGCAAGGCCGTGTGGGAGTCAGGCAGTTTTCTCAAAACAAACTGCGCGGCTTCTTTCTCCCCCTTCATTCCCAGAACCATTTTAAAGGTACAGAACTCAATATACAGCACAAACAGAACAGATGATTGGGGATACAAGCATCATAATGTCACCCTAGGACACCCATGTCAATGATGTGTTCACTCCATTGTTAATTATCTGGGTTTCTCAGATTGTGGTAGTAGTAGATGTAAATTTTATTGCTCTATGAAGTGATTATCAGCTAGCAAGGGTAAAAATTCAAAACCTAGTTAAAGCCTTGTGTGGAATTAGTTTAGCATTAGTTTGAATCTGGCAGATCTCTTTTTGAATGAGAAAAAATGGCGACATTTTTCACAGTTCTTTTCTAGGATAGTTCTTTTGGGTTTTTCCTGGTTTAATTAGTATTATGCTTGGTATTTCCCAATGGATTTAATTGAGAAGATCTACAGTATTAGGTTTTTGAAAGATAAGGATCTGAGTGCATTGTTCAAAACTTCATTTGAGAGTGTGTCATCAGTCTCCAAAGGGCTAATAGGGAGCATTGCTCCATAAGTAGCCAGGCTCTGTCGTAGAGAGGACATCAGCCAGGGAGGCTGCTGAAATCTCCCTCTGTGATTCCATTAAGTTTGCACCTGAGCTCCTCTGACCTTTGGTAGGAGTCCCACCTCATTCTTACCTGTGCCATTGTGTACAGCTGTGTCCATTTTCAGTGGCTGCCACCTGTGAGGTACTACACAATGCTGAGAGCTTATTTTATAGAGGGAGTGCTCTACACTGGTATAAAACTGTACAAAATGGGGGACTTCTTGTCCTCCCCTGTTTCATATTGCCTATTTGTTTTTCAGCCTCAGTTGCCAAAGTTGTTTAAGAAGTGCACTACTTCAACCTGACATGAAGGTTTAAATAAGGAAGGATCTAAACAGACAGAGTTACCCTCCTCCCCATAGTCTTTCCTGAAGGACTCTCTCACCATATGCCGCTCGAATTAGTAAGAAAGTGGGTTTTGGATGCAGCTGGAGATGGAAGAATTTGCCTGAATCTGCTGGTGGGTTTTGGACATTGGCCAAAGATGTTTAAGGGAAAAGCAGCTGTTTCATTTTTTCTCTTTTCTTCTGCAGTCAGAAGTTATGATTTTAATTTTGAGGAAAGGTGAGGCTAAATGGAATGTGTGAACAGACATCTCTTTTATTACTTGAGAACTATTTAGTTTTATGGAAATAAAAATGATACGAGAACCTTTGTAAGGGCAAAAGATGAAGCCATTTTAATTGTGATGAGAGAGGAGCACAGATATCCCTTTTCCTTGTCATAAGGTTTGCTTTTCAATAGTGTGGAATGTAAACTGTATAAGGATAAAATGCAGGCACGTGATTTGTGTGCAGCTGGGACCATATCTTTTGAGATGCTAGATTTGGGAAAGGAAAAAAAAATTACCTCTATTTACTGACACAATTTAAAAGTGGTGATACTGCACTGGCTGAATGTGATTCAGCAGAAGAATCATTTTAAAGGTCGTGTAAGAAGTCAAGGGCTCCTCACAGCCTAGTTCAGGTCTTGCATAGTGCAAGATTATGGGGTATGGGTCACTTTTCACAGCTGGCAGTACAGCTATTAGTATAACTAAATACTGGAGAAGTGCTTTGGAAGCCTTAAATGCTTCAGAAACCCCAAAACCTAGATGTTGTAGAAAACCTGAATTTTCTGAAATATTGCAGAGTGGTTGTAAATAGCTGGGCTTGACCCTTCCAGGTCTAGTGCTGAACACTTGTGGAACTGCTGTGCAGAACCAGCATGGAATATATTTCTCCTCTGAGGTCTTTTCACGCCTGCATATTACTGGTTTAGAACAAGAGTGTCAAACTCTTGCTGCATGCGCTTTTAGTTTGCCTGTAAGGCTGTGTGTTCATCAGATCTATGTATCTCATAGAGTTCTTATGAAGTAAGTGAATGACAGAGTTGTTGTTTTGCAAGGTTTGTTTGCTGGGCTTATTATTTAAACTCTCTGTTGGTGAACGGGGGGAGCTGCTGAAATGTCAGCTGCTCAGCATGAAACTCCAGGGAGATAGGATTTACAGTCCTGACCTGAATCCATGCAACTTCTCTGAGTGCTGGATTGCTGAAGTGCTGTGTGAAATAGCACTGTGCTATCAGTATGCCGGCAGCAATAAAGATGTACTGCAGCTGTCTCATGAATGCTAAATTCCCATGCAAAGTTCAGGTAGAAAGCTTCAAGTGCATCAGTCATGTTTGCTCTTTTTGTAGCTGTCTCCAGGTTCCATATGTAAACATTTAAAAATAAACTTTAAATGGTTAAACTGTATAAAAGAAATTAACGCTGGAGATAAAGCTCTTGGATGAGTTAATGTGATGTTCAGTGCAAACTCCCTCATTGATTGATCCCAAAAGACATTGCTTGAGGAGTCAATAATTAAAGACACACTTAGCTGTTTTACTCTAAATTACTCTTGTATTTCTCACTCTCCTGCCCCTGAGTGAACTCCACAGCCATTTAAAATGGCAGGATTGATGGCAAATACTAGTGGCCTTACTGGTCACAGCGCTACAGTTAAATTAGATGTTGTATTGTTTTCAGACAGCGAGGGCAGCTGGCATGGAAGAAAACATGTCTCTGTTATGGAACAGCTTTACCCTCCAGCATAAGGAGCAGGTGGGCAAAATTCATGCTGACGTGGGTTTTTTTCCAGGAATGATCCTTGTTATCTGCTGTCTCCAGGGAATTGTTTAGTGGGGTGTGATTTAAACTGTTTAAGACTTAAAAATAGAATGGTCAAAGCAAGTTTCAATGCCTTTAGCACTGGTAGGTCTCTTTCCTGGCACTGCTTAATTTGCTAGCAGTGTACCTTTAGACAGGGTTCATTTTAAATCTAGGAATCTAGGCTGAGGTGTTGAGCAACAGCTGATAGAGAAATGACAAAATAATTCTTCCTTTCCTAACTTCTCTGCTTGAATTTCCCGCTCAATATATAAGTAGTGCATGAGGCAGACCTGTGCACAAGTGGATGACATCAACCCTCTGAAAGTACCTGTGCTAGCTTGGAGGAGATATCTGTACAGGAAGGTTAAATATTAGTTTGAAGAAGGTCAGAAACAGATAATAGAACTGTGAGATGCAAGTTTTGAAATAGCTGTGAAAATTGTATGTGTGTATGATTGGTTAGAGAAAAGCACAAGGAAAAAGTAAGGAGCACAGCTGTGGAGTGTTGGAGAAGGAGCCTCTAATGAAACAAATGAGAAGTAAGGCTCTGGCAGATTGTGAGAGAGAATCAGTGATGGAAAAACAAAACAGGGTATTATAGTTGTGTTGAAGGAAGGCCAAAGTAAATGGAAATTGGAGACCAGAGTTTTAAACAAAGAGAAAATCTTGAGTAGTCTGAGGTCTGGTTTAATAGAATTTAGCCATTTAAAAGAGTGAATCCCTCCAGTTTATAAAGAATTTATTTGGAGGACTTTGAAGAAAAATCTCACCTGAATCTATACTCTGTAGCAAGTACTTTGTAATTAAATTCTAGTCTGCTGGATTGATATTCTAAAAGATGTAAGATTCCTTGCCTCATTGCATAGACAGTAAAATAGAAATGTTCCTTTCTAATAGATATATAAAGCAGTAAGGATATTTTAAAATTCCTGTCAAATCACTCCATGTAAATTACCTAATCAGATACCATAGCTACATAATGTAATGTTAAAACCAGCAGAATTGCACCATCACAGGAATCAGCTATCCCTGTTCCAGATTACAGGGTTTTATAATTGCAATGTTTCTTCATCAGCCCACCCCACTTCATGCTGTCACATATCTTTGGAATTGCTATGAACATTTATCTCTATATAGGTTTTCATCTTAAAAATTTATGTTTTTCAATTTTTTTTTTTTTTTTTGGAAATCCTTTTTTGGTGAATGCTGATTGTGACATTTTTGGTATATGCTAGTTACTGTAATAGAAAAACAGAGGTTCTGTTTATTCAGGAGTACAGAAACTGTAAATTTGATCAAATAGCTGAGAGATTGAACATGCTTAGTGCCAGTTCAGAAGTATAGAACAACTTTTTACACCATTACAACCTCTTTGTAAAATAAAGTGTGTTCTAGTTCATAAGCTTCATCCTTTTTTCTCAAATACAAGGCTTCGTGCTATTTGCAAGATGTAAAAATAAACTAAACTTCTCCTTGCTCTATGGTGGTCTCACTTAATTTCATCGAATTTCCTCTTTCTGGTTGTGACAAGAGCAAGCACTTATCTCGGGAAAGGCTGTTATGTATAACAGCCCCTAAAACTGTTATGTATAACAGTGCCCCTAAAACCAGAGGTTACACCAAGCCCTCCATGCACCAAGGTAACTCCAGCCTGCTTTGATAACTGATGTTCATTCTTACAATATTCCCTGAGCTCACTGTTTTTGCCCATCTCTTCTGATCTGCGTTCTGTCGTGAGGGTGCAGTTGCATTCCCTGCCTCAAACCAACTTGGAATGATCCTTGGTGTAGCTCAGTGAGCTCAGTGCATCATTCATAGCAGTGATCAGATCTCTTACAGAACTGACTCCTGCAGTCTCAGTCATTTTTGGAGCTAACTGGGTAGCCTTCAGAGCCTCTTCTATGGAAAACACGATGCAGGAAAAGGGTAAGATGTTTGGCTTAGACAGGAGATGAATCTGTTTACACAATGCAGTGCAAGTTTCCACATCTGAAGATGACATAGGGAAGAAGATTTGTCTGTGACTTCCACTGAGTAAGGCGAGCCAGGAAAACTCTCATGAATGCTTTCTTCATAGGAATATAGAAAAGGATAACTTCAGTCATAGTCCATCCTTTCCAAGTGGCCAATCTCTGTGCAGTAGAATTTGCTGGCTTGCTGAAATCAGAATGGCTTGCACAGACATTTTCATTTCAGCAAAGCTGAGGTATGGCTCTGACAGATCCCTGCTGGGTTTGTGGCGGGCTCTCCTGCCTCAGCCGTTGGCAAGTTGCCTGGCAGGTTGACAAGCAACAGAACATGACAAACTAGGGGGGTTCTGGCACTTGTTCTCATCGCTCCTTGAAAGGTGAAACTTGCAGGCTTTTTAAGATTCCTGATTCCAAGGCAACTTGGTAGGTAGACTGCTCCAGACTGAGGACTTGCTTTTCTTTTTAAACTGTGGCATAAGAATATAACTAGCATCAATGCTGATCACAGATGACAGTTTTTTAAATAGCTTTGCAGAATGATAGGCAAAGAAAAATTAAGTCAAGTGTTTTGCTAATGTGTGAAGGGAAAACCTTTCTTGATTTGAAAAGTAAATATATGCTATTTCTATTAAATTAAAATATTTATTTGACATATTTAATCCTTAACAGCAAAGTCCAAACTTAAAATTGCAATATGTTACCACAATGTTACACAATAACCACAATATTACCACAAGACTGTGTAAATGGGCTGCTGTATGTTTTTGTCAGTAACTAAATATCAGATATTCTAAATCTTGTTACCACGTATGTACTGGGAAATTTATATGTGGAGTGGATTAAATGACAAGGAGAAGCTTTGTTCTCTGTTGCTTGTTCTGTCTGATAGTTCTTATTACCAGACTGTCCTATTTTGGCTGAATGTGTTGAAGGGAGGTGAAAAGTAATAAATGAAGGTCTGAAAACTATTCAGTAATGAAGTTTTAGTCCAACTTCTGAAACAAAACTGAGGCATCCTCAAATAACTTGTCAGGTTACAGAACAATCTGTAAGTGGCAAAATATTAATTGGGCCCTGCCAATAAAGGTTGTACTGCCTAGGCTGAGGGCTGACCTTTCTGGCATCAGAGTGCATGCAGAATCAGGTTTGATCCTTTTGAGAAAGAACGCATCTCATACTTGAAAAGACAACCCCTACCAACACCACCGTGCTCTCCTGACCCTACACAATAGCGTTATTGGTCTGTGGTCTCCTCTGTCTTTGCCATTGGTGCTTCCAGTGTCTGAGGTCCCATCTCCCAATACTGACAGAACATACAGAACGTGGATTGTTTTGTTTTATGTTGTTTTTTTTGTTTGTTTTGTTTTTGTTTGGGTTTTTTTTTTTTCCCTTGGAGCTAGAAATTCCCTGCAACTCTTCTCTCCTTTCCTGACGTTGTCCTCAGCTTTCTTGTTTTTGTTTTGCTCCTGAGTGCTGATTCAACTGAAATGTAAATGTGTTCTGAGCATTTTTTTTCTAAAAGGGATTTGATTCAGGCAGATCTCTCAATTTTATATAAGCTTGAAACATTTGCTTTTAGAGAATGAAATAAATTTGCAGTGCCATCTTGTAAGTATGTCTTCAAATGCTGCTAGTTTTCATCACATTTTGATCAGCTACCTGCTCTTTTGCTAAGCATGTGATTTCTGCTCATTTTTTAATATCAAGCAGGCAGCAGCTATGAACATGTTCTCAGAATCACAGGAAAATGTTTTCTTTCAATATCATTCTGCAACCTTTATCCTCTCTGGGATATACATCATCCAAACCCTTCTTGATCACTGTTCTAACTTCTCTTTCCTTTCCCCTGCTTTAAATTGCCATGTCTGGCTTCTTATCTTGCCCTGGAGCTCTACTGCAATTTCCTATAATATTCTAACCATGTATCTTTCAATTCAGTACAAATTGGCAGTGCTCCTGCAGTCAGCATGCATATCTTTCCTTTCTTCTGCCATGTGCTGCTCCTCCTCCTGCAATGTATCTCTGCATCCTTTCCTGTCTACAGGAATCCATCCTTTCTATAGACTTTATTCTGGAAGTTAAGCAGTTCTGTCAGTTTCCTGATTAGACCACATCTCACAGGCTGCAATTTACTTCGTGTTTCTTCTTAGATTCACATACTTGATTTCCTCCTTTCTTGTTTGTTATGTCTTTCTCTTTCTCAGAGGAAGAACAGAAGGATCTGGATGCAATGTGTCACTGTCTTTTAAATGTTCATCCTTAAACCTATCTTTTTCACTTGCTGGCCATGGCCTCATTATTTCTTTCTGGTTCAATAGCAGTTATCCATCAGTTGCTTTTTCCCTGAGTAATGTATGTTTCCTTTTTATCCTTTTATTTTATTTCAAATACAATGTGTTTGGTATCTACAGTGAAGTGCTAATACAGGTCCTCTTCCGCTATTGGAATAAGTCAGTATTTAAATATAAAAAGCTTAAAATAAAAAAACCCCAAACAAATAAAATACCAAAAAGGTTTAAGTTACATTTCCCTTAACCTGCATTTGAAATTACGTTCTCCTTATTCTTTTAGCCATCTTTTCATCTAACAAAATGGTGGTTTCCTAAAAATCTATTTAATTGCCAATTTGTGCCTCCCGGAATATTAGTAGCACTTAAACACTGTTCCTACAGAAAACAATTTAATTTCTGTGTGACTAAAAAAAAAAAAAAATTACTGGGCTTTTTGCGATTGGATCATTAAAATGGATTGGAAATGAGGCAAGGGTCAAAAGTGAACTTAGGTTTAGCTTGATCAAAAGCAGAAGCAGAGCAGTAAAATCAGCATATGTGTCTGGAACAACAGCTAATGGGTGGTTTATGCTAACTTCAGAGATCCCATGGGAATATTGCATGTTATGATAACCACAAAAAAAAATCAGGAAGGTGTATCCCCAGGAATGTGGTGGGAGATTTTAGGTGGGCATGTAGGGCCCTGATTCAAGAAAGTAAAAACCTAATGTAGTTTAACTCAATGTACACTTACTCAGTGTAATTTAAGTTTACTTCTCTTGCCTGACCTGCCAGCCCACAAACATGCTGCCTTTCCAGCTTTGACCTACCAGGGGTTTCAGCTTTTTCCACCACAGCCAAGACATCAGCCTGAGGACTAGAATCCAGTCCTGTCCTCTGTTGTTCTTTGACTTGTTACTGCCCAGTGATATTCATAATTATGTCCATGCCTGGGAGAACCGCTTTCCACCATTAATAGTTTGTTACAATTCTCTTGGAGGCCGTGGAATCAACAGAATCATTGTCTGGTTCCATTATTTATTTCATTGTTTTTTTCTGGGCATCTTCCATCTTCACTTGCCATCTTGCTCTGCATTTAGTTTCCTTTTTTCAGCATTGTCCTTGTTGCACAAAGGTCACCCCTGACCATATCCAATCGTTCTGGTTCCTAACACGTTTGTGGAGGCTCTCATGCGGTCTGAGATCACGGTTTGTGGTGGTAGAGCTAGCTCAACAAACACTTTTTCTATGTTGTCTTTGTGTTACTCCACTGTATTGAGAATGTGTGGTCTTTTTTTCTATACCATTTTTTGGAGCTCCTGCTCCCACACCCTGTCCAGAGATGGGGAGAACTCTTGTAAAAAAAGTAATTGCAAATGTACCCTCCCTGTGCAGCAAAGATCAGTGAGCCTGTGAAGTTCTGTTTGACACACAGCAGTAGGACATATGCTGTCACATCTATAGAAGTCAATCTGGAGAGTTATTTTTTCAGTCAATGGCAATCTGTGTGTTCTACAAACTGTGTTTTAAATTATAGTGAGTGCTATTGTGATTTGTGGCAATTGCAACAGGAATCTCTGCTTTCTGCTGAAATGTTAGATAGAAGCATAATTGTATAATCCATATAATTTGCATGTTGGCTTCTCAAATGCATTTAGATCTGATTAAAATAATCTCTCCTGCCATCCTGTTTGTATATTTGTAAAGGTCAAATGTGTGATTAGGCTTGACTATTCAGCTGCAGGTATAGTGGACTTTTTACAGCATCTGTAATGTGCTGTGCACAGAAGCCTTTCTGCTTGTAAAATGACAGCTATTGGTCTTAAGGGTCATGGGCACATTTTTTAAGTACTTTCTGCAAGTGGTGGTGCCAAATCCCGTTGAGCCAAAGGGTGAAGTGTGAACTTGACTGGAAGGCTGTGGTGTTGCCTTGGCAATGCTCAATATTGAAATACTGTTAGTCTTGAGTCAATTATCTTTTTTTTGATCTTTACACTCATGTTGCCCTCAGAACACTTAGTGCAATAGTTATTTATGGGGAAGTAAATATAATTCCCATTATCTTTCCCCTCTTTGAAGAAGTGGAATATCATTCTCAGTACATCTATTGCAGTATCTTTGAATGCTGTAGCTGTTTTGTCTGGGCCTGTGGCCCAGCTACAACTGCCAGGGTAGCACTTGAACGTCTAAACCTGCCAGTAGTTAACAAACATTGTGTGTGTGTGTTGCATTTTAAGTTATTTTGACAAATACCTTTTAAGTTCTGGAGAAGCCAGAAGGATAGAGTTTGTCTTTGAGAAGTGTAGTGACATAAACTTGTTCTGTGTATTTCATGGAGATGTATCCATCTGGATATAAAGGAACTATATTGACAATGGCTTTTGATGGAACATGAGGTACTCAAAACGTTATTCTGAGCTACATCTCTATTTTAACATGGAAACGGGAGGCACTAGAAATGTGCAGTCCTGAAAGATACCAAACACATGAAGCAATAGAGGTTTAGATTCAGGGCCTGAGGTGGTCTTAATTTCCAGATCTATAATATATTCTCCGTTATTTTAAAAAAATACTTTAGTCATTCAATGCCGGTGTGCCTTCTTTCTGTGAAGAGGCAAAAATTTTGCAATGCTGCTTGTAATTTTGTACAGTCTCCTCTGGCATCCCCTCATGCTTTACTATCAATCAGAAGCCCCTGTGGCACTGCTGCTCTGTATCTTTTTCTATCCTCTGACAGGTCTGGTCAGAAGCTTCCCAAATTAGATTGATTCTTACTTTAGAAAGGATAGGAAACACTGAAGCTGACTGACTTTTTTCTACCAAAGGTGAACTTCTCAGGGAATCATCAGTAATACAAATCCAAGGGGGTCTTTAGATTTGTTTTCAGTGACTCTTGCATAACCAGAATCTATGGGCGGTTACCAGCACATGGATAATCTGTATGAAATGAGTTGGTGTTTACATCCTGTTTCCTCATCTTGGAGTTTCCTTGTCCTTTTAATCAATACTGTTGTGGTTATTCACAGTCTCTGAAGAGGCCAGGGATAGAGCAATATGGAAAGAACGATGCTGAAATGATAGAGGCTGAATGATAAATTACGTGGGCATTTCTAGCCAGGCTCTGGTTGGTTTGTACCTTCACACACCATCTACCTTGGTTATTCTGTGAATGAATATACACATTTGCTTTTTTAATTTTTGAAATATTTTTTAACAAAAACTCCTTCAGAATTCTGTTCCAGGTTCAAAGTAAAACACAATAGTCACACTGAATGAGTATAATACAATGGACAGATGAGACCCCTTCCATTTCTTAATATTCTTTCCTCTTGTAGTCAGAATCCTATGGTTCTCTGGGGAAAAAAGTTCAGGCAGTGTGAAATAAATTCCACCTGGCAGTCGCTTCTCCCATCTCCACATCCAGAACTCATTAGAACTTAACAGAATTCTTTTCCTACTTGGACTGTGATTTGGATCCATTTGGTCTTCTTTATGCAGGACCTTTTACATCCTTCAGATGTAACTTCTCAGTTCCTTAAAAATGCATGAAGTGGGAAAATTGGGTGCATTTCTGTTTTCCACCTCTGTTAGCAGATTCTTTTGCTTGGCTGCACCTGTGACCAACCACTAGCTGCTCCTTCACAAGCCTGAGTCCCACCTGAAGACATTTGCTATCTGAACCTAGGTTTACCTTACATTAGTTCAAAGCCACTGTGGTGATCCCAGTACATGAAACAGCTGAGTAAACACCTGTGTAATATAGGCACAATATACTGCTCTTTAATGAAACCTAAACCATACCCTTCCATGGCACCTACTGATATTGCAGCTGCTAACTATCTACACCTGTGCTAATTGGAGGTGTTAACTACCTACAGACATATTTAGAGAGGTTCTTGGATCAGTTATCCTGTGTAGGAGTGTTGTGATTAAAGAAAAGTAGTCAAAATGTTAATTGTCCCTGCCTTTCCTGATTGTCTCCTCCCAATTTAACAGAATTTGCAAGTGTTTGGGTTTTTTTATGTTGGGGATTCTGGATTGTGTACAGCTGGATCTGCTTTGGAAGGGCAATTGCAGTTGGTCAGATGCAGGTGGAGGTTATCTGTTTAGTCTCAAATACTTATCATGGGATGAAATGGCAGGGGGCAGATAAACCAGGATTCTGATGGGGCACATGTGCTCTATGCAGAGTTAATGAGTACTTCCAGAAGGATCTCAGGGTGAATGCAGTGGCTCTGTCTCTTGAAAGAAGAGAGAGTCTGTTTTATTTGCTGGTCTGGTCGATCATTGATGCAATCCCTCTAATTCTGAGGAATGTTTTACAGTAAGTTTGCAAAGAATTCAACCTCTTCCCTTCCAAGAGAAAATTCTTAGAAACTTGCAATCCACCAATTACATAAAGCTTCTCATAGCATAAAAGGCATATTCTGGCTTGACAACTGCTCCCATGCTTTTCCATTGCTCAGAACAGGGGATGTCCAGGCCCTTGACAAACTGTCAATTATTGATTATCTGTTTGATGGCATTACAGCAAGCCATGTAAACACATTAAATCATTCCTGAAAGTGCATAGGTTGGTTCTACTGCTGGTGGGTTTTGTGGTCCTTTGATTTGAAGCTCCTTCTGTTTTCTGCTTTGCTTCAGATCATTTTGGTTTTATTTTGATTTTTGGATTTTTTTTTATTAGGATTATGTGGTGTATTACATGGAGTCAGCTGATCCATGCTGACTTCAGTCCCAGTTCTGAATACTTATACAGATCAGAGGTGTCTTTCCTATCTCTAATCTCATCACCCCTTCAGGGTGTTACTTCACCCTGCCTAACTTTTCCATTATCCTTTTATTGTCTCTGCTTCAGTACATTTTCCTCTTAGTACTTAGCTTTCTTTAGCAAATAAATTGTTTTCTTCTTTTTTTTTAAGAAACTTATTTGTCTAATGTTCTACTTTTTTAACTCTTATATAAGTCAACGTTGTAAACACTTTGCTGTCAAAAGCTGTTGTTTATTTTCCTGAAACCCTGAGGCTGAAAGCAAAGAGTTGGTATAAGTAAAATCCAACCCCCGCTACGGATACAGCTAACAGTCTGTCCATAAAATAGGTTGTTTTGGTTTTGAATAATTCCATTAAAAGTTGATTAGTTCATGAGATCTCAGAAGAAGGTATTTTTGTGTGTGTGTATATATGTAGTAGGTATTCTTACATAAAAGGAAAAGTATTAAACAGAGTACTTTTTGGACTCTGCTTTTTTTCTCAGAGTTGGCACTATATGTAAGGAGAAAAAGGTAGAAGAGAACAAATTCTAGGAATAAATCATAGTGCCCTCATTTATGATGCAGCAGTTTAGACCTGGAAATGTTTCTGCAATCTCTGTTTGAAGCAGTAGTTTTCCTTCAGCTACGAAAATAAAAAGTCACTTTTTTTGAAAACAAGCTTTGATGCAATACCTAGACTGATTCAGCTCTCATTAGCACAGCTTTTTAGCCCCCAGTTTAATTGGTGTCAATTACTGTTACACAATGTCAGTCTTATGGCAGTTTAAGCCTGAGCAGTATAAATTACAGTGAGGATGGATTTACAGACTTAATTTTAATTTTTTTTTTTTTTTTTTTTTTTTTTTTTTTTTTTTTTTTTTTTTGCTAAATCCTTAAAATACATGGAGGAGCTTGCTTAAAAAAAATTACACGTCTGTATATCCCAAATGTTGAACTGCTGCTAATTGAAAGGACAGAACTGGCTCAGAGACGTTCATGGGAACAAAAGGTGACCATTCAACTGGCAAGGTTATGACAAGCCTCTTTTGCCATTTTCTTACCGATACTCTCCTCAAACGGGAAATACCCGATGTTTAGCAGCCGATCAAAGCGGATGTGCAGTCTCTGAGCAAGACCCTACAGCTGCAGAAATTGCTCCCAGAAAAGCAGCAGCTGCTTCCCAAGGGGAAGGATAACTCTGCCAGGAGAGACGGGATGCGCCTTCCCTTGCAAGCCGTGCAAGGCGGCAGGAGCCTCGCAGCTGGCAGGGACATCGCCCTCTTCTGGGAACAGAAACCCGAAGTTGCTGAGAGTGTTTTGAATGAAAATGCAAATGAGCTGTTTTCAACTCTTTTATATTTATGACTGTATTACTGTGAGGCTGTTAAGAGTTTTAATTTTGTAGTTACCCCACCTGCTGCTTCATTATTAAAACCTTGGGTCTGATTAATCAAAAATGTATTCTGCAGTCAGATCACAGCAGTACTATAAAATTTGTAAGCATGACTATACTGTGAAAGCTATTCATGACTGAAATGACTTTTGAAGTTTCTGATAGGTTATAAGTGTCTTATGAGGAAGCAGTATGGCAAAATGGGTGTTACACCTAGAGTGAAAACAAAACCATCATGCTGCTCTGAGGGATTTTCATATGAACCCCCCACACCCATACACACTACATGCAGAGAGGGAGAGTTCATGTGACAAGTTATTTTCATGAGCACTTAAAGATGTAGATACCAAAAGGATATGGCTGACAAAATGGCAAAAATCACAGAAAACCTTGGCAAGTTCAATCCCCTACATCATGTAGTTTTAGTGCAATTTGCTGTCCCTAAGGGAAACTGTCATTGAACCATTCGTTTTAAAACACAAATATTGTATGAGGAGAGTATTAATGGATCTTCACACTTCACTTAGCTCAATAAACCTCTTTACATCAGTCTTCTTTCACTGGCTCCCAGCTTTGCTGAATACTTTTCTTACAACAGAAAATGTGATGAGAACTTGCAGTTCATGTTTTTGTAGAAGTTTTCATTTGATATCTGAATAGCCTTCACTGTCACGTAGCCTGGGGATAATTTAATTCTTTGGTTGCTGTGGAATTTATGCTTCCCCTGCTTATGTTTGTACAGAAGCTAACACCAGAATGTTGCTGTGTATCTGGACATTTTTTTTCTTTACTGCAGTTGTTAGTAGCTTGTATGGGAGTTCCCGTTAGGTTTTTTTCATACTGGTGCTGCCATACTCAGCAAGTTTAATGAGGTAAAAAAAATGAAAGCAGCTCTGAAAAGCAAGTTTGAGGATAGTAGTGTCTGGGGTTGAGAGGGACAGATAGTAACAGCAGAGAGGCTCACACTGAGGATAGAATTTTTTACTTTTGTAGCACAAAAAAAAATTAAAAAACAGTGTAGATAGATAAATTCCTCAGACTAAAGGTTTCAGTGCAGCTGAACACTGTAAATCACAGCTTCCCCTAGTCTATCAGACTCAGAACAGAATGAAAACAGCTTGTCTGATGTCTGGAGCAGCTCAGAGAAACAGTTAATATTAATTCATGAGGAATATGCTATAAGAAGTTTATTAAGATTACATTTACAAAGGAAAATTTCTAATCATACAAACTACATTTTAAAGGAAAAAAATTAACTTTCTGGGCTTTTGGGAGCCCAGTTCTCAGTTGACCTTTCTGGTTGCAAAGCAATTAGTTCCATGTACAGTGCTTTGGCAGTATGAAAGGCACTGGGGAATGGCAAAGTGTTCTGTAGAACTTAGTGAAAGTGAATGAAGTTTTTAAAAGAAGAAAAAAACCAAACTCCTAAAACCAGAAGCACATCTCACAAACTCTCATTCTAGTTTCACTCATGTGTGTGCTGTTTAGCTCAAGGAAGGAATGTCATGTTCTGAGCATGTTTGACGTACCTGGTTAAAGACTAACACCAAGCTGCTGGAGCAAGTCACCTTGCTCCAGATAACTACCCACTTGTTCTGACTGTAGCACCATCAGAGGGAGAGGCAGTGCCACAACATTTCTTGCTTTTTGCCTACATTTCATATCCTGGTGCTATCTTTGGCAGAGAATGTGGCTGCCTGCAACTTCACTTTGGGTTTCAGAGTATCAGCAACATCATTTAGCATTTTCAGGGAGAAGTAAAATGGACATTGAGCTTCTTGAATTTTCTGTGTGAATTACACACAATCTTGCATTGCCTGCCTTTGGCTTCTTTGCCCTCACAAGATAACCAGTTACTCTAGAGAATTCTTATCAAAAGAAAATTGAATATAGACTGCTTCAGCCTTTCAAACTTAATTCTCAGGTTCTTTTCTTATATCCTGTGAATGTGGTATAATTTATAATGTGTATAAAAAAGATTGAATCTGAAACTTAATAAGTAATAGTAATAAGATATTGAATTAGGCACCTTGGAGGGATTTGGTCTTTTAAATAGCATTAAAAAAGAAGATTTTAAGTAATGTAAAGCTATATCAGATGGTTTTCAGGGGAGCACGTTGTGATAAATGTGTTGTGCTCAGTCTATGCAGAAAAAGGGTGTGTTGCACTTCAGCATGGAAACATAAGAGATTTAAGGAAGTGTGGTTCAACCTACCTACCACTGATCATTTATGTCACTTGGAAAGATCAGCTGTGAAACCAAAAATGAAGCATGTTTGAAAGATGTCTGTTCTGTTACTTCAGGTGATGTTTAAGGTTCTGAGCTTTCCCTGAGTAACTGTGTGCATTAGAACAGGTAAAAGTTTGCTTTCCTTTAAAGTCTTCTCAAGAACATCTCAGGAAATCTTTGCTATTCACCATGCTGAGGGTTTTTTTATTTTTTTTTTTAATTGCAAAGGCAGTAGACATCAGTAGAAATGAGGAATATACAGCTATTTTTCTTTTAAAGACCTCAAAAATAAGCAAGGTTATTCGAGCATTTTGTTGACTTGAGGTATAGCAAATTATTTTTACTTGTATGTTTCTAAAAAAGTGTTTAATATAAAAATATAATAGAAAATTGATCTAGAGGATGTTGTGCTCGTTTTGTATTTATCCACATAGCAAGCATTTGAGTTTTCACTCTAAGAATCCCAGACAGGCTGTGGATGCCTTTGGGGTAGTGCCATTTCATTCCTCTGGCTGAACATAACCTCTTGTATTTGAATCCCAAGAACCACAACTTACACAAAAGAGAAGGAAAGATTGTTCTGGGAAATACATTTCAAAGGGGTCTGATTTCTAAGGCTTTTGTGGAGAGGGGATAGCTCTTCTCGTAGTTTTTTCTAACCCTGGCTTACTTGCTGATGCCTTGCATCATAATTTAGAATACTTTGGTTTTGGAAGCTCCATCAATTTGCAGCTTTGGGTATTTAAGTCTGATGTTTACAGTTAGCAAAGTTGTCCTTTTTTAGCAGTAGGGGCAGATATCTTTAAAAATCTCAGTTTTAATAGACAACAACAAAAAATGTAGTAGTGTGATCAAAACCAGAGCTGTACTGGACAGGGGAAAAACTGGGATGATAATGAGTAGAAAATAATTTTCCAAGAATTAAGGAAAAAATTGTCTCAATTGCAGAAACACAAGATGGGAAATATTGCTTTCTTTTTGTTTATCTCTCTCTTCAGTATAAAATCTGTAATCTAACAATTTCAATTCAGTATAGAGACCTACTGAAAAATATCTATTTATTTAAAAGCAGTGAATTAGACTTGTGGAGCAGTTAACATTGCAAGGGCGTCTCTGGAGATGGTGTATGCTACCTTTTTTTGCTGAAAAAAAGGGTTAAATTAATATCAACATTGAACTTGAAGTGAAGAAGTAACTCATTATTTTCTATCTAAGGCATTTACTTTTGCCTGAAAATCTAGAAACAAAAAATGCAGACTCTGAACACAGTTTCCTCTGTCTTACCAAGTACTGTCTGCTTCTCATCTGTGTTCAAGGGCTACACTACCTTTAGCTCAAAGAAGCTTTGCAAAGTCAAAGGGAGCCCAAATGTGCACATCTTTGCAGCATCAAAGCAAGTTGTGTGGCAGTTGGTAATTTTTCTTGTAAGTTGTTAGGAAAAAAACACTATAAAACTGGTTTTGCCTTATATCCTTACCACTGCACTGAAGTGGTAAGGAAATAGGTGATTATTCAGCTACGTTTTACCCATGTTCACTTTCCATAACTTTCTACCACTTTGAATATTGTGTGTAACAGTGCAAGAAATTTATCAGATCTCTCCTGTAATGATGCAAAACAGTGTGAGGGGACAGGACTGTGGACTTACTCAAAGTCAGTATCATTATTTCTAATTCTCCTTTACAGCAAAGGGAGAGACGTTGTTGTACTGAGAATCCCTTTCCTAGCAGCTGTACTGTGCACCAGTTTCCTACAGATAAAACTCTTTGCTTCCCTCAAAGCAATTTTCAAGCAAAACCAAGTTGTATATGTATTTAAGGTAAAATCTTACAACTGAGTTGTTGTTTAGAATGTAGCTTAATGTATTATCTGAGGTAGTTCAGAAATACTATTAACACTTTCCAGCTGGAAATCAGACTGTTGCTGCCCTCAGTTCTATTATCTGGAGTAGATCACTTGAATAAAATGCATGTATTAAGTTTTTTAAAGAATATTTTGGCTAGAAGATGAATATGGAGGGCATTATGCATATGTATTAAAATTCTTTGTATGCAAAACTCTGAGAAATAGGAATAGCAAGTCCTCTTATGTGTGAACATTGCAGCATCCATTTCATTAAAATAAGCCTGTTTCATCAGCTCCATGCTGGCATAATATTAGCATTTAAAATTCATTGATACTGTGTGATCTAGGATTAGATACCATTTTGTAGGGAGTTTGACTGGATTCAGATTCTGCAGTGCTTGCTGGGTTGGTTACACTGTGGATTCTGCTTTGGGTCTTCTGCTGCACCTGCATGAGGTGCATGAGTGCATCTTCATGAGAAAGATGTTACAGCCTTGGACTGCTGCTTTATCTGGTGGTTCAGAGCCACCTCTTGTAGCTTGGGGAAGCCACACAGAATTGGGAGCATCTTTGTTGTGAGCCTCTAGGAGACCACTTCAGGCTTTATCTTAGCACTAGGATGTCCTGAACTTTCTAGTCCCTGCAAGTAGGACACTTCTCTGAGTTTCCTTAGGGGAGCCTGCATAATTTTAAAGGAATCTTGAAGTTTACAATTTTCCTGTTGATACTGGTGAATAATCAAGTCCCAGCCAGAGAGGCGCTGCCTGGGTTTTTCTGAACTCATATTTCTGAAAGCAAAATAAAGTTTGAAAAATGTCCTGTCTTAACTGCTGCCCAGGGCATGTGTTTGTCAGGCTTAAAGCTTGCCAGAAAGCTAGAGTGGGTTTAAAATTCATCAGAACTTCAAAGAATTCTAGGTCCTTATCAGATCAGGAAGGAGGGGAATAAGTGGGACCCAGTATGTGCAGCATGTTCAGGTCAATCTGTGATTACACTTTTTTAATCCCCCCACTTTGTGAAAAGTCCAGGGGAACAGTTTGTAACTGAGCATCTAATGGAATACAGGATACAGTAGACTTTGATAGGTGTAACAGATCACTGCAGTTCTCACTGCTGCTTTCAGTCACAGGCTCTGAATGTGCCAGATCCAGCTCGGGATCTGATTTGATTCATTACTCAGCCCTCTGACTGCACCCATACACAGAACAGGCTAAAGTGGTATTTCTTGACTGAAAGCCCACTTGGAAGTTCTACGAGGCAAGCGGGGAGAGCAGCTACAATTCATAGACTCATGGAATGGTTTGGGTTAGAAGGGACCTTAAAGATCCTGTAGTGCTACCCCTCCCTTCCCCTGCCGTGGGCAGGGTCACCTCCCACTCCACCAGGTTCCTCAAAGCCGTGTCCCTGGCCTTGGAACACTCCCAGGGATGAGGCATCCACAAGATGTCAAGGACTCCTGCTCCAGTGCTTTGCCACCCACACAGTGAAGGATTTCTTCCTAATGCAGTAAGAAAGACTCGAGTCTGCTATTCTTTATCAACAGTTTGCTCGTCCTTTCAGCATTGCAAGCCTGACCCGAATATCTCTGTTGGACGTTCCTGTGTGACATTGTATACACTTGTTAGAGTCCTCAGAATTGGAAGGCAAAACTTTTTAGATCAGTTGGACAATAACATGAAGTCGAGGGAAAATATCATATGTTTATTCAACACAGTGAATCTTGTGTGTGTGTGCTCAGTCCAGGTGAGAAATTTAAGAGCTAGGAGGGAATCCAGTGATGTGACAGCAGAATGTCCAGGCTGTGATTAGTAGCAAATCTTGGAACAAACAGGAAGAACAACAGAAAGCTGCTGGTGATAAGCCTGGCATAAAATGAAGAGAGCAGAGAGAGCTTCTGTTCCACACTGTAGGCTATGGTACATTTAGGAAACTGGTGAAAACCAGACAAGGGAGGAAAAGAAGGGAAGACACTAGTGGAACTCTAGACAGTGTATGTTTCCACAGGTGCACCACAACAAAGCCCTGTGGATATCAAACAGAACAAAAAATAGAACCGATTGACATTCCAGATGGCAGGAAATACTACACCACCCCCCCCCCCCCCCCCACCCCTCTGTCATCCCCTCCCACCACCCCTGCCCAAACAGAGCAAAAAAGCCCTCTCATAACATGTGCTTAATGACTACCTTACAACACAGAGATATTTATAACTGCAAGACCAATTGGAATGGAGAATGGTGATTTACCTGCTTTGGATTGGTACCAATGCATCCCTCTTTGTGACACAGAAAACACCAGAGTGCCACCAAAACAATGTTGCTTTTTGTTTTCAAGAATATCAACAGGAACAAGAATAAAGCTCAGAACTGATCTAGAAAAAGCAACCTACTGGTTTGTTTATGCTAAGAATTTGTCAGAGAGGAAGGGGTTTTCCTGAAGACCAATCATTTATAGTCTTTAGGATTATGACGAGGTACAGCTATTAAATGTGTATCTCAGACTATGAGTCAGCTATGTTATGATTTCCCTGAACATATTTTAAAAGATTGTGAGATTCCATTCATGAAAAATGGGAAAGAGTTGAAAGAGGAAACATGAAACAGTTTTACAGTGCTAATCGTTAAGGTGTTTTGTGTTTTTTTGTTACACTCTACCCTTTGGTATTGGTATGAATAATGCAAAAAGGCAATGCCCTGACTGTTATTTTAGAATCTGCTTTTTATATTGCTTTAGAGTTGCTGGTTATATTCTGATACCATGGAGAACTGATGCACAGAATCTTCAATTCCAACCACTGTTGCTGTTGACCAGCAAGCTTCACTGTAAAAAATTTAAATCCCAAGATTTTACTGGTGGAAAATTGTGCAGGTTTATTTATTTCAGTGGCATTAAGCAAATTTATGCCATCTAAGGATTTTACAGATTATTGCATCTAAAGCTGTATATTAGAACCCTTAAATATTTCATTAATGGAAGATGATAATTGCTATCAGGATAAATTATTACATTTCTTAAAAAAAAAAAATCTTTAAATGCTTCAGCTTATTTGCAAGTACTGATGAATTTGCACAGTTGGGGGAAAAAAAATCTTTTGAGGAGATATTTTTGCTAAAACCAGAAGAAAAATCTTTCAAAAAAAGATTAAAATGCAAAATAAAATACTATAATGTCAGTAAAGCTGTGTTTTTGAGGTTTCTTTATGTCTAAGGGAAGAAAATTCTGAAGCAGAATAAAAATTCATACCATCAGAAGTTACTTGGGGAAAAAAAAGGTGAATCCATACATTTATTTTGAGAGGAAAATTATTATGATTGAGGAAATAAGATGACAGAAATTGTTAGTGAGGATGTTAAAGAAGATGGGATGCTCCAAAGTATATTCGAAGGAATTATTGGCTGACTCACATGATATCTTTCAGCACAGTTTGATCTCCATGAAAGTTCAGCAGGGAGCACCCAGCTAGTTTTGACTCATTGCCACAAGGAAGTGGTCTTCTGATTTAGTGGTATTTTTATCCAGGTTGTCAGGATGGCTTGTTACTGCCTCCTTGTTACTGTAGCTGACATTCTCCATCATTATTATTTACTACCACCGTGTCAAAAAGCCCTTTTGTGCCTAGCATGGTGCAAAGGAGATGCTGTCTGTCCCAGGAAGTTTGCAATTTGTGTACTGAGAGGAAAGAAATGGGTGATTTTAGGGTATGTAACTTACCCATCCTCAAGTCCTTGATGAATCACCAAAGACAGCCTGTTTCTCCTCATTACGCACAGAGGGATTCTGCAGTGATGAGCTCTGCCATAGGACCTACACTGCAGGGAGTTAGGGGAGATGGATGTCCCCCAGGATGTCACAGTGCTGAGCCCTGATAGCATGTCATCCCACACTGCTGCTTACACCCCTAACAACTTTACATAGGTGTCAGGTTTACATGTGTTCAGGAGAAGGCAGCTGCAGACAACAGGTCAGAGGTTGGCTGTAGGGAGGGTAAAGATATATAAAGTACTGTTGTGAAAATGGGAGGGTGTCACTGTAGAGTGTCTGGGCTTTCTCTGATAATTCTGAGTGCTGACATCAACTCTGCGCAGGCTCTATTGGCCTTCCTTGCACCAACCTTTGATATCTGTTGTGCTGTAGAATACATTTGTAACCACTGCAGTTTATACAATATACATTTTTTATGCTGGGAGCTATTTTTGTGCGGGCTTTTTTTTTGTTTTGATTTTCTGTCCAGAGTATTTTGGGTTTTGTTGGGGTTTTCTGGTTTTGGGGTTTTGTTGGTTGGTTGGTTTGGTTTCTCTGATTTTTGTTTGGTTGGTTTTTTGTTTGGTTGGGGTTTTTTGTTTTGTTTGGTTTTGTTTTTTGTGGGGACTGCTTGGTTTTTTCCTTTAAAGGGAAGATCTGAGCATAAAAGGTTCTGTGACACAACTAAAAAAAAAAAAAAAAAAACAAAACCACAATAAAAACAAAAGCTTATATGTCTCTTAGGGCCCTCGTGGTGACAGCTTCCTTTTGGTTGGAGAGGAAGCCTGGCCTGTTTTGGCAAGTACAGGCTCCTGTGTGGCCTGTCCTTTACCTAGCATGGTGCTGTGCTCCCAGACAGAGTGAGTCTGTGCCCATCTCCAGCTGTTGCAAGCTGGGGTAGAATTTTTGCTGGTGATCCAAAGGCAACTCTGCAGCCTCTGGCTGAGTTTCAGACTACAACAGCAGCAACTCTGTGCTACCGGACAGTGAGAAGGAGCAGAATGGTACAAACACAGGCAAGAAGCACATTTCCCATATCCTTATCTGTCTTCAGCATGTTTCACAGTGGACTTCTCCTGAATGAGTTGTTGCTGTAGCAATACTGATGTACAGAATGAGGAAGAACCTTTTAGGGAAGCAGCTGGCAGCAGCCTGGATTACACCTTCCACATGGAGGATAAGTAGGCTGATTGAAGCTGTCTGTCAAAGCCTGGCTAGAGCAGCTTGTTTCACCTGGCTTGTTCTACTACAAGTTTGTGTCATGTTTTAATGTGAATTAGTTTTTAAAGCTGAAGGCTGGAAGGAATTTGTTTCTTTTATATTTTCTGTACTCTGTGTAGAGATAAAGAGAAGGTAGGATCAGGCACTGGTAGGGTTTTGAAGGCTGGTGAGCCATGTAGCAATGTCTTGCATGTTTACAGCACCTTTTAAACAAGAAGGTTCTAGAATGTACTCTATACTTTGAACATAGAAATGTGTGTCATGAGTTATGATGCTATAATGGTTCTTGATAGAGACACATAAGTTTGTATTAGCTTCTATAACAGATAACTAATATATTCAACAGGTTTACTAGTCCTTAAGCTCAATTATTTCAAGAATCCTTTGTTTGGAATACCACTGTTTATAGTGAGGGTGGTACAGCAGGCTAGTGATGGCTATATCCAGAGCTCTCCAAAAGATGAAAGGGAAAATGGGGTTGGATTCTGTTAATTTTTGGTCACAAAACACCTCCCTTGGTCCTGAGAGTAATAGCTGTAATAAGCAGTTCTTGTTTTGTCTGTTAATTGTGGCATAGGCTTGTCAGTGCAGCAAGACTTGCAAGATCTTTACCAGATTAATACTGCTGGTTGGTAATTTGATGAGCTACAGCCCATATTTGGGGGCTTGATAATCTATTAGTTGAACAAAGTTCTTGACTTCAGGGAGATTGGAAACCTGTTCTCTAAGATTGTTTTGGAACACTTGAGAAATGCTGGCCAAGGAACATTTATACCACTCTTGCTTTGTGTTTTGTTGCTTGTGCACCCTAGTCACTCTACTGTATATTTATTTCACTTTACTCATGATTCAAAGAATAGACAGAAATGGATTGGAGTTCTATTGTTATTTGTGTTTCTTAAATAGCCACTCAGTGGAAGGGGAGAAAATTGCTTGTGTGCTGGATGCCAACTGAGATTTTTGACAAAACATACACAGTGAGCTGATATTATATTAAGAGGGTCATGGTGGTTCAATCTGGAAGTAGGCTTGAGTAATTTGTCTAAATCTAGACTCAGCTAAATTTTGCACAGCTCTCCTGATTTACTGCTTTACTTAAGAGTGGCTGTGGGTTGTATTTTCAGTAAGGGAAATAAAAGAATGGGATGTAGATAACAGAAAAAAAGATTAAGTTCTTTATAAAGTTTTTGCATTTTTCCACACTTACACTAGAATATCATAGAAAAACCTCTCCATAAAAGATGGAAAGGATGGCATTCAGCATCCTGTTGCTCAAGAGAGCATAGTCAAAAAATAAATCATTGCTATTGCCATGAAAGTTTCTAAAATCTTGTTTAGTTTTAGACTGTCACAATGATGCTTTGTGTGAAATACACTAAAGGGTACAAAGGAAAGCCTTTTGTATGTGTGTGAAGCCAATAGAGTCAAACCTTGGTCTGATGCCCAGAATCATTAAGAGAAATTAAAATGATAGTAATTGAGTCCTCAGTCTTTCTTTCAACCAGTAACAGAGATTTGGAATAATTAACTATTTTAACCAGACTCAAAAATATAAATATGAAAGACTCTTACCTATGGTATCTACATATTATGGAATAAGATCTGTCTTGTTTCATTCTTTTTCTTTTCTTAAGGATTTTGTTGTTAGGCAGTACTGATGAAATCAGACACATAATTTCAAAGCTGGAGCTTTGATATTTCTGCCCTAGCTGTTCTGGTATTATATAACTTAGATGTATGTAACGAAACAGCATTGAGTTGCTCCAGCCTCTCTACACTGCACTGGTGGTGCCTCATGTGTCCAGTTCTGGACTTCTCAGCACAAGAGCTGTGGACATACTGCAGAGAGCACAACAAAGGGCCACAAAGGTTATCAAGGGACTCTTATCAGGGAAGGTTATTAAGCATCTATCCCATGAGGGAAGGCTGAGACACCTGGGATCGTTCAGCCTGGAGAAAAGAAGGCTCAGGCAAATCTCACTGCTTATGAGTAAGGTGTTCTCACCTGAGGGGAAGGTGCCAAGAGGAGTGAGAGGTTTTCAGGGGTGCCCAGTGACAGGACCAGAGTGCAGACTGAAACAGGAGATTTTTGTCTGAACATCAGGAAACTCTTTGCTGTGTCGGTGACTCAGCACTGGCACAGGCTGTCCAGAGAGGGGTGGAGGTTTCATGCTTGGCAGTACTCAGAAGCATTCTGGACATGGTCCTGCACAGCTAGCTTTAGTTGGCTGCTTGAGTGGAGTGCTGGAACAGCTGACCTCCAGGGGTCCCTGGCAGCCTCAGCCAGCCTGTGATTTACATTGTTTGCATAAGCCTCTCAAGAAGGCTTTAACAGATGACATTTGGGAAACAAAAAAACCTCAGATACAGCAGTGGGTTTCCTGCACGAGTTTCAAGACTAGAATTAGTTCTTACACAGCTTTTGATTTTCATACACGTGGTGTAATTATTCCTAATTTTTGATCACTACAGTTGGATAAAAGATACAGGAAATGCACAAAATACTGTGATTCTCAAGACCAGTAAGGATAAGCCAACCAACCAAATAAAAATACTTGTACTATCTGTCACAAAAGGCGGAATAATACAGAAGAAATTTATGTAAATGAAATTTCAGGATAGGCATAAGAATTATTCAGTCACCAAAGGACTCGATAATAGACCAACATAAACAGAAGCATCTGTCTTTCTGAAGTGCTGGCTGATTAAGAAAATTACTGCATGTGTTTAACTAAGCTTTTCTACTAACCTTAGTTTAGTGACAAGGATTAGAGGCTTTGTATGACAGAGAATTTTTAATTTCATCTTTATGGAAAGGCACCTTTTCATTTACCATGTTGGCCTTGAATATTATTTGTAGATCTGGAAGCTGAACTGTGTTAGTAGCTGTAAGTAATAGGGAGAAGGGATAGAACAAAAACTGTAGGAGGGCTGCTTTGCCTCCTGCTGCTCCACCTGCATAGAAAAGATTCTCTAAGCACCTAAATAATTAGGGTTTAGTGTCAATTGGCATTACTGAAGCAGCTATTGCACTGTGCAGAGGGGATTTTTTATTTTTTTTTGAGAGGACAAACTCCTTTTCTGCAGCTCCCACTGTTTTCTAGAGGAAATACAGGTGTTTGGCAACTCTTCTGAATGAAGTCGGTGGATTCTTGCAAGTTTTACACAAACACAAAAAGGCATAATCTTGTCAACATTTTCAGAAGAATATGTGTGCTGCTGGCTTTGGCTAGGACAGAGTTGATTTCTTCACAGTAGCTGGTATGGAGCTCATTTTGGGGTTTGGTGTTGATAATACAGAGATGTTTTTGTTATTGCTGAGCAGAGCTTACAAAGAGTCAAGGCCTTTTCTGCTCCCCACCCCACCAGTGAGGAGGCTGGGGGTGCACACGGATTCGGGAGGGACAGAGCCAGGACAGCTGACCCCAAGTGACCAAAGGGATGTTCCATAACAGGTGGTGTCATGCTGAGCATATACACCTGGGGAAGAGGAAAGAAGTAAGTTGATGTTCAGCATGAACATCACACATTGTTTGCCTTCCCAAGCACTCACATGATGGAGCCCCGCTCTCCCAGGGGTGGCTGAACACCTGCCTGCCCATGGAAAGCGGTGAATGAATTCCTTATTTTGCTTTCTTTGGGTGCACAGCTTCTGCTTTCACTGTTAAACTCTTTATCTCCACCCACAGGTTTTCTCTGTTACGCTTCGATTCCTCCCCGATCCCTGCGGGGGGAGTGAGTGAGCAGCTCTGTGGGGCTTAGTTGCCTACAGGGTTTAAAGCACAACAAAGAGCATCAATAAAAGTTGAGGGGAGTAGACTGCTGTAATATTACATGCACCTTAAAAATTCCTTTCATGACTGAACTGAGCAAAGTGCTATGAGGGTATAAGAAATAGTCCTACCCCAAAATCCACTTGCTGAGTCTGTGTTGTAGTCTGTGCCTACAAACAAGTGATGCAGCATGTGCTGCTTTATATTTGAGAAACCCACAGTTTGCCAGGGCAACACTGAGCATTTACTCCTTGGGAAATACGTTTGCTTCATGTGTGCTGCAGCCTGGCACACAGGTGGGAATAGCACAAGAGAGCCCAGCAGGCTGCTGCCATAGAACAAACTGAAGGAATGTCAGATTTCTCTTTGTTGTTGCTGTAGTCCAACAGCAGAACAGAACAGAAAAGAGCTGGTTGAGTGAATTCCAAATTTTAGCAAGCTATTCCCTTGCCATGAGGCTTTCTGATGGTGGGTACAAGGAACAAAACAAACCTGCAGAGAAATGGCTATTAATGATTTCAAAAAATGCTACGGGAGTTTCATAAGCTTTTTGATGTGAAAAGACCCTTTGAGTAATGTGATTCCTCTCACTAATACTATTCCAACCAGGAAATAGTAGGGAATATAGACTGTCTATGAAGCTGAAGTACTGTAACATAATCAGATACTTGCATTTCAGATGTACCATCAGAGCTGGTCTTGCATTCTTTCTACATGCACCTGGCTGCTTTCCACAAAGCAATATAATGAGAAAGCTGAGTCCTCAGAGACTCGATTGAGCAAAGTCACTGAAGAAATTCCTTTACACCAGTTTAAAAAGTTTACAAACTATAGCTTTTCCCTTCTCTACCTTCTCTTGAAAATAAGAGATCCATTAGAGCAAATCAATCTGTAAATTTCCATGTCTTCAGTGCTTAATTTTTTTCTTCTGTCAGGGTTGTATTTACAAGCAAAGCAATTGAAATACAATATCAAGCCCAGGTGGAGATCCTTCCTAGAGCAGTTTTCAGGCAGAAAAACAAGAGTTACTTGCATTTCTGGCAGGTGGTTCGAAGTCTTAGAATATTTTCTTGTGTGTTCTCTATAATGATTGCTACTTTGTTTTGGCAACAGAGTTTTCAGTTTAACAAGCACACAAACGTGATTTGGAAGCTCCAACTCAGTAATGTCGCCTCCTTAGTTGTTTAATGAACCAGCACTTCCCTCCTCTAACTTTAATGGATTACTCTAGAACAGAATGAAACTCGTCCACAAAGAGCAGCAGAGACAGCAATTACTAAAAATTTCATCAAAGAAAGTTTTCAAAGCTCTTTTTGTCAATTTATCGAGTTGTCTGTGAAGTTGACACACGTTTAATTTTACAGTTTTGTTTAAAAGGCTTTGCTTTATGTATCTACCTTCATACGTATGGGATGGGTTGAAGAGCACTGTGTTCATTTTGGGGCAAGGTTTACTTTGTAGCCCTCTGTTAAGAGGGGAAAAATAGCCAACCCTTACCATTTACAAAGGAGCAACAGGATGGAAAATTTCTTTATTTCAACCAAATTACCTATTCCTTTAAGAGATCAGGAACTTACTGAAACCTTGAACGACCTACTGCTTTTTGTGTTCAGGACAACCCAGAAAAGAAGGAATTACTTTTTGCCTAGCCTTATTAGTTGTGCAAAAACACCAGAGTTCCTGAGCTCTGCATCTGCAGTGCAGCCAGGGCTGATTTTTCCATCCTATGCAATGGATTTTTCATATGTCTTCATGGTTCCTTGAGGCCAGAATGCATTCTTTCCTAAAATTTCTATAGTCTACAGTTCCATTTTTCATCTGGGCAAACAGTGATTTGGATTATAGGTGAATAGCTGTTGTTAATAACTCTTCAAAGTGAGAAAGTCAGCGAAGTACGTGAGCAGAAATAATGTTCCAGGAATGACTTATATGAAAAAAAGAAAAGGATCAAATTCTGTCAGGAGCAATTAGTTCAAACACATCAATGAATATTGCAGTACATTTTTAAAGGCAACACTCAAATTGGAAAAATAATCAGTGGAAAGGGATCTTTTCTGCATCTTCCCAATTCCTTTTGTCAATAGTGTGTGTATGTGCTCTCCCTTTGTGTATATATCTGTTTGAATATTAGCATGTTTTTATACATCTGTATCCACACTATTCTCTTTCAAGTTATGAAAGTGTTTGCTGTGAAAACTCGTAAAACTGAAGCTGTGAACTGACTTTATAGGGGAAACATTCTACTAAAGGGTCCATCTATAGTGAGATGTCAACGCTTAAACAGTTGTAGTGATATTTTCAGGTGGAATGTATGTGGTCACATCACATCGTTGATGCCAATAAATAAATGCAAATAAAACTTATTAGTAACCTTATGCTGTTAGCTCAGACTTTTAATATACCAGTTGAAGGATTAGCTTCTTTTTCACTGAGCAAAAGTTACAGGTTTTCATCAAACCGTTTTTATGTGGCAAAATTAACTTGTGAGTTTAGAGGTGGATCTTCCCTAAGTGTGAGCATAAATATTGTCATAGCAACATTTGTGCTTCATTACTTTCTGTGGCAACAATCATTTAATTGAGAATTGAAATTAATTTTGAGTAGTTTTGTTTAAAGCAGCATTAACAACTCTCACAACCAACCAAAAGGTTTTCTAATAGCTTGAGGTCTGGTTGTGTTTTTTTCATTTGGTCTGTCTAGAGCTCTGAAAGCATAGTAGTACCTGCTGCCCAAACAATGTATGACACTGAATGGTGTCTTACTCCCTAAAATAAAAATATAGAATAGAACACAATCTCAGCTAACAGTTAAGAAATGAAGAAACAATTTTTTTAAAAAAATCAAACAGATTTGTTGTTTATTGAGAAAAAGGTTTTGCCACTAAGCTAGTTATCTTATTTTATATGAATATTGATTCTTGTTCTGCACTATGTTCTACATGTGATAAAACGCTTTTTTATTTGTAAATTAACAATTGGGTGGGCAATGAGTCAAGAACTCTTGTTTTCTATTACTGAATGCCTTGGTAATTGATCAAGATGTTGTTGTGTGTTTGATTTCCATTTGTGTTCTCTGGCTTAATTTGAGTTTAGAGCTTGGCATCATAGTTACAGTATGAGGATATAATTTTATTGTTTTCACTGTATTGCAATGTGGAGTTGGCTATACAGGCATTACACCCATGTGGGACTAGAATCAGGTATACTAAGTTTAGTTTCCTATGTGCACATATGCATGTGTACACAAACATTCATATTTACATAATATATAAATATTATAAAGTATGTCTAAATATGTGTATTTTCATTTGGTAAAAATATAATCTCAACATTGTTATCTTTTATGTTTTCCCATCTTGATTTTGTGTTCTTGAATTAGGCCTCTTGTCTTTACCTGGTTTGTCGTGTCTTCTCTTGTAAAATGTAGTATTTTTGAGGATCAAAAGGTGTTGCTTCCTTTCTGGAGCTCTACCTTGTGGGGAGACAGACAGAGATGCTGCTGAAGGCAGTCTTGCCTTTGATATGTTGCAGCTGTGTTAATTATCCAAGAGTGGGAACAGCCTTGCCCTCACAGCCATGGGTGTGATAAAGAGTGAGTTTGCTGGCAGGGAGTTCAGTTGGAGTTTGCTGGCTGTGCTGGGAGGAGAAGGGACAGGAGGTCATGCAAGGGACACAAAAGGTGAGATCTTATATGCAGGACAGACAGGGTTAGGTGGCCATGCTGGGGACAGGAAGGAGAGAGCCAGAACTGGAGGAGAAAGAGAGAAAGAGCCAGAGCTGGATGGAGCTGCCCGTGGGAGGCTTCAGAGCGAAGGTATGGGAAACTTTTGAATAACAAGGTGCTGATGTTTGGAGCTCTCTGATGTTTTAATGAAGCACTTTGAGTGCAGTGTCTGTCTCGACTGCCACATATCGACTACAACACTACCTGGCTGAATTTCTTGCTATCACTACTCAAAAAGAGTTACACGGGGAGCACTGTACAGTGTGTGCAATTATGAAGATTGCTTAGACAGCAAAGCTATGGAGTGTATTCTCTTTTACTATCTAATGAATTCCTAATGACTATCCACAGTCATTCAAAGAGATAATTTCCTTACTAAGATAATCTTCTTTTATGTACCCACATTTTTTGTTACAGGAGCCATTATTGTGCTTTTCATGTCTCAACCTGCTTCCACGTTTTTGAAAGGCTCTTTGATTTTGCTGCTCCCTTTTCTTAATTTTATGTGACATTCTGTACCTGAGTGCTTTTGGCAATTCTTGAGCAAGCTTTCCCTGTCTGCAGAGAGTCTGCTCTGGCTCATCTTTCTTCCACAGTGCAGCTGGGCATGCTAGATTGAATTTTTCTGCTTCATACGTGCCAGCTGCCAGACCTTAATCTCTTTCTAAAACCAAGAATTATCAAACTCCTCAACTTTTTCTCTCATTACAGTAGCTTGAGACCCATATGGCAGATTTACATAGGAAGACAAAACAAAGCAATTCTGCAATTATCCTCTAAGCAAAGGGTTCTGTGTTGAATGGGTCCCATTGCACAGATTTCAGTGGAGCAGTCTCATGTGTCTTTCTGACAAAGCAATAGATTAAACTGGGCACTGAGAGCACTCAATTTTAATCTGCATTTCAGCACTGGCTGCCTGTCTGTCCTATGGCCAGTGATTTCACCATTTGCATTTTAGATTGTAAGGCCTCCAGAATGAGGACTCTTACCCTGTCTTGCTAAATTTGCACAGTGCTGCTACAGCAGGCTGCAAACCTTCAGCATTTCTGTGTTAGAAGTTTCCTTCAGTCGCTGACATCGTATTTGGGATCTGAAACAGCCTTAGCTGCTTCCATATATTAGAGAACCTTGCAAACATTTATAGCTCAGCTCTTGAGTTTTCATTTACTGTGTTTTGTGGTGAAAGGATTAGGGATGAGAAAGCTGAAGTTATATAATGACTATACTCTGTCCCCTAGAAGGGCACTGTATCCTTGATTTGAGGTGAGGCTGCAGCAAACCAAGAAGTTCCTCTGCTTCTGAGAGATGCGAGTTGACAGATAACACTTTAAATGCATATGTTATTATTACGCCAGACTGAGTTAAGGTAGCAAAGGTGGCAGGAATATAGAATCACTGAATTCTAATCTGGATTGCTGGGGAAACATATTAATTGTAAAACTGCATTGCTTTGTTGCTTCCTCAACAGTACACAGGTTACAGGTTTAGTTTTGAAGGGTGGCTTCTGCAACAGCAGGAAATCAGAAATATGAAGGTGCCAGTGTTTCAGCACTGTTAATACCAGTCTAATGGCAAAAGTGCATTTCTCACCAGCAGTCTCCCTGAAGTGCCTTGGAAAAATTGTAGTAGTACTTTGACCTGATTAATTAATGTGATGGCTAAGATTTTTCCCTGGGTCCTCCTCAGTATTACTGAAAATCTGAACTTGACATGACTCATAGATAGAACTGATGGAGAAGCCAGCAGAAAAAGGTTGTCTTAGAGAAGCCTGTATTTTGCCACTTGTATTGAACATTTGTCAGTGGAGAGAGGAGAACGAAAAAAAAGTGACCTGAAAGTGAAATACATGTACAACACACCACTTTTCTTCAAATGCTTTGTTTTCCCTCTTACTTTATTATGGTATATGCTTTTGCTCTTTTGATTACTGAATTAAATCCAAATATTTTTCTTTCAGAATCAGGAATACAGGCCATTAAACGTGATTGTGTCCTGGTCTTCTGATTGCATACATTTTTGTTAAAGCAGCCCCTATTATCAAGGTATTGATCGTGGTAAAATCATAGGGGTAGGAGGGAGAAGTCAATAGTGATCGTTGCTGTCTTCTTTTATTGTTTCTGCTTTGCAATTGGAAGTGCACTTTGCAATTGGAAGTGACTTGGAAGTCACTCAGCAGGCTCTTCCCAAGAGCTCAGTTGCTAATATAAGGTAAATGACAGGAAATAGTGGAAGTAAATGACCAAAGACTACTTGGTGTTGAAATTGTGATGCTTTTTATCTGGTGAGTTTTATCTTAGCCAGCTGCCATTGTTTCAGCAGTCAGTTGCATCCCCAAAATTGCACTGTTTCTTCCAGCCACAATTCCATGTGTTCTGCTGATGTAGGGTGACTATCCAACAGGTGCTTTCACTCACATAGTTCATTCAACAATGTAGCTACAGATATGAGGAGCAGACCTTTAACTGCACTGGGCTCAAGGACAAAGGGGAAAAATACTGTATAAGTGAGAGTTGTTGAAAAATGTAATTAAAAGGCAGATTTTTAAGAATATGATAATAAACCCTCTTAGCCAACAATTCTCATCCCTTTATGTGAATAAGATGAGAGAAGTAAATAATGTTTTATCTACTTTTATGATTATGCACATGCAACCACCTGTTTCGTGTGCACAATCGGGGTCAGAGGTGTTTCTGTCACCGTGAATCTACTGAGATGGAGAGCAGGCCTTCTGTGACTGTGCAACTCCACTAACTTCAATTAGAAACTTAAAATGTTTGGATTTCTTTAGCAGAGAAACATACAAATTATTTATTTTATTTTTTTATTGCAGAAAGAAAAAATTCAGAATTAATGGGATTGTTTTAAGCATGTGCCATTTTCTCTCTTTGGCTAGACTTTGGTCACACTCCCTTTTTTCTCTCTGGTTCTATTTTTCCTATTTTCCAGTAAAATGTGATATGCCTTTCTAAAGTTTCAGCACTCCTAAGCTAATTGTTTTAAAATAATACAGGTTCTCATGACATTCTGTATAAAACCACTCATACTTGCAGGGCTATAACTATAATTTTGGTGCTTTTGTGGATCTTTTTGCATGTGCACTTAAGAATAAAATGTAGAAAAAACCACAAACTTCTTTATTAGCACTGTTGCATTGCTTCACCTCAGTCCCAATTAACCTTCAGTTTATGTGAAGCAGGAGGCACTGTGTCCTTGTTTGCAAGTTCTACAAGTTTTATGTGAGCTGTACCATGACCTTAGTACCTAATAAAAATATGTATTTAAAAATAGACAGAAAAGTCAGAAAGGAGAAGGAACTTCAGAGTGGCAGTACTACTTGATATCACATGTCCTTGTCTCCCCTAGTTCTCCTTGTTCCCTACCTATCTGCTTGATAAATAATCTTTGGGTTGCTTGTGTCTTCTATGAAAAGGCTCATTTGTACTTGCAGCTGAGGAATGGTTTTATTTTTTGTGTGATCCTGTGTCAGGAGTCCTTGAGATGTTTCCGTATCCTTATATTTCAATTATTTTGTGACATGTTGGATGTGCTCATCTTGCCTAGGACCTCAGGAGGAAAGGGAGCTCTTTTGACAGGTGGGAAGCAGCAGTCAGTGTAGAAAACTGCTCCCACTGCCTGGATGCTGTGGTGCAAGGAAGAAATGTAGGTTAGAATGGCTGGGCTGCTGCCTCTCTCCTTCCAGTGGCCTTGGGAACACCTGGTGGATGCAGTCCTACAGGGAGCCCGTGTGTCACATTCCCTGTTTTTTAAGCATATGTAAAATAGCTTTTTACTAGGAGCTTCTACTGGGAATAGCTTTTTTAGGGAACTTGAATGGTGAAGAGGAAACACATAGCAAGTTTTACACTTCTGGAAAATTAGACAGTAGGACAAGTATTCTTTCAATTAAAATTTTGCAGTTAATGATGTGTTCTGTCAAAACTGCTTGTGGCTGTTGCTGTTGAAGCATGTATTGTGGAATTTCACCTCTAAAGCAGCAAACATTTTTGAATAAAAATCAAAGGAATCCCAGGGATCTGGTCCTGCACTAGTGCAGCAGCAGATGGACAGAAGATAAATGCTACCTCAAGAGGGTTTGCTGGGGAATAGCTGTTCTGAGTGGCCAGTGCACATTGCTGGGATTGTACCTAACTCTCAGCCACTTGCCTAGCTGAAGTACACCAATAAGAAGCAGGAAGATGCTTCCTTAGTTTAAGGGCTTTGAAGCAGTCTGTTACAAAGGGCTTGGCATAAAAATATGAATTCAGGTTCAGTACGTTGCCTACAAGTGTGTCTTCTGTAGCTTGTAAATCCTCTCTCAGCTCTGCTATTTGATCCATTATGGAAGCTGGACTTTGGTGGATACCTTAGCTCACTTTATGACTAATTGCCAGTGTCCCTACAGGGTTATAAACCAGTCTGCTCCTTCACCACTCAAAACTCTGTTGACAGATAGCAGCAAAATGGCATCAGATGCCAAGCAAGAACTTATATCACTCAAATAAGCTAAGGGAGAGATTCATCATTCACATCCAAGGTCTTATTGTATCTTGCTTTCTTCACAAACAAGATGCAGGAGTCTGGCTACTGAGCCCAAATATTAAGTACAGCAGAACAGCATGAAACTCTTCTCATTTGCTTGGTGGGCAAAAGATCTGCTCCTCCCCCAGATGCACCAAGGGCAACATGGACCTACCCAATTGATGGCAAATGCTGTGCCTCTGCAGACATCCCTGTTTGTCAGGAAAGAAACATCACCTTAGCACAAATTACTGTACTTGAAATCAAATTCCAGCCCAAATTGCTTTATATAGAATTGTGTGGCAGCAGGCTCATGGAGAGATCTTGACATAAGTAGAAAAACCTAAACAGATAAAAAGCTCAGACACAAACACCCCAACAATAACAAATCCAACCTAAAACCCTCCAAAACCCTGAAAAAATGAAAACCAACCAACCAAAGCCCCACCAAAAGCAGGTGTCCACACTGACTACATGCTGAAAAATGTGTAGAACTAAATTGAGCCTGATTTTCCCTATTGTAGCATCTGGACATTGGCTTACACATTCTGCAGATGATTTGGTGTCTTCTACAGCAGTAGTCAAGGCTCTTCCATAAGAAAGTAGTTATTGGAATAATATTTGGGCTCACAGCATAAAAAGAACTAACAGAAGGGCATAGCAGAAGATGTTAATAGAAAAATCCCCACTTGCTAGTCTGCAGTAATGAAGATTTGTTTAATTTTTATATTCTGCAGGCTAGTTATATGTAGGAGAAGTTGTATTTAGTTATTTTTGTTTAATTTGTTTTACATTAAAGGAAGATAAAGTATCTTAACTACAGATGTTCAGGTAACTGACTATGGGAGCAAATACCCAGATACCAATTACTACATTGTATAGCAGCCAGTCTGCTAAAAGGTATATAAAAAAATGAAATGGAAAAATGGAAAATAAGTATATGAAAGTATCTAAAATTGCCTATGTATTTTTCATATTTCAGGGTATTTTTTCCTGTCTAGGTTGACAGTGATTCATGTTCTTGAATCTGGATTATTTTTATACTTATCCATATATGGTATAACTACTGTTTTACCTGAACTGATTTTTTTTTCTGCATTGCAAGAATACATGGAACTATAAATGCCATGTGCATGTCTGTTTATTGGATTTTTATCCGATTTGTATTGGAAGATACCTTGGTTTTCTTATAAACTCAGTTTCCATTAAGAATGAGATCAGTATCATACATTGTGTACAAATTCGGTATTGTTGGTAACTGTTTGTCCACAAGAGTTTTGTTTTGCCACTTTCTTTTTCTTTCCAATTGACAAATCTTCATTCATACATCATGTCTCAGTTTTCTGAAAAGTCCCCAAGCCTTGCTTTAATACCTTCTGAAAAGACAGTTTATTCTCCTTTGGCCTGTTTTAGCTTGTCCCACTGTTTTTCTGGTCATCTTTTCTTGTCTTATAACCTAATAGCATGGGGCTTTTCTACTTCTATTTTTCCATCTCATATCACAAGAGTGCCAACTTGTAACCTCCTAGTAGATGCCACCTTTCCTCCAGTGCCAGTATCAGTGTCCATCCAAGCTGTGAAACCTCTCAAGACTGCAGGGCAGCAGGTAGGTGGGTACCAAGCCATGAAGTGGATAAACCTGCCTGTTTGTGGCAGTGGCAGCCTTTTCAAATAAACTGCCAACAAATGATTTTGTCACAGAAGTAGCTTTCTAGACAGACCGTATTAAGGTTCATTAGTCTGTCCACTGACTTATGATATAAAATTTATTCTGAGATGCAATTAAGGCCCTCATTTAAGGAGTTTGTTTTAAGACCTCAGTTGTTTCTCTCCTTCATTCACAAGGGAGCATACAACAGTCTTATCAAAGAACAGGGTGTGAGATTCATTGCTGTGCTAATCTGCCTTATGAGAGAGACTACAGCGGCTCAAGGCCACTGTGGTGTTTTTAAACAGGTTTTAGTTCCCTTGCAGGTTATATCTTTAAGAAAATATTTTATGCTGTGCTGAAATTTACCACAGCAGGTGTCAGAATTGACAGTGCCAGGATTACCCCTTCCATTGTGTGCTAGTGGTATTGTGGGGCCGTCAGGGTTATACTTCTCCTCCTTGCACTCTGCTTTAGAGTGGCATTTTGATGTCTTCCACCTGGCTTCCTTTTTGTTTCTCATCTTCTTTCACCATCCTTTTTCTTCCAAGGACTCTTGACCTTTTGCTTGGCTCAGCCAATCTGGTTTTACCATTAATTGCCCTGTATGGAAGTATCAAATGGAATCCTGCTTATTGTCTACCTCTAAGGAGGAAGGTGTGATGTTTCTGTAAATTCCCTGTACTTTTTGTTTCTCCTCTGTGTCAAGTATGATTTATTGACTGGTCAAGATTCTATTTTAAGCACACAGAATACACACAATAGATGTTTTTAGCAGAGGTTACTCTCACTGCTGTTGGGGTCATGGGCACAACAACAAGCAAAAGCAGAGCATGGTTATGACTCTGGGGCTTTTGTACATTTGGTTCAGTGTATGGGTTATAATGACCCAAAGAAGGTGAACAAAGTTAAGCCAAGGTCTCCCAGCCAGCAGAATATCGATGTGCAGTTAGAGGCTGTGCACCAACCAAATTGTTTCCCATTTCCTGTTAAATGTCACAGTCATGACAACAAAAACAGAGGATTAAGAGCAGTAATAATGAGGTCTGCATGTCTGTCTGTACTCAGTGTATCTTATTTTCCCATGTGTAGTGCTCAGGTTTGGTGCACAGGACATGTATTGTGAACTGAAGAACAAAACATGGAGAAATAAGATTGCCACAGATGTCTCATATAAAAATGTACTAATTAAAATGAGAAGTGGCTGTAGATATAAGGTCAGCATTGTTTCCTTGGTCTCAAACACAAGGAGAATGGCTCAGAGCAGGTACCCTGAATTGGAATTGAACCCTGTAGAAAGTACTGTGAACTGGAAAGTTACCAGCACAACCTAGTTAGACACAGAGGGTCTTAGCTAGGGCATGAACACATTACCTACAAATGGAATGGAGAATTCTTCTTTGGTCACTATTTTTTCAATCAAATTTTTTTCCCAGTTATGCCATGTCATGAGCTGGCAGGGCAGGGACTGTATCTGTTACTGAGAGACAGGCTCATCAGAATCACGTTGTCTCAAACTGAAAATAATTAGAGAATTTAATATATCCTAAAAAGCCCAAACCCACAAAGCAATACTTGAATCTTTTCTGGACTCTGGTGACTGATAAAAAAGTGGTATTTTGAGTTTCATGGTTAAAGAAATAATAATTGAATGTGACTTTTTAAACCATTCTCATTTTTCTTTTTTGTCAGCTAGCAAGAAATAATCTAAATAACATTTAGATGTCATAACACACAAGCTGTTTTTTAAATCAATGGTTTTGGTTTTGATATTATTTTAAAAATTGACATAATTTTTTAGGTGTTCATGAGAATTTTCTTATGGGAGAAGACTCACTATATATTAAACTTTTTTGAGCAGTGGGTAAAATGGAATATAGGCTTGGCAAGCATTTCTTCAAGCTGGCATATGTTGAACAGAGGATGCCAAGGTACAAGTAGCCAAATTAATTATTATTGCTTCCTGGACACTGTTGGAAACATTTTTCGTCCATCCTTCTATGCTGACTTTTCCATAACCATTCCCTCATTCCTATCACAGGAAGACACTTGAACTTTTCTTTGCAAAGCAAAGAAGGATGCATAAAGAGGAAAGTAAAGCAAGATTGTGCCCAGAATTTTACATTTAGCATCAGCTTTTGACATCTTTTGGAGTCTATGGAGCCAGTGAATCACAATATAGTCAGTCAAGCAGTCAAAACAGGACTTTGAACTTTTTCTGAGATAGAATCAGTGGCAAAAGTTCACATTAAAGGTGTTGGAGAAATTTATTTCAATAGCTACGTATTTCTGGTCTCCTGAAACTCACTGCTGAATTAGCATCTGTGTTATTATTGGAATTTAATTGTACTGGTTGTTTTCCATAACAGGCAGGTTTGATTTCATAATCATTCAATTATTGAATTAAATAATATAGTCCAGGGTGAGATTCTCAATGATGACAAGACATCACTAAAGTAGACTCTCCTCTGAGTTTTCTGCACCCTGAAACCTGTGGTTTACATCATAGGCCTTTGCAGAGGATACAGACTAATTGCCCATTCCCATGTCTGGTACTTGAAGGCAAACAGAATTTCTGCCTTCTCTGACTTTCCCTCAATGAAAACAAAAACAAAACAAAAAACCAAAGCAAACACACTCCAAACAAACAAATAAAAAATGCAACAAAACCCCCAAAGCCTACCCATTTTATTTAAAAAACAAGTAATTCAACAACTGGATTCTCAGAAATGCTGGAACTGCAAAGTAACCTCTTTTCTTGATCTCAATCTTTTCACTTGTAGCAGATTTTAGCCTTTTTTTTTTTGTCTGAAGATGATTCAGAAATATTTAACGATATTTCAGCAACTCAAGTTTAAATGCTTTTTTTAATGTGCTATTAATTTTGCATTTAATTACTCTAAAGGAAATGCTTGGGTTCAGTGATCCTGATATCAAAATAAATTCAAAAAGTAGTTCTTCTAACTGCTTTTCCAATTTATTTCTGCTCAGACTTTGGGAGTGAGCCATTTTGAGATGCTGGTTTGATCCTCCCTGTGATCTGATGCTTTCTCTAGCAATATCAAGACAACGATTTTTCTCTTCTTTAATAAGGATTGTCATCACCTAATGAGTTTTGGTCACAGCTATTTGGAGATTAAAGACTTCTCATGAAGTTTCTCAGTACTGAGTGAATCAGTGTGCTGCTAGGTTTTTTTTTTTTCTTTCTAAACTTTAATTGGTACTATATCTAAAGTTGGGCAGTGACTGCATTTCCTATAGTGCCACTTCCACATTACTCCCAAGTTTGCATGCAATTATGCTTTAAATAGGTTTGATGTGTCTAAGTTTACACTGCTTTGTTTCATCCTTTTCTGTGTGCCACAAACAAAATTAGGCGCTTTCATCTGAGATAAAATGAAAAGTAAGTATCTTTCTCTATCCATTTTTCATATTTGAGTTGCCAAAGCCTCTCTTCAGCCCTTTATTAGATTTGGCTGCGTGCACTGGAGAGGTGTTAAACTTGGATTTAAATGGACTCACTTAGGTGATGTGTTTAGACAAATGTTGTGTCTTAATGTCACTTCAGATTAGCAGCTTGCTTGTGTGACAGGTTGTGGAGAAAGTACACAGTAGTGACAATTGAGAAATGCTTCTGCCTTGGGGCACATTGCAGTCTTACAGTTTCTGTGGCTTAATGGCCAAGCCACAACTCTTACTATGAAATCCACCCTGACTTCTCAAGAAATTAAATACTGGGTTCTGATGTGGGTTATTATGCTGGCTTCTGACATTTATACTTGCAGGAGATTGCCTTATCTGAGTTTGTTGAGCTTTTGAGGGGTTTGTGGGTTTGGAATTTTGCTTCTTTGCCTCCACATGACAATCTTTCTCTGCTTTCTGTGGGCAATCAGGAATGAGAAGAAAGACTTATGCAGTAGCTTATGTTTTACAACTTGCCTTCCCCTGCATCTCTAATATTTTTCTAAGATTTGACTCTTCTAGTTTCTGGTAAGTGAATACTCATCTCATAATAAATTTAGGAAGTGTTGAATCTTAGGAATTAGGTTTATGTGGCTAATTCAGGATTTAGTTCCCTCGCACATAGATTCTGGTCCATCATAATTTCTTATCTCTCTAAGCTTTTTCCCAGCTGATTCTGTGATTTAAAATAATAATCTTGTGGTAAGAGGTCCACAAGTGCCTAATTAGTCTGTATGTGAGAGGAGCATTCCATTGATAATTAAATATGTCAGCTTAAAGCAGTAGGTGTGACTTAAACATATTAAGCCCCGGGAAGTCATTTGAGCTGCCTGCTGCACATGAAAGGAGTGCAAAGAAATCATTCCTTCAGAGCATTCAAATTCTTTCTTATTGTTATTTCTGATGGTTCCTCTTTCAAGCACATTCCTGCTTGCTACATCAGCAGTTCCTGATGTCAGCAACATGTCAGTTTGTTCTAGTTGCCAGTTTAAGGTTTCCTGATGATCTGTTTCTGTATATTTATTCTTCTTATGTAATAGAGGACACAAATATCTGAATATGATGAATTTTCTAGAAACATGGTACTGCCCTGGAGATGTGATCACATGTAACTTCCTGGCATTCTCTCTAGGGGGAAAAAAAATTAAAAAAAATAAAAAAAAAGGTGAAGCAAACACCTAATGTATAATAAAGTAGTTGGCTTGGTCTGATATAGACCCAAAGGGAACTAATGTGATTTACTTAAGGTAGGGAAATACCAACATAAATCACATAACAGAAGCATATGTCATCATTTCTAAAACACCTTAAATTGCTTAACTGATGTAGCACTGTGGGAATGCGTTTCAGCTCTGTTTCTTTATTTTGGTCCTGCAAAATAAGACTTGTGCTCAATGAGACACCAACACACTGAAATTCATATAATTGTAGTAACTTGGCTCTTAGGAGAGAAGCCTAGAGAGCTGCAATCCAACCTCAGCATATGTCCAGTTTCTGGTTGCTCAGGGCCTTTGCCTAGGGATGTTCTGACTACCTCCAGGGATTTTTGGGTAGGTTATTCAGCATTGTTAGGGTTTTGGGAGAGAATTTCTCTGCTAAATTAAACCTGCAGTGTGAGAGCTCCATAATCATTTGCAGTACCAAGTCTGCTCAAGAGAAAACCATAAGGAAAATAATTTTTCCTTAGAAATGAAGCTGGTGTTACTACAGTGTTGTTATACTTCTGGGCATCCAGGGTTCAGCAATGGGGAAGTTATTATACCTGGATTCCTTTCTGGGAAAGGAAATCAGAGAAAAGGAGTGAATGTTTGCCAAGGTGCCATGAGAAGCACTGTCACCACAGTGTCCAGTGACCACAGCAGGACTGAGCAGAGCCTGAGGCTCAGTGCTCCATGGGGCCACTTAGGAATTCCTGCAGGAAAGTCTCCCTCCTGGCTACCATGTCTGTGCCCAAATGTTTCACAATCAGGCCATTACCAAGTTTACATCTTAAACTATAATCACATCATGGATTGCACAATTTAGCTGACAAAAAGCAGTCCTGTATCACAGCAAACTTAATCAATAATATAGCAAGTGGTTGATTTAAACTGACATAATTTGTTCTTTTTCCCCTGATTTTGCTGGTGCATGATTCTAGCTTTTTAAAAGTTTATCTGAATATGCCTCTGATTTTCACCTGTTGAACCTGCATGGCTTTCTGTTTGTGACATGAAAATTAGTTGCCATGGAAATGCTTGCAGCCAGAACAGAAGATCTCTTAAAGAGGGGACTTAAAAAAAGATTGCATATATAAGCAGATGGGCTTAGCAGTGAGCAAGGAAGAAATATCACCTAAGGTGTAAGGGGCAGGATTTTTTTTTTAACTGTCTAGATTTTCATTTGTCTCACAGCATCATCTTGAAGCATTGCTGATTTCCTAGAGTACTGTTTGCTGTGGGTGTTTACCTGACACCCTGATTTACGTGGAAGTATATCCTTACAGCTGTGGTGACTGAGTACCAACTTTAGTGAGACACAAGGTAAAATGAGTTGCAGCAGGTAAGTTGCCCCACCTTCTCTGTAGGGGGCAGGTGTAAGAACAAAGGTTCAGAGGGTTCCTTTGCTGGTCCAAAAAATGATGCAGCCCACATTCCCCAAATTCTGCACAGCAAGAACACCTGTCTGATGAGGACAGTGACAACAGCCTGGAGGGCCAGTTCTGCTTAGCTATATTTGCAATGTGTTCTTGTCTTGATAAGGATCTGACCTGAGATATTTCTAGACTAATTCTTTTGATTGGGATAAGAATGAGGTGTAATTCTTGGTGGGACTGTCAGGCTTTCACTGGGATATCTTTCATTCACAGCATTGGCACAAAGACTCTCCTAGATTCACTGGAAAAATCAAATGTAGTTTTCGTTATGGAGGATCATAATCTTTCTATCCACGTATCTATATCCATAGTGATGGGAAGCTGATGGTCTCTTCATACGTGATGTTAGGGAGAATACTCAGTAGATTCAGCTGTGGTGGGATTGGTGATAAGGACAATTTCAGGGAAAAGTCAACTACGTTTCATGTAATGTTGGGGACAATATTTAGGTCTGTAGTTTTTTTGCCTAGGTGTATTGCTGGTCTGGACATTTTAAAAGGGTATTTACAGATGCCCATTTTGTTTGTCACTGTAGAGAAAAAAAGACAGTTAGATCTTGTTTGCACAATGAGAATGTTTAAAGGTACAACCATCTCCTGCTAGTATTCAGAACCTTAGTCCTCTGCAAGGTGACTGAAGGGATCACATGCAGCCTGGGTTCAGTTCTTATTAGAAACAAACCCTGTTTTACCATATCTTTTGAATAGGGGTTTGACTCTGTCTGGTGCAGTTATTACCTATCTCAGCAAAACTTCACAGAATGTCCCAGGTAAAAGAATTTGGCTCCACCCATAACCTGGGAGGGTGGGCTTTGGTGAATATACTGCACTATCCTGACAGAGCTGCTGTCCTGCTATGATGGGGCATTGGCTTTTGCTGGCAAAGTGTAAATGTAATACCTCAGAAATACTTGCAGCCACTGGAATAAAAGAATATTAAAGAAAAAAACTCAACACTTAGTTCAGACCATTCTTTTGTTTGGTTTCTATGAATATTTTAGTGTGTAAAAATATCTATACAGAGCATCAGATTTATGTACATGAAGAATATTTTCCAAAATCACATTATGAATTTATACAGATGTCTTTAATCAAAGGACGCAAATTTAAATGATTATGCTTATAAATATATATATAAAAAATAAGGCTCAATCCAAGTTAAATGGCAATGCTTGATTTCTCCATTATTACTCAAGGTGAAGGGCTCATCAATAACCCCATCATGGAAGATTATTTGTAGCAATGTCTTCAAATAATTAAATTATGATGTATTAGAATACTTTAGACTGCTTAAGCCCAACTACAAAAAGAAAAATAATTTGATGTAAATTACTTGTTCTAGCTGGGGACTTCCACAGCAATACTCAATGTCATCAGAGGTAAGGGACATCTTATTCTTAGCAGCCATTTTACTGAATTTACGGCGAACTTGAGCCCATCTGCCACATCTCCATCTCTATTTCCTACTAGGAGCATTCCTAGTCTCATGAGGTGAAATTTTTTGAAATACTTCTTTAAAATATTTTTGACTAATATTTTAGTTGCTTTCTTTCTTGATAAGCATCTGTGTAATATATGGAAATAATTTCTTTCACTGCTTATATTCTAAACTGTATATTCTAAACATCATCAATTTTTCATTATTATCCAAACTTATAGTATAATGAATCTAGGGTGTTTAAATATCTTGTATTCAAAGCCTCATGTTTTTTATGTGGTTTTTTTTCTTAACTAAATGCATGTGGTTTTCAAAAGAAATATAAAGGTGTGAAGTTTGTCTTGTTATTTTTTAACCTACAGCTGATAATTTTGTGCACAGTTGAAAGCAGTCCTTAAATAGATTCCACAGGCATCTGTACTTAATTATGCAAATAGAGTATCACAGAAATCACAATGTTCTTGGTGATTTCATTGTTTTTCTTATTTATGTACCTTCTGACTCTCTGTGAACTGTAAAAGGGGCTTCCTTTGAGTGTCTGCCATCTAGCAATCACATCTCCAGTGATGGATTTGTAGGCATCTGAATCCCTGAGCTGTGGGGTTCTATTTTAGCATGGGAAAAAACTGAAGGTTTGGCTTCAACAATCTTATAGTTCTTGTCTGACCTAAACAATCAATATCTTCCTGGAACCCATGGGATGTGGATAAGGTTTGTGTTGGTGCTCCACAATTACATTCCTTCCTGGACTGGTGACTTGCACAATGCACCTGAGTGATGACCCACAGCTCTTCCTGGCATCACCTGATGCAAGCATACAGATTTCAGTATTTTTTGAGATGAATGTACAGTGCCCTGCAGGACATAGTATTAAATGCTTCTCACCTCTCAGCTGTGACTAGGGTTTCTAATTTAGTGGAGGGGAATTCAGTAGCTTTCCACTTCGGAATAGAAAAGAAAGATCTCTAGGCCTAATTAAAGGAGATTTTCAGGTCTAGAAAGGTAGCATAAAATCTCAACAACCACAAACAGAATCTCACTGTGGTAGTTGGAGGCTATTTATTAAATAAAACCCAACCAAAATCGTAGACAATGTGGTTAACACAGCCCACTGTGTATATTCTTACTTGTCAGTTTTCTTGCATGACAGTAACACAATACCCTAAACAAGAGAGCATGTTATGAGACAGCATTTCACAGGAGAAAGCTTTTTGCAGGCTAAAATGGGCATTTCTGATTGAGATGAGAATGTTCTGTGTTGCTTTACCTCATGTAGCATCTAGTTTTCATGCTTCCCTTTTGACAGCAAGGGTGTTGCTGTCCCTCTTCATCAGAGAGCACCTAACAGCATGAGCCTTCTGTGTCCTCCCTTGCTTAAATGGTCAGCTGGCACCTCCATAGCAAAACCCAGCTGAGGAGGTTTTTCAACCTGACATTTTTTAATTGATGTCTGAACTTCATGGTAAATGACATCTCTGAGCACTGTGAATTTTCAGCTTTTGGTTTTATCCTTAAGTACATTTGATTTGAATTTGCTTAGACTACAAGCCATTATATCTACCATTTGGATACCCTCCTATTTCCAGGATTTCTCTAGGCTGAAATAGGCATCATTTTCTTCAGGGTATTGGCTACAGCTAACTGTGCCTGGCAGTACTTTCAGCCCTAACAGGTTGCATAAATCTTGCCATGGACAGTCTGCTCACAGCAACTGGCTGTGAGTCCTGTGGATTTATTTGGAGATTCAGGTACCAATGAAAGAGAAACTTTTTCTTCTGAAGCATTTTCAAGGGTTATAAAACTTCTGCCTATGCAGAAGAAGAATGGAAACATTTTCTGTGGTTTTCTCTAAGGGCAGGCAACTAAGATGCAACAATAATCAGTTAGAAATTTATTCAGACCTCTTGCTGGGAGGTGATTCCTATCCTCTTACTAGAGGTCTGTGATTGATGTGCTGTTTTTCAGCGTTACCAGTCGTACTTTGGGATGTCATGATGAAATGAATTGCCTTTTTGCACCATTTGCAAGAGAGGGATTTGCCCAGCCTGACTCTAAAGTAGAAACTAGAAAGAAGGTCAGCAGTTATCCAAGCTCTGTAGCGTGATGGAGAGGAGGACAGGCTGCCATTTAAATGGCTCTTCTGTGATACACCACCCAGCATTTGTTGCTAGTGTAGCCAGACACCTCCCATCAACTGCCTGCCTCTGTATTCCTGTGTTAGCCTCCTGCTTTAGGGAGGTTTATTCTTTCCCATCTCTCAGCAAAGCTTTTGCTTTGATGTTCAGCATCCTTCATACAAACATTCCCAGCTTTTGCACCGCTTGGTTTGGCTGCCACTGTTTGTCTTTGCCCTGGCATACCTGAGAAGCACTTGCTATCACACCAGCTGAAAGGCATTTCAAGTTGTTCCCTGCTGTTTTCTGCTGTGTCGCTGTTCCTGAGCTGAACACAAGCCTGGTTATGTGGTAACTTGAACCTAATCTCAGACAGTAATGATGTTTGCTGGGCTCATGGATTGGACTTGGGCATTAAACCTGTATTAGGATCATGGCTTGAATGAGAAGCAACAATTTCACCAAACTAAAAAAATCCCAGCCTCTTGCAAACGTTATACAAACCTTACAGACATAATGAAAATCAAAGTTAGTACATGAATTTTTTTCCAGGGCATATGTATTGTAGTGAGTTTGCATAAAACTTCGGTCTATTTCTCAAAATAGCAAAGGGAATTATTTTGTGCTTTATTTCTTTATGTAGTTACCTTTGATGGTATTGAGCAAGTATTTGATGCTATTGAGTAAATATTTTATAAAATGCTTTCACAGCCAAGTTCTTAAAATTTAAAGAGGACACATCTAAAGATCAAGAGCTTAGTAGGAATCAGTAAGCTTCCAGTACTCAGGTAGAACATTCTTCACAGAAAGGGTGATGAGATATGGCAATGGGCTGCCCAGGGAGGTGGTGGAGTCACCATGCCTGAGGTTTTTAAGGAAAGACTGGATGTGGCACTCTGCCATGGTGGTATTAGAGGTTCCTTTTCAGCATAATTGATTCTGTTATTCTGTTAGTCTTGACCATTGGCAGCCTAAGACTCAGTAACCCCTGCCTCCGTTATCACATAGCAAATACACAAAGCAGAACAGCATCAAAAGGTGCTTCAGAGCCTACAGCGGTGTGATATAATTCTGATAGTGTGTGTTCCAAAGATAAGTGAAAATGTAGACTAAAATCCCAAGAATTTAAATTCAGAATCTGGAAATGAGTAGGAGCTTACTATTAATGATCTTGGAAACCTTAACAGGAGTGTGTTAATTTAAAATGGTTTTGACAATTAAGAGACTATAGATAGCTGCTTTATCTAGGATCTAATGTTTTAATTTGGTTTGTAAATTGTCAATATTTCATAAGCCTCCATGAGTTTCAGTGAGATTTAGAAACTGGGCTAATAGATCACAGAAGTGTTGTGAAAATGTGATTTAAAAAAAAAAAATCGCATGCTGTACTTGTGCTTGGAATGGTTAAAACCTTCTGTGTCATGAGTGTTTCAGTCCTACAAACTAAATTATGTTGTCTCCTTGCTTTGTGAAATTTAGGGATGCCTTTCCTGGTATAATACAGGAAAAGCCTTTCCTGCTTCTAAATACAGTGGGATCAGGATGTGAGCCTGTGATGTTCCTGGGGCTGGACCAATACTTGCTGCTTGATTATAAAAAAAATAGGATCATTTAAATAACCAATAACAAATAATGAAAGTTCTAAGGCTAAAAAAATATTCCATCCTTAGGATTTTATTATGTATGAAAATACAGGAAATGAAATTGCAAATGCTGCCATGAAATCCAGCTGGGGAGGAGGGTAGAGGGATGGGAAGGCAGGCAGCTCAGTGATCAGTAGGAGCTGACAGAGTGAGCATGTGGATGCTCATGGATAAGGTTTTTTGGTTTGTTTTTGCCGTGATGTAGAAGGTGCTCACACAGTTGTGTGAGGTAATGACTTCTGCTGAATTCCTTGAGGAAACCCTTTTACAAATGCAGCAACTTATACAGAAAGTGGTGTCTAGCTCTACCACCCTGCTCCCCATACCTCACCCAGTAGAAATATACTCTGGCTTACGTGTATCAAGGTACAGGCAAGGCAGGAAACTGTCATTTGTTTTGGCTTCTATTTGTTTGGGGTTTGTTTGTTCTTGAGGTGGGGTTTTTTGGGTTTCGGTTGGGTTTTTTTCTGAGGAGAGAAAAAGCATTCTGGTTGCTTTCCTCTGTTTCTGTGTTGTGTGTCCCTGCCATCTGAGCTGTGCTAGTGACTCTGACCCTCAAACCACTCACAGAAGAAACGCTTTTCTAGGCCCGTCTCCCCTCACCCTGCCACAGTCTGTCTGCAGGAGTGAGAAAGCAATTCATTCTCTGTTCCTGTTCTGACTGGTCAGAGCTCTTGACAAGATGTCAATGCCTACTGTGATAGCTGTTCTTAGCCTTTTTTTGTGATTTGAATACCTTCCTTTGAAAAGAGCCCTGAGCTTGTTGAAAAAACTCCACAGAGACTCTGAGAGAGCTTTGAGATTTTAAGACCAATCAGTAAACTGCACTGGCTCTAAAATACAGCCTTTTATTCAGTTACCTCTAGTCAATTCAAGCTGTGGTGTCCTTGCATCTCTGCCACTGTTCAGCTGCTTGTTTCAATGCTTTCACAGGGCAGATATATCCTTAGCTCTCTCTGTGACTGTCAACAATAAATGCCTATGGAGTCCAATAGTGTGATATAAAAAGAACAGTGTATCTATTGCTTCCTTTGAATTCTCATAAAAAGAAACAAACAAAAAGTAGTAGGAGAAGCTCTTTGCTGAGCAAGCTGTTGAAGAGTTGGAGAGGACAGGGATGCATTCTGTGCTATGTAGAAAAGGAGTTATCACCCCTGATGCCTGTAGTCTGTATATTCATTATTATGCTTTCATCTTCTTCCACCTTACCAGAATGTGATAATGACACCAGAAGTTTGAAGTTTAACCAAATTTCAGTGACTCCAGTGGGGTTTCTTCCTTTCTGCATCACTGGATGACAAGGGAATGAGAAATCTTTGATCGAATTCCTGCTCCTATAGTCTAGGATGGCAACAGTCCAAGTGTTGTCCTCAGCAGTATTTGGTATTTCTCTCATCCTCATTAGGTATTTCCTTGCTCTATGAAGGATTATTCTATGAGCAGAGGAGCTACAGAGTTCAAAATGAATACAGCTAATTATAGTTTGATCACTTCAGCCATTCTAGAGAAGTCTGGGAAGGGAATACACTTGGGAAAAATTGCTGCAAATATGTATGAGTGGTTAAAAGGATGACAGTGATTTCATGGGCCATTTACTGTATCAGATGCATCTCTTGACACAAGGTAAGAGGGAACTACTCAAAATATCTTAAACTGAATGAACTATGATGTAGAGCCTCTAATTTTTTATGCTCTACTAACAGAATGTGTGCTTTGGGATACCCAGTAAATAACATGCTCCCTTATATTCTTAAAATGGGATGTAGGCCCTATGGAGGATATTCCAACAGCCTCAGCTCCTGTTACTTCTCTTCTGAGTTCCACAGTGCTGCTTGGCTGGACTGCAATGTGAGTAGATGAATTATGCAAATAGAATATTTTTTTATTTTCTTCTCCTATTAATAAGACCACACAAAAATCTCCCTCAGGAAAAAAAAAAATCCCAAATAATCTTTCCTGAACATAACATTATGAAGGTGACTCATTTTAAACTCTCCGTCATTTAGAGACCTGTGGTATCTGTACTGCCTGTTGATAATGTCCATTAAGCAGCAGCAAAAATGCATTTTTTTCCTTGGTTAGGCACTCCAATGAGTTCAATTCTGCAGGAAGAAATGTCTTTTACTCTAAATATTTTTTTTTTGTTCCCAGTCTAAATGCATTATGCAAATAATTCACTTCATAAAAAGATAACAAATGTTTGTGTTTTGGTTTGGATTTTTTTTTTTTCAAACAGCTCTGAACATGATAGCTCAGGAAGCCAGTGTAATTTTAAGAGCTTAAGAAGAAGCAGCTACAGTATAATAGGATCTGGGTTTTATGCAAATAAAACCATTATGCCCATTACTGGAGCATAACAAAGTAGAGAGACCTCTGCACTTATGGGCAATATGACAAGTGCTTTATTTATGATAACTCTTAGAATTTTCTCCTGGCATTTTCTTGCAGTTCCGTGTGGTGTCCAAAAGGCAGAGTTTTATGTTGCTGAAAAGAACTCTCGATATACTAACAAATTACTTTGTGCAAAACAAATGTTCTTCTCAGATTTTGTTCTGTTGCCTTTTAGCCCTCCAGCAGTTCAGTATAGTCTTGGTATTGTGAAGGATTGTACTTCAGTATATATGGTTAATCCAACACAAACATGGAAGGTGGGAAAGATCTTCAACTGTATGATTAAACAGCTCCTGAGGGTTACAGGTTGAGTGTGTAAAAGTCAACAAAAAAGCACCTTGCCACAGGTCAAACTGCAGAGTGCCCCATTTATTCTCCTACTGCACCAGGCAGTGGAGTATGTGAGCTTTCTAAAGGCCTGCTCAGATGCCTTAATGATCTGAACATCTTGATCTTCATGTCTATTTGTAATTTTGTCACTCAGGTTTTTGCATTCTACAGTGTCCTAAGGCAAAGAAAAGCTGAATGATTTCCTAAGTCTGCAAAAGGGTAGATGTGACCCTTGGCTCTGGAAAGCCAAGGGTATATTTTGATCACCCTTAATTTCTAGAAAGTCTGGCTTGTAAGTTTGTGTGCTCTGTGACAACATCTTTTTGATAATTCAGTTCTTTCCACTTATACTAAGGAAAATGCCAAACAGCTTTGGGCTAAGTGTGCCTGCAGTTTATTCTTAAACGTATGGTATCTAATGAGATGGTGCTTTCAATGAGGACCTTAATAACAACTAAATCTCTGAACAATACTCTTACCTGCCTCTAAACATGAGAGGTTCTAGGTTCACTTTGATAGGCAAATTGTTATGACTGCTAGAGTACTTTGATATTTGTCCTTTAAACTTGATTACACATGATTTGATCTCTCTCCCATATTAAACTTGATTACACATGATTTGATCTCTCTCCCATATTACAACTTCACTCTTGTGTCTTGTCTTGGTTTGACAAGACAGGTGTCTGCCAGGGAAACTGGGGTTTCCCTTAGAATAGAGAATGCAAACCCCCCACCCCTGCCAAATTATAAATTTTCAATTAAGGGCTCTCAGGCAAAGATTTGGGAATAGGAATAACAGTTCTTTACTAGGAATATCAATAATACAAATGTGGTAGGAAACAAAACTACCCCACCAAACCAGCAAACAAACAACAACAATTTGGGAAAGCCCTGACAGAATCAGAGCTGCCACCTGGCACCCTGTTAGTCAGGGTGTTGGAAGCAGTCCAGAAGTGAGTCCTGGGATGACAGACGTGGCTCTGTTGGAGCAGGGACGATCCTGTAGCCAAAAAGGGTCTAGGAGTGATGAGGAGGGGTCCAGGGGTGAGGTGATGGTGAGATGGGGTCCGGCGATGATGAGATGGGGTCTGGCGAAGATGAGATGGGGTGCCGTCCTCCTCCCAGGAATCGGGGTGAAGCAAGTGAAGTCTGTCCCCGGCCGGCTCAGTTTTCCCGGCAGCAATTGTAGACTCCCCCCACTGGGCGGGGCATCCCACAATAGGACCATGCATGCAAATGGGGCTCTGGGGGGAGCGGGTATAGTCCGGGGGTATAGTCTGTTGATGGCCCATTACCCAAAAGGCACCCGCCCCTCCCCCCCGTCCCCCTCCTTCCAAAGTTACAAGAAATAAAGAACAATTCCCCAACTGCTTTCAGCAGATGAAAATAGAATACACATTTTTGATTCCATAACCCAGGACATGTCTCAATAGACATTGAGTCTCAGTGCATTGGCATGGCAGTGACCAGCAATGAGACCCTCTGTGCCACTGTATCTCTTAAAGCTTTGCCATAAAAATTATTATTAGTTTTTATTTTGAAAAGAAAAACGCCTATCCATCTCAGTTACTGGAAGGTTACAGTATCCAGTGAGGAATGGTGGCTAAGGATATCTTGTTTCTGTGCTGGCACTTTTGTTGCTGTATCAAAGGTTATAAAGAATAAACTGCCTGGGTTTTAGGGAAAACACACTCTAAAACCCTCACACTTCTGCTGACAATAGTATTCTCTCTGCTAGAAAATAAAAAGTAGGCAAACCTACTTTCTCTTTTGTTTCCTGGTCTTCCCAGGTAACGCCCACTCACCACAGCCAGCAGCAGCAGAAGAGAGAGAAAATTATGATGTGGTGTAGCAAAATGGAACAGATAATATGTAGTGTTCCTAGATGTGGCCAGGTTATTGTGCTGTAGCTAGGAAAAGGAAAAAGCCCAGCTCTGCTTCTGTCAGCCACAGAGAGAGTATCAGTTTACATATTTTTGAACTAATCACAGTAATTTCTATTGTGAATCTAATTAACCTTGGCTTAGCTTTCTAAGTCAGAGCTTATTCTCTGTTCCTCTGCTCAGTGCTGGGGTTGCTGTGCTGGTCAACTATGCCTGAGTGGGGCTATTGGCAAGGAAAGGCAAACATGCTTTTCAGAAATAGAAGGACTATTGGGCTGGTGATGCTTTAGCACTGAGCACCTGTTGGGTGCAGCTTCCCCATCTGGAATACCCTCAATTAACGTCAGCCAATAGTCCAGACTGCAATGCCTTTTGCTTCAGGTTTTATGTGCAATACATAAAAATGTGGCAACAGCTCCTTGAAGGCATTGTACATCTGACCTGTCTCCTTGTTCACCAGAAGGGAGGGATTTGACAGCAATAGCTCTATAAACTGCTTTAAAATAAAAATCTCCCATCATTTTATTTATGCTGACTTAAGTACAGGGCAACTGTAGAAATTTATGGGAAAAGCACTTCAAGGGACACAGTTGGCAAACCACCAGCCTTTATGTGTGTGGTAGGACACCCACTAAGCAATGGGCCTCATCAAGTAGCCTTCATGCAAATATGTGAATGTCACTAAATGGCCCTTGTGTGCTCAATATAGTTTTCCTCAGTGAAAAATGCTGTAAGCAGAAGTACTTAGAGATCCCCTTGCTACTGCAGTAAGCAGAAATCCAGATATTGTGTGTAATCAAAGATAGCAAGGTTAGTGGAATGTGCAGATTATGCTGGCAAGTGTTAGGATATGTATGGTGCATTCTGCTATTCCATGTGACCTGGTAGGGCAAGACAAACATATTTAGCTTCTTAGAGCAGCTTATGAGAAAGAAAAAACCAAAACTATTTGTAATCAAATGTATACCAATTTATTTATGGAACTATCAGCTTTTGATACAAATTCAGAACCAGTGAAGGCATTTGTACTTAGAAAATTAATCCAGAATACCCAAAATCTGCTTAATGTTTGTACAAAGTCATTTTTCACATGTTTCAGTAACTTAGTTTAATACTTCATTGACTAGCATCTCAAAAGATTTGTGTCCAAATCTTGGCATTGAAAGAACTTTCCTGCACAATGAACCATGAGACAAGAAACTTGTCTTCAAAGTCACCTGTTCATGTAGGAGGTGGCCTGTGATTGCCACCCAGAGGCTAGTTTACTTTTGTTAATTAAATTGTGATTCTCTAGATTAGATAAATTGCCATCAATAGCAATGTCAGCCAAAGCTACACATGCTGTAGAGGAAGGGCCCATCTTGTTCTCTGAGTCTCTCCTGAGGGGAAGTGAAGTCCTGCTGCTGGCCAGCTGCAGTCTGGGCTGTATCTAAAAAAGCATGTCACTGTTGCTGCATTTCCAGTCTCAGAACTAAAGTTCAAAGGAATGATCTTGGCACTTTCATGGGGATAAACCCAAAGAATGGTGAAAAGAGTCTTAAAGAATCAACTGATGAAGTCAGCATCTGGTCCACTTTGATTCCATAGGTTTGTTTTTACAGACTCATGAGTGGTACTTGTCCTGTAAATTATGATCATTAGGAGCTTTTTTGGAGGTGGTGTTGCTTTGGTTTCTTTAAAACATCACCCAACCAGTATAATGAACATGCATTCTGGAGAGAGCAATATTGCCACGGTGTATCAACAGGAATTATTATTTCCTTAGAAACACTGTAACCAAGAACTCAGTAATGTGTGAGGGAAATGCTTTTCGTTGTTGAGAGATGAATTAAAGTGAGGACAGGAAAAGGATGGCAGACAGATGCCTGAGAGTAAACAGGGTATAAGGAGGGAATGGAATTACAGAGCTGGTCAACTCATTTACATGGTTAAGTATTGAAGGCTTTAAGACACTGGATTCAGTTATTTAAATTAACATATGCCGACCCAGAATAGACTAATTAGCTCGAACACGTGTCCCATGAAGTCATATAACCTGCCATTTGCAAATCCAGAGATTCCACCTGGATCTCTGTGGGAATTCACTGTGTCCAATGCCCTGGTGGGGTGGGAATGACCTACCAACAGAAATCCCTGTTCCTGAGGCCACTGGGGATGAAGGGCCCAGCTCCTTGCAGAATTCACTTCTGACTCTTATTAACACAACTGTGCACTTGTATGTTGGAGACCTGCAGAGAAGGGAAGCGGTTAATGGTTCAAAAGTTTAAAATTTGTGAGGTAAAAGTAATTAAATACTGTAATCTGGTTAGTTATGTAAAACAAAATTTCAGAAACTGAACAGTAAAAGGGGTTTTTCTCTTTATTTTTTAAATTTGTGTCTTATGCACCAACAGTTGCAAGTATACAAAGACAACCTCTGTTCCTACATGTTTTGAAAACACAGTACCTGAGCAGTAACATTTTTTCCCCTAGGAAAAAAATCTAATTTAACCCAGATTGCTATACCTCTTCATAAAGAAAAATAGTATATATGTGTGTGTGTGTATAGTAAAAGGAATCATCACAAAACTATATCTGTATTAATGGTACTTTTCTAAACTCTAACAAAATAATAAATTAGATTTAAAATAGCCTCTTGACATTATTTGTTGCTTAGAGATTATACACTTAATTCAGACCTGGGAGACTGTACCTTGGTATCTTATTTGCTGAATGTGCTGGAGCTGTTTTCTAAGACCAAAGGATCCACTTTGACAAAATGCGAACTCTTTCTGTAGTTTTCAATATATATATAGGTGGTTGTGAGTGACTGACATTCCCACTCAGCTTTCTAACACAAAATCTGGTAGAAATTCTGGGTACTTGCAGCTCCCAAATAATTCCTCTTATGGGATGATGAGTTTAAGCTGCATTGTAGACTTTGTGTGTACAGGTTGACTATTCCTGTTAGACACATTCCTCATCTTAAATTTCTAGCTTAATGTAAATAAACACGATTCAACCATGTTGCTTAAATAAGACAGGGTGAAATGTGTTGTTGTGCTGCATAGTTTCTTACAACAGTTTAATTGAGAATCCCCAGTGTTTTGAAACAGAGACTAAAAATTTGGCAGGAGGCTAATTTACTATCACGGCTGTGCTTGCACCTGGCCTAATGCCAAGGATGAAGAACATCACCTTCCACATATTCAGCAGAAGCTTGTCAGAATTTGCCAAAGTCCCTGAGGGTGTGTCCTTTCATGGGGGGCTGCTGGGGTTCTTTGGATGTCCCTGTGTGATGGTTTCATCACGTTCTGTATTTCATTTGACTGGAAGAATATAAAGCAAACCAGGCCCATCTTTAAATTACAAAGATAGTTTATTAATACACACAAAAACAACAAGAAAAGGGAAAAAAAACAACAACAACAACAAATGAAACTTCTAAAACATCTTTCTTTCTCTTTCTAAGTTTTTTACCTTTCTTCACTCAACATAAAAAGACATGACTTGCAACCTCAGCCAGTTTTACCATTTTAAAAATAACCTTTTATCAGTTCTTTTAGGAAAGGAGTCTCTCTGGGTTCTATATAGACATCCCATGCTCTACATCTGCGAGGATTTTAAAGGAACTCCTGCAAACTGCGAAATCCTACCCATTAGCAGTTCTCTCAACACTGCACATAGGCCATATTTGCTTATTGGGGTACTGTTTAAGGATGCCTCCTCTAGTATGACACAAAGATTCTCTTCTTCTATTTCTAAAATCATCTCAAGACCCAAAAACAAATCTCCTCTTTCTTTAGGAGCAAAAAGCTTCATATCACTTTTAACTAGAACCTTACATCCCCCCAAAAGCATTTATATGTTACAGGGAAAAAAAACTAGTTCAGTCTCTATAGTTTTACCCGAAATGTCCAGCCAAAATTAGGCCACTCCTTGTCCTTTTGCCTTAAAGTCCTTTTCACTCTTCCTTTACCGACTGTAGCTCCATGCTGTGTCTTTCTATTCGCTATATTTGTTCTTCTTCCGGAGAAAGATGATGTTTAGGAAAGTCCATCTGCTCACAACAAAAGGTTAAACTTTTCGGGCTGCCGGGCTGCCCACGTGGCTCTGCGGCGGGAAACTGAGTCGTTTAGAAGCCGTGCGCTGGTTTCTTCGGCTTGAAAAGAAGAGCAAGGGTGAAGGGGCACTCCGTCCGAGCTCTCCTTCTTCTCCATGCTGCCTGCTTCTCTGCGAGACAGCGGCTCCTAAAGCTCCGACCCGGCCTGCCCCGGCTCCGGCAGCATCAGGGCCTGGCCCGCCGCAGCCGCCCCGGGGTGGGGGGGGCACCGAGGCCGGCCGGCCCGGCCGCTCCCTGTCCCCGGCCTGCCACACCGGGAGACAAAGAGGTCGCTCCTCCCCCCACCCAGCCTTTTTAAGCATTTTGCCAAAAGTCGCAGCTTGTCTTCTACTGGATAAATTGCTTGTCAATCAAAAAAACTGACCCCGATTGGAACAAAATCAGGCTTTTCCTAGCCTATGACACCCTGTGAGTGCTGGTCCTGCCAGCCAGGGCTGCTCCTGGGCAGCACACTGGAACAGAGGGGCAGCTGAGTGGCAGTGATGGTAATTGTGCCTTCTGCAACTGCATGGCAGGCAGGATGTGTGTGATGAGAGCACATCTGGACACAGGAAGAGCACAAAACCAGTGCATTTTGTCTGGGAATGGGCAGCAGCACAGAGAAGCCAGGAGAGCTACAAATTTAAAAGAGAACAACACTTCCTCTCTGTCTTAATCTATAATTTTTTTCACATGAAGAAAATACTCATCTCTCTGCTATAGATTGCCCTCGTATGCTCTTGATGTAACAGCATCCTCTAGGAGCTGATCAATGTGTGTCTGACATAGTCTCATCAAATTGGTGTTTTTTCCACTTAAATAACCAAAAATCCCTGAGTAAATTAAACACTTTTGGCTTTATGTGAGGCCATCTTTCCTTTTATGATAGTCTAGTAAGCTTCTCATGGCAATGTAGTGGTTTCACTGCAACTGCATCATTCTGCTCTGAGCTAACACTGTACTCCTAAAATCATTCTGCTGTGAACTGACAACAGAAGGAAGTTTTTGGTTTTATTTTGGTATATGTGAAAGGGAAGGTGAACAAGTTGGAATAAAATAGCCAGTAGTTTCATATTGTTTGCTTATAGCAGTACAAAAACAATACAAACCTGCTAATATGGAAATAAGTTTTCTCCCTCCTGTGAAAGATGTAAAGTTACACCAGGAATTAGCAGTTTTTTGAAAATGGCAGTGCATGTTTATAATAAACCTGCAGAATAATTCTTTGGGGTGTTCATTATTACAGCTATTTCTAGGAGAAGTTGGCAGTTTAACGGGTTTTCTGTAGTTGTAATTGTCAGGGTGTCTTGTGAGGAGTGCCCACATCACCCTGCATTGCTTCAGTTACTTTTCTCAGTTTCTCCTAGCGTAGGGAGATATGCATGTAAGTTTCTAAGTTCACAGAGGATTTGAAAAAAATGTTACCTTCCAATTCAGATGTGACAATTCCTCTGTTCAGGTGGCTTTTTCTGCAGCATCCATTTCATAGCAGTCCCCCATGACTTGAACAGTGCCTTGCATCCTGTAGATATATTCTATCTATTAAATCAGCATTAGTACTTTCACCCTCAGAGCCCCTAGGGCAAATGTGTCTGGAGAAGATTTTGAAGGGCCAGGTGAGCTGTACTAACTGGGTCTGCTCCTCTTTTATTGTTTTTTTGTTGTTGTTTTTCTACCTTCCCTGCCTCACTTGCCCGAGTGTCATTGCCATAACTGATAACCTGTTCAATAGCATACAAAACATTTCCCTTGGTTTTGACTGCTTGAGGACAGCTATACAAAGGGACAAAACACCATTGGGATATACATGAGATTCTGTTAAGACTGAGATATTCAAACCTAAACATGCATGTTTTGTAGACTGCTCAGGTTTTGTGGAGGCATGAAGGCCAAAGAGGTTGAATCTGGGCTGTGACCATGTCATTTGCCTCAAGAGGACAAGCCCTGGTCTAATGCCATCAGCACTGCCCACTGTGTGACCTTCCAGAGTTTCTCATTTCTCTGTAGGCATGAAGGCAGGATAGCACCAGGAACAGGTACCTGTGTGAGACTCTCCAGTACAATCTATATGTGCTGTGGCTCAAGGTGGAAGAGACAAGAGAAATGCATTTTCCATCAGAGAGTCATCCCAGACTTTTAGCATCTCTTCTGCCCTTGATAGAGATGAGTGGAGCCCAGAAAAATGGGAATGAGAGGCCCCAAAATAGCCAACACTGAGGTTTTTTTCTGTTTTTGCTCTGTTACAATGCAGTGTAACTCATTTTGCATTTCATAAAACACAGCTTGGGATTTTGAAGGCGATTTTATTTCTATCAAATGCGTGAGCTCTGCTCACTTTCTTTGCTGGCTAAAAAGGGGTTTAAGATGAAAAAAACACAGACCATGAAGCTGTAAACAATGCATGAACTGACACAGCCTCACGTTCAACTGTGGTTTTGTCTGTGATGCAATACTCGGTTTGTAGAGTCATCAAAACACATTAAAGCCAGAAAAAAATAGAAAAACTGACAACTCTGATTTTTTTTTCCTCCTCAGTTAGCTTATACTGATCTCCACAGAACTCGAATGTTGTATAATGATGTAAATTTAGAAGAAAATAATTAATCACATAAATAATTCCTGCCACCAAAAAAAAGTGTTTTTAAAATAAAACCTGCATAGAACCATTTTGTCAAAATTACTGGTTGCATTGATCTTACATCTTTTACAACCTTAATTTAAGTTTGAGATTTTGTGTGTGGAAAGCACGGCAGGCTTTTGGGCAAAGAAACATGCTTGATTGACACTGTGATCCCACCTGATTACAGATGTGAAATATGCTTTCAAGCCTACCCCACAATATATTAAAGGGATGTTTTTATAGTTTGCTGCTCTGTACCAGTAAACAAAATGCTTTTTAAAGTGTCTTCAGGAGAACTTTTAGAATTTTCCATGTCCACAACCATAATAATTTAAATAATGTTAAGAATTTTCTCTGTGAGGTCTGTGCATTAGCACTGAACTCATACCAAGCAGCAGCCAAAACTGTATACTCTCTGCTGAAAAAATTATTTTTGAGGACAGATTCTGTTAACCCTACAGGGAAACTCATTGACCTTGAAAAAATTATGAGAATGTACAGAAAATTATATGCTCTAAGTTAATTTCAAAGTCAAATTCTGTCAAAATCTCACTTGGTTTTTTTTCTCCACAGCTCTGAGGTTTCTGTGTAAAAATATAAATGGTCAGGTTATGATGCTTCAAGGTTGGATTGAGACTATGATTTGACATGCAGCTACTCTGAAGTAGGGCAAATGTGTGGGAGAAGCAATGCTGATCACAGAATGAAATTCTGATCCTTTGTAAGCTTCCATGTGCAAGTTTCCTATAATCCTTGCATTCCTCTAAACCAGTTTTAATTCCGAAACTGCTTGTTTTATGTGCTGTGAAATTTGTATTGCTGAAACCAAATGACTTGGCTCCTGATAAATAAATGGAATAGCTTAGGAGACAGTATGCACCACTGATGCCACCTATGTTTCCAGATAAGCTTTTCAAGCTCTGAGTACAACCTCTTTTAGGAGACTGATTTCAATTAAAAATATTCCTAGTTTTGGTATGATTGGAATATCTGCGAGACTGGCATGACTGTAGAGGCTTGATAAGCAAAACACTCACAATTGAGTAAGTGCTCTGGCTTGTTTTGTTTAGAGTCTGCTTTTGCTTAGGGATAAAAATAGCCCACAGACATGGTGAGGAGTGAAAGAGTTAACTTGAGATTCACGGAAAATGAAGTAGATAGCTGGGAGTAGCTTGGTGGTATTTACACCTGAAGCTGGAAAATTAAGGTTCCAGCTGACTAGTCAAGTTACCTATAGCTAAATAGTGTTCAACCACTGCACCAAAAACTTCACATATTGAAACTCTTTCTTTACTGTCACTGAAGTGGTAGAGAAATTGCATCTGTGAGGAAGTGAAGATGCCGCTAATTTGTAATTATTAAAAAAGTCTGAGATTGAAGAATTTCCAATTATGACTTGGATGACATTTTATTTGGTGAACAGATAAGGTGTTTGAATCCTTTATCGACAAGGATTTCTCCATCAGAACTCTCTGAGGTGCAGCACATGGGGAATGCCTTGGGAAGACAAATTTTGATTACAAAAGGTATGTCTGATAAGCACCTCAGTGGCTTTAAATCACAATACAGAATTTTCAGATCAAATATTCATCTTGACAATGAAGAGGATTACTGTTTTACTTAAGTTCTGTTTAGAGAGATGCTTCCAGGAAATGTACCATCTTGTAAAATCCCATGCACGTTGGTGGCATTACTCTAAATAGAAATCCTAGTACTATTACAGAATTCAGGACTGACTGTAAGATGCAGACAAGTGTAGCTGGGAGGATTGCAATTCCTGGTACCAGTTAATGCCTAAGAGCTTTGGCCTTGCACTGTAGCATTCTTCTATTTCTTTCTTTCACAATTATACATTTGATTGTACTAAAAAGGTGACTGGGAAGCAGTGTTTTCAAACAATCTTCTCCTGGCTGAGGTTTTACACTGTGGGACAATGACGTGTGGAGTTCAGTAACAGGCTATTCCCAAAATTCACAGCCAAGAGGCAACGTATGAAGATGAACACTGGCAAAGCTTTCTAAATCAAGGCAAAGTGTCTTTTTTGTGGATCTTAAAATGTAGGAACGATACGTTGCTCCATAAACACTAATACTTTTGAGCTTTCAATCTTTGATATCTTTAAGAAGCTTCATAGGAAATGTGTTACAGCCTATTTTGGATAATAATATCAATGTTTTGTGCTAACAAATACTGGTAGTTGTAGGAAGCATTTTCACTTCAACCACTAATACAAATGTGTGTGCATTATGCTGACTACCATTAGGGCTGAATTCTCCCTCCTTCAATTCTTTTAATATTGCTTGATTAAGCTTGAACTTTATTGGTTTAATTTTTCCTTCCCTGGGAATCCTGAGTGTTAATTTGGAACAAACTCTATCCAAAGTATTCATTTGAGAAGGGAGGTGGTCAATAGCAGACTTTCATTGCTAGAGACATTCTCTGGCTACACCCAGAAGTGTCTTGTGTTTGTGAACTTTTTCTCCCTGCAGGAACATTCATCAGTTTAACTGAGTTCTTTAAAATCTCACTGACCCTGCAAATTTCTACGTTACATCTGTACCTGCACCATTTATATTTCTATAATGTTTTTTGCATTCAAAGCTGCTTCATGCAGTTTTGCAGAGCAGTCTGTGTGTTGACTGGGAATTCAGCAGTGGCATCTCTACGCTGGCATTGTTCCAGAAATCTGTAGTTGCACCTATTCCATCATCTGCTGCTTGTTGTAGGTAACCTCATTAAGCTTAAACAAAGATGAGAGTTAGTTCACTGGGTGGGTTAATGGTAACTTGTATCCTTTTCCAGTGCTCTGGAGTGTTGGGCATTCTCTGGGTGTGGCACACAGGCCGAGATTTGTACAAAAAATAGAGTGCTCTTAGCTGAAAACAGACTGGGTTTTCTCCATACAGCACTGTCAAGATGTATCAGATCTGTTCTGGAATGACACTTTCTGAAGGAACATTTCATTTGTAGTTTTAGTGATCTGCAATTGCTACAGTGCCAATTCCTCATCCCTATTTGTTGTACTTGCATGCTGGCACTCCATTCTCACTATTTCTCAAATTCAGACCTTGGAAAAAATTCTCCAGCTGTTTCTCAACTTAAATGCACTGTCATGCCTGTATTTCCTATCCCCTCCCCTGCCACTGATACTTCTCTACATCTTCTTTGTTTCATCTGTCTCTGTTTTCTGCCTGTGTTTACATGGAATCGTGCTCTATGCGTGACCTTCCACTTAACATAAACCACAATGTTCTTTAAGCAATGTATAAAACCTTTCTTAATCCATTAAACACTCAGTCCACAATGGCAGTATCCCACACCACTCCTTTTGATCTTTTATGCTTGTACTTAAGATGTGCAGTGACACAGCAGGTGCTGCTGTCGCTTACAGGAAAAACACTCTGAGTGCTTTCAATGCCATAGCAAATAATTTGGGTTCCTTTGCTGAAATTGTCAGGGATGTAGGTCTTCTGTTTTAGCACCAGTATTTTCCCAGTGGGAATTGGATTTAGATAGTCCATACAGCTGTTTCTTTATTTCCTCTAAGCTATATGGGGCACAAAGACTCTTACCATCTCTTGGACACATATTTTAGTACCATGAAATTCTTTAGCAGAGGTGACCTCCTGGGAGGAAAGCAACAGACAATTAATTCGTAACCCTAAGTGGTAGTGTGTCTGGGAGAACTAAAGACTAATTGAGCTAAGCCTTCACTTGACTGTTTATTTTCATAACCTAATTGTTCATTTCACAATGACTGTAGGCAATGTGATTAATATAAGCTGTGAGAGCAATCAAGCTGAAAGAAGATGGTAATGGACTACATGAGGGTATTCTTGTTCTCAGTCATCTTATTTTGCTGCAGTTTTGTAAAGCTCTTCAGCTGAGCTATGGAATGCCCTTAAATTGCTTTGGTAGCCAGCAGGTATATCAGGCTCAATCTATTGACAGGCACAGTGTCATTGCTGGTAGTGTTTATAGCAATAAAATTCTCAATAGATTCTTCTGTTTTGTTTGTCCTTTGGTTCTTTTCTCTGTATCATCCTATATCATCTTCAGACACAAGCAAGATATAAATGCTCACTTGCCATTTGCAGGTCAGGTCTCATTCTTTGGACAGAGAGACTCCCTCCCAGGAGACACTTTCTCTCTTGCTTGTTGCTCCATTTTCTGCTTTCAGAAGAAATAAAAGCCCTTTGTCGTTTGGCCTTATTTCTCCTATCTCTTTAAAGAAATGTGATGCTTTTCTGTATATGAACAAGGTGAGGCTGATTGAATGAGAAGTTCTTTCATGTAGTTGCCTGCATTAGACTTTTAAATTGCAAGGCAGAATTAAACTAGATATGCAGTGATGCTTTTATAAGATATTTAAAAGTCCAGTTCCGCTGGCAGCTGGCCTAGATAGTCACAGTATTAGATTTCTTCAGCAAACTGGAAAAGCACGACCTTGACATCTCTGCTTCTCTTAGCTTGAAATAAAGGTGGTACCAGTCACTTTCAAGTGGAAAAAATACATTATAAAGCCACAAGAGATTAACACAGAGTGAATTTTGGAGCCTACATGTGCTTGTTTTGAAGCAGGTAGACTTAAAAATCTCAAGAGTAAAAAGAATTTTCTTTGGTTCAGGTTCTTCTTTATGAACATTGTATGCTGAGAAATTCTTCTTACAATCAGCTGAAAGATGCCAACACGTTTATTTTCTAATTATTTTCTCCCTGAAAATAAGCCATAGGCTGCATAAATATATTTCATATGTGCTGCTCAAAATCAAAATGAGTGCATAACAGTAAGGTCATTAAGATAAATAGCTCACCTGCAGAAGAAAGAAACTGTATCATCATCATCATCATTTCATTTATCCTTAGATAAGAACTGCAGAGTCTCACTGTTAAATCAGCACAAGTCAATGTGTAGATGTGCCGTGGTCAAGATAAATCCATGTCCCTAAAGCCATTCCTTCCTTTTTAAAGCCTTTTTACACACAGATGAAAGAATAAGTTCCTCATGGCACAATGGATAAATGTGACCCCATGCTTGGTCTTCACATTTTAAATGCCTGAAATAGAACGCCAAATGATGGGTATGTTTTTTGTACTGTATTTTAGTTATTTTCCCAGGTGTACTGTTTTTGTGACATTAGTGCATGGCACCCAAAAGTATTATCTGAGGATAAGTTTTCGTAATTTTATGTTTTAGGTAAAAAATTTGCTTCAGTTGGGCCTTCAATGCTTATTAATTTCATACAGCATCAGGAAAGGAATGCCAAAGAAGTATCTGTTAATTTTAGAGCTGCCAATAAATTAATTTTCACTGTTTTCTTCTCAAAAGCATTTTATATGAGAGTGATCCAAGTTCTTCACCCTTTGCTCATGAACAAAGTCCAATATTGCAAAGTACCCTGTCACAAACCAGAAGCAGAGGATGTTGGTAGAGATTGCTGAGATTAAAAGGTGTCAGTATTTGTGTCTCAAGCATAATTCTTCCAGTGGGATTGGAAACAAGAGTGCCTTCTCGAAGGGAAGTCCCACTGAAGAATGTGAAATCCCAGTGATCTGAACCCATCACTGAAGGGTCTAGAGAAGAAAAGCAATTCATCCTATTCCATGAAGGAATGGCTCATACTTTTCCTACATTTTTGAATGTTTCCAGTGAAGCTGACGTAGGCATGACCTAGCCAAAGAAAATCATGACTGTGAGAAGACACAGAATTGTGTTGAATTACAAAAAAAAAAAAAAAAGTAAAAAAAAAATCACTATGAACAGCAATAAAAATACTGGAAAATACTGGCTGCTCATCAACATAAGGAAGGTGATTGGATTTTGAATGTTAAGGAGTATTGTGCCTGCCCCCAAAGAGCAAAAAACCAAAGCAAGAAAAATGAATTTTCCAATTTATTCTTTTTTTTTTCTTTTGATTTAATCTTAAAAAAATGTTAGTAAGAACTTAATGAGAATGTGCTAGACATAAGGAAACTAAGCAAATTTGATTTTTTTCTGCCTTGCATTGCTTTGGAAGCTCCCTCTATGGAATCACCATCATATCTTAAAATGCAGCCTGGTTCCTTCTCTAAGTCTGCATCTGGGTAGTGGATTAAACGTTTCACAGCTGAATGGAAGAAGTCATTAGGTCCATGCTGTGTTTCTGTTACTCCGCATGTGCCACCAGGTTCCTTGTAATTGGTGCCCTTGTACTGCAATTATCACTGAGGAACTGCACAGGGGCTCACCTCTGCTGTGGAGTGCACAGGTGTACGTGTGCATTTTGTCAGACAGGAGAGTCCACCCTGCTCCTACAGCAACTCTCAAAGAGCTCATCTCTGTTATCTCTGACTTCTGCACAGACTGTGGCTTAGTTCTAGGTATTATACACACAGGCAGCAGCAACAGGCTCTTTTACGTGAAGTGCTATCCCTGGAAACACTCCACTGTCCTAGGGGAGCACCAAGTAAATGGGGGCTGTCCCTACCTGCCCTAAGTGTGATTTCTCTTGCCTGAGTAGTAGATTGCTGGTTAAGGGAGGAATAACTATTTGTTTAATCAGGGAATGTAGTTGACAGTACCCATTGGAAAGAGAGCATTTCATTTCAGTACTCAGTGTCTATTATAACAAGATTTTTAAGCAGCTTTTGAAATTTATATGGGATAGTGCTAATCTTTATTCCTACTCTTGGTTTTTAGGCTTATAGGAAGCAATTCTGATAATAACGTTATGCAAAGTAATTTCAAGATAAAGAAAAATCTCATGTTATTTACTTCCTTTGTGATATTTATGCCACTTGCTCTATAGATAAGTCCTTTGCATTCACATCTGATGAAGTAAAATACTGTTTATCTGCTTCCCCTGTCAAAAGCATATCTGGTTCTTTCACCTCTTCCCTTACCTTTCAGGTTACCTCTGGCTAAAAGTCTGTAGAGGCAATGGGAACATCACTTTCATTGAAAATGTGTTATTTTCCCCTATTTCCATATAAAATCATTTCATGTAAGACTGGGAAAGAACTTACGCAACATAGATTTGATCACCTGCAAGCCCCTGGGAACAACACCAGTGTCATTTTCGTAAGTTTAAGCTTTTTCACAGAATAAATCCAAGGCCCTTTGGTGTCACCAAAAAGATCCCCAGAAGTTATGACAGACTTTTATTTATGGCCTAACAAAATAAGGCCCTTGAGTGCAGGATAAACAAACTAATAACTTTTTTTAGATTATGATATAACTGATGACTTGGTCATCAGTGTCTGAAGGAAGAGTTTCATGTTTTCCTTACATATGGCAGCTGTTTTGCTACCTTACATATGGTAGCCTATAGCCACCACAAAAGCTCTTTAGTTAGTCCAAATCACAAGTAAAAACATGTATTTCCCCCTTGCCCAGGGATAGTTACGAGTCTGTTCATAAATTAATGTACTGAAAATATGCAGAATTAGATCAGACACAATGTATGACTTCCATAGGCTGGTACATAGATGCACTGGTGCTTTCTGTAGCTGCACCGTCTTTCTGTTCTTACTGGCAGTTAACCCTCACCCCCTTTAAAATGTGGAATGTTTGACCAAAAAGCTACAAATAGACAGGAATATCTAAAGCAGCAGCTACAGGCTGGAAGGCCTCAGTGTACCCTGTGACCTGCCAGCCCTTCAGCTCACAGTGGAATGCTGTGATGGACACATGCAGCTTTCTTGCTCAGCCCAATACATGTTTACAGCTGCCTCCCAGAGAACTGTAGCCTGATACCAGGTAGATGGTACCAAGTTCTGTCTGTGCCTTGGAGGATTTGCTTGCTGCGAGCCTAAGCTGAACCCCCTTGGGCTCACTGCTTTTTAAGGCAAGGAAAAAGCCAGGCTTAACATGGATTTCTTCCTCCCTGCTCAAGCAATGAGGTGTGCCAGCCATGTGTCTTCAAGTGTCTGTCATTATGTTCAGCATGTGCTTTCCTGCCACATGTCATTAAATGAAAGGTAACCTTAGGATTGTGGCTGACCAAATTATCACAGTGGGTTTTGATTTCCAAGGCTCTCTTGACATTTTAGCTGAGGAAATAAATTAATAAATTATTTAAAAATTACAACAAAAAGCTTGTCAAAATGCCACACACCTGCTATGATGTTTTGGTGTATCTTATTTATTAAGATGTAGTGGATACGGATGAATATTTTACTCAATATTTGTCGCTTTATCTGTCTTAGAGTAGGAATTTTGGCATGCACTGATAAATGGGTAGGGAAGGTGCCTGGCATGATTCTCTGCTGATTGCTAAATACTAAGGTGCTTTGTTGAAATGCTCCATTGTAACTTGCACTGATATACTCCAGAGAATTAAAATGTCCTACATCATGTTAAGGAGCAGCACTTTTGAGAAGAGTAACTGTCCTTATTCCTCAAAAATGGAAGAACATTACCAGCACCTAAGTATAACAAAGTTTTGGTGCTTGATACTACTGAAAAATGCTATGTTTGGTGAATTCTGTCTGCAATTTATTCATTTAGATGTTAGACAACTGTTTAGGGAAGAGAATTTCTCTGGCTGTTATCCTGTCTTAAACATAGGGTCAGGTTCCAGGGGGAGTCAGAAATGCAGTGATAGCATTGTGCTGTATTACAAATGGAGCAAGCAAAGTTGCAGGGCTTAGTGCAGCCCATGAAATGGAATAGCTGGAGGCCATGTCAAATAAACTCCCTTCTGCCTCACGTGATACTATTGATCCAGGAACTCCTCAGAAAGCACAGGGGAGCCACAGTGATCTGCTACAAGTGATCTTTTCTACTTGCCATGAGCTGGGGCAATGGTTTTGTTTTTCAATGACTGTAATAATTTTTCAATAATTTGGAGATTTCCATTACTATTGGGAGTCTTGGGATCAGAATAAATGGGGGTTCATTCTAGTGAAATTCCTACTTAGCTTTAAGCTAAAATATTTCAAGTTGCTTTGAAGCTTATCCAATGTATTGCTAAACACAGAGAGCAGAAACACATAATGCTATCTTTTTGGAAAAGAAGAAAAAAAATCTAATCCAGACAACATGCTGTACATGAAAACAATTCAGATGTCAACTGATTTGACTAAGAGATGTGAGGAAATTAATTTAGAGTGCCTGTAGCTCTTTTCAGTTAGGAAATGCATGATTACTTGCATGGAAACTATTTTCCCATCACCTTGTGCTGAACTTAATTATTACACTAAACCCCTCAGGACAGAAGTGAACCCAAAATACCAATCATGTATTCAGCAGCTGGTGTAGATACCACAGTTTATAGTGTCTGGTATTGGGAAGGAGTGTGTTAGACTGAACATGGAAGCAGATTAGCTGGCAGGTAATGGTGTCAAAGGCAACAGGAAGAAAGGTCACTAGTGTTTCATTCTAATTCCAGCATGCCTTTGTGAAAACATCTGTAGAAAAGTAAGTGAACTGAGAAGCAGCTGTGCTATGGATGTGATGTCTGGAAGCCAGCCATTAGTTCTGTGAAAAGTGATTAAGCTGGAGTGCCATGTCCTTTGTTAGGCCAGTTCCCAGCGGGTAGTCAGGATCCCATTAGCTGCTTTTAGTGCTCAGCGTTTGCCCTACAGCTTAGTGCATTAACCAGTGATTGCCAGTGCATGAGGAGAAAGAGCTGCTCTGGGGGTTTTGCTTTGTTGCTCCTTAGGGGCCAAGAAGCTGCAGCTGAGCTGGAGTCAGCTCCCAGCTTTCCATGCTGTGGAGCCCTAAGCTTGACTTCTCTTCTGTGCTGTTCAGCTGGAACCTGGTGGGAAGGAAATTGCTGCTTTGGGAAAGTTTATTCTATATTCAGCAATTCTTCTATTCTTTCTCTTCCACTCTCCCCCAAAAGTGGAGGTAAAGGCTGGTTGTTCTGGCTCTGCCCGTGGCTTGGTACCTTAGGCAGTTGTACTTTTTGTTCAGGCTTATGTGTTGCCTTGGGCTAAGCAGCTGTGAGGGGAGTTGAATTGCATAGATGTCTGGGTAGGTACAGGGTGTAAAACTTATTCCAAATGACAAAAAAATGTTGAAAAAATGTATTTTGACCACAAGTAGCAACCAACCAAAGGAGAAAACAATCCATGAAAGCTTTAGGAAAGAAGCTGAAAGCCAGACCTTTGGCCAGTATGAAATGTGTTGCTGCATTGAAGTCTGATCAGCCCCAGCTGAGAGAGAAGCCTGCAAAAAAGGTCTGAGGAAATGAGAGAAGGGAATGTCTCAATACACCCAATGCTATGTGCCATGTAATTCTTAGAGGAATGGAAAAAATGTTGTAAAATCAAACTGCAGTCTGCCTTCCCTTTTCTTCTCTATTGATTTGGAGATTGCTGGCCAATTTTACATGTTTCAAGTAGCAATCCTAGAGGTAAAGGTAAGGTGCAAAGCACAAAGTATGTGTGGGTATATATACTCAGTATTAGACTCCCAATGAATCAAACAAAAGAGATTTTAGAAAATGCTTTGTACAACATGAGCTACAGTTATTTCAACTGTAACTTAAGCAGCATATAACAACTTCCTTTAATGCTGGGCTGTACTGCTGATACTGAGAACCTGTTTCTGTCGAGTCATTAACACTTCTGGTCAATACAGTACTTTTAAATTAAAGAATTATGACTTGTATGCAACTTTCAGCATACTGCCCTAGTTAAGTATTTGAAAGCTATAATTTAAATTTTAAAGTTGGATGAGAGAGGCCCTGAACTAAATCCATTATTCACTTCTAGAGATGTTTGAAATTTGCAGTTCTGTCACAAGCCTTGCTGTTGAGCTTGCTAATGTAGCCTTTAATGTTTTCCCTTACTCATAGGCTGGACAGGAGATGTTTAGAAAAAACACTAAGGTAAGGGCAAGTGTTGCAATTTTTTAAATTTAACTACTATCCTGGTCCACTCATCTTGTGACATCTGCCAAGAACTGAATATACAGGAAGGTGTGTTTTAAATTTTCATTAGAATCTGACATCTTAAAATGCTTCTGCTTCTCAGTGAAGACTGAAGTCCAAGTTGCATACACAAACTGTACATGAAAGAGCCTCTTTACTATCCAGAATGTTTCTAAAAAGTGTGAAGTTGCTGTTCCTAACTGTTTGTCTCTAAAGCTATGGACTGTAATAGTTGCAAGCATCTTTGAATTTCAGCAACTACTTAAATATTTATACAACAGTATTGCAAAATGTATGCATACACAGGCAGCCTTTTTAGCTTGGGAATGTAATTAAAGGGGCACATGAGTACATGAATTCCTCAAGCTCATTTATAAGTTTTTAGAAGGCTCATTCTAAAAGTAATAGGACAGTACTAGTATTGAATATTCTTACAGTATCAAAGAAAGGTATGAAAATGCAGTGATGTTTTGCATGATGTTAAGCCATTTTTCACTGTAGACTTGAAAAAAAGCACTGAGGTACACTGAAAGTACTGTGAAATGGGGAACTTCTCTGTATGCCAAGATTAATCAAGGAGTGGGTTGTTTGTTTGAGTTATGGGTGTGTACAAGGTAGTCCCTGCACCAATGGTTCAAAACCAAGCCAGAGTTAGGCTGATGCATTCTGCATTTATGCAGCATTAGAATAACAAATGGTAGTGTGGGATTGCAGCTGTAAGAGAAACTTGTACTTTCTTGTTTTCCTGGTCATTTAATAATAATTTGAAGGTCTTGAAGGCTCCAGTGTTATGGCTTTTATTTAGTACCATCTATCAACACCAAAGACCGCTGAATCTATATAGAGATTGTCATTCAAATTGTTTCCATGTGAAAATTAATAACAGCATTTTACCTTCCTGGTATTTCAGACTGCTTGACTTTGAGGCCAGATCATGTTTAATGATGTCAATCATCTTTACATCAAAAAATATGTTGGGCAAAACTGATAGGGTGTACACAAGCTTCTAATTGTTATCAGGTCTGAAACTGAGACCTCATATAAAGGAATTAGTGTCATTTAGTATTTGTTTGCTTCCTGTAATGAAAGTCAGGATTGAAATGCTACCATGGATGTTTTATATAATGAGGACTTTGGATTTTCAGTCTGTGAACGTAGTGGTTTTAATATGTGCTGAACTGAAGCAAAATTCAAATTGAGCAATGTAAATATTCATTAGCTATGATGAAGTCAAAGCTGTGTTTTAAAAACATGGTTTCATTCATGAAGGAACAAATGGGCTGGAGTGCTTCTGCTTGTCCTTGGTGTCCTTTGTGTGCCATCCCCTGTGACAGTGTGTGCAGAGGGGCTGCACAAGGTCAGACGCTCTGTTTTCACTGAAGTTACCTAAGAAATTTTAGCAGAGGGATAAAATTATGCATTTCAGCCTTCATCTCTATTGACAGTATAAGTACACTTCAGGCAGATCACCTTAACAATTTAATAATTTCAGCTTGAAATTTCATAGCTGCTTTTTCCAGATAACATATGTTTCTGATCACCTATTGTGAACCCTACAATTGACAGCTGGGTTTTTTCATCCAGTTACACATTAAACCCACTGGACACACCAAAGGGCTCTGGAGAAATGTAAATTCTCAGTTTAAAAGACTGCAACCTATTGGTGAGTAATTACAGTTGATAATACCATTACCTCCTGGGCAAAAAACAAATCCTTAATATAGCTGACTGTTTCTAGCATTACTTTCCAGCCATTGCATCTTATCCTTTTCTGTTTGATAGCTCCTGGAGTCAGATACCTTCTTCGCACAAAAACTAACTAGAAAATGTGGAAATTCGTCATCCTGTACCTCTTGATAAGGAGAAAAGACAAAAGTCTCATGAAAAACATTTTGCAGCTATGATCTATTTTGAGAGGTTCAATTTTTTGATTATTTTGCAGAGGTATCAATAAAGAAAATTAGGCATGGTCATTCGGTACCGATAATATATAATTTTTAAGTGTATTTTGTATTGCAAGTTGCATTGGTGAAATAATGAACTATATAGACCCTGCTGCAGTCCTGACAATCTTGTGAATCCTCTGTGGTGGAGGCTGCTGAGTGCAAAGGAGGATGTAATGGACAAAAAATATCGTTTGCAGATTTGTCAGCCAGCAGATCGATGGTTTTGCCACTTAAATGTTCATTGTAATCCTGTTGAATATTTGTATTTGAAAATTTTGTGTCACAATTCTTATCAGTTTGGTGTTTCAGGCAGGAGCCCCTTTGTGCTCAAGGGCTGCCTCTCTGAGTGAAGTTTGCAATACCCACAAAGGAGAGTACAACATACTGTGCATAGAATTAGTCATCTCTTGGACTTTCATGTGTAATACATTCTAACAAGCTCTGAATCACGTCATTGGGTGCTGTGTAGTAGCCCTCCTTGTTTTGCCTATTGACAATAAACCACAGCAAGGACAAAGGATGCGGGTGGCCTTAATCAGAATAGATGGACTCACTGGAGAACTTCCTGGAGGATTTTCTCAGACTGTTCTTGTGTGAGTTATAAATAACATGGTAGATCTCCCTAGCCACAAAAGACACTTCCATGTCTCTCTGAGTGTCTAGGCTAGTAAGACAGCTATAGGTCTCTTCCAACAATGGAACAAAACATGTTAGTGTGAGAAACTGAGAAACACAGTTTTACGTGCCACTCTCTCAAATGCATGTATAGGAAATCCTCTATATCCTGAAACTCAAATAATGAGAAAAGTGACTATCAGGTGAATCCTTGAAATCCTAGCAGATGGCTGTATCTAGCTTGATATAATTTCATCTTATCAGTGATTTTTGAATTGTCTCAAATGTCATCATCTATAGTAAATTACATATTGCATCTGTTCTGCAGGAGCAAGTGAGATCAGGACTGAAATGCTATTGAGCACACTCCCATCTGCCTAAACCAAGGGGTGCATTTAATGAGGTCTCTTCTTCTGCAATACTGTTGTGCCAAATGGAACTAAGCATGTCATGAGGTTTTTTTCAGGAGGTGATGCGAATTTTAAACAGTTGGGCAATAATTAAGATGCTTTTTTATTTTTTTTTTAATCAGTGCCTTAGAAAAAAAAAACCCACCAGAAATTATGAAACTCATGGATGTTTTTTGGAGTTTCTTTTGTTTCATTTTGTTTCACATTAATTTCCAATGTAGAATACTGCATGGAATTTCTGTTACTTTCAGTTAGAAGAGAAGGTCAGGTTAGAGGCCTGGTTCAAATCAGAAAACTGCTCTGTCACCAATTGTGGCTCAGACTGGGGGGGCATTCATTCTACTGCTCTGAACTACCCAGAGCAGCAAGTGAGTTGGCAAAACCACTTGAGAAGAGAGTATGGAGAGTTATTGAAAGAGCTCCCTAACAGCTCAGGATGCCGTGTCCCAGAGCAATCTGAGCTTGTTCTGCAGGGACATGCTGTCCTCCTGGAGAGCTGAACAAAACGGAGCTGCAAGGCAGTTGCCCCTGCCCCTCAGTGTGCTCTAGAGGCACACTCCAGGCTGACCACTTGTGTTTTAGAAAAACATGTTTCTGATGTTCCTGTGGTGCCCTGCTGGGTTATTATAATGGAGCACTCACCTCTTCCCATCTAGTGCATCCCTGCTGCAGGAGCACTGTGAAGTGACAGCTCAGTAGCCAGCAGCTGGAGCTGGCATTTCCTTACTACACTTTCTCTTGCTCCCACACACTATTATACACTTACCTTCAAAAGTCCTGATTCCTTTTACCTGGGAAATTTGCCATTTATATGATGATCTCAAGAAAGCTTTGATACTCAGAGAACTGTTTTGGGTGCTGTTTAAAAGGTCATGCATATAGGTAATTCTACAGACTATGTATTATATAATTTGGGAGTAGGAAAGTCCCAAGATTGTTTTGTAGTTAGGCTTTGTTTGGTTTTTTGACTACTTCCTTTTAAAAGTACCAGGGATTTTTTTTCTCCCTTCTTTTTTCTTTTCCTTTTCAAATGATACTCTGTGAAAAGGATTGTGCTCTTCTTTCTACTTTATCCTGATAAGAATAGAAGTGCAGGCTGAAATCCTGAATCTTAACCTGAGAAGATTTGGAGAGCTTTTAGAGTGCGTAAGACAGCCTGTCCCTTATGCATGCTAAGTCAGAAGAGTGCATTCAGGACCTTTACTCTGGATGAAAATAGGATGTAGAATTTCAATGCACTAGTACGTTTTTATTATAATTTTTTTTTTTTTTTAGAAATCTAGACTAATATGAACATGTATTGGGAGGCTATTTTTCATTTAGTTATTACAGGTGAAGGCAAGCTACATTGTGAATTTCACTGTAGTCTGAAACACCTCATTCCCTAAAGCTGCACTTACAGCATTTCTTGCTGCAGATGTGGTGTCTGTTGGATCTTGGAAACACAAGATAGTTCATTACTTTCAAATTCCTTAAAGGTACACATTTTTTTTCTCAGTGCTGTCAGATATTGTCAGTAGATCTCCCCTATCTAATTAAGTGGTCATTTAATCAATCTTCAGGCAGTACTTTTTCATTTTAAAGGGCCATCTCAGGGAAGGGCGAAGTGCTCCTTTAAGGCTCTGAGATGGTTTTCCTTAGTGCTGTTCAAAGTCTTCTCATAGCAAACTGTTGCAGCCAAATTCCTAAACCTCCTGATAAAAATCAAACACTTCACAGTATATATTAAATATTCTCCTTCAGGAATAATTTTTGTCTGAAAGTGAAGGAATTGCTCTGAACTGTTAACTTGGCCTAGTTTGGGACCAGCAAATTGAATGACTGATACTTTCTCTTTACAACTGAATTACTTCAGTTTTTTCTTTGAACTAAAGTTTGGTGATTTTTTTTTTTTTTTCCCAGCAACTTGCATGGTTTATTGCTCTGGTGAATTAGAGGCTTTTCAATGCAGATTTTTTTTCCATGTAATACCAGAATGGAGATGCTGATATGGTTCCTCATGGTTGTGTGAGGTTTGTTTGTGAGTGTCTCGGCACTGCAGCAGCCTGTGGTAACGAGTGACACGATGTCCTGTGGCTGTGGCCATTGTGGTGCTCCTGGGCTGGCTGTTTGGCACCACAGGATCAGAGGCTTAGGCAGGCTGAGCCACATCTGTGCTCCAGAGATACTGCACCTCTTCTTTCTCTGTTGTTTTTAGCAAATGTCTACCTAAAAATGGCACCAATAGGCTCCCAAATGATCTTATATTGCTTGCTAGTTTTTGGTGGGGTCTTTTTGGTTGCTTTTTCCTGTTTCAGTTGATTTTATCTTTTGTCTGAATCTACCCTTTTTGCTGTTAGAGCTTCCTGGATGGGACTAATGATGGCATTTTAGGCTATAGCAGTTGCTGCTGTCTATTTTGGTTCTGCATTTACAGTCTCTTGTCATGTGCATTCGTCTCTGCTTGTTCTCGTCACACAGCTCTTCGCCTGCTAAGCTGTGCAGTCTGTCCCAGGCTCTCCCTCAGCAGGCAGAACCTGGCTCCTGGGCAGAGCCTTCAGGGCCCCCAGCTGGGTTGTTACACAGCCCCATTGCTGATAAAACCAATCTCCATAGCACAGGCCAGCCCAGTGTGCTGCCAAAACCTGGGGCCTGAGAGCAGAGTCGGGTACGACCCTGCTGCCTGTGCCTGGTGGTCACCAGTGGCAGGCTCGGGGCTGAGGGCTCTCTGCATGTACAGGAGCAGAGGGGGAGGTGACAGTTTAAAAGATCCTGTCTGATGGTTACCCCAGACCGTGTTACCCCAGTCACCAAGTGACAGTCTTCATCCTGCACGTGCAAAAATTGCTGGCACGAGAATGCAGCCCCTGGTGTTTCTGGGACCTTTGGCAAGTAGGTCACCTGCAAATGTGTTACAGGTCTGGTGTGGCACACAGCTCTCACAGCCCCCAGAATGAACCAGAGGCTTTTAAGTGTTGCTCCCAGTACAACGTGGGTTTCTGAAGGCACTAGTAATTCTCTGAAATATGCAGACCTGTCACTGCGTGCCCTTAATAAAAAAGTCTCTCTCCATCTTTCTTGTAGGCTCCTTTCGGGTGCTGGAAGATCACAATTAGGTTGCTCCAAAGCAGCCTTTTTTCTAGGGTAAACAACCAACTTTTTTAGCCTTTCCTCACAGGAGAGGTGCTCCATCCCTCTAATCATCTCGGTGGCCTACCTCCAAGAGGTCAGTGTCCTCGCTGTGCTGGGACCCCAGAGCTGGATGCAGCACTGTAGATGGGGTCTCAGTAGAGCAAAGCAGAGGGACAGATTTCCCCTCGCCTGCCCTGCTTTGGATGTGGCCCAGGACAAGGCTGGCTTTCTGCCAGTGCACATGGCCAGGTCATCTCCAGCCTCTCATCCACCAGCACACTCAAATCCTCCTCAGCAGGGCTGCTCTTGCTGTGCTCATCCCCTACTCAGCATGGATAGGTGAGACTTGCTGTGCTTTATTTTCCCAGTTTAATGTTATTCAGGCATTTCCTTTGACTGGAATGGATCCATCTCAAACTCAGGTGCCAATACAGGGTATGCACTGACTTTTTCCAGTCAGGAGAGAGACCTGTGCCAGCTATTTAAAATTTCCAGGTGTCTGGCCTAACTCTAGTGTTGTGTTAGACTCATGAGCTGAGAGTCAAAGCTAATGCCTTGTGCACAGTCAGAACTTCCCCATAAAAGAGGAATTGCATATACAAAATGATTATCTCTCAGAATGGGCTCCCTGGGGAAGTGATCATGGCACCAGTCCCATCAAAGTTCTAGGAGTGTCTCAATTATGCTCTTTAATCATATGGTTTAGTTTTAGGTAGTCCTGTGAGGATCACAGAGTTGAATTTGATCCTTATAGATCCCTTCCAACTTGAGATATTTTTTGATTCTATGATTCTATCATATTTCTTCACAGGGGAAAAATAGAGGTCATCTGTTATGAGGCATTAACCTTGTATCTCCTGCAAACAATGCAGGAGTACCTTTCTTAATGCCACCAGAAAATGAATTACAGCAATGTCTATAATTCTATTCTATTTCATATGAATCATAAATTTTGCATCTATATAGGTAAAAAAGTATTTCAAAAAGCATTAAATATCCAGGAAGATGTTAATCCTTGTTCTGTTTGATGAGTCTCTGCTCTAATAGTCTAAGACTCTTAAATGTCTGTATAGACTGAGGTTGAGTTAGTTAAGCTGTGTATACTGAATTCTCATATATTCACAGTAGACAAGCCAAAGATTATGTTAAGGAGAAAGAAAAGTCATTTCTATCCTCAATTGCCTAGCAAATGATAAGAATTTTGAGACTTAACTTCTCTCTTGTTTTATTTTTTCCCCTTGATTTAATTACAAAAGATTTGCTGCCTGCAAAAAGTGCCTGCCTTGAAAATTAAACCGATACACATACATGCACCGATCTTGTGTCACGAGGACAGGCAGTGGAAGCTTCCTAATTTTTATTCCCAGTGCCTTCCTTCCTCAAAGGAATGGTATAGTTTGTTCTCCCTGATCCCCATTTCCCCAAAATAACTCTATTTAGAGACAAATTCTGTGCCCTGACCTCTCAATTGTTCAGCTTTTCAAAAGAGTGCAGATGTATTCTGGACGATTTTGTGGGTAACGTTTGTCAGTCAGAACAAGAACGTCAGACATTTTTGATTGGTGGTCAGGGAACACTTTCTGAATCATCTTAAGGGAAAAGTCTGGCACCTTAAATCCCATTTTTTTGTGTAGAAAAGACCTCTCTCTCTGGAGTTAATAGTAATGCAGATGTTAGATTGCATGCTGTGTAATTGAGGCAAGATTAAAAATTGTTTAAAAGCAACAATCCTGTATCTGGAAGACTGAGTCATTTGTGCTTTTTAGCAGCCATTGTGGGAGGGTTGCCTTTAGAAAGCTTAAATTAACTTTACATTATCCTGTGTTTTCATTGTTTTCTAACTATATGACAGATTTTAGCTCACAGCATCAATATATATACAGGTAGGAAGAGAAATGTTTCATATTTCCTTCAGCACCCTGAGTCTGGTACTATTTTGTGGCATTTTTTGTAAATATCACAGATGATGAAATAAAGAGTGCACTTAATACATCTGCAAATGATAATAAGCTCTAGGGAAAGGCCTTGAGCACCCTGAAAGTGTACAAGATAATCTTGGCCAATTGGTGGAATCACCTGGATTAAAAAGGATTGAAAAAGGCTGAATTCAAACTGCAATACTTTAAGAGGCTCCGTCTTCCAAACACAGGACAGGAATTGGCCAGGCAGAAACTGTGGATAAAAAGCTAGTCATTGGCCTTGTATTGTTACCAAAAGCATTGACTCCAAGTATCATGATGGGATATAAAATGGGTGCCCTATTAAAAATAAGTCTGGGTATACAAAGAAATCTTTTGCATGTCACGCAACCCTAATAATACCTCTGTTCATGTACTGTGTCTGGTTTTGAACACCATACTTAGAAAATCCTGGACCCAGTAGAGAAGGACCAGAGGAGAGCAGTCCAAGGTATGTGCGTGCTGAGAAAAACTCTTAGAGAGATGGATATAATTAGCCAATTTAAGAAAAGACTGAGGAATGGCACAATACATCTTCAAAGGCTTAGCCTTTTGAAAGTCTTCAAAACCCCAGCATAGCACTTCTGGAAGCAAAAATAGGCATTGCAGTTTAGAGTGGTGACTTCCTGGATTTGATATGGCTAAAGGTCATTAATACTGTAATTTTATGTACAAATTGCAAATATTAATACTTCAGTATATTAATATTACGGTGGTTTTGTGCTTAAATAATAATTTGCCTTTTAAAATGTATTTGTAAGTATTTACATGTTTGGGTATGTATTGTGAGATTTGTGGTTTGGTTTTTGTGGCATTATCTCATGCCCCTCAACGAGTATTAGGGGAAGTTTGTTTGAATTCTTCTGTGCATTGTTTGGCAGAAACAACAAAATTCTCAGAAGGTTAACAAACCTTTTATTTGCAAACTTTAGATCATTAAGGTAGAATAAGGCACTTGGCAGATTTTAAGACATCCAAAGTAAGGCACTTGGCAAACTGGACTTAGCAAACTTTAACTAGTTGGGAATTATGTCTTCCCTGTATTGCCCTGCTCTGCCATGGGTGGCCTGCTTCTGCCTTTGATCCAGAGCAACACCTGGTCTCTGTATCTTGAGGTCTCTGTATCTTGAGGTACATGTCTGCATCTTCCTTTTTTGCAGATCTCGTCCCAAAACAGTAGCAGTTTACATTCACAATAAATTCTCTTTCCATAGAGTTTAAGTATCGTTTTCTTGGGTTTCAGACTTGCAAAAGGATTATTACACTGACAGATTATAGTTTTTAAATCGAAAGAAAAATATTAGGTGATATAGTTTGACTTCTGTCCTTACAATATTTCCCAGCTAATCTTATAAAGAGCAGAATCAATTTTCTTGGAGATTATTGTTCACCACTTCAGGTGTCAATACACGGATAATTCAACACTTTTTCTTTTACTTTATTCCACTGGTTGTTTGCTTTAGTTCTGTAGGCTTTATAGAACTTTACTCAGGAGGAAAGCAGACAAGTCTCACTTGGGTCTCACCGTGGAAATGAACTTTCAGAGAACCCCAGAGAATTTTGCTATTAGCTTACTTGGTGTTTTTTCAATTAAATCTGCAAGAATTGTTGCATTCTCCCTTCAATTTAATGTGATTGTATGTTATTTCTGTAAATTGTGTCTATGTTTACAGTCTCAAAGAGAATGTCTCAGTACCAAATTGATGATAGCTGTAATATTGAGATTAAGGCCACATGCTTGCAAATGAGCACATGTGGGAGGGCAGGGTTTGTATGAGAGTGAAATAAATGTAAGCTATTCATCCTCTCTCAACCCTTCAAAAATCAATAACTTCTGGATGCTTTTGAGGTTCTTTTTTTTATTACTGTATTACTTAGAAACTTCAGATTTCACATCTTCCGAGTTATAGGGTTAAAACAAAAGTGAAGTCACTGCCTGGTTCCTTTTCCTGTGAGACTTTATAAGGCTTGTTGTTCAATACCTGGCATACCAGGAGGGGCTGGGGATTTATATTAAAGCATGAGAGATAACAAAAATGTTATTAAATTATTGCTCAGTAATTTTGCATAGTGAAACTTCATTACAAAGTGAGTTTCTGCTCACCTTAAGAGGAGCAGTCAGCAATTGTGATTTACAAAGCCATCAAAACTATGGAAATGCTTACTTTAATCAGAACTGTAATTATGAGGAAATTTGCTGCAGGAAAATTTACTGACAGAATAAAGATTAAAAAAATCTGAATGTTGTCAGTGATAGTGCAGCAATTAAATTTTCAAGCCCAAGAGATCCTTGTGGAATGAAAAAATAAAGTAAATCCTGTCCTTTGATTACAGTGGAGAAAGTAAACTGCAACTGCTATTGTAACTTTTTCAGATAATAGTAGCAAATGTCTACAAATGGACACAGACACCTTCAATGAATAGATTTAATTCCTTCTCTGAGGCTGGAATTGCCTATCAACAGAGCTACTTGTAATTAACTCCCTCTTATTAAATAATTCTCTTGTCTGGAACGTAACTAAGCCACTAATCTGAAGAACCATTTTCCTTATTCCCAGGGCTGCTGGAGACCCTGCAGCTGCCACGTGGATGCTTGTAATATTTAATGCACTTTTCTTTGCAATAATTTCTATGTTGTTGTCCCTTCCTTTCAGGAAATAAAGGTGGTCATCCCTATTGTGAGCAACCTGACAGAGCTTGGCTACTGAATAGGAAGGGGCAGTATGTATTAAGTGAACTAAGGGCCTAAAATCTGTTGAGAAAATGGATGATCTTTTTTATAAAGTTATCTTAAATTGAGAGATTTATTTTTCAGATAGTGATTTCCCACCACTAAGAAGAATAATCTTACGAGGGAAAAATAATCAAATTTGGAACCTCATGAAGTTGCATTCCCACACTTGCTGATGCAGCTGGATCACAAGGGCGTGTGGAAATGGCACAGAGCAGAGCAGTCCCCGTGTTAGCTTGAGGCCCAGTCTGATCTAATTAACCCTGCTCAGAGGCAAGGTTAATGAGCCTGGGTCCAGTCCGGCACAGGAGCTTTTGTTTTCAACTTGCTTGGAGCTGCCCCAAGGCTGTATTGAAGGAGTGCAGCAGAGATGTGCAAGTTATTAAAATACAAACGTGCCCCGAGTCTCAGAGATGCTTGTGTGGTTTAAAGCAGGGAGGTCTCATCATTAATAGCACTCACTCTCCTGGGCTGGGAAACTCTCCTGGAGTCATACCTGTGCAATCCTTTACCTCCTTCCCACTTTCCCCACTGTCCAGCAAGTCAAAAACCAGACATTAATGAATATAATGTCTCAATGCTTTTATTTCTAACTTCAAATACTTACAGAAAAAATCAGTTTTTTCTCTGCAAACTTTTACAGCTTTAAAGTAAATGGCTTTACTTTTATTTTTCCCCTGTAAAGGTGCATTTAATAAAAATCACAATAGCTATGCAGACAGCACATAATTTATAAATGAAATAATAATGAGTCTACTATTAGTAGAATAAAGTGGATAGTCTTTCTTCTAAAATTATTTGCTACTGTCATCATGGATGGTTTATGCCAAAGGAACACAATTTATTTCACGTTAATTAGGATATACACATAGTAAACACAAGGCGGCAAATTATTTGTTTTTCCTAAAATATCAAGCTACGGTCTTTCAGACCAGTAAAAGAACAGTATTGTAAAACAGTTTAGCAATAACTTTCCAGTGAATAATTTATATTTTTAATTTCTGTCTCTTTGTGTATCATTGGATTTCCCATGTGTGGATTTTCCATGAACAGTTTTCTCTATTACTGTATTTATGTTGAAATGGTAAATAATTAATATCCTCCTTTCTTTCCCAAACCAATGCCCTAATATTGACCATTTTTCTTCTGGAATTACTTACCCACATCTCGTGGTCCCAGGTTTCTTAGCTCTGGGTGTTTTATATCAGTTTTCTAAAATGGGATTTTTTTTCCTCCGATCCATTATGTGGTTTGATACTTTGAGTGAATAGTTGCATATATGAATTTCAAATTCATACATATTTGAACTAGTAAAATGCATTTATTGAAAAGTTTGCAGAGTAAATATAAAAATGGATACTGATTAGTCCAAATATAATTTCTAGTCTGTATATTTGCTATCAATTTGTTCCACCACATGCTTTCATCTATGTCATGTACTTAAATGTTTTAGCAGAATTTGTTATAAAATGAGTTTGCTACTGAAATGTCAGCTCAATCTCACTTTTGGCTTAGCTATATTGAAAATTGAGAGTAGTGGTAATAATACTTAATGAAATGTCATCTGAATAGCTAAGTGATCTGGGGGTGCTTGGGAAAGAGAATAGATATAACTCTTATTTGCAGATGGGGAAAACTGAGGCCTAAAAATAAGTGAAAACTTGCCCAAAATCACTCAGGACTCTGGAAGAAAAGTCAGAATTACAGTAAAGGTGCTTCAAGTTCCATTTCTCAGCTTGCTGTTACAGGACCTATTGTTCAATAAGCAGAGCCTGTGGCAAACATGCCATGGATCTGATGTAACCCTTTAATAAAGAGAAACTAAATGTTAATAATAGTTGAAAAACACAAAGTTCCCTTAGCTCACAAAAGGCCAGGCTGTCCTCATGATATTTTTCCCTTCTTGATTATTTTCCCAGAACACCAGTGCATATGAAATGCTTCATAGCAAACTTGCCTTTTTATTTATGTATGTGAGCACTTGTTAATACTGGCCCTTAGTTCATGACTTCAGCATTCAGCAAGATATCAATATCATATACTAAATTTGTATTTCTCTCAGATTTCTGATAGATATATAGTATTTATATGTGTTTTTTTTCTTTTGTGTCCTCCAGGCAGAGTAGTGTGCTGCTCTCTCCCTTCAATCTCTGTATGTAAATTCAAGGAGGGAAGCTGTACATGTTTGTGTGGTAGGCCATGTAGGCTGTTGGGGTCAGACTAATTTTAAAGCTCTATAATGTTTTGAGGTTGCAGTCTCATTATCACACCCCTTTGGTAACCCAGGAGTAACTTCAGTATTGCCTGAATTGTCTGTCACCCAGACAAAAAAATATCCTACTTCATTGAGGGGTTTTGCTAGAGAGAGAGAGCACTTGTAATTGCTGTGATTGTACAAGTACAGTCACATTTGGTGTTCTGGGAACAACTTGCCCCCCAGGGACAATCCTGCTGGCTGTCTGCACAAGAGCCTCCTCAGCATGGAAGCAGAGTGCTGTCCTCTGGGGGATTGCCCCATTTATTTTGTTAGATGCCTCCTTTTGATATTCTCTTACATATTTTTTCATGTCTGAAGTGAGAAGTAAAAAGCATTGTTTCTTTTGTTGTTTCTAACTTTTTTTTCTTCTTGATACTCCTGGTCTTTTCTCAAATTGGTTTAAATTCCTTTATCCAAGAGCCTATGAGGAAATCCTTCAGGTACAGATTGGTTTTTACTTAAATGGTGAAAGGATTGTGTTGCTGCTTCCACAAGGGGGTAAAGGAAAAGTAGGTTTGTTGCAATAGCCTTTCCCCCCCCCCCCTTCTTTTAAATATATCTGTATTGTTTGTTCTTTAAAGCCACAGTGGAAGCTTTAGATGAAAGAGTTACATGCATAAATCCAAAGCCTCTCCTGGTTGATCAGTATTCCCACAAGAAAGATGGGTGAGAAAAGGTGGATGAGCAGAGCCTGGCTGGACTCATCGGCTTGGCTAAAAGGAAATAATAGAGGGGAGGAAAGTTCTCTTTTGTTTGTTTACTAGCTTTCATTTTTATTCCCCTCTAGGCACAAAACAAGCAAACAGAGCTCTATTTAAAAACAGAGCATGCCTTTTCTCCCACACACCATCTTTTCATAATCAGTATCTTGGTAATCTTGTGTTAGACTTTCTCTATGAGCATTTTCAAGGATAAAAAAAAAATCTAAAAGAGCACCTGGGGGGAAACTCTGCAGTCTCAGGAAAGATAATTTTCTACCTGATTGCATAAATAAGAGAAAAAAATGATGTGTTGAACTTCTTGTATCTGTTAGTATTAAGGCCATGATTCAGATAATTGTTTTTCCATAGGGTCAGGCTTCTATCTGAGCTCTTCAAAGTACTTCATCCCTGCGTGTACATTCATTATATCATCACAAAATGATAACCAGAAGGAATTGCAATGAACTGCAGTGGATTTCCCCAGAGACTTCAGGATTTAACAACATGATCTAGATTACGTCCTTTGCAGCTTTCTTCAGCCAGTGAGTTTGCTTAATGAAGTTGTGGAAATCTTAAAAGCAGATGTATTTGCCTTATGCCTTGGGGAACTGGACAATCTTTACTTGAGATGTTGGGAAGAAACTGCCTAATCTGCAGTTGCCTGCCTCAGGTTTTCAAGACCAGACAGTTCCGAGAGCAGTAGTGAGTAGTGAGACCTGTTGGAGACACAGTAGTGGAGTAGCCAGGTTGATTGCCAGCTTTTAAGGAGTTCTGATAATCCTTTTTTCTTTATTTTCATAAAGAAATGTGAGTTAGAGCTGCTTCAGCCCTCGATGACTTGGAGCAGACTTTGTGATGGTGACAATGCATAGCTTAGAAAAGGAACTCCATCAGAAAATGGTTCAGTGCTTTTGAGCTTTTCTGTACAATGGGCTTTTTTCATTGCTTGTTTGTAGAGGTAAAATGTAATCCCCTCAAATACACTTTCCATCTACTTTCAGTACAATACAGAATATGGTATTGTACCAGTTCTGTCATTTGCCACTATTAAATCAGAGGTTTGTTAACAGCTCTGAGAACTGATTATTGAGATTGCTGAAGCGATTTAAAGAAAATATCCATTTGTAATTGAATAATTGTCAGATGTACAGGCAGGTTTTTAACCTGATTTGGTCTTAGTATTTATTGAGCTTCACAGAATGAAGATGAGAACTGAGAGATCTCCTTTGTCCAGCAGCATAGTGGGTTACATAAAATGCACTTAATGAAATTTTCCCATTGCTAGTTGATAAAGTTTGCACCTCTCATACTTAGTAGCAGTCATTGTATCATTTTTGGAAGGATGAAAAATTACTGGTTGCCTTTGCCAAACAGCACAGCACAGATGGAATTGTGTGATGGCTAATGCATCTTGTACTTGTGTCTATCAAAAGCAGTAACACAACTGCTGGGTTTATTTACTCTCCCAGTGACCAGCTACTGGTGGATTCAAAAAAAAGATATTCAGAGCAGTCCTTTGGCAGAAAGTCCTGTCCTGTGCTGGCTTCTTTTGTTAGGAACCAAACTCCTGTAATCACTGCTAAGATCCCACTGGCAGCATCTGTTTATTGGCTCAAAACTTAAGTCCAGAGGAATTTTAGTTCAGAAATACACAGTTTACTAGTTACATAGTCAGTACTCACTCATAAATCCTCTCAGAGTTTTGAAGGGTTTGTCTCTCACAGTGTCTTTGTTATGGGCACTCATACTGAATGTGTAAAAATTGAGATAACTGCTACAGTTTGAGTGACATGCCATACTATTAAAACCAAAAATCTTAAGGAATATGTAAGGGATGGTGGTGAAAGAGAGAGGGAGGCTTATGATTATGCAGAAATTTCATGTTCAGTTCTGCTGATCAGGAAGAGTGCTTCACTTCGAGAACTTGTCCCACTGCAGATTAGTGTCACAGAGTTAGAGAAGGGTCAGCTTGGAAAGGACCACTGTGGGTCACCTGGTCCAACCTCCCTGCTCAGGCAAGGTCATCATAGAGCTCACGGCACAGAACTGTGTCCAGATGGAATTTCACTCTATTTTCATGGCTCCTAAAATCTACCTACCATCTTGCAGATTTTAACTTTCCTCTTGAGAATTACAGACTACATTCAACGTCTTTTAAGTTATCTCAGAAAGCCTTTAATGTAGTGTAAGATCTGTAAGAAACAGTGACAATTTCCCCATTTCACCACCCTCACACCCAAATACAAGCTAGGGTACACCCTTGAAAGCAGGGAATTTGTATGGAAGAGTTGGCCTTTGAGATGTAAAATCAGAGAATGATTTGTCATGTTATCCCACTGACTTGTTTCAAAGCAGGTTAGGGAGGATCACCACTGTTAGAGGAGAGGATTGAGCCATCACATGATCTTCTCACAGGGTGTCCTGCAGGACTGGAATCCAAGTGGTGATCCAAAGAAAAAATGATTTTCACCTTACTGCAACTTCCTAAATAATCAGATCTGGTCTCCTGATTGTTTGCTGTCTTACTTGACCTGTCTTTTCATTTTGTACAGTAAATTTTCCCTGTTAGACAGTGCTTCTCCTGCCTTTTGGAAACTGTTCTCCAGACAGACTTTGTGTCTGGTGCAGCTACATGCATCTGCTTTGTGTTCATAGATGCCTAAGGCTTAAACAGAGAGTCTTTGTCACCACCAGGCTAAACCTGGCATATCACTGTTGTGGGGGAGCTGTCAAACAACAGTGACTGACTCCTGCTGTTCAGATGAAGTTCCAAAAACAACACTGCCTCTGTAAACACAGTCTAGTCCATAATTGACCACAGAAAATAGTCAGATACAAGATCTTCTGCTCTCTGCCCATGTAAATGTGGTTGTATACAGCTAAAACACTGGCTGATACTAACTTTTGTGTGCTTTTATTATGGGAGGTAAATGAATGTTTATAAAACTGACATTTTTCTTTCATTTTAATTTAAATTGTAAGACTAAGAATCTCTTACGCAAGAGAGGATGTGAATAAGCGTAACTAAAAAGCTGAAGCAAAGTTGTAGTCTTGGTTTTAAAAGACTTACTTAAGTGAGGGGACAGCTGTCAAAAACTTGGGCTGATGTTATGTCCTCAGTTTTTAAGCAGCATTGTCCTTTGAAATCAAGGACCTGGGTTTTGATCCATGCATTTTAAAGTAGATTAAAAGTTACTGCATTTAAAAGTAAATTCACATCGGTAACTAATCTGACATCCTGTCCAGAAGGAACAATTCTTATAGAATTTGCATTACTTGATCTTTGTCAGGTTGGGCTGTGAGGCAGGTTGCCTCAGGTTGCTGAGGTGCCAGGGATGGGGCAGTAATTCAGGCATTGAAGAAGGCAGTGCTGAAAATGCTGCTGCTGCTGAAACCTCGTGTAAGAGACACAGGTCTGATTGTTGTGTTGGTTTGACGTGCAGATTTACAGCCTTTACTGTCAAAACAAAAGCCAGCATCTCACAGGGAGGGAACAGAACCAAACAGCTTCCATAAACATAAACATCAAATATTTCTCTTTATTAGTTCTCATAAGGATTAGGGAGGCAGGGAGCATGTCAATGGAACTGAATAACTATGGCATAATTAATCTTTTTTGACAATATGTCTTTCTCCATTGGGCAAGGACCACTGAGAAGAAGTGGGCTCAGCTTGTAAGTCTAGCCTCCTATTTTTTTTATTTCTATGTATATGTTTTCAAACACTGATTGTGAAGTGAACCTGAAAGTTGGTGGAATGTTTGTAAATTGGAGGATTGAAGTGGGTGAAGTCTTTAAGAGGGAATAGTTTAATCCTGTACTGCACAAAAGCAAAACAAAATCCTCCATTTCAGTACTTGTGCTCCACTTCTCAGTGACCTTTTTTATTGCAGGAATGGCCATAGTTGTAACAGGTCCCAAGTAGCAATAAACTAGTGTTGAATTTAGTCCACAGAATTTGCACACAGATCTCTCCAGGTCTGTAGCATCCCCACGTCTCTTACACTAAGCTTACAGCAGATTGTTGTGCCAGTGTGGATAGGACTCTGTATGGTGAGTGCCAGTGACAACTTGAGCTTAGTCAAAATTAGGATTTGAAGTAACTCTTCCAGAGTTTAACCTGATGTACCTGTAAGCTCTCCAGAGATTTGTGTGGCTTACAAATGCCACGTACATGACCACAGGAGGGAGGACGTGTAGAGAGTTAGATTCATGTTTGCTCCTGGGGAATGAACAGAAAGCAGCAATGGCATTTTGCTCAAGTATTTTAGCAGTCAGGGTTGCAGCCTTGTTCCAATGGGAGACACATCTGTCAAAGCAAAAAAAAAAACCTCCCACCACATAGAGCAGCCATGATTCTTTGCTGCTTTTTAGTAGTTTCTGTGATTAGCTTCTACATTTTGTTGACAAAATAAGTTTTATCTGAAATCTTTACTTTCTGATGTCCTCGCTTTGTTTGGGAGAAGGAGAACATTTGAGTGTTCTGTAGGATGAGGACATTTGCATTCTGGATTGGTTTTGTGTGAACATGGTCCACGGCAGTGCAGCTCCCTAAGCACCTGCTTGCCTGGTGCTGTGACACTGTTAACAGCAGCTGAGGTTTCTGTTTGCATGTTCCCAAGGAAATAGCGGTTCCTAATGTATTTTGTAATGCAAGTTCTACTTTGCAATGGCTTTTTCCAGACTGGTAAAACCTCTGAGGCAAAAGACTCTTTTCTGTACTATTTGTTTGCGCAGTGAACTATTCTGAAAGATAAAACAAAATTAAAACTAGCCAATGGCAAGGTGATGTTCTTCTGAAACAAGGTATATATTCAGTATGTATTTGGAATAGAAAGTTATTTGCATGGGTTTAATATCCCAGTGGAGTCTCATGATATTTTGGGACTCTCATGTTTTCAATTGTGCTTTTATTGTTCCTCAAGTGGAAGACAGATAAGGTACTGGCTGAACCTGCATTTTAACCCCATGAAGTTAGCCGTGTAATGAGATTACAGAGCTGTGGACATTTCCAACTACAGCCATAATGCTAGTAGCAATTTCAAGAGCACAGCATGTCTGAAACTGGAATAAAGGAATTGAAAACCAGGAAATAAAACTGGGACAAAAGTCCCTGATCTTTTTGTTTGGTTGGGGTTTGTTGTTGTTTTGGGGGGGGGGGATGGTTGTTGTTGCTGTTGTTTTGTAATCTAGGCACTTAGTAGTCCCTGAGGTTTTTTGAGAGTTGTGATGAGGAAGTTTATAAGAACATAGATTGTACCTAAGGCAGATGAAATACATACATTTGTTTTACTTCACACATTAAGTGTTTTGTTTCAATAACTGCTTCAGTAAAGCACAGGATTAATCTGACTTCTTTGTGCACAGAGATGGTAGAAAGTCTCTTGCTTCTGTTAAAACTGCTTGAGAATAAACCCAGTTTATGTAGAAAAACTGTGAAAAAGAATGTTATATAGATAAATTATATAGGTATTTGCTTATTGCTTCTTTGAGACAGTTGAAACATGAAGCAGATCTTTCAAAATTATACAAGATTTCTGAACTTATGTTGAACATTATTGCCTGGACTCAAAGAAGTTCTTCCTTGGGGAGTTATTTGCATGAATGAAAGACTTGCCAGTTTCAGGAAGAGTAACGTGAGGTCAGTTGTTTGTGGTAATGGAGGAGGTCAGATTTCTGATTCATTGGTGGTTAGAAGGGAAAAAGTATTAAAAAACAAAATAAAGGAAAAAGTCTTTTTGAGTGGGAGGAGGACAGCAAGTTATCTATAAAGGACCTCACTGGAAATCCAGTCTTTTAAAATATATTGATGAAGCAAAAAAGACAGTTAAAATCCACACACATGAATGGTGGCCCTCAGCCTAAACACAAAGGTAATTTCTTCAGATGTAATATAGTTCTGCTTTTAATTTTCAATAATCAGAAGTTGCTGTTTAAAATTTGAGATACTTTGGATTTGTGTGTGTCAGGACCTCATCTTGAATGTTGACATTTTTTTTTCTCTAGGATAAAAGCAGCCATAATCGAGGAAAATTCTAGGCTTGCCAAAATTAACAGACACACCCTATTTGTATGTGTATGTGTTCCACAGCTGAAGTGTATTGTATTTTCACATTTCTCCATCTTTGCAAGTATTTCCTTATGGAATTGACAAATTGCTGTGTGGCTTGAGTAAGTCCATAAATTAAGTCAGCATCAAGGTCCATAAATTGTTTGCTACAGTGATCAGCAGGACAATACATGGACTGAGCTTAACCATTAGGTTTCTGTCCAAAATAGGTGTCTTTGAAGAGACTTTCAGTTGTTTATGCATTTCCTCTCAGAGAAAATTGTCTCTTAAGACACAGGATGAGTTATTTTCCCTGTGTATTGAGTAGGGCTTTTTGGAAGATTTTTTTTTATTACCTTTTGTATGGAAAATTATGTAGAACTTTGGGGCAGCTGCAGGGTCACAGTCCATGAACTGCTGGGAGGCAACTGTGTAGGGCATGAGGGGTTTCTGCTTTATGCTAAAGAAATAAAGTCATGTTTGGGAGGCTTTGTATGTTCAGGAATGTGTTCAGCTGTAGTAAAAGGACTTCCTCTAGAGGCTGGTACTCATTTCCTTCAGAGAGGGAAATGAGTAATTTCTGTAAGCAGCCAATCTTAATATAAACACTGGTAGTTTTCACAGGACTAATTGATGTATTAAGCTTGTTTTGCTGAACCATATGCAACAGATTAAGGTCAGCAATCATTTTTCAAACACTTAGGACAAAAAGCAAATTATATGCAAGGATAGTTCTAGTGTATAACTGGAGTTGATAATAAGTTTCACAATATCTCGCCACTATGACAGCGACACCATTTAGAGACCATGACAAATAATTTGTAACAGAAATCACTACCAATGAGCAGGTCAAACTCAGCTTGGTGGATAATGTGTTCAGGGATTACTACCACATTTCCTGCTGTGGTTTGTGAATGAGCAGGCTTGGGATGTAGATGTTGCTTGAGGGAATTATGCACATCTGCTCCTGTCACTTCTGTAGTGCTTTCCCAATATCCCTCTGTTATGTGGTATCCACGTATTTTTGACTAACATTGCATCCTGTGGTTTTAAGTCTTCTGTAGCTTTGCTCCAGATCTACTGTACTACTGCAAACTGATATAATTTACTACTAGAGTTTCATCACTGAGAAAACCCCACTTTCCAGGCTGATGTAAAGGCTCCTGTGGAGGCTGGGGAGCTGGAGAGAAAGAAGAGTGCTGACACATTGGTTTTTGAATGCTTGCTGTTAATAAAGCCAGCTGCATTGCTCCAGCAGCCATGTGGCTAACTCAAAGTTTGCCTGGCATCACATGATAAAAGTGCTTTTCATGATAAATTTGCTCTGCTAACCTCAGCACTTTTTAGTCTCTGAGGTACACCTCCATCTCTGACAAAATTGAGATTCAGTGCCTTTGGAGTTGTTCTATGCCTGGAGAAGAGTGACTGAAAGGAGTGAACTTATGGTCTCCTAGCTGTGTTAAGAAAGAAAATTATCAGACTATGAAACAGCAGCAGTAAAGTTCCTGTGTTCCTAAAATATTTAATAAATGGATATCTGGCACTTTCAACCAGAAATATGGCAGCACAGCACGAAAATCTTTGAGATAAAGCATGCTGGCCTAATGCAGTGCCTTGTAAAATAACCACATGATCACATGATGGAGACAAGTGATATTTCAATATCAGTAAAACAAATGGCCCCTAGTGCAAAGGGCAGGGTTTCTTACAGCAAGTGAAGTGGAGCCAATGCACATCGTGGGCACTGAGGTTTGCCCTGAAGTAGGGTACAAATATCTGTCCACCCAAACAGCAGCTGTGTACCTGATATTTTCAGAATGTGAATGCTGAAGTAGGTGGTACACTGGGTGGCCAAAATTACTGCACACTAATTGATCTGCTTTGAATAATGGCATTTATCTGTTTAGTCCTTAAGGATCCCATTTTCTTGCTTACTTTTTCAGGTGACCATCTTTAAACATTCATTTGAAAGAACTATGAGTTTGTATTCAGGTGTGCTGGATTTGGCTGGGGTAGAGTTGATTTTCTTTGTGGTGGCTGGTAGGGGGCTGTGTTTTGGATTTGTGCTGAACACAGGGTTATAGTAAAAAGATGTTTTTATTATTGCTGAGTAGAGCTTACACAGAGCCAAGGCCTATTCTGCTGTTCGCATGACCTCTCTTGCAGGTAGCATCCCCATGTGTGAGGAGAGCAGAGCAGGTTAGAAATAAGGGCATAGCTTCATATAGAAGTATTTGCAGAGGGAATTTCCTTGGCTAAGGAGAATGTGTTGACCACATGAAGGCAATTTTATGACCCCTTTCACGCCACTTAGTTTCTAAATAAATACATTTGCAGGGCAATTTTGTCTGGAACAGAGCAATAGTAGATTATTGAAGCCAAAAGATAAAGAATAAGCCAAGTTGCTGAGCTCTGCACATTTTACATTGTCTGCATATAAGTGAATTACATTTGCAAGGGGAATAAATACAGAGCATATCACTGATGTGCAAGCCTAATTAATTAAATTCAACCAGATAAACAGGACAAAGCGTGAGACTCTATTATATCCACCAAAATTCCCATTTCTCAAAACCTCACCAAATAAATACTATCTGGCATCATGCCAGCAAATTGGAAGTGTTCTAGACTACATAATTTATCAGGGGTAACCAATTACCTTAATCTTCTGTGATTTGACTTGCTAGTATGAATAACAAACTTTTATATCTCTGTTTATTCTAAAATACAGCTGAATATCATTGCTTTAAAGTACAAGAGCCTTGAATCTCCCCTCCTTTGGGGACAAACTACTGGCCTCTGTCAACTGTTGTACTCTGATAACTCCTCTTTGCAAAGACCTCCTCTTCCCAAAAAGTGCTTTATTACACATATGCTTGGAAATAGGTATTTTGAACTCAGTTATGTAAGCAATCTGTAACTATGAAGTCTGGGAATTAGCTGTTAAAAAAAAAAAGACAGTGAACCAGCTGAAGGCTGTTTGCTTTCTAGGATACAGAGAGGTGCTTTAACTCTATTTTCTCTAGCTTTTCATTAGCAGTAGAGCTAAGTGTCAGTTTTGGGGGTGAAGGAGTTACTTAACTCAGGTGTCTGTGTCTGTGGTTTCTCACTGCATGCCTTTATTACACTCTATGTAGGAAAATGTTTCATGAACCCTTTCAACTGTGTATCTGCCAGTTTAGAGAATGTTTCTTGTGGCTTCCTAAGCAGCATTGTGGGATGCACCCATTGTTAATCGTGTGAATTTAATGTGTGCTGCTCTTCAGCTGCACTGCGGCTTTGCAGGGTGAACAACAAACCCAGAGTGTCCAACAGTGTGAGGGTGAAAGGTGACAAACACGATCCCTGGCCAGTGGGGAGGTTCAGGAGTTGTTCCCCAGCTGGGGGGGTTGTGGTTTCTGCAGCCTGTGGGCAGTGTCAGCCTTGTTATGGATGGCAGGTGCTCGGGTGGAGGGGGAAGCTGAAGCAATACCTGCCTGTAGCTTGCCTCTTGCTCTTAGCCTGTAGCATTCCAGCAGAAAGCAGTTGCAAAGCATAAAGTTTGTGATGCAGATGTAAAAGGGGTCTTGGCTCTGCCCTTGAGCAGGGTCTGGTTTGGACACGGGCTTCTGTGTAACCTGGGCAACATGTTATGCCTGTTTTGCAAGACTTGAGGGAGTTAACCTCAAAGAAAGCCTACAACTTTGTCCTTGCCATTTCTAATATGAAATTACTTTTTTATTTTATTTCTCTTGTCACTTATAAATGTACCTCCAGTCTCTTATTCTTTCTCTCCCCTATCTAATTATATTTTTTTTAAAGGTACCATTTTCTGCAGATTTTGAGAGGCATTAGCAGCTCCCTTTCTTTTGGCATCCTAAATAAGATGAACAGTCACTGATAACAGTATAGCAGTGGGAGGTTAACAATCACCCGCTTTAATCAAAAAACTTTACATTTCAAATGTAATCTAGATCTAGGCTGGGGAGAGCTTTCAAAAAGCTGCAGCTTAGATGTTATAATTGGCTATTTGGGGTTATATCATAACTCATTTCTTTTCTATGGATGCTTTTGATCAAATGGGAAGAAAATATATTTAAAACACTGCTGTAATTAAGATTAAATATCATACTTTTATTGTATTTTTAGCTTCTAATAAGTTATTACATTTCTGGAGTCACTTTCTGTCTTACTGTAGTACCTCCATTCTTGACCACATCTGTTCAGAAACTATAGTGGTAACATTTTTTAGAATAGAGCTCATTTTATTTCTGTTGCTTCAGAATTTCCAAAGTATCATATTTTTATTGTCCTTTGAACACCTTGGATTTATAATGGTCCTGTGAACTGTAAATGAGGACAAATGGAAAGCTAAAAAAACCTTAATGGAAACATTTGTTAAAAGTTCATGCATGGCTTATACTTCATGATCTTCTGTGGTTTGAGGACCAATGCCCCTGACCACTGAAGCAGGTGTGAATTTTGCTACTGACTTTGGAAGGGGTAGGTAGAGTCCTCATAGCTCTGCTCAGACCCTAGTGGTTTCATATTACATTACTCAGTTCCTCATAAGAGCTTCTTGGTTTCTTCCACAATTTGGCTTTCCAGCAGGTGATTTGGTCACTGTCTATAAATAAAAAATGCATTTCACTTTGAAAATTAGGAATTAGTCTCAGGAGGTAAGTATTGGCTTCATGCCACTAAGATGGACTTAGAAGGATTTAGCAAATTCATCCATGCAACTCAGTTTTAATTGCTCCTGCATTGCTGGGAGTAATATTTTACTGACAAATATTCAAGTGTTACATTTTAATCTTTATGACTTCTCTTGCTAGAATGATATGTGTGTAGATAATGCTTTCTGCCTGACAGAGCAAAGATCACTCTATAAGCCTTCCTTGTCCTTCTCAAAATGTTTTAGAACAACCAAAATCATATATGTTCCATAATGGGAGCAGCTTCCGTGCTGCACTCTTTTCTGTTAATCTCATCCTGTTCTTACTTGTTCTGAGGCTATGGAGGAGTCAGTGAGCATTCTTTGGGGTGAAGAACAGAGTAACAGAGTTACTCTGCTATTCCTCCTTGATATTGCTATGAGGACTCTGCTCCTTTCATGCCATTGAGAAAGGCAGCTACTGAGGGAATGTGTCTCCCATCCATATTGTGGCACTGGGATAGTTACATCAGTATCATGGTCGTGGTGGTTTAATGTTAATAGCTGTTAGTGGTTGTCTCTGGGTGAGAGAGGTATTGTTCAAAACAAAAATCAATTGAAGTGTGTTAATTTTGGTTTCGATTAGATGCTTAAGGCAAAAGGGCTCCTGTATTCTGGATAATTTTGCCATTGATGAATCACCTTTATGATTACTCTGATGGCACTTTGTGTGGTTTAATTACAGTTTCCTGTAGGTTTGACTTCTCTATTAACACTAATATTGCGTTGTTTGGGTTTGGATTTTTTTCAGTTAATGTAAAGTATTCCCTTTTTTCTCACTTTATTCCTAAAGCAGCCTTTAGGAAGGATACCAGATACCTTGCAGAAGATACCAGGTACCTCACTTTTCTTATTAACTCCCTTTCAGAAATCCATGCTGACTGCTCCATATCACTTTCTTGGTTTTATACGTCTAAAAGTAGTTTCCAGGATTATTCACTCCATCAGGGATTGAGTGGTGGTTGACCACCCTATAGGTCCCCAGATCCTTCTCCTTGCCTTTCTTCAAGATAGGGATGACATTTGATTTCTTCCTGTCCTGGGGAGCTTCCTTTGATCACCATGACCTTCCAAAGATAATTGAATGTGCCATTGCAATGACATCAGCCAGCACCTTTAGCACTTGGGGTTGCATCCCACCCTAAATACCTCCTCACCTTTTCTCATTTTTATCTACAACTTGCAAGTAACACTGGTTAATTCAATATATAACTATATCCAAATGGCAAGTATTTGACAGCCATCTTTTTCCTCTTAAAAACATAGTTACCACTCTCTGCTTATCTACTGAGCTCTTGCCCAATGGTACTTTATCAGGTGCAGAGTTTAAAATCCTTGACAAACATAACACAGTAAGTCAACTATTTCTCTTACAGCAAGGAGGGAGGGAAGTTTGCATTTCTAATTTTATGGTGATAATTATCCTACTGTCATTATTCTGTCTCATGCTTCAGCACAGATTTATAAAGCTGATATCATATGCCTCCTAGGCTGGCTCTCTGAGAAGCAGATAAAATTCTGTCTTTTTACAAGCCTGTAGGGAAGAGCTAATTCAACCAGGTTAGTCATGATTTATGAGCATTTATCCTAATCAGCTTTTCTGACAAGCCTCCCAGTGGGATCCCACTAGGTTTGAAGCAGACACAAAAATCTAGTTTCATTTCTCATTCTGAGATGTGCAGAACTTTTCAGTTCAGAGACTTCCATCTGAACACTTGGTAAAAGTGACTTGAACTGTAACTGCTTTGGAAAGTTTTTATTTCTAACCTCTTTCCAACAGCTTCCCAGGGGCACTGAATAGAGTGCATAGCTCATCTGTGCTTAGTGTTAGGGGTGCTGCTGAGCATTCAGGTGGTGCTTCAGATTTTCAATGAATACCAATCTTAATGTTTATTATCATTCCAAACTCACCCATTTGAGGTAATTAACTCTTTGAAATGTAAAGAAATGGAAGCAAGAAAATTAAATATTCTCTCAAACAAGCAATTAAAAACCCCAGAATTTCAGGCTGCCTAATCTTTTTTTCTTCGAGCAATGTTTATTTCAAAATTATGTTAAAAAGAAATCCATCATTGCACACTGAATAGTTGCTGACTTTGGGGGACACTTGGCAGCAGTTTCACAGATGGAGAAATACGTGAAGGGCTTGTATGATGTTCTGAATAATGGTTTTCCATCTGGACCTAGTGATGGTTTTACTGCCTCATGTCCATGAGGGATGTTATCTTCTGTGACATTTTTTCTGGTTACTCCCTCCAAGAGTGACATTTAGAAGGAGGTAAATGCTCATTAGATGGAAGATGTAATTCTGATGTGTTTAAGTGCCTACATATCTCCTGAGAGCACTGGACTTTGCTTTTTGGGGAGGCTGATGAGGTACTGAGGAAATTCAATGAACAGTCTCCCCACTGTCTGTTAATGCTTCAATAATCATTTCCTTTCAAATGCTTTTCCTTTAGAATTTGGCGTTTAATGCCCACTGTGGCAAGCAGCACTTGAAAAAAACACTGGAGGTGATTACAGAATTCACACGTAAATTGGGAGGACATGAAGGAAGCATTTGTTACTTTGAATTAACAGTCTTAGTGAGGTTAAAGGATTTTGGCAATATGGCTTATGTTATCATTCCAACAACAGTTCTCCTCAGATGTATATGGAATCTAAACCTGGGGAAGACAAGCTCAATTTGAAGGATAATTAATCTGTAATTTTGCTTTAGCTGTAAATCTCTCATGTGCAAACCACAATATTTAGGGGAACACGAAACAGTGGTTTATGTCAGGTGCAAAGAGCACTGTTAATGTTCTGGAGAATGGTGAAGATTCTCTGGTGTCAGAGTTATGTGAGCCTTACAAAGGAGGCACATTTCCAGCAGGTTTCACTGCATCTTGTGTCCTGTGGTGGACAGGCTGGGATCTTCCTCTCCAAGGAAGCCTAAGGTTTTTAGCTCTTCACAGCTTCTTCTGGCTGATGATGTCTGGAGTTTCAGTACCAGGCAGGGGAGATGGAATTCAGTTTTCTGGAAGGAGGTCAACCAATGTTTCTAAGCAGCAGAAGCCATCATCCATTTAAACTTCTCCAGCTGATGCTTACAACCTTAGCTGCACATGCTCCCCTAACCTGCACCTGAGAGCTTGGCTGCTTAATAAAAGATCTTAATTAATTAGAGGAAAAGCTCATACTAGCCAGAATAGCTTTTAAAACAGCAATAATAACAGCACTTATCTGCCAGGAAAACTAGAGGTGAAAAAGTTCCTACAGCCGAAAGAATTAAAAGTAAAAAGAATAAAGAAGTATGTTTAGCCACATTTGCAGAAAGTGTATAGAGCCTAAGCTCACTGAAAGCCATGTCCATATCTAGATTTATACTGCCAGATTTGCTAGTATTATCAGAGCCTCCACAAACACACTTCTTCATTTGAAGTTCTTATCCTTTGATGGTATTTTTGTTTAAAAAAAAGAGCATTGCTGATTTTTAGTGGGAGAGTATACACTTTAAGAAATGTTTCAGAGAAACTCATGATTCCCACTCACCACTCAGGCAAACCTGAACTATTTGAATTGCTATCTACTTTTTGAGTAAAATATGTATTTCTTTGGTTTCCTGGGCACAGTGATAAAAGCATTCCAAGTTTTTTATAGCTTATGCAGGCAGAGAGTTTTCCTTCTGAAAATCACATTTAGCTGAAAAAAAGAAGAGAGAATCAGTCCACAATCAAAGTCCACTTTCAGTGTGGGCTTATGTCAATAATGCTTTTTTATATGCAGTTTTCATTTTTATTTAAAATTAGCTTCTGCCCACCCCTACTTATTGGTAACTTGAGAAAAATGAAGTCTTTTACCCTGTAAGCCTTACAAGCAAATACTTTTCACTGGAAGAAGCTCATTTTGTCCCTGATGGAAAACCTTTTCCTCCACTGTTCTCTGTAGTTAGGGGCATTGCTTTTAACAGGTAACAAAGCATCATGTCACAGTCCAAAGGCTGCCTGGGGGCAAGCTAAATATTCCTTTATAGGAGGAAAGAAAGAAAAGCAGACATTGGCAGGTATTCAGAATACGTCTAATGCCCCAAAGCATAAATTTGCAACTCAGAAAAAATCAGTGTCCTATATTATGAAAACACTGATGTGAAATTTTAATATCCTAAAGTTCAGGGATGCTCTATTCCAGAATTGTGGCTCAGCCCATCAAAGGAAATGAATCATCTAGAAATTGTGGTGACAGATTCATGCTCAGAATATTTATACCATGATTGTGATTGATACATGAATTTAGACAGTTTAGTTTGTAGATTTGCCAATGCTAATTTTCTGTCATCAGTTTGGTGTTTGTGTTCATTATTACAGAGCATGAGGTGTATTTCCGAGCACACAGTGACCTCCTGTTAGCAGTTAGATCTGAGAAATTTGCTGTGGATTATTAGCTCACTTTTCCACACCTTTTATTCTCAATTGGGGTAGTTCTTTAAAGATGGGAAGCCCACCCCAGCTAACAGCAAACAAATGATTGCAGCGCACATAACTGGTGTGTGTTAAAAAAAAAAATACAATGAATTTTGCATGTGTTCAGTGAAGTAGCCAGCTCAGGTCACTCCAGGCAGCAGAGCAGTTCCACCTGGCATGCTGCCACAGCTCCAAACTTTCTCAGTTGAAAACTGTCACGAGTGTGCAGACTGATAGACGTGGAATTACGTGCTTTGGATGGAATCCTGCTTCTGCTGAAGTCGGTGGCAGGTTTCCCATCGATTTTTCTGGAAAGCAGCAACCTTGTTTCATACACCCAACCTGTTTTATGTGTGAACCTCCTGAATTACATTATGCTAATGTTTTATCTTGCACACACTAAAAATGGTACACTGTATTTGCACTCTCAATAAACACCAGGGTAGGTCAGCTTGTACACTACAGGTCCTGCAAATTCACTAGGGAATTTTCCAGGTCAACAGACTTGTAGTGACTTGGGCAGTAACACGTATAAAAATTTTGGGGTCTGTCTGTGCCTGTAACCTACTTCCGTTGATGCTCAAACTAGAACAAGCTCAAAGTTTGTTCACCACTACCAGGACCACTTAGAGACATTCACCTCACACACATAAAAACAGATTCAAAGATTGTGCAAGTTGAAAAGCAATTGAATTGTAGCTGCATGCTTCCATGCTGATATTGGAGATTGTGTTTTAAGAAAGGGTTGAAGGTCAGTGAGTTTGCCAACACTTGAGCTTTCCAGGGGCCATTGTTACCCATGCTGATTTATATCAGTCAAGCCTTGATCTAAATTACTCCTCCATCCTTTAGAAAAAGGCTTCTGTCCTGGGAGTAGACCCACCTGTACAGACAACAGTCCCAATGTAGTTTTGTGGTGGTCTCTGGATTTATATCCTGGGTGAGCCCACAGGAGTGAGTTCCTTAGGCATGATAGGCACAACAGGCAATAAAAAGAGTATACAGGGAGACACACAAAAAATCTACAGCTTTATGAGAGAGCTTCAAGAGTGGTATTTGTCTAACTCAGAGAAATGAATTGAAGGCTGTCAGGAGCACAGAAGGACGTTTGCAGTGGCAGCAAAACAGAAATACAAACAGTCCAACTAAGGCTTTTGATCTATCAAAAGAAGAAAAGTCTCATGAAAAGCAGATGAACAAAACATATTTTGTGCTTCCTTTCCTTTTAGCACTGAAAAGCAAGGAAGATTCATGGATGCTTGACAAATATTTACTTTATGATGAAATGCACCAGGAAATACTTTTAATACTGGTTTAATGAAAACTCTACTGGTTTTCTTTATTTTGCAGTTTGGTCTTTCATTCAAGTTTCCTGCATAACTTTTTTGTTTAGTGACGATGGGTTTGGTGGTTTGTTACCCACCCTGAGAAGTTAGATCTATGTGAATTGAGCTGTACGTTAATTGTAACAATCAAAATCAGTATTTAAACCAAAGTGGGATATCAGTGCATAATGGTATTCAGTAAATACACTAAACAGGGAAGCTGTCCTCTTTTTGGATGCCAGTTGTCTGGTAACTATAATGTGCATTTCTTACAAAGTGCTAGGGATAAAGTAAAAAGTATAACTGACTTGGCTCCTAAGTTCAGATGTGATATCAGTGGTGATCTGTGAACAGCATTTCATTAAAAATGAACATTGACTGAAAATAAAATGCAGTCTATAATGTAAAAATATTAATTCTTAAGCTGGTAGAAAGTCTGGAATTATTGCCACCTCAGTTCATTATGTTTTTAGATGTAGTGCTGATCGTGTTTACTTCAGAGAGGTTATTTTGTTACTGTCCTTCTTTAACAGCCCTGACCTATGTCAGATTAAAAAAAAAAAAAAAAATTCGACAAAAAGACCCAACCAAAAAAGCCTCAGAAAAAATCTTTTTAAAAAGGAGTTTCCCCAAAATGGGAACTGCTATAACAAAAGAAATATACCGAAGTGTCTCATATGTTGTAGTTCAAATTATTGTGGACTTATTTAAGGGAAAAATAATTAAAATATAAATTTCCTGAACACACCACCTCATTTCTTCTATTAAAAATGATTACTCATCTTCATCTAAATCATCTTTACTTCATTTATAAATAATCAAGGTTATGATGTCCTGAAAAGAACAGGCAAAATGTCAAGTTTGGCATCCGTAATTAATTTAATTAATTCAAATGAAGAACTACAAAGACCTCTTTTTAGCTGTAGAAGACAAATACTGTAAAGATGAAAGCAGAAATAACTATCCTGAGATATTGCTAGGTAAATTAGGCTAAATTGAGCAATGGCCTTTGTTTCCTCAGTTTTGTCACAAACTCTTAGTATTGGTTAAACAGGGGGAATATTGAGCATTGTTTTCTCACTTCTTCAGAGATGTACATGGAAATGTAACCTGGGCAAGGGCTTGAGCAGTGCACTCTCAGCTATTGGGGTGTGGAAGAAAATATTTTATTAGTATTTTTTTAAATTGTGCTTATTTCACCTTTATCCCATTCACTTTTCATTTCCTTTTTTATAAATGATTTTATAATGTAAATAATATGTTAGTAAAGTAGCACAGGTACATTATTTACAAATATAAATATATAGGTTGTGTATTCAAAAAAGTTTACTGATAGCAGTGTGAGATCAAAAACTATTGATCTGGAGAGCAATTATCCACATGACAGGTCCACACTAGATGTAATTTGTGATCATACAATTGTCTGGTGGTATTGATCATGCATGGTTGCATGTGGAACGGGTGCAAATGGAATTAATCAGTGCTTACAGAAAGGCTCCTGTTCGTTTTTCGAAGATAAGGCCAAAGATGTTAGAAAGGTGAGAGGAAGGTTAGAATGCAAGAAATGATTTTCAACTCAGAAAAATGAAACAAAACAGTTTTAGGAAAAATAATCCAAATAATCAGCAGTGACACAAGAAATCTGTAAACCAGTTGTGCAGATAGGGAGTTATTAGATAAGGGAGGGGGGATTGAAATTGAAACAAAGCAGCACAAATGGTCAGAAGGATTTTGAGTAGTACTGTGGATACATGCATTATGGAATAGAAATTAATCATTTATGTTGACTTTGCTCCAAGTATGGCTCTTGCTGGAAAATTGCATTTTGGCAGGGTATTGCTGTATCAGAAACCTGTGAACACCAAAATGGAAGGAGTTTAGGACCAGTAAACTACTATGGGAAAGACCACAGTTATGAGATTATGTATAAAAAATAAAAGATTTATTAAAACATACCTGTCTTGCAAAAGAAAGGAGGAGAAGCAGACTGTGGAATCCCTGCAGCAAACACACGCTGTTACAGCAGACAAGGGAGAATAGGGTGGGGTGATATGGCTTAAAACATTCTGAGTGGCTCAGTGAAGAGCAGAAGAAATGAGAGAAGTGTTAAGCAAAGAAAAATAATAATGGCTTCTATATAAAATTCTTAATGACAACGGGATGATGATCAATTACTTAAATTTCCATAACATTCCTGGTACTATGTGTTTTCAAAAACATAAAAAGATGTTTCAGAGTTTAATGTTTCAAAGACGGACAATAACTGAAATAGCACAGGTTTCTGAGATCAACAGGGAGTCTGTCTTGGCACTAGATTATTTTATATTTTTGGTTGAGGTGTTCCAGGAGGAGATACATGAGACATTTACATTGAAGTTATTTAGATCATGGCTCCATGTCATGCAAGGATGACAGAGGCACTCAGTCCATTCTTCTGGGTGTGCAGGCACACTGGGATGGTGGGTTATGGCAATCTGTGGGAACTGAGACTGCCAGGAAATGCTTCTGTATTGTGAGGAAAGAGGTCATTATCTAGGTGTTTGCTATAAATAAGGTGAAGCACCTGTGTAATTGTTTGGTAGGATTAGCACAATTGTTTTTTCATAGGGAATTGTTTTGCAAATGAGATTCAAGGCTGTTTTTTATTAAAGTCAGTGATTTGTCTTTCCTTGCCCTCAAGAAATTAACTTTTTTAAAAGAGCATTTGAGTCCTGATGTATTTCTTAGCATGAAGTGCAATTGATTTAAAATATAAAATGAACAACCCTAAGTGAAGCATCTTTATGAAATAATGTAGCCCTTTTTTAGTGCACTTAAGTCATGCTATTTCTGTTACTGCACAACTCTCCACAGAGCTGCCCCAGAGCAGTTATAATATGGTTTGAAGGTCTTGTGGCTTTTGTAATGTACTAGACAAGTGTAGACATGAATCAAACCTAATTTGCTTCTGCCAGAACCTTGTTCTTATCCCTCTAAATAAAAACTGCCACAAACACACCACAAAACAAATCAGCTTACCTTCTGCAGTTCTTGTGTCAACCCACTAAAATCCTTCACCAAAGTACGTCTCACAGAACGGTTACTCTAATGCTGATCCCAAGGTGCTGGTTGTCTTCTATCATTATGTTGCACATGCTGCCTGTGTCTTAATGGGCTTAAAAAGTCTTTTTAGGACATAAAATGACAAGACTCACACTGACACAGTTCTGAGCTGAGAATGCAGATAGCTAACCATGGAAAATTGGAGCATTAAAAAAACTTCCTGCTGCAGGCACAATCAGACACTGGAACAGGTTGCCCAGGCAGGTTGTAGAGTCTCCCTCCTCAGAGTTATTCAGAACTTGAGTGGACTCAGTCCTGAGCAACCTGCAGTAGAAAACCTTGCTTTGAGTGAGGGAGGTTAATTTCCACAGTTCCAATCTCAGACCTTCTGTAATTTTGTGAAGAAGTCAAGTATTTCCAGCAAGCAAATATTCTGTTCTACCACTTGTGGTATTTCTAGCTTCTGTATGATCTCTGGTCTTGTACCTCTCTCTCACTTCAGTCATGTGTTTAGTGCTATCTGAAAACTTGGCTTTGCGTTGAAAATGGTGAATTTCACTTAAGATTACTAGTAGTAGCTGAGCAATGGTCAGAAGACAATCGCGTTATATGCACACAGTCTTTTACTATTGACTGTGTAGCAGATAAACATAAGTAAAAGAACATCCTTAAGGGATATTTTGGATCAAAGACAAAATGATATAATAAAGTGCTGACCTTTATTTCACTGTATTAGAGACTATTGTGTCTTTCAGGATCTCACAAAGAGGAAGAACATGAGAGCTGACAGCTGTATTTAAATAAATTAAGTAATAATGCATGTATTTTGTGTAATGCAATTAAAAAACAGCTTCAGAATTTTTTTCTTGCAGTGGATTGAAAAAGATGCAGAATGGCAATACTAGGAGTCATTTGCCTAGGAGCACATGCTTAAACTGAATTCCCACTATAAGTCTATGCAGCATCCAAAAGCTTTCTTTCCTAGTGCTCTTCAGGTAATTTCCCAAGCCCACAAGCCATTCCAAAATGAGTCCTTTTGGTACCAACCACATGCCCTCAGTCTGGATGTGTAAAGGAGGTTCCAGAATTTCAACCTGACACGCCAAAGTCCACATTGTCACAATTAAACTGGCTGGAATTATGTTTTCTTAGAAGAGAAGAAATGGTCTTGTGAGTTTTAGAGTTTTGTAAGTTCATGAGATCCTTAGATTCCTTGCAGATTTTAGATCTGTCCTCTATTATGGCCACAAAATAATCAAATTTATGAAATGTAGAAGTGAATACGACCCCTCAGACTCAGTCCACAAGGGGCTACCTTACTCTACCTGAGAAACCTTTTTCTTTCACTGTAACCTCAGGCCAGAATGATAAGGACATATATCAATACCCAAGAGGGATAATGCTCTACCATTTCAAAGCACCTCATAAGTAGTGCATACTTCTCTTTCATTTTCCTTTTGTATCCCCACACTCTTTCCTATTTGTAACTAACCTTCCCACTCTGCAGATCCAGGAGGTATCACATTTATCCCTTTTCTGATTTACAGGACAATATTTTGAGGGATTATTAACTTCAAAGGGTAATGAATGTGTCAGAGTGTGAATATTGTATTTTGATTTTAAAAAAGTGGAAGCTGGAAGAGTGGGACACAATAAATCATTGTTTACTAAGGGTCAAGTTGACAGAATTGAATTGTTGTACATATGGCTGGAAGCAGCTGGTGTGCCAGTCAGGAAGGAGGCACTGGCTGGCCAACTGTTATTTGAATTAGGTACTACACATCCCGATTTTGTCCAGCACAGATGTCATGGAGACACACAAAAAAAGATGAATACCCTGTAGCAAGGGAAAGGGGGAAATGTATACACCCAGAAGCTTTATTTATCCTATTACATACAGAATGAGTTGCCTAATGTATCTCTTCTCATTCTGAGAAGTAAGGAACAATTCTCCCATTTTGCAGGCTAGAAGTTCAGGCACAGCTGCATGAGGTCACCTCATCAGACTTCACTGGTTACGTGCAGGAGAGTAAAGCCCAGTCTCTAAAGTCCCAGATTGGTGCTGGAACCACTTAATGAACCACAGGCTAGAGTCTCAGTTGCATGGTAATTCTGTCCAGTTCTACTCCAGTCCCATGCTCAGGATAGTTTTCCTCATAAGTGCAATGATTTTTCAGTGGCATTGTTAGATCTGAGCTGATAGATACCTCAAGAACATTGTTGAAAATTGTCTCTCTGGAAAACAGTTGTATTTATAAATGGGGACTCATTAACTCTTTCTCAAGGATGAGTTAATTCTTTTTAAAGGATGAGTTTGTACCCTTAACCTATTGCTAGTGCACTTTGAATATTGCAGTGTCTGCTGTAGACACGTGAGTTACTTAATGGGAAAGGTCAGTCAGCACTTATTACCATTAAAAACTCATTTAAATCTGCTGATCCCCTTGATGGTGCTTTGGTTCTCATGGCACACTGGGTTTTATACTCCTTTTCAGTGTTTGGAACCAGGGGTGTTTCATTGCTCCTTTTGAAAACCAGTAACAGCACTCAAAGGATGAGTTATGTGTCACGGGGCACGTAGATCATTGCTGCTACATCTGAACTGCTCTTGAACCTCAGTCCATCTTCCTTGTACTCTTTTAACTCTTACCAAGTCTCTGGAAAGGTAGAAGAGCTGTGAAATGGAAGGGTTGTGCTGTGGCTGCCACACAACTTTCTTGGCTTCTTGCCCAGCTGCCAAATTAATCTTCAGATACCCTGAATGTCATTCCTGGTGATCAACCAACACGACAGCCAAGGTCTTTGAAAAGGAATCTGGTCTGCATTGTGCTGTCAGCAGACAGTAGGGGGACAGGCTAAAGAAAGGTATAGCCACAGGATTTCCTGTTTGTTTGGGTTTGTGGTTTTTTTCCTTGCTGCATTTTTTTTTGGAAAGACATTAGCTAAGTCTGACAGAGAGATATAATGATGGGACATATCTGAATTCTGGGTTAATCAAGCATGCAAGTTAGAATGAGGGCAATAGGGCAATATGGGCTCTGTTCCAAATTCATACATATTCAGGTGATCACTATGGCTTAAAGAAATGTTTGAAAATGTGTTTCTAATCATGCAAATATGGTTCTGTAGTGACCATATTCATCCACAGTTTCTGTGAACCTGAAAAGTTATGCTTTCTCTCTGGTTACCAGAAATTTCCTTGTTTATTCCCAAGAGAAAGGCATAGTTAATATAGAATATCTGTTTGCTGCTGAGCTGACCTTATTCAGCATTACAAATCAATAAATCACAGACAGACATTTCTGTGTCACCTTTCTCAGGATATGAATTCTCCTACTTGCGTGAGCATTTCTATTTTAGAGCAGTGTAACCTACACAGACATGTAAATACTGCAGGCAACACCACAGTACCTCTTGCTGGAGAACACATGGTACAGGCACTAATACCTGCCTACTAATACCTCAGGTTTGTTCACTGGTCTCTTCTGCATTCAGGTAGATGAGGTCTGATTGGTCTTAGCACATTCTATTGGAAAAGTAAGGTTAGAATTTCACACCGTGTGAAATATTTAGACTTGTGCCTGATGCTGTGCATTAATAATAGCATATTGATGTAATTAGCTATAGGAATATAGGTATGTGTATTTTTTTGGTTTTTGACAGAATGTCATATATGATTATTAACGGAAACAATAATAAAAATCTACATTCAATTTCCAACAGAGAGGAAACTTTCTGGTTTGGCTATTTTCATCTGCCATCTGAAAGACAAACAAAAAGAACATCTAGAATCTAAACCTAAATTAGTCTATTAGAGGGAAACCCAGTGACGTCACTACCTTACATGCATTTTTAAGTGTGTATTTCTTATCTATTTTTCTCTTTTTTTCTTTTTTTTTTTTTTTTTTTCGATTTCTCTCAATGTCCAAATCACTGTTTGGATTCTGTGGAAGCACCTGCAAATTGTACAAATTCAAACTCAAATTATAGCTGTCATATCTTTCTCATTAGTCTGTGTCCCAAAACAATTCAATGTACTAATAGAAATGTAGACAGCTGAAATTGATAAAGGTTTAATCTGGAAGATTTCTGAATTGCGTTCCTGGCAAACAAGACTGAAATAAGCCAAGACTCATTTCTTCCATGTGAATGAGTATGATACTCCCTGCAGGATAGCTTTGATTTTTGAGCAGTTCTATTCCTAATTTATATGTCATTCTCCAGAAACAAAGGATGGGCCAAAATTGACAATTGCCTTGTTTTAAACTGTCATGTTTCTAGCAAGCAGCCAGCCTTGCTCAGCTGACAGCAGCAGCCGTCTTGCCAGAATCTTAAGGCTTAATAATCAGAGGAGTCACTTAAGATTCCTGGTCCAGGGAAAGGCATCCCTGCCCCTGGTGGGGTGTTGGAACAAGATGATCTTTAAGGTCCCTTCTAACCCAAACCATTCTGTGATTCCTGCATGTATTCTAAAGCAGCATTTGCTGAGTGCTGCCTAAATATATCTTTGCCTGCTTAGGTTTGTTTCTATTTTTAATTCCTAAGGAAGTGAATATCTGCTTCTCAGAAATATTTGACCTTAAGCTAGGTTGATGTGGTTGATGTGCAACTGAGATGCACAGATGGGTATCTGTCATAGAATTACAGCTTTCAAATGCAAGGACAAGATCTGCTTTCAGAATCAATTGATCCCTGAGGTTTGTACTCCTTTAGGGTTTCTCTGGAAGGTTATATTGGTATTACAAAAATGCAGAATGCCTTTGATGCAAATGCCACCTGATTCAGACTGCTGAAATATATGGGCAGAAGGTTTAATGGCTTATTCCACACAACCACTGGATTCCTCCCAGTGAATCAAGGAATTGCTAGTTTGAATAGATTCTTTAAAAAGTAAATTTAAAAATCCTTGTACTGTTTTTTGTGTCCTAAAAAGCATTTTTGTTGACTCTGAACCTCCTTTAACTCCTCTAAATCTAACACCCCCTTCATATGGCAAAAGGGGCCAATTTGAAAATCTCTGCTTTTATCAGTCCAGCTGTAGAAGATTGAATTAACACAAGCCTAACAGAGCTTCTTGAACTGCAAAAACTAAGCCAAATACCAGTTTTATCAATTTGCTTTGGAAAATGGAGACGATAATTATTTATGGAGTTGTGCAGTATTTCATGACATGTAATTTCATTTCTGACAGATCATATAATTATATTATAGGGGATGGGATTTGCAAATGCAAGGTACTGATCTAAGCCCCCTCACACCAAAAAGCTTGGATGGTTGATAACAATCAACTTCAATTTTTTTTTTCCTTTCTGATCCCTTTTCTCATAAGTTTTTATGAATTATAGATATGTTCATGCATGTGCATGAGTGTAAGAGAGTGCATATTTTCTTCAGACTTTTTCATTATGGCTTTCATTGAAATGACCTCTATGATATAAAGTCTTGCAGGGAGTAAAATAGAACAAACTTTCCGTACACATATTGGAACAATGAGGTCTTTGATGTCTTTGCAGCTTTAGTGGTGTCTCTTTTGTCCAGATAAAAAGCTTCAAACAACATGGAGAAAACAACTTATTCTCCAAGTTGTTATTGTTTTGAATTTCTATACTTTTTTTTTTCATCTCAGATATTCTGACCACCATTAAACCATGTTCCTGAGCACCACATGTACACACCTTTTAAATAGCTCTCAACCACTTCCCCTGGGCAGTCTGTTTTAATGCTTGGTAACCCATTTGGTGAAGAAATTTTTCCTAATATCCCACCTAACCTTCCTCTAGTGCAACCTAAGACCATTTCCTCTCCTCCCATCACTTGTAGCAGGTCGCTGACCATTTCCCTTGGATTATGGGGGCCTCATTCTGCTCCCCATTTTTGTCGTCCAGCTCAGGAAGCTGAGTACCTGGACAACTGGTTTTACTATTAAGGACTGAGGCAAAGAAGACATTAAGTACCTCAGCCTTTGTCACTGTGTTTCCCCATGAATCCAGTATAGGATGAAGATTCTCCTTAGCCCCCCTTTTGTTGCTAACATATTTATAAAGTCATTTTAATTGTTCTTATGGCAGCAGCTGAATTAAGTTCTAGTTGGCCTAGAGATTTCCAATGCTCTGCTGAACCTTATAGGAGCAATTCCATATAACTATATTTTTCTTAGGTAAAATTATAGGTGGCATATTTTAGATGACTCTCTCCTTTTTTCCATTTGTATTAAGTGTGACCTACCTTAACTTATGCAGTATCTTGTCCCAAGGTAAAACCAAACAAAATAAGAAGAGCAAGAATGTTATCTTTCTAAAGGTCATGTCTCCTATGATTAATGTGCTGTTTTGAACACAAATATCACTTAGCAATTATAATGTGAATGCAACTACCAAATTTTTAAGAGAAAACCAGCAGGCTTGTGTATTTATTTAGTTATGCTAGCCAAAGCCATTTGGAGAATGAATGTTTCCCATAGGTATTCACTAATTTATTCACTAATCGAACCAAAAAAATTGTAAAGGCCATGAGTTCTTTCATATTTTCACATTCCAACCTGTAATTTCAACCTGACATTTCCCATCTGCCTTAGATGAGTGGCTTCTGTGCTAGCTTTTATTCCATTGTTAAAAACACAGTTAATAATGTGGAAGGTGAAGAGGGAATGCTCATAGAATAAGGATGAAGGCAGAAGGAGCTTTGTGTCTCTGGTGATTGTAATTACTTTCTTTTTATTATTATTTTTTTCTCCTCTTGTACAGCCTGAAAGAGCTGCATGGACTGTCCTGAAATGCCAGCTGCCTGTCAATGTCATCCATCAAGGGTGGAGCAAGGACTGGCTGTGACAGACACCTCTGTCCCAAAGGTAATTACCCTAAACCTCCTAACACTGAATTAAGCATTGGTTATAAAGCAAAACGCTTAAGGCCAGCGTGGAATGTAAGGTTCTGCTTCATATTTATCTTGCAGCTGCTTTATTTACACTTTGCCATGTACTGATGACATAAATTAATCTGCTTGAACTGCCTGTGCTGATCCCAGAGTAGCAGCAGCAAACTGCATCCATGTCAGTGATATTAGCAGTCAAAGGAACACAGGCTTGGAAACCCAGGCAGCATGGCTCTGTCCCTGCCTCTGGGTGACCTTAGGGAAATTCTTTGCTGGCTCTCTGTTTCAGAGTCCTTTCCCTTACCTAGAGAAGAATTTCAGTGTACCCCCAGCTGGATAGCTGCAACAGAGATAGAACACATCACTTGGGGCCTGTGATTTAAAACTAGGTTTTCTTATTCTTTATTAATTTTACTGACTATCACAAATCTCTATTTTTTCAGTCATTTAAAAGTCAGAATAGGCAGATTGAGGCTGGAAGGATTAATATGTTTCCTTTGATAATAGAATTCTAGTATTTTGGACTGTGCACTCCATTTCTTTTCTCAAAGACTGCATATAAAATGCTATTTGCTAACTTCTCATCTATATAATTAAAGCAAGTCCAATTATCAGAAGGATTCTTAATGAGGCTTAGCTGCTCTCCTACATATTCACTGTTTTACATACATTAAAAATTGTCTTCTATCTTTCCCTTCTAGAGTAAATATATAGAAAAGTTAGAGAAATTATCCTGTTGTCAGTTTACAGGGAAAATAGGGCACATTTGATTTTCTGTTTTTCAGATTCAGTACTTATCTAAAGAGCTATGGATTTCCTAACTTGTTTGATCTGTGAATGCAACCAAACATTTCTAATCTCTATCAGAGCTTGTGAAGCTATGCCTTTTTCCTCTGCACTGTTTTGAACACATAATGGAAATGATCTCCCTCCTCAGGACCCTTAGCAAAGAAATATAAGGGGCCCTGGCCATGTACAGATGCAGATTTAATTTTGAGATTGCTTTCTTATCTTAGTGAGGAATTCCATCCTCTGTTTGTAGTGGGCATTAAATATTGTACAGCTCTCTGTGAGCAAGCATGCAGCCCATATTCTTCAGGATGCTCCATATGGCTAAATAAAGTGACTTTGGTGTCGGGGTACAGCTCTGCTTCTGTCTGCCCCTGCCTTTCTGAGGCACAGGTGCTGTAGGAAGTACTGAACTTGTCAGTAATCCTTCTAACTCTTACAAAGTAAACAGCCAAAAACTGGTAATGCAGTCTGCTCTCATTTAAAATGGGATGAAGAATGTGTCTCCTATTTTGCAAACTGATCTTCCACAATAATCTGTTTATTGGCCAATCTGCAGTATTGTTATGCAGCTTTCTCAATGGGGAATGGCCAGGATGGATTTTAAAGCAATCAGGAATACAAGGAGGACTTAATTAGCACCAGGTATGCTGGAAAACCTGGATCTTATCTCAGCAAATGGCAGAGAAGGTGGTGACACTCTCCTATGCACTGAGCAGGAGAAGACCTCAGCTGGACCCAGTGATTGCTGAGATTGTCAGCCCAGCAGCTCTGGTGACTTGGACAATATTTTCTATATCATAAGAAGAAACTCTCCAAATAGAAAGATTTGCTACTATGTAAATGTGAATCATTGGGTTGATTAGAAGAAATGAGAAAAAACTTTTCCTGGTGCTCTTTCACAGTTTGTTTCAGAGGTAGTTGAAGCTGCCTGTAGCTTCTCTGAACTTTGTGCCACTTTGCTGAAGGGTAGCTGCTTTGTTTGTTTGATAAGACTCCTGGAAGTGCCAAAGTAGAAGAAGTTTTCAGATGTGAGCAAAATTCAATTTCTGTATGGAAAGTGCCTTGACTCTTGTTTAACTCTGCTTTAACTTTCTCAGACTGAAATTCCAGGTAGTGGTAGAAATGCAACCTCATATTCTCTGTCTTGTCTTCTTACCAGTTTTGTCTGATATTATACTGCCTGTGAGGAAAAATGGAAGGAACTGGATTTTAGCCTAAAAATCTGAGAGATAGAGCAGGGTTTAAATATTTTAAAAGTTTCTGCAGGGAAGAAGAGGAACAAACTGTTCTCTTCAAGTTGTGAGGCAAAAAGTAATATGCTTAAACTGGAACAAAAGCAGATTCAGGAGGAGCTTTGTAGAAAGAATGCTCCAGTGACAAAGATAATTAAGGACTAGAATAGATTACATATAGAGGCTGGGGAAGCTGGAGGTTTTTAGAGTGGTTACAGAACCATCTGTCAGAAATGCTTTAGTTGATTTGGGGCGGGTGGATGCACCAGATGATCCATTTGAGTCTTTCTTACTCCTTCCTAGGATTTAGCAGTAAGAGCCTAAAGAAAGGAGAAAGACTACACCAAGCATCCACAGCAGGGTGACTTTCATATTCCAGTGTTGAAAATACAGCTGTAATAACAAATTTTGTCACAGGCTATGCAGCTCTAGTCAAGCAGGTTGAGTATTCCCTGCCACCTTCCCCTCAGGAACTTGCTGATTGCTGGATCATTTGCTTTAGAATAACAAAGGTTTTTTTGGAGTATTTTTTGGAGAGATGTGCGTGGGTTTGATTTACGGTAAAGTATTGTCAGTTTGAAAAGGATTGCCATTATGCAGATTTGTATTATATTGGGGAATGGGATAGAAATTCTCATCTCAGATCATATGGTTTCTTTTGCTTTATATTTTGTGACTTTTGAGTCATAAAATCACCTGATGGCCTAGAAAGTTAATCTAGTTTGTTCTTCCTATAATTAGCAAACTATTTTTAACTGGAGGTGAATGGGTTAGTTAGGCTATAATATCTGCATAAGTCATACAGTGTTAATTTAAAAAGTTAATTTATTTCATTTCACTAGCAAATATTCTGCCTCCAGGAATTATCCTTTCTGTAAAAACTGTTCTGACTGTTTCCTATTGTCTATTAACATGATGCTTTGAGGATATTTTCTATGGGAATGCTCGGACTTAGAGCTGTGCCCACCTGCAATGATATAACTGGAAAAGCAAATTGCATTATCCTCTCAGTAAGCATTTTAGTTCTTTATTGTTTTAACCTGAGTCCTTGTAGATCAGCCAGAGCAATCAGTTTTAATGAGTCCTTAAAGAGAAAAACAAACAACAATGAAAAAGCTATGCCTTTTAAGTTTAATCCAAAAAAAAAAACCTGGAAGAAACAGAGCATTTCCCACTCATCAAAACCCCTGATAAATAACCAATTCTCATTGCTTGCCCTGTGCTGGAGGTTGTGATATTCCAGAGCATATGACCAGTAAAGCTGAGTTGTTTTTCAGTGTTTGCTGTGAACAGCAGTAATTCAGCAATCTGCTCAAAGGACTGCACCAACAGTAGGGAACAATATGGCGGTGGTCCAAAATAATCTGATTCTGGTCATTACATATTTAGTGATCCCCAAATAAGTTTGCATCAATTAAGGGCTCAGTTTGTTTTCACTGAAACCCAGTGCATGACTTCCCAGCTTAATTCAGCATCCCTTCTGCCAACCACCCATACAAAAATGTATTTCTCTGAGATGCTTTGGTTTTTTAAAGGAGAGAAAATTTGGAAACCTTTTAAAGTCTGAGTATAAAATCAAGATGACTAACTTGATTTTTCTGATTGCCAGGCATCTGCTCCTTCCACTTGCAGGGAATTCCCTCAGCAGTAGTAGTCGAGAGCCCTAAAAAGGAATGGCAAAGCCTACTAATTGTTTAGATCTGCTAGCATTCTCTCTTTTCTCAGCAGACAGAATGTCTTGATTCGTGAATTTTTAAGATTATACATTATAACCGTAGGATCATAAAATAGTTGTGATTGGAAGGGATAACTGGAGGTAATCATCCAAGTCTTATAGATGTTCTAAAAGTAATGGATTATAGAAATTGCATTCTAAATCTGGTAGCTTATTTAATCGTTAGATGTAAGACAATATTTTGGAGATTTAAAGCCAGGAGACCTGTTTTAGGGAGAGGAGGGAAAAGTACATCAAAAATAACAGCCTAAAAGCTGGAAAAAAAGAGGAGAAGAAGAGAATGAGAAAGGACATGAGTTAAGAACATTATTCCACCTGAGAAGCAATAAGTTATAGGGAAAATGGACTTCTTCTTTCCAACTATACCAGTTGCACTAATAATATAGTACCTCCTCCCTTGAGCAGTGGTGTTACAACACTACAGCCTCAAAGACAGGGATTTTAACCTTGCACTCTAACAGTGATTGCCATGTTGAACAGCCTTACCCAGTAATAGCAGTGTGTGCTGTTGTTACACAGCAGCAGAAACAAGCTTGAAACCCATTTCCTTTCAGGCTTCACTCTCCCTGCTTCCTAAGCCCTCTCTCCTGCCACAAGACTCCAAGCACATCTCCATCTCTAGAGAGGCAGCATTTCTGTAGGTGCTTCTAAGGTGTGCATGTGTTAATTGTTAAGCTGTCATCTGCCAAGTAAAGCCTGATGACCAAAGCCTGCCTGGCTTGCTCTCAGTGGTGGCTCTGGTTTGAATCTCTTACCTGTTCAGGTATGGATCTTTACAAAACCTGGAGGAACAGCAGTGCCTGGGCAGAGGTGATAAGAAGGTGAATGAAAGGGTTTTCTTTCCAGAGGACATCTTACTAAACATTTTTTAAGAAATGCATTTCCTCCTAAATATTTAATGTCTGCACTCAATGCACACAGCTGCTATGTGAAATCTGTATTCTCTACCAAAAAAATATTTTATGTAATCCTGGAAAAATTCTACTGGTGGCAGACCAAAGCAAATTTCAATACTATAAACCATGATCAGACAGGTAATAGAAGATAATAAATATTTTTTTTCATACATGATTGTTTCATTATGATATAAAGATGCCAAATCAGGTCACTGTGGCAATATAAGAAAATATTGAGTACTAATAATTAGCTATTTGGATAAGTTTCCTTCCCATCATACATCTCTGCATAAAGCAGCTATTAGCAAAGAATGAAGTACTGGTACACAAAAAAATGGTGGGTTCTTCAGTATCTGTACTTTACTTGTAGTGATTACTGATATATATATATAGATATATAGAGATATATATAGATTTATATAGTTTTATTGTCTTAATTAAAATCGTCACAAATTAAATTATTTAGAAATTTAAAGAACCTCTAAGATAAAAGGCAAATGTGGGAAAATATAGAGAAAAATGTACTTATATTGAAGAGTTCTTTTCCATATCATGATGCTCAATATGTATTTTATTTATTTATATGTTTTGTTCTTCAGAAAGGAAATGTCTGTGAGATGAGAGACTGCTTGGAAAGGAAGGGACACTCTTCTGCCCTTTGAGCTGTTGAAAATGCTGCTGGGAGAGCAGTTCCAGGAGCACAGGGGCACACAGGGAGGGGAGCCCAGCAACGGGAGCATCTGTGGCACAGTGCAGACTGCTGGAAGGAACAGGGACAGACAAAAGTGCAACGTGTCAGAGACACTTCTGCTGCTGCATAGAGGGGACTGTAGAATCTGCTAAAACCCAGAAAGTGCCTGAGTCAGGATTAAACCAAGCCTAGGAGGATTTATTCACCAAAACCACAGTAAGATCTTCATTTCTAAGTGCTCTTATGCTTATTGTTTGTTTTTCATTTTTAAAGTTTGCCTTCAGTTTGTACTTAGAGAAAAACTCGTGTTTGCTCTTCAGAGCCTTCTGCATATTTCTAGTGGGTTCAGGATGATTAGTGATTAGATCTGGACTTTCACTGGGTCTTGTTGTGCACTGCTCTGTGGAAGTACTTTGTCAGTTCTTTCAATAACTCTTTCACCCTCCATGGAACAACAAGCAGACTTGGCATCTGCTGTGTGCACAGCAGCAACTCCTGCTGAAGTGGTAAGTACAGTTCTAGTGAAATCATGCAAGGAGTGCTGGTGAATTAAGAATTTTCTGTTTTCTCCACTGATTGGTAGTCAGATTTTGCTCTCCTTATGTAATGCTTGGAATTACCATCTTTTCTTCATAATACTGCCATATTTCTGTGTCACAAAAAGAGAATCAGACATTTTCTTCTTTCATATATTTGCTTTTTTCTTTACCACTTTTAAAATCACATCTATGATTGAATTGTGGATGAGCTGCTTTTCACGCCATTCAAGGTAGAACTAGTATACTATTTTATACTGGGTTAAAAGCCTGGGTTTCCTATAAACAGTTCCATGAATTACCCAGTTTTTGATATCTTTATATTCTTAAATGGGCACCTGGGAAATTTGCTATGCCTTTGAATGGCCAGTGCAACCTTAGACAGTTCATGTAAAAGAAGCAGTTACCTCAGATAAGCAATAAATTCTAACCTACCTCAATGAAAGTTACTGGCCAAATACCATAATTACAGCAAAGGTGAGTAACTGAGATTGTTAGTCATCTCCAATTTCTATTCTGTTTCATCTTTCAAAGATAGGAACCTGCTCTGTTTAACTGCCTTATTTTAAGAATGCTTGATCAGCAATATTGCATAGTAAAATGCAAGTACAAACTATCGAGGGGATTAAAAAGAAAACTTGATTTTAAGAAATGCTTTTGTTTTTACTGTGCTGGAGCCTGTTTAGATTCAATTTGAACTCTGCTTCCTTCAGATTTTATGGAGCTTTTACTTTCGTGCCTATAAACAGCATCTGTGTCAAAATCCACATCATAGAGTTAGGCCTGTGGAGACACTTTCTGACACGTTCTCCTGGATATGTGTAAAAAGAGGAGAGTCTCCACAGCATAAGGTGAGATCAGCTAGACAGCTTCCCACTATTAAAGCTGTCATGCTGGTATCCATAAAGGGAACCAGTGTTTCCCTCACACCTCCTGTCTTTTTGAAGACTTCCCTGATTGTTCCATTGGATGTTCCCTCAGGGTAAAAGATGCTTCCAGATGACACTATCAACTTCTATTGTTCTACATGTCAACACATAAAAAAATCCTAATTCTAGCCTATCCATAATGTCATTTTATACACAAGCTACTTATAATTGAGAAGATACTTGCTCTTTTGCAGTGAGATCAGCATTATGTGATTTCACTAGATTTCTTACCTGGCCTGTAAAATGTATATAATTTAACATAAAATATGAGATATAGCAGAACATACAGAAATGCTTTAACAGAAACAAAAAGTTTGTCATCATCAAGCCTGGCAAATAGAATTGATTCAGTGTGGTGTGTCATATTTGGACTGAATGTTGCTCATTGGACTGACAGTTTAGGCTTTGATGTTTTGCAAACCCAGAGCTTCAAACTAACAGGAAAGCACACCCAGAGTGGCCTCACTGGTGTGAATACACCCACAGAAAAAACGTGCTTACTGTCTCACTTCTCTCATATGGTAGCTACTGGTTGAGATTTGAAAGGTTGATACATTTAAATGGAACCTCTTGTGAGAACTGTCTATCGTGGTCCTCAGGAGGACTAGCAAAGGCTAGAAGGCTGCTCAGCATGAGCTTGAAGTTGATTATGACAGGTATTGGCATTCTGTCTAAAAGCATGTTTGAAGTGAAACATTTTAACTGCAGTAGACTGAAATCTGTCATTGTTACCTGAGCATGTGTAATAGTCTCTAGGCAGCCTTTAGAGCAAAGTGGTTTAGTTGCAGAAGGCATGGTTTCCTGAAAGCCAAGTTTTTTACTGGAAAAGCCTGGACAGTCCAAGCAGTAGTGGAAAGTACAATCCAGCCTCTCTTGAACTGCTGAACAGCAGTTTACGTTTAACCAACAGTTCATCAATGGGAAATTTTGGTCTTCTTTTTCATTCAGTCTGTCTTGAATTAGGTATTCTACAGTCAGAAGTAGAGATGGATGGTAGTCATAGCTGGGATGCCCTGGAAAAAGTACTTTTCTCCTTTGAGATAGACTTGTTGTAGGCATGGTTCTTACTTATGGTGTCCCCTGTACTAGGGATTTGAGGGCTTGGGTGTGAGGGATATGAGAACCATCAGAGCCAGGGAATGTTTATAGAATCTGCCACGTTAAACCCTGCGGAAAACAGGGATGTAGAGCTCTGTTCAATTGGCATGACTGAACTTCTCATGATGGCATTTGTGGCATAAGACAAATAATGGATCTTGGCATCAAGATGGGATCCTTGACACCGAGAAGGGAGCATCTCTCAGAGCACACATCTGGCTTTTTCTCTCTGCCTGAGCAGACGGAAGTTTTGGTTGCATGTAATATGGATGGATTTGTTAGCCTGGGTCAATATATAATTGGTAGTATTTCAAGCAAGATCACTTGCTTAATAGACCAGATCTCTTCTTCAGTCTGTGCAACCAGAGTAGAATTACGGCTTTCCATTAGTAGGGATGAATGTGAATATTTTGCACATGGGTCTAAGATATTTTAGGAGAAAAGGAATCAGAAAACTTGAGATAAGGATCTTTTTCACTTTTTGTTGATATGATAAAACCATGATCTATTGCTATTTATATTTTATCTTGCTATTTATAAAGCTAATATTTTTTTCATATTTTTATACCTCCCAACAAATCACCTGCAGCAGTCATTAATTGTGAAGCAACTCAGAATGTTAATAATTAGAGCAGAGAGAGAGAGGTAAATTCACAGGTCCTATTGCCAGCTCAAAACAGTAAATGCTTTAAATATGTCTTGGGGTTACATGTACTCAGAAATGCTAGGTTATGGGAAAATACAAGACCAAAGATAGGTACCTTAGGAATACGCCTCTCTGTGGAGGAGATATGCTACATCAGATGTGTCAGACTGCTCCTATGACCTCAAGTGATTGTTTGCATTGCTGGATTTCCATTTTACTGTTGTAAATGAGGAAGGTACAGCTAGCGTCAGTGCAAAGGTGTTCAAAACCTATTTTACCTCAACAAAGAATAAGTTTCTAACCCTACACAAAAAAAAAAACCTGTCTTCCCTAACATCAGTTTTCTCTAGCTTCCGCTTTTTCTTCTTTTTTCAATTCTATCAAGTAGAGGGACTAATGTATAGAACCCAGTGCTCATTCCAGTCATGTGGTAGGCAGGACCTGTCTTTGAGTGAGTGAATTGACAGGGAAAACTGACAACTGTGGCAGAGGCAGGGAAGAGGAGTCTGTTGGGCTATGTCAGGAGCTGGGTGTCTATATCCCTATGATCAAAGAGCATGCCAAGAGCTCATTGCAGTCTGATGATTTTAACTATCATCCACTCTTCTTCCTGAGATGTTTCTGTGGCAATGTGCCCCTGCTATTTGAGAGCAGAAGTCCACTAAATTTAAAGTACGTTTTTCAAGATTCCTCTCCTTGATATTTCTCCCCCCCCCAGCCAGAAATTCAATACAGCTGTGACTTCACAGCCTGGCAGCAGCACATTCCTGTCCTGTACAACCACCACACCACGAGTCTTTCTTGTCCTTTTGACACCATCAAGAAATCCTTTCAGGAGCTCAGCCTGTATTTCTGTGTGTGACCATATTCCAAACTAGGACTCAATCTCTGCCCCTCTGCCTTCTGGTATCTATTCCAACTTTGCTGAAAGATCTGTTCAGCCCAACTCGGGTCTCTGGGGCCACATTTCTGCCCCTCACCATCCCCCAGAACTGGAGCCTTAGCTTCTAGAGCAGAAAAGAGCAGTGAGGAGAAGAGAACATTTCTCATGGGATCCTGGGTCTGGTGCTGCTGGTCTTCAGTGTCTCATGGGTAGCATGATGACAGCGAGGGCCCTGCTGAGTCCAGAGCTTCTTCTGGATCTGTTCATCAGACATCCCTCATGCTTCCATCCTTCCTATTTCTGTTCTGGTGAGAAAAAAAAAAGAAAATGCAGAGACAAAAAGGAGGTCACAAATCAGGAATGCAACTGAATGAAGATGAGATTAAAGTAAAGAAGGAAAAAAAGAAGAAACTACAGTTCTTAGGATTTCCTTCATGCTATAGGGCAAGGCATGGATCAGTCCTTGTGTTATCCTAACTAATTTGTCTTCCTTTAAAATACAGCCCTTTTATAGAGATAAGCTTGCTTAATCAGAGTGTTCTTTGATGAAAATATATCTAGCTAAAGTGCTAATTCAGTGAGCGTTTTCTTGACAGTGCCATTGTTTGAAAAAATCTGTTTTGGTCTGTAGTACAGAAAAGGTGGAGTGCCCTGTGGAGATTTTCCCTATTAGTATGCCAGGCAGTTGCTTATTTCTCCATTCAACAATCCCTGAGCTGAATGCCTAGATTTACCATAGACAAAATAGAAATATTCACAATACATGTAAATAAGCTTTTGGTTGTGAATAGGATTTGTTTGGTAGCTCTTGATCACTCTCTTTCTTTACTGTTTTTTTATGCTATTGTTTTCAAAATTGGTGCCATATAAAGTTTAAAAGTATGTATTTCGAATGGATTCTTCGCAATATGACACCACTTAAAGGCTGGATGTTGTCAGAGGCAAATACTTAATCAGAGCTTAATCAACAAACTGGAAGAATCAAAATTAGTTGATGATCAAAACAAAATATAAATGTATTCTCTAATTGATTAGAGTGGCTTGGGAGGTTCTGTAAATTAAAAGATTTTGCTCAGCTGGAATGAAAATCAACCTTCCTTCCTATTTGCCATCCAGAAATAATGTTTAATAGTAGTTCAACAATCTCTGCTCCTGAGGAAAAGTAGGAAGATAAAAGGAATAAAACTGGCTCACAGAAAATACCTGATAATAGAAAGAGTGCTACTTTGTATGTGTGAATTTAATCAGGACTGGGGTGGAGGCAGGACAATGGGGAAATTCTTGCAGCCAAACATTATTTTGCCATGTATTTTCTTACCTGTCACAGAGAAAATAATCTGTTAACACGTTGCGTGTATTTTTAAAGGAGGCACAGTAGCAGGGAGGTGAGGAGAACAGCTCTCTGTGTCCAGAGATGTTCTCCTTTGCCTTACATCTACCATCCCATGGTAGGACTTGTCACAGTAGGTCCCCTAATCCCGTGAGAAAGGATGGCCCGTGTGCATGGCAAGTGTGTGACACAAGGAGGGACACTGGCCATCCTGGTGGATAGAATGTCTCTGGCAGGTGTGCAGTGCCCCAGGTGCAACTTTTCCAAAACAAAATATTTTGATTTTGAACCAAAATATTTCCAATTTCAACCTATTTTTTTTTTTTTACATGTCTCAATTTGTCCAGAAAAAGAAGTTTTTTGGTAGACTGGTTGTAAGCCTAGAAGGGCTAAAAGTGAGTGCCCAATGTGGTACCAGGCAAAGTAAATCAGCTAGCCTGCTACTTGAAAAAACTTGCCAAGAATATTGTTAGATAGAAAAATAGAAAGTAGGATAAATTGTGTGCAAAAACATGACGTGATAAAATGATAAACATGATAAAATAAGAATCATCTATTAAATGTGAAAAAAAAATCTACTGATGTCACATCAGAATACCCAGCAACTTTGGAATATTATTAATCTTGTCAGTTCAGCTGCCTCCAATTAAGTATGTACCATATGTGATAATATAAAGATTCTCAAAAATTCACTAGGCATAATTATTTTTTGGGAGAAAAACATAGTGTTAAGTATATTTTAGATTTTCTCTTTTCTCCTTGTATCCAAACCCTCTTTGCTGTAAATGGTTTCTTTTCTAAATGCCTAAATCTGGATTTCCTTGCCACATGGAAGTTTTATAAATTAGCTGCCTCTGCCTAGCAACTGTAGCAACATTTCAGGGACAGTTAATGATTTACAACAATTTGAAATAATGGAAAGAAAACCTTACATGCCAGAGTGGCTCTTGCACTACCCTTGACAGAACTCATTTGCAGGGAAAGCTGCACCACTGAGAATCTTTTCTAGAACTCAGATCACTCTTTCTCTTGACAGCTCAATGTTCTAGTGTGAAAAAAGGGCAACACTTGGCCTTTATTGAAGTTGCAGTTTGAGATCTACTGCTGCAATATTTGCAGATCAGTCACACAAAGAAAGTGGGTTTTTTTTAAATAAATTTATATACAAAGTTGCATAGCCACCTTAACTCAACCAAGTATATTTAGTTTAATTAATTTTAAATGCCTTAGGAACCATCATGGGTTTATGGTTTTCCAAATATAGGGAAGTGGAGCACACCTATTCTCCTACCACTCTGTCTCCTCAGTTTGGCAACTGAGCAATGGGGAGGTGTGAATGTATAAGCAAATGGGACCGGGCAGTGACAGGAGTGGGGGCTGTAATGCACTTGGAGGCTGCCTGTTTGATTCTTCCTTCCCCTCTTTACTTTGCTGCTGCCAGTGGAATGCTTTCTGACACTTACTGAGTGTCTTCTAGGGCGAGCCTCTGTTTGAGTCCCAGCTCTCAGTGCCACATAAAGAAACAGTTCACTCAAAGGCTGTCGAAGTGGAACACAGAACTGAGAGAGCAGATGAGTTAAGATAATTTGAAATTAAGGAGCTCTTAAATAGATCTAATCAACATATCTGTCTTGAGCAGAGGTTGGAATGCTGAAGTATAGGAGTCAGAAACTTTTCCATTTTAATAGAATTAAGTAGGACATGGGGCAAGAGCCTCGAATTTCTCTGCTCGAGTCTTTGTCTTCTGAATGGGAGGGGCTTAAGGACATGAGAGGTTCATATCTACTGTGGCTGTACCAGAGAACATCAGTCAGGGACTAGAACACACCTGGGACAGAAGCTGAGCAAATGCAGAAAGCAAGAACAAGAAACTCTAAGCCCAAAATAATTACGGGACTTCAAACAGCAAGTTCTCAAAGTTAACGTAGAGCAGTTGTGTAACAACAGCCAAAAGATAATCAGTAGGATGACAAAGTCCTTCAGTATGATTGTGTCAAGAGCTTTGGAAAAGTAAGCCATGGAATTTTCAATAAGCAGCAGAAATCAAGAATTGTGGTAAGTCAGACAAGGCTGAGAGTAACAGGACCTTACACAGGCATATCCCACACACTTTGGCTATGGCTCTTTTCATTACCATTGCTTTTTTAGTAACACTAAATTCAGCCACAGATGTTTAAACACTGTGATTAGAGATTCTGTGCTAGGCAGAGAAAAAAGGAAAAAAAGAAGCTGTATCAGCCTTGTCTTTCTCTTTTAGCTTTCATGCAGCATTCATAGGGGAGCCTCTTAAAAAAAAAAAAAAATCAGAGTTCAGTGAAAATGCACTGTAAAAAGCCCTTTGATGAATCCTGGAGGTACCCTGTTGCTTTACACCAGCTAAAAAAATATGTGTTATTAAAGAAAAGTAATCATGATTCTATTCTGATGGCATCTTCTTTCAAAAAGGTGTCATATGTCTGTGTCCTATCTAAGAAAATAGCCGCCCTCCCAAGCCTGCCAGTAGGTAAATAACTTGTCTGGGTTGAGCAGCAAAACTCCGAGACAGTGGAATTTTCTTGTGGCACTGTGCTTCAGAAACACTGAGAATAAAGGGCAAGGGTTTCATGACATTCCATTTGGTGGTGCTTGGAAAATAGTCAGTGTATATGTGTTTATGAGTCATTAGGTGAAGCCAGTTGCAGACTTACAGAGGCTGCAGGCTGGTATTACTGCCACAGTTTTTCTCATGGTGTGAGATGAAATGTTACTAGAGCTGACAGTTCAGTGATATTACTAGAGCTGACAAACTGGAAGCCTAGGCACAAAGTTGCAAAATGGTTTAGAAAATAAAGTATCCAGTTGTTTAAAACTGCAAACAATGTCTAGTTTTATCACTGTGACTGAATTTGGTTCAAGCACAACAAAGATTTCAGTAATTTCTGCAGTCAAAGAACTAGTGTCCTACCAGATCCCACATCCTGGAACAGGTCAAGTGAGAAGGAAAATGGAGGAGACTGTGGGATGAGTCTTCCTCTCTGTGATTAGTAATCTCTTAGTGCTCCAAAATGCTTGTTTCAAATCCTCTAGCCCACAAAATGTGGTTGCTGTTGTTACATTTCTTACCTTGTCATCCCAGCTATATTAAGTGTTTCAGGAGAAAAAAACCACACAATCCTCAGATTTTGAAACAGTTCCATCTGTATTTGGCTGTAGCCAATTTTGCTTCTTCACAGCTACCTTGGATCTAGACAATGTGTGTAAATAAATAAATAGAGTCCACCTTTCCAAGAGGCTTTAGAGTATGAGCAGAGGCAAATATTAAAGTGCAATAATAAAGGAGTGGGAGTAGACAAATTTGGGAAGCTTAAGAGATTAATATAGGCAGAGGCTTTGTTTGGAATTTTCTTTAGCAGGGTGAACTTTGTCATATCACCATGACATGGTGCAGATGCTAGAGAAACCTCAAGGCTCCTGCTTTGCATTGCCTCTTGTGATATGTCAAAGCTTCTGGAATTCATAATTCAAGCAGTTACTGCATGCCATTTTTCCTTATCTTGGGTTAAATTCTTCCTTGTGCAAAAGGCATCTGCATCACTTCTGGATTACCAAATTTTCAGTGCTGTAGAGAGCAATGGCACCGAAGAACACACTAGAAAGAGATGGCTGAGTACTCTGCATGAGACATAATGGGGTTTGTCTAGTGCCCATAACCAGAAAACCTTGAGCAATTATACTGTTTAGCATGGTGTTTTCACATTCTTGATAAATTTTGTTGCAAGTTGCAAAATAATTAGTGTTCACTTAACAGATTTGTCTCCTGCATTCCAGCTGCTAGTTTGGAATTTCAGCTTTTTTGTGATGTTTTTGCAAGGTTTTAATGCTAGGGTAACAATGAAAGTATTAAAAAAAATTTACAAAGGGTCCAAGTAGAATAAAATAGGAGAAAAAGAGTCAAATATCCAGATCATTAGCTTTTGTGAAAATGAGAAAGCTCATTACGTTGCATCTTTTTGTGGACTTTCAATAATATATTCCCATAGATGTTTGAGAGCTATACACGAATGCTACTATATTTCTTCTTCCTTACATCATATGTGCATGATCAGGTGGACATCTGAAGTTCAGTGAAACTTTTCACTTGTGAAGGATTGCACTGTGTGTATTGTGATGGGAAGAAGCACTAGAGCCTGGTGACCACTATCCTTCAAGCATTTGAAACCTTGATTCCAATCTTGGCTTGAATTTCAAATGAAAATAAATAAATACTTTGTCTTTAAATATTAAAGGTTAAGTTTTTACCAATGCCCTTGATGAAGTATCCATCACATCAATGTTGATGTGTGTGTCTCCTGCTGAGGACTTTAGAACCCAGAGCAGGGTTATTGATGGTTAAGGAAGAAACGTGTATGTCATACTCAGTGCATAAAAACTTCCACAACAGCAGATTTGTTCAGTTTGGGAACAGGGCACATTTTCAGAGCAGTTAGAAAAAATGAGACCATCGAGTCCCTGAAATGAGCTGCTGGAATCATTGTCACAGTTCCAGGTTCAGTTTGGCACCCACCGTGGCTGCACCTGCTGATGCCATTATGTTGACAGGTACAAATCACCAGTCATGAAGGAGAAAACCATGAAACAGGCGACAACTGGTGCTGACTGCATAAAGTAATTACCAATCCCAGAGCCTGAGGCAGCAGGACCTGAAAGGAAGCAGGTGGACCACCAGGGACTGTGTGTTTTCTCCCCACAACAGCCGCCAAACATGCAGAGACATTTTGCAAAGCGCTTGCTAAAGACAGACTCCCAAGGATGTGACAAACCCATCTCTCTCCCTTCTTCTTTTACACACATCTTTCAAATACCTTCATGCCTTATGGAGATTTTCCACTTGTGCCTTGAAATTGAATGTATTTTGCATCTTTTATGAATGTGCTGAGTGTAAGCAGAGAGGGATGGAGTTGTTGTGTGGCGTTGAGCAGTGTGAGCTTTAGTTTTGCCATGTGTCTAATTAGGTGGCTTTTTTAGTGTGTGCTCTGTATGGGCTAATTAGAGGAGTCTGGCCTACAGCCAGGCTATTTCTTCCTTAAAGATTTGGTTGCTCTACAGCATTGTTGGAACAGATTTGTCTTTGTGGTTCAGACTGGGAATGAATAAATACCACAGGTGGCAGGATACGAGCACAGAACGTTACCTGCCTTGTTGATAGAGACAGACTGTAAGTCCTAAATGGATGATATTGGCACTTGTGAGAAGTCAGTTCTGCTCCTCACTGATTATCAGAGACATTTCAGCAAAACGTCCAGCAAAGCTGCAATCACAGTAATTGCATAACAATTGCAATCAGAGGCATGTTTGGCCTTTCTGGAAGCAGAACAGCTATTTGTTGTACAGTGGGTAGGTTTTCAAATGCCCTGCCAGTGTCAGGTTTGTTGGTGAACTGTGTGCCTTGCTGAAAAACTGCCTGGGGATCAGGAGTAAGGCATAGATAGAAATGCATGGGATCTATTTTAGCTGAGCTTGGCACAACACAGAGGGGGTACCGAAACAAATCCCAGCATCTCAGAGGCAGAGAGAGTAAGCAAGCTTTCAAAACTGGTGTCTCTGGAGCTGTATTTTACCTCCTCTTGCTTTTCCTGGTTTCTGCTTTTACTCCCCATATGTATATCATATTTATTATTTCTCTTCTACTCACTTCACTGTAATACTTAATAAGAAATGTTATGTTTTATTGTCATAGATAGTGGCTATTGTCACATACACACCTCAGAGCACTGTAAAATAATGGCTGAACTTGAGAAAGCTCAGCAAAAAAATAATTGTTCCTTGAAAAGTGGGATTTTCACCAACTATGCAAAATGTAAAGTGACCAGAGCAGGAGCATAATGTCTTGCAACTACTCCTCTATTAGCAGGCATAGTCTGCCCTTCTTTCTTACCCTTGATCATCGTATAGCACTCTTTCTTAGTATTTCTTATAATTGGTGAGAGATTTCTTTACGCTACATGCAGTCCCAGATGCTGACCATATGAACTCTAATCCCCAGACTAGAAGAGGGAATTGGTTTGGTGGAATATTTACACATAAAAAGGCAAAATCTTTAGTTCAAATTATGCAGCTGAATGGAGCTCATCAATTGCAGAGAGCTGTAAGACCTGACCCTGCATCAAGTCAATAGATTGTGGCCTAGAGGTGGTGAGGCTAAGCAGACATTGGGCAAGGAAGGATATGTGGTGATATTAGCAGCCTGCAGTAATAAAGAGCTCTGCACTCACATGGTAATTGGAAGAGAACTACAGAGGCAGAAAGTAATTTGGGCAGGGGAGGTTCTCAACCTGGGCATGTGTTTCAGCTACCCTCTTCCACTTGTGGGAACTGGAAGTGCTGCTTCTGGCAGGTGCCATCCCTCCCTTGCCTGTTGGCACTATGGCCAGGTGTCCTGGCCGTTACCTCCTTCCTCTCCATTTCTGTCTGTCCTGGTTTAACTTCTCACGTTTTGTGCTTGTTCTCATTTGTACTCTCAGCTCTTTTTTGGCTCTATTTCTTTTTTCGCCATTAACCATGTTCCTCTTGAGGTGTTTAATGTAAATCGACAGGTCTAAGTCAAATATGGGTTTGGCACTTCCCTGAGGCTGGGAGCAGAGCAGCTATCTGGGCTGCAAGCCCTGCTCTGAGGCTGCAGGGCTGTGTGTGGTTTGGGGGAGAGATGCTGTTAGAAGATGAGTGGGCAGAAGGCATCAGCTGCTGCTTTTAATTACAGTCAGGGGTGCACATCGTGGAGGTCCAGAGTAAAGTTGATTTCTTTGCTATTTTTTCTCTGCATTTTTAACTCACTGAATGATATTAGAGTCATTTCTTGCAAACCTGTGAGGTGCCCTGAGAAAACCTGTCCCAAACCTGTCACGTATTTCAGTCAGGCAGCCTAAGAAAGAGTTGGCATCATTGTCCTCTTTTCACTTGTCTGTGACTCAAGAAGGAACATGTGTGGTTGTGGCAGTGGGAAAAGGCAGTTTGGCTCAGTGGGCTTACAGCCCTTCCCTCTGCACCCATGTGCTGGCTTCTAAAGGGACAGAGCTGCAGGAATGTGCCCTTCTCTTTGCACACAGTCAGCAGGGACATGGGGCTGTGTAAAGGACACAAGGTGACCGGAGGCAGCATTTCTGTCACTGCAGAAGGGGAGGGATGGGACAGCCACATAATTGTCCCATGGGAACTTTTGATATTGAGGGAAATCTCTTCCTTGGAATGTGGCAAAAGGTGGGGCATAGTAAAGGAGCAAGAGAGAAAGTCTATGCATTCTCAATAAAGCAGGCCCTCACTGTTAAACTCATGACTTTTCACAGACTTGTGGTGTCTTCAGTCTTGCCCAGAAAGCTGCGTGTTTTCCCAGGTGGAAAAAACTCTTCCAGGTTTCCCACGCAGCACATTGAGGTGACAGGAAAGATGCAGAAAATAACAAGGGAAAGTTCCTGTAGGAGTCCAAAGACCAGTCCCAAACAAAGTCAGAGAGTCACTGTAAGACACTAAATGGGATAATTCTTGGTTCAGAGCCAAAGGGCAGCATTATTCAACATCATCCTCCTAACTTCTAGAAGAGGGAGTAGGAAAATACAGTAGTGGGTGAGAAAGCTGAGTCTGTGGTGTCAGAGTGCAAGAGGCTCTAGTTAGAGCAAGAGAGGAGATGAAAACAGAGCCAACAGGGACAGGAAGAGATCATGCCAGCAGTAGGAGATGAAACCTTACCTTGAGCAGGTCTGCAACATGTAGGAACACCAGCAACTGCAGCAAGAGCTAGTGCCCTACTGCTCAAGAGAAAAATAAAGCGCATGCAGGTTGTCCTTGTGTTACCATAGGGGAATCTTGACACAGAGATGTTCTTTATGTTATTTACTACTCCAGGTCAGGGGTCTGACACTTGGATATATGTGTATATATATAACTGTTAACTGATAGTGGTTTCTCAAGTCACTTCCTGGTTCCAGAAGGACTAAGAAGGTGATCTGTTGTATGTAGGGAAAAACACACAGCCCTCAGCCTCACTATTTAGTGTTTTGGGCGGGACACAGTGCTGTATGGTCCTAGTCCCAGGGAACTTCAGACACAGCTTCTACACCTCACTATAGCTCTCACATTATCACAAATTAAAGTATTTTTCAATAGCTGTTGGTTGGCTCTTTACTCAGCTTGTTTTATGAAGGAAGCTGAATGAATTTAAATCTCTGAATAGGTAAAATAAGTTGTACTTCACTTCTTGCTGTTGAACTTATAATGTCTGCAATGAGTTTGGGGTTTGGGGTTTCACCTTCATCTTCAACCCTAAGGAATGAAAAGCCCTTAAACGTCTAGGAGAGAGTAAAAGCAAGGATGTGTGGAATTAAAAAAGCAAGCCTCAGAGAATAAAGCGCACAGTGAATTATGATTCATGCTGCAACACGGATTGGAGCTTGTCTCACACAAGGAATCATCAGGAAGCAACAAGCAGTTAAGGATGAACCCAGAGCATGCCTGCAATTTTAATGACAGGAGCCAATCCTCAATAGGCACGTTTGTTTGTTATTGGGAGCCTGAGGAGCTCATTTGGGATGCTGCCACCCAAAGAGCATCATTCTCTTCCTCTGTGACTCAAGCATAAACACATAGGACAGTGATCTTGCACGAGGCTGAATGTTTCAGAGAATGTGTATCCTGTTTGGAGTAACATGAACAGAGCATTTTGGCACATGCCAGCGCACTAACAGATTGCAAAACCACACTGAACTCCATCCCTCAGATGGCTCTCCATCCGTTGATGTAAGCCAGCCAGCTCTTCCCCTTTGCATTTAATCCCAAGACTTGTCTGGGGTTTTTTTTATCTACCTCCTACTTACAGGCAAGGTGATGGAATGCTTCTGGTTATGGGGATTGTTCCAGAATTGAATCCAGCTGCTCTTTAATTTTAAGAGCTTCATTATCAATTCACAGCTGTACAGCTTAGCCAGAGGAAGAGAAGGCAAGCATAGCTTCTTCTCTCCAACTGGTTCCAGGTAGTTAACTTGTGCACATTACTCCTCTATCCCCATTTTCTGAGACTTAGAGAAAATAATGGTCCAACACATGGAAATACTAATGTGCTTCTGTTCCTGCCATCAGCCCTGCAAAGCCCTGTCACCCTTGCTGTGATGATGCTGGTTACAAGTCCCAATAATGCATAACCTGATTTGCTGCAGGAGGTGTGAGGGTCCCAGAACTGTGTTCTTGCACTGATCAGATTTGCCCAAGAAGAGGTCACATCTTTCCTCATTGTCTCTGATGCAAATCCATGGCAGATTGACTGACATTAATGATCTAGAGAGAAGGTTCTCCACATTCCTTTTCATTAATGGACAAGGTCCTGCTCTTTTTATAAAAATTGCATTTCAGTGGTTTTGGAAATTCTGTAGTTTAATGAGGTGAATGTTCTGCTTAAGAATGACAGGTTTGCTACTGGTGCTGTTTATTTTTATGATGTTTTATGTCCTTGAGGCTTCATAGGTTGGAATAAACAAGGCAAAGTAGAAAGCCAAAGACTAAATAATGTTTAACATCAGTCAGGTATTCAGCTGACGCAGTGAAAAGGGAATGTGGACTTATAGGTACTTTTTTTAAAAATTGGAGGCTTACAAATTGAAATAGCCCAAGTGAAAATCTCAAAATGAGATGAAAACTAGCTTCAGTGTTTCAGCTTAAGGGGGTTTTGGGGTGGAAGGGCAGGGCTGTAACTCCTTCCTTCTGGCCCAAAACACTCTAGGGACAGTTAAGCTTTCTAGTGATGATAGGCAGCTAAAATTTCCTGTGCCTTTAGAACTTGCTGAAAAATACGGGGTCCAAATCTATAATCCCTCGGTGACATAAGGCCAGGGGAGCCTCCATACCATGGAAAATGTGGGAGGGGAACAGTGTGAGGTGTCTGGCACTGCCCCTGCCATGGCAGATGTGGGAGGTGCCCCCTTGGGACAGGGGACAGCCCAGTGCTCAGTGATTTATGTGTTTTTTCCTTTGGTCTCTTCCACTACAAGTACTGTACCAGGACAATGTGTACCACAACAGAGAAAGAACCTAAAGCCTTCATCCTCCCAGAAGGTGTCTGACTACAAGTGGGCAGCCAAAATTTCTGTAATGCTCCAAGGAGACATTAGCATTAAGGATGGCCTGATTTAGTAATATTTACCCTTCTCTTACAGGCAACTTTTTGTTATATTGGCTGGAATAACAAAATAGGAGGCTGTGCTAGTGGATGGTGACAGAGACTGCAGCTGAAGTAATGGGTCTGTGCCTGGCACCTGTGCAAAGCCTAGGAAATGTTAAACAGCTGGTACAAGTGTTAAAAAAAATAATAAAAAGTCAGCCTGAGAGAGAAACATCTGAGAAGCATTTCCACTGGAACTCACAAGATCCCAGGCAGCTTCTACCCCTGAGCTCCTTCCTGGAGGTGCCTGTCTTCCTTCCACCCTTGTTGTCCCTCGAGATGTGTGTGTTGAGGAGCAGCCAGAGCAGGTCTGGTGAGAGCCTCTCAGCTCACCCAGCTGGGGAGCACTGCCTGCTTCACCCTGGGGATGTGATTTGTCCCCCATCACCCCTGGGGCCAAGGTCATTAGGACCCCAAGCACCCTCTTCACCACTGCTTTTCACTGAGGAAACAAACAAGGACTTCAGGGAGTATTAAACCATTTCCTGCTGTGTTTGTTCCTGTGTGCAGGTGGGTCAGGGTTCCTTGGGGGTGTTCTCAGCAGGGCACAGCTGTCCCACAGCTCCTGCACAGGACAGGCCCAGTTCTGCTGGGATGCCCTGCACTGCAGGGGACTGTTCTGCAGGTCCCAGGCTTACATCCACTTGCTGGCCAGGAGAGGCATAAATATGCCTTGGCACCTCCTCCACATACCTTGCTGGCCAAGGCTGTCAGCTGTTACTGTGACAGATATGATAGCCTACAAAAGTATGAGTGAGCAGCATTGGAGAAGCAGCATTATTTCAGAAAAAGATCCATATTGAGCAATTTGACAATGTGGACTGCTTTCTCCAGGCAGAAATTTCCAGTAAGTGGGTGAATTTGGGTTTACTCAATGATTTTTTTTTTTTTTTTCTCTCCGTCTTTGTATTAGAGCTCATTTGTTTCTTACTGATTAAAAGAAAAAATCTTTGGAACGAGCAGAAATGATTTACAGTTTAGTTCTTTAGAATAGGAAAATCAATCAAAATATTTTAAAAATAGAAGATAATAACTGGAGCCGCTCATCAAGATTTAGGACTAACTGCAGGCTTGATTGAGGACTCTAAAATTAGCTTTTATTTTATTTCTCATGTAAGCATGTGCAAAGCGCAACTCAGTAATTATAAAACTGAAATGTCACTGAAAAATTGTTTAACTGGATCTTTGTATTAGATTAAAGCAGAATATCTTCTGCTGTAAATCTCTTCAGCAAGTGTTCTCTCAGAACATGTAGCTCCTTGTTTGAGACTATGTTTCCATGTCAGATATTTTGCAAGGCATAAGTCGTGTATGCACTCTACTTCAGTAGGAATGCTCTGATTTACACCAGATGATGAGCTGGTTCTACGTTTATTCTTTGTTAGTCTGTTTACATTTCTCTCTCTATGGATTTAAAGTCTGCTGAAAACTGGCATCATCAATTAGCAGGTGCTGTCCTGAGCTGCCCCTTCTCAGTGCTTTCCTTCAGTTTTCTTTGCTTGTGAGCAAGGGGTGGAGCCAACTGAGACACAGAACTTAGAATGTATTTGCCTGCCCTAAGTTTTTGTGCCACTTCTTTCTGTAGCTCTCAATCATTCCAAGGTTAGAAAGCCACCAAAAAAATCACTGTCCCCAGTACAGTTTGCCCTCTGTTCCCATCCCTGAAAATCAAGGTTATTTAATGAAATAAAGCAGGAAGAAGCTGTGGTTGTAAGCAAACATGCAGTTTTAGTTTTGATTGTAAAACATTCTGCATTGCTCCCAAATTGCAATAAAAATTGAAGTCTTTATGCATCCTGATAAATAAAACCAGGTGATTTCTAAGGTAAGTAAGTTTTGCACAACACCTTATAGGCTCCAAAGAGGGCTCTGGAGACTTGGTCCCTATTCCAGTTACTCATAATGCTGGGCTGTAATGAAGTCACTTAGCTCTCAGCTGCTGTATTACAAAACTGAAAATACTTTAATAGATCATCTAAATGGGGTATCTGGGCATCTGTTCCAAATGTTGGTTTCCTTCCCTCCCTCCTACAAAATAATGGTACTTCTTTATTCAAATTACCTTATTTCGTACAGGGCAATGGTGTTGTCATGAGAAGAAAGGAAAAAATAATTGCCTAAAATAAAAGTAGAAGAGTGTTTCCAGTATGGGAATGATAGGGGAGAGAGCCAAATTTGCTCTCTCTTGCTGTCTTTAAATTAATATTAAATAATATATGTATGTATAAACATTTCAGAATGAGTTAAGCATTTTCTTTAAATCATTGCCAAATTTGGGCTAAAATTTGTTACCTTCAAAGCAGGAAATGCTTTAAGAAAGAAAAATAATTATATCTCTCATCTTGGAGGCATCAAACCAAATGTCTTCATTTCAAAGTGTGTTTTTTTCTCAGCAGAGTTTCTTCCAGAAGCCATCTGATTAAACATTAGCAAAGCTGTTCAGTCAGTCCAAATACTTGGACATTCTTTTTCTTCATGGAAAAAAAAAAATCTGAAAATGTTTTCCCAGCTCTCATAGTTGCAGCAGGCAGAACTTTGTTATCCTCCTACGACCTCCAAGCCCTGGATGGCTCTTTCACTTTAGTCTGAGCTTCTTCTAAATAGAAACTGCCGAATCCAGGGCTGTTTCATGAACCATAAAATACATTAGCCGTCAAAAGAAATGGAAACTTTCCTCCATTTGCTGAAGAATTAATAAGCAAAGTGCAATGATGGTTACAATTTAAGAGGCAGGAGCACAGCCCTGGTTGCCTGGAAACAGGAGGATGCCTTTGGAAAGTCACACCAGGCTTGCTTAGGAGAGCAGTTCCAACACAAACTGATGCCCATCTTGTCCTTTGTAAAAACATGACTTTTCTCATTGCTTTTTATGAAGACTTTAATGAGTTCCAAAATTAATTTCATGTTTACTATATATTTCAGTGTGAGGATATATCAAGCAGTATTCAGGAAATAGAGATGGATCTGAATAAGGCTCCTGCATCCAAACTTTGAAGAAATGATTCAGATTTTATAACTGCCCTTTTTCTTTTACGGATGACCAAACTGCTCAAGAGTGTTCAAACCTGGGTCAACCCATATAACTAGAGCAAACAGAAGTTTGGGGGTTTTGCCAGGAGCCATATATGAAGTTGGGCTCAGTTGAAAGCCTTTCATCTTACCCAAGCTGATTTAAAGCAGTGTACGTATAACATATATAAAATAAGTTATATGTTTGCAGGAAAACCAATATCAAATCCTGACCAGTTGTGGGAAAGCCAAAAGTAATAATTGTATTAACATTGCCAATGCATTCAATCTTCAGGCATGTTTTCCATGCAACTTCATCAGCAAAACCATATAAATAATAACCCCTGTGCTAAACAGACCTTCAGAATCCAGCATACATTATGGCTTATGAGTGTGACGACATAATTAAACCAAAGGTAACCTACACTCTTCTGCCAGTTCTCACCTGTGACCTTTTGTAGGTGTGCTGAGTTCTGGGGACACAAACCACTCCCAACAGGCAAAGGAAAAATGGAATTTCTTTGGAATTGCACTCCTGGACTCAGCTTCACAGCAGAGCCCCACCTTTGGGCTGTGAGGACCATGTGAGAAGGAGATGCAGGTATGCCAGGTTCTAGCATCACAGCCCTTTGAGTGTGATGACTAGCTTGATGAAAGTATTCAGGATTTTACTTAAAATTTTGGGGTAAAAAAATAATTCAAACCCAACACTTTGTCTAAAATATGTCTCCCTTCAACTATTATTTGTGTCCCACTGCAAGTGAGCATGGGAAATATCTTGCCTTTCATGTTGTGTTTTGCAGAACATTTGATGCTCCCAGCTTCTGAGTAGCAAATGTAGACACAATAAGAACAGACTTCTTCAGAGTGCCCAGGCATGGAAGGAGTTACTTTGTTCAAAAATGAGTTAAAAAAGAAAAAAAATACTTTAGAGGGCAGAAAAGGATAGATTCAGGATACCAGCTTTATGCCTTCCACCTGCACTCTTTGATATCTTGAACCTTTCATTACCACAGTTTCTCTCTGTGTTAAGGTGGAGATAATGCATTTTTTCCTAGGACTATTGTGACAGCTAGTGCTTTGCCAATTGCTTTGATGTCTTTGAAGGAAAAAATACTCTATCTGCTTAAATTTAGACTGACAGAACGTTGTGAATCAGGTGCAGGTGGCTTTGACCAGATTCCTGTAGAGCCCTTTATTGCACGAGGTATGGTGGTTTTAGCAAATACAGCTTTCCTTTTTTCATTGCTTCCCAAACGATCGTGATGTCCCCCACAATGTGACACTTCCACCCAGAACTGTTTGTTCTTGTGTAACTCCTGTCTGTGCTGAGAAATAGGAATATTTCATGAGAGCCTTTGTGCCTGGTAATTTTATCAGTTCTTATCAGGTTACAGAGAAAGAAGGGGCAGTAAATTGGATGTCTTACCTTGAAAAGCTTTCAAAAAGAAAACGTGACAATGGTGCCTGGAGGGTAAGGGTTTTTTTCTTCTTGGGTTACAGGAACAGAGACAGGTCAATATGACAGAGCTATGTTAGTATTCATGAGGTGACTTTCCCTTTGCCTTGAGAGCTCACTGTAATGGCTTGAGAAACATGCTCCACTGTGGTGGCTAAATGGCAGATTGTATCCAGCATCAGAGGCTGGGGGAATGGTGACAGCTCCTGAATACCAATGAAGTAGGAGCTGATGATTGCTGCAATTTGCCAGTGGCTGTGAAGTGCATGAGACAGACAGCAAAACCTTCTCTTTTACTTCTCTTGTGAGTGTTTCTCAGAATTCACAGAGAATACTGCATGGCAGCTCAGACACTAAAGAATTTTCTCATTTCATTGGATCATATGGCACCAGGCCTAGTGGCAAGCATAGGAGCCCCTCATCCTGTGACTCCAGCATCCTGCAACCTGGGACCTTAAAATGGTTCTTCCCAAAGAAATAAATTAAACCTTGTGTTATCAACCCAAAGGAGGAAGGGGAAGCAGGACAAGAGGGAGTCCCTTGAGTATAGCTGGTTCTCAGCAATGGTCTATTTGCATAAAATCTGAATTTTAAAATTGGTTGAACATCCAGCTGTGGTTAGATTAAATTCTTCACCTTATTTGAAACAAATGCTAGGTTAAACGTCTCTATTTCATTATTTTACCTGGCACTCTTCAGTACCATGGGCCAGTACTTCAGTTGGCATAAATCACCATCATTAGGCATGTGAGTATAGCAGCAGTGAGGCTCAAGAGCTTGTGTGGATGGGTTGATCTGCACTTAGCCTTACATTCCTGGTTCCCTTTCCCCGTGTTTTTGTTGTTGTTCCCAGTTTGTTTCTCCATCTGTGAGACTTCTTCCTCAACACTAAAGAAATAAGCATGTCATATCTATTGTGAACAGACTGCTTACCATGTCTTTACATGCCTGTACTTGGGGCACTCACAGCACATTTGATGCAGCCAGAACTTGGCATATTATGGTTCCTGTGCCATTGCTTGTACTTGCTGAGGCAGCATCCCATCAGTGCTGGCAGCAAGCAGCTCCGGAGGCAGCATCCATCTCAGCCTGCTTTATGCACTGTCTGTGCCCAAATCCAGCCTTCCAGCCCGCAGGAACAGGGCTTGCTGTTCCTAAATTGGCATATCAGGGAACAGAGGCCAAGCAGAGCCCTCTAGCCTGCCTGGTCCTGATGTCTGCAGCCTGACCATGGATATATGCCCAACTTCAGGAGCTCTATTTGCTGCTGCTTTGCTGATGGAATACACTTAGTGACTGGCACAGCCAGAAAGGAGGCAGCTACTCCAAACAAGAAGCAGGCTGGAACTCAGCAACTGTGGTTTTTTCTGATTTAGATGGAATACACTTGGAGATGATAAGAGAATTCAATGGATTCAGGATTTTGTCATTTGCCTGTTGCTATGTGAGGCACAGAGGGCCTGCAGGGAACAACTCCCTGGACCAGAGCAGCCGAGTCCTGTCCAAGCAGCTTTCCTTACCAAACAGGAGCGTAGGAATTGTGTCCTAGCTGACATGTGGGGTGCCCTACTGGACATAAGCATTCCCCAGGCACTATCATTCCAGGTAAATGTGTTATCATGGCACGTATTTTGCAGGCAGATGATTTAAGCTTTTTTTGTTAACTAATTATTATGAGGCTGTACTTGTGCTGTAGAGAAAGCAGTGTGAAGAGCCCTTGTTGCTCCAAGCCTGGAGGTAATTACTGAAAGTAGACTTCATAAGGTGAAAAACACTCTGCTCCCAGCTCCTCTGCAGTGCCTTCACCTGTGCTACAGCTGGGTGACTCACAGGAAAATGCCACAAGTCACCCGGGGGCTGCGTGTCTGCGGGGAAGCCGCAGCAGGTCCTGTGTCACAGGGACACCTGCTGGAGCAAAGCCTCGCAACAGCTGGAGACAGCCCAGAGCCCTGCACCACGGGTACGGTTTGAGATACGGCTGAACTCTCATTTAAATGCAACTAAGCGCTCATTATTTTCTTTCCTCGGCTAATTGTACTGCTCTGTGTCTTTGTTAAATTTCCCAGGCATCAGCACATATGAGCAGATGATTAAGAATTCTCTTTGATTTACATGGTAACACAGATGACTGACCTTGTGCCATGCTACAGCACTTGTCAAAATGCTGTTTCTGCAAGACAGTTTCTTGCTCCTGCTGTTTCTGTGAAGAGTCCTGGCTTAGTCCTTAGGAAGTGTGGGGCTGTACTGCCCCCTCTGACCAGAATGTCATCCTGAGCTGGCACTGCTGCACAACCTTGAGAAAAGAGGCTGTGTGTTTTGTTCTGTCCAATAAGGGGAACAACATAATACTCCTTGCACACTGTTATGTCTTACAGACAACATCCCACACATCCCTTCTCTGCTCCTCAGGGGCAAGTACCATTAGAAGCAAATGGAAGGAGCACACCTTATTCCTCAGGATCACTCTGACAAAACTTGATGCCTGCCATGCAGAGCAGGGGACACTCCTTTGTGAAGTGGCTATTTCTATCCCTGTGTCATGGAGCTGTAGAGATAATAGCTGTTAGTACTGGCTTTAAGAGATTTAGTACTTAAGCATTTAGGAATAGTAAGTCAATCACTTTAAATCACATTTCTAACAAGGAAATTTCATTCTGAATCATAAATTGTTTTAGTAATACCCTTAGGAGCAGTATCATTTGGGACTGCTAAGGGCATGAAGTACTTGTCCACTAAGCAAGCACCTTTGATTCACTCTGCTGCAGCTGGAGCATAGTATTGATAATTGTGCAACTGATGATACCTGGTCACCCTCTCTCTGTGCCTCTAGTGAGCTATAGGACAAACATAGGGGAGTTGTCAGGTTTTCAGTTCCTCCCATTCAGGTCAGTTTGATGAACATCAGCCAATTCACACCCCCACACACCCGAGTCCCTTCTGATGGATCAAACAGTAGTGATCTTTAAGATATTTGAATTTGAGGTTGCTTTCTACATGGCTACTCTCCAGCCACTCCTCCCAAATTATACTTAGTTACTCCATCCTAGATGCAGAATCTGGCATTTTGATTTGTTCAAAATGATTTTGATCCCAGTTGTCACTGGTCAGTGAAAGCCACAATCTATCTCTATGCCTCTGCAAGGCATCTTGAAACTAACAACTAATGCAACATTTTCAAAAACAAGCATAAGTTTCTGCTAACTACTAATGCCTAATACTGTGGTGCAGGAGTTAAAAATGTGGGGTTGTGCTGATGTGAGCTCCTCAAGGAGAACAGCATTGTCTAGGTCAGGTTTCAGTCTCAGTCAATAGTCGCTGTGCCCAGGGAAAAAAACAAAGTCATTTCCTGTTTGCTAAAGAGGAATTTGGTAAAACTCAGCCTCTGCTCTTCTATTCCTGTATTATACCTACAAGGCTGATAGCTGATAATCATGGCCATCACTCTGTGGCAAGAAATAAGTGTAAATACATGCCTATTAATGCACGTATATAAACAGGGGAAAAATCTAGCACATGTTAACTATTGTGAGGCCTCTCCTCTCCTCCTGTAGTATGTAACCTTCATCCACATTGGAGATCAGGGATAGAGAGGCCCTTTATACCACTGAGTTCTGCAAACACAGCTCTTCAGTGCTCAGATGATGACCATCAATCATTATAACTTAGATTAGCTCTCAAGTCCATGCAAAGACAAATATCTCCACTCTTCTTTCTTGTCACCACTATTGATGAGCATCAGTTGGAAGTTTCACTTCCTTTGATAATGTCATTTTAGGTGTTTGTTTCAAGCTTTTATGATGCAGAATCTCTCATGGAAAATGACAAGTGATGCAGTTCTATAGTACAGATGCTGAACTGGAAACAAATGTTTTGCACAGTACTTTCTCAGTACTCCCACAATCCATCTAGGCAAAACTGGAGCATGTGATGTACTAATATTTGGTTCTGAAGTAATATATCTACTTACTATTTATGTATTCAGTACAAGAAACTGTCTGCCTTTAGTGGTGCTGATACAGCAGCATGTTCAACAGCTGCAGAACCCAAAGTCCTCCTATTTACCAGCAGGTAACCAAGCAGAGGAGCTCAGTGACACAGCTGGCAGACCAGGCATCACATCAGATCTCTAACTGGCAAAATTCCAGTATTTTTGCAAATAAGCAGCTTTGGGCAGTATAGAGACTGCAGAGCTCATGAGTGACATCAATTCAGTGGCTTGGGTCTCTCCCAGTACAGCAGCAACACAAACAGTTTATGCAGCTGTGTCAGTAGTGAATCCAGGGAAACTTCCACTGCTGCTCATAGCAGGCACCTCCAGCAAAAGTAATATCACATCCCTGTTGCTCCTTTGGAGCACTAGGACATACTCTCACAAATTTCATGTAATGTTTGTACCAGATTTCCCTTGCAGGATATCCACTTCCAATATATTTATTGTGTATTTATACTGTACATATGCTGTGTGTATGTATATATACACAACTAGACAGAGCTAGGAAAGTTTTTTCCTGTGTATCTGGAGTCTGTTGAGCATGTGTCTGCAGTAATTTTCCATAGGCTGTGCTTTTAACCTGCATCTGGAGTGGCTGCCCAGCTTGGACAGTATTTGTTGTTCCCTGACTTTCCCTTCTGCCATTGTGGGTTCAGTTAACTGGAAAGTGGCTCTACCCTCTGTAGAGTCAGTCTGACTCAAGCAGTAAACCCTCTCTAATGTGAGGGGTAATTGTTTTTCTCTGTGCAGTGACCTCAAATAATTCTGTCTGCCATGTTTCCAGGCATGTGAAATTCAGCTCTCGTGAAACTGCAGTGTCATATTCTGAGTGTTTTCAATAGTCCATCCCCAAACTGGCAAAGCTGATATTGTAAATCTACAGTGCTTGTTTCAAGTACAAACAAACCTAATTCCAAGAGTACAATGTCATTATCATCAGCTTGGGAAAGTGAATATAGTATGCACTTGCCTTTGGCTTTCCTGGAGAAGGACCCTTGCACTAATTCACAGTATCCAGACACGCTTGGTCAAGCAGTGGGAAGGTTTCTGATCTCATTCACATTTTTGAGGGGTGCAGTGCGTTTGCTAGGGACTGGAGCAAAATACAGGTGGGAAGTAAGCACTTTCAGAAAGTCTTTCTGTTGCTTCACTTTCAACAAGTAGTTGGTGGTAGTTTCCTGTAGTTGGTGGTAACGTATACAAAGGCACATGGAGAAATCAGTCCATGAGGAAGGCAAGGTCACTGATATTTTGGGGATTTTTATCTCAGAAGAGCTGAGCAGAGAAAATGCTACACCTCACCAATCTGTTGGTAGAAAACGTTGCTGTTAGTACAGAGAAGCTGTCTTTAAGAGAGAAGAGGAGGGCATTCCATTCTTTTGAACTTGGTCTGGGCTGGCACGTGGTGGCTTTGGGCAGAGAAAGAGCATGGCTGAGAGCAGCAGCAACCCAGTGTCACCCTTCTCCCAACTGCAGGAAGTAAAATCCATTTCTGTGGGATGAGGTAGCTGTCACTTGCTGAGTGAGGCCAGCCCTGCCAAGATCGAGCCCCTGAGCTCTCCATCTGCAGAGAAGTGCTTTTACTGATGATAGTAAAAAGATGTCCAGATGCTCTTCCTGTTTTGCATTTTCAGGCTGCTGCCAAACACACTGGGAAGCCATATTGTACAGATGAGGCAAGTCATCTCCTGTATAAATTTGTGTGCAATTCACAGCCCGTGCCTTTATTTTCCAGCAAACTTTCTTTTAAAGGTCAAACCAGAAATTTGGGAAGGTGTTTTGTCTCTCTCAGGGACAGAATGCAGCCTCATTTCAGTTATAGTACCCGGTTGCTTACATGGCCTGTTAAACTGGATCCTACTGGAGAAGAAATGTTCAGCAGGAGAGAGTTTAAAAGTAATTAGTAACAGGGGAAGTCAAAAAGGTAGCTTTAGTACAAGTCGAAAGTAGTGCATAATAATGATTAACTGGAGAGATAATATGTAAGTGGAGAAAAGAACAGTTAATTTATCAAGATAAACAATAAGATAGGTAAAATTAAGGGGAATAGGGGAAGAGATAATTAAAATCCAGTATTGTTAAATACAAAACCACACTTTGCAGGAGCTAGGTACTTATTTTTTAATAGAGCCCAGCCGAGCAATCGAGGGAATGCAAGCTGTTGGTAAAGAGGTCCTAAAAGACCAGTGAAGCATCAGTGTAAAGGTATCCTTTAGGATATATTTAATCTGCCTACAAACAAAACTGTTTTGCTTCTATTTTGCCATCAGCATAGAAAATTGCAGTATGTCTCTATTTGTCTACATCTTTGTAACCTCTAACAGGAGGCGAATGGAGAATGCGGTGCTGGCATAAGTCAGAAGTGAGGAATTTTTAGTGCATTCAGTCTTACATGTGTGAAACTCATACCAGGGTGATAGATAAAAGATACATAAAATGCCCTATAGAAAAGCAGCAAATCCTACTGTGTTGCAAGAAGGCAAGCAAAGGAGCTGGGAAATAAAGGGGATGTGAAATATGGAACCAGTTTCTCTGTCCTGCGTTTGCTTTTTCCTCTGTCCTCTGTTTTGCTTTTTTGTTTTGTTCATTTGGGTTATTTTATTTGGTTTTTAGCACTTCACTATTAAATAGGACTGGATTGCTAATAACATAGCAAGGTCCAGAATTTTGGTGATGGGGAAGCAAGCAAATTGGGGCCTCTTTATAGACATATCCTTTCTACCCTGATTCTTAGCAGAAGTCTATTTGTGAGTATAAATATCTTTGTTTCTAATACTCTCAAAATGGGCTGTAAAATACAGGAATTATTAGGCCCACTTCATGGCCTAAGAACGATTACTTGAGTGAAATTTGATGGTTTATCTGGGATTACTCTGCCAGCCAATGGCACAATGAAGAATGATAATTTCATTTTCTGCCCTAGCACTGATGTTGTGCCATGGTGACAGGCAATGGGATTTCAGATATTCATTGTAGTCTTAGACATGCCACCTCTTGTCTCTCCTGAGAATGCCTGATTGAGGTTTCAGGTTTGCCAAAACAAAATTGGATCTTGACAATTGCAAGGGACTGAGCTGGGTGGGCAAGGTGAGTGAAGAGAACCCATGGCCTTCACAGGAAACTTCCAGTAAAGCAACCAGCATCTGTGCAAATACCTGATTTTCTACAGGGGGCTCTTCTGTTGGGTGTTTTCAAATGATCGAGACATTTAAAAGGGAGAAATATGATCTACAAATGGGGCCACAGGGCAGGGGAGTCTTGGAGGTGTACCTGTCATAACTGTGTTCGTGGCTAGCCAGAGAAGGAGAGAGAAGATGATTTAGAACAAAAGGAAAACTCCCCAGTGTCTGCTTCTTTGTTTGGTTAAGTGCCATCAGCCACACATCATTTGACTGCAACCACTTTGTAAAGGCAAAAGACATAAAAAAATGTGCCTTTCCTAGGAGAGTTTCTACTCTCTTTCATCTGGCAGCCTGCTCTAGTAATGTTTCCAAGGCAGAACTTCAATGGGAAGCTGAAAACTATCCAGAATTTGGGGTTTATACAATTCTAACATTTAGCATTCAATAAGATATATCAGAGGGCATATGCTATCATAATTTTTTTTTAATGCTGTGGATCCCACTGAAAAGAAAATAATTTTTCCCTGGGTAACAAATTCTTCCCAAATCCTGTTTCACTGCAGCAAGAATTTCTATAATGGACTGAAACTGATTAAGATCTATAGCAGGTGACAGGTTTGAGAAGGAATGGCGTTTTCATAATTTAAAAATAATAATGGAGGGCTTTCTGCTTTAGATGCTAATATGTGTCAGCAGCAAGGTAAAAGATGTCTTAGAAAGTGCTTTTTCTGTAGATGAAATGTATTGTAAGAAAACACGTTTCCCCATGTTGCAAGAGAAAGTGAAAGATGGGCACTGAAATACCATTTACATTTATATATCACCTTTCATTCTGAAAGAGGAACAGCTGATTAGAGATTACCCTGGTTAGAGAAATCCCTTCACCCACCCCAGAAATGCAGTCACCCTCAAGAGAGGGATGTAGCAGGTGTTTCACAGCGTATGGCACAATAGTGTGAACAAAAACATTCTGCCAGGTTAAACATACTGGGGAATTATATTCAGGCAAGGCTGCTGTGTGCAGGCTAAAACTAAGCCTGAGGTTTGAAGTAAAGAAAAATTGGATCCAGGCTGTGCTCACATATTCAGCCTGGGACTAAACATGGTAGTGCTGAAATGCAGAATCATTGATCTTTTTTTTTTTTTTTTACTCACATCCACTTTTTTCTGTGTAGCACATAGATTCTCCCCTCACAAAAGAGAATCTGACAGGCTTTGCCAATGAAGCACTGAACCAGATCCTGAAAGTGGAGCAGTAGAATTAAAGAGCTGATATGGGGCCATGTCACTGGAAAGGTCATCCACTTGCTACTCTGTGTTTCCTTTCACTTCCTTTTCCCCCTCTTTCACATCCCATTGTATCTCCTGAAATGGGTTCCTACTCCACTTCATGCAATGTTTTTATTGTGTTGAGACACCCAAATGGGATTTCTGGGTATCTTCCTCATGTTGGGTACTCCCAGACAGGTGAGACATCATGAAAAAGATCTGGTGCCTGATCAGCAGAAACACCACAATGGGTGTTTTGAGCATTCGTTGTGCTGGGTTGCTTAGGACAAGATCTTGCAGACCATGGTCTGTTGTTAAGGCCACCAATATGAGGTTTTACTGCTGCTTCTGTAGAGGCAAGACACAAGATATTTGGAGCAGGATGTGAATTTCAGCTGGAATAACAGATATTTCTCACAATTAAAGGCATCTGAGACGTTTTAGAATTATTTATGTACATGAACCTGCTTGGTATATTCCAAGCAATCCCATAAAAATCCTGCAATATTAAAATGCCTGCATAATTGCAAAGAGTTTTATGCTCAGGTGGCCTCTGGCTGCCTGGACTGGTTAGGGCTGACCTGTCAGGTCAGAGCTGCAGATGGGCAGCAGGTTTTAGCCACAGACTCCTTTGTTCCAACCACTGAGGACTACAGGAACCTGGCACAGTAACTTGCTGCTCCTACTTTTTATTCACAGAGCAGGTATTACTGTTCTTCCACACATTGGAACACTGAAAGACAGAGAACAAGCTGCATCTCTGAGAAGGTCTGTTCTGAAAAGCATTGCACTCTAATGGCAATGTTGTGCTAGACTTGGCATTTTTTCCTCTTATCTAATCAATTTTCATATCTCCTAAGTTAGTTACCAGTTCCAGTAATGGAAAACTAATTTGCTGAAGTCCCAGCTTTGTGGCTCTTCATGTGTGCACACAGAAATTCTCAGCAAACAACAGTGTTGGAAGTGACTGTTATAAAGTCACACAGGGATCAATGGTGCAATCAGGAAAAGACAGAAATCCTGACTTATTTGTTACTTTCCTGGTGTGCTCTTAGCTGATGGCTACCTGCAACTTCAATTAACTCATTCCCTATCCTAATGGTTGTGTGCTTTCTTCAGGGAGCTGCATATTTAATCTTTCTTAACTCTGCTTAATACACATCAAACGTAACCAAATTCAAGGTACTATCTATCAGGAAAGAATGAAATGAAAATTACAGCTAGGACTCAATTTACAGTAATTTGTAATGTTAAGGCTGTGCTGTTTACTATCTTCCAAGATATGGCCCTTGCTCCAAGAAATTGAAACCTTTGTTTTCTTCTTTTTTTTTTTTCTTTTTTTTTTTTTTTTTCTTTTTTTTTTTTTTTTTTTTTTTTTTTTTTTGCATTTTAGCGCTAGTAAGAATAAATCTACCTCCTGAAGGTAAGGAGGTTTTCAAATGGTTCAAGAATATTTAAGTTTTTTAAATCCTGTTCTGGAAAGGTAGAATGCATGAAGCAAATAGGTGAAAGAAGTGTTAGAGCTTCTTCCCAAAGTTCTTACCTTTCTTTGACTGCAGATGGATGTTTCCTTGCTTTGGCATAACTATGACAAATGACTCATAAAATGTCTGTCCATTCACCTTATTCACATCACTACCTGCTCTGAAAATTATCTCTGAGGAGGGAGAAAGAGGAGGGAAAGGAGTCATAGCTCTTTTCAGAAGCAGACACAGCTCTGGTGGTGGTGTGGCTGTCACCATCACAAGTGACTGATCTGGAGCTAATAAAAGGGCAAAATTCCTTCCCCCTCCTCCCCAGGAATTCTGGGCCCAATCACAATGATAAAATATCCACTCTACAAAGGAAAGCTTTAATATTTTTCATGACAAATTGTGCCAAAATATGGTTGGAAGCTTAATGCCTTCCCCAGTGGTAATGTCTGGGAGAAATTTCTGTGCTTTCAGTGATGAACTGAGGCAATGAAAGTCTTGCCATGCAGTAGCTCTAAACTGAATTGGGGGTGGTAGGTAAACTGCTCTCCCTCTTGAATGCTACCTGGTATTTTCTGTTCAGCTAATGGTCAGGAATGTCTATTAGACTATTATAGAAATGCCCTTATTTTTAATTCTTCCCATATGAAACTACAGAAACTCTGTCAGGCTGCATTTCTCATCTGTTCAAATGAGTGGGTTTGGGTTTGTTTTGTTTTCTCCACAGCAGTGCTGCTGCATCTTACAGACTAAAGTGACTTTTCACCCCATCAACACCAAGGAGGCAATTTTGGATTTAATTCAAAATATGAAATATGAATTTGTGGGAACAGAATGCGGCTAGGAGTTTGAATGCTTTCTTGATCTCTCCAGCTCAAATAACCATAGAGAAACCACTTGATGTGGAGGCAACTTAGCAAATCTACACAATCTAGTCTGAAACAAACATTTGTTGCTACAAGTTATTATTACTTACATGATTTTAATTCTTAACAAATATACTCTGCAATTTATTCGGCTCTTACTCATTAACCCAATGATTAATGCTTTTCCAATATTACCAAATCAAATCCATTTGGCCAAAATTTCCATTGATGAATAGAGGACTGAGATCAGGAAAATTATTGTGAAAAATACAGAATTCCTCTTAACATTGATGGCAATTTTTTATTGTTGTTGTTGTTGCTGTTATCATTATTATTATATCCTTACTATTATCATTACTATTATATCCTTATTATTATCATTATCCTGTGACATTAGGTCACTATAAATTTGCACATGTCTTTGCTGTATTAAGGGAGATTCATGATTCATATGTGCAGCGTTTAGCAAGTGTAAAAGCAGATGAATCCACTTCTGGTTACTTGTTTTACTAGAAGTGCTCAAGCTAACGTGAGGAGAGGTCATTTCTTTTACTGGTGAGAAGGATCAAGCAATAACAGTTGGTTTATCACTCCCATTGTAAGAGTGATAAACCAACTGTTTATCCTTTACAGGTCTGTAAATTGTACCCTTTTTTCTGTGCTACACTTTTAAAGATGTAGGTAAATGTTTAAGGGTCATTCAAATGGACTTGGATAGGAGCTTTCATTGCAGGCTGCAGAACCATACAGTCAAAATGGCCAGAACACTTCTAGAACAATCTCATTAAATGTTGAACAAACCCATCTGGCACATGAGAGGTCTTCTCTGGGTGATGGATGCTAACACCTGTAGCATGTGTAGCGTAGTGTTGGTTTACAATGGGGGGAGTCCTGAAAGCAGCCTTGACAAACCTTCTCTTTCTAAGAAAAAACAAACAAACAAACAAACAAACAAACAAAAAAAACCAAACAAAAAAACCCCAACTCCATCAGGTCTTATTAGATTTCTTTTATTTTGACTGAGGAATATCTGTATGGTTTTGAAAGTTCTCTACTGGTAAGGTGGCAGTTCTTCTTTCCTAAACCTCTAAGAAAACACTTATGGTTTTCTCAAAATCTTTGCTACGTGATACTTAGCTTATGTTAATACTTAACACATTTCTGTCCCCAGTGCCTGTGCACAGGAGATGTCAATGGGGGCCAGAGACACAGAATTCTTGCAAAATGAGAGTTATCAACAGTGAGATACTCATGCTAGAGAGGAATAAAAATCAATTATTTTTATTAGATGAGAAGTTATTTTCCCTTTCTCAGATTAGCAATCTGTCATTTCCATAGGATACAGCAGTCAGACCAAGTGTCCATTGTGCCATCTTAGAATATTGGTCTGCTCTAAGGCAATTCACAGGTGGAGGGAAAATCCTTTGTGACCTTCCTAAGCAATAATTGCTATAGGTACACTGAAGAACATGCAAACAATTCTCCACAAGCAGCAAAGAGTGACTGAGGTGTACCTGAAAATAGAGCAACTCTCTGCAGAAGGCACTGCTGCTGATTGGGGTCCTTCTTTAACTGAGTTGAATTTTACCACCAGCTGAAAGATCTGACTTTTTATTGCAGCTGTTACATGCAGGTAGCCAGCACAGAGGATCCTGAAGCTTTCTATGACTGCACAAAGCAGAACTACCACTGACTTGCAGAATATATGGTTGCTTCTTTTCTGGACCGAATAAAATCATTTTTATGCTTGTATAGCACTTACCAGGTATCAGTCTCAAGCTGAAGGAGCCTTATCAAGCTCACACCCAGCAAGAAAGGCTTAAAAATGGTAGGAAGAGCATGCAAAGTGCAACCAGCTGTCACACTCAGAACCATCCTTTCATCTTTAGTTTTCTGAAGGCGGGAATTGTTGTCAGCAAACATGAAAAATGTATTAAACCTTCAGTTTAGTTAGTTTAGTTTAGGGTGTAGCAATTTGAGGGACTTTTAATTTGGGAGGAAGAGAATGAGAGAAGGATGATCCTGGTCTTCTCTTTCTGTGTTCATGGATAGTATTGCATTGCTGGAGCTGTGGATCAGCTCCAGGGAAATACAGGAGAGCTCGCTGTGGGCAGCATCTGCCAGTAAACTTTGGCCTGGGATCACTGCACATTTGTAACCTGTAATCACATCCTCAGCAGGGGATTAGACACGTTTGCCTTCATGATGCACTACCTTTTTGAGGCAATATACCATTTCTCACCGTGTGACTTTTGTCTCCAAGGCAGCTAAAACTGGAGGCTTACACAGTGATTCTGCAGAGGGGAGTAAATCAAAGAGGGAGAAGAAAACATCAGGATTTCTCTGGCACTTGATGAAAAGCATGGTAAGACTAAAACTAAACTTAAGAATACCTCACTGCCTGGCTTGTTTTACAGGCATTGGCAAAATAAACATCTTTCTCCATCTTGCTTAGTTTACCAGAACCTGGCAGTTCCCCCATTGACCAAAATGTTGCTCCTGTTTGTTTTGTATCACAGAAGCATCTCTTCCACGCAGGCAGTAAAATAAATAGCAATTTTTGCATCTCACAGCACAGAATTCTTATTGAAACAATATTTTTACAGTTAAATTTTACTTTGGGTGACTCTGCAAATACATTAAGCCTCCAAAATCAGATGTCCATCTTACCACTGTTTTATGGAGAATCATGAGGGATCCTGGTGGAGTTCAGATGGGATGGGCCTCATTCTTTTACCTAAGCAATTAATAATTCATTTGGTGGTACTTACTGTGTATTCCTTCTGACCTCAAGATAGGACTCAACATTTCTTTAAGGATTCAGGTTGGCTTTCAAAACACTACGAGGAAAATGGAGCCCTGTTACTCAGGTCCTGGCTCCAGCAGCACACAGGGGGTTTTCTCTCACTGAGTGGGACATGGGATGAGCAATCCCTCACCAGTCAGTTCTGGAGCAGGCTGGGGGCTGGCTGCCCAGCAGGTGAGGGGTGGGCACCGTGCAGAGCACTTGGAGCACACTGCAGAACTGCTGAAATACAACCTTCCCCAAAGGCACAGGTAGAGGCTTTGACACAGAATATTGCTAGTCTTTCTTTTTTGTAGCACATCTTTTATCTGTTTGCTGAGGGAAAAATAAACAAAATATGTAAGATTGGCAGGGATTCAGTCTATCTTTCCAACCTAAGCGAGAGATCATGATTTTTTGCTGTTTATTTTTTTTCCAAGAAAAATATTTCAAACTAGTGACTCTGACTTCCAGAGAGGAAAAATTAAAATTAAACATGCAAGAAACATCACACACAGTACCAAGCTGCTGCCAGCTAAGAGGGGTGTGTTGGTTCTTCCTGCAGAGAGGTGTAGGAGCCCTTGGGAAGTGCAAGTTCCTCACTGCCACCACCAGGAGCCAAGCTTGGGACACCAGAGTGGTGGCTGGGTGAGGCCTCAGGGACTTCAGGCAGCCAGCATTGATGTAGATTTTATGGCATGTGTTTTGTGACATGGCTTAGCACAGATAAGCTCAAGGGCTGGTGGAGTGCAAAGCTGGCTGTACACAGAGAGCTGTAGCTCAGCACATGCCTGCTTTGGGATCTTCCAGGATCTGTAAATTTGTGGTATTTAAGAATTGGCCTCCATGATTCTGGTGGTCCCTTCCAGCTCAGAATACTCTGTGATGCTGTTGGGCAGGGCAGTAGGTGTGTCAGTGGGACACACCCCTGGCTTTGATGATACCTCCCTTCTGAAAACACTGGCCTCAAACCATCTGCCAAAGCTTCCAGCTTGGTGGGGCTCTGGCAGGCAGGAAGGAGGGGGAGAAGCACTGCAATCCCAAACCCATCAGCAAGCAGTTAAGGTCCAAGGAGAGCACTTCAAAATCCAAGGTGAAAAAACATTGCAGTGCTGTATTACATGACTAATAAAGCAGACAAGCATCATCAAACACCCACAATACATTTATAGGTTTAATTTTGAGTTTTGTAAAGTGGATTAGAGACATTTTATTCATTAAGGAGATAAAAACCCTTTTTCTGGAACTCAAGTGTTTTATTAAAAAAGTTTGAGTTTTATAGGTGGTAAAAGAACCATAAATGGAGCAACAAAATGGTCAGAAAAAAGAAAGTCAGTTGTGTAAACTGCTTTAAAAAGAGCAAGGGCATTTCTTTTGCTTAAATCCCTTTTTAATGGATCAATGCATTATTAAAAAAAGACAGATTATGTACATGGATGGAAAAAACCCCTGTGGGCCTTTGAGTTCTCTTGTGTTTCTCTCCTACTTACTGCAATTTGTCTCCAAGTAGTATTTAGAGGCCATGAGACTGAGGCCTCTGTGAGAGCTGTAAAGAAGCATTCCTGAACTGGATAAGCATCATTTGGATGAAAAACTTGATGGAAAAGTCAAAGTGAGAATGGGGAAAAGGGAACTAGAGCCTTGTGTTTAAAATGGGCATGATGGTTACAGGAAAGAGTAATGTGAAGTCACAGAGCTTGAAGCAACCCTGTTTGTTCTGGTGGCTAGAATGGGCTACTAGGAATAACCTTGTTTTCTTATTATTTACCCCATTTTCATGGCATGTTTTCTCTCTTCTCCAGTTTCCTCCACTATATCCCTCTCTTGCTCTGCAGTTTTTCATTCCCTGGATCTCCGTCTTTCCCTCCTCTCTCTCCAGTTTCCTGTCTGTAACACTCCCTGCACTTTCCCTTCAGAAGCTGTCAATCTTTTTCTCTTCTACTGTCTCCTCACCATCCACCCTCTCCATGGCATCACTTTAGAATTATTTGCCACTTTTGAAAAAGGGCTTATAAAATAAATGGCACTTATAACCTGAGCACATGAGTAATTTGCTAAAGGTCTTAATTAACTGCCAAAAAGAAAGCTAACCAAGAAGATTCACTAGGCATTAATTGTGTTAGGAAACCTGGGAAATTTTTTCCATTTTCTGCAGCTGATTGGACCTTCCAAATGAACTACTAGGTACCTTTTCAGCAGGTACAGGAAATTGTAGTTCAAAAGAGATTTGTGTTAGAGGCAAGGTTCCTATTTTTTTTTTTAATGAGGCCAAGAAGTATGTGCCTAGAGCCAAGTTACTGCTTTGAGAAGCACTTGTTTCAGGAGTTGCAGAACTGTCTGTAACATGTTTGGCAGCAGAGTTAGACTATGCATAGTTTTTTGATGGCACACCCATGGGTTATGCCATACCAAGACATCCTTCCCTGTGAATAGGATCTCTGAGCAACCACCTTGCTTAGAAGCTACTTCTGGGGAGCATAGCAGGTAAGATGTAGATCCAAAATGACATTATAGGGCTTTCCTCAACCCATGAGCCCTGCAAGTGTGGATCTGACAATCCTAACAAAAGATAGCTCTGTAATTACTTTCCACCAACCCTTCTTGGTGAAGGATTTCATCCTCATTTCAGTGCTGAGACTGTTTCCTTTCACGTGCATGTTAAAAATAGATGGAAGCCAGGATATTGAGCAGGTGCCCTTGAAAAGCAATTTTTAAATTTTTAACAGGATGGTATTATTAATCATCAAGAAAGAGAGGATGAGCGTGAGACTTTTGGAGTATTTTCCTGCTCTATAGCACAGGCTTTCTGAACAAATCACTGAATCTCCTAGACCCTGTATGACCATCCTTCAAAATGGAAATGAAGCATTCCCTTTTCCATTTTGTGTGCCTTGTGTACTTAAGTTGTAATCTTGAAAAATGGTCTGGCTATTGTCACTCCCTCATTGTGTACATCACTTTTGCAGTGCAAAGGGGAAATTGTGTTAGAATAAGGAAAAGCAAACCATCTGAACATTATTCCTTTTTTGCTTCACTTTTAATCTTCATGTTAAAATGGTCTCAAGCCTTCCTCCTTGTCTTGAGTTGTGGTTAAACTAAGAGCACAGGTTCTCACAGCTCTCTCCAGTAAGGAGGACAGACTCTGGTCCCTATGTAACCTGGAATTAAATCACAGATATGACTATTGTTCATCCTGCTGCTTTTGCAAAGGAGGTTTATTTTTGCTATTTTTTTGCAATTATTCCCAGGGATCTTCTATTGCAGGTCACAAACATATGCCAGCTCAATGGTCCTTCAGTTTATTTTTGTCTTCCTGCAAGGTAACCATTCATCCATGGAGTAATTTCTTTAAATGAGGCATTTTAATCCAAATTGCCAGTTAATACCTGCAGGGTCAGCTTCCCTCCTGATCAGCTCTGGAAATTAAGGGAAGCTTCAAAAGCTGTTGTAAAGTTTTGCTTGCAGAAATTATGAAGGATTTCTGAGACACAGAGCAAAATTAGTAGGGCAAACTCTGAAACGTCAGACAAAATGCAAAACTGTCTGGGGGGGAAAATTCAAGGGTCAGATTACCTCTTTGTCCCGGTCTCTCAGGTTGTGTGAGTCTGGGTTTGGATCTGAAGGGCTCTGTAAGTAAAAATGAGGCTGGAGTCTCACTGCACTGCACCTGTTCATTGATGTAGGCTGAGCAGTGTTATGCTCTTCTGTGCTTCTTCCTCTTGAACTGATTCTCTCATTGTTATCTGTGGTGCCATAAAACTGAATAACCATTCTACTTCTAATTTTTTGTGTTTACAAAGGCAACTACTGTAGTCTCTAGTTAAACTTGAGGAGAACAGGGCAAGGATCTGTCAAATTATCTCAGTGTAAGGGTATTTTTTTTGAAAACTTAAGCCAGACATTCAGACCAAGCAGCCTTCCATATCAACGTGCCTATGGAATTTGAGGGGAAACTACACCCTGTGTATTTACATGGCTTTGTCTTATTAGTAAGTACTAATGGATCCCAAGTGCACAGAAAAAATCTCAGCTAGAAAAATCATGCAGGTCTTCTATTACATCTTCCACTGGAGTAGCAACTGAATCAATAGGTTCCTCTCTGAAAATGAGAATGTGGGTCATTAGAGCCGAGTGTGATAATTCTTCCAAATGGTGGTGGCTGTCCCTATGCAGTATTGAAGGAGAAGGAAAGCACAGGGACACAAGCCAAGTTCAAATCAACTAGCTAAATCCATGTCCTGTAGCTCTGTTGGATCTGTTGGCTTCTGTAATCTACAAATTGGAGAGAAAGCTTCTGATTTTATTGGAGCTCTTTTTAAGGATTAAAGCTTGTAGTCCCATGGAAGACCTGTGTGTCCATCCCCCCTGCTATTTCCCACTTACAGCCTCTTTCACCTTCCAGCAGATGCAGCTTAGCAGTCAGCTAAATTAAAGAGCTAATACAGAGAAGAATTAAACAAGGAAAACAACACCTGTAATTAAAAAGGCTGTAAGTTACCAACCAGTGCTGTATAATTAAAAATGTCAATAATTGTAATTGTTCTCTAGTTATTCATTCATTCCTTGTGCCTTTTAGCTTTATTATAAAAGGAAAAATGTAGCCACCTGTTGATAATCACGGCATAGCCTAACGACTTTCTACACCATTAGATGGAGGGGATTTAAAGCTGTTTATAATTTCTTATAAATAGTACAAACCACGTCAGAACGCTGTTCCATTTATTGGACTCAACCTTTAAGCAATCTGTCCATAATTGCACTAGAAAATGTTCAGAGCAATTTGCCAGGCACCTATGTGGACAGTAAGTATCCTGAATAACATATGATTGTTGTACTCTGAGCACCAATAATAAGCAGAGCACTGAATGTTCCTGCTTTTAAAGCAAAATGTAATTGTTTCTGGAATACTTGCATTTGAAAAAAACATCTGAGTGTTTTTACTGATTAAAAATTATTATTATGTTTTGACTTTGGAATAATGCAATTATATAATGCAACTATGAGGAAGAGATGAGTTAAAGAGAACTGAAATTACATGCAAAATTGAAAAAAACTCATCATATGTTTTCTGTCAGCCCAATTAATTTAGATGCAGTTGTACAAATTCTCCTTTCTAAGCCTAAGATGGTATTTAGGCTTAGGGTGGTTAAGAGCTGATTGCAGTTGTGCTTAGGGTATTGCACATTATGGAAGTGATGCTTAACCCATCCAAACTTTCACAGTTTTCAGCAGGATCTGGCTTTTATTTCCTCTTTTTCTCCTCTACAAATATAACTTCAGTTACAGTACCTGTGCAAATGATTGAGACTGACCATTGTGATATACATGATTCAATCAGTCCAAGTCAAAATCTACCATCCCTTGTTGCCTGTCTTTTCCAGCAACTCTAGCTGATGATGCCTAACAGAGAATTCTCAGTTGCCCACTTTTAAGCCTTCCTTAGTACTCTATTTTACAGTGAAAAATACTAGTGTCCTGCCTTTTATTTAAACTTCAATTAGACATAATTTGATATTGGATACTTCTAGAACCTGCAGATGTTTATTCTGTAAGATCTTAAGATGCACTGTGTGCATCCTAACAGCAGACATGCTTTCTTCTAAGTTCTGTCCTTCTCTTAATGTTTTGGTTGCTACAACACTATTTTCCTTGTCCTCAACAAATATATTATTCCCCAAACGGCTGCAGCAAAGTTTTTCTGTCTAATCCATCAGGTGAGTGTGTTCTATTCCCCTTTGCATCCTGATTCCATCTTCCCTAGGCTATAATTCCTATGTGGCTTTCAGAGATCCTCTCTGCACCCATCCAGTGCTTAAAGTCCAGTTCCTGCTTCAGAATAATCATTAGTCCACATATTAGGTTTCTAAACAAGTATATTCATACCTTCTGCCATCGACAGGCCTTGGGAGGAATCCCTCATAAGCTTCTGCTGATTTACCTCATTATTTGCCTTCAGGTGCTTCTTTCAAGCCAGTGCCTCTCTGTGTGTTGGAAATGGCAAGATCCATTTTCACCTGGGGGCAAGCTACACATTTACCTCTGGAGGAGCCATGAGCACAGGCAGTTCCCATGGTTCAGCTAATGTGCTGGAAATCTCCCCTCCAGCTTTTCTCACAGTAACTTGCTCATAAGCCACACCACCAGGCTTCACCTGTCAGCCTCACATTTGCTTTGAGCGAGGCTGATTTCTCTTGTTCTCCCTCAGCTCACACACTGCAGCAGAATATTTAAACTGGAAGGAGCTTTCTGTGCAGTTAATCGTTTTGCCATAATGTTTCTTTTCAATTTTTGTCATAAATTTTTTTTCTCTAAATAAAACCTTAAAGGGAAAGGTACAAAGCAAGCCCAGATGCTTTCAATTGCTGAAGCAAGGAGTCTGCAGTGAAGCTTCTGCTTAACAAAGTGGAAAATAAGAAAGCATGTTTTATTCCATCATTTATTAGAATTAAGGGAATGAGGGCCTCATTTGCTTAAAAATTGTCTATTAGTATTCATCTGATGGCAAGCAGCCTTAATCTCATATCATTAAAGAAAACAGAAGCTCATTAAATAGTAATTCTTTTTAATAGTGACAGGAGCTTGGGTTTGAGTAGCACTGCTCTAAGTTCCCATGTAAATTGTTCATGATGATCACCAATAAGAGACTTTTTTGTACCTCTCCCCACTCCCAAGAGCTTTCATTCCATATGTAATCATTTATGAATGCCAGAGAGGGAAAGAGCCTTGCATCAAGGGAAAAAGCTTTCACTGTCAGACTTCTGATGTTACAAAACAGGAAAGAAGCCACTGGACACAAAGCAGGGGAAGTAACTCCTGAACAAGGGAGGAGGAGTGCTCTGAGAGACATGGGAGCTTTGGGGGTCAGTGAGTGTTCTCAGCTTCTGGCCAGTACTGCCACAGCAGTATTTTCCTCTTTTGAAACAACAGGAGGCACGTTGAATTTTTCTGCTTTGGCAGCTGCTGTTTGACCTCTCATTACCAAACTTACCAAGCCAACATCCTTTTGATGATCTCTCTCTGGCCATTGCTACGCTTTCCCTTCCTCCAAAGGATTTAGTCATTAATGCCACCTTGTTGCTGTGTGGGCCTGTTGTCAGCACTACCTGACTATTCGTGTATTAAAGCCCTGCAGTAATGGACAGGGTGCTCTTATGCTCATTTTAAACCACAGGTGAAATTCCCATTCCACTCTGAAAGCTAAAAAATGTCCTTTGCCCTCATTACAGTCCTCAGTAGTTCCACTGCTTTGCATGGCACAAATCACTACCTTCATTTCATGCAGTCAAGCTGCTTGTGGCTCTTCTGATGAACAGCTTCAAGCCATGTGGCCCTATTCCTTATTTAACATCATCCTGTTCTCTCCCGCACCATTTCTTGTGCCTGGGATATCTCTGGGCCAGGAATTGTTTGTTTGGGGTATGTGTGTGGGAAGATTGCTTAATACTGCTCCTTAGACATGCTTAATTCAATTACTGCCAGATTTTCTAGGCCTCTTGACATTGCTATATATAGATCTTCAGTAATAATATTATCAATTATTTAAATTTTAATTTGTGCTTGCAATAATTACACGATCCTTTACTGCAAGGGGAAAGAGAGCCCGCTTTCCACAATGACCATGGCTTGTCCTCAGAGGCCTAAGTTTTATTTAGCATCAAATGGAATCATTGCTAATACTCATCAAATAGCCATTCTCCTGTGGGAACGCTTCTGTGGGCCCTTGCTGTCTGAGGACATAGCTTCTCTGAGAAGTTATTAGAGGTTTATCTCACTGGACTGGCTGGCAGTGGATGAGAACTGACACACTCCTAATCTCTGTGGGGGCAGTTTTGCTCTCCCTGCTGCTGGGTGCAGCACGGGTGCTGCGGGGATCCCTGGCAAAGCTGCTGGGTGTTTGTTCTGTAACAGAGCTGCTGCCTGGCTCCTCACACACACCCCATCACCTCGCCCAGACTGCTTGAAGGCTGGGCAGGGGAAGGTCCTGGGGGATTATGCGCTTACTTGCTTCACAGATCCTCAGAAAGGTGTTTCCAGGAAACCCGGATCTCATGTCAGAACACCGAAAGCAGGAGATGCATTCTGGCTGTGCTTGCCAGATGGGACAGCTGGCTGAGAAAGGCTTGTGAGAACATTGGAAGAAGGTTAGCATAGCATCCTATTAATGGCCTTGTTAGCTCTTCTGTACTTCACTCCCTGTTGCAAATAGGTTTCTATAGTTAGGACTTGCATCAGCATTCACACTTCTGCTGTGTTATTACCTACTACAGTAGCTTTGGGTGACAAAATCTTCCTCTGTGTTTAGGCCTTGCTATTACCAGAGGTAGATTAGTCCCCTGTCATGTGCAGCAGCAAATACTGTGGCCTTAGTGCAATGTATACATTTTCACTAAGTGTGCTATTATTGCTCCTGTGCTCTATAAACCCGGAGTTTGTTACAGTGTACATGCTGTGGGCATTCCTTTCTGTGACTCTGTCAAGCCAGTGGGGTTTTGTTTGGTGAGGGTTTTTTCCAGCAGTAAGAGGGGGGTTTGTGATGAAGATTTTGATTCCTTTCTTTCTGACACCGAGTTTTTTTAACTAACTCCAAGGGTTTTTTCTTTTGTTTGCTGCTTTGGAGTGGAAAATGGGAATCTGCTTATAGATAACGCAGCACAGAAAATGAAGGTTGCATCACATTTTCTCTGCACAGAGCATGGTAAGTAAAATGTTACCCCACAGAGGGTTAAAGCCTGCTGGAAGAAAGGGTTTTCTCCCCTCAGATCAGAGAAGCAGTGCAATTCATTCTGCCCTGGTTGCCCTCCTGCCTACAATGTGCTATTTCACTGAAGCAAGCACCTGTCAGCACTTAACCGAGAACAGCTTTTTGGTGTAACTGAACTAAGGTGAAAAATTAAAAATAATTTCAATTACAGATACTTTGTTGGTTTGGGGGAAAATATGAAGAGTGGATTTACTGGGATGAACAATAAAGGAGCTGTCTCTTCCCTTCTATTCCTTGTCATTCCTTACCCCCTGGACTTTGTAGTCATAATGATAGTCTTGATGATGGCCTTTTCTGGAAGCCAGAACTAAATTCTTCTTGTCACAAAAACACATGTCATTTTTATGGCTAATTAAAAACAGGGAAATACAAAAGCAGGCACATAGATACAGGGAAAGCAGTAGGATCTTCTTTCACAGTGCCCCACAGAAAGGAATTAAATGTATCCAAGATGTATATTCAGGTTTTTTGGTTTCTGCAGGGAAAAAAAAAAAAGGTGGGATTTTGCAGGGGATCTTTTTGCACATGCTAACAAACTTTTTGTACTTTAATTTCTACTTTGCTACTTAGGTTTGGTCAGATGCAAAATTTTGAAAGGCTGGCTGGAAAAAAAAAAATGGTTTGGGCAAAAATCTAAACTTTTCATAGAAGAGCATGCTTTTCAGTACAATAAAATGAAAAAAAAAAAAGGTAATCAAAGTCTCGCCTTTCCTCCAAAAGTGGTTCCAACAGATGATGTTGAACAAATCCTTTTTCAGCTGCCTGGAGCCAGTGATGATGATCATAATCACAAAGGGAGTAAGAACATGAAAGAATAATCACAGCATCATAAAATTGCTTTTGGAGAGATTTTTGCTGAATTCCTACTAATTTGAATGGGAACCACAGCCTTGGTTTGTGATACAAATGTAACCATAGCATAACTCTCATTGCTAACCCCTTTCTCCTGAGCAAGCAGTGGGTGTTGTTGTACCCCCTCACGAGTCCTTTCTTGTAAGATTTAAGCCAAATGTCAAGTTCAAAGCTGCCAGTTTGGGTGCAGTGACTCACAACACTCAGATGTAAACACTGCATACAAACTAGAGCTGCTGCACTCTGGCTTAGCCTGTCTGCACTAAGGCATGTTGTTTAATAATTCCATAGGGCTCATTTTAACATGCAATAAAAGCATGCACTTTACAAGCACGGCATTAGATCTTTCATGTGGTCATGGTTTACATTATTTCTGCAGAAAGATGTGATGCGCTGTGATCTGCAGAGCACTGTACACGTCCATTAAATATTGCATGAACACCAACACCATGGGGAACATAAAATATTGAATCTGAGCAAATGGATAGCTCAGCATAGGGGAATGCAGAGGTTTTCACCTGTAGGCCACCAGTTAAAAAAACAATTCAGATTAGTGCCAACACCACACCAGATATAACTTGGCAGGTGTTCATTGGCTGAAATTATTTATGTCCTCCAGCTTCTGTTGGAAAAAAAAAAAGGGTTGTATCACACAAGCCATGGTTGTTTGTGGCACCCATGAGACAGATCATTGTTTCCATAGAACAGGTAAGGTTTGAAAAGACCTGTATACTTTGAACTTTCCAGGCATGTCTAGGACAGGGTCAGAGCCTTAAGACATGAAAATTACACAGGGGTTTTTATTCTCTCTACAGAAAGAAGCAGTTCTCCTTCTCCAGGAAGCTGCACTGGCACATCCTCTAGAGTGTGAGGCAGTGATGCGATTGCACAGCCCCCCTCCAAACCCTTTCCTCTTTTCCTGATCTTTTCCCAGGATGGCACAAACCACCCGGGGCTGTCTGCTCAGGGCCTCCCACTGGGGAAGCATTTCTGGACCAATCTCACTCTTGCTGCTCCTTTGCTCTTCTCCCACCCCCTTGCTTTAGGTTTTGTAGCTGCTCCTGCCTGCAAGGCAGCGATCACTGATGTTTGTTAACCTCAGAGACAAGGCAGATGTTCTTAGGACCTTGCCTGGGGACCCATGAAGAGACTGTTTCCATAATAGCAGCTCCCAGTCGGAACTCGTTGTTTCTTCCTCATTTTCCTGGTCTATTAATTCCTTACTCATCTCTTCAGCACCAAAGCGCAAGTTCTTCTCTGACAGATGCCATCTTTACTGACTTCATAAGAGCATCTATTCGATTCTTTGATATGAATATATCATATCTATATATCTTATCTATCTCAGCATCTGTCTTCAGGAACGTGCCTGGTCTCTTGTGGTCCTTCTGTGGGTGCCATTTTATAACAAACAAAGCTCTCTTTTCTCCAAATCTCAACTACAGTAACAAGGAGAGCTGTCATCTGTCTGAACTTCATAAAGCTTGTCCTCTAAGCTGAAATGTGAAGGTTTAAGATCTGGCATCTAGTAGAATAAAATGCTGTGATCTATGAAACCCATGTATTTTGGAGAATACAAAAGTCTGCTAATTGGTCTCCTACCTGATAATGGGGAAGCTGAAGGTGCAACCACCACTAGCAAGCACAGTTGCTTCTCTGAGGATCTCAGTGTAGCAGAAGTACATGGGATTTGGTGTCCCTAAGACCCTAATAGGACTGGTTTCTAAAATTCCCTAGGAAGTCAGTGTGAGGACTCTTGATCCATGGGCAACGGAGCAAGGTTGGAAGCAAAATGCATGATTCTATGGGTAGGAAAAAACTTCTGCCTTCCAGCTCCTCCTGTCTCTTGGTAGCTGACAAGGAAAAGCAATGTGCAATGTCTTACCACCCTCAGAAACAGCTCCTGAAGCTTCTAGCTGTCCCTGAGGTCTGGGATAAGTGGGAACTGGGATCCTGCATCTCTTAGCACAGCTCTGCTACATGCTTTCAGAGCAGACTGCTTTGTGAAGTGCCCCAGGGCTTGGAGAGGGGCAGGAGAGAAGATCCCAACCCTGTGAAGGCGTCAAACCCACAGCCTGCTCCAGCTGCCCCATGCTGCACAGGGCAGGACCACGGAGGGAAGGGGAGCTGGAGGGCATTCCTTCAGCTGCCCTAAAGAGGGATCCCCATTTTCCAGGAGCTGTGGGCACCCATCCCACCTGCCAGCTCTGCGTGGTCTGAGCAGCCTGTTTGGGACCCGGAGCTGCAGGCCAGTGCTTGCTGCAGTGGCTGCTGGCCCTGTGTGAGAGTGTAGTACCTCAGGGCTAAACCTCTGTCTTCTTCTGCCCATCACTCGGCATGGGAGGAGCAGGAAACTCCCCCTTTGTTCTCCAGACTGAGGAGAACAGGGTGAGTGGTGTCACAGATGTTGGTGAAAATACAGGTGGAAGTGCTCTTAAACAGCTAAATAAGAGCATTGCACTAATTATTAGTGCACTTTTTGTGTGAATCCACACCTTGTAAACCTAGGGGAGGTAACTGCACATGGAAAAGCCATGAAGGAAAGGAAAAGCCCATCAGAGATAGGTGATGAGTGGATTTGGCCAGCCCAGCAGACTGGGTTTTGTAGGAAACTAAAACTCATAATCAAAACAGCTGGCTTATTTACTCTGCCATGCTCGTAAGCAAGGGAGGCTATTCCAAGGCATGGCAGCAAAACTGCTTTTTCAGAAACTGCAAAACTGCTACACCTGTGTTTTGTGTCTGTTTTGTGGAGAAAAGTCACATTTGTTTAATGACTTGGGGTAGAGCTGGGGGAGATAATGGCAAACCCACACTTGATTTCTCTCTTTCAAGTGAGCCTGAGCAGGCAGAAATGGACACCTCTGCTTTTTATTGTAGCACAGACCAGCAGTGGCACAGAGCACTTTGGCATCCACCACATCCACTGCTTCCCTGAATTTACAAGCAAATGAAATCTGTAAGAGCACTACAAGGGATTCTGAGTGGATCCCGTCCCTCTGCTGTAAGGTCATTATGCAGCACAAAATTAGGCGGCCTCAGCTAACAGCTGATGTCTCCAGCACACAGGAGCCCCAAGTGTAGCAGAGGATGGAGGAAATTCCCCTGTTATTTTCTAGATTGTCTGTGGGAGTGCAACAACAACAACAACAACAAGAAGGTAATAAAATGTACAACTCAGAATAGGCTGGCTTGCAAATGCAGCTTGTCAGTGCAGTACAGAAGCCCCTACTGAAAATTAATTTGCCCCTGCTGCAACACACTCTCCTTGAGGTGTGAAGTCCAACATCATGGATTTCTCTGCAAGATCAGGAGTAGAAATTACAAGCTCTAGGCAGTAACTCAAATTGATTATCACATTCTTGCCTCTTCACACCAGCATCTCAGTTTTGACACCAGTGTTGCAGAGCTGCTGAGAGGCAGCAGATGCCCAGGCCCTGGCATCAGATCTCAGTGGAGGAGGAGCTGGACCATATCTGAAGTGGGCATTTTAATTGTCCTTGTTTTAATTAAAGGAACTCACCTGTGCTGAAATGAGCTGGTCAGAGAACACCCTGGGAAGCCTGGGGGACCCTGGGGGAAGGTAAAATCTGCCTCCCCTTTGCAGGACTGAAACCACCAGCACTGAGCCTTCAGCCTCCCCTTTGCTTCATGTAGCAGGTTCATCCTGAGAGGCCCTTGTGGAAAAGCTCTTTTTAGGACAGAGCCCAAACCACCAGAACCTGTCTGGTTCTGGTGGAGTTACTTCAGTGCTATAGAAGATAAGAAAGGTAGCATGTGTGTGCTTGTGCTGTTTCTTAGTCTTCTCCTGAAACAGATCACTTTTAATATGGAAAACAATGCACAAACTCTCCTTTTTAAAGAAATTTATTATTTCAGGTGTGTAAAGGAAAGTTTATCTCCCCTTCTTCCACTACAACTCAATTGCATCTGAAAGCAGAGATAGTCCCTCTTTGCTTCCTGCATCTTAAAAATGTTTTAAACTTTGGCGGGGCTTTTTTTTTTTGTAGGAAAGGAATTGTCTGGCTTCTCTTTTCGTCATGTTTTCTTTATTTATTTATTTGTACTTTGGGAGTGCTGAAGTTCACTTGAGGCTACAGGAGTCTGAGAATATTCATTGTATATCTTTTTGAATAATAGATGCATGTTTTTTCAAATGAAAATCACGTGAAAAATGCTTTAATATTTCATATTGAAAAAAAGTCCCAACTTCATTCATCCTGAAACATATTACTTCTTTCTGTGATTTTGTGGCATTTATTTTATTTCAAATCAAATTGATAAAATTTTGAAGAAGTTAAAATCAGAAATTCAGTAGGCTTCATTTTGGAAATACCTATTTTTGTTCACTACGTTTGCTGATGATGTTGAATATATTTTTTTCACCAAGGAAAAGTTCAGAAGAACTGTTTCATTAGGCCTTGTCTCTTAAAGCTTTTTAAAGTTTATTCAATGTTTCATAGTAGACAGAGCTATAGATCATTACATCCTTTGGACAGAGACTGATTTCATTTTATTACCTGGATCAAGTTGGTTCTGATTAAAATGGGGAGCAAAGTGGAAAAATGCTTTTATGAGCTTTCTTTGTGTGCTCACAACCACATGGAAGGAAGAGACTGATCAGAAAGATGTTCTTTAGCAATGCTTTAACCTCTTCTTAAAGCATTTCTGTACAATTAAGAGTCATGAAATCAATAGTTCTTTCTATGTATAAAAGCAAGGTTTTAAAAGTTGTTTTAGGGAGGGGTTTTGGGGTTTTTTGTTGTTTGTTTGTTTGTTTGTTTTCACAACTGCATATCCTCCAGAAAAAAAGAAAATAAAGCAATGTTAGAATTATATAAGTATCCAGGTCTGAATTCTTCCATCAATTATACATGGAGATGCTGGTATTTTACACAAAACCTTTAAAAAAACTATACTGTTTTCACTATCAGGAAGTATCAACGTGACTATTCTGTTCTCCTCCAAAATTTGTAGCTTTACAATAGAAAAAAAAACCAACTCAGAGGGAGTACCTGTTGTGATGCTTTTATTTCAGAAGCATTATTTTTGTGATAAAGTCGCCCTGTAATAGTGACCCTACGTGTTGAAAGTGTGGAAGATTTAATGATACATAAAAGCTGAGGTGGAATGATGAGGACAGAAAGATTGATTGAGCCATGGTTGTTGCTTCTTTGAATTTTTAGGTTTACTTGACTTTTTGTTTTGAACAATGGGTGGCAAGCAAATAATAAAAGAGAGTTACACAATATCCAAACAGTTTCCCTGGGCTGGCCAGATAAGCTGGAAATGCTGGAAATGTGATCTGTGGGATTTTTAATTGACTTTTCATGAACAGAAAAAGCAATTAGAAAAGGGAGCAGAGAAATTTATTAATAATGACTGCTGGACTTCAAAGAGCTACCACATTTTCAACTTTGAAAGAAAATAACGTAAAAATAAAAGCAGAAAAGTTGGGAATTTAATGCTTGTTCTGGTTTAATGATGTTTTGTAGACTCTTAATTGTTATATCATGCTTAGCATTTTGTGTGAGCTGAGCTATGAATGTTAATAGTGGTTTAACCCTCCTGGAATATCAACTCCTGGCACATTTCATGTGACCTCGAGACTCACGCTCAGTGTGCAAATAGGAAAACATCTCTTCCTTGGAAGCACAGCCTGGGAGGATCTGATTTCATGTGAATGAAGCTTCTGCTTCAAAACACCCCAATGAACACATCTTGTTCAACATGACCTGTTTTCTAACCTAGCTGGGCAATTAGCTATATGATAGAAAATAGGATGAATGCACATGTTCTTAAACTTCAGAATGTGAATCAAGAATGTCATTAATTGTTTCTTCTCATATTCAAAATCTAACAGGAAGACATTTTTATTTTTCAGCTCTTTTGGCATTTTTAATTTTGAAGTAACATAGGTATTTTTTACACACACATGGGAGAGCTGTTTTTCCTCTTTTTGTTTTAATTTCCAAAACTTGCTAGAAGTTGCCTCATTTCTTTTTTCCTTTCCACTTCTAAATTCATTTAGTGTCCATGAAAACTGTCAGATAAATAGTGTCACACATCAGAGCACAATTTGGGCAGCATGTAAGCTTTCTGCATCGTGCTTGAGAGTTTGGGGGGGGGGGGGTGGTTTGCCACTCTATTTCTGTCAGAATTAGGGGAATTATTCACAATTAATCATTAGTCTGACAAATTTTTCTTTTTTCCTGTTAGTCCAGACATATTGCCCAAGTAATTTGAAGCTCTTGGAAGCTAATGCAAGTTCTTTTTTAAGCTATCCACTGAATGAGATATGGGAATAGCACTTTGAAGATTGTACTTGATAGTCAAAATCTGAGACTTATAGTTTAAATGCTGTAGATCTGATAGTTTAGACTTGAAATTATCTAAAATTGATAATTACACACTGACAGATATGTTAAAATTAATGGTTTGGGTACTAAAAATGCGTAAATGTCTGAAGCACAGCTTGTGAAACTAAGTCACAAAATTATTCTTCTTCACTATCTCACTCTGAATTACTTCAAAAATAAAATCTGGTTTAGTCCTAAATGTGAACTGTAATGCTTTAAGGAGTTTTCATTTGGCTTTTTCGTATTTTGCTTAGTTTAGTGAGCTTTGCTGAGAAAAGGACCATTCTGTTTGTTTTCCATCAGCGCCCTTGGTGACAATCATGAATCCCTGAGCTGCCCAAGACACTGAATGCTGAAAGCAGCAACAGGATTTTTTGTCAAGGGGGATTCAGGGAGCTCTTCAGGCCTCTCGTGCACACCTCAGTTGGTGGCCTTGGACACTCAACACAGAGCCACAATGCCCTTTGCACCTGCTGCACCCTCCCTTAGGGGAGCCAATCCCAAATGGGATGATTGCCATGAAGATGTGCCTTAGCATGACTTTAGGCCAGCCTTTATTTTCGTGGGACAGGTGGAACACCATGGGTGCCTGTAGCACCTATTTTTGACAGAAGCATTTGGTAAGTGCTAAGCTGAATGCAACTGGTTTCACCTTTATATTGTACTTTATATTTTCAAACCTCCTGAAATTCTTATATCATTGTCTTCAAAGTGCTGTGTGAATAATTAATTAAGTTAATAATCTACCTAATATAAAAACCAGGTTTTACTTAAAAGTGAAAGGCTGTTTCCTAGTCCTTCTTTCATTACAAGGGAGGAGAATAATAAATGTAGAGATGTATAATTAGAAGGACCTTAACTCACTTGGCTGAAGGCAAGCCCTAGTGTTAAAGATGTTTCAGGGTCTATAAAGACATTTCCTCAGCATTGCCTTGCAAAATGGAGTCATCTGTCATGTTCTGCAAGGCAGCCAAATGTAAAATGCTTGGTGGGGGGGCATGGCTGCTGGACCCCTTCCAACAGTCAGAGCAGAGAATTGGAAACCACAAATTAAGCAAATTAACCTGATGGTTCCAAGTCATGGCTAAAGCAGGACACATGCAGTATAATTTTTTCCACTATTCATCTCTGAATGTATATCTAAATTCTATGCCTACTCATGGCAATGTTTCTTTACTTTTATTTGTGTGTATTGTACACTTGCAAGTGCACACACATTAAATTACTCTTCCTTTTTTTCCCCCCCCTCTCTCTATGGTGTCATTATATCAGGGGGAGTGATCTTGGAATAATTAAAGCATATAAATAATCCAAAGAGGGGAAGGAAGTTGAAAATTAGTACAGAAATTAACTCTTCAGCAATAGGTGTTATGTGAATGGAAGAGGATTTCAGACACCTTGACAGTGTCTAGCTAAATCCTCAAGCTGTCTGGAGATGCTAGAGATTGTGCAAGGATCCTTTTCTTATTTATATGCTTCAATTAAAGTTGAGAGGGAAGGTGTGTATGAATACCGAAAATGGCTTTAAAATCCATTTTACATATTTAACAAGAGCTGCCAAACCATTGTCAAATGATACTGAGGCAGCAGTTGGTGATAGCAACAGGTGGACTGAGATCAGCAAGGCCTATTTCAGCTCTCCCCTCCCCATTCCTGACACAGGAGACTCTGGGGTTGATTCCTGAGAGGCTCGGCAGGTTGTGGGACAGTGGCCCAGTCAGCTGTGGCCAGCCTGGGGAGAGGCAGCAGAGAGGCTCAGGGGTTGCTGACGTTTTTTACAGTCAGCCTAGGAATGATGTGCTTTTGACAGCCTCTTCTACTGAATCAACTAAGCTAACACAGGCCTGAATTAACTGTTTTGTTTTATTTTTAAATCCATTAGCATGAATGCAACTACGCCTTGAGTGAGACAGAGAAATTGCTACATTAGAGCAAAGTACAGTGTAGTGTGTGCAACCTGAGACAACAAAACACAATGTTTAAGGAAGTCAATGAACAGGTAAGTAAATATTTTCATTTGTTTGATGCCTTGGAAGTCTGACTCCTGAAGATCTTTGCACTGCCCAGATTGAGGTGATGCTCTCTAAATGACTGATGTTGGAGGGTTTGAGTCTCCCCTTGCTGCACACAGAAATGAATTGCTACAAAGAGCTGCCTGATCCAGCTAAGCACTAAGGCATGGGGACAGATGACATCTTTGAAGTGAAGTGTTGGTCCAGAAGACTGAGTCAGCTTGCTTGAGATATGTCTGCAGAGACACACTCCTATGGTCTTTTGAATTCAAAACCCCTAGAAAGTCACACTTCACTTCCTCTGATTTCCTTTTCCCTGGCATTTCACTGTTGTTTCTTTTCACATTTGCTATTATTCTGACCTGCCAACTGCAGATTTTCTGAACCTTGAACAATAGCTGTGACTTTGCTGTGAGAACTCAGAAACTCATTAACAGAAGGACTTGGCTTTAAGCAAATGTCACATCACATTAGTGTAATTCTCAGGCACTAGCTAGCTCTTAGCTTGGCCCATTCATTCGGGCAGAGTTCAGAATGCCTCCTTGCTCTATCATAGAGATATTCTGATGATGCTGATTACTTTCGTCTCCATCTGTTTTGATTGATAACTCAAGCAATTATTAGCATTCTGAACACAGCAGGAGCTTTTCTCAGCTCTTGTCAGTGTAAGAGACAGTAGGAAGGAGGAAGGGAATTTGTAAGCAGAATCCTGGGGAAAATAACCTCCAGGGTCAGCAAGTATTAACGAGAGAAGTGCTGCTGTAATTAGATGCTGTGCATGTGTACGGTGCACACGTCCTGCATTATGCACTTCTTGGGGTGCAGCCCTGGGATCTCACAATAACCAAGATGAAGATATCTGAGGCTTACCAGCAGCCTTCCACAGTGGTACTTGCATCTGCCTTTACAGGTGAAAGGAAGGGTAACACTGGGCTTAGGATTCAGCAGCTTAGAATATGAGATTGCCACTGAAATGGCTCTTCCTGGGCTAACTGATAATTTATCATTTATTACAAGGACTGCAGAAACAGCACAGAATATTCATTTGCAGTGCTCTGTAGCATTACCCTCAGAGCTCATCAGAAGGATCTATCTTAAAATGCTGCAACAGCAGAAGGGCGTTGAAGCTGATTTTAGGCCTCCCCAGTGCACTAGCAGGTACTTTGGTCCAACAGTGCTTGACATACTTTGAAGCCTGCATCTGCCTACAAAGCCTGTTCCTCCTCCCCACAATTTGCATGGGAGGCTGTATCCATCTCCAGCGCCAACACTCTGGCAAGTATCTATTCCATCAGTGTCACAAGAGTATTAAAGTCGTTGTGGCAGAAAACTGAAAAGCAAAGAAACTTTATTGTGGTTGATGTGTGACTCCAAGAGTCTGAATTCCAAAGCATGCTAATGCCTTTCCATAACCTAGATGCCTCCTTTGGGCTGGGAGCACAACCAAAAGCGTCCCCGAGTTCCTGGTCCTTGAGAAAAATTTAAAAGCTGCTTGACTACGTAAATAGGTAGATGGAAAATGTAGCTCTTATTCTTGGACCACAAGTAGTAGATTAAGTAGTGAGTGTGTGTTCTTGGCTCTAGCTGGCATGCACAGTGAGTGAATAGGAAATGAAAGCAGTAGGGTGAGCTTTTCTGGGGATTTGAGCAATTACAGGATATTCAGATTATTCCTAAAAGAGAGCTTAGTTTTTATGTTACAATTTTCTCCTCTGACCGGACTGAGGTCTGCTGCTTTTTATGAAGGTGTTGGCCCTGGTTGTGTCATTGAGCGGGCATGGTCATCTGGGAATGAAAGCAAGCTCATTTTGCCTGCTGCCTGCTGACTGGCATGGCGACAGAGACAAGGTCTGTGTCCTACTTCAGGGAGCACAAACTGACTCCTTGTGGATGGCAAACTGTGGAGAAGGGGGAAGAACAATCACCCAGGAAAATGGGATGTGCCCTATGGAGATGTGGCCACAGAGCTTCCTCCCAGCACAGCTCAGCAGCTGCAGAATGAGCCAAACACAGCTCGGTGTGTGTAATTCACACAGCTCTTGGGCCTCATACTCTGCTTCCACGTCTCTCAGTGCCTTCCTGAAGGCAAAACTGGGCTTGAGGGGTGCACAAGGGCTCAGCCTGGAACACAGACTCTGCCTCTCATTTGCCATGAGATGTAAATCTCTGAGGCTGGAGTTTGTGTTCATTGCTGATTCAAATCCTGGCAGCTCTGGGAAACACAGATCTCATTGGAACCTCTAAAGCTCACTGACAAGGATACTGCTAAAATCCATAGCCGGTTTCATGGAGTGCAATAGGATTTAAATCTGCAAACAGTCTGCTCTGCACAGGGGCTGAGTTGAGATCTCTTGGCCAAATGCAGTACACTATTTTTTTTTTTCTACACTACTTTTTTACTCTTTTTTTCACATGTAACTTTGCTCATATCCGGCTAGCATTAGTGATAGTGATGAAAAGACACAACAATGTAATGAAAATATCAATTTTCCTTTTAACATACAGGACTTGCACTAGAAAGGCAAGCCCAAATGGGGGTGATGTCTGAGGTATTGATGGACCTCTACTGTTACTAACTGGATTATGTCTGGTGGGCTGTCAGCCTGAAGTTAATGCAAGAGTAATGAGGACCTAACCATGAACAAGCTTACTTGAGGAGAGAGGGTGAGGATGTTTGACACTGGACTGACTTTTAGGGGTCTCAGGTGACAAGTTGAATGAGTCATTGATGTGCTGTTCCCCTAGGAAAATTCACTCAATCCACTATCAATTTCCCCTGACTCTCACAACCCTCACAGGGTTTCTGGTGTTGGTTATTTGTTACCAGGCAAAAAGAATTTGATTTTCATACTCCTTAAGTGAAACAAAATGGGAGAAATGAGTAAGACAAACAAGGTCATCTCTCGTGCATGGCTTTGTAAGTTAGATTCCATTTCATGCACACACAAAAAAGGTAATAGCTGGTTTTCTCATTTCTTTGCAGCTTTACTTTCCCTCAAAGTAATGTGTGGGTTTCTTATTTTTTAAGCCAGTATAAAAGACAGACAGTAGAAGAAGCAAGAAAAATGTGCAGTTCTTTTCAGAGGGGCATTAATCTCATGATACAGGATTGGTGACTTCTGTTGGGCTTCCAGCTCCACAGTTCAGTATTGATGTGTATTTTGGGGGCCATTAACACCATTGCTAAAGAGCTGCTACTGAGGCTTTTCCAAACTGAAATCCTTATGTGCCAGAGCAGGATTCTTTATTGTTTTACTGTGTGATGGCTAATGGTAACACTGCATGAAAAGCAGTCTTCAGGGTGGCTGCCCAGCTCTGCTAAAATGTACCCATCTCAAGGGAAAACCACCACGTGGCAGCTCTCTTGAGGAACCTGGTACTTTTTGCAGTGAAGTATGAAGCACCCAGGTATTAATTTCAGATTAATCCCAGTTACATTTTCCTGAAACAAGAACCTAGAAGAAAGTAGGTCCTCAGCTGAGTGGTGCTGTGCTCAGAGGTGGGAGGCTGGCTCCAACCTTGTGCAAGACTTTCCAGGCACCTTTCACATAAGACAATAACTTTCTCAAAAGGTACTGAAAGAAATAAATGTGTCCCAAAGAAACCTTACCACAAAAATATCAGGCTCATTTGTGTGAGATATTGAGGTGAACCACTTCTTCAAGTGAACTGAGTGATGTTAAAGCCATGCATCTACTCCGGAGAGACTGAGAAAAGTATCTATATTTAGAAGATGCTTGTAAACCTACAAAAAGTGCTCCTGAAATACCCTTGAAGTGCAGCATTATAAAAATTTAGAAGGAAACAGCTGCATTCTGCAATGTCTTCGGATGAGGAGCAAAACAGGATAATGATTCCTCCAAGAATGTCAGGAATTTTTTTAAGCAAAAGTTTCTTTTAAGGTTGACTATCACATTTGATACTTTTTTTTTACAACCTCAGGTTTGTGAACCACTACATAAGATCAATGTGGATGAAGATGTACAGATGAGACTTCTATGAGAGATAGTGTTCATTTTAACTTCTAATTTTTCTTCTATCGAGCTCTGTTTGTCAAACAGGGTTTAAATAAAAATTCAGGACATCAAATAACAGATGGCAAACACTAGGATATTAAAAGCAAAAGGCCCAAATGCTTTTCAGTTCATATTTCCTTGGAGAATCTTTAATTTTCTTGTTTCTAATGTTCAGTAAGACATTGCCTGACCTATCCCTTGTACAGATCCATGGAATGTAAGCAAAGCAAGGCTTCTTTTGGCTTCTCTAGTTGTTCTCTGACTATGCAGGGATACCTGTTCGTATTGGATCAATCTCAGCCAAAAAATAATCTTTACTGCATTTATGCTGGCAGAAGACCAATAATATCCAGGAACAATGGCTCATAAAGTAGGAGAAGGATTTTTTTCTGTGTATCCTGTTATGTCTTTTCTGTACCTTGCAAAACATGAATGGTTTTTGAGATAGTGAACAGTGGCATTTAAGTGACAGTGCTCTCAAGAGAAATGCAAAGTGGTGCATTTGGTACCTCAGTTCCTCAGGCTGTCTTTTCATTTGCCACTACAAGGAAACTGTCTTCTCCAAATAAGCAAATTACTTTAATCTGAAAAGTGCCAAAATCTAGGCAAAAGGAAAGCTTGCCCTCTAGGCAAGGGAGTTTTGTATCTATAAACTACTGCTGCTCATTCTGTGCAGAGCACTACAAAATTAGTATATTGCTGATAGCTTTATATTTTCATTTGCCTACTCAGCAGTTACATTCCAGTAGCTTCCCTAAATTGGATATTAATGATTCACACTCTGCAATTTGTGTATCCATGAAGTGGAATTGCATAATCTAAAAAAACCAAAGACCATACCTAGGCACTAACAAGATCTTCCTCTTGATTTACTGGCTGATCCTCCATTCAGCCTGATTTAGTGGCAGCATTAGCAAGTTCCATTGCACTATCAGCCTAAAGGAGGGGCCCACTGACAGCCCCGTGTGCAGCAATGGTAGAGGAGCAAGCTGAACTTTCTGTCCTGAGGCTCCAGAAAACATGAACCCTTTTTGGAGCAGCCCATGGTGATGAGCAGGAGCTGTGGTGTGCTGGACAGAGAGCTGGAAGCAGTGACATGAGGATGAGGGCAGAGATGGTGTTGACAAACCTCTCCTTACTTCTGCATGGGGCACTGCAGGAGCAACAGTGTCCATTCTCCTAGTTCCTCTGGGAAATGTGTAAATGTTTTCCTGTGTCAATCTCCAAGCAGAAACTTACTTCTTCCTGGTGTTAGGTAATGTACAAAGGCGTTCTTTTACACTTTTTTTTTTTTTCTTTTTTTTTAGCAGGCTCTAAGTGCAGCAGTTCATTTTCCCTCTCGGTTCAAATGAGCTCAGTTTTCTGCTCTGGGAGTCTTCACTTCCAGGGTATCCACTGCTAATGAAAAAGCTGACCTCCCAACACGGAGATTCAGCTCTTGCCCAGGAGGGCAGTGCTAGAATTGAGAAGGATAATTATGCACTGCTATATTCCCTTTCCTTATTCCACATGCCATAAGAAATTGTGCAAGGAGATGAAGCAGCAGCCATGAACTGCTGATATCACCACTACTTATGCAGCCATGAAAACAAAGAGCCCTTGTAGAGAGTTCTGCCATTGGTTTGTGAGCCTTGGTCACCCCTGGGCCTGGGATTGTGCCTTTGCTCCTTACCTGCAGTCCCCTGTTCCTCTTCCTTAGCTCAGCACTATGAAAAATTAGACAAAAAATATCTCTGTGCTTGGACAGCTTGTGCTGAATCCTTAGTGTGCAAAGGGATCTAGATCGTTGCTGGAATAAGATGTAAGCTGATAATAACCCCTGCTATTAGTCCATTTAAAATGGGTCAAAAAGATGACCTAATTGTGATAATTGCCTTCTGGCATTGCTTGTGCAACAAACCTTTTGGCTGCACTTGTAGGCCTGTGCCCAACAGTAGGCAGTCCTGTCTCTAATAGCTGAGCTCAAAGATTAAACTTCCATTCCACAGAGCTGCCATCTGCTGCAGTTTGTGTCCAGCCACTGAAGAACCTGGATCACTGATCTTACACACAGCACTGGTGGTGTCTCTGTGCTTTTTCATGCCACCTTACTGGGATGACTTGCTCTGACTAGAACAGACTGAATAAACCAAAATACATGAAACACTCTAGTAGGTGAACATAGGTGTTAACCAGCCCATTTAGCCCCTGCTTTGAGGCAGGATGAAATAAAATCTGGAATAGTTTTCAAAAGATATGTTTGCCCACCGAATGGCTAAGTACAAGTTCTGTGTAATGGCACTGACTGAGTGTTTCAGGCCTGATGTTGTCACCTGCAGCTGTTGTGTGTGTGACACTACTCTGTTGATGGTGCCATTGAACTGAGCAAGGCCATCATTTCCAGAGTTCCTGTGGTCCCAGCATTTGTGATAAGAAGATAGGATGGCACTATTTGAGCTGAGCCAAAAGGAGCCCAGGCTACTTTTGCCCTCTCTTGTGCATGTTTTTGTTTGCTCTGCTTTGGTGGGGAAGGGAAATGCCATCCCATCTCCAACAGAGCTGAAATGCAGCTTCTTAGCAGACACTCATAAATTACATATTGGCATTTTAATTCATTTTATTTGCTGCTTGGAGACATTTAAACTTGGAAGCCTTGGAGGCATGAAGGCAGCCTTCCATCAGTCCTACATCCCAGCACAGGAGCTCCCTGGCTGCCCCCTGGGGCTAGCCCCAGACTAGGACTCGTGGACTTGCAGAAGTGATGTACAGAAACCAGGTCTGGGAGGAGGTGACTCTGGACTAGGATGTTTGAAATGGGTTAGTGATGAGGACCACCTAGTGCTCTGGACTGAGTGTTTTGAGTGGCAAGTATGTGGTTTAGTAATCTCTGAGAGCCAGATGGAGTGGGTTTAATGTCAGGAGACATTTTCCAGGGATCAAAGCAGCTTATAGAAATAATTTATTTTTACCTTTAAATTAAGAAAAATATGATAAATGTTAAAATGGCCCTTAATTCATGAGCTTCACATCCCTGGGGTATGATTAGCACCAGATAACTGGGTCTCCCTGCTGTGCCTTGTTGCTTGGTTACGCTATACAAGTACACTGTGCTTTCATTTTCTGTCTTATGTGAGCAGAAGCAGCATGATATAAAAGTTCAAAAAAACTGAAAGACTCTGAGAATACTCTCAGCTGTATTCCAAATCACTTGGGCTCCAGCAACACCACATGCACTGTGCTTGCTGTGAATGGAAAGGAGCTTATCCTGATCGTGGGTGTAAATCAGTAGAGACCTCATTAGCTGCAGCTGCTGAAATAAAGCAGGGCAAACAGAATCAGAATCATGCCCAAAAGACTGATCCTTTGTAGAAGTAATTTATTTTCATTAAGAGAGATTAGCATCACATTGGTATGATAAACTTAAAAGGCCTTGGAAGCACTATTGTTGTTCTTAAGTAAATATTGATTCCTGAAAAAAAAAAAAAGATAGCAGATTGCATATTAATCTCCTAAAACAGAATTGCCTTGAAGAGCTGGATACTTGCAGAGCACACAGTGTCTTCCTTTTACTGGCTTTATTAATGAGGATTTGGTTGTATTGTAAAAAATCAGAGCTGGCCTGTGCTGGGTCTCATGAGAGCCATTGCTCTGGTGCAGCTGGGAAATCTGGGGAAGGCTCCATGCAGAAAAATGTGAGGCCCTGCAATGGAGAGAGGGACATCAATGTGTTGCAGAACAAGGCTTCTGTTCACTTTGAGATTTTCTGCTGACTGTATGGAGAACATGTCTTTCACAACACTTTCTTACTGTCAAAATACTTATTTTCCTATTTCATTTGTACTGTTAATGGATTCTTAAATACAGGCACAAAAAGGTCTCGTAGGAATTAAGAGAAAACAGAGTTTTGCTTAAAAAAATTATCCAGCAGTCCCAGTAGTTTTGCAGAAATTCTGAAACAACTCACTCTAAGTACATGGCTGAGTGATAACAGCAGTGTCCTTGGGGGACTACTAATATTTCTTTGCCCACAGTGGCTACAAAGTCTGTTAACACCATCTTCTATTAATCCTTTTATTTCATGGCTGGGTCTTCAACTACACAAAAATTAGAGAACAGGGAGGTTAGTAAATGTGTTAGTTAATTCCCTCAGACTGAAATGGGTCAAAGATACTTAGATTCTTCTGTATTATTTTGGTTAGCTGTTAAAATTGACTTTTTGGAGGTTTTTTTTTTTGAAAGAGGACTATGGAAAAGATGCCTCAAATAGGCAGTAGTTCAGCCATAGTTTTTAATGATGATTTGATAAGTGTGTATTAAAAATTAGTTTTCCACTTCCAGTGGGGGAGGTGAGGGAGATGCTGATGTAGTAAGGCAAAAGAACTGGCAAAAGAGGGGATTCTCATGAACTGGCAGTTCCGTTCTAGGTTTTGGAGGGTGAACAAAAGATGCTGCTTTCTGTCAAAGAGCAGCTCTCCTGATTGCCTCATTCATTCTTAAGCGTTATGTCAATCAGCCATTGTTTTTTTCAGAGCTGGGAATACCCAACACTACTGTTGTTACATGAACTTGGTGTGAATGTTCTCCTGCCAAGGCCAGAGGGAGCAAATTCAGGGAATATTGAGGTGAACAATTACTATCATTTTCTTTCAATTGACTTTTGACTGGGGATGGCTCCAAAGTGGTAAAACCAAGGCAGCAGCTTTGCCAACTTCATTGCTTTTATTTTCCAGTATTTTTTATCCAGATATATTTCTCCCTCAGATATGTTCTGCTTATTCTCGTACACATTTTACACTGTGATCCCTGCTTTTAATATCCTTGTATTTAGACAAGCAACCCAGCCTTTCTGTAGCAACAACAGGTAGCTGTGTGATTTACTGAGAAAACACTTCCTTTCCTGGATACTTACTAACGTGGCAGAAGTTTTTATCCTGGGAAGCCAGTCGTGCTTCCCCTGCTACCTGTGATAGATAAGATATTGCATATTTAACTAGAAATGAATAAAGACAGGATTTTTTCATTTTCACTTGTAATATCTCCAAGGCACTCATCAGCAGGCTCCTTGGTTGAGAGCTTTTGCCTGGCTTTCAGCTGACAAGCCAATAAAGTTGCAGATATGTGGGAATGCAGTGGGCTGACTTGGTCCACGTGGATTTTACATATTGATCCCATTAGTAAGGGACAAAGGAATCTTCCCTTTTAGATTTGGGTGGAGGGTTGTTTTTTTCCTATTTAATGGGAACACATGCAGTCGGTAAGATAGTAACCAACCATGTAAAATCCTTAAATGAAAGAAGAGAAGGAAAATGCATGCCAGTACAGATTTTTAATTTTCTGCCCTGAAGTGGAAATCTATATATTTCTTTCTCACTACTTTACTATGTTTCAACACAGTGACTTCCTACTCAATGTGGTAGAAAGTATGGATGCTGGAGCATTTGCTGTATCATTAAAAAACATAACAAATATCTTGGAATAAAAAAACTCAACTAGGTGTTAAAGACAACTCTTTTTGAACAAGATGCACTGGAAAGCAATCTCTATGCCCTGCTGCCTGCAGAGAGCTTGAGGGTGTACTCAGACCACATCCAGTCACTGCAGCCTGTGCAGGCAGGAGCTGACAGGGCAGAGGCACCTCCCTGCTCCTGGTTCACTGCTCTGAGTCAGGTGAGCTCCAGGGGTGAAGGGCACTTGCTTGCTTCAGCTCCCAGGAGCTCACTGCTGCCTCCCTGGAGGCTTGTGGCTACCCAGAAGTCTCATCCACCCACATCCCTAAGCCCTACACATAATGGCAAATGGAAAAAAAAGGGGGCAGAAAACTACACTAGCATCTTACCATAACTGTAATTATTACCCAAGAGAGATGGTTGTATCATTTTGAAGCTAAATATCCCCTAGGATAATACATATGCTATCCAGCAAATATTTGGTTTACCTTCCTGAGGAAAAGTCCATCAATGGGAAAACCTGCCCAGTCAGAAATACTTGCACAGTGTGAGAACGCTTACTGCAGAAGGGATAACTTCTGCCTCATCTTTTTTCTGAGTGTAACATCACTGCAGTTTGAGATAGGTTTAAATCAATGTGGATGATAGTTAAGCATTCTGGTTTAAAAATGAAAAATTGATTTTCACCAGGAGGATATTTCAATAAGGTCAATAGGGGCACGACAATTGAGTAAATCAGCTTTTGTTCACAGTTTACAAAACCTCTGTCACAATAACTTAGGCATGTAAACATTTGTAAAACTAGTGTCCCTTGAGGGAAAGGTGATAATCAGGGCCTTCTCCTAGAGAGAGAGGAGCTTGGCTCTACTGCTTATATCAATAAGCATTGATTGAGTTCAAAGGAGCTCTGTGGATTTACGTATCCAAAAGTCCTGCTCTGGAGATTAGACACCTCTAACCTGTTCTGCTTGCTACCTCTGACACCACATGGTTCAGATGGTGTAATTTGGGGTTCTCTCTGCCCTGGATGGAGCAGAGAGGACACCCTGCCTTAGGACTTTGCAAAGTGAAAAGCTGTGCCCAATGGTTCTTGACCGGACCCTGCCCTCTGCTCCACTGGGCTTTGGCTAAGGCATACCACCTGCACTGATTCACTGCCTGTCTGCCCCTCACTGCTTCAGCAGCCACCACAGATACAGGATGCTCTACTGATTTGCCACAGCCTGGCTTTTGGCAGCAGGAGGACCACACAGGTGCCTTCTGTGAGCAGCTGCTGGAAACTTCCACCATGTCCAGCAGAACCCTGATGGCTCTGAAGATGAGCTGTGCTGCTGGCCAAAACTGGGCCAACTAGAGAGGCTGGTAACACCTCTGTGATAATATATTTAAGAAGGAAATCAAAACAGAGGGCACAGCTTTTCTTCTAGTCAGAGGAGGAGGTGAGAACATGTGAGGGAAACAACATGGAAGACACCAGGGTCAGTGGAGGAGGGCAGGAGCTGCTCCAGGTGCCGGAGCCAAGATTCCTCTTCAGGCCATGGTGAGACCATGGTGAGGCAGCTGTGCCCCTGCAGCCCCTGGGTATCCACGGGGGATGCAGAGATCCCCCCACAGCTCCTGGGGATCCACGAGGGATGCAGAGATCCACCCACAGCCCCTGGGGATCCAGGAGGGATGCAGAGACCCATGCACAGCCCCTGGGGATCCACAGGGGATGCAAAGATCCACCCACAGCCTATGGGTATCCATGAGGGATGCAGAGATCCACACACAGTCTGTGGGTATCCATGAGGGATGCAGACATCCATGCACAGCCTATGGAGATCCACAGGGGATGCAGAGATCCATGCACAGCCCCTGGGGATCCACAGAGGATGCAAAGATCTACCCATAGCCTGTGGGGGAGGTGCCCATGCCGGAGTGGGTGCACACCTGGAGGAGGCTGTGATCCTGGGGAGACGCAGGGGAGAGACTGGGGGCTCTTGCTTCCAGGCTGGAGCTGGAAGCAACAGATAGGCAGGGTTTCCCTTGGGCACTTGCACAGATCTAACATCCATGGGATAAGCAAGGTATATATTCATCCAACCAATCAGTGGGAATAAGGGGAAACATCCCAGATCCACATTTTCATAAATAAAACTAAACCCTACCTTTTCTGGCTTACCTGTTTCTAGTTTTATCACAAAACTCTCTAGGTTTGCTCTCTTTTCCTAGGAACTGTTTCTGTCATCATGGTCAAAGCGAATTTCAGGTTTTGTGAACTTCCTTTCACATAATTAGACATAAGCAGTTCGAGGAAGCTGTTCTTCCTTTTATCCTGGAAGGTTTAAAAATGTGAGGCTCAGTAACAGAAAGATGTAGGTATCAGCTTCAGAGAATATTGTGGTTCTGAACAGAGCTGATTGATATGGAAATAGTGAGGATTAGCAGTGTAATATTCGCACTATCTCTGTACACATTTTACAAGTGGAGAAGACAGTGGTGATATTTTTTTTTTCCTCTACAAGTTTTGACAGGAGAAAACTCTAAATGTAACTTTTCTAAAACTTCAGCAATTGTAGCATGGGGAATGCAGATGATGGGGGAAAGACTGCACCCCTTTAGCTTCTTTTATCTGGCTGGGGTCTGCCGACAGTGGAGTATAAATAAACCTGCTATAACAGCAAAGCAGAGTAGGAAATGAAGGAAGAGCTTAGCAGAAACCCCAGACAGAGGCTATTTGAACTGATTGAACTGATTGACTGTGCAGCTGAAACCTGAATTAACACTAGTGAGCACTAGATGAGAAAGTTCTTGGGGACAGCTCTGACTAACCTGCATTTTAAACCTACAGTGCAGTTCTGCAAAGCTTTCTATGTTTGTTGGTCTCCTGATAAGTTCTTCCTTGCTTAACCTACCATGAAAAAGTTTAACCTTCCCTATCCAAACAGACACACACTTGAAAATTGAAAGAGCCTCCTGAAGTTCCTCCTCCCAAACAAGACATGTTCCATTTTTTGGTGGCCACTTGAGACTATAAGCACCTGCTTAAAGGAAGTGGATAGGTCAGCTCTCCCAGCCATCAGGACGTTGGGGCTGTGGGGGGAGCTGTTTGCACCCTCTCATCCCTGACACATCCTCCCCACCTCAAGGAGCAGCCGTACAAGGAGACCTTTGTGGCACAGGTGCTCATTTAATTTCAGCGGCTGCTCACATGCAGTGAAGCCAAGCGTGGCTCCTGGGGAGTTCTGTTGACTTCAGGAGATTTACCGTGCTGTAAATCAGAGGCCAAGTGACAGAGGAAGCCCATATGTTCTCCTGGAATGCTGATTACGAGGGAAAGGAGCTGGATCAGAAGAAAATGATTGCACCCAGATTGTTTTCAATGTTTTAATGACTAGCTTAAGGCAGCAAATAAAAACAGAATCAGAGGTGATTTATATTTTTGCTGAAATCTGAACAGGCCTGGCCCTAGGCATTTGCATTTGTTCCTGTCTAACACTGTGGCTGACTTCAAACCTCTTGAACTGCAAGAACTGCTGAAAGAGTGAAGTGAAAGCTGCTTGTATACGTCAGTGTCAATACCCTCAAAGACAAAATAAAGGGCAGGAGGGGGTATAGGTGTGGGAAGAATTGGGTTGCAGAGGAGGAATATCATATTTGTAGGGAAGGCACTGCTAACCATGGGAAATACCCTCCACTCCCTGATTAGCAATAGCTACTCTGGTAAACCTATCTCATTGAGATCAAGAATTATTACCAGATCATAGAATATGCTGAGTTGGAAGAGACCCACAAGGATTATCAAGTCCAGCTCCTGGCCCTGCACAGCACCATGCCCAAGAGTCACACCATGACCCTGAGAGTGTTGTCCAAACACTTCTTGAACTGTCGGGCTTGGTCCTGTGACCACTGCCCTGGGGAGTCTTTTCTAGTGCCCTCTGTGTGAACCACCCTCTGTCTGAAGAACCTTTTTCTGATATCTACCCTGATGCCCCCCCAGGATGTAGTTGGCCCTCCTGGCTGCCAGGGCACTGCTGAATCATGTTCAACTTTCCACCAACCAGATCCCTCTCTGCAGTGCTGCCTTACAGCATCTCATTCCCCAGTCTGTCTGTACATCCAGAGTCATCCCAGCTCAGGTGCAGAATCCAGCATTATCCATTTTTGGAATTCATATGATTGGTGATTGCCCAGTGCTCTAATTTGTCAAGGTCTCCCTGCAGGGCCTCCCTGCCTTTGAGGAATCAAAGGCTCCTCCCAGTTTTGTATCACCTGCAAATTTGCTCAGTATCCCTTCCAGTCCTGCATCCAAGTCATTTATGAACATGTTGAAGAGCACAGGGCCTAAAATAGAGCCCTGTGGAACTCCACTAGTGACAGGCCTTCAATTTGATGTCACTCCATTGTCACTCCATAATGTGTTTATCCAGGTCTGGACATTTTGTCCAGAAGGATCCTGTGAGAGACAATATTAAAAGCTTTATTGAAATCCAAGAAGATGACATCAACTGGCTTCCCTTGATCAACAAGATGGGTTACCCTGTCATAAAAGGAAATCAGGTTTGATAAGCAGGACTCTTCTCTCATGAAGCCATGCTGGCTGCGGCCTATAGCTGCATTGTCTTTCAGGTGTTTTTCAATAACTCCCAGAATCATCTTCCACATAACTTTACCAAGCATTGAAGTGAGATTAACAGGCCTGCAGTTTTGGGGTCCTCTTTCTTGCCTTTCTTGTCGAGTGGGATCATTCCTCAAGGACTCTGGTGTCTTGTGTCATATCTGCTCCACTGCTTTAGCTGAGCAGGAGAGGAAAAGGAGCTAAGACTTCAAATATGACTGAAAAGTTTAGCAGCCTGTCCTGAACTTACTTTTTTTATTCCCTCCTCAAACGAAGTCCCAAACAGAAGGCTGCATCCAGAGTAAAAGCAGCACCAGGGTGATTGGCCCTATGCATAGCCAAAACCCAACTGCAATCTAGGGCAGCACCTTGTTAGTTAGAAGGAGAAAAAAGACCATAAAAGACCATGACCTGGAGCCCCATAAAGTAGGGGGGTTTGCTGCTGTTAAGGGAGGAGCTGAGGTGTGGGACAGCACTGGTATATATTAATAGCAGAGAAGCACTCCCTGTCTTTCCACAAGCAGGACTTACTGTTGTGCCTCATTTTTCTCTGGTCACAAGAGCAGCCTCCCAGACTCTCAGGGTCTGTTTCTGGATCTCTGTGCCAGTTTTGTCACTCCAAAGCTTAGCTTTGCTTATATTGCTGAACAACCTTTGTCTGTCTGGCGATAATCCTAAAGACCACAGTCATGAGACCAGCAGGCTGGGTCCCAGTTCACCCTGTTTGGGTATATGAGTGAGATCCAGGACCAGAAAGCTCAGAAATGCCATAGCCAGAACCCCTGAGCAAGGAAAGAGGGCTGAAGCACTTTCTATATAGGCAGTGAGGGTGTAGAAAAATCTGCATATTAAATGGATGTTTGCTTTAGACATGGAATAGCCCCTCTTGCATTCACATTCACATAAAAGAAAGGGTGAAGTCTGTTCTTCCTCACCCACTCAGTGATGTGGTGTGGGTGTTTCAGTGACACACTGAGTTCACAGCACTATTTCTCAGCTTCTTGTTAATGCTTGTCACAGTAGAAAACTCATTCATGGATGACACTGATCTTATCACAGATATTGATTCATCAGCCAGAGCTGAGTATTAAAGATGAATTTTTCCTACACAGTTCTTTGATGGCTCTGATGTCTGATACCAGTGGAATAAGGTGGTGTTGGCTGATGTAGAGTAGGAGTCTCAATGGAGGGGTTTTTTTTTTCAACTGAGGCTTCTCTGTGATTCTGTGAAGACTTGATGTGTGGGTTTGGATTACGTATTCTGCATCAAAGGGTCTCCTAATTTCTTTTTCCAGCAGTTTCCACTGAAATCCAAGCGTCTATTACACAACAGCAGATCAAAATGGGGAGGAAGGGTGAGGTGAGCTGCTGATATTTGCTGGTAATAATTGGAATGACTCTTCCAAATGAAATCTCTCATTAATAAATACCATTTTAAAAAGTTATTCCTGGAAACTGGAGTTTGGGTGTATTGGAACAAACAATGCCAGGGAAGGGAAAGTGTAGGTGTTGGAATAATTTATGGTTTTGTTTTCATTTGTCTGTTTTTGTAGGAGAAGGGAATACAGGTGACCTAGCCCTGATAAGTAACAGCTGTTAATTATCCAATACAGCCTTGACCCTGATGAGTCACAGCTGTATCCAATAAAGACAAGTGTGATAAAAGGGAGTGGGGGCACTAGGGAGAGAGACTCATGAAGGAGGAGGAGCCTTGAGAAAGAGGGAATCATGAAGAATAAGGATCCTGGGGGAGAGAGAGAATTCCTGCTGTGAGGTCAGTCTGGGTCTGCACTCAGAGCCTGTTGTTGTTGAACCTGCAGTCACAGTCTGGCTGGGTAAAAGCTGCAGTCAGAGGCTGCACACTGATCCCTGCAGTCAGAGTTCAGCAGGAAATACCCAGCAGTCAGAGGCTGCAAGGGAAACCCACAGCAGGAGCTGCTGCAGGCAGAGTCAGTGAATGGTTGGAGTCAGGATGGCTGAGCTGTAAAGAGGAATAAACCAGGGCCCTTTTCATGCTGTGATAAACAAGAAGTCTGTGTCTGGGCTCATTTCTACCCTCTAATAAGAGGGCTGCTGCAACATGTTTTTGTTCTGTTTGGGGACTATGGAGGAAAGCAAGGGAAATTCATAGTAACCATAAGGCATTTTAGCTGCTTTAAGCTTTGTGATCTCCATATTTCCAAGGTTCAGATAGAAAACTATAGGCCTTTTTAGGGAAGGGTAACAGTTCCCTCCTGTACAAGTCAAACCTGCCTAAGTAGGGACCATGGGTATTCTTGAGTTTTCACTGATTGTGTTTCCCAGGGGATGTTTTCCTGTGCCAACAGACTATTAATCATCTTCAGACTTTTGCCAGATTGAGTTTTGATGCATTTCTGTTCATTCATCTACTTCTTGCACCTATCTCTGTGACCAGATAAGCAATGTCCTGTGGCATTGTCTGTTCTCTTCACTACTGTTAAATATATATAAAGCCATGCAGCAATCCCTGTCAGAAAACTGCAGGACACAGGCCCAGAGAGAGATGTAAGAGACAAGGTGCTGTAAGGGACAGCACCATCTGCTTTGTTGACAGCCACTTGTGCAGTGAGGACAAGGCACTGATTAATTTGTCAAAGACTCGTGAAGATCTGTGAAAGAAGGCAGATATGTGTGTGTACAATGTGTGAGGGAGTGTGGGGGCACTGAGATGGCTGTCAAGATGAGAGAGAAGGGTGATAGAGGCTTTCAAAATGGGTATTTGGACATCTCACTTGGAGAACAGGACAAAGGCATTGACACAGCTGGCTGCAAGACCACAGTGAAAGTTGCAAGTTGTTTATGAGCAGCAGAATCTAAGTACAGGTAGTTATTTATGGTGCATAATAAGATGTGAAAAAGAAAGAACAGGCTGGCTGCTAACCCTTGGTTGTTTGTGTTTTTTGGTCGTTTTTTGTTGGTTTTTTGTTTTGTTTGTTTTTTAATATATTTATATATCAATTTCTTTCACTAAAACTTATGAGTTAGAAGCTCTGCTCATCCCCACTAATTGGCAGTGCTGCTGCCAGGCTTATGTACAAGGGATAAAGGAGCCAGAAGGATGAGGGACTGCCAGGGAGATACAGGAGGGATACACCAGTGGTTAGTGAGAGCTTTCACAGCTGCAGCCCACTCTGGGTTTTTTTTCCCCCAGGCTTTGTGTTCTCCTAAAGCCATGCCATAAAATGCAGAAAAGTTATGTAATTAAGCAAATTAAAGCTAGTCTAGAGGCATTTTTGTCAGTCTGGCTAACAAAGACAAAAATTGCTTCTTTCACAGAAAAGCTGCAAAAAAGAATTGTCTTCTAACAATTGGGGCCAGTGCTTTAGATCAGAAGAGATGTATGATCAAATATGGATGGCAAAGATTGACCAGTTTAGGGAGAATTTTTGGAGGGAAGGGAGCATCAAGCAGATTTGTAACAATTATCTGGAAATCATCTCTAAAAGTAGACCTGAAAGATAATGAGTGGTATTAACCTTTTGGGCAGTTCAACGTTGCCTATTTGTGGTGTTAGTTATCTATGGATCAACAAAAAATAACAGGTGAAGACCCCTAACTCACAATATCTCAGTTCTGGGCTTTTCAGGTCTTACCTGACAGACAGTTTATGGCAAGGGTCCATTGCTGAAGTAAGTCCATCTAGCATGTCATATTTGAGTCCTCTAAAGAAGCTTCCATATGGGGTCAAAGAAGCAAAGAGGAATGCTCTCCCATCCTCAGCACTGCATTTTTGAAAATGAAGAGATTAATACCACAAGTACTGTTCCATCCTCTTACAGAGACATACATGCAATATACAAAAAAAAGAGAGTAAAAGTGAAATAACTCAATTTTTACGGACTCCATAAAAATATATACCAAGAGTGTACAGACCTCTCAAGACAGGATGCTTTGAACTGGACATGTACCTTTCTCAAGTCTAATCCAGTTGAATAGTAGTAAGTGTGAGGAAGATGAAAGGGTGGAAGTATTTGAGGTTCTGCTGCTCTGGAATGCTCACACCTTCATTGCCAATCAAAGTTACGTGGATTGTGTGCAGAGACATTAATCACAGAGAAGGTGCAAATTAAAGGAAATTCCCATTTTCTGCCAGTTGTAAGGGCACTGGATGCTTAATGGAAGGAGTTCCATTTTGAACTCATGGCAAGCAACCCAACAGAGCAGTGCAGTCTGCTCATCCATAGACAGGCAAAGAGGGAGTGGGGCACAGATCCCTTTCACTTCCACACAAAGTCTTTACTAATCCCTTGGTTACAATAAAGATTTGTCTCAGTCACAAACTCCTAGTCAGACTTCTAAAATACTATCCAGCAGCAGGATTGACATTGGAGCAGTGGAGACAGACTCTGCCAAAGTGTAATTGCAGGATTGGGCACTTATGTTAATCAGAAGTTTGTTCCCAAATCTGTTAAAACCATGAAAAAAATTCAGTGGCTTTGGATTAGACCTTCATTTAGCCACCATGTGCCAGATTGATTTCTAACTGGCTGGCTTAGTGGGTTTTAAGATGTTAGTGTCCTCTTCCTTCGGGTTTTAGCTTGGAAGATTTGTGTCTTGGGAAAACATAATTTCATAATTACTGTGAATCCTGGTTATAAAAATTGTCATTTTTATATATTAAAAAGTCTCATGAGAAACATGTTTTTCTTGCTGATTTTTCAGGAGGAAGCAGGAGGAAAATTGAAGTTACTGGACAAAATTTTGGAGGCATTTTTAAATAATCTGCAGAGAGAGTGGATTTTATTTTAGGTTTCCAGGTGGCATGGGTTTGGGGATTTTGGGGGGTGGTTTTGTTGTTCTTATTTTGGTTTGGGGTTTTTTGTTTGGTTTGGGTTGTTTGTGGTTGATTTGCCTAAATTTTTCTTATAATTTTTCTTCCTGATGCTTAATGAAATTTTGGCTAGTAAAATATCTCCTGAGACATCCCAGGCAATTCAGCCTGTGTTTTACATGCTATCAAAATATATGGCTCCAGCCTGTGCAGCTGCTTGCTGTCAGGTTCATTACATCCTGAGCATCCATGCCCCCAAGTGATTCCTGCTGAAGCCTCTCTCATTCATTGTGGGAGATGACAGACTCTGAGGAGGGCAGCTGATCCTCACGGAGGTGGGAGTGGAGCTGCCAGATTGATTGTCCACAGAGGACAGTAGGCACTGAGTCAGTCTGCAGGGAAGGAGGGTACAACAGGCAGTTGGTTTTGTCTTTCTCTGGAGCACTTCATTCATATTCCTGGATAACATGTGCTTTGTTTTGCCTTCATTCCACATAATAAACTGGCAGTGGCTAAGGGTTTTAAATCTTTTTTCCTTTTGTTTCTCATTTGTTCCTAGAAATTGGAGAGGAAGGTGATGCTGTGTGTTTCAGACAAAGCCAGTTTGTCCTCTACAGAAAAGCTTGGTGTGTTTTACTGCATCCAGTGTTAAATCATCTAGAAGTGCTATCACAACAATTACACCTCGGTGCTTTACATTCTCAAACAGAGAAGTGGGAGGGTGGACTTTTGGAGCACGCTTCTCCTAAATACATTGGTGTAACTCCACAGGTACTCCATAGCTTCGGGGAATCATTGCTGCCCTGCAGAGTCAGTTGAGAAGTGTGTGTGGCACACCCATGTGAGCTGTGCAATTTGCTGCTCAGCACCCTGTCCTGGAGCACACAGCTCCCCCTGTGATCCAGGGGACACCAACAAGGCAGTGGCACAGGGAGGTTGCCAGCTTCACACCAGAAAAGGCTGACAAGAGCTGCCACAAAGCTTTCCCAGCAGGGAAAGAAGTTGGGATGGCTACAACAGCCACTACCTTGCTCTGAACAGGTGGCACCTTTTACCTTGGAGTACAAGGAAGGCCATGAGGTGCACAGGCCAGCAGGGTCAGTAGTGACCCCATGGTGAGGAGAACCATGAGGGGAAGAAGGGCACCAGGAGGATTCAAGTTTGCCTGGAGCAGCATGTGGAGTGACTTGGCTGTTAGTGCTTGGTTTAAAGTCCAACTCTCTCCATGTGGCAGGATTTTTAAATGACAGGTGCGTGTGCTTCTATGAGAACATTGCCTTATTTCCCTAAACCCTCAGCTAAGCCATCTTGTCAGCTGAGCAGTCAAAAAGAAAGGCAGGAGAGGAACTGTTGTTGCCAAACTACCATTTACAATGGATGTCTGAGTCGTGCACAGTTCATCCAGGTAGCTGATGATTGAAGATCATTGTTCAATTTAAAATGACAAGAGAATTTGAGTGAAGATTAATATGATTCTGCACCTGCAGATAGACAAACGTGGGATGGGCAAATGTGAATGTTGATTCTGACATTAAGGAAAAACATACAGTGTTTAGCTCACCTGGGCTGTAGGGTCAAGGATTTCTCTTATCTCCCACTTCATTACAGCATTTAGTGCCTTGTCACAGAAGGGGTCTCTGAGGGCTGCCTTTGTGATCTGTGGCAGAACCCAGAGAAATACAGCATTGTATTGCATCCCCAGCAGAGATTTGAGCTGACAACAACTGTGTTTGTAAGTTTAGTGCCCTTTTATGTTACCCTACACATAAAAAAATGAGCAAATAACACTCAGCATGCATTACCACGAATCCTTTCTTCCCATAGGAAAGACTTCATGGACTAAGCAGAGCAACTCTGATCTTCACTCTGGCACTGCCAGATTAAACACATTTCAGACATGGTGTGCATTTGCTGTCACCTGAGCTGGAATGGCTGTTCAGCACAACACAGAGGCTGGTGCAATTTAAAGCCTCTAAGCCAGAACCATAGACGTCCCCAGATGGCTTCAGCATAGCAGCACATTGGGCTAGATCCAGTCCTGCCTCTGCACCTTCTCTGCAGCAAATCCATGAGTCCAGATTATTGTTCTGGTAGTTGTTGGATACTTGTTTGTGAGGTCTTTTTGGTTGGGTTTTATTGTTGCTGGGTTTGGGGGTTTCAGGGGGGGAGGGAGAGAGAGGATGGGGGGTTGTATATTTTTCTTTTTCCCCCCTTAGGTCATCCGACATCTTCATTTTTCTGTGTAGTTCTTCCTCATGTTTAAATGTGGTTTAGTAAATCTATTACTCCCCCCTCTGTTTTGGAAGCTGCAAGTGGTCTGTCTTCCTCACCCCCCCAAAATAATAATACTTGATTTTGAAGAGAGAGCTCATATTTTTTCTTTTCCTTTACAGCTATCCATTGCCTCTTCCTTGTAATTCAATAATATGCCTTCTGCTTGCATCTGAGTTAGTGGTAGCTCTTAGCTTGAATACATTGGCCACCTCTAATGTGATAACAAATTGCTGATTATCAAAGGAGTGGTAGCACTTACTTAGACTCCCCCCCACACTAAATCTAGATTAAGGAATGTGAGAAATGAAATGTAGGCAAGAGAATGGTTGGTTCCTTAATCAGAATGCTATTAAACAGCAGAACTCAGCCCATTACTGAGGGGAAAAAATTAAAAGAGATATAATTGAATATTTAATATGACAAATACGATGAAATGGACATCTGGGAAAAAGCTGATGTTATAGCCTATGGTATTCTAAAATAATCAAAGAAGAGGACAAGTGAAGAGTGTGTGTCTATCGGAAGGGATGAAAACCTGCCTTTTGTTTCTGTTTGCCTTTATGCAGAGTTCTGTCTGTCTATTAGCTGTTCCACTGTCCCTCTGCAAAGTGGCTGTAGCAACACTTGGCTTCTTTATAACCACCTCAAATGACCCAGTCTGTGGAGTACCTGGGATTTTTTTTTTCTCAGTTTTTCCTTCCAAATGAATAATAATATGGTCTTATTAATTCTCTATCCCTGTTTTTTCCCTTGAGGACATCTTAAATTGAAGTTCATATTTAAGAAGGGATTCTGTTTTCATGTCTTCAAGTTCTTTTATAAGAATGACCATTTTAGGACAGCGTTTCCTGTTACTTTAATTCTATTCCATGCCTTAGAATTTTTCTTAAACTTTAATTTTGGAGCCAAGAAGTCTCTGGATGTAAATATCTCTTCTTATAGAAACACGCATCTTTATTTTCATACAGAAAGATCAGAATATCTGAAAAACATAGCAGCAGTGTCCATAGATGCTAGGAACACAAAAAGAAACTTGCAACATAAACTACGTGATCTGGTAGTTGATGTGAGGATAAGAAAAAAGGTTAATGTCTTTGGAATGATTATGTTAAAAATGAGTTTTAGGGCTTTGTTTGGAATTAGTTTTGGAGGCACTCCTTTTTGCTTCTAACTTGCCACAGAGCAGTACTAACTCTTTCTTCTGTATTTTTTTTTCCTGCCTGAAAGAGCAGAAAGAGGCACTTCTATTTATTTATAATCCCTTAAACTGAGATACATAGCCTGGTGTTCTTGGCAGATTGCATAAAAGACCCATCTATGAACCAATAAAGAAATGCTCCCAGATTGATTAGACACTGGATAAGGCTTAGGCTGAGGAGAGCTGGCCCAAATCCATTTTAAGTTAGGTACAGGTCTGAGTTATGCTTCATCTCTGCCTGCCTTTTCCTGCCTTCAGCTGCAGTCCATTGAAGCTGTTGTCTAGGATACAGGCAGGCTTATTCAGCCCATGGTTGAAATGCAGAAAGAAGGATAGTTTGGGGGCTGATGCAGACATCCATGTGGCATTTAACAAGTCACTTCTCAGAGCTGGTTTCATCTTTCATGTGGGAAGGTGCATCTTCTTAGGAGGGACCTTGAAAGTACAGTGATAGAGACCACGACAGGTGAGAGAGGGAGAGACAGATAACATCCTGATGTCTGCATCCCACAACTGCATCCTTCTGTGTTCTGTATTGGTGCTGCACAGCTGGCAGTGGGGATAAAATCTTCCACTTTATTTGCTTATTTCACTCAAGTTTAAAACTTCCCTTCCTTCTCTCCTGGAGAGTCCTAGGGTCCTGTGAAGTTACAGATGGTCTCCAGGGACCATCCTGAGCTGCAGGACACAAGCATCTCTGTCTGTGGCCATCCATCAGGAATGGGTGAGAATTTGAAAGCCACATTGTGTATGCAGTGTCACCACTGAGCAGCCTTTCCTGGCTGTAGTGGCACAGCCAGCATTGTGAGGAAGAGGAAGGGTGATATTGTTCTGCTCATGGGCTTTCCTTGCTAGGTGATTATGGTGAGGAAGCAGGAGCCCACCATTTTTTGCTTCCTTCTCTCAAGGAGGATCATGGAACTTCTGCTATGACCACTTCCATTAGGGAGAACCTTCACCTAAGGAAATGAAATCTCCTGTGTCACAAAACATCATAAAACTAATAAAAAGGTGTGACTGCAGGTGATTGATTTGGAGATGGGATTTTTCCAAAAAGTTGGTGGGTTCAGGCTAACATGTAGGGGCTTGTGCAAGTCAGCCTTTCCCTTCCTCTGGTGCAGGAGTTTTCTATGGCATGCAAAACAAACTTCCAAGCAAAGCAATTATCCAGTGTCTCTGGAAAGCAGTGCTCTGCCTCTCAAGAATAAGCACACAGGAAGGGTCTGGTAAGACTTTCTGAGCTACAGAGCTTTAATCAACATCCTGCACAGAGGAAACTGCAGGGAAAACTCCATTATTTTTCTGAAGATTAGCAGAGGTAAAAAAAAAACAACAAACAAATCCCCAATAATCACAGCTCATAAATTCTTCATCGTGTGAACGGTCCTTAGGTAGATACATCCACCATGGGAGGTATGTGACAGCTTCTAGGCACAAACTGCTGCCCTCTGTGTGGCCTACAAATTGCTGTGTACACTAGCTAACACTTGGCTGATGGGCTGGGCTGTTTAACAGGAAAGAGCTCTTGAGTGAAAACAGGCCATTTTTCTCCTTCAAAGCAGATCTATTTTCTCATCACCACCTTTCATAGTAATTCAGCGATACTCAGTTTGCTGTGCCAGCCTCATTTTCCCTGGCTGTTTAATAACCAGGCTCTGAACCAGAGCTGCAGAGTGTCTCATTATTCTGCTCCAAAGGTAGGAGAGGAAGGGTAGATGTGAAGAAAAACATCTGTTTCTGAGCATGTCATAAGTAAGGTTATGCTGCCAACTGCAGTATAGTATCTGGGATACTGCAGTCAGTATCCCTGCAGCAGCTGTAGGAGAGGAATGAAATGAGAGGAAAGAAAAATCAACATGGAAAAACATTATTGATTTCTTTTCTGCAGCACTGAGTTTAACCTGAGTTTAATATCACTTGAATTTAAAATATTTGGGAGCAGCTGCTTGCTAATCCATTTGCAGAGTCAGATGAAAGCTCCTATTTGTTATCTCTGGATGATTTGCAAATCAGAAGGTTCTGCTGATGTTCCCCAGTGCCTCAGAAAGGAGACCCATTGACTCCCATGTCCATGAGGGAAGTTAGACCATTTTGAAATGTTATGAAAGCAGCATCCAAGGTGAGCTTCACTGCTGTGAGAGAAATGTCCTTCAGAGCAGTGCAGGTGCCTAAAGCACAAGGAGGAAGACTGTGGAGTACAACAGCCTGCAAAGACACGTGAGCTGTGGATCAGCTTTCCCCATACAACACCTGGAGTCTGGGCTTTGTTCTTCTCAATGCTGCTGGCTGTGTCTGTCACAGTCTGGTCACCCAGGGCCAGAGGTGCAGAGGCAGCAGGTCAGAGAGGCCAGAAGGATGGCACTGCCATCAGCTGGCACTGCTGGTGTGCCCCGGCAGGGACCAACAAATCCTGAGGCAGAGAAAATCAATAGACACAGCTGAAATGTTTGGCTTTTGCCTTTTTGCCTCTCGTATCTCACAGTTTTTTTCAGGGCACAGGTCTGGCTTTAATCTGGTCTCTGTGAAAGTCCAGGGAAGTGCTTGGACATGACACCAGGTCTTTCCAGCTTCCATACATAAATCACACTTAATTTAAAATTAATTTCTAATGGGAATATTTGACATAAAATTTCTCAGCTGGCAGAGCATTGCCCACCACATGCTGTGTCTTTCTTCCTGGAAGCTAGTACCACAGGAGAGCCTGAAAATTACTTTCTTGTAATGGGACTGCCTTCTCTTCACTAGGTTTGCATTGATTTTTCTATCATTTTCAGCCATGAGTTAGAGGACGTTTCAATCCTGCCGCTCCAGTATCTGAAAAGGTAAAGCATTCTGCCTGTGGTATTGCAGTGACTATTTCAGCATGGCCAGAGTTAGTTGAAAAAAAGTATTTCAAAGGTGTTTTTAGGATGACTTTGCTTTTTTAGCTGCCTCTTTAAAAAACAAACAAAATATAAAAAATTATAAAAAGTAACATGAAAAGATGACTAGGGAAAATCTGGATGTTCTCTGGAAGGAAATGGGAAACCTGGTTACCCAGGATATGAAGAAATCTGAGGTCCCCAAGGACACTTTTTCCCCTCTGTCTTCACTGGCTATGAAGTTCAACAAGGCCAAGAGAAGGTCCTGCACCTTGATCAGGGCAATCCCAAGCACAAAGACAGGTTGGGTGGAGAAGGGATTGAGAGCAGCCCTGAAGAAAAGGTCTTGGGGGTGTTGGTTGACAAGGAGCTTGATGTGGCCTGGCAATGTGTTTGCAGTCCATAAAGACAGCTGTGTCTGGGGCTGCACCCAAAGCACCCAGGGCAGCAGCTTGAAGGAGGTAATTCTTCCTCCCACTCTGCTCTGGGGAGATCCCACCTGGAGTACTTCATCCAGATCTGGGCTCCCCAGCACAAGAAGGATGTAGGACCTGGTGGAAAGAGTCCAGAGGAGACCACAGAGATGATCAGAGGGATGGGGCACCTCTCCCATGGAAATAAACTGAAAAAGTTGGTTTTACTCAGCCTGGAGAAGGGAAGGCTCCAGGGAGACTTTGGAGAAGCCTTACAGTATCTAAAGGCAACCTACAAGAAAGATGGAAGAGACTTTTTACAAGGCCATGTAGTGATGGGACAAGAGGTAACAGCTTTAAACAGAATGAGGATAGCTTTAGGTCAGATATGGGGGGGAAATTCTTCACTGTGAGAGTGGTGAGGTACTGGGACAGGTTGCCAGAAGAAGCTGTGGATGCCTCATCCCTGGGAGTGCTTAAGGCCAGGCTGGATGGAGCTTTGAGCAGCCTGGGACAGTGGGAGGTGTCCCTGCCTTTGGCAGAGGGGTTGGAACTAGGCTGGTCCCTTCCAAATCAAACTGTTCCATGATTCTGTGATAGACACACCAGTGCCCTTTAGCCATGGAGCTGTACAGCACAACAGCAGTGCAGTGAGGACAGAACAAATCTAGCCAAAAAAACACAAGGTCAGGGAAACTTGATAGTGTTCAGCCTAGGGATTTTTCACTTGAGGAAATTTTGTCATGAAATGCATTATAGTTTGGCTGCTAACATTTTTATTTATTTTTTTTATACCACAAAATATTTGAGATGAGCATGAGCAGAAGAGAAGTTAGTAGGCATTTTAATCAGGTGTTTTAATGAGTAGTAAATTAAGTAATTACAGAATTGAGAAGGAAGCTTGCATTTTGGGACTGGTTCACTCCCTACCAAGATCAGCAACAACCCTGGAATTTCTACTTGCTCTTTGCTTGTTTCTATGTATCACACAGAGAAGGTGAAAGATTTTTTTTTTCCCCTCTCTTCTGCTAGCAGACTCTATTGGGAGCCCAAGGACCTGGCTAGGGCTGGCCATTATTCCCACTGCTGAGCTTCTTGGATATGGATAGGAGTTGTTGCTCCTGCACTGAAGCTTTCATACCTGAGTCCCTTCACACCTGGTTTTCCTCCCTTCATTTACTTACATTCTTCAAGAGAAAAAAACCCCCAAAAGTTACTTTCTGTAGAAGGGAATGCAGGTGACCTGGCCCCTGATCAGTAACAGCTGTGTTAATTACCCAATACAGCCTCACCCCGATGAGTCACAGCTGTAGCCAATAAAGGTAAGTGTGATGAGAGGGAATCATGGAGGAGGAGGAGGAGCCTTGAGGAAGAGGGAACCTGAGGATCATGAAGAAGGAGGAGGATCCTGGGGAAAGAGAATCCCTGCTGTGAGGTCAGTCTGGGTCTGCACTCAGAGCCTGTTGTTGTTGAACCTGCAGTCACAGTCTGGCTGGGTAAAAGCTGCAGTCAGAGGCTGCACACTGATCCCTGCAGTCAGAGTTCAGCAGGAAATACTCAGCAGTCAGAGGCTGCAAGGGAAACCCACAGCAGGAGCTGCTGCTGCCAGGGTCAGTGAATGGTTGGAGTCAGGGTGGCTGAGCTGTAAAGAGGAATAAACCTTTTTATGCTGTGATAAACAAGAAGTCTGTGTCTGAGCTCATTTCTACCCTCTAACAAAAGGGCTGCTGCCACTTTGCTAGCTAAGACAGTAAGGTGGGTGTGCAGTTGCTTAGTATAGCTGAGGGATTCAGGAGCATCATTCAGCAGGTCCAAAACATTGGTATTTTCATAACACCTGTTAGAGTATTTAGGATGGAAAATCTTGCATCAAATGCGATGAGCCTCTTTCAAAGGTCTCTGCTTTTTAAAGCTTTTGGAAGACTCCTGAGACATGAGCCCAGAAGGCTGCCCATTTAATAAATGAGAGACCAAATTTTGTTTAATATTGTCTGTTTCAGAGAAGATGCTCCTGGCAGATGCTGTTTATTGAAACAAAAGCTTGATGGGTTTTGCTAATGATGGTGTATCCTACAAAATATTTATGTTCTGGGAATACTCTGAGATGTGATCTTTTGGTAGGAGTTTTTATTGATGGAGTCTAGTAACCCATTATGGCAAATTTATCCTTTCCTTAGAGTTATATATATATAAAACCTTTTCTCTGTCATTAGTTTTCCTGTCTCCAAAATGAGAATTAGCATTGCAGGATATTATGGTATGGGTGAAAAGATGAATCGTTACTCTTTGGAAAGGTAATTAACCTCCAAAGGCATCTGCCAGAGAGCTGCCATTATACCATCAGCTGCACTCTGTTTCTGCTTTAGCCTTTTCCTGTCCTCCTCCAGCTCTCAGAGGTGTGTTGTTTATCAGCTCAGTTCAGTGCAAGCAGGAAGATGGATACCTTCAGCACAACACCTGCAAGGAGCAGGGTGACAAATGTGGGGCTTTCACCAGAGGAACACCCTGTGCTTTGCTCTCTTGCCATCAGGATGCAGAGCAGAGCTGTGACCTTGGCAGTGCACCTGAGCAGGTGTTGGCAACATCCAGTGATGCTGATTAATTGTGCTGGCTCAGTGCAGGGAGGGCTGCTCGTTAATTCAAGCCTGTGTCAAGGAAAGAGGAGACCCTTAGGACAGGGCCCTTAGGCGAGCCCTGCTGGTCTGTGTCAGGGAGAGACAGCTGCACAAAAGGCACATTGACTTTGTGGGAGAGAGAAGGGGGAAGAGCATCTCTCACTGGCAGTTCAGGTGTGAATCCTGGTATGAGTGCACTGTGGCACTGAGAGAGAAATACTTAGCCTGTCTACGGGCATTTGTTTGCTAGTAAACAAGAAACACTGTTCCAAACAGAGATGATGAACAGTGACAGAAAAATTTAGGAACGGGGAAGAAAGCTTTATTCTGCCTTGATTACAACTACGCATTATGTCAGTAGGTTCTGATTTTTTCAGACTAATGGTAGGTGTACACTCATACAAACACGCAACTGTGCACTGATCTCACCCTCAAGGGACTGTGGATGTATCTCTAATGCTGTCAGGTTTATTTATAAAAGATAGAGTACACTTACAAATGCTCCATTGTGCTCTGTTATTTGGAACAGAGTGCAACCTGGTCCCAATGGATACGGCAAAATGGAAGAGGGTTTTTAAGTCTTTGCCCTCCCAAATGAAGTGATTTTTAATTGAAACCTTCAATGAGTTTCTATCAGCATACATGGAAAAAGGAAAAGACAATGAGTATTTCATACAGAATCCCTGGTAAAGAATGTACATTTTGTGGCAGTGTTGGAGGAGTGCTCAGCTTCCTTTGACAATGATAGCAATAACCAGTCTGCTGCTGCTTCTGTTGCAATGCATGTTTTCCTATCAAGACAGTTTGAGTCTCTGTCACCCTTCAGTGACCAAACTGTAGTTTTGCTTTACCATAACAAAGAGCTAGAAAGATGGTGGAGATGATCAAGAGACAAATAGGAAAGGCTCTCATGCTTCCTGAATGTCTTGTCTTCCTGGATGCCCCTGATTTTTTCCTAGACACTTCTTTGTGTTATTGCCTACCTAGGTTTGTTCATGCAGTGCTGGAGAGAATGCTCTTGCTAGTTCAGGAAAGATTTCCAGAAACTTTGAGTGCTTTTAACCCTCCTCTTATATGTCTGTTGCAGCATGTGTATCCAGATGTGGTGCCACAGCTGTACATGCCTTACCTTCCCCACCCATAATGTGGCTGGACTTTTGTGCAGAGGGGCACATGAATATCTATTTGCAGAAAACACATGGCTTCTTGTAGAAAAATCTCTGCTTACATAAGAAGCACATCATTCTCAGCAGACAGTGAGCTCTCTGTAAACCTCAGCTCTTCATTAAGACCCAAATGCCACAGTGACAGAATTGAACTCACTTTAGTATAAAGATGCTAAGAATGCATCTGAGCAGTGCTTGAAGATTTCAGGTAGGGGCAAGTGCTGCTGCATTTAAAAAAGCAATTGTTTCCAAACTCTGTTAGTGGCTTTTATTTCACTCTTTATATTGCATTCAAAGCATGAAATGATGCCCCTCCTGAAGTGCAATGCTCATTTGAATCCATGGGTTCCAGCCTCTCCCAGGCAGTGGGAGTCTCTGCATTGATCTTGGCAGGCTCTGGACAAGTGTAGGCAGAGAAGACTGATTGTGTCACCAGAATGATGAGCAAGCTGCACCCCCTCTTCTGTTATTGAGAGCTCAACTCACACAGGCTCTTGTTCTGTTCCAGGTAGTAGGTAGATTTCTCATGTACATCCTTGCACCCCCATGCAGTCCTTGCCTGGCAGGTAATGCTTTATAAACAACCATCTTTTGACAGAACAGTGCTTTCCTAGAGCTTTGAGTTTGAGAGTTTCTGCAGGGGAAGAATTTCCTCCCAACAAACTCTTTTGTATCTCCTGACAAATCCCTCTACTAAAAGAATTGTGAATTTGTGTGGGTTTGTTTCTCTTTGCTGCCTCTGCTGCTTGAAGGATTCTCAGGAAGGTCAACTGACCTTTATCAAGCCCTGGCCACTGGCAAGATGATATCCATAATGAATGTACTTCAAGCAGCCAGTGCTCCAGCATGAGTGGTTTAACATCTGACCCCTTCAGTACAAATAGTGCAAGACACAGAAGATACTTGACTCCTTTTCCTAGAGGAGAGCAAACTCCAACTGTGTTCCAGATAGGGTGTAAAATAGCATATACTTGTGACCTAGCTAGGAGAATAATGCATCCAGTCCTTCACTTGGTTAAACACAACAGTTCTTGCAGCTTGTTCAGTTTTTTTACTGTATGTGTGACCTGTATTGCTGTCTGGGAAGGTGCAGAGCTTACGAATTTCCTGCTATTGTTTAGGTTTCTTTTAATGTCACTTGCCCTACCCTCTAAAGGAGAAATACCTTAGTTAACTCATTAATACATGGAATAGTAAAGTTGAAGGCAAGTAACAGCCTTGAGGCTGTAACATGTACTTTTTACTTGGTGTGATACAGGACATAACATCAAGTGCTCCACATTGACCAGGGTTATGCTAACACTTGTGTTCCTCTGTGTCATTTTCCCAGTTAAGCAGAGATGGAACATCTAAGGCAGGGTATGCACCTTGTGATGAGAGCTGACTGAAAGGTGGCAGCATGGCAGTCTAGGTCTTGAGTGAATACAGTGAGGTGGAGCATAAATGAAGTGCTTCCTCACCACTCTCACATATTTTAATCCACGGTCTTTTTCATAAAAGTAAGAAAATGGCCCATATTAAGCCAAGTATAATACAAACACATTACTGAAGTAACCCTTTGTGCACCTTAGGGTTTTTTCCACATGAGCTGTCAGGCCAGACAAACACAGAGTGTACCACAGGGAAATATTGATGGGAAATCACTGTTCTTCCCTGTGCTTGAAGGAGCAAAAATGGGGAGATGTCCTCTGAAGAGGAAAGGCTCATGCATTGGCCTTAAAATTTTTAAATTTGCACATGTTATGACATTTCACCCTCTTAGTGATAGCATGGCTTTCTGCTCATTGTGAGATGAGTTTATGGTACTGTCCTTGAGATTTTCATGTCTGATTGTCTCCTTGGGGAGAAAGTTGAAGTTTTGAGGTGGACTAGGTTCCTGGTTTAGTGTCATCAAACACCTTTTAAAGTAATTACATCTTTCTCTCTGAGCACTGAAACTGTGATCTTATCATGTATCATTTATATAGGGAGAGACTACCCATGTCCACTGCAGTGTCTCTATTTTCTCATTTGTACAGAACATCCAAATGTACTTCTGTTCCATGCTATATTCATAACTGACCTAAAATTAACTTGGGTTTTTGCTGTTGCGCATAGTTCCTGAGTTTAATGGCAGAAAGAGTTATCTGGATTGATTGCCTGGGATTAAAATCTCTGACTCCCCCTCCCCACTCCCTGGTTCAGCCAGTGCTTTGCAACTGTCCTGTAACACTGGGTGGTACAGGAGTTTGCTTCTCTCTGAGATCTGGAGGGCTGAATTCAAATCACTCAATGTGGAATTTAACTTTCTTTGAAAACTGGAATAGTTTGCCTCCTCTGTGCAGAAGGTGTTGTTAAGTGACATACATTTTTAATAAGAAGATTAGCTCTGTAGCTCCATTCTTGGGTTTCACTTGTACTCTGTAGTTATGTAGCTGTGACACAGCTAAGTGCTCTGCCCAGGAGGGAGGGACCAAGTCAGCCCATAAACAGATGTGGTCCCTGGGAAAAGGGAAGAGGGAAACAGCAGTGCACCTGAAATGGGGACTCTGAGGAAGTGAATTTCTTCTCATTTCCTCACCCAGGTGGTACTCTGAGTTTACTGCAGCACTGGTTCTGCAAATAAACAAGGCTAAATGCTTTACAGAAGAGGTGGAAATAAGTAACTGAGTTGAAACTTACTAGGATACCTACACTTCTTTGACTAAAGACTAAGTTTCAAATCAAGATGCTACCAGCATCACAAATATATGACTTTTTACATACTGTCTGCAAGGCAGCCATTCTTTCGAACAAAGGAGGGAGGATAAAGCCAAACAGATTGTGCAGTAACAGCTGTAGCTAATCAAAGAAACAGGAGAAAGTAGGATTTAATGAAGAAGAAGTCACAGCAAATATGTCAGGAAAGGACCTACACTAAGTAGTCACCTACCAGGGCATGCACCTGCCCCAGTGATTCGTGTACATATTATGCAGCTAACTCAGTTGCTAAAGGAGACTTCCATTTCAAAATCCTGATGAAAATCTGTGTGTTTCAGGTTGGTTTGGATGATAACCAAAGGTGCCAAGTGTTATTTCTGTTCTGATGGGCCGAGTTAACGTTTAAAGCTCAAGCAGGTTTCAAAGGCATGCTCATATCTGGGCCATTTGGGTTTTGGCTGCTTTAAGCTGCTCAGTGTGTGAGGGGAGCAGGCTTGGCCCATGCTCTGAGTCAGGTGGCAGCCATGCAGTTGCATTAGCAGAACACCTAAATTAGGATAATATATCCAACTGAGTCTCCACACAGCACCCAGTGAGCTGCAAGAGTTTGCACATGTTCACCTGCACAGGACTAGCTGAACGTGCTCTCATCTCCTTTTGAATGAGTGTCATTTTTGCAGTGTCAGAGAATCTCCATCTCTGTTAAAGCACAAGCTACTGTCTGTTCTGCCTTCTGGAAACAGAGGTTTGGGGTCTATGGAACTTAATTTTCTACTAGATATTCTTATATCAGCAGCATTTGCTGGTATTTCAGTGAGTTGGGGCTTTGGGGTGGGTGTGATTTGTTCTGGAGGCTTGTTAGTTTTTCCTTTTGCTTAGGAGTCAAGTGGTTCCTCATGTGAGGGCACAGTAACCCTTTTGGTAGGGATTTTATAGTGATATTTGATCATTATGCGCAGGTAGATTTATTGTTGGGTATAATTTTAAGGATAACTAGGCTTTGAAATACTTTCTTCCATGACCAGAGGATACACAAGAAAAGTAATAGAGATGCAATCATTTGAAATAGCTTCTTATACTCAGAAAATTATGATCATCTATTCCTTGTTCCTAATTCAGTACTCATCCTGATTTAGAGATTTTAATTTTACTTGTAATGTTATTACCAGTTGTTAAATTATAGAAGTCTATTTTTCTTCTGTACCTCTGATCTAGATAAATGCAAAATCAGAAGTTACTTGAACTCATTTGAGATTAAATAAAAGAAAAATGAGAGAGAAGCTTGAGGAGGTGGAAGTATTTCAGGATGTTATCTCATATTGCCTGAGCACTTAGATACCAAGGTGATACATACCTAAAAACGCCAGACAGATGTATCTGGCATTATCTCACCCTCTAAATGTTTGGTAAAATTACACAAAAACTGAAACAATGGAGAAAAGGGAGTTTTTCTTCTTTTTATACCTCCACCTGTGACAGTTACCCTTAAGAAAGCCTGTCACATCTTTTGATAAAAGGTCCATCTTCAGTTTTAAATGGGAACTATCTATGCTGAAGCAGAGATTCAAAAGCACTTTCTCTAAACAGTCCCTCGGGAGCCCTTAGCTCCGTGCTAACACAACAAGAAGAAGAAAAGTCAGCTGCTGAGTCGGGCTGTCCTTGTCAGAGGAGGCAGGGGGAGCCTGAGCCGGCTCTGTGCTGTGCTGGCCCCTGGTGAGGCACCGGGGCAGATGGGGTCATCGGCACTCACGGGGCAGTTCACAGCCCCTCTGCACGGACAGGAATTGTTCCAGCCTGTGAGGAGTCAGGCACGGATTCCTCTTCTCTCCTTGAAAGTCTGAGGCAACACTGTGGAAGTAAATGAAGCTGCACTCCGCTCTCACAAGCAATTTCAGGGATATGTCAGATAAATGTATGTGGCTCTGAAGAAAAAGAAGCAAGAATTAAGGCCAGCTCCTCACCAGGTGTAGCATGGTGCAATGCCTTGCACTCTCAGGGAACTGTGACCATTTAGTCCAAGGGAGGACCTGTCCCCAAGTCTGCTGTGAGCAGACAGGCATCTGTCCCTGACCTCTGCAGCAGCAGCTGCAGGAGTTTGGATGAGCGAGAAGCCTGTAAAGAGCCCAGACTGTCCTTCTCCAGCCCCTCCTTTTAGCACAGACTGTTATCCAGGACACTTGCTTGCAGAAAATGCTTTTTGTGCAGTGGGGAAAACTCCCTGAATGTTGCTGAAGGACACTGTTTTTCTCTACCACACATGCACAGAGTCCAGTAGAAACTGATTTAAAAACACACAGGAAAAAAAACTATGCCAAGAGCCATCCAGGGTGAATTTTCCAAATCGTTCATGTGGGAGGGAATGAAAAGCTCTGCATCCTGCTGGTTCCTTCTCTGCACTGAAGGATCTCACCGGGTCTGCAGCACAGGAGAAAGGCAGTGATGGACAGAGGCATGTGTGTGAGCAGGAGGGAACAAGGATCTCTGTGTGGCTGCAAGCTGCAGGCTATGAGGAGAAAGAGTGAGTAGCAAGAACCTCTCCTTTGAGACAGAAATACTTTAAAACGTTTTTCTGGAAGGGGATGCCTAGTATAGACTTGATGAGGGAGGGTGTGGGAAACAAAAAAATAACCCTTTCAACAATAGAGCTGCTGCAATGGTGAGCTCGATGGTGCCACCCAGAGTACCTTTTTGCATAATATATGATGCTCTGTGTGGGTCTGGAAACTGGGAAGATTAAAGCAGATGATCTTTCTGCATACAAAGCAGCCAGAGACAGCATGATGGATTATTACTGAATACATTTCTGACCGTGCATAATTGTGTTCTGATCTTCCTTGTTGAAGTTCTACCACCATCTCTCTGCCAGACTATGTTACTTAACTCACAAGAACCAAAAATACTCTTTACTTCTCCATGTTGTGACCGTAGCTCTCTCTGGGGTCACTTGCATTGGAAGTAGGTTACTGCCAGCTCCAGTAAAATATTAAAATGGCATCAAAACAACCTAGAGCAGACCAGCAGGGTGAATCAGGTAACTGGCTGCATGTAAGGTCTGGAAAAGAAGTGTCTGTTCAGATTTTGATAGGCATGAGCTTTGTTTAACACTTTGTGGTTATTTCTGCACTGACTGATGTCTGATTTGCACTGAGAATGTTACTGCAAAACAACAGAGGGGGATTGTTTTGTCATTTAATTTTCTGTCATTTCTATTTGATCTTTATCAGACAAATATTGTGCAGTGTACTTACCAAATAAGGGTTAAATAATCCTTAACATGTAGTGGTGAACAATACAGAAGAAAAAGTCTCTCTTGCTTAGAAATGAAAAACAAAGTCAAAATGAAAGTGGTCATGTGCACTGGGAGTTTCAGGAGCCCTGAGATCCAACTGCTGAGGGACAGGCAGGTGGTCATGGTCTGGACAGCTGAGCTGCAGCTCTCCTGGGACAAGATTTCTGGTGACATGGTTTGCACTGCTGCCCTCTGCATTGCTTAGAAGAGATTTATTGCAGGCTTGTCAGTGTGGATCATTGCCTGCCTTTACATCTGTGGGGTGTCACCTTCTTCAAATAAGCTATAATTTATCCCCCCACATTAAACAACTTTTAATTGCACATGGTGCCTATGAACACTTAGGTGCCTTTCACTTCTTAACAAATACAAGTGGGAAATGCAGAAACTGCAAGAAAATGTCCTCCTTCTTTCTCTTCTCTTCCCTAACTCAATAAAGAAAAAGTGGAAATTTAAGGAAAGGTTTAAACTTATGTTTAGATTTTTTTCTCTGAAATAAATAGCAACAGTTATTTTGAAGCAAGGGTTAAAATGGAGATATTACTTCTTCACTCATATCCCAGAAACATTTCAACAGTCTTTATTTCAGCACTTACCATATTGGCAATTACTCGAGATTTTTATATATATTTATGTATATATATAAGTATAGATATAGCCATAAGCAGTCTTCAATTCAGTATTACTGTTGGTCCTTAATATCAGGCTGTGCTAATTAAGTTGTAATGAACAAATGTGCATCATTTGCTTTCCAAGCTTTTTCATCTAAAAATGTGAGGGGTTTTATGTTCATTATGACATTAATTCTCCACTTACATACTGTTACTGAGCCTTTTAGATATAACCTTCAAGAATATCTATGCTTTCTATTTTCAACATTTTAATTTCTAGCTTTAAAAAGAGATGTCAACAGGTGAAAAGTGTGCTTTAATACCTTATTATGCTGCTCAGCTCTGTCTCTGATACTAGGAATATTTTTCATTTATTCAAAATTAAAGAATTTGTGCCTTAAATATACTTTACATTATTTTTATGTTATAAATAAATGATACAAATAATACATTTCTTACTCTCAAAGACATAAATATGGTTTCATTTGGATCAGCACATAGCTAGTAGGGTTATATAATTTTTTTTTTGTGTTTCCATTTTTCGTTAAGATGTCTGGAATTGTCTCACTCCAATTTGCACAGGGCTCAATACAAAATGACACGTTTATACAAAGTAACTGGTTGCCTCTAGACAGCAAAAGCTTGGTTTTTCCTGACCTCAAAATATTTGCTTGTCATGAGTTGCAGAGAAGGGAACCATTTGGCTCAGTTCTGGTTTTGGCTGCCATTTCTCTGAGCTGTTCAGTGGAGTTCCTCCCTGTCCCCCAGTTGCACTGCAATATGCTCAGAGTGGCTGAAAATTTCATGGCATAAATTGTTGCCATGCTGAGCAGAGCCTGGCTGCGTGGCTCCGGTGTTGCTGAGCCCGACAGCCCTGAGGAGTAACTGCTGGCATTTTCCATGGGACAGGTTTTCCACGGGTGCTCTGGCCAGTGCCAGGCCATGGTGTGTCAGGAGAGCACCCCTGGTGCTTCCCTGCAGCTGCACTGTGCTAACAAACATAAGTTGGTACCTCCTTGCTGAGGAGCCCAGTAAGCACAGCTTGTGAAAAGAAAATCTGCCTGGACAATTAGCTGTATCTGTGAAATCAAGCACTTGTGATGGTTGTTCCTCTTGAAGCCAGTTCTCATCCTGTCTTGGTTTAGGAAGACAGGTGTCTGCCAGGGAAAGCTGGAGTTTCCCTTGGAATGGAGAATGTAAACCCCCTCCCTCCAAATTATTATAATTTTGCAATTAAGGGCTTTCAGGCAAAGATACGGGAATGGGAGTAACAGTTCTTTACTGGGAATATTAAAAAATACAAATGTAGCAGTACAAAAAGCAAGCAAGCAAATAAACAAAAATCTTATAAAACCCTGACAGAGCCAGGGATAGAACCTGACACCTTGTTGGTCAGGGTGTTGGAAGCAGTCCAAATAAATCCTCCTGGAGTAACAGGTGTGGGTCTGTGGAGTAGAGATGATCCTGTGGAAAATCCAGTGGTGGTGAGACGGGTCCGGTCTTCCTCCAGGAATCCAGTGGGAAAACTGGGATACCTGGTATTCCTACATCTCCGTTTTTATCCAGGTAGGAATGGTTGGCTCCCCCCTTCACTGGGTGGAGCAACTCACAATGGGATGATGGAATGTGTCCTGTCATTGGTGAGCCTTAATGGTCCATTAGCAGCAGATATCCCCTGGAGGGAGGATGGGTGGTGAAAGAAACACTGCCCCACCTGGTTTTAACAGTTGGCCCATTATGTCAGAAGGCATCCACTCCCCTCCCCCCAGAGTTACAAGAGAGAAAGAAAAACATCTCCCCAACTGCTTTCAACAGATGAAATAGAATACAGTCCTTTTTTTTGTTATATAACCCAAGACACATCCCTAAAAGGACTGAGATGCAGTTTCTTGCCAGGCGGTCCTGTGTTCCCACTTGCAGACCAAACCACAAGGGCTGACACCAGAAATAACTCCATGCTTCATATCCTAAAGGATACCTTTAAAGGTACTGAATCCTGTTTAAAATACAGGATGTATACAACTTCTCTGTAGTTGCAGGGTTTTTTTCCTGCCTCTAGGTGACTTGTGGTGAAGAGCACCTTCTCTTTAAGAAGTTGTGCAGCCTGCTCCTGCAGCTGAGGGAAGCTGGGGGGAGGTTGCAGTAAAACATACCCGAGTACACATCAGGGACCCCAAAGCCATGGGCAGGCCCTGATGTGCTCCAGGAGATCAGAAAGCCTAGAGAGAGATTGAGAGCTGTGACAGCAATGTCAGCTGAGAGGGCAAGAGAAGCGTGAGGAGAGCACGTGTGCTTCCATCTGAGAGGCACCAGGACTCTCTGGTTCTCTCTGCACACCTCTTTCCATCCCCTGCTGGGTGCATGTTTCCCTTACATGGCACTAGAAAGTTGCAAGCAGGAACTTCAGGCATGGGAGGAAAATGGAAACACAAGCCTGTCCTGCAACCACACAGTTTTGGTTTTTTTCTTTTTTCTGATGGCAGCATCCTACTGCTGCCTGGCTAGGCTAAGATGTTCTCCCTTTGGGACTTGTGGGGTTTTCACCGTTTTTACTTTTGTCTGTCATCTGTGTCTTAGGCATAGTCCATTTTTCCTCTAGAGAATTGTTTAAGACAATGCACTGAGGAATTAGTTCATCCAAGTCTTTCCTGAGCACAACCAAAAAGCCTTGAAAGTGATGAAATGTGTTTGTGTCATCTGTGAATGCATTGATATTTATCCCTATTATCCTTCACATTTTCAATTCAAGCAGCACATAATTTATCAGCTCTGTTGTCAAATGCTGCATGTAATTGTGTTAAATAGAAAGCTTGGTGGGAGAGAGGGGAGAACAGATGGGGGGAGATAACCATTCACTTTTTCCCAGGAGAATTGCAGAGCAGACCTTGCTTTGAATTTGGTGGCCATCTACTCTTTTCAAGTACTCCCATGGCACATGTAGTGAAAGTGGAGCAGCATATCAAATGTAAGAATGCAGTTCAGCAGGGGCAGCACAGGTAAATGCCCCGCTGGAATGATGCAGAGCATGAGACTGGAAACACTTTGAGGGTTTGCCAAGCTGAACACTTGCATAGCAGCCACTTGCTCATTGACATCACTCTGAAAATGAAGTCCCTCAGATACAAGATGCCAGTGCACTGCAGTGGTCTTCTTTCAGTATCAATGTTATGGTACTTTGAGTAGAATTTAGTTTAGTTCTTCTAGTCTTCTTCATGAAAATTTATACAACAGGGTTAATGGCACCACTTAGCCTGGGGATGTCAGCTGCAAAAGACGCTGGAAAAAAGCTACTGAGATGCTTTAATTTCTGTAGGAGAACATGGCTCTGTCTATGTTCCCTGGTTGTTCTGTATTCAACAGCTGTGGAGTCACAGCAGAAGACAGTCAGATCCCTTAATATGTACTTTGCAGAGTTGCTAATTAAGACACACTTTGTGGAGCACACCTATGAAGTACAGCTATGAAAGTAGCAAAGGGGACAAGGGCCTTCACTTTATTCCCCACACTAAGGCTGCTGCAGTCTGTGTGACAGCGATTCTTCTGCTGCTTCTCCCTTTCTCCATTTCTCATCATGACCTCTGGTGTGTTGACAGAACAGTCCTTTGGAAAGTGTTCTTGCTTATGTCTTTGTCAAAGACATGTGGACAGATTCTCACCAAGATTTTTTTGCATCTTGCAGGCCTAAAAAATGACACCGAAAATATTTAGATCTTCCTGCCAGCTGTTATCTTCCACTCTGGAGGAGCTGCAGTGCAGGGAGCTTGTTGGGAATTGACAGACATCTTGATGGGTTTCCCTGGACCTGGTACCTGGTAAACCTGGTTAGGAGAGAAAAGAAAAATTCTCTTTTTCCAGCACACTTATAAAAGTACTGAGGAAGCACACTGCTGTTGGAAGGAACAGACTCAGTGCCTGCAGTATGGGACAGTCAAAGGGTAGTAGGGAAAGAAATCCTATTTCTTTCTCTTTTTTATTCTTTTGATCATGAATGGAGATATGGAAATTGCAATAAAGCTCTGTGTTCTCCCAAGGTGCTTTGCTCATGGGAAAAGGGAATGTTGTGACCTGGAAACTCAGCACCTTCAAGAGCTTTAACATTAAGCCTAGTCTTTGAGAATGATGAGTTTAAAAAGAGATTTCTTTAGTTTGGGTTGGTTTCCCCATGCAAAGGATGCTGCTCCAATGCAGAGCAGTGCTGTGGTATCACTCCATTGGTAGAAACTTGTAGGGCTTTGCCTTTCCCCCTGTTGAATGCTGAATCTGTGCTCTGAACCTTAGCTGGCATTGCCTGCTTGAATAGGACAAAACAAGGCAGCTACTGAGCTGTCATGGGTATGGGGAGGCTGGGCCAGGGAGCCCCATCCAACTCCTACCAACCACACAACCCTTCAACCAGCCTGGCAGGGAAAAGCTTCTCTTGCTGTGATGGAACCATGCCCCATGTACTGACTGCACTGACTGTGAGTGAGAAGTTTTGTGCTGTAGCTTGAAAAGGAAAAACAGAAATAGGATGTGGTCTGCTCTGGTGTGTCAGCCATTTGGGAGCACCAACAGTGACAAGTGCCTGCCTGTCTCAGGCAGAACAGGGGGTGTGAGGGATTTGAGTAAAAAGGGTTGCCAGACTGGTAGTTTGATGTCAGCCCTCGCTGTGCCAGAAGAGCAGCTTGTCCTCTGTTAATAGATTAGCAGAAATGTCTGTGCCTCTCTAGCATATTAACAGCAGTTTGCCTCTGCTTTGTTACATAAATAGATTAAGCTTTCGCTGTGCTCCTATCAGACAAATTTTCTTTGCCTTTTTTTTTCTGTAATAATCGTCAGATATTCTCATCAGTTTTGTCCTACAAGCAAAGCTTTGAAAAGCCCTGAAGAGCTGACTGAACAGTTGCTTTTCTTTCAGCATCTGTAGCTGTTTAATATTTTGCTTGTCTGTCTCTTCAGGTGCACAGGGAGAGAGAGCTGCTCTCTCCAGTCTGTATCAAGACAAGCAGAACTTGATCAGCTGGGGAGAGAGGACAAACTGCCACAGCAGTGCCAAAATTTCTGGCTCACGTTCTTGAGCTCTGCTGTTCGTGTGTCAAAAACTGAAAGTGTACCTGGGTGAATAATCCTCAGGCCATAAAATTCATGAGTGTTTGGGTTTCAGCCAGCTCTTTACTGGGGATTTTGTGGGTCCAGTTTTAATCCTTCCTTCCATTTGACATGGGAATAATGTAATTTATGCAGTTCTGGAGGTGTGGAACCAGGCAGTGCTTTTTATCATTGCTATTTTATTTATTTATTTAAGTGTAATGGTGACCTGTTACCCTCCTTATAAAATCATAATTTTATGAGTATTTAAAGCAAACTGACATGTGAAGGAGCTTTGTACATACTTCTGGATATTCACTACCACAAGCTAAATGGACTTATATTTGTTTAAACAAAAAAAAAAATCCTGATACTGCTGTTATAATATAAATACCTGCTATGGTGAGGTTAAGCATCAATTACCTCAGTGACAGAGCTTTCTTTAAGCAATTTTGCAAATAGCGACTGTTTCTTTTATGGACAAATTGCTTTTTGTGTTAAATTTTTGCTTCAGAACCTCATCTGAAGTCAAATCACTACAATGCCACTACAGTACTTGTCTCACAAGCTGAATTCTTTGTTGGATTTAGTATCTCCTATAATTTTTATCCTAATACTTACCTCTTGGCAGACTCTTCAGGCATAGCCAGTAATGAATTCAAGAGATATTTCATGCCTGAGCCAGGAATTTATTTATTTATCTCTCTTCTGTGGATCCACAGAGTGGAAAGACAGGGTATTGACAACGTGTCTTGCTGGCATGTACTGAGAATTATATTGAAAGCATATCTCTAACTACTTTTAGGGATTCAGATACATCTGAATCCTGTGCAACTTACTCTCTAATTAGTTCAAAATGTGTCTGACCTTCTGTGGTGAAATTATGTCAGCATGAAATGAATTTTCCTTGGACAATGGTGAAAGGAGTTAAGTGCACTTCAATTTTTTTGATTGGCTGGTTGATTTTGCTGGGTTTGTGTTGTTGTTTGTTTTTTGTTTTTTTGGTTTTTTGGTTGGTTGGGTTTTTTGTTTGTTTTGGGGGTTTTTTTGACACAAACTTGCATGCCTGCATTGAGGTTCTGGTGCTGTAGGGTCTTTGTGTGACGTTGCAGAAATATGTAAGTATTCATGACCTAACCTAGAATGTTATTAATGCTCTCCTGCATTCTGCTTACAGTGTGAACATGTAGATAACTGTCACCAATGCTCCAGAGCCAGTAACCCAGATTTAGTCTTGCAGAATTTGCTCTTATATGTGGTAATAAAGCTTGGGAATGATACCTGGCCATGGTCATCTTAAGTATAAATGCATTATCAGCTTTTGAAGGCTGAGCTACAAGTTATTTCCGTGAGGCTGCCTGATTTTATTTCTCTTTGTATAGAAAGGAAGAAATAATAAGAACAAAAGCTTTTGAGAGTAGCAGGTGAAGCTTCTTGGAAATTTTTTCACCTAAATCAGTGGCTTCTCTGGAGTAATCGGATGCTGCTCATTTGCTCTTTTTTTTTTATTATTATTATAAAAGTATTGGTTTGGTGTGTGGTTTTGTTGTTTTTTTTTTTTCTTAAATCACAGCTGTGTCAGCCCTACTTCCACCTCCTCATTCCCTCAGCAGTGGATGAGAATTTGCTGCAGTGCATTCTGATAGCCTTAGTGCTTGTCCTTTAAGTCAGCTCTGTGGTTAAACAGATACTTTGAAAAAGATGACAGAACCCAAAGAGGATGAAAAATCATCCCAGTTTTCCCTAGGGAAATAATATCCTTGATATAGAGTCTGTGTTACTCAGTTTTACTCCTGTATCATTTTTGTGCTGTCTTATTTTTCCCCTTCTCAAAAAGACACAGGGTTCTTGCCAGGCACAATATCAGCACATGAACTACAAAGGGCCCTAAAATGCATCTCCCTACGTGCCAGGACAGCAGAGTAAAATACTGCAGCTTTCTGTGAGAGTCCATTTTGTACCACTGGATTACAAGAGAGTGTCACATAAAATTTATTCCTATTTTCTGACCTAGAAAGACAGATGAATAATGTAAGATTGTCATAAAAAAGAAAATTAGCTCAAGATTTATTCTTTAAAAGAAACAAATACTATTAATTCCTTCCTCTCTGGTTCCTTCTTCTTGACTAGCTCCCTAGCAATCACTTCTAAAATTCAAATTTGCATTTCTGCCAACTTGGCATGCTATATAGAAACAAAGCTTTTCAATAATATATGTGCTGTGCCTGCTCTGAAAGCGTATTTTGGCAAGGGCTTTTCTGACTCGAACTGGTACCCACTGTCAGAGATTACTTTTCTATTACTATTTAATTTCAGCACAGCCTGAGAGAAGCTGTTATCCAAGGTCCTGGAGAGCAGTGTTGCACAGGCAACCGCTTCCTGCAAGAATTGAGGGGCCATCAAGGAGCCAAAGAAGCAGCCCTGGAAATTCAAATCCTGCATGCAAAGAGCAAAGCTTTCACTGGACTCTGCTCCCAGTGAGGTTCAGGGCTGTTTCCTTAGGGACTTCTGGGGATTCATGAACTTGCTGCATCCCAGGGAAGCTTGGTGAAAAAGGTCACTGCTGCTGCTGATCACCCCAAAGGGCAGGGTTGGACCCTGAGGGCTGTTAGGACCTACATCAAGAACCTTGCAATTTCCAGCACTGCATGGGAAGGGTTTTTAAAGAGGTTCCTACTGATTTCTGCCAAGCTAAAACCACACTGTGGGCCAAAACTATTGATAGTGAGAAATCAGTGACCAGGGCATGCTCACTTCAGTTCTACAAGGAGCATATCTACAGATGTAAGTCCCAGGGGGAGGTTCTTAATATTTTCTCTGATCTGCTGAATCACAGAAGATGGACATGGCACGGTTTTCTGGGGTTTTCATAATCTGAAATTATGATGTGCTTACTAGTTCTTACTAGAATGAATACAAACTGTCCCTGGACTTAGTCCACTCTTAAAAGCTTACCATTCACAATATGCTTTAGGATCTTCAATTGCTGGATCACTTATGCTAAAAAAAGAGAACCATAGAATGGACTGGATATCGGTCATGGGCATGAAACTGTAAAAACCTATTTTAGAAAGTGTTTGTGCCACAAACAGAAATAAAATTAAGCTACTCAATATATTGATATCTGTGCCTATGTAATTCTGTGAATAATTTTATACAAAGCCATGCAATAGGGTGAGTGCTTTTTAGGAATTTGATACTAAGAGATACAATGGATGACATTTTTTTAAAAGTAAAACAATAATTAAAGCCTGTTCTTCCTACAATTCTCATGGCTTTGTTTCTGAAAGCCAACCAAAGTTAAGAATTGCTGAGGCATGAAATGCTGGCAGTTAAAATGTATATTTTTCTTCTATTATAGAGAAATGCATGTGAAAGAGAAACTTCAAAAGGATGAGGGGTTTTTATTAAATCTTACTTCAGAATGAACGTTCTTCCTAATTTTGAGGTTTTGGAAGGGTTTTTTCCCAGTTGGAGTGTTTTTTCTCATTTGTGACACTGACTGTGTACTAACACAAATTGATGATATGACAAATGGCACGGTTTTATTTACAAAAAACTGGTAAAATACTCCCCATTTTAAGGGTTTATTTTTCTTTGTTCAGTGACAAAACAGTTTTATTTTTCATAAGATAGACTTGCAAAAATTTTTCAGTATTTTTACATAAAGTGATATGAGCTGCATCACAAAACAGCTTTCCACAGAAAATTTAGGAAAAGTGCTGAAAAGCAGTGCAATGTTTTAACTACAGATTAAAACACAGCCTTTTTACCATTAGGAAAGTAATCTTGGGCAGTAGAAATGTATGACCACCATCCATTTTCAGGATCAGCAATCACTGTAGGTAGTTTTTTTTGATTTTCTGTTCCCTTACTCTATCAAATTGTTGCATTTGAATATTTAGCTCATCTCCTTTGACCTCCTTCCTCTATTCAGCTCACATTTCTGTCCGTACTTCCTCACGTTGACACGTAATGAGGAATTATTTATAGATAATCGAATCTCTCTCAGTTTTGTAGTCACTGTGAGCCTGCTATATTGCATACATTTGTCGATAAACTACAGTGTGATTTATTTTGAGGCATCTAAAGTCATCTTCACAAACGGAATTCACTTACAAAAGGATGTTTACCTGTTTTGCAGAATTGTTCCTCTCAGGTACTGTCCTCATTTTGACAAGCTTGAACAACAAAACCAAAGCTAACTAGCTGTACCAGCCTCTCCATTGTGACTATCCTTGGGAAATACCAGTGATTCATGTTTTTAGAGTTGTGTTTTAGCTCCTCCACAGATGTGCTCTTGCTTCATGCCTTCCTCAGAACTCCTTTGTTTCTTCATTTTGTCACCATATTTTTGGATGGTATTTACAATGCACTTGGTGCAGCCACAGTTGCAAGACTGTGTCTGTGATCTGTGGGCAATAAAATGGGATAAGCTTATGCTTATGCACATTTGTGGAGCAACTTGGTATGGCTGGAACATGTACAAAGCACATGTGGAAGAATGAAATGAGTGTATGGGAAACCAAATGCAGCAAAAATTAATTTTGATCTCTTGCTTATTTTCCTAAGCACACTGGCATCTCTCTTTACAATAATGTTGGTCCCACTGACAGAGGATTCTCCTGTTAACTCTACTGCCATACAGTGAGTTTCCTGCTTATCACAGCTGTCGTATTGCTGAAGTGTCCTGGGATATGAAGCTGTCAGCTTGCTGTGTGGAGCCAGACCCATGTCAAGCAGCTGCCACCCCAAATTCATAACCTATCTTGAATCAGTCTGAAGGCTGCTTGCCTAAAGGGACACTCAGAAAGTCCTTAAATACCCAGCTTTTCTTATCTACAAAGGAGTTCTAGATATCACCTTGGTAGGTGTGTATTTAAGGGCCTTTTCTTTTTTTTTCTCCCCTTCTTCTAACATATCTCAAATCTGCAGCAAAATCTGTATTTCACCAGGCATGCATATACCCAGTGCACATCCAATCTTGGACCGTCTGTGTGGATGCTGTTAACATTATTTATACATTACCAGACATGGGCTGGGAGCAGCAAGATAAAAGCTGTATTTTATGAGTGCTCCCAGAAGCACTACCCTCAGATGCATAATTACCTGTGGCATCTGCTGGGAGACCTGTGTTAGGAAACAGTGGGAGCTATTAATTTGCATACAATTATTCTCTGGCTTCCCCCCCCGTTTGTCAACTGACCACAGCATGCTCAGCAGCCCCTTCCTCATCTAGAGGAGGACATTTTCCCTGCTTTCTTCTGAAGCCAGGCACACAACAAGCAGCACCTGTTGGGAAGGGAGAGGAGGGAGTGGAGGTGTCCTGCACCACGTGTCTGTGTGTGCATGAGGATACACAGGGGGAAGAGAGGCTGCACAGCAACGCTTGGTATGTGCCTGTGTGTGCAAAAGAGAGATGGAAATGGGTTGAATGTTATGCTGCTGGCATCCTGTTGGCCTCCTGCAGTACTAGGAAGAATTGTACCTCTTTAATCAAGCACATAACTCTAATTAATAATGAGGAAGGCCATCCTGCCTAATTAGGGTTTCCCTGCTGACCCTGCAGGATGTTACTTATGAACCTCATCAAATCTGCATTCATTCACTCAACAAAACATCGCTCATGAATAACTTTTATTTTTGCCTGATGCTTCAGCTGTCTGCCTTTCTCTTCCCAATACCACCTTTTCTTTACCCTCTCCATAAATGCAATGCCAGATAACACCTGTTTCTTCCACTATTCTAAAGAAAGCATTAGTCCAAACTAATGCACTTAGTACATGCATTTGCATTTTTTGCAGTGGACAGGAGAACAAGATTTGCATTTAAGAGGAAGAAATGCTTTCTGACAGTGAGGATGATGAAACAGACTTCTTTAGGTAGGTGGTCTCAGCAGGACTAAAAGGCTTTAAGAACAGTTTAGATTATTTCTCACAAAAAGTGCTGTAAGTTGTAGTTGCGTCTGTTTGGGGGCAGGAACTTAAACCCGGTGATCATTCAAGACCCCCTGCATCATCATTACTCTTCAATCATTTTTGCAGAATAAATTCTGCAGGTTCAACTCGCTGCCTGCCACTGTTTCCACTTAAGAGTTTTTTGGGGTCAGGGGACATAAATGTAAGAGTAATTAATAAAGTTGGCAAAATTTTTAGTGACTTTTTAGGCCAGGTACTAAGCTGTACCTTAGGTTGAGAACAAAGTTCTGCATCTCTGAGAGCCCTTCAGCCACCAGGCTATTCCATGTCTGAGCTTTCAGGGCTCCTGTTAAGGAGGGTTTCACTGGGGCTTTCAATGGCAGTGCCAAGAAGCAGACAGGGCACACAGCTCTCCTACCATCCAATTGCCCTGCAGGTAAAGGATTGAGGCCCCTTGTGTTCCTCCCATGCCCCGTAGATAATTAAGAATTTCAAGCATGCCAAGTTGTGTTAATTACCAACCAGTCCTGCTGCTGCAGGAATCTCTTCAGGAGAAGCAGTGATTTCAGACTGCAGCACTTCAGACTGCTTGCTGTATGTGCCTTATGCAGGGCACCACTTAGAGCAGATGAATGTCATTGTATCACTGGAAAGTGTGATGTACTCCCCCTGTCAAATTTCAACTCTGGTAATTAAATTCTTTCCACCTACATTCCCCTTCCCATTTCAATGGAGAGAGGTATACTTCAATGTTTTTCTAAATATTTATGTAGGGTTAAGGGGGAAAAACTAAATGTTTCTTGCTGTCCATTTTTCATCTGGTTACAGCTGAGCAGTGTGAGAGTGTGAGCCATCTGTATCACTACGTTTGAATGGTAAAGTGCTTTGAGAACTTCGGGAGGTTAAAAGCATTTCATACCAAATCTCATCCCCAAAAGTGTTTCATTAACTTCTTACAAAATAGTGTCTGCTCTTAATCTTGGTGGAATGACATGGAGGTCTCTAATATACACTATAGGCCTGAAACAAGACAAGATATACAGGTAATAAAAGGTGAGCCTGGGCCATCAAACCCAGCAACTGATCAAAACTTGCATAATGCCTGTGCCTCTCCAGGTCCACAATTTTGTTTTTTCGTTGTTTCTGGATAATTTCTAATTAAATTGAAGGCTTTTCCTGAATTTCTTCCAACCTATTTCTAAAGCCACTGATGTTATGAATGGACAGAACACGCTTTCAGTGCTTACTTTTCTATAAATTTTATGGTGGTGTTTTGTTTTTTTTTAATGAGCCCAAGTATCTACAAAAGAAGAAAGAGTCAAAAGCCCTCATCCAGAGGAATTACAAGAGAAGAAATCCATAGTATTCTAGTATAGAATAAGGCCTAGTATAAGCCTATTCTAGTACAGAATGGTGGTGTCTCATTTTTAAAGCTCTGGTTTTTATAAAGAGCTAAGGCATGCAGTTAAGGAAAGTATATAAGCAGATTTGATTTGCTGGAGAGCAGTTAGCTGGGATGCCAGCAGCTTTGCCCCTGCAGGCTGCATCAGCTGGCACAGCAAGGGACACTGTGGTGACTGCAGGGACACGATGTCACCCTGCCCATGCCTGCAGCCCCTCTGTGCCACTGGCTGTGGCTCTGTGCTTGGGCGTCTACTTAAAACTCTGCTCAAAGCCTCAATGTTTCCCCAGCTGGTAAGACTCAGTGTAAGTGCTGGAGAGTTTCTAGAGTTGAATCAATAGTTGCTATGGCTGCTTTCTGCCAAGACTTTAACCTTTTTTTAAAGCAGTTGTGCACAACGTTAATGAGTCTCTGCAAATAGAAGCCTGTATTAAATTGGCACTGGAGTTTGTGCCCTGGAGTTTGTTCAGACACTAAACGCAGCTGAAGGGAAAGTCTGAGTATTATTCTAAAATGTTAAGTATCCAGAATTTCCTCTCTTCTTCAGCTGATGCACAGCAAGTCATCCCTTCTAAATGACCCTGTTAGCTTGAGTTAGAGGCATTTAGTGTTATGACTCAGCCATTGCAGGCTGTATCTTTGTAATTCATTTCTCATCTTCCCTTCCACTCTGAGGCCAGCTGATGGATGCAGAGATGGGGCTGGGTGAAATGCTGAAAGCAGCTCTCAGCATGCCCTCAGCCCTACAGGAGCTAGCCTTTATCTGCCAGGACTGTGGGCTAAACTGATGGGCCATGTGCATGTTCTCTGTAGTGCACACACCTCACACGTAAATTTCTGCTCAGTATGTCAGTCTTTTTGGTATTTCTGAGAATTGCTCAGGTTACTGAGAAAGATGCCTGAAATGGTGCTTTACATTTGAGCATTCTTCATACAAAAGGTTTGTTTAATAATCATTGCATCTTAAGTCTTGAATGGCATTTCAAGCCTTTCTTGCCATGTCACTTGATTATAGCTCTGTTTGCTTCACAGACAGAATATGCAAATCCCCATGGCATATCTTTCATCTTTACAATGAAATAAGAAATTACCAGAATTTTATTGCTGGTTTTCTTCTCTGCTACCTCCTGGACAAAAACCACCCTCAAATCATTTCTCTCATCTGGTTGGTATCAGCTGGGTTGACAAAGTAAAACCATCAAGAGCAGAAATAATTACAAAAGCTTAAGGGAAATCTGAAACGTGCACGTTCTCTGGAAAACAGACAAAGCAGATTTTCCAGATCACTGAAACAAGTGAGCATATTCTATATAGTCTTTTTAAAATGATATATTTAAGAAAAAGAACCACTCATCTTGTCAACTGGATGGAAGGAATCAGAAGGGTTTAAGTCTGAAAGTGGGGTATGGTATGTGGATTATTAAATGCAGAAAGATTTAAAAGACTTTGCAGGATGGAAAACCAAACTGTGACAGGCCTGATCCTCGGTGGCACTCAGGCTTCTGAAGGCACTCATGGCTGATTGGGAAGTGCCACAACAGGCTAGTGGGAGGACCAGGCTCTGCTGGGCAAAGTGGACTGGGGTAAATGTTTCCAAGGGTAAAGCAGAGGGAGGAATGGATCTTCCAGCATTGAGGTGGACATGGAAGGATCTACTTCTGCTTCAATGGACCTATACAATTTGTTCAGTGCTGCCTCCATGAACACTGGGGTTTTTCTGGTGGGATGCTGCCAGCTTATGGCTTCTCCTGTCTTCCCTAGCAAGATGAAAGGAAAGGAACCTGATAATCCTGACAATAGAGGTGTTGGGAGAACAGAGATTTCGTGGTTCTGCATTATGCTGGCAGGCTAGAGCTGTTTAAGAATGAGCCAACATGTTGGCCATCAACCTTGGGACTTCTGGGCTCATAGGATGTTTGGGGCCCATCTAGCAAATGGCTTTCCTCAGTAATTGGAACATTAGGCACACTTTGTGGGGAAGGTATCAGGCTGGCAAAGAGGACTGGAGAGCCATAGTGGCCTTCATATGCCTGGCTCCTGATTGCTGCAGGGACTGCCTGAATGAGCCAGAGGTGTGGGGGCAGTTCTGGCTTCTCCTGTTTGCCAGGCTGGGGCTGAGCTGAGCAGCAGCTCTCTCCTGAGAGGTTGGTGAGTGTCTGCACTGTACCTGCATGGAGAGGGCAGCAGCCTGGCAGGGCCACACAAACAGGTTTGTTTGAGTGCTTGCTGAGTGTGTCCACATCACTGGCTGAGTGAAGAGCAAGTGTTCTCTCTTCCAAGGACACAGGAGACTTTTGAGTTCATGAAAACACAGAATTATAAAACCATCACTGTAAAAATAGTACAGTTTAATTTTCTGAAATGCAACCAGGTAGGTGGGGAGATTAGATTTTGGTCCATTTACTCCCTCCCCACCTAAATCTCAGTATTTTTAAAATATCACTTAAGTGACATTAAAATAGGTCTAGACTTCGTGTAAAATATTGATACAGTTTTTCATTTCATGACGTTTCAAGGTTTTCACATCAGGTTGGGTTGTTTTTTTATGGCATGCGCAGCCTGAAGTAGAGGCTGGAGTTGTTACCTAAGAGTTATTCCAAGTGAAGACGATTTGGCAGTGGTATGTGTTTGAACTTACTTGTTTTTCAGATTTCTTTACTTTGCACATCCTCTGAGGTTAAGCTGCCAAATAGCACAGCTTGGGCTCTTTTACTGGTTTAGGAAAGACAGGAGGAAGTTTCCCCTGAAGACCATTAGAGGTTAGATCTCTTCCTCTAGATTTAATTTGCTGAATTCCACTCGTACAGAAGGAAGGAGCTTTAGTACTCTTGGCAGACAACTGTGTTGTCATTAACAGCTCAAAATAAACAGTTACCTGATAACACTGATAAATGACTGCCTTGCAGGGAGTGTGTATTTAAGAGGCATTACCTCAACTGAATTATAAGGTGGGTAAGAACGCCCCTCCTTCTGTGTGAGTGGAACAGAAGGGCACACTGCAACTCAGGTTTGCTGAATGGGATTTATGCTGCTTCACTATAGTGTGTTAGAACAATCATACAAATATGTCCATGCTGCTTGCAAACTGTTGGAAGGGGTACATTTGGGAAGCAGAAAAGGATGCACATTAGTAATGTTTTTATCATGTGTTTATTATTTTGCATACTTAGAAGTATGGGATTTTAGAAGCTTAATAAAGGTAGCTGTTGCCAAAGAAATTGCAAGCAGACCTCCATGAAGATAATCAACAATCAACATATAAATCCCACTTCAAGTTTTACTTTGGTGGGATGTTGGCATAGGGTCACATCTGAATCCAGATATAGGTTTGCAACTTCCCTAAACTTTAGGGAAAATTAGATCTGAAATTTGCTTTTTATCATTCCTCACTATTTCTGTTGGGGTGATACCACCAAGAGACAATTGCCAGTGGAGAGGAAGGATGGACCATGTGTCTGACTCCATGTGGCATCTGCTAGATCTGAGCATAAAGAGCATTAACACTTAAAATCAACTCTGGAAATTTGTCCTCTCCTGCTGGTAGGAGATGTTGACAACATTCTGGATTGGTGAAACTCTCCACATCTCAGTTGTGTGATGAGACAGGCTATGGGGCCAGGTTTAGATTGCTCTCACATTTGTGGCATGTTTTAAACACGTATTTTGATGGAATCATGACTTGGCAACCAGTGCTATATGACAGGCTATATGAGAATGAGATTGAAAGCTTCATTTTGTATATGTTTACAAGAGCAGTTACTCTTCTTTAATAAAATAAAATGGTTTTTTTTGCTTCTGTGTTCACCTGTACAGACATTGAAACCCAGCAGTTTAGTAAAACAGTCTGGAGGAAGATGGGGTTACTGAATTTCATTGTGGCATGTTAAATACTGGGTATGATGGGTATGATGTATAAAACTGGGGTCTCTCAGGACACCAGGCACTCTTTCTCCCACTTTCATACCTCATTTGTATAATGGGGTTTTTTTCTGGCTTTGCTAAAGTGTCAGCAATCCAGTTGAGTTCACTTAAAAGCTCAGACTTTCCCAGAAGAATATTCATCTTCTCAGATGCAGAAAATCCCGCTGATCTTGTGTCATTAAATATGTTGGAATATTTTCAGACAGAGTAGGATGATGGTCCTTTTGGTTTGGACAAAACATGGGTCTTACATCCTAAATTTTTCAAAGAATTCAAGGAGTTAACAGAGTTTCTTTTTGTATTTCCCCCCACAGAGTCTTGTTATCAGCAGAGACAAACAGAATTCTTGTTCAGTGCTAGTCCCTGATTCTGAGAGGGCTTATGCATGTGATTAGATTTCAGTGGAGCAGCTTGTGTATAAATTTAAACAAAAATTTGTTGCAGGGCTGGAACTATTGTGAATAAGATGCATATTACTCCTGGGATTTTTTGATGAAAGGTGTTGTAATCTCTATCACTCAGATCAGATATGTTGCTTTTACATAAGTGCTGTGCTTGTTGTCAATTCATTTTCTAACATTTAGTATAAAAGATATAAACCCTGGATGACCTGAAAAGAGAATCAACATATTACAGGCACTGCATATAGATTCCTCTCTAGCACAGCTGGCTGACAGGTATTTCATGGAGTTAAAGGTCATACATTTTTTTTTGTGTGTGTCAGGCTACAGTTTGCACACAGATCAGCTATCTTTGACGTTTGTATTTTCACACACTGCTTAAAAGTTCTTCCTGCTGACTGTTACGGAGCTCAGAATTAGCTGGCTGGCTAAATTCACACAACCTGATTTTTCTTTTGTGCTGCCCACCACCACTGGCTATTATTAGATGTGGCAGAATTGTCAAAATGCTCATAAGCAGCCACTGATTTGTGGCCAGAGCAGGAGCACTATGGATAGCCTTGAAAAATGTCATCTGAATAAAAAAGCATCTGCTGCTTTCCTTGGGAGATAGTGCAAAAACAATGATTTATTTTCTCTCCATGCATTACAGAGATGGAAGGGAGAGCTGCTTGCAGCTCTTTTCTCGCTGGAGGATTCAAACTCATCAACCCTCTGAGAGCCCAAGACTGAGGCTGTCATTTGGCTCAGTCTGTGACCCCTGTTACATTCTGAGGGCTGAACATCACAATCAGTGAGCTATTGAGATGGGCTTAAGGCTCTTGACATTACTTGAAAAAGCACCCCAGAGTTTCCTTTGTGGTAGTTTTATTAGAAATGTGCCATTTCTTCAGAAAAAGGCTGAAGTCCTGAGTTTCTTCAGGATTGCATGTTTTGCATTTGATTTCAATTGAATCGGGATTTCACCCAAACTGGTCTACACGTGGTCTCTTTGTAAAGTGCCCACCACCTGAGTGGTGTAAGGTGTGTATTCTTTCAGGAGCATATGCCACATTTTGTATAGATTTGCCTGGCTTCCTCCTCATTCCTACTGAGATACTGCTGTTTGCCTTCACACCCAGTCATTCTACATAGAGCCAAAGAGAAGCTGTATTTAACATGTCCTACAAAGAGCACCACCAATGGGTTCCACCCTTTTCCAAGTGATGCAGAACTCAGCCAGAGGCTGAAGGTTGGATGTGTCTCAGAGCCAGTGTGAACATGCTCCCATAGTCTAGGGATAAAAGTAGCTGTTGCCACAGCATAACCCATCTGTGCTGGTTCCATTTCTACCTTAGGAGCAGATAAATCTAGAAATGGCTATTTCTCTCCATGGGTGAAATGAGAATGCAGCCAGAGTTCAGATACAGATACTTGTTTTCTAAACCTGTAATTTGCACACACAAATCCCTGCTGATGTGTGCTGAGCAGGAATAAAGCCCTAGTGGGAAGTGGGATAAGCAGTGCAAAGTCTCATAACCCTACAGACTTGAACAATTTTGTGGACAGAACACCTGTCTGTGAGGCATGTCAGCACATAACTATATTAAAAAGTCACCACTACATATGTTAACTCGTTTTTCTTCATTTACTCTCTAGAATAACTGTGTATATAAAACTGAAACAGTAAACGCTAGGAACTTTATCTGTGGGTTTAATATGGCATATATCAGTTTTGTGCTATGAACTTGGAGCACTTGCCATACATCTCAATGAAAACCAATAAAGTATCTTTTGTATTTAAGGTAGGAAAAAAGTATCTATATCTGTAGAGCAGTGAGCTGTGCCAGCAAAAGAATGTTGGAATAGTTTTGACTGCAACAGTGAGATTATAAAAAACATTCTAAAGTAAAAACTTCTTACCACCACACATTGCATGTTAAGGGCCAGGAGTGAACCCTGAGAGCTGTAGAATTCTGTCTTTGTACTGCACTGCCATTGATATGTATTCTCATTAGAGGAAAGTGATTCACCCAAAGTAGGATGTCGACAACTTTGCTCTTTCCCACACACTTTCTTTGAACTAAAGGGTTTTTTATTGTCAAGGTCCCTCAGGATCATAGTTTATGAGAAACTTCATACAAGTTCAAAACCTACTTGAGGCTCTTCTTGGTGCTGGTACTTAAACAAGGCAGGTTTCTTCAATTATTTAATGTCTACTTTCTACCAGCAATGACTGGCTTAATTTTTTCTTCAGCTGTTTGGTTTTGTTGTACCACTGATACCCTGGTATTGCAGGGTTTTGGGTTGGGGTTTGTTGTTCAGGGATTTTTTTCTGAGGGTCACATCAAGGATAGCTCAGCATATTGAAAGGCAATGTACTTAGCAGCTTACCTTCCCCCTCAGACACTGAATGAATAAAAACAAATCTAGAAAGACATTTAATTCTGACACCTAATGGCATGCCAGGATCAGACACACACTACATACCTGATAAAGCAATAACCACAACTGGGTGAAGGGGATGGGTCTTGAAATGAAGGTTCTTTTAATGTTCTTGTTGTTGCAGAACATCACAAAATATTAAAAGGGACCAGTAAAAAACAGTGTCACTTCCATCAGGAAAATGAAAACCAAGTTCATTGCACAGTCACATGACTCCCATTAAGGGCTTAATAGAGATTCCCTTTACTGCTGGATCATGCTATAAATAAGCAGATGGTGGTGGGTTTGGATCCAAATTGTTGGATTTACATACAAAATATCTTTGGATAGCAGGAAGAAGGGTGAATAGCTTTAAATTAAACAATAAAAGCATACTGTATTTAAAAAAAAGAAAAAAAAAGATTGAAGCAAGAGCAACAATACTATCAGTATGAAAAGCTCAAAGTCTGCAGTTCTGGCAATGTTTTAAAGCTGAGTGAGATAATACATAATTAAGATTACTCAAATACAGTAAATTGAAAAATCAGTGCAGTCTTGCTGATTTATAGAAATAGAGTTTTGCTTTTATGTTCTTATGATTTTATTTTCAAGTTAAGACTTTGAATACATTCATTTAAAAATATTTAGCAAGCTCTAGCCATAAGCCTATTTTGGATGGTTCTGATTACACAGCTTGCATCTGAAGTTTTCTATAAGTAATATTTGGTTTTAACCTACTTTTCAATCAAGCTGATGGAAACCTGCCTGCCTTGATTTACACCCTCAGAAAGATTTGTGCCATGAGATCACTCCTGCCTGCTGTTGTAACGTGATCCTGCCCCAGCTCTTACAGCTCCTAAAAGCACACACAAATGGAAAAACTCATGACAGTGTTGCCTACCTGACTGACTTCAGTCCTGAGCAGCAGTGTCTACATACAAAGAGCTTTATGCCAATGAAAAACCATGTTATATCAATGCCTTTTGCTTCTCTGGATTAACTGTGTACAGTGTGGATGTCTCCTGGATGCTTTTACATCTAGATGCTGATACAGTGTTTTATAGAAGCGTTCAGTACGCAGTATTTGAGAGCAGCATGGGCAATAGCACATGGAGCCTTTGCCCTGGAGATCATTGACCTGTTCAGTTGTCCTTGAATGACAAACTGATCCTCCAAGAGGAAGAAATGGGAAGGCAGCCACACCACTGAGACAGGATAACCCTGCCCAGCATCCCTCTGCAGCTCATGGCTAAATACCACATGTTGTTGTAGAGGAAGGTTGCTTGTAGCAGCTTATGTTCTCATACAGAGGATAAAACTACTTTGCCTGCTGAAAATGTCCTGCAAAACATGAGCCTTGTGACCTCACGAGAAGGGACAGTGCTGTTTTCATTTGGGTAGTTAAATTCCAAACGAATGTAAACTACTGGAGGGGAGTAGAGAAGCTGGAGTTTGTCCGGGTAAATATTGGCATGTAATAATTGCAAGTGAGCTTGTGTTTGCTTCTCTGGGAACGGTTCACGAAAATCATGTACAGGCTTTGCCTTACCCACAGCTTAAATGCTGCTGTCTCCGGGGAAATATGCAGGTTATTTAATAGTGCCCAGCAACGACACAAAACAACTTAGGGCAGGAAGAGAAGGCACCATATTAAATTAAAACTGCACAAAGCAAAATTTAGGAAGACAGAACGTAATTACCCAGCTTGGCCAAGGCACTGATGCTAACACCTTTATTATTAAAAGAAAAAAAAAGGAAAAAATGCCATGAGAGCCAGGAAAATCAAAAAGTGATAAGACCTTGCTTTCAGTCTCTTTTTCTGAAAGATGGCACCTCAAGTAGCACAGTGCCCGTTAGCACTACGCCAGGGTATTGATTCAGTACCTACTAAGAAAGAAGAAGGCCACCCACTGAAGAACATGCATAATTAAAGCTAAAAAATGAGCTGCTTTCTCTGTGAAATACAGAGTTCTCGTAGCAGTGTTTCTCCAGGAATAGACCATCAGGGGAAAAAAAATAGTTTGCACTTTACCTCCAAGGAATTTTGCAAAGGTCAAGCACTAGAGCCAGCTGGATGCATTATTTAGTGACTTGACCATTTTATTACTGAATATTTAATTTGGTTTGTTTTTACAATCAACTGTTTCTGTTCATGTTAAAAGGAGTTATCACTAAATCCCATTTTTACTGTGGTAGACAATGAGACAGAGGCAGCCAAAGGAAGCAGATATAATCAGTTCTCCTTGATGCTCAGCAGCTTCCAGCTCCTTTGGGTTCCTTTAGTAACTCCCACCTTCCAGTGATTTTCTTAGTGTCATTCTAGGAGATTGCAACAGAAATCAGGAACCTTGTTGCTGCCCAGCAGAATTCCACAGAATTACTCCAATTACACCGTGAGGCCCTGAAGATACATCATGGAATAACCATGCAAGGTTCTGTGGGCATATGGGAATAGGGAAAGGGAGAAAATGAGCTGAAGGCAGAGGTGCTGTGGGGAGCACAGTTTTGTGTTCTCTGTGCAAACTAGAGACACACAGACTGGAAGTGACCCATGTGTTTACCACAGTTATGATTTCAGCCATGGACTCAAATTCACCCTGGATGCAGCCATTTACCTTTTACACAATGGGTATCTTACTGAAGGAAAATCCAAGATTTCACCTTGATCAGAAGTTTCATGGTTGACTGAGAAATCCTTTGAGACTTTAGGGTCCATGTTGTACAGAAGTTCTTTTCAGGCTGAAATTCAATAAACCTGTCACTTAAATACATTTTTGACCTTCGCCAGTCCATTGTGCTTTTTGCTGAATGGGTAGATCTAGAGTTTTAGGAAAACAGAAGGTATAGATAGCCTATGGAAAAGTTGCACATTGTCATTTATTTCATGTTCAAAAATATGGGCACTATTTATCTCAATTCCTTGCATGTTTGTTTGGTTTGGCTTGGGTTTTTTTTGCTCTAGGATATTTTAACTTTCCTGGGTGCATGCTAAATTATTTGTAAGATGGAAATTGCAGAGCAGAACCTGCCTTTTATGAATGAATACTGTTAAGCACATTATCTAGTTATGTTAAGTCTTCACAGGCAGCAGCTTCTACTGTATGGCTTTTCTATATAATATGCCCTTCAGAGCCTGTGCATTTACCAATATGATTTTATGGGTATCTGTAGTAAGGTGGAACATTTTAGATTAATAAATTATATAGCAGCAGCATTATGTGCAGGTTGTGTTTGCTCCCCAGTTACAGCTGAGAATGACTTTCCACTAAAAACCCAAAAACACAGCTGCCCTTATAAAATCAGAAAAGCTCTATCCACTTCAAGTTAAGTGTACGTAAAAAGTTATAGGACAGAGGACAGGAGAATAAGAGGTTCTGTCTTCCTTGGGCCTCATCTTAAATGCAGAAGTCTACACTGAGTTGAAAGAATTTCAGAATATAACAAATACAGCCATAATATACCTACAATATCTGAGGATAAAATTCTGCAATTAAAAGTGGTTTTTGCAAACATAGATTTGCATGGGTCCTGCATGAGCAGGTCCTTAATACCACTAAGAACTCCTGTTTTGAAAAACCACTGCATGCTTTCAATATTTATGATTTATCATGGATGAAAGGTTTTTGTCTCCACAAGACAATTTCTTGACTTTTGGTAGCTCTTTTTTTGATCAATGCTGAGCACTTTTCAGAGTCCTTACCTGTGGTTTCTGCAAGAAAAGAAACATAAACTTTTAATCAATCTTCTTTACATACAATGTCTTCCTTTGTTAATGAGTAAAAAAGACTAGAATGCTTATCTCTTAATTATATGGTAATTTCACTAATTCCAGCCTTCTTAGCGATCATACTACAAACCACAAAAATATGCACTTTAAATTTCTTATGAGACAAAGAGAATACTGTATGTGGTCTTCATTAAGATACCAGGCACTACCCATTATGATAAAGCATCATTAAAAAATGAGTGAATATGTTTGTAACCTTCTTGGCCAGTAGCACACAATTATTGCATGTGTATAAAAAGAAAAATAATGATCTGATGCTGTAGTTAGAGATATGGATGCACACAGTGAGGCAAGATCCATTTTAGATGTTTTCATTGCTCTGTTTGGAGCTTGGATGTGCAGGGGTTTCTGACAGCCAGAGAGAAAAAGGAAGCATTGGTTGATAGCTCTGACCTGGGATAACTTATCTGGAGTTTCATCCACAGTGGAAACTCACTCCACTCCTCCACAGTGCCTCTGCTGTGGAGCTGTTCTGCCACAGCCAAAGACAGTGTGCAGGAAGCTCCCCAGCTATCAGTACTTTTCATCCCATGTTAGCACATGAAGGGTTGATAGTCCCAAAACTGCACCTTTCCTCATCTTAGCACCAAGCTCTCCTCCAGCAGGTTGTAGCAAGGCCATCCACAGGGGACTGAGCTTTGAACCATAGCCAGCCCCTCCTGCTGCTACATGCAATGGCCACAACATGGCCCCTGAACTACAGAAGCAATGCTTTTATAAAGCTCCGATGTAAGAAGAGAGTGACAAAAATAATACCCAACATTCATATATTGGGATTGCTGTAGAGGCTGCCTCAATATTTTTTTTTTTTTTTAATTAAGATCTTTTGCAAAAGTACTCGATGCAAAAAGGTCACATTTTGTTGAAGAGGTACCATCTTGGGAAAGGAGATAGATGAGGGTACAGCCACATTCACACTTCTGAATGATTGGGTTGGCATCATGCTCAGTACTTAAAGTAGAGGGAAGGAAGAGGAATGGAGAGATATGATGATGTGTTTGCCTTCCCCAGTAACTGCTGGATGTGATGGAGCCCTGCTTCCCTGGGATAGCTGATTACCTGCCTGCCCATGGAAAGTGTTAAATGAATTCCATGTTTTTCTTTCCTTGCTTGTGTGGCTTTCACTTTCCCCATTATATTGCCTATATCTCAATCCATGAGATTCCCAGCTTTTACCCATCTGATTGTTCCCCCAGTCCTGCCATTGTGGAAGCTTTGCTGCTGGCTGGGGTTAAATCAGGACAAGGTTACTCCCTACACAAGGAATAGCCCCGATTCAGCTAAAATTGTCACTCCCATAAAGAGGAAAATACTAGCTTTTCTCTGAGTCTTGGGATTTTGCTATTACTATTGATTTAATAATCACCTTTTCAGATACTGTGGTGACAAGAAAAAAATGACAAAGGGGGTAGATAATAGGTAGTATCCAGTCCAGGATTTTATCTGATTTCCTTCAGTCTGTTGTAGAGTGATGCAGCAAGATAATAGTACTGCCTTCAGTGCAAGCCACTGTAATAGGGTGGAGAGTCAGAGCCAGTAACCTCGTGGTAGCTCTAATAAGTACTCCAGTATTCACTAGAAGAGGAAATCCCTCCTTGTCTTCTTTCTGGTATTTTGTATCTTTTAGTTATGAACAAAAATGTAAAGGGTTTTGGTTGTCTTATTTTCCCAAAAGGAATGATTCTATAGAAAACATCCATTACTGCTTTCTCTTTAACTAGATGTTATTCCCAAGTGCTGTGTAATCATTAAGTGAGCTTTAATTTAACAAGTGTGCTGCTCTTAGCACATTTTCACTTATGTAGTAGTAAATTAGCTATAACAGATTGTAACTGTTCTCCATCATTTAGCAATAAGTAAATCTTCCCATAAATATCTTTAAAACTAAACCAAGGTATTTTTATGGCACTTGCTCACCACTCTTATTTCTCATCACAGCTTAAACAATATCCATTTGAAAGAAAAGATTATTTTTCATGCTGAGGTTCAAAATTTCAGTTCATTTGCTTTCTGGTTACTGGGAAGAAAACTGCACCACCTGAGCTGTCTCACTTGGCCACCTCTGGTAGATGGGCAATGCTTTGATAACAGGGATGGGAACACTTCAGTGGCCTGAGTGAATTCAATGCTGGATCAATGAGGCATCGCTGCATTTCCACAGTGATTTCTTTCAATGTCTCATAGTTTCACACATTTATACCGCAGCTTTTGCTCTGGTAGTAATCAGCAGCAAGTTTCTGAATGACTACAAAGCTAAGGGCCAAATCCCAAAAACGGTAACCAAACCAGAGCCTGATATTTAGAGGAGCTCTCACTTTTTTATCTGCAGCCTTCTGAGTTTGTATGTTAAGAAGTCAAGCCTCTATGCTTGTGTCTAAAGGGGGGAAACTCCTGAAAGACTGTCCTTATGTGACACTTCCTCTCTCTGTCCCTATACACATAGGGAATGGCCATGATTAATTAGAACAGCTACTAAAGTAATTTCTTGAGAATGGTGATGATATTTAACTTGAATATTGTTTTCTCCAGGGCTTTGCCCTGATCTTTTAGGACTGTGCACTTCAAAGGGAAAAAATGGATTTGGCACTTACATTTATGCTAGGCTGGTATTGTTGGTTTGCTGCCAAAGAGACATATCACAGAGGCACCAGCTGAGGGATCTCAGCCACTGAACCTTGGTGCTAGCCTTACAAGAAATCACTTAAGTGGTGACATGGAACATCTCTGTCCATTTTGTCCTTAAAGTTACAGAAGTGCCATCCCAAGCTAAGTTAAATCACAGCTTTCTCATGTAAGTACATGACCCTTCAGAATCAAACTGATGCCATCAGCTTGTTTCACAGTTCACAGCCTGAAGCAAAGTCTTAGAGGATGAAAATTTTGCTTATAAAAACTCTGTTCTATCCTCACTCTCTTATTGCCCCCTGCATATCACAGACCTCTCTATAGGACATTATCCTCTCTCTGGAGTTTTCTATATTGTGGCTGTGAGTTTTTGTTTTTGTTTTATTTTCTTAAGGGCAAAAACAAACATGACAATAAAAATAACTGCTATTCTTCCAACCTTAGGAAAAAAAAATGGGTCTCCATTTTAAAATAATTGAATTTTCATTTGAAATCTGTTTAACCATAGTGGCCTCTTGTCAGTATTCTCACTCAGAAGTGTTTTTCTGATTCTTTGACACCTCTTTCTCTCTAAGTTCATGGGGATTTTGGTCTCTATCCCAGCTTAGAACAAAGAAGCTAAAAGAGGCTAGGGGAATTCAAGTTGCACATGGGTGTTACATTCATTATTTTTCCACTGAATCCATATGTTCTTCTAAATATACAGAATGATGGCATTAGATGGGTAATAATCAGAGATTTCTCTCAGTAGTTCTAGCTGAATTGTGAGATAGAATTGTTCCCTGGAAGCTTATTTTCACTTGGCAAAAGGAAATGCATTCATCTAGTCATGCAACTGCAAAAGTAAGACAGAACAGGGATTTGGCCAGAATTTTCAACACTTCAATATTTTAACTTGTAGAAACTTAGCTTTTCCTTTATATTCATCATCAAAATAAAGTCTTTCTTTTGGAATCTGGGAAATTTTTGAGGGAAGTTTTGGAAGTCACCCACTGTCAGTAGAAAATTCAAAAAATATTGCTGTATTTAGAACCTGGATTTCTGTCTGGGTGATGTGTATGTACAACAGTACTGTGTCCACTCTTTTTAAGGATTTTAGTTTGTCAATCCATGTTATTTAGATTTTTATTATTTCAGTTCTTATGCTATTCTGAAAAAGGAGAGAAAATATTTGTAGAGTGTTGCCCTGTTCTTCTCTGTTTTTCTAAAGTTCTGCTTCAGTCTTCTGTGTTTACCTTTTGTGGTAGAGTTTCTCACACACTTTTCATGTAAATAATGATTGTTTTGCATTCCTTTCTGGAGGAGGAGAGAATTGATAGACTGTTGGTTTGACCAGTGTGGTTGGAGAGGAACATTTTCTTCCTCCAATCCATGGTCACTGTTGGAATTCTATAAATGTCGAGGTCTGTAAATAAACTGCCCCTTTTTTGCCTTGGACATCTCAGTGCGTGAGTGTCGTTCTTTCTCGTTGAATTGCGACAGTAGAGCATTGTATTTTTTCAAATGTAAACATTTTTCATTTGTAAACAGTACCCTTTAGAGTCTGTAGAGAAAGCCATGTGTGAGCAACTCTAATTCAAGTTATTTTAATCCTGGATATCCATAAGGTAGCCTTGTTCTCAGTTCATGTGATGCCTCTGTTTGTCTTGTCCTAGTGTATTAAACTACATCAGCAGATATTTGATCTGTGTGTATTATGTTTATGTGGCTCTGCTTAAAGTTATAAAAGGGCGAGTTCTTTAGGACAAATTTCTCCCAGCAGTGGTACTTGTTTCATATTTTGAGAGCATGTGTTTCCCTCTCAATCTTTTCATTGACAGCCATAAGTCAGCGAGTGCTGCAAGCAGATAGCCCAGAGTCACTACAGGTGTCCTGGTGATAAGACTGTGCTATGAGACTGATTGTAAAAGGATTTGAAATTTCCCTCAGATATGTAATATTAAAAGCATGCTGGATAAATTATGAAAAGAAAAAGCTGAGTTGTTTAGCACCTTAAATAAAAGGAGAAAAAACATGTGGATCAAAGAAGCCTAAAAAGCAAGTCTGTTTGCTCTTTTATCATCACCTGTTGCTTGGATCCCGGGGGGGTTGATTACCAAGCTGGAAAGGATGAGATTTGTTCATCAGAGTGCCGAGGCTCACACTGAAATGACAGCCTGGTCTGCAATCCCCACAGGATGGTGGGGGCAGAGTCACAGGCACAGGTGAGCTCACTGACACCTCACCTTTGGCTGGTCCTTGGAAACCCTGGTAGCACAAGTTCAAAACTCCACACTGTGTTTCCTCTGCCTTTCATTGAGAACAGGGCCTTTGACTGCAGACCCCTTTTGCCAGCCTTTGATTTCTTGTCTGCACCATGTGGCTGCTATCAGTTTACAAATGAAGAAAAATTAAAATTGCTTTATGAACTGTTATTATTATAACTGAGTTCTGCTATTAGCTAGGTCTAAATGTTTTCATATATTCCACACCTCTGTTGCCCTTTGAGATTTTAAACTGTTGTTTTCTTGTACATTAATAATTTCCTTGTATAATTGTTCCCAAGAGAATGAGCTGAAAGAATTATGAATTAATTTGCATCTTTTAAAGCACTAATAAACTTTGCAAGTAGAAAATTTCACTCGATCCAGGTGGAAACCAATCAGTTTAAATCAAAGCTTACTGAATTTCAAATAGGTTTTTTTTTCAGGAAGTTGCAGAAGAACAGCGCTCTGCATGTTAAAAGTAATTAGAAAGCACAAACAGCAATTTCAGACAAAGCCCTGGGTCATTTTTTTGCTGCAGCATAGAGTTCACAGGCACTTAGGAAAATGAGTATTTGTTGTATTTAAACAAAATGAATAGCAATTTCTTGGAGGTTGAGAGGTCTCAGGCTGTAAATGTGGATTTCACCCTTTCATTGAAAAATATTTCTAAACTGTTTTAGCGTTTTTTATTGTCTGATGTAAATAAATAATTCATGGTATAGCCTCTAAGACAGGGTTCAAGAAAAAGAAATGTCCTTTTATGTACAATTTATTCAAATAGAATCTTGAGTGAAAAAATGTTCTATCTCATGTACTCATTTATAACCAAACGTTGTCAGGCCCTTGTTTGCCAAAGCACTCAACTTCATTTATCTCTGAGCACTTGAGAAACCAAAGTTTTTCTCCTGAGAAACTAAAGAAACAAGTTCTGAGCCTCTACTCTAATACATGAGTTACTCACATAGTTACTCACAAGCTGAAGCAATTTACTGAACTGGTGTTGTATACTATTGTAGCCTTGGTTAAACCTGGGGATAGAAATGCATGCTCTAGCCCCCATTTTCCACATGAGACACAAAATATGTAATTAATGGAAAAGACAGGTCTTGATATCAAGCTTCTGATTCTGGAAGTTTATTTTAGTAGTTGAAAAAGTTTAGCATTAACATTTGACAGGGGAAAAAACCCATTTGTTTAAATGGCTACAAACTGTCAGGGCCAGAATGAATCCCAGCTGGTGTGGGAAAGGGAGGACAGTGCAGAAGAGGGGAGGGACTGATGAAGGACAGAGAGAAAGCAAGGATAAAATAGGGCAGGTTTGGAAGAGGGCAGAAGAGTGTTGGAATTGTGACCAAGGGGAGGCCAAGGGAACACCACAAGAGGTGAGGAAAAGCCAGGTGGGGACTTGTTGGGGAAAGACATCGAGTAAGAGGAAAGGGGGGTGCCAGGCCAAACAAGGGGTACTGCTAATAAGGCAAAGGGAGCTGTGTCTCTTCCCTGAGGGAGCAGATGCAGATTAGGGGCACAACTTCATCAGTATTATTGATATGGCCATAGAGAATCAAACCTACAAAAAAATGTGCAATACAACCTGGGTGATATTTCCTCTCAGAAAATAGAAAAACAAAGTAATTTATAAAAATATGGCCTAAATATGAATTATCAAAAAAAGTGAATGTAGAAAATTTTTAGCCAATCTGGATGTTTAGACTTTTTATGCCCCTTAAGGCCTAGAAGAACATAAGCTTCTTTATCAACATAGCCTGATAGGATGCTCTTTTCTTTAGCATGCCCAAGAAAGAAAACATTTTACTGACTGAAGAAACCCCCCACAGAACCTGTTTCTCCCACAAAGCCCTCCCACCAGGCACACACAGGTTTCCACACATTCTACCTGAAGGAGTTTTGCTGTTGTAAGTTTGAAGTTTGCAGAGTGCTTGCAAAGCAAACTTGTATGAGTGCTCAGAGCACTGTTTGTCATGAGGAGTACTGACAACAGCAGAACACCCTAAGCGGTGTGAAAATACACATTTAAAACAGTTGCTATTTTAAGTCTTTGAGATGTATTGTTTGATTTTTCAGTCTGTTGCAGAGATTGCAAACAGATATCTTGTTTGTTTTCCATTCTTAAATGATTTTTTTATATATGTATATATAAATTTTTTTTTATGCCTATGGTAATTAAAGGCTATTTTTTTCTGTGCTCAAAACAGCATTTTTACACACAAAACATCCAGCTATCCCCTAAACAGCCCAGAAGACACTATTTGATACCAGAAGCATCTGGCCATGATGGATTCATTTTATTTTAGCAACAGATAAAACATGTGAAATTCTTTATAGCAGATAACTTTTCTCCAAATCAAGACTGGAATTACTTTTACTTAATGTAAATATACATGAAAGTCCTCAAAATATACAACCTGCAGTATATATTTTTAAAACAGGCAAAGTGAAAACTTTATAACATAAAGGAGGGAAGTCACCTCAGAGCCAGCAGAGTTCAGTACCACTGAAATGAGGCTGGTGTCTAATTGAGCTGTTTTGAGATCTGGCCAAATACTCCAAGACCCTGAAAATTATCACACCTGTAGAAAATATGGACACTGCTTCTGGCACATCCCAGCCTGCTCTTGCTGCACAAATTCCTGCATGGAAGGACTTATTCTTCCATGGTAAAGTAATACTCTATTTGATGGCACTTTTTTTTCTCACCAGGCTTTAAGAAAGTCATCAGCACTGTCTCCCCAAATTCCCTCCTGCAGTGGGACAGTGATACTGCAGTGTCTAATGATATCTAATCTAAAGCAAGAACATGGTGCTTAATGAACATTGATTTGTCACATGAACACCAGGAACAGATTAAGTCCAAAAGTCCCCTGTAATCTGCTGGGAGAGATATGTGGAGTGCTGGAGTCAGCATAGCCAAAAAACCTTCAAAGTATTTTTCTTCAGCTCTAATTTGAAAATTTCAATGGCAAAGTTTACCCTAAGGAGAAATGGTGCTAAGCACAGATTTATTTATTTCCTGCTGATGAACACAGACATGTGAACAACTGAGATGTTGTGGGTTGTTTTTTTTTCTTGCAGGAGGGTGCCAGAGCTGCCAAGTTACAAGCTTAAGTTTCAAAATTGACATTGACCCTATTTATTAGCACAATAATGAGCTTGTTGTGGCTCCCATGGCTTTCCAGGATTGCAGAGGGCTGTATGTGTGGTTTTGCTGTCCCAGTGCAGGTGGCTGGCAAGGCAGGGTGCATGGTTGAAAATACACCCCGTGGTGTCTCCTGGAAGATGACGGCATTATCGTGATCCTCACTTTCAGGGCAAGGCAAAAAAATCCCTTCAGAAACTATTTATCTCTAAGAACAGGCTGACTTCATTTTTTAAATTATTTTTTTCCTACAGGATTTGGGGAACAGAGCTTGGATGAATCTTTTTTGGAGTCTGTCAGATCAGCTTTCTCCTTGGGCATGGCAGCTGGAGGCCACCATCCCTTAAGCCTTGGCATCAGGCATTTATGGGAATGTCACTGCTGGGAACTAGCAGGGCTGGGAAGCAGGTGCAGAAGAGCTGTTGCTCACCTGGTTCCTGCCTGGAAGAGAGGGCAGAGTTTGGAGCCTGACTTCACACTTCCCTCAGGATACCCCAGTCCCCTCATAATGGCATTTTCTGATCTTGCAGAATTTCTAATGAGAAGTTAACCCTCTAACATCAAACTGTATTTGATCTTCTCTACAGAAATGTAAGATTTCCAAAACATTGCAAAAACATGTTGTTGAAAATGTGGCATATTGGGGAAAAAAATTGTAAGAAATTTTTTTGTACAAGTAAAAATTTTCAGTACAAGTTTTCTTGTTTATACTTTTGATTACTGAGGAATTGTTCACCTGTTTTCAAAAAACAGTATCTTCATGAGGCTTCTTTTTTTATTACTATTACTTTTGTTGCTTTGAAAATAACTTTTTTTAACAACTGCTTACCGTTTTCCAAACACCCCTTATTGGAGCATATCAGTTCTAAAAAAGCCTTAAGTGCTTCAGATCCTTCAGGATTCATCAATCTTTGTAGACTCATAAAATAGCTGATGTTGGCAGGGACCTCTGGAGATGATCTAGGCCAACCTTCCTGCATAAGCAAGTTACTCAGAACTATGTCCAGTCAGCTTTTGAAAAGCTACATAGAAGGATTCCACAATGTCTGAGCAACCTGTCCCACTGTTCAACCACCCTTAGAGTAAAAAAAGAGAAAAAAAATCACTAAAAAATTCTTAATTTAAAAAAAAAAAAAAAGGTCTTATATTTCAGTTTAGGTCCATTGCCTATTTTCCTGTCAGCAGAAATCATTGAGAAGAGCCTGGCTCCCTTGCTCCCTGCCATCAGCTATTTTTACACACTGATGAAGTGCCCTAAGCACTGTCTCCTGATGGAACAGCCCCACCTTCCTCAGCCTGTCCTTGGCAGCCAGTCGCCCCGCGGGCTCTCCCCAGTGTGCCTGCATCTCTCTACTCCGCAGCTGGAGAGCCCCAGCCTGTGCTGGTGGATGCGGCTGCTCCTCCCGGGTGCAGGGCTTTGCACTGCCTTTTGCTGAAGTGCGTGGCGTTCCTGTTTGCCCAATTCTCCAGTCGACTTCCCCGTGATGGCAGCACCAGGGTGCAGCAGCCACCCTTCCGAGTTCTGTACCCCTGCAAACCCGAGGGCACCTCTCTGCCATCATCCATGTCCAAGGCGCTGAACAGCACCAGCTCAGCAGGTGGATACACAGCATTTGAACGCGGTCCCATGAAGGAGGGTGCTCTGGAGTTAAAAAGCCAGTTTTCATTTGGCTGCTGTCTCCCCGCCAAGCCTCTGCCCTGCTGTTATTTATCCCTGCTCCTGTCGGCAGGAGCTCCAGAGGCACAGCTCGGCAGCTCTGCAGCGTTACCGGCTGGCGCAGGGAGCGAAGCCATCGCCTTCCTGCCCCCGAGAGAGGTGCAGGGGCACCCCAGACAGGATCCACCTGCTGCTCCCACCTGAGAAACTCCTCGGGACATCAGAGGCCGCTGCTACCCCGCTCACACGCGGATTTGGCCAGCTGGAGCATTTACAGGTGTTCACCATCCAGGAGGAAAGGAGCATCTCTTAGCAGGCAAATTTCTGTGAGAAGGCTTCTACAGCTGAGTTTGCTGCAGGGTGGGCCCTGTGTAGATCTGGGTTGCTTCTGACAAAATTATCTATTTAAGAAACAGTTTGGGGAAAAGCTGGGATGAGTATCTTATTTGAAAGTCTCAGGAGAGTTCTTTACATGATTATATGCCGTAGTAAAAGAGATAAGTTTGATTCCTTGCATAAATTATTACTATTAATAACTTAATTAAAATTTTAAATATTAATTATTATAATGAATCCTTTAGTACCTAACAATTATAGAGTGTTACAAACTCTGAAATAAGCACTACAAGTCTCTAAATAAACAACATATTCATGGCCTGAAACTGACTTTTTTTTTTCTTGTATTGTAGGAGACCTTAATACTATAGACACCAAACCTCTGGATTTGCACTTACTCCAACGGTAAGCAAACAAGTGTCAGAGTAAGTAAGAATCAGATCTCAAATCCCAGTAGGTCTGGCCTCCTCTGATGGAATTTCCACCCTTCTGTCATGTATTCTTCTGCTTCATTCTTCTAAATTCAAATTCTTCCTCAAGATCTTAAATGCTGGTGCACTCTCAGACATCTTCCATATCTGATCTCTCTTGACTTTCATTTTGTGAACTAGCAGGTCACTGTGTTTCCTTTCTTATAGTTTAAACAATGAGGCTCTGAGATAAAGAAAGGCTAATCTCACAATTCTCAAAAGCGTGTCTGTAATTCTATTTCTGGACTTAATTCTATATTCAACACATCTTTATTATATTTGTCTTTGATCCTGCTCAAGACTCTTCACAGTCTGTTTTACTTGGCAGTGAAGAACCATGGCCATATGTAGTGTTAAGGCTGAAAGAAACTGGAGAGCTGTGGCTGGAGCAGAGCTGGAAAGGGGCTCCCAAAGCAAAAATTTATATCAATTTGAGGATTTGATAGTCCAGGGAAGTGCTGCTCTGTCCTTCCTAAGGCTCAGTTTAGGATTAGAGTTAAACTTGGAAAAAATCTCAGAGCAGCATTTGGAGTGAGGCTGGAAGGAAGCTGCCAGTAGAGAAATAGTTTAGCCAAAACGAAATGTTTAGCCACGGGAAGAGCTGTGGGGCGCTCCTGCAAGGCTGGGATTGGAGCTGGCAGCATCCATTTTTGTCATTTACACACACAACCCTGGGGTTTGTGCTCATCTGGCACGTGAACACCAACCTTTAAAGCATGTACTATATCCACGAGGAAGAGCGGTGTCACTCCAAAGAGGTTACAGAGGGGAGACTGACCTCCCGCTTCTAGAGGCTGTGCTGCAAGGGCAGGAGAGAAAGGCCCTGAGCTTCCTGACCCGCTGGGACGGACAAGCCTGAAATTCACAGGCAGCGAGCAGTAGAGGCGGCGGAGGCCGAGAGCCGGGCAGGCACCGTACCGCTGCACTACAACACTCCTGTAGTGTAAGTGTACCGTGCTGTACCGACACACGGCTCTGCTCCCCTCACAGCCCCGTCTGTGGGCGCGGCCCCGCCCCCGGGCCCGCCCCGCACGCGCCCCCTGCCGGCGCGCCCGCCCGCGCGCTTCCAGAACCATCGCCGCCCCGGCCAAAGATGGCGGCCGCGCGCGCGTCACCGCCACGCCGGCCAATGGCGCCCGCGGGCCCGGGGGGGTCACGTGGCGGGAGCGAGCCAGTCGCGGGGGCGCGCGGTGCGGGTCGGCGTCACTTCCGCTGCCGGGGCCGGGCCTGCTGCGGCGGCGGAGCGGGGCCGAGCGCAGGAGGCGGCGGGGACCGCGTGGGGCCGGCACTGGGGCAGGTGCGGGGCAGGGACCGGGCGGAGAATGGGGCCGGGCGTGGGCCGAAAGTGGGAGAGGGCCCTGACCCGGCCCGTGCTGAACCGGGCGCCCGCCGCCGCCCTGCCGGGGCTGGGAGGGGTTTCTGCGCGCTGTGGTGCGGCAGTGACTCCGCAGCGCTACGTTACGGTACTGCCAGTCAGTATGTGGGAATGTTGTTCTGCTTTTAGCTCTCTGGCCTCCTTGCTCTTGGTAAAACTCTTGAAGTTACCTTGCTCTAAATACTAGTTTCAAAAAAAAAAAAAAAAAAAAAAAAAGGAAAGTGAAAATCACGGAGTTTGCGCTGTCGGTTCCTGCAGACCGTGTCATCCCCGTGGGAGAGCTGCGTTTAGTGGCACAGTCAGGATGTACCTCGTAAAGTACTTCCCGTCACTAAAGTAGCGTTTCATAACTGCGCTGCAGAGCAAAGTGACTTTGTAGCAGCAGGATTGTTATATTTTGTGTCTCTCCTCTGTGATTAATGCGAGTTGTCCAGTGCTGTGCGTGCTTGTTTGTGGCCCGTGTTTGAACCTGCCTTTCTTTAGAATACTCCTAGTTTGTGTTGATCACTGCACACGTAAGGTGTGACCGGTCATTTGAAAACAGTCGCTGGTAGTTGGGGCGTTCCGTGGTATCAGGGGTTGTGTGTAATTGTAAGTAAAGGACATTAACGTGACTCCAGGGGCTTAGGGAGTTTTTTGTATGATGTGCACCATTTATGGCAGTGAGCTGGCAGTTTTCCTGCTGCCAGTGGAACACACGAGCTGGTTCTGCTGGTGCTGTCGATTTACCCGTGAGTGGTGTCACTGTTTTCTGGTCACAATTGCACCTGAACCTCTGTTCTGGGCTGTGACCTTGACTGAATGCTGTGCCCATAAAGCTAACTGATTCTTTAAAGGATGGCTTAAAACCTTTCTCTGAGTATATTCCACCACACATACTGTGCTGTTTGCTCATTTGGGTTACTGTTTGGTTTGCTCATGGAGTTTTAAGTAAATTTGAACTCAAACATAAGTACGTGAAGGGTCTTGATTTAATTTATGCATATGAAAAGTGACATGTGTTCCTGGTTTTGAGTAAACTGCGAGAGAGAAGTCTCTGATGGAACTCATAGATAAATACAGGTAAAGCAAGGTTAAACTGTGTATTTAAGAAGGTTTCATCTCCTAATACAGTACTTCAGTGATAATACTGTTTTTGCTACAGATTTTTCTTTAGTTGGTTGGTTTGGGCTTTTTCATTACTTCTGTTGTAGTTGAGAATAAGTAGTAAGTGTACCTTGTCTGAAAACTGTGTAAAAAAACTGCAAAATACATTTTCTTGTGCATTTGCAGGGACACAGTGTGTTAAGTCATCTCAGCAAGCATGCTGGCTGCCAGGCTGGTGTGCCTGAGGGCACTGCCGTGCCAGGCCATCCGCCCCACCATCACTCAGGCTTCCCCAGCCCTGAGGAGCTCCAGTATAAAAGTACACAGGCTGTGGCAGCCTAGCCAGGTAAGGAGATGCTCTTTCAGATGGCCCTGACTGCACGTGTGTCATCAAAGAATCACTTTGCATGGAGTCCCTGATGTAAATGAGCACAAGCCTTCTGCTTGTTTGAGGTAGCTGCTCTGATTTACTGAAGGAAGAATGTTGTTCAGTCAAAACATGGGGGTTTTGGAGCAGTTGAAGTGAAGTTCTGTGTTTCAATGACTGACTTGTGTCTTGACATTAATGGGCAAAAGCACTCAAAAGAGTTAGTTAGGGATGGACAGGCATCCTGCCTAGGTAAGGTAGGAGAAACAGAATTCTTGTATTGTCTCCCTGTTCCCACATTAGAGTCTTCAATGTAACATTAAAGCAAACACTTTGTTTTCAATTATTTTAGTCCCAATATATGTTTAGAGCTGTAGGGTCAGTTAGAGAAATTTCTGAGCTATGGCAGGACAATCACAGCTCTAACCAGCATTTTTAAAAACCAGACTGTCATTATCCTGAGACAGTGTTTATTCTTCATTGAGAGAGGATGTTGCAGATCTGCAGCTCACAACTGTTAGAGGCTGGTGCAGCTCTTCTGCCATCTTGATGAAAGTGCTAATGGCAAATTCTTCACCTGCTTTGTATTTTCCTCTGAAGCATTCTAAGTTTGTAGGTACATGATGGATTTTTTGCGTGTGTGTTTTCTAGCATTGGGCTGGATTTTATCAGCTGCCAAACACAACCAAACTGAAGGGCTCTGGTAAACCCCTTGAACTGTAGTGCTCTAATGGCTAATGAGAGTAATGCTTGTAGGTTTTGTATTTTAGTGTTGGAACAAACTCGCAGCTTGATGTGAGTCCTTGACTTCTAAATTTTAATTTAAAAATTCCTGTAAAATATGGTCAGAAAACTTCAAACATTGGTTTCGAACTTAAATATGAGTGCATTCTGTGTTGCTCTGGCAACTTACTAAGATTTTGAGCAGCATACTATAATTACTTGGAGCTTGTTGACCTTAATCTTGAGTTTCTAGGCCTTCATTCAAGGTTTGTTCTGTAAATCAAGGTTAGACTTGAAAGCAAAACAATTGTGCTTTTCCAGCTTTAGTATCTGTAAAATGTAAGTATTGCACAAGAATTTGACTTTGAAGTGTTTGCATGAAGATTGTTTTAGCGTAGAAAGCAAAACAGTTTTTTACAAAACAAAAAAGTAACAATTATGTTTTTATATTTAACAAGAGGCTTGTGGCACTGTTTAGTGTAGTGCGACTAGAGTAGAAGAAATGCAGTCTGAAAACTCCAGCTTCTGGCATTCACTGCATTGGTTCTGTACTTGTAGAATATGGGAGTGTTTTTTGCAAAGATTCCTAAACTTTAGTGTTCACTTGTTTTCCTTGAGCACAATTGTTTCATACGTATGAAGGTAAGCACAGATTAATAAGAGATTAATTAACAATTTTTAGTGAAGCAAGTAAGTTAATAGGACTATCTTCTGTTTTATTTCATTAAATATTTCTTTGTTTTTTTCTGAATCTAACAGAGTTATGCCAGCAGAGTAAGAACGGGTGCAAAGCGTGGAAAACTTGGCCAGGAATTGAAAGAAGCAGCATTTGAGCCATCTGCAGAAACTGCACTTAAAGGTAGAGGAGCTCTGCTTTAAAAATACTGAGAATCTTTGAACCTTAACTTAAAGCTTCCTCGTTTGTCACTACTGAAATTGTAAACTGACTTGAAATTAAGTGAAGCTTTAAGAAGGAGGGATAAAATGGAGCAGCTATTGCAGATACATCAAAATTCACATGAGGGTGTTGTTAACTTTCCAAGAAAAAGCATTGATGAGAGTGTGTGGGTTTTATTTCTTTACACAGCTGATCGCCTGGGGAAGTTCATTGTTGCAGGAGGGGCTGCTGTTGGCCTGGGAGCCCTCTGCTACTATGGAATGGGCATGTCCAGTGAGATTGGAGCCATCGAAAGGGCTGCGTAAGTAAGATGGTTTACTTCTTTAATGAAGCAAATCCCCTCTTTATCTGTCTCTTCTTTAGCTGCCATCACCCAGTGTACACTCAGCTTATGCTTTTCTAAGCTCTAAAGAGTAAACCCCCACCTATGTCTCTGCATAGACGTATGGAGCTTTTTAAAGGTTTTTAAAGCAAGATTAGAATTATTCAGCCTTAAAGGGGTAGTAACCTGAGTGAGTTTGTTTTGCTAAATCTAATAGGAAGAGTATATAAACTTGTTTTATGAGGTGTGCTCCAGATAACTTAGGAAGTGTGGTTTTCTGGAAAGCATTGCTAAGACCAGTTTCCCTGGTGTTCTTATGAGGCTGTTCATTAAACTTTAATACAGCTGTTAAAAAAGTCTCCACAACGTATCTGGCATAAGCTTTGATCTAATAAATGTGTTCTTAAAACTTGGGTGAATTGCTTCTTGGTCAAAAAAAACCAAAACCCTGGCTGATGACAAAACTGTATAGTTAAACTTAAAAGATGGGTAGTAATAAGCATGGGGTTGGCAGAAATGTGTGTTGGGAACATTTTGCTTTATTTTGCATTTGTATTTGGAAGTGGCAGTCTGCATTTATACTGGATGTGTGCTGTTTGTGTCTATGAGAAGCTTGTCGTAGATAAAGCTATGTCTATTTTTTTTCTGTGCAAGCCTTGAATAACAGGTCAAAAGAATGAAGTGGGAAAAAAATGTGTGCACTATGTTTCAATTTAGTGTTAGTGGGGAAAATTTTCTTGTCTGTAGCGTGAGCAAATGATACTGCAGAAGCTCACTTAAGTCTACGTCTGTTGCTATTGTTAGAGCTCTCAAAATGACGTTTTTGTCCTGTGGTGTCAGATAACCATGTGCACTATGACTCAGCAAATTGTGAGCTGCTCAGCAGGCTGCTTAGTGCCAGTACACATTCTGTAGACCTTTTACCTGAAACCAGTGTATATAACAATATACACACACAGTCCTCATTTTTTTTCTGTAGTTAAAAGCATTCATTAGTCTGTTTTGCTTCCTGCTTAGAATTGAATTATAGTAGCATTATTTGTAATTTTCAGTGTTTCTACTGAGTTAACATTAGATTCAATCAACAGGATTGACAAGTTCAATCTCTATTGTAAAGTAAATTCATGGCAGAAGTTGCTAGACCACATCACTGTTATGAAACCTCCCTTATATCCATGGCTATGAGTGCACTTAACAGCTTGATTGTGTTTTTTTAGCTGCTCTCCATTCTGAACTGGTAACTGCACAGCTCTGTATGACTGCTTATTTTTCAGTATTTGGCCACAGTACGTGAAGGACAGAATTCAGTCTACATACATGTACTTTGCGGGCAGCATTGGCATGACAGCTCTGTCTGCTGTAGCAGTGAGCAGATCTCCTGCACTCATGAACCTCATGACGAAGGGCTCCTGGCTGGTAAGCTTTGTTATAAAAATAAAAGTATTTGCTGAGAAATGGCCCCAAATGATGGTTACTGATATTAAAAAGAAACTGCTACTTTATTAGAAATTACTTTATTACTAATACTTTATTAGTATTCTATTACTTTACTAGAACTGTAAAGTACTTGGTGGAAAGTAAGGCAAAACTTAACCTATATTAGTGTCCTTATCCATAAAGATTATTCAGGTATCCTGATGATATTTTGTGATGTAAGATTTGATGAGTCTAGTCACATTCTAACATGTTTTTTCTACACTGCTTTGATGGTTTGTCAAAGACAAACTACACAAGCAAAAAAAGGCTATGCTATCCTTACCAGCTGTTTAGATGCAAGTAAGAACCTCTTAGAAGTAGGTACCTGAAGCTAATGGCACAGTTTCTATTGCTGTCTGTAAACAGAAACTGAAGTCCCTGTGCATTCTTACTTGTCCCTGTGCTCTCCCATGTAGCACTTTGAAAGCTGTCTTCTGTTTGCCAAGGGTGAAACAACACTGGTAGGCTTAGTACATACTCATTGTGTTGGGTGCAGTGAAACAATAACAGTTAAATGCCAACACCTATGTAACTTGGGGAGATTAATTTGATAAAGCATCATTGGTGATAGAAGTTGTGCACTTCTGACCAGTTTGTAGATGTTGAATGATTCTGCTTGGAGCCATGAGTGAAGAAGTGGCACTGAGGTTAAAAAATCATTGGTAGCAAAAGCTTGTAAACTAGGTGTTGGTTTTGGGTGGAGCAATCTACCAGAAGAGAAGGAAGGCTAACACATTTCAGGTACCTTAATGAAAGTGAGGGGCAGAACCATGGATTTTCGTTTTCTTACTTTACACAGCCAAGAGTGTTTCCAACTTGACCGTTAAATTTGCGTTTCTAGAAAATTGAGTGAAAATAAATGAAAACTACTGCAAGCTAAGACCTGCAAAGATTTGACTGTAACCTTACAGGAATAAAATCAATGAATACTCCAGTTGTGAATTAGGTTGCTGTTTTCAGAGACAGTGTTGACTTCTAGACTAGGAGATCAGAACAGAGACAATATGTCCATATGCTAACTTGAGCTCTGTAATGCTCTTTCTTCAGGCAATTGGTGCAACTTTTGCAGCCATGATTGGTGCTGGAATGTTGGTCAGGAGCATACCCTATGAAAACCCAGTGGCTAAACATGCAGCATGGATGCTGCATTCAGGTATGTGGTTTTAGTGTTTGTTGTAGAGATGTCTGTGCTTCAGTGTGACCAGCTGCTTACTTTCACAAAACTCTGGCTTTAAAGTAAATTTTTATATACTGCTGTAGGGGAGTTGAGATTTTTCAGAGATCAGTGAGAACTCTTGAATGTCAGGGGAAGATGTTTTAGGTGTTCTTAATAGGACTCTAGCGTTTCTCATAATCTTCTAAAAGTCGTGCCAAAGTTAAGCTTGAGGTATGTAAACTCCATGTTGAATAGAACTAGATGGTTTCATGGCTGCTTTGGTTTTGTGACTGCTTTCTAACACTACCACTTCTGTAAGTGCTCTGGCCTACAGTAACTATTCTTCAGCTGTGCAGGATAAGAGGTATTTGAAAACCTGACTAGAAAAAAGAGATTTTAGTATTAGTTTAGTTTTGACATGTGTGTCCATCAGGAATTCAAGCTGTGAGTACAGATCAATTTCTCACTAATGATGCCTACTTCAAATAACAATGACTCTCATTTTTGAAATCTGTTTTGCCAGGAATAGTTTGTTGTTCAGAAAAAACCTGTGGATGTTGGGCATTGGAATCATATTTACCTCTCTAGAGCTAACATGTCTGCCAAGAAGAAATTATATTTATTTTAGTAATTGTTACTAAGTGAAACAACCTAATGAGATGTTAATGGGCTAGATACACATTTCCTACAAGTCTCTAGCAAAAATATGGCTTACTTGCCTAATTAATTGTTATGAACCAATCAGTATGTTGACTTTTGTTAGTCTTTTTTCCCTAAGATGAGCTCCCTGAAATATTCCAGTGACAAATAAAATAAATTATGGAATTTAAGGAATGGAATTTAAGGCTGCTAATTTATTGTGCTCCTTTCTAGATAAGAGCACAATCAAGTGCATTGATGTTTTGTCATGTGTGGATTAATTTGAGTCATGGCATCTGACTGAAGATGAAAAAGTAAACTGGGTTTGGCATGTGGTGTTCCAAGTCTTATATGTGTTCTGTTTTGCTTTGCCTAGGTGTCATGGGTGCAGTGGTGGCTCCTCTGGCCTTTCTTGGTGGTCCTCTGCTGATCAGAGCTGCCTGGTACACTGCTGGGATCGTCGGGGGGCTCTCAACTGTGGCCATGTGTGCTCCGAGCGAAAAATTCCTGAACATGGGAGCACCACTTGGCATAGGCCTGGGCTTTGTTATTGCTTCTTCCATCGGTAAGATACTGTTTCAATAGTGTGATACAACATAGGCTATAAACCTAAACTGCTGAGGTGCAGCTCACAGTTAGTGGCAGGCTGGTCTGCCCAGTGAAGATTTACCTTAAATATAGCCCTTGCAACTCCAGCACAGCAGAACATAGTCTCTTCATATTTGTTCTTGAAAACAAGTGTGAAGTTATGGTTCTGGCAGGTACTAGTCTGACAGCTGAGAGAGGTGCCTTATATTTTAGATATTGCCAGTGAGTAGGGAAGGCAGTAAATGTGATCCTAGTTCTTGATCCACTTGTTTTCCTTCATGCATTTTAGTCGTTGTAGTCACAGGTACTTTGACCTGAAGAAAAATGCCCAGTTCCCTGGGGTGTTCAAAATGAATGGATCAGGTTGTGTAAAAACTAAAGGTCTTGGTATCAGACACACACCACAGACTGAGAACTGGAGCTTACTGAAAAATGTGTGCTCCAGTGACTGGAGTTTGACCTAAGTCAGAGCAGCAGATAGACCCAGTAACCTTTCCCACTGTTGTACATTCCTCTCCAGGATCCATGTTCTTGCCTCCCACCTCTGCTTTTGGCGCTGGCTTGTATTCAGTAGCAGTCTATGGTGGCCTGGTGCTCTTTGGCATGTTCCTGCTCTATGATACACAGCTGGTGGTCAAACGGGCTGAAACTCTGCCTCTCTACGGAGTGGCTAAGTACGACCCCATCAACGCGTAAGTGTTCTCTTACCGCAGCTGACCGCAGTGTCTGGGTAAGGATTTGCCTCGGGTTAGATTGAACTATGCTTTAAAGATAGCCTTTTGTTTGTTGTTCAGAAGTGTATTGCTCTTAAATGGGAAGAATCACAGGGTTTGAAAGCAACAGTGAGAAAACAGCTATTGAAGTTACAACTGAAATTGTGAGAAATAGAATTGAGCGTGTGGTGTCACATGCCTTCAGCAGTACAGTCTAAAACATACTTTTGTTTTCTAAAGCATTGCTGGCAGAATTTATAGCTGCTTTCTGAAAGTAACTGTCAGTATCAGTTGAGACAAAAGAATTTAATCTTCCCATAGTCATTTAATATTTATTAGTCTTTGTCACTAAATAAAAGAGCTGCAATGGTGTGATAGGGAAGGAAGGATTGACTCTTCAGTAAAGACCAAGTCTGACAAGCAACTTTCTTGTTGCTTGTTTGTCTGATCCTAGGTGAGTGCTTACCTCCTTGGTTCTGTTTTATTCTAATTAAAGTGTAGTAATACTGATCTTGAAAATTCTTGGAGATAAACAGATGGAAGTTCAGTATAAAAGCAGTATATAAAAGCAGTATATGTATGAGGGCAGTATACTGTCTGTCAGGATTTCTGTAAATAGCTCCTGCTGGCAGAGGTGGTAGAACAAAATACAGGTGTTCTTGATGTACAAAGCACTGAGGACAGTCATAGCTGGGGTTTGTAAAGACAGTTCATGCAGGCTCTTAAAATGAAATATAATGGTGTGAAATACCAAATACTTCTGTGTCTGTTCAACAGGAGTAACTGTGATTTCTTGTGTCCTAGATGCCTGGGGATCTACACCGATACACTGAACATCTTCATTCGGGTGGCTACCATGCTTGCAGGTGGTGGAGGTGGCAGGAAAAAGTAAACAGAGACTCACCTTTGCAACTGTCTGACAGCCTACCTAGTGCACATATTAAATAAACATTCATGGTTAAAGCAGTAATGCTCCCAAGTGAGAATTTTAAAGCATTTCAGCATATTGGTTCAGTGCAATGTGATTCAGTCTTAGTTTTTCTTCAAACACTTTCCAGCTCTGTGTTTAAAATAGTCTGAACTGCTTCTAATTGTACATTATTTTGGGAAAGTAAATTATTTTTAATATATGAATAAAATAGTCCTATCTGCTTTTTAAGGGGTTAGATGGCAGTTCAACTCTTACTTTCTTTTTTATTTTTACTGTTGTTGCATAGTAAAGGAAGTAATTTTTGAACTGGTATCCCACAGGCAGATAGGGGTACAAGCTACTTCATGAAATGCTGCTTAGATGCACCAATTTTCATTTAAGTTTCATAAATTTTGTTTTAGTGACATCTTCAGAAGAACTGAATAAATTGTATATGACCCTAAATCCAATCATGACTTTGACCTGGGCAGAAATTTCAGAAAAGTTTAAGCAGTTTTTTAGGCAGGATTTGACAGGTTAGCTGACCAAAAAGTGTAAAGGAGACAAGATATGGGAACTATGCAGCATTTGTCCCATATGAACCTCAGTCTCTTTCTGGAAGTACACATGAGAATTCCTTGCTTTAATGTTGACTGGCTATAAGAGCTAGCTTATTTTGATACTGGATTTATAAGGCTGTTGAATGGCAATATAGCTGTGTCTTTCTTCTGGTGGCTAAATTCCCCTACTGCGGATGAAGGTCTGTTCAGAAGAGCTCCTAGTGGTCATCTCTTGCAAGCTTGTACAATTGGCACAGAAACTGAGAATTGAGGATGGCATGCTGGAAACCCCAGGACCATAAATTTGCTATACTGTCATGTGCTTTAGTCTGTTTAACTCTTCTCCAAATTGATATGTTAAACTTGGTCTAAAAGAAATGTTCCCTAACAGTGAAATTGATTTAATAGTAAGAAATTTATATTTTCCAGATTCTATTGCTATATGTTGGAATAAAAGGGGAGTTCTTAGGCCATGAAAATTTTGACCTAATGTCAGCAGCTCGTATTTTCAGTTTCTGGTAAATATGTTATGTTTATGTATTGACCTATGAACAATAAAATTCTAGCCTCACAAGTTGACTACTCTCACTTTTCCTCATGTCAACAGAAATGTTTTAGTACCCCTGCACTAACAGCTTGGTGAAGAGTACTAGGAATATTTTTTGGTTATGGTTATCATTTCTTTTGTAAGAGAGTACATATTCCTCTGTAAAAAAATCTGCAACGATGGTTCTCAGTTTCACTGGCTAGCATGTTTTTGGGAGTGTTTCCCAGTTGGAAGATACTGGCAACACTTGAAGTGGTTCTGTTGGTGTAACCTGTTGGCCACTTGTTGCAGCCAGTGCAGCTTTTGTGTCTGTCACACGCTGTAGTGTTTTTTGACTCTTCAAACAGAGGGACGAAAGAGTGGATTGTGAAGAACCTTGTTGCAGCTCCTTTGTGCCCAAAGATTACAAGGCACAATCTAGTTCCTGGCACTATTACAGCTGGAGGGACTTCTGTAGTTCTTAGAAGGAAGAAAGCTTTGGATCTTAAGTAGCCTGTTCAGAGAGTTTTATCTTTTTAAGCAATTTGATACCCTTAATTTCTTCATACTTTTACTGTGGTGGAATGCAGCAGTGTGCTTGTCCTCAAAACCTGAAATGTACAGGGAGCTGTCTTAAAATTCTGACATTCATGCTTTTTACAAAAGAAAACTCAGACAAAAGACCTTTTGTCTAGATTCTGAGGGTGAAACTTGAGGTTGTGAACCAAGGGAGAGATTTTGGACTGTTTGTGATAATGAGATATAGAAACCAACACACTGCTTACAGGAGGTGTTTGCATGTAAAATGAGACCAACAGGAAATCTAATAACCTTTTGAGAAATAGTACCTGAAGAAACATGAGCATCACTTCTGCTTAATCTTGTGGAAAGATGTGACTTGGCTTCTGTGGGTGAGATTACAGCACTAGCGGTGTTTTCCTAGTGTTGCTCTCCAAAAAAAGGAAAAAAATTGAGTTGTTCCTTTACCTTTGAAGTCTTAAATCAAAACTTAAAATACATCTTAATTAGACAGCTCTGATTTGAAAATCAGAGATGAAAATCGAAAGCCAGTGTTACTGACAGTGACACCTGGCAGATCTACTTACCATCATAAAACTCCGGGATTTTTTGCAGGTCCAGGCATGACTCATCAATAAATTTAATTTGGCTAAAAATTCCCCACCTGCAGTAATTCCTGAGAATGTGTGCCAAAGAACATTAAAGACGTAAACATTGTATTTGGTCCACAATTTAATTAAATTCTGATCTTTGCGACTGATTATAGCTGGTTTCTACAGATTTTCATGATGTTTCCAGTAATTCTCCTTTTAAATCATGATCTAAATAAGCAGCTACATAATGATTAATCATTTACTTCAATTTTATCAAGAATATAAAGTAATTCTTTTCCTGAGAAAGTGTTCTTTGCCATCAGCTGGTATAATTAAGAAGGCCAGATCTGACAGACACAGAACGCAACAGGAAATTCAGATCTCACCTAATGAAATTATTGAATGTAATTAGCTTTGCAACGTTCATCCAGCTTGCCCTACCTCTAATGCTGCTGAAAGTTGTCAGGTAATATGCACTTGCCTTCATAAAACCTTTATAATAGTTCACCTATTACAGAGTAACAGGGCATGCCTGGTGTCATTATGTAATTTGAATTGGTCCCAAGACAAAGATTATTTCTTCCTATTCCTGCTGTCATTAAAGAGCAGAATCTCTTTTTTAAACTCTTCAATATTTGGAAATAATGCAAGAATGCAGCATGATTTTATTTGAATTTCATATAGCAAACTTGGAATTTAGAAACTGTTGCCATAAGTTCACTTCAAATTTTGAAACAGACCATCTGGAAATAAAAAAGGGGAATGCATTTAAATAACCCCTCAACATAGTATTTAAGTAAGAACTGGATTTTTAGTTCAATATGCAACCATCTCAGTGATCTTTAGTCATGGTTAAGAAAGCAAGATGGGGAAAGTAAGACAGGCTCTTGCAACACAGGAAACAATCCATCAGCCAGTGGTGGGGGTGGCTGTTCAGACCTGTCACCTGGTGCTGGAGGGGCAGCTGCTGCAAAGGCATGTCACCTCATGGCAGAAGGTGTGAAACCAGGCACTAGCCAGCATTCACCCACCCTGTTTTACCCAATACCACACAGAACTGACACCACTGAAACACAAACCCAACATACCTGAGAGTGATGGCTTTTAGATGTAACCACCTCTCCTCTGCCAGTGATGAATAGGAATAGGTCCAGAAAATGCCACCTTTACTAATTCCTTCACTCGGTTTTGACACCACTTGGTGTGTTCCTGCAGACATCATTAAGCCTCTGAACAAATCTTCAGTACTGCTGTAAGGCATTTCTTTTATGAGCTTGTGCACAGGAGCTAAACCTTTACTGCAATATAGTGGTGTTTGTTTTTCCTTGTCTCAATGAGCAACCTTGTAATACATTATGTATTACATAATTATGTTTTGTATTCTTGCTTCTGAAGAACACCAAAAAGAACTACTGAAACTAGTTTTTTAATTATCAGAGTTTCCTTTAAAGAAAAAGCATGACATCACATTTTTTTAATGTTGGTCAACAAAAAATTAAAGTGGGATAGGGAAGAAAACAAAAAGCTTCTAACCACTATCACAGAAAAAATAATTAAAATTTTAACTGGAAAATCCAGGGTTAAATATAACTTCCATGAAAAATACTAACTTTACATTTTTATAAATCGCATGGTGGTCTGGGTATCTGTGGAAGTACCAGACTTCTTCCTAGACACTAACTCAGCACCACTGCACTGGTGAGATAGCAGAGGCATGATAATAGTAGGGTCAGTAAGTACTCGTATCAAGGTAATGGCCTTGAAGTTACAGGTCTTCCTTTATGGCATGCAAGTCTAAAATCACAGCATCATCCCACCTCGACTGGACACAAGATGTTGCACATCTGCTGACCCTATTTATTCCTGACTGTAGCAATGCTCCATTCAGAGAGGAAGATCACTTTTTTTCTTCCTAAACTGCAATACGTCCTCACCCATCATCATCTTTTCTAAGAAATATGATGCCACAAGTTAAAAAAACAAAAACAACAAACTGCAAAATTAAACATGAATTGCGTGTCTTGTAGCACTACATTCTTTCGGGACTTCTGAAGAACTTGTAGGAGCAAGAGCCACTGATCCCATCCAAGACAATATAAGAAAACAAAATTTCACATGTTATTACAAATTGTGTTTGGGTCCCAAGGGGATGAGAAGAACTACCAGCTGAGCTGAAATGCAAAAACATCTCTGTCATTTATATCTCATACACAGATTCATACAAAACTTGGGCTCTTAAAAGATTCAGCAGAGTTCTCCTGTCCCATCAAACTTTTATGTAAAAGAAAAGCCATTGCTGCTGAAGTCTTTTTTCTTTTACTCCTTCCTAGTCACATTAAGTACAACTGAGGTGACCATAAATACTTTGGTGGACAGACTGTGTTCAGTGCATTGAAATGGATTACGGGATTTTAGCAAGTAAATCGACAATGGAACATTCTCCTCAAACGTCTCTGTAGGAGGTGGCAGGAAGAAAAGTTGAAATTCATACCATTATAGAAATGCAAATATCTTTGGCCTCTAAATTCCTTTGTTCAAGTTCTGGACTTTATTGCCAACTAATTTTGCTTCTATGAAATGATCTGCCTATCTACAATGTACAGAACAACCAGGAAGAGGTGATAGTGGCCAAGTTAACAGCATCAGGACACTCTATCTCTGCAACCACCTCCTATCAGATAGCAGGGACAGGGCTTATTCGTGTTTTTAAGAAAGAGATGAATATGCAGAACAATTCTCAAAATCGTTCCAAAAGCCTAGGGGTTGACATCTGCACAGTGTTTTCTGATTTGGAGGCTTGCCAGCTGAAGTAAACACCTTATCTATTCAGGAAAAAGAGCAGGCTTAGCTCCACTCCTAAAACACTCTGTTACAAGTGCCGGCCAAGCCGTCATTGTATCACTTCACTTCCTCTTAACAAGTCTTCTGGAAGTAAGCACTGAGCAGCCAGACTAGTTGCTTTGGACAGAAGGACAGATAGACTTCATATGATCATCTTTCTGGAAAACAAAACGAAGTGCTGAGTGAAACAAGGGCAAATTCTTTAGAGCCATGGTAAATGGCAAGAGGGATAACCTTCCCTGCTTGGGTGCAGGGGGAGCAGATCTGGGGGGAAGTAGCACACAGTGGAAACAGATCTGCCTCCATAATGAGAAGGTTACACTGCATAATGAGGTTACACAGCTGCTCTCATCACCCCGTCATGGAAGTGTGAGCTCTGGCAGATTAACTGTCAAAAACAGTCTCTTAAATCACACCTTGTCTGAACTAGAAGACTGGGCTACCACAAGAAGAGTTCTTTCTTGCACACATACACAGTGAACACTGCACCCAATGTAAATGTCTCTGGCCTGAACTCTTGTCTCATTTCATTATGCATTTAGGAGCCTACAGCAACCAAATAAACCTCATCACATCTAAGGCTTTGAAAAACCAGAGAGAGCACGTTAAGTAAACAGGGAAAGGGGAAGCATTTGTTGTTCCACCTTTACCACATTGCCAGCAGGAGGAAGGTTAAAACCAAACAAAATAAAAAGAGCTGCAATTCCACTTTAATAGAGCTATCCAGAACAGTGACCTGTGAAGAGAATGGAGTGAACACACAGAGCTTAGACCCCCTGAACAGCACACTTGAGACTCACAGACACACCAGCTGGCAGCTCTGCAGAGGCTTTACTTGCAGGCACAACTTGAGTGGCAGGACACTTAAAAAAGCTGTGTCAAAGATGCTTTAAACCCTGTTCCAGGACAGTCTTCAAAGTGTTTATCAGCTTACCACAAACTGCTAGAAGAAATATAACCTCAATTATTCTTCATTCTGATCTTTGTTAGTTACTATATACCAGAAGTTGTCTTCTTCTGTTGTTCTGCTTCTCATTTAGTGATTACTACTACAGCCTCCAGTTTCTATACCATGTTCCCTCCTTTAAAGACAGGCCAGCACATGCTCCTGGATATCTACACTGCTTCACCATAACTTGAATTAAATTAACTTTGTATCCTGAAAGTTCTTAATGTTTCCTGCCTTCTCACAGCTCAAAAGTTAGTTTCATTTAGCTCTAAATTTAACAAGACCATTCGCTCCAGCTATGTTATTCTCCTTATGTCACAAACAGCTGCTTCAACCTGGTTAGAAGAAATTTTCATATACAAAATACAGATTCTTCTTAGAATGGCATGACCTTTAGAAATACTAATGAATCTTATATTAGCACACCACCTCCAGAAGTAATGACTCTATGAAGATTGCAAATTTAAGAGTTTATCTAATTTCTTTTTGGCAAGTACAAAAGAAGATTCTGGATCATGCCTTAATGTTAAGAAATCAAAGTACTTTCTTTAAGATTTTGAGAGACATCCTATGTGGCTTTTGAACACCAGGTATTAATGCAAACATAATGCAAATCTCAGGATGCGTCCCTTTTTTCCACTGGAAAGACGTACAGCAGCTGCTGGTCATTTCAGAAAATTAATGTCTTACAGAAGACTCTCATACAGATGCCTCAGACTTCCAGCTGACAGACTCCAAGGACACAGGTTAGCAGGCTATTTAGTAATCTGTGGTTTTATTCCATCTCCTGTCTCCAGCCACTTCCTTGACACAGTTCTGTCTTACTATTTTGTATATTCTGCAACCTTATTTGGTAAGGACTTTTATCTCAGGACAAGTCTAAAGATTATGCTAAGTTATTGCTTGTAGTCTTCCATTTTCAGTTTGCTTAACTTTTCCTGTAACATTAGCATTTATAGAAGCATATGAAACAGGGCATTAAGAATTACAGGGTTTAACCACAGCAATGATCAGCTCTTACAGCCTGAAGGTTTAAGATACAAAGCACCAAAATTTCTTCTGGAAGTATTCCGTTTAGGAGGAAAAAAACCCTTCCTCAGCTCTGTTTGTTCTCTAAACTGCTAAGCAAGATACAGTGCATAGACCCCAATACCTGCTCTAATGAATCTCTAAAGGTTTGCAACTAGACCTCTCAACTGGTGAAAATAAACAAATAAATTGCTTACCATACCCTCACCCAAATAAGTTATATTGATAAAATCATGCAGTATTTTAATTTTAGAAAGTTTTTGGGTTTTCTGTTTTCATTCCAAGAGCAGCCTGACAGTAAGACAGCATAAACTCCTCAAACAGATGCTGTCCTTGAAAACGTGGACATCTGTTCTTGTTCCTATCAAATCATCTCTGGGGCTTTTGGGTGTGCACTGATGACTGTACAGGTTTGCCTCATTTCCCATCATAGTAGCTGGAAGGCTTGGATTTTTGTAATAGAGGAGACCAAGTAGCAGCCTGCCTCTTCCACGCAGAAAACAAGTGGGGCATTCAGGTAGCACATCCTGTTTTCTTGCTTGAGGTGATTGGTAAAGTCACAGTGCAGTGATGTATATTTAGAAAAACAAGTCTTTGTAAATACTTCTGTTGCCAATATTATGTTGTAAATACTTGAGAAGAAAGATGGGGGGTTGAGGTAAGTGTTGGCAGCACTTTTTGTTTAAATGAGCATAGTTGGAAATGTCAGTGGCCGTCGTGTGATGAGGTTCTGTTTTGCAAGTCATCTCCCATCTTATCTGGTTACTTTTCTGTACTCATTTTTTATTTATCATGCACACACAGAGAGAAGATGATGCTTCTAGTTAAGGCTAAAAGGACATGAAAATTTATTTGGGTATGGTTGTGGTTTAACCCCAGCTGGCAACTAAGCCCCACACAGATGTTCACTCACTTCCCCCAGTACATAAGCTTGCCTAGAACTTTCTCAGAAAGTGTAATGGAGATAAAATACTGTAGTCACCAAGTGAAATCCTTGCAACTCAGACAGCCTGACTGAATTTTGCAGAAAAACTACTCCCCTACCAACACTTTCATGTGCCTTATTGACATTTCAGATCTTCTGCAAACCTTCGTGAGTAGGCTGACCAGCTCCATTTTACATGCTCAGGTTATGTTGGAATTTATGTTATTTGATTCAGTCTTAACCAGCAAAAGTGTTGACTTCTAAGCTACAAAATGAGGACGCACATCCATATGTTTCAATATTCAGAAGACTCCTGAGATGATGACAACATTGTTGCTCTGTTGTCATTCATCTTTCTCTGCATCGACTGAACTGTACAAGTCCCTCCTGACCTGTTCAGCAGGGATATGAACTAACGGCCTCACTACAGGCTGAACAAGGTGTGCCAGTGCCAGGCAGGGCTTTCATAAAGCTAGAAGATAATGCTATCTTGTAGCAAGTTTGTTAGTGATTTGAATCTTGAACGTTGGTAATGCCAGCCTTGGAACACCAGAAGGCCTGTCAGGCATTAGCAATCTTCACCATAGATGGATATTACTACGTAGGAATGCAGAAATAAGCTTTTGGGGCTAAATTTGGTAGATAAAGGGGTGAGCCAATTTGGAAGGCTGCTGATGCAGTGCAAGAAATAACCCAAATCCCAAATCTGAAATAGCAAACCTCTGAAATTGGGGCTGGGGGCAATATATGTGCACCAGAATGAAGCCTATCCTGCTGTAATTCCAAGTCAGGGTGGCTTGCAGATACTGCTCCCACCTTTTAAGGCTACATAGCTTATAACATATTCTGTTGTTAGAGACACAAATCTTACCAGATTAAGCTGGGAGAATTGGATGCTGCCAAACCTGAACTTTTTGCCTTTTTTAAGAGTCACTGCTCTATAGGTGATCCCTCCTCAAAGGACTTTTTTTTTTTTCTTAAGTACACTCTGTGAACCTTGATACTATGTTGAATTTGATGACTTCTTAATCTGAACTGTTAGCTGGAACCTCCGTAACTTAATTATTCAGATATAATAGGAACTGAGAAATTAATAGTAAACTCAGAAATCTGCTGGTAAATCAGCTGTCTTGTTAATTATGGTAAAACCACACTGGTGATTGCTTTGATTAAAACACCCTCGGTCTGGTTTGCCTTTTTAAGCCCCAATCACTGTCCATAGAGATTCAGTTGTGCTGTGCTCTCTGCCTTTCCAAGCATGCAGAAGAGCACACCAGGTCCCCTGGAAAGGCTGCTGTGAAGCACAGGACAAGGGCTGTGCCTCAGAGCATCCTTGTGTACTTTAATGCTCCAAGCTCCTGTGTGACTGGTAGGGAACTCTCTATGCTGCCTGATTCTGAGTAAATTGCTTCTTGAAATAGGAAGTGCTGTTTCTTTTCATCTGTTGAGGTGCAATACAAAGGCCAAGTCTCCACCCATAACATTCTTTTGGCTCTGTCTTATAAAAAGCTGAGGTTGTCCTTGAGGAGACCAAGACACTCCTTCAGCCTCCTCAGAAACATCTCGTGACTAATTGGAAGGATGAAGCTTCTGATGCTTTTTAGCTTTTTGTTTGTCTGTCTTCTGTGCCTCAGTGTCTTTTCTGTAGAAGGTACAGTATATAAAGTCTCCTGAAAGAGCCTTCTCTTTTCCTGTTCTTTCCTTTTTTGATATAAAATTCATATTTACTGTGCAAAAGGAAACAAACAGAGCTTGACAATGAAAAGGAGGATTGGACTTAGAAAATTAGTTAAGACTGCAGAATGTGGTAGCATATCAGTGCTTTGGTTTGTACTGTAGTGTTTCCTCTGTTATTGCCTGTTGCCTGTAGTACAGCATGATTAATTTTACCTTAATCTGTGTTCTGAAACCTGCTCTTCTGAAAATACTTCCTGTTATATTTTCCCAGTAGATAACCAACCATCCACCAATGTAAAAATAGTATAATTTTCTCAGTAGTGGGGTTATATGAGAATTTCTTTATAGAACAGTGAAACAGGAGAGAGTAACTCTTCTGACCTTCAATCAGTCTAAACTTGTTGTTGTTGTTGTTGGTTGGTTGTGGTTTTTTACCACTGATATTCCACACTTCAGTTGTAATTGTGCATTTGCAGAAGGATAGTTCAGTAGTTTTTTTAAATTGAGAGGTGTAATCTAGAGTTACCTGTGCAGATTTGAGGTTTAATATTGTAAATCTCTGAGACTCCCCATGATTTTTCACAATGCCCAATGTGTATTTTATACAAGATGTAGAGAATGTATGTGAGGTAAGGAATAACCAGTGTCCAAAGGTCAGAAACAGCAGACTTGCCATGCTTGATATTTTCTAGAAACCTTCTAAGAATTGCTTTATGTCTAAATATGAGCATGGAGAAACATGTGGAAGCTGATTTTCTAATTGGTTAAGTCAGCTGCCTAGTTCTCTCATTTACTGGAGTCTGTGCTGAATGGTAGAGTTATTTGCCAGAGCAGTGGTACCTGAAGCCCTTCTGCTCCCTTTGCCTTTTCTACTTCTTTTTATTCAGGTTTTTCCATGACTCTTGAGGAAAACTTAAGGAACAGTGCAAAGGGAGTTGGAGAATTTCTAGATGTGTCTTCAGGATGATAAAGGAAGCCTGTCCAGGAAGGACAGGAGACAGCCATATCAATAAAACACAAATGAACACCTGCAAACAAATGAAGTTCTTGTAATAGTGTTCCCTTTTTGTTGATGTGCATGGTACTTCAGTGAGTCAGAAGGTGGGGAGGAAACGTGCAAAGGACACTGTTCCTTATCTATAAGTGCCAATGTGAAAGTGTCTGGGTGTGCAAGATAAATGTACTTTGCATGTTAAACCTGTTACATCAGAACTAAATTATGGTGATAAGATAGGTCAGCCTCCATCACCAGCCTTGGCTGTAAACTGTGCCTCAGTGATTTACAGAAACATTGACCTATGTTAGATTTTGTTGATGAGGAATTATCTGTCCTTTCTGCTCCATCTCAGCTCTAGAGTAAACCTTTTTTTCCCCTTTATTGTGGCCAGCACATACTATTTCAACTGCAGTCAGCAGCTCACTTATTTAGCTGTAGTGAGGAGGGAATATTTCAGTGGCTTTGCCCATCCAAAGCAATTTATTCTACACTGCTGTGCATCTGGACACAGAGATGCTCTTTTTTTCCTGTTGGTAATTTTTTATATTTTCTTGAAGTGATGTAACTATAATTGTATCTTCTGCCAGTGTGACATTTCGAAGGATAAAGAAATCTTCACAACGTGTATCTGATGTATCTATGAGTAATGACAGAAAAGAGCAAATAAATTCCTGTTCCACACTAGGGACAAAGCTGTGCAGTGATCTAAAAATCAGTTATGATAATCCTTTGTTTTACAGATCTCTACATACAAGGATGTCAGTGGTAAATACAGTAAGCAAAATGTCTGTGGATTCTGACACATTTACTTTATATGTACAGGTATTTGCATTACTTGACTCCACTGATAATGTGTTATTTTTCACCCTTAGGTCAGAAGGTTAGAAAACGCTGCTGCCCAAAAATATCCAAACTCAAGAGAAAAACAGATAAAGGTAAAAAGGTTTACAGTTTCATTAGATTAATTAAGTAATCATTAGAGAGAAATCACAGCATTCTGGGTATTTTCCATCTGCAAACTTCACATAATTTTCCATGCAGGTCAACATTAGCTTCATTGTATCACTTGTTCTTTTTTTCTTAGGAAACTTACTGAGTATTTGGATCAGGAAGAAATAAGATTAGAATCCAATCAATGCCCATAGTATAAAACAATCACGAGAAATATGATAAAGTCTGATTGAAGGAGTATCAATGTTCCTCATTGATAAGAGCAGTTGCAAAAGTAAAATATTATCCTGGCTTTGCCCTGCTGTATTCCATCACCATTCATCTGTGGCTGCATTCATCTTCAGGTTTTGAAAGATCAAGTGTGGTTCTGTAAATTCCCAAAAATCCAATTGTTGAACCCACAGGTCTACCAGGAACAAGAATTAACTGAGATTGAATTTGTCCTAAATATGTGCATCTAAAGACTGTGCAAGTAAAAGTACATAATATTCCTGGCTTCAGTGAGACTCCAGTGGAAAAAAAGATAAACCATGAACAAGTCTAGGATAAAAGGATTAGTATGCTCTTTAGAATCTTAGCATTTTAAATTTTAATGTTTCTACATGCAATAAAATGTCTAGTTGATAAGTTTTGTTAAACTCTAAAGATAAAGAATTTGATCTAAAATAGTTTATTTCCTATTTCTAATCTTTTAATCATAAAATTACTAATTTGAAGTTCCAAGCAAATTCATTCTAGCTGATAAAATATCTTAAATGTTTTATTATTTTTTTATATTTAGATAACTTGGGTGGAAATCTTTGTGTTACTCTACAGTTTTCCTTTAACTGGAGCATTTCCCTCCTGTCCAGTCTCCCAGTGCTGAATCATGGGCTCTATTTTATAGGCAGAGTCCCATTGGTACCAGGAGCAGTGAACAAATTGCAGAATTATTATGGGTCAGGGGTTTATAGCTGTCTGGGGCTCCTTATTTAATCAGAAAGTGTGGTAGCAACAGAGGACTTGAGCAATAGCAGGTTCCCAGCTGGCCCACAAGGTCTGGGGAGTGCAGTGCCAGAGGCACAGAGGTGGCTTCTGTCACTGCTGGCCTGAGCTGGATTGCATGTGCTGCTGCCTGCCTGATCCTGTACCCTTTCATGTTACTGAGACTTCATGTGATCAGCACAGGCTCTCACTATTCAGTCTGAGTACTTGCTGCTATCTGACAGGATAGGGGGTGTTTCGGGCTTTTTTACATGCAACAGGCATGAAAACTCTCTGATAAAAGTGCTTGCAAAGAGAATGTTCCTTTGAAAGCAGACTGCTGTTTCCTGGGGATGAAGTCCAGTGATGCTGGTCTCATGGAGCAATGGGAGGTACTATACTGAGGGGAGAAAGGAGTACAAAGGAAGCACTCCATTAAAACCTCTAAATTCACCACAAAGATCTCCTACAGAGGGAATCTGAAATGCTTTCCTCTGCTGCAAACACAGTAATACTTTTTGATCTTTGCTTGTCCCATTACACTCTGCCCTGGTTCTCTGAGCATTCCAATATGCTTACTGTAATCGTCTCCTGTCTTTACCTGCAGCCAAACCTTTTTTAGGTCAGGGATTGTTGTTTATTTGCTTCCGTATAGGGTGCATCTTTCATCTGCAAATCACTTCCTCAGATCTGCTTGTATCAAAATGCTTGATCTGAATTGGTTTCTACTCTTACTGAGAGGCAGTTGTAAAAGCTTGGGCCTAACGCAGCAACTGCCCAAAGCTGAATTCTTCTGTTTAATGTGCAGTTCTTGACTGGAATTGTCCAATGTTGGGTTTGTTATGTATTGTTGCTATGAGATTTCTGGCTGACTTGTGCTTTCTTTTTTAGGGGGATATTATTTGCTTTATAGTCTGCAGGCAAAGTACAGGAACTATTTTTCCACACTGCTGTGCACAGTTCTTTGTGCTGGGCATGTGCCAAGGGCAAGCTGCAAAGCCACTTGGAGACCAGCTCAGTGTGGCTTGAGGAGAGGGTTGTGTATAACCATATAGAACCACACTGGCTACCTCTTTTGAAGCTAAACCACTGATTTCCTAGAATGTTGTCATTCCATCAGAAACAATTGCTGTCCCAGAAAGCAAATGCTTCAAGCCAATGTCAGTCTATGGCTTCTGACCAGGAAATAGAGAGAATGTGATGATAGTAAGAGGAAGACTTTTTAATGTGCCAATTGCAGAATTCAAGCTCTGGAAAGACAGTAGCACCAACCTGTGTCTATGAAGACCTTCACCTGACTATGGAAACTTCAGCAGCAGCAAACTTTCAGTGATTGAGTACTCTCACTAAAGGGGAAAAGAGGCTGCTGGGAGTCAGTGACCTCCAACAACCTAATGAAAAGAAAAAAAATTGCCATCACGTCCCTGTTTATTTTCAGATCATTGCTAATCTAAGCCTGCCCATACAGACATGGCTGAACATCAGATATTAAAGTTTTGTTCTGTTCTCCACGCTCACAATTAAACAAATTCCTCCATTTTCTCTCTTTCTCATCTTTGTTTTACAAGTATAGGTTTTAAAATGACTGCAATGGAAAAAAAGAAATACTGCAAGCCTTGTCTTCAGCAATTCCCTCCAGTGATTCCTGGACCACTTCCACAGATATAATGAGCAGACTGAGAGGAGGGTGAAAAGCATCTGCCTACGTGTGCAACTGACAGTGCTTCACTATCTTGAGGACCCTCCTTTCACACATAGGACACGAGTGTATATTGTCTTTTTGGGGGGGAAAAGCTTCAGTACTGTTTATTCATTCATTCCTTCACTCAGGCACCTTTATTATTTATTATTCTGCCTTTAACCTGGCAGAAAGAGTCAGGCAAAGTTGTCTGGCTGCCACCAGACTTTGTGTCAGTTCAGTTGTGTCAGTTGAATATTCCTCTGCACCAAGCAGGGATTTAGCTCCTCAGTAAGAGAATGAGAGTTGGTTGAAGAGGTAGCTGAATTGCACTGGTTTGCATTTTTGAATTGCCTAAAAGGTGGTGAAGGGCTGATGCTTTTGTTTCTAGTTATCAGTATACATGCATATTTAACCTTTTCTTTGAATCATTTATTTTATATTTGTAGCCACAGTTTGTGCCTGCCATTTTTTGATTTCAGAACATTCTTTTCCCAGGGACTCTTGTTGTAAACAAGGGCATGTTATTGTAAACTATCTTATTTTTCTACATTCTTTCCCAGAGGAGGGAATTTGCTTGATGGCCCCTTGGTGTGACCAATGGGCCCAAGGATCCCACCTCTTAGGTGGGCTCGTTGTGAAAAGGTATAAAAGGCAGGTTTTTGATAATAAAGCCAGATTTTGAAACTTCAACCTTCTGAGTCTGTGTCCTGATTTCATGCTCTACAGCGACATATATTAACAAAGGTGGTTTTTGTATGATCATCAATCATTGATGATTTTTCGTGCAGCCCTTGTGCTTGGTGCTTGCAATCCACTTGGAAGTAGATTTCTACAAATGACAAAGATCTCATCATTTAGAAAGGGCTGAGAAACTAGATAAGCAGGTTGTTAAAATAGTGGTGGTGGGACAAATTCAAGTAAGCTTTTTAATGTCTTCCAAGGAGGCTAAATCTGACTTTAAAATCAAAGTGGCCTGGTTTTTAACTTCCTAAAGAGTGTCATCAGGTGGTTATTAAAGAGTATACTGAAAAGATATTAAACCTAATCAGATTTTATCTGTTCCTCTAAAGCCAGAAGGCAGCTGTTCTTTCAAGACAATGGAGTTGTGTGATCACCTCAATAAACAAAGCTTACTGGAGCATGAAATAAATGCTAAGAATAATACCAAAGGGCTGAATAACAGAGAAACTGAAGCATCCGCTGATACTTTAGTCATGTGTCTTCTGTCCTTTCCTAACTGTCCTCTGCACTGGTGCTGTTTCTCTGCCTGGGGGAGAGTCCTTAAAACTGAATTACTTTGTTGTTCGTGAATTCAGTTTTCCTTCTACTGAATATGAGGAGGAGTAGAAACCTTTTCTGCTGCTGGGCAAATTGTAGCTTGCAAATAGTAATTTTTCTGTCAGTATTCATAGTACTACTCTTTCTCTTAACGTAATTGTCAGTATGATAGAAATGGTTTTGGTGCCCTTCACAATTTGGAGGAGTTGAATGGGAGCAGTCAGAGGTCTGTTGTAACATACACAGGCAAATGCAATTCCAAAAGGTCAAGTTTATGGGCACTTACTCGGAGTCCTGCTCTTACTGGGAATATTTCTATTGTACTGAGCAATTGAACCTATTTCTGGGTCTTCTGTGTGTTTGCTATTACTTTATTTTCATATTGGTTTTGAGATTAGGTAGATCTGACATTCAGCATCCTATTTTTGAAGACCTGACCATGCATAGCATTTTTTAATATCAAGGATAAAGGGAACTGCCAGTCCTCCTTGCAAAACCTCTGAATCAGGAGGTTGGTGAAGGAACTGTGTTTTATTGTTCGGTTGCTGGTCAGGGGGCCAACATATTTTATTTCTATTGTTTTGTGGAGCTCACAGAAAGAATCTGTAGAATACAAATGACAGGTAAATGTCAAAAGAATTTTTGGTATTGTTTGCAGCAGGGTTTTTCTCTGTAAAATATGGCCACGTGTTTACAGCTCTGTATAAAGCATCACTAACAGGCTTGAAGATTCTGTTCTCTGATGTGAGTTTAAGCCCTTTTCTTTTATGTCTGAAAAAAGCTCTACGATTTTCCTCTTTGCCTTACACCCTGCAAACAGCATGCTCCAAACTCTCCAACCCTCCTTCAGGCAAAATGTTCCCTCTGATAACAAAAGCATAAGCCCCAGAGACCGTTAACACAATTATTACAGAAATACTCTGGATCTCTGGAGAGATCCCGGGACATAATTTAATGCACTTAAGTATTTTACTCACTAATTTTCCCAGACTGGCCTCAATCCCTGGCTGGGGGCTATTCCAGTTAAAGATGCTATTTGCCTTAAGTCCTAGCCTTGGCTGAAGAGACTACAGCAAGAACCTCCAAATAATTTCAGCGTGGATTGTGACTGCTGCCCAAATGCTTTGCTGTTTCATGTAGAGGTATCAGAATGTTGTGTGTCCTCTTGAAAGTAGTCCCTCAGCAGAGTTTGATTCTTATGTACCAGGCTATTTCCCAATGCGCTAAAACAGAGTTGCCATCTGATCATGGTTTCACTTACAGGCATTTGTTCTTTTGTTTTCCTTTCACTTCTACATGTATTTGTCTGGCATTACCAGAAGAGAAACATATTTGCTCAGTGGCTTTTCAAAATACACAAGCTGTATGCTTATATAAAGTAGTAAATTTATCTTGTCCAAGTTGACAAATGCATTTTTTGTATCTTGTGGTTTTGTGTGCATTCGGCTGTCAAGCAAGAAAATTGCACAGCCCTTAAGTTGCAATAAAGATGTTTCTGAAGTGTCTCTGTGCCTGACAGAACAGATGTTGAATCCTGGTCTGACCCTGTCAATTAAGTGAGCCAGGTGGCTCCTCACTTTGTTTACAGTTTAATGCCACCAGCTAACACCAAATCAGTCTGTTTTATTTGGCACTGTGACTGTGAATTGTCAGGAGCACAGGGGCAATGATCCCTGCTGACAGGGAGTGTTGGTGTAGAGATAAGTTTTGGGATCTCTTTTTTAAGTGGGTAGTTGGAGAAACAAAAGTATCTATTCTTTATACACAATAGTATCCCAAAAGGTGTAATGGGATACTTTTCAGCTCCCTAGACTGGCTCACAACTGATGAAAGGGCCCAGGTATCCTCAAGGAATTCAGGATTTTGGCTCTGGAGAAGTTCTTTTTATCCAAAGTGTGTACTACAGAGGCAGCTTCTTGTGATCCCATTTGCCAAGGAAAACTAAACTCCACCATGAACAATGCCATCACAAACAATAAACTCAGATGAAATATAAAAGCAGAAGGATAAATATTTCCTGTGTAGATACACAGCTGACTCTTGCCAAAACTGAGTAGAAGGCTCATGGTGGTGTCAGTATTCATTGGACCAAGTCTGAGGACCTGTTGCCTGACTCTGTTTTGTCCAAAGTTATTGCTAACTAGTTTTAGGAAAATATTGTCAGTTTGTGGAGGCAGGTCAGATGCATGTGCACTTTTTACTGAAGTTTTTTCTGAGAATTTATCCAAAGTTTATCTCTTCTGTCCCTCTTGTAGGTTGAGGGGAAAACCCACTTACACAGTCTTTTTTTTTTTTTACCTCAGATCAGCCAGTTGTTATTAGATGTAAGTGGTTATCTTCATCATAGCTAATTGCTCTGCAGGACTCATTTTTTTAATTGCTATTGGGGAGCAAAGAGAGCTCCCTAATGGCAGGAGCAGGGGTGTTGGTTCCAATCCACATCTGCCTGGGGTTCCCAGTAGCCTTCCATATTATAGACTTACAGCAGCCATTGGATAATCTACCTTGGTTTTGAAGACATAACTATTCTGTCATGCTTTGTCTTCTGATCTTAGAGCAGGGCTATCAGCACAGAAGGAATTCTCAGAATTTACTTCTGTTTTCAGTGTCTCAGTGGTGGGATCTCAGCTAGAAAAGTTCAGCATCTGGATATGGATTTGTTCACATTGTCATTCAAGCTTTGTGCCAACATTTGTGTGTTTCAGATGTACTGACTGTGAATATCCTTAAGTGTGAGGGATTTAATTCCACATCTTCAGGCTAGTGCTCCACAAGGGAGCTAAGGACAGATTTCCTATAGGATAAGCACCTTACACTCACAGTGCCATCTGGTCAGGCTCTGAACACGTTATCAGAGAAATCAGGTCACTATGTGCCTGTGAGCCATCCTCAGATGAACGTGACTGCTCTGGCTTCTGCAGCCCCACAGCTACAACAGCCTCACTTCTCCCAGGAAGCTCTCACACCAACCCAGTTCCTGTCAGGCACTCAGACTGCATCTGAGATGTTCATTTGTGAGCTGATTGCTCCCAGCTGCTCATACAGCACAGACACTCAGGGCTGATGATTTACACCTGATCTAGGAGACATTGGAGCCCAAGCATTCAAAGGTTCCACCACACAAAATTGCCTATTTGTTAACTGCCCACCAGGCACCTGTACAATCATCCAGCTCCATTGCTGTGTGCTCCATTTGTGATGTGTGGTGTAGTCACAGCAATGGATATGTCCTGGCTAAAGGAGCTCTGAGTGCAAAAGCCAAACAGCAGCAGGGTTTCTCTCAAACACCTGACAAGTGAGGTGCTGCTTAGGGCAGTGAAGAAGAGTGCTTTTCTGCTGGGTTCTGTCATGTTGTTTGGTCTTCAGCACTGATGCCAACCTCAGAGGCCAAAAAGACATATTCCTGAGGCTTTGGTGCTTGCCTGGTCTCTGAAAAGACCAATCTCTGTAGCATGTGCTTCAAATTGTCTCCAAAACCGAAGTGCACTGGAAGATGCTGTCTTTGCTAAGTGGGTCCTCCACACAGAACTTCCTGTTTGCATTGTCCCAGACCCTGTGTCCCAGTCAGTGCCAGTGTGTGGCCTGTTCACTGAGCAATGCTAAAACCTGCAAGGCATCACAGATTTCTCCCCAAGGGATCTATATGCCTGTATAGGAAGATTTTTTCATAAGGAAAAAAAAAAGCGTGATGAAGTCCATCTGTTTATGAATGCTATCAGAGAAAGAGTGAGGTGGTTAAAAACAAGATTCTGTATGAGCTGAGATAATGCAGCAGTGTCTTCAGGTCTCTCTTTAAAGGGTTTGGGTTTTTTGACTCAGTGGCTTTCCAGTTGTTAACTTCTATTACTTGGAAATAAATGATGGCAGTTGTCACTGAGCTCTTATCTTGGTTGTCTGAGTGTACCAAGGTTAAACAATTCAGCATTTTCCTTTTACTTAGTTAAATATATACCAATACTGCTGCTTTATTCTGCACACATCTTCAAAGTGTGGTTGATGAAAAGAGAGAAAGCACTATGTGTGTCTTGACCTTAACCTCATAAGCTCCACCTTTGATAGTCTTTGAAATGAACTCCTCTTAAATTTACATATAAGTCAAGACTCAGCAGTTTTTAAAACAGATCCTTGAGTCTGAGCAGTAAAGTCAACCTGCTCTTCATAATTTTATTATAAAATGTGCTTTGCACTTTTTCCTGTCTCTTGAACAGAACTTTCTATTTCCTTCCTCAACATTCTTTCCATGCTTTCTTTTGTTCCTAAATATGTCGAGTCTTCCTCCCTGTCAGTTTTCATTGAACAGAAATTAATATTTCACCTCTCGGCATGATGGTCCCTCACCCCTCCTTTGTCTATGTGGAATCTCAAAGAAATTCTGCTGTCTGAATTTCTTCAAGTGCTGAACTACATTAATTTGTCTCCATAAATTTCTGTCCATGAGACTGACTGGATTGTATATTTTCAAAAAATATCTTGTAAAATGGTGCTGCATTGCCTTTTTTGTTTTCAGACATTAATTTGGTACCAAGGATACTTGGAGGATTTGAACATCTCTGTTTCAAGGCCCCATATAATCATCTTAAAGCCACAGTATGAGAAGGTTTTTTCTGTCATTTGATTTGTATATCAGCATGCACTGCAATAACTTTGGACTGTGTAATCTTAGTTAGCAGATGTGAAAGTCTTTTCTTAGATATTTTATTCATTCCTCAACATCTATTGTTGAGATTCTTGCTATGTAGTTCTCTGGATTTATCTTATTGATAGATTGTTAAAAAAAAAAAAAGCCAAGTAAGTACAGCACTTTAAGATAAGGTACTAGAAAGTATGGGAGAAGATGGTGAGAGCACAGTGCTCATAAGTAGAGCTAATAAGAATGAAGAGACAATCTTTGGGCTCTCACCAGGTTAAACTACTTGATTTGAGAACCATTGTACACACACTGATTGTAGAACTCTCTCCAGGCAAAGAGTGGATATTTGATGGAAAATGTAAGTGGGAATAGAGAGATTGTCCCACATGTTTTGGAGGTAAATTACTTCAAAGCTGAGTATTTAATATTATTGTAATAGAAACTGTGTTGACACATATCTTGTTTTCTAGGTTAAAGACAAGCACTGCTTTGGTATAAGGCACAAGCACTGCTTTGGTATAAAGCTGCCTGGATACTCAGGTTTCCTCTGGACACAGCAATCCAAGGGAAAGGCTAAGATATGCCCTGGCCAGTCGAATCTCCATACCCTGACAAGGTAAGTACCTCGTCACTTAGTCCAGCGTGAGAATTACTGACTTGTGGGATTCCCTTTTGGGAATGGTTTAAGGCACATCCCTGCATTCCCAAGAGAGATCATAGGAAGAGCCACCTGCAGTCCCAGTGTCATACATTTACCTGAGTGAAATCCAGAGGCTGCATTAGCCTCTATGGCCAAAGTGCTGCTGTGGTTCAGAGCTGATCTTTAGCGAGGGCTTTGGTTCACCTGCAGTCTTTGTGTTCATGCCAGTCCTGTACTGAACAGCTGAGTTTGGTCAGACATGGCAGTGAAAGGAGCAGTTTCATCTTCATACATCCCCTGCTTCAACAAGTCATGTTACAATCTTGTAAGCAGGACATCCACACAGGGATGTCCATGGCAGGCACACCAGCCAGGAGATTTATTGGGAGAACACAAGTATTTCTTTGCTCTGCCTAAACAAGTCTCGTTATTTTCTTCAGCCACACTGAGTAAACTATAAAATCTTGATTTATTCATTATTCACACCCCAACTCTGAGTTATATGTATAATTTTTACAGGCAAAACAATGAACAATACTTGTTCTTACATAAATAACTTGGACTGCCTGTCTGCTGCTAAATGGCATCCTTCACACAGATCTGTGTCGTGCTCCACAGCACCACATCCATCACAGATCATGCTGCTGAAATGAATGTAGGCTATCTAAATATACCTGGATATTCTAGGGACTATTTGTTCATTTTCTATTCCTGTCAAAAGAAAACGAGGAGAGTGATTCGTAGCTCAAAAAAAGCCAAGTTACTGAATTGTAAATGGATTTTGCAGTGGTCTTTAAAAGCCTCTAAACTAGTAAAATGGATAGCAGGAACTTTAATTACTTAGCAGCTGCAGAAAATGTTCCTCTTTCCTCAGTTACCTGCAGCACCTTTTTTGCAAATGCTATAAAACACTTTTTGGCAGACTAAAACCAGGAGAAGTTGTATCTGAGATGAAATTGCTTCTTTTTCCCAGGAATTCCCCAAACCTCTGCTGCCACCCACAGTGAATGACAATAACTCATGATAAATCATGCAAGCAAATGCTCTGAGATTTTTGGTGTGTAGACTAGCATTTTTTTTTTTCAAATGGGGTGAAACTACCATCTCTTTACCTGTGTGGAAAAAATGCCCACCCCATTTTGTTGGGAAAGCACTTTGTGTTCTGTTTTAAAGCCACTGTGGAAATGCTAAAACTGGTAAATATTTGATGTCGGCTCTCCCTCTGTTTTCCTGACATTGTAATTTCTTAATTCCTTTGGAGATAAGAACATCATAGCTGAGTGTTTCTGTTCTTGTTATCCAAAATAGGGGGGGGTTCAAACCCAAGGGGCTCAAGTTGATATAATGCTTGTAGTCACCTCTCTAAATCTTGGTTTTCCTTTCTATGAATGGGTAATGTTTTCCTTCTTCTGCTCTGTGGGTGTATCTTCCTGAATCAGTTGAGCTACAAAATCTTTTTCATGCTATGTGTTTTATCAGGCTAATTTTTTTTTTTTCTGACAAGGGTGGTGAAATACTGGCACAGGCTGCCCTGAGAAGGTGCCCTGTCCCTGGAAACATTCAGGAGCAACCTGATCTAGTTGAAGATATCCTTGCTCATTGGAAGGGTTTGGACTACATGAGCTTTAAACTTCAACGAGCAAGATGAGCTTGTCCCTTCCAACACAGAGCATTCTATGATACTACCCAGGTTTCACCATTCTCCTGCTCACTGCTGAGGTTTAGCATAGCTGCTCAGTGGAGCTGCAATATAAAAAAGATGTGTAGACAGCTAAGTTACAACTCATGTTGTTCTTTAAATGTCTTAAACCAAACAGTACTGTGTCACTTTCAGCCTGGAATTACTGAGCTAAGAGAGGTTTATAAATTTAAGATCACTCATGATCACATCAGAATCTTTTGATTACTTTTATGTGAATTTAATTATCTTGGGCTGATTTATTTATAGACTGTCTGTGCTGAATATAAAAACTGAACTTAGACCCCCATGTGTCAGAACTATAACAATGAGCTCATTTTCCTTTTAGAATGTTAAATTCTTTCAATTTAGAATTGAACAACAAGAGAACAACAGTGAGAGGAAGAGGTGTTTATTTGTTCCATTTTAATCTGTCATGACTACCAAAAATTCCATGTCATTTTAACAAATTTGCATATCCTAATTAATGACAGTAGGCTGTGGAGAGAGGCATAAACTCTCATTTACGAGGTGGCATATTTGTTCTGGCAACTGGGAGGATAAACGTTTGCTGATAATGGCCAAGGACTCAAGCACACATCTCTGATTAGATTTAAACACCAAAAGGTAGGACTGATTCTCATTTGTAGTTCCTACTGATCAATGTTTAACCTATTGCAAGTTTGTTTCTCTCTCATAACTGGTAATTCAAAACATAGAGATGGGCACTGAAGACTTTTGAGGGACTTCAGTCTTCTCTCTCCTGCCAGCAAACTGGCTCAGGTTCTTGCACATTCCCCAGTTCCTATAGTTTCTCCCAGCAATCAAACAGAAGGTATAGCACTGTGCTATGAAAATTTAAAATCTGGGTCGTGTAAAATTCTTCACCACCAAAACCAGTCATCTGAAATGTCATCAACAGCTGTTCCTGGATATCCAGCATCATCTGTATTCTGCATTAATGGAAATTGGTGGAGAGTGATGATATGCTCCAGTACAAGTCATCTCTCAGTCCTTTGCAGGGAGATTTTTAAGAGGGGAAATGATGTAGTTTGGGCAGGCAGGAGTGTTTTGTTTGGTTTGTGGTGGGAGCTGTGCATTTTGTCTCTCAGCTCTGGTGAAACAAGTGTGCTCTGACCCCTCCCAGCTGTCAGCCAGGCAACAAGTGTGATCATTACATTTACTTACCTCAGCATGTCCTGCTGCTGTTAAGGTGTTTGGAGATCAGCTGAGACAATTCTTGCTCACACCATGCTGTGGGACTTGCTGCTGAACTGACCCTTTGGTGTGCAAGGGGCAGCCCAGCTGGGGCCAGAGTTGTTAGGGGGTCTCTCTTATCTATGGTTTATGTCAGGCCCCTTCCTTAGTTTTCAAACTAAAATAGAACTTCCCACTGTCTTGGTTTGGGAAGACAGGTATCCACCAGGGAAAGCTGGAGTTTCCCTTGGAATGGGGAATGTAAACCTCCCACCCCCTCTGGATTATTATAATTTTGCAATTAAGGGCTTTCAGGCAAAGATTTGGGAATGGGAATAACAGTTCTTTACTAGGAATAGTAACAATACAAATGTAGTAGTACAAAAAAACAAGCAAACAAACAAACATCCTAGAAACCCTGACAGAGTCAGAAACACAACCTGACACCCTGTTGGTCAGGGTGTTGGAAGCAGTCCACAGTAAGTCCTCCTGGAATAACAGATGTGGTGCTGTTGGAGCAGAGATGATCCTGAGAGAAAAGGGTTCAGTCTTCCTCCAGGAATCCAGTGGAGCCAGATCCCTGGTGTTCCTACATCTCAGTTTTTATCCAGGTAGGAATGGTTGGCTCCCCACACTGGGTGGAGCATCTCACAATGGGATGATGGAATGTGTCCTGTCCTTGGTGAGCCTTAATGGCCCATTAGCAGAAAATATCCCCTTGGAGGGAGGACGGGTGGTGAAAGAGATAAGGAACACTGCCCCACCTGGTTTGAACAGCTGGCCCATTATCAGAAGGCACCTGCCCCCCTCCCCCAGAGTTACAAGAGATAAAGAAAAACATCTCCCCAACTGCTTTCAACAGATGAAATAGAATACACTTTTTTTTTTTTTTGTTACATAACCTGAGACACCCACTCACTTTCAAAGATGTGAGAATAGGGAGAGTTTTGAGAAATTTTGACTGAGGCTCCACTTCTCTCCTTTGCAGAATTGCATGAGGAATTCTGAGTGAATGGAGCTGTACATAATAACTCCAGGTATCAATGGTAAATCCCACAGCCTCTTTTAGCAAAGAGAAGGTCACAGTGTGATCTGGTGTTTTTCTGCACATGCTGAGGTTTATATAAAGTGTGCAGCACGTTTTATGTTGAATTTATTTACATGCACAAATGTGCACACAAAAATGCTGAATGCTTCTCTCCAGGGTAATGCCTAATGTCATATACATCCCAAATTTAAGGACGAGCATATAAAAAAGGCAGCTTGAACTGTTGTTATATGAGTGTGAACTTTATTACTTATCAATACTTGTCCAGAGCCTAGAACAGAGGAAAATGGAAACATAAAATCAGAAGACAGTACATAGTTACTAAAAAGCAAAGCAGGATGGTGGAAAATAATGTCTGTTGTTTCTTTAATTTCATTTTTCTCACAATTTTTAAATTGCAAATGCATGTAATCATCCAAAAACTGATTGACATGCAACTCATGCAAGCTTCCCATTTATATGCCAAGCAGGCATTCCCCAGGTGGGCAGCTCTAATGTGATGGCCCTGAGGTGCAAGAGCCACCCACGAGGTGGAAAGTGTAATTTCTCTTGGTGCCAGCTCAGTCAGTGCCCTCTGCTCAGCTTGCCAGCACGGGTGGCAGCAGGTGCCAGCTGGGATTCCAGTGACACAACAGGCACTCACTCCCTCAGCTGTGATTTGCCCTCACCCCGAGCTCCTGGTGGCATTGCTGTGTAGTGTGACGGGCTGTGCTCCTGGGGAAGTTTAGGGGCCATTTTATGTTGGCATCTGCTGCCAGTTCTAGTCTGGCCAACATTTTAGGCTGTGCTTTGGGACTGGGCTCTTTGTGAGACCCACAATTCCCCAGTTCAGGGTTGTGTAAAAGGAAAAAGTGCAGCTCTTGGCAGTGGTGAAAGCCCCTTTCTTGTCTGCCATATTTGATTAAGGAGGATTACTAGTCTTAGGCTTGAGGTTTAGGGCTAAAAAAGTGAACCTGGTGGATTTTCCAAGATTCTCAAAGGCTCAAAGAGATGAGCGATAACAGGCCAGGAGCTGCTCTTGTGTGTGGCTGGTTGAGTGTCTGACCCCTGTGTCCAGCAATGATCTAGTTTCATGTCAGGAAGTAGCTTTGTCTTGGGGGAAGAAAAGCCTCCAATAGCTCAGGGCATCCCAGGGAGCTTCTCAATGCACAGTTCAGCAGTTTTACAGCCATGCTGCACTGGCCCCAGTACACCCCAGCTGCAGTCAGAGGTGGGGAAGTCTGAAAAATATTCATTGCATTATTGTAGCATCCTTCAACATTTAAACTTCTATTGTATAAAAATTCAGGTTGTCTAACAAGCTGCAGTAGATATTGCTAATCAGTGACCCAAACTTCTGTTCTGAATATATCAAATCTTTTCTGGATGTTTTTCATACTGAATAGTAAACAAAACCCTGGGAAACCAGTTGGTCCAGACCTGGTGGGTATATTTGAGATCAGATGGGTATATTTCATTCTTCTTTTATGTTTCTTGCTACTCAATATGCTAAAAATGTATGAAATAGAAAGTTTCTTCTACATAGAGAGATGTAGGTACTGCTTCCTGAACCTCCCTCTTGCCCCTTTTCTTCCAAAGGGGAAAATTCATCAAAATAAGCCTGGATCCATGAGCTGTGTTGGTTTTGATCAAAGTATATTTCCTGACAGAAAAAACTACTCTGTCAAACGTTGCTGTGTTAGGTATGGATCTGACTGTGCATAGACACATATTAACTAGGTTTTCAAACTGTAAGGGGATTAAGAGCTCAAACTCATTGAAATTCAGGAGGGAGGCATTTTGCTTCCTTGGAGATGCAGGCCCTAGAGATTCAGATCCCCAGGGGATGCAACCAGGGGAACAGACAGCTATTAACTTTGACAAGAGCTCTCCATCACTTGTTCTAGGAAAATACTCTGCAGAAAAAAAAAGGCATGTTGCTAGTTCTGGGTTGAGGAGGCAGATGAAAAGACATTTAGGTGCTATTTATGTTTTCTTTTGGGCACCATGCAGGACTATTTCTGTGATTTTATCAGTGGTTTAATACTATTTTTGACAGAGGTGGGATGATTAAATCTGCAATGGGGACTAAATTTATATCCATCTTCTATATGTGTATCTGCTCCCACACAGTTTTCAGCTTTGGATCCCCACATCATGAATTTAAATGCACTAAAAATACATTTGTTTTTCATAGTTGCCTGCCACAGGTTTCCCTGAGCTTTACAGGCCACTGATGCAGTCACAGATCAGTTCAAGATGGAGCTTTTGTAAACAGTGCTCTACAAATATAATCATAAAGAGTCAGAACAAAGGTCTGATCCCATAGGAGATGGTCAGAAAGAGATCAAGATGTCAAAGAGCCTTCCCCTGGTTTAACTTCCAAGCTTCTGGCAGGTGATAATGTAATGCTGTACTGAAGCAGGGTTTGCATCTGTGTCATCACATTTATTAGTCATCAGTGAACCCAGTCTTCATTAATTTGTCTGGCAGTTTGCAGCCTTCTTTAGTCTTTTGCTCTCTGTACCATTCTCTGGCAAATTCCATTATTGGTGGTGAGTTTTGTTAATACTGACCCAAGAGTTTTCCTTTTCTCCCTCTGAGAGCCTTACAGTTGATTTGTTCTGCAGGCAGAGGTGTCCTGCCAGCAGCACTGTAGACCCCAGAGGATCTGCAGGTGCCCCACAAGCCCTGTCCACAGCATGGGAGCAGCACAGCACTGTGTCTGCAGCAAAGGCCTCTCCCATGGCCCCCTCCAGCATTTCTTCCCCCTGCCAAGGTCAAAGTTAGGTACACTTTAGATGTGTGACAGCTCCTTCTGGAGGAAAAATATATCACAGCTGGCCAGGGTGTCACTCCCCTCCAGGAGTGATGAAAGCTATCCCTGCAGCACTGCCCACCTTCAGCTCTGCATCCCACAGGCCAGGGCTGGGAGAGGAGACTCTGTTTGGGTTATGTCTAGGGAGCAATGACATGCTCTCTTCTGAAAGTTTAGCAAGCAGTGACAAAACATGTGGGTGACTGAGGGAGCCAAAAATCTCCACTACTGCCCTGTGTGAAGCTGCTGCTTCCTGGCTCTGCACCTGCTTTCAGTGCTTCCACTGCGTGTCCCACCTCACCTGTGCCACTGCAGCCACCCAGCAAGGGTCCCTGCCAGGCAGCAGGTGCAGCTCCTGCCACTTTTTAAAGCACTGTGATGGGGAACTCTTTGAGTGATTAATTTCTTAGACATTTCTTTCACTCTGACTGTTAATTAAATAACCCAGAAAACTCGATTAACACATCCTTAAAGTGCAAGTGCTTTGCTACAGGTCAGGTTTAAACAGCTCAGCTCCAATGTAAACATCTCGGTGCTTGGCAGCCAGATGCTGCAGAATCACAGTCACAGAATTGTCTGAGCTGGAAGGGACCACAAGGGTCATTGAGTCACATAGTGTCACTGATGGAGCTCCTTTTAAACAGGGGTGTCTGTGAACATCCTCAGTGTGGCTGATTTTTAACCATATAGTAGATTGGAATATATATATTTTTAGTTAGTGCAAACACCCTCTGTATGTCAAAACAAGCAGTTTTAAAAAGCCATTTTTTCAATGTGTTGATGGATAAACACACTTTCTAGTATGCTGAAAAATTCCTGCTGAAAGTAAAAGATGCTTTCAGCAATTCTTGCAGTTTAAGAATTAAATGATCAAGCCAACTCGTAGAAAGAACATTTTGAGTTCTGCATTTTTAATATGCAATGTTGTGTATTTTTTTTACTATCATAAGTGCTTTCTTTAAAATGGTAACAATCATTTCTATTGTTTTGCTAATACTAAGTTTTCTTCTTTCGTAGTTTCTCAAGATTACCAGAGCTAAAATAAAGATAAACTTCTTTTAGCTCTTAAAAACAGAGAACTGGCTTAGAGAATTTAAGATAGAGTTCAGAAAGAAAACAAATTTCTACTTTACCTTCTCCCTGACTTGTGTGTTTGGAGAGCACAAATACAGTACCAAGAGCAAAACATGAGAGTTACAGTGACTCCTCCAAATCTTGTCTCAGAGATGAGTCCCACAGCTCCCTGCAAAGTAATTGGTCTAATTAGGTGGTAGGAAGGAGCTTCTTTAAATTCCTCAGAAATTAAGACGTGTCATCCGCTTAACATCTTAGCATCTGTTACTGCCTCTTCCACATTTCTCTGCTACATCAGTCTGAAGGGCACTTTCCTGGACATTTCAGAGAGATTAAAAAATAATAAATAAAACCAACAAAAACGAAGCCCTTATAGCACAGAGGAAGTTGGCTCTTTCTTCAGTGGGATGAAGCATGTAAGGCATTTCACCCCCTCCTTATTTCTCAGTTTGGTGCATGTTTGCCTGGGTGAGTACAATAATCACTTTATTAAGTAAAAATATAGGAGAATACAAGCATAACCTTAAATCCTGTAGTTATCCTTACTGATGTGGTAATGTTGTTCTGAAATATTTTCCTTGGCTACTGGTCCTTGTGCAAATGCTACCCTCTGTGTTTATATACTTGCAGTTTTGTTTCAAATGGGCTATTTTGAATCTCTAACAGTCAGTCAGTAAAATGACAACTAATTTGTTGTTTTTTGTTTTTGTTTTTTTTTAACTTTGCTGTTGTCTGGCAGCAAGTAAGTATTTAATTATGGCTAATTGCTCATGTAGTAGGCATAATTTTAAGGCAGGATGTGCTTAGAACACTGGGTAAGAAAACTGAGTAAGGTACCAAGGCACTGGGAAAGTTTTAGGCTTGTATGTGTAGAGTAGGGGAGAGGTGTTCCATCATTGCAAGCTGAAAAAGTTAATTTTTTGTTGAAGCTGTCTGAAACTGGTTGAGAATTTTTTTAGAGAGATCCTGCTGTTTGTTTTGTTTCTGTCGATTTGGAGGGTTTTTATATACTCTCTCTATTTCCTGCTGTGTAAATACTGGCACGGTGGCATGTAGAAGTAATTTTATTAAAAATACCTGTACAGATACAGTTCTGAAAGTCCATTGCAGCAACTGGGCGTGTTATTGCAGCTACTGGGTGTGTTATGCACTCCTGGTATTCCCAAAACAATTCCTGTTTACTGAGAGTCAGGTAACTGAGCCAGCAAAATAACTGTCACCTACAAAATGCTTTTGTTTGGCCTCTGTTTTGTTTTAATTGCAGTTCAGGCAAATTATGCCCCCTATTTCTTTGATAATGGAGCCAGAAGCACAAATGGGAACATGGCACTTCTCAGCCTTTCGGAGGACACGCCTGTTGGTCAGTATTAAAATTTGTATGTTTAAACTATGAAACTGGAGTTGCTTGCTCTTATGATAAACGTATATATTTTCTCGTAGGTTGTTGTCACGTGCTGTCATCTTACATGTTTTTCTCTCAAGCTTTTAATTTGCCTCAGTTTAAAATGACATGTTTGAATTGTAGCTGCAATTTAAAACGTGAATCCTAGCTCCCTCCTTTTTGGTCCACCAATCTATTCACAGCTTCAGAGCACAGACCTTTGGGGTCAGAAATAAATTTGTGGTGAGAGGCTTCTTACCAATTCTGTAAATGCTTGTGAGAAGAAAGCCTAGTTTCTAGTAAATTTATCAGCCTTGATAAAAGCAAGCTGTACATTGAAAAGCAAGGGGCATGATTTTTTCTAAACATATTTTTTAATGTTTACGTACAAATGATAGAAAACGTTTCCACTTGCAGTGAAAATTGCTTTGTCTAAATAACTGATGATTTTTAAACAGGTTTAGTTTTGTTTTATTGAAAATTCAAAAATTGACACAGTTTTCAGATTTCAGCACTCTGAGGCAAGTCTATTTATGCTTCTTTTAACTGTGGTTGCACTAAGCTAAATAAGAACAAAAGGTGATTTATAATCAGTATTTTCTGTGGGGGAAAATAATCTCCTAACACCTAAACTATTGCATAAAAAATATATTAAGTGATAAACATCACCCTTACTTCAAACTTTGCACTGAGATTTTATTTAGGATTTTCTTCTGTTCATCTGTAGCTTTCACAGGCTAAATCAGAAAAATATTTAGTTAATGCAAACTGAGTATTGAAGCACCCCTTTACTTGTGCCTCATGCAGGGAGGAGAGACATGGCTGCACAGGGGGTGCACCCAAACACCCCCTGCCAGGGCTTAGGCAGCTGGGGAAGGCCAGGATGAGGGAGGGATCAGAGGGCACAGCCTGCTCTGAAAGCCTGACATTGCCACCCACGCCTTCTTAAACCAGACCAAGGTCACTCTGTGCTGGGAAGCAGCTGCCTGGGTTTGCTCAAAGTCTCCGTTTCTGACCCAGTGGTGTTAATGTCATCCAAGACCCATGCTGGGCCTGCTGGAGGGTGGGGAGAGGGGTGTTTGGAAGCAGCAAATTCTCCTTTACCTGCTCAGCTTGAGGAGGGGGAGAAGGCAGCACATAGTGTGGAAGTGACACATCTCGGCAACGAACTTAAAAGTAGCTTGTTTATGATGCAGCAGGAATTTGCTATAAGCTTGGTCGAGCTCAAGTGGAAACAATCTTGAAGGCCAACAGTAATGTAGTAATGTAGTGGCACTTGCAAAAGCCAGAGGCAAACCAAGGAGCTGCAATTTTTTGCTGTACTTCTGCCTGGATTCTCTTGGAAACCACACTTAGTTCAGCCTTGGCAGTCCCTACGGTTCTGCTGATTGCTGGAGTTAAATTAGCCTGTGGAATCACTTGTCCAAGTGTAGATAAGGCCTGTAATGCCAGACAGCCACAAAATGGGACCCCAACTCAGTTTGTGTGGGGTGGTGCTTGCCAACTCCACCGCTGAAACCGCAGGCAGTACAACTCGCTTGCCATCCAACTCCCACTCCTGGTGTGGTGCCAGCCCACAGACATTTACAGAGCACCAGCCTCTCCCTGCCACCACTGGGAGCCTCCAGGCACCTGCGTGGGGATGAGGAGCTAAAGATGGCACAGAGCCACAACATGGGCAAAAATGTCCCTCCTGTCAGGACTGCAGTGCCACATGGTCTCTCAGATGACAGCACTCCCTGCAGCAGTGAAGTACAGCAGTAATTTCCACTGCATCTGATCTGGTGCTCCAGCAGCCAAAAAAAGGAGAGTGTGCCTCAACAGCAAAACAGCAGTGTGAGGGATCAGAGTTTGTGTTAGTGCTCTCCTAATTAGCCCAAGTAAGAATAATGAGATATATGTGATGGGCTTCTGGATGTGCTTTTGTAACATTAGCAACCAGACTAGGGACATAGAGGTCTCTGGAGAGTTTGCTTTGCTTGCAGCAGTGATAAAGCTCAGGCTACTCTGTCTTGAGAGCTGCTGTGCCTCCTGCCTACTAGCTTCATCCAGAATGTACTTACACATGTTTAAATTGGCTGGCTTGTTCTTCTAATTTGATGTATAAATGTGCTTTAAAAGACAAGAGAGAAGTAGCTTCTCTCTGAAGGCTCTAAAAGACCTGTAGAAACCTTTGGGAAAGAGAGATAAGACCTTACTTTTGAGAAGACCAAATGTGGTTGCTTTGTCACACAGCTTCCAGTGCTTCTTTGGGCTAATTCCCAGAATACCTTGGCAAAGAGCTGTAAGGGATGCTTTGGCAGTGACAGTCACAGAAAAGGACACAAACAGCACTGACACTTCAGTGCTGCAGTGCTGGGTGTGCTTTCAGCTTTGTACATCAGACCACAGCCAGATCTTTGTGCCAGAGCTCAGTGCTAAACAGCTACCAGGCTGGCCCTTTCCTGTGGCACTGCAGAGGAGACTATTGTCCTTCATCACTTACTCTGATCTCCTCCAGAAGCAGAAGAAATCTGGTCTCCCATGTCCATGTGCAGTCCCAAGCATCCACACTCCTGCAGTCGTCTCAGGCTGAGCAGGATGATCAGTGACAAAACAGGGGAATTAAAACTTCCATATGGTTGATTCTGGGTGGCTTCACTCAGGTTTATGTGCTGCAAAAATGGATAGGTTGCTATTAGATCCTCCCTGTCCTCACATAAAGTTTGGAGTCATGGGCAGGATGCTTTTCTTGGCAGCAGCTGGTGTCTGATCTGTGCAATGCCACAGACAGCAGCTTTAATAAACCTCCAGAAATTTTAGTCTTTGACCCTGCTGAGATTGCAAGTGGTTGGTAAAGTTGTATGTGTTAGTTATATTCCCAGACATCTGTAGGCAAGGGACATGCAACATTTGGGAACACTGAAAAGACAAGATGGATTCTCTGTGTGGCTGTAGAAAGAGAAATTGCAGTTCTGCAGCTGTGTGAACACATCAAATTCATTACCATTCTCATATCATCCTTAACTTGGCCTTCTTTTCCCTTGTCCTGTTTTGCTTATTTACAGATAGTTGTAACTTGTGTACCAAGATATCATAAAACCAGCAAGTACTATTTCTGCATAAATGCTTGAAAAGTACCTGCAGATTCTCTGATCCTATTCATTGCTGCAGGGCATGAGACCCCTCAGGGTAAGAGGGGCCAGAACAGCAGCCCCTTTCAGTGCCAGATTTAAGAAGAATGGGAGAAGTTATAAACTGAAATAGCAGTTGGCGTTTGTGGTTTGGCAGGGCAGGTGGGTAATTAGCTCTTTGCATGTGTACATACAAAATGTGCGTGTGCTCCTAATCAAGGTCTTAAGGCAGGAGTGGGATGCTATTTCAGGTTGTTTGTTTCATCTTACCTCATAATCCCTGTAAGCCTCGTAGTGGGGACAGAGTGGGGCTGGGAACAGCTGCAGAGCAGGGGATTGAAGCATACTCAGAAGGCCTAAGTTCATTACTCTCTCAAAGCCCAACCATCAGTGCTCTGTAGATCTCTGCATGATCTCCTTGCATTTCCCTTTCTGTTTTTTCCCTTGCCCCCAAGAATGCACTCCTCCCATGAAAAGCCAGTTTGCAGTGGTAGTTCTTTGATCAAAGCTACAGCTGCCAGTTACTCCCCACTGGGTGACTGATCCCTTCAGATCCCTCCATCCTTCAAGCTTGCCCTGTTCCTGCGTGCTCCTGATCTCCTTTCTTCCCATCATTCACAGCTGACTGCGGACAGCCTTCCTGTCCCCTGTGGTACCTATCATTCCTTCCTTGTTTCTGTCGCCCTGGTCCACCTCTAGGAAAGCTGGGAGCTCCCAGAAGAGAAGTGTTAAACACAGCCTGCCTTCTGCACCCCTGCAGCAGTGCCAGCAGTGCACAGAGCAAAGCCCCCTGCAAAGCTGAGCACTGCACAGAGATGCTCTGAGGGCTCACAGGTGTTACAGCCTTCAATTTGTTTTGATTCTTCTGACAGAAACTGCAGATGCATCAGAAAATTGCACTCAGATGGCTCCTCCTTGGAGTTGGTTGCTGTGGGTGCCACAGGGACCTATTGCTGCTGTTCCTGGGGTGATTGTGCAGGCCCCATGCTGAGCCCTTGCTGCCATATCCCATCTCTCCATGACAGGCACTGGCAGCTGCAGGGTGTCTTTCAGATGTGGCTGTAGCAGCTGTGGCTTTTGGGCTGCTGATGCTGCCGTGTCTCTGCTTTGCCAGCCAGCTGGTGCACCAGGGTGCAGGGAGGGAGCAGGAGTCACCTGGGCATGGTCTGGAAGGAGCAGTAGCAAGCAGGGGATGGGAAAGGAGCCGGCTTTGGGGTAGTTAGGGGTGTCCATGGCCTCCAGGAGCCTGAGCTCCCCTGTGCTTGGGGTGAGCTTGGTGTGAAAGCAGCTGTCTGCATCTTTGTGTTCACTGTCCAGCTCCTTTTCTGCTGGGGAAATGGGCCCTTGGCTGAGACAGGTGGAGAGCAGGCCAAGTGGTATTTGCTGTGACATTAGGAACAGAGGTGTCTTGTCCTGGGGGCATGGCCGTGCATGTCCCTCTCAGCATCTTGTTAGCAGATGTCAGCTGTGGAGGCAAAGGACAACGGCAGGACTGAGCATGAATCCAAAATGTGCTTGGCTTGTTCAAGGGAGGGGATCTGATTGCTGAGTGCTGCACAGCAGAGGGAGAGCGTGTCTTCAATGAGGAAGCAAAACCAGCCCCAGAGACCAGGGCAGAGACTGTGATTAAATTTGAGTCAAAAATGAAGTAAAATGAAGCAATGGCATCGTGAGGCAGCCATTCAGCCCAAGTGGCAGAGCAGAGAGCAAATGAGTTTTAAGGTGGAATAGGAAAACAGAGTGAAAAAGCCTGGCATTGCTCCTGGGAGGAAGACACAGCAGGAAGCAGCAAGTAGCTCCCCAGGACACTCCCCTGTCCCACCCTGCTGCATCATCCCCTGGGTACTAAGAGTATCCAGCTCTTCTAACTGTGGCATTTGCCATATCCTCAAGTAAAGGCTCTTCTATTCCCATATTTTTATGACAGGGAGAGGCTGTTTACTTGGTATCCTCTGGTAAGATTTTAGCTGTCTTTTTCATTTATTTCCTTTTCAGCAAGTAGAGGCAGCACACTGAGAACAGATTTTTAATTGGCATTAACACTGTGCTGAGAAGTGTTCCTGGGGGTGTTAATGATATGGAGAGTACTGTGCAGTGAAATTACTATTTGGAAAAAATAAGGAATTATAATGAGTTAGAAAATAAATTTTGATCCACAATCTAATTTAAAAGGCATGTGAGTATTTTTTATTATGAAAAATGAAGTATCAGCTTTAGCTAAAAAGCAAACAGTCCAGTGTAAAGATCAATGAAGTCCATCATTACTTGCTCAGAAAGCTCAGTAATCTCACTCTGTACCAATATCAATGTTTCTTCTCACATTTAGCATGAAGAAAGTTCCTGTCTTCCTTATAAGAAAATTCTAAGAAATGAAGCAAAGGAAACGGAGATTTAAAGAACAAGCCCAGGTTCAAATCAGTTCACATAAACTTTCAGTCTGTTGTTCTCCAGCCCTGTGCCCTCTGAGGAGTGGTTTGCATTTGTGTACTGCTGGTATTGGGATTTCAGGGCAGCACAGCAGAGACCTTGTGCCTGGTGGTTGCTCTGAGGCTCCAAGAGAGCCCAGATGTGGTGTCCATCCTGTTTCTCCACGGCACTGAGAGCACTGCTCAGCAGCTGCTGCAGACATCCACACAAGCTAGAAACAGCCAGCATTGTGTCAAGTGCAAGGGACAGGAAAAGGTAGTGTGATGGTTTAATCACGTTCTATATCTCATTTGACTGGAAGAATATAAAGCAAAACAGGCCCATCTTTAAATTAAAAAGATAGTTTATTAATACACACAAAAACAACAAAAAAAGGGAAAAAACAACAACAACAACAAATGAAACTTCTAAAACATCTTTCTTTCTCTTTCTAAGTTTTTTACCTTTCTTCACTCAACATAAAAAGACATGACCTGCAACTTCAGCCAGTTTTACCATTTTAAAAATAACCTTTTATCAGTTCCTTTAGGAAAGGAGTCTCTCTGGGTTCTATATAGACATCCCATGTTCTGCATCTGCGAGGATTTTAAAAGAACTCCTGCAAACTGCGAAATCCTACCCATTAGCAGCCCTCTCAACACTGCACATAGGCCATATTTGCTTATTGGGGTACTGTTTAAGGATGCCTCCTCTAGTATGACACAAAGATTCTCTTCTTCTATTTCCAAAATCATCTCAAGACCCAAAAACAAATCTCCTCTTTCTTTAAGAGCAAAAAGCTTCATATCACTTTTAACTAGAACCTTACATCCCCCCAAAAGCATTTATATGTTACAGGAAAGAAACTAGTTCAGTCTCTATAGTTTTACCAGAAATGTCCAGCCAAAATTAGGCCACTCCTTGTCCTTTTGCCTTAAAGTCCTTTTCACTCTCCCTTTACCGACTGTAGCTCCATGCTGTGTCTTTCTATTCGCTATGTTTGTTCTTCTTCCGGAGAAAGATGATGTTTAGGAAAGTCCATCTGCTAACAACAAAGGGTTAAACTTTTCGGGCTGCCGGGCTGCCCACGTGGCTCTGCGGCGGGAAACTGAGTCGTTTAGAAGCCGTGCGCCGGTCTCTTCGGCTTGAAAAAGAAGAGCAAGGGCGAAGGGGCACTCCGTCCGAGCTCTCTCTCTCCATGCTGTCCGCCTCTCTGCGAGACAGCGGCTCCTAAAGCTCCGGTCCGGCCCGGCCCGGCTCCAGCAGCATCGGGGCCCGGCCTGGCCCGCCCGGCCCGCCGCAGCCGCCCCGGGGTGGGGGGGCACCGAGGCCGGCCGGCCCGGTGGCTCTCTGTCCCCCGGCCTGCCACACCGGAAGACAAAGAGATCGCTCCTCCCCCCATCCAGCCTTTTTAAGCATTTCGCCAAAAGTCGCAGCTTGTCTTTTACTGGATAAATTACTTGTCAATCAAAAAAGCTGACCCCGATTGGAACAAAATCAGGCTTTTCCTAGCCTATGACAGGTAGAAAGGACAGAAAACAACTGAGAACTAGAGACAACTCATGACCAAAAAAAGGCTGCAGAAAAGCACTATATTTATAAGGATATCACTGAGATGATGACAACTGACACCTTAAATCTCCAACTGGACCCAGCTGTGATATTAAGACAAAACTTTTGAAAAACAAGATTAAATGAGTCAATGCTGGTGCTGCAGAACCCTCCACAGTTTTCAAATCTCTGCCTCTTATATACATAGTTGTATCAGGAAGCAGGTGTCCTTTCAGGATCCTATTTTATGTCAGTCCCAGTTAATTCCTCTCCTTTCATTTCCTTGTCTTCAGAGAGTTATTACAGTCAGAAGTGTCTCATCATACCACTCATTGTCTTTCCCTAATAATTTTCAGAGATCACAGTTACTGATGTGTTGTTATTTTCTGTTCTGTTTTGTGGTAGAAGTACAAGAAAAATGTAGAAAAATGTTTTGTAGTTTTGTGAACTGTTTTGCAAGTGTTGATTATCTGTTGGCTGGCTGAACCAACTCATAACAGGGTCTCTTGCTGGTGTTCTTGTGTGTGCATTGGTTTTTGCAATGTAACATTTTTCTGTACAAAGTTGCCCAAATATTGCCCTGGTAATTATCATATTGAGAGTTTACTCCTAAGTGAGCACAGATTGTACATGGTTTGATATAATCTCTTGCTATGACAAGAAGACAGCCATGCTTTGCAAATATCATCACTGATGGCTGGATGTCCCAAGTCCAGTAAGGCCGCTGAGCAGCTTCAGAGGTTGTTATAACTCCCCCAGGAACTATCATTTATAATACACAAAGTCAGTTTAGTGGAAAAACTGGCACCAATTTCTCAATGTTTAAAAATAGAAATAACAATCTTTCTCATGCTTCTGAAGGAAATACATTGATGAATTTCAAAAATTTGAGAATTAGTATGAGCATGGGTGGGTATGTCAAGTCTACAGAATTTAATGAGAGAGAGCTAATGAGTGGGAGTGAAATAGGAAAGAAGACTTTTGCATTGATTAACTCTGGAAGTGGGAAAGTATGAAAATGTCCTTGCACCTCCCAAGTTGCAGAGATCAGATCCAGTCCTGCAGGAGCTCTCCCTAAAGGGAGATTGCCAGATTCTCTGCATGTTACTTTGCAATTCTGTTGTTCCTACAAAGAGGTCTGTGAGGGCCTTTTGGTACTGCAGAGATTGTCACCCAGCTGTACAACAGCATCGCTTCTGGCTCACCTGGGCTGAGAGCTGGTGAAGAGCTTGTCACCTATGTAACCCCTCAGATATGAACTGTATTGACCTGGGTACAGCTCCACAGGAAAGGGCCTAAAGTGACAGAAACCAGCACTGATGAGCTCAGTTTAACCAGCTGGCTAAAAAGCTGCCACCAGGACTATTGAACTGTCTGCTTATCCATATTTCCCAGTGGGTTTGATTGACAAAACCTTTTCCTGCTGCAGGGTAACCAAGTTCCTAAGGACACTCACTGATTGAACTAATCACAGGGAAATGCTGTTGGATATCAATTTTTCAGGTACCCATGTGTACACTCTGAATGGAACTGATCCAGAAGGAGATCCTGTGACATATGACCTGACCTATGAAGCTGGATCAAGACGCTACTTTGCTGTTGACAAGAATCTTGGAAATGTTACTTTGATCGAGGAGCTTGACAGAGAGGTACAATCAAATGGCACCACTCCAGGTGTTTTTTGGAATTACTTTCCATTTAATTTGATCTGAGGCTTTGAGGGACAAGATCAATTTATTAGTCCCTGAAGCATGTAATATACTTTGCAATTCTAAGACATTATACCTCACCCTTCGCGCTGCATTCCAGTTGACTTGTGCCACTAACATTGCTATCAAATTTTTTAGCTGCTGTCTGTCCAGCTTTTTTCAAAAGAGAAGTATATTCTTTATTTCTATCTTGTCCCATGCACACCCCATCAAGAGCTATGGGGCAGGTACATCACATCCTCAGACAGGGGACTCTCCTGTCATTAGGGAGAAGTAGAGATTTGTGTAAGCAGTGTTTCAGGACACTCCTCCAGTACATCACAGCCTTTTAGCCAATGTAACTGTGCTGGTTAAAGGTGCCTAAAGGCAGCCTTATTCTGGGAACACAGGCATTGAACCCTTCATATTTCCTCACTGAGAAGCTTACACAATATTTGATAAACCCTTTAAAATTTTGTACACTAAGACAGAAGAATTTTGAACCAAAGTGCCATTTTAGGGAACATTTCTTGGAAAAGGTGACTGATTTTTATGAGCACTTTAAGAAGCAACAGGGATTACCAGAACCACCATCTCCTGACAGTAGCCCCAGAAGGCTCAAGGAGCTGGAGCTTCTGAGGGGTCTTCCTGGCCTCTGCTGGGATTGCTTTGTGGTATTAGTTGTTACTTTCACCTGCCTGCCTAGACAGGTTTAAATCTGCAGTCCCTTTTCCAATCAGGATGAACACCATCTCTCTAACAAAAGAATTTTCTTCATTTACAGAAGGAAGATGAGATTGAAGTTATTGTCAGTATTTCAGATGGCCTGAGTACAGTAAGTATTCATTTATGCTGTAGCTTGTCAAAGTGTCTATTCTCACATACCTACTCCTATTAAATTACCTTAAAGGGACCATCTCATTTGATCAGAAAACATAATCTCATTAGTCTTACCTCCTGTTCCAAAAGCCACTGAACTCACAGTTACTCAAGTCTCACTTCATCTCCTTGCTCAGCTATTTGAGGATAATTACAGTGTAGTGTGAGCTGAAATACTGACTTAGCAGCCTGCAGAATTACAGCAGCTTCCTATGAAGTTTCACTGCCAGCACAGTTGGATTCATGTCTAAGATCTGGAGGCTTTTTTGGAGAAATGTGTGACATTATAGGAACTAGTGTCGGGCTCCCAAGAGCTGCCTGTCCCTGCCCCCACAGTGTTTCTCTAGCACGACATTAAGAAGATTTGCTTAGGCTAAGGTGGTGGGGGTTTTCTTGTCTGCTGCTAGATAAAGCTTTGTTCACATCTAATCATTAAGGACTTATCTGAGGCACTGAGCATCCAGTCCTACTTCCATAGATTTTCCTGGCATTTTCAGTTTATGGACTGATGCTGTCACAGCCAGGATAGCAATCTGCCAGTAGGAGGATGTGGGCTTCATCACTAGAGGTACCACAGAAGTAGGACCCTCTTCTTATCCACAAGACTGGATAAATCTAGAGCTCTTTCTCATCTCAAAGAAATTAACTGAGATTATTACAAGAAATGTTTGGGAGGTTCCAGCATCCTACAGGCTCAACTGTCCTGGAAACCTTTGTAAGCAGGAAATAATGGGATTCCTAGATAATGGGAGTCATATATGCTCTTCATATTTTATTTCAGGTTTCTGAAAAAGTCAGGATCCTTGTAATGGATGCCAATGATGAGAGCCCAGAGTTCATCAATACACCTTACATAGTCGAAGTCCCAGAGGTTGGTGAAGTTCCTTTACATACTGGAAATATACTTCTGTAGGATGTAAAGAGGGGATAATATGTTTTCAGTAAAGTAACAAGTTGTGCAGGACAGACTTGGATTCTTTTGGTTTAGGGTATGGGTAGATATTTAATATTCACTGCAAACTTGGGGAATGAGTCTGTAGGTACTTCAGGTGTGCTATTTTGGGGGTAAGTTCCAAGATGTGAGTCAATGTGAGTTTTTAGAATTTACTACAGTGGGAATAGGATATACCCAGTCTGAGCTAAAATGTTTTGTTATTTTTGTTTCACAAAGTATTTCTTTCTTCTTGTTTTCCAGTTTTAACCTCTTCCCTCTTTCCTTTCTTCTCTTTGGTTCCCTCAGTGCTTTTACATTGTTTCTACCATCACTCTCTTTTTCTGCCTCCCTGCATGCTCATTTTTCATTTCTTTTAACTCACCTGGTTTTCTGCCTCTGTGTGACTCTGCTAACTCTTTCTGGTCACAGAATACTCCGTCCAGCAGCAGTATCTTTAAGATCGAGGCAATAGACAAAGACACGGGTTCTGGAGGAAGTATCACCTACTTCTTGCAGGTAAAGTGTTGCCTGTACCTTCACAAATCATCTCTTATTTACTGAGATTTCAGAAAGCAGGTTTTAAAAATATTTGAGAGGTTGAGTGTGCTGCTAGTGCCTATAGGACCAATTTTGTACCATGCACAATAAGCATTGGCAGAAGGGATGTTTTCTGATTGCAAGCAGCCAAGGGTGGTCCAGCAGGAAGTAAGGGGAGCTGGAGTTGCCACTGACACTCCTGTGCTTGCCAGCAGGACCCCTCATGGCAGGGCTCTTACTGGCCCTTCCTTTGGAGTGACAGGGAGAGCAAGATTAGCTGGTAATCTCGTATGCTTATGGGATTCCTAAAGCATGAAATAGCTTTCTTTAGGGAGCAAAACACACCAGAAACATAAATTTGCCCTTTAGTGTAGCAGGCTGGTGCATAATGGATACCTGGATCACAGTGTGAAATGAGGGGTACTAAACCTTCTCCCTGACAAAGCAGGGACTGCTTGAAGCCACCCTTTCAGTTGCTGCCCACTGGTGAAGAACTGAAAGGTCTCCAGATTTAAAGCTGAACTTGTGTATTACAGATCTTCTGTATGCCACAAGGGCAATTTTTTGCATTATGTCCTTCAAATTCCTTCTTCCTACAGGGAGTTTCATCCAGGTTATCCCCTTATTCAAGAGGAAACATGAAAAAAGCAAACAAAAAAGCAAAGCAGATTTGTTGCAATATTTAATTTTGGATACAAATATGGAGACAAGTTAGAAGATATTTACATAGCACTAAAGCTAATCCTGTTAAGAGCTTGGGCACACCGTGAAAGAACACCTTGAGTGCCTTGTTGAAATTTAGCTTCAGTCTCACAAATTATGATCCACGCGCAGGATTCAATTTTGTACAGGGCTTTTTCCAGAGAGCTGATAGCCTATGAACCAAGGGACAGCAAGTTCAAAATTCTGTGTTTAGTTTATATTATATTTGTATGGCAAAAAGGATAATAAATATGTGTATTTGTTGAAAAAAATTTGGCCATGTCTTTGGGCACAGTCTCTGAGAATACTCAAGTTGCACAGAAAAAACCTCTCCACAAGTGTGATATAGGGAGGTGGTGATGTCTGCTGAAATGGCCAAGATTATGACAGTGGCCATTGTGTCTGGATGCAGGAACACAAGTGTTTGTGCAGATATTTCCAGTTCAGAAGAATGGAGGGAGGCATTTTTTAGGCCTCTGTTACAATCAGGTGTCCTTTAGATTTTGTTTGTACATCATAAAAACCACCAGACCACCACTGTTTGACAATAAGCTATACATGCACCCTTCCTGCTGTTTTTTTAAACCAGTAGAACTTTGAAACACTAAGGGGTAACACCATTTCTTTTTTCTTCCTTTTCCCTTCATCTTTTTTTCTGTTAAGTCTCCCTACCTCTTTCCACGCAATTAACTGAGTTAACCAAAGTTTAAGTTTTCACAACGAAATACTAAAAGATTAAAAATAGCTACATTACAAGTAACTGATTTATTCCAAATAATGAGAGACTTGTGGTTGGTTCATGAATTGTTCATAAACACACAGAGGTGAAATTCATCAAATACATTATTCACCCAAACCGTATCATTATTCCAGTCTTCTCCCTCAGCAGATGAAACGAAAGATGAATCCCTGTGGCAGTCCCATCTCCATACGTGTAATCTCTGGCTGTTTCTTCTTTTCTTTTCTTTCCCCTAGAACATCCATGCTAATAAGTTCACCATAGACCGTCACAGTGGTGTCCTGCGCATCAAGCCAGGGGTCACCCTGGACTACGAGAAATCACGAACACACTTTGTTGTCGTCGTGGCCAAGGTAAAAGGCTTTTATGTGAGACCACAGGAGGTGGGGTGTTGTGTTTGAGTGGCACCAATTAGTGTGAATACAAGTGCTGCTGAAGCATCAAGGCAGCAGAGTTACTCCTGTTGTAACACCTGGAGGCATGGCGAGTAGCATAGAAAGGTGAGGGAGTAAAGGTAGCAGGCATCTGCTGCTGAACAACTTCTGGAGGTTTTGGGAGGGGGCTTCCCACATTTCTTTCATGTCACCTGTGTCATGAGACTCACCTAGAAGTGAAGGGTTGGTGTATCCAGCCCTGGCTTCAAGAAGCATCAGCCTGTGAGCTCAGGGCTCCTCACGCTGCCCAGGGCACAGCCCTACCACCACAAGGACAAACCCCTGGCAGGCAGACAGGCCACAGTCACTACCCACAGTAAGACACAGGGCACAGCTAGACCCAGCACAGCACAAGTGATGGATTTCTTTTCTGGAAATATCTATGGATGTTTCTTTTTTTGAATTCTCTGCTGCCTCATGGCAGGAGCTTATTTAAATCCTGCAAATATCGCTGCATATCCCTTCTTGCCACTGTCTTTCCCAGCAGTACTGTGCCTGTGACTTGGCTGAGGATTCATAACAGGCATTAAAAGTTTATAGATTCTGAAGTCTCTCACAATCCTGTGGGGACTTGTCACACAGACAGACTCACATGGGTGGAAAAAGGGCAATTTTGCTGTAACTTATGAGAACTTTGAGTTGCTCATATTTTTTGAAAATTGTATGGACCCTGTAATGTATTTTTTAACCAAGGTTCATTTGAGGAGAAGTAACAAAATTTGGCTTAAATTTTGCCTTTGGGGCAGTAAGGAAGAAAAAAAATCAGTGTATCTTTTCAAAAAAATTGGTATTTTTAGAATTGATACTGCAGACATGTTGAACAATTCACACTCTCACACACCAGCATGACTACTGACCTACAGCTGGTGCTCTGAGACTGAGGGTGTTAAAAGCTTCTGAAGTAGTGACTTGTCTTCCTAATTGGCTCTGCTGTATCAGTCGTGGAGAGCTGGTTGTAGCCAAGTCCCCAGAGACTGTTTATACAGTGTGGCTGTCTCACAGGTGTTGGCTGCACAGCTCCTTCTGTGCTTGCACTTTATCACATAGGAGTTCCTGGGAGACTTTGAGCATGTACACTGTTTATTTCTCTCCAGAGTTGCACTACCTTGCTACTGTACACTGCCTTGTGTTCATGACAGGACTCTGTGGGATGAAAAGTTGTAGACTTTGGTCACTAACGTTTTGCATCAGTTTCTAGCGTTCTTTTTCCTAAAAAAACCCTTGAATTCCCTTTCCCTTCTCTAAAGATCATTTATGACTGCATATATTGGTTCAATTACTTTTAATATAAGAAATTACTTATGAGGCACTGCAAGCTGTCTTCCTAATCAGAGAGAGAGCAGGACAAATGGAAAAGAGAAGGGAATAGGGCAGCACAGATTAATCGGTATGTTCAGGGAGAGAAAGGATTCCTGGAACTGTGCTTCTGAAGGCTCATGAGGTCCATGCCTAAGCTGATTTGCAGGCATGCTTCAGCAGAGGCATCTGACAATGACTTCTTTTCTAGGATGGAGGTGGGAAGCTCAGGGGAGACAACAAAGTGTTTTCAGCCACAACAACAGTTACTATCAATGTGGAGGATGTTCAGGACACTCCTCCTATGTTCATCGGCACTCCCTACTATGGATACGTCTATGAGGACACGCTCGCAGTAAGTTCTGGTTTTCATCTGTGGGAGAACAGTGCAGCCTTTCCCATCTCAGCCAAGATGGCCCTAAGGTTTCTAGGATAGGCTTTACTGGAAATAGGACCTAAAGTCTGATTTGACTCCTAGGTGAAATGAGCTGACCAAATCTCAGACTTGTTCATACTTATGTCTACTGCAAATTTGCCATGCAAGGCTTCCTGTTGTTTTCATTAAAGTCCAAAAGAATTCTGCCCATTTACATTGGTCTAAGCCCAGACAGTGACTGAGAGCTCTTGTGTAGCTCAGACCTCTAGAGACACTTGGCTGAAGGCTGAAGCAGGCTGCCAGTCACCTCACCTGAACACATCATGCTTAAAAGCCTTAATGTGTCTGTTTGCTCTGTGGTCTCACAGTGCTTTTATTTTCTAGCTCAGATCAGTCTGCTGCAACAGTTGGTTGTACATGTGCAGACAGAATTTATGCCCAAGTCCTCCAGACTCTCTGTGTTGTACCATGGACACCACCTGGGGAGAAGCAACCCTAACATCCCCCAAAATGCAGGATGCTTTCTGCTCAGTGATGGCTGGTTAGGCAGAATGGACCAGGAAGGCCTAAACTCAACCAGATTATCAGTCACACTGAGACATGATTAGGAGAACCAGCCATTTTCAGCCACGTATTCTTAAAGCTGCAAACGAATAAGTTTTCTCCATATCTAAGCAGTGACATAATTGTGTATGGATCAGCTTTCAGCCTGACACATAAGATTTAATTAAACTTTTCTTCATATATAGGACAAGAAATGGTATCTATCGATGAAATTACACAACATTAGGCTATTGATCAGTTTAGCTGTGTGATTGCACTTCGTTCATCTGTCCTTCCCTTGAGTTTCAGGAAAGATTGTGTCTTACCTTTCTGTCCAGAAATGTACCCTGCAGCCCATGCATGACTACATACTGCAGTTCACTGCAGAAGCTGTTACATTTCAGCAGGGCAGAGAAGTAATGCTCCTGTACTTTGCAGGTGTTTAGAATGAGTGATATTATGTATATTGATTTATTCTGCAGTTACATATAGATCTTGAAATAACTATCAGGTGCACACAGGAGTTAGTGTTTACTATGGAAATGAGAATCAATAAATGTTAATTACATCCAGCTTGAGCTTATAACTTACACCATTATGATATAATGGTGGAACAAGGAATCAATCCTTCCTGGTGTGGGTTTTGCCATTAGCATGAACTCCACAGAGAAAGAAGCAATAGCTGATTTTAGTGGTGTTTGCACATTTGGTGTTAATTTTGTAAACTTGCTTCTTTTCTCCTTGGTGGAGTTGTCAGGATTTACAAGTACTCTGTCACCTTTAAAGGGACTGCACTGCATCTTGCCCAGTAGGCAGATTTTATTGCTGCTTCCAGCATAAACGATAATAAATACAGTTCTGTATTTCCAGTTGCTCTAACAGAGCCTTGCTCTTGTTTGAAAAAATTCACTCAAGGGTTGTCATGAAAATGTTCCTTGTTGCCATTTGTGATTCACTGACAGTTACTTCAGTGTTCCCCAGTTCTGCAGCCTCAAACAGTAACACTTTAGTTCAGAGGTCTAAATTGCACAGCTCATTGCCGTTTGGGTGAGCATTTTAATGTGACACGCATCATCCCTCAGAGCTGATAGGAGCAGTCACATGAACAAATGGTCCCCAGTACACAAATTCTGTATGTATGGCCCACAGCCATGTTGCTTGTGCAGAAAGACAGACAATGAAGTTTTAAGGGCAGTTAAATCACCATCATTTTCATCACAATTTTATGCCCTATGTGTTCTGTGGGCCAAGTTACTCTGTGATCTCTGTTTGCTTCTACAGCCTGTCTGAACTTAATTAGGAAGGACCAAAGTGACCCAATGACTCCTTGGCAGCTGCCTGTGTCTCAGGACACTGTATGGTCATGGGGCACAGGAGCCCACACAGAAGGAGCCAGAGGGAATCTTGGTACTGCCCCAAACTAAACTTTCAGATTGGCTGCTCCAAATCCTCTGTCCCCATCTGTGGCTCCAGGCAGCTGTCCTTGGCCACAACTTCCAACCATCCTGCGACCAGCCAGCCCCCAGGGCTGAGGCACCCATGGCCATGCAGCCATCTCACTCCCAGAGCAGTGGGCACTGGCCCTTTTTGTGTTCCCCATATGGCACAAGCACAAGTACCCACTCTGCCCCCAGCACTTCACTGCAGAAAGACTTATGGGAGTTCAGTTTATTAATCTGCAGTTGCAATTTTCAGTGCTCTGATCTTGGCACACAGACTGTGATTTCCCATTTCTCCCCAGGGCTCTGAGGTCCTTACTGTTGTTGCTCTTGATGGAGACAGAGGAAAGCCTAACAGTATTCATTACTGCATCGTGAATGGTGAGTAGGCTTGTCTTATATGAAATTTGAAGGGCACTCAAAACTACATCTGGCATTAAATTAGAACAGAATATGTTAGAGTTTAATAAACCTGAGACAAAATCTCAGGAAATAACATCAGGTGCCTCAAACAACTTCAGGGCCCCGTCTAGCAGAGAATAGCCAAGATTCAGTTCAGTGAATTTTAGGATCTTCTTCACAGAAATGTGCTTGGAGCTGTTAATGTTGCTGATTTGTTAGGCATCAGTAGCCTTCTTGTCATTTCAGAAAGTGTAAAGGGAGATGCATTCACTCTTCTGAGCATCTCTATCACTTAATCTGAGAGGTGAGATAATTCATTGGGAGACCCAGACATGGCATTTAGAGGGATATTTTTATTAATACAGTGCTGAAAGTGGCTAAACAGTCAAACCTCTGATTTCTTGGAAGAAATTATATTCACCAGTGAAGAGACACGGGCTGTACACTGAAGTGGAAGAAAACAGATGTTATCAGAAGATTAATGCTTTCCATCAGCTATTCTGAGAGTGTCTGTCGCATGTCTTTTAATAGCATGAATGTGAAACTTAGCTGAATTGATGATTCATTAGGTGGTGAAGACAACAGCTTAGAGCAACTAAACTCCAGGCTACAGCTTTGGGGGTTTGGGGTTTTATACTCTCTCCATTCCAAAACAAGGGTTCCTCAGCAACTGGGCACCCCAGCAAACAGGTGTGAAAGACCCCAAAACTTTCTAAGGAAATCTGAGGTGTAGTTGAAGAGCTATGGAGTAAGTGCTTCATTGCGTTAAGTGATCCAAACAGCCAGAACAGAGCGATACAGCTGAGTTTTTGTGTTGGTGTGGGATGAGATCCATGCTGAGCTTCCTTCTTAATGTGAGGGACTAAATAGGTAAAAGAAAGGTAGAAACATTGAGGAAAAAAGGGTTGCAGAAGACAACAGATAGAAAATGGAAAGGGTAAAAAGAAAGGTGTAAAATGAAGAGCAAGAACAAATAAGAGGGATGGAAATATGCTAAACAAGGGAGAAATTAAGTATGGAGAACAAGGGAAGGCAGAAGAAACAGGGAAAATATCAAAGGGAAATAAGATTAATGAGGAAAGATACTGGATTTCCAAAGAGAATAGAGAAGGACCAAAAGGAATCTCTGGGATAAAGAAAAGGTAAGTGTTTAGGAAACAGTGGGAAAGGAAGATGGAAGGGGATGACAGATAAGTAGAACAAAATATGACTTAATGGGGGGCAGGCTTTTCTCATGCCCATTAACAAAGGGTTTTGTTTGTGTGAAAAGAGGAGAAGGGAATATGCTTTTAGTACACAGGAAGTTAAAAAACAGAGAACAAAAGATTGCAACAGGTTTCTGCCCCTGCACCTCAGGCATTATTTTTGACAAGCCATTATTCCAATAACTGCAGGCTGGGATGTCAAAGGACAAGAAAACACTACCAGCAAATAGGAAATTGTTCTTAGTAAGTATTTCTTATCCCGGGAGTGTGGAATAATAACAGGAAATGCTCCAATCTTCTGAACATGCTGTATGGAGAAACACACATACTGCTACACCTACTCCAGCTTACCAATTTCCCCAGGAAAACTACACAATAACATGAAGTATGGTGGTTTGAAACCACTATTGACTTAAGCTTCTTCTCAGTCAGAATATATTTTGCAGGCCAATGTATCTTAATAATTGGGTATTGTGAGTCAATATCTGTTCAATGTTGTGTCTAGAGTGCTTTAATGAAGTTGCAGTTGTTGTAGGTATTAGCAAAAGAGGTTGGATGGTTTAAAAATCAGCATTGGAAATGAGTTTGAGAAAAAGAAAAATGACTGGACTTGGAGGTCATCATCCTTTATTTCTGAAGGCTTGATCTCCTACATTTAAAGGGATTTCCTCTCTTTTCCTTTCCATGGTAGACTGCCACAAAGCAGAGGATGTGGTCAATACTCTACATGAGGTAGCATCAGGGCTGCCCTTCCTGGGCACCAGCCTGCCCTTGGCTGTGGTATGAGATGGTTCCTGCCATCCTGGTGAGGCACTGCTGCTTCTCTGCAAGCTGGAATTTGCTTCAGCACAAATACAGCAATCTCAGTGAAGTGCTGCCTGGAACTGGTATTCACTCCAGATCAATGGCAGTTGTGTAGCAGTAGCAAAGTCAGCCTGCAGCTCTGTCCTGCTTCTGTCAGACTGCCTCAGTTCAGAAACCCTGGGGTTTACCCCAGATACTCCAAAAACCCCTTTTGTTTCAGGACAGCCTTGCAACAGGCTGAAAGCTTTTATTGACAATTCAATGCTTAGGACCAGAAGATGCTTCTCCAGAGATGCTGTCTGAGGGAAGTGACTGTGTTTCTTTAAGGCAGATTGTCAGACTTCTCAGCTTAGCTGATATTAGTGAGAGAAATGTTCTTGTTTCTCAGAGACTTAATTAAGCATTTGCTAATTACAATGACAAATGTCTATTTTCATCTAAACCAGCATATAAATAAGACAGCGTAATAAAAGCTAATACCAAATTTGCATGTCTGGATGCTGAGGCTTGAGGGGAGACCAAGCAGGAAGGGAAGAGAAAATGTTGACAGTTGCCCATAAGGGAAGAACCCCACTGAGCTGTTCCTAGGGGGGGAAACCCTTTCTGGCCCTCATCTGTGTTTTCATCTCACTGTGACCATAGAAATGCTTCATTTTTGAAGAGTGGCTTCAGATCTACTGATAGATATGGATACACATATGGAAATGATGTGCTTAATGAAGTGTAGAGTTGATTTGCCCATGTTTGTTCAAAGAAAGTGTGGCATGTAAGCAGAGCATCTTGGTTTCATTGCAGGAAGTGAAGCTTCATTTGAAATCAGCAACACAACTGGAGCCATTTCTGTGATAAAAAGCCCAAATCAGCTCAAGAAAGAAGTGTATGAACTAAAAGTTAAGGTAGGTACTGTGGCCACTTTAAGACTATTGGTCTAAAATGCCATGAACAGGCATGGTTGTCTAAAATGGTTCAGTTAATAGCTGAGTTTACCTGTTTCAGAAACTACCTCCTATATTTGAGCAGAGTGCCAGATAGTATAAAGCAGCACTAATTGCTTTTGTTGAGATGCTGTGATATTGTTGTTGGGATATTTAGTATCTCAGATTACTTCTTTCAAATAAAATCATCTTGTCCTAATTTCATCTCTGAGGCTAGAGAATCAACGTCCTTTACAGTCCATAGATACCTGTTCTCTGTGTTTCCAGATTTTATTGCTAATCTAGGAATGAATGTCTTGAAAACTCCATGTTATTGGATAGGTAACAGTCAAATCTATGATTAGTAATAGGACTGGGACAGATCGTGCAGTGTCATGTCAGCATCCATTCCTGAGGGACTCATCAGCCACATACAAATACATGCTCACACCTTCATGAGCTAACACCTCGATGAGCCAGTACTCATGTGACAGGCTGGGGTATTTTAAGCAGTTTCTAAAGAAAAAGTGTTTAAAAATATAGAATTAAATTGTGAAGACTGAATCAGTTTTCTTCAGCATGTTGGAACTGCATATTACTGTTGTGGTAAGGACAAGACTGGCTTAAAGGCAGCTTTGAGGAATTGCACTCTGCCAGAACCAGTGTATAGCACCCCCACTTGCTTGCTCCTGGGTTCAAGCAGTGAGCTGTACCTGGGAGAACACAGAGTCCTCATGGGCTGAGTTAAAGTCAGGCACCATTTCTTCTTCTATCAGCTCTGCTTCACTGCAGTCTGCTGCCACTCCCCAGATGCAGAATGGGTTAAAGCCTTGCAAGCTTTTCTGATCTCCTAATTATGTATGCGGTGACCCAGAGCTCATGCAGGCTGCAAAAACTGCTAGAGGAACCAAAAGGCTGTTAAATTACCCAGGTACAGAGTGACAGGCACCTCAGTTGCCAGACTAGTGTCTTCAGGGAAAGTGCCTTTGGTTTTTAGCCCTTTAAGCAAAAAGGCATGTTAGATATAGCTGTTGTGACAAAAATACTAGCCAGTTTCTGTCCTGGCAGAAGAAATGCCTCAGGTTCAATCCAGTGAATCAGGCTGCATGTTGCAGTTGTTGAAACCCAGACAGATTTGATCTTGTGGTTCAGAAAAATACCAGCTAGGTTTGCCTGTCTGTCTAAACTATATCCACTTTAAATTGAGCTCATCTAAACATCACAGCAGAATTGTGAATCAGAGACTAAATCTCAAAAAAGTATGTACTTTTTCAAATATTTACCTAAATGCCACAAGTACAGTTTTTCTCGCAGTATTCAAGGCTGCAATCCTTGCAGCAATGAGACAATGAACTGCCTGTGGTACCACAGCAAATTCAAACATTGACTTCCTTTTCTATTCTATCAGCACTTTAGGCAAGCAATTACCTTGTCTCTATTGGATTATTTGTTTTTAGAGAATTGTTTTCACCTAGAGTGAGTTACTAAGATCACAAAATTAGAAGGAGAATCAACTGGGGCTCTACTGGGACTGGTTTATTACCATAATCTTCTAATCATAAACTTCAGTGTGAAATGGACTGAGGTTTTAGAGAAATATAAGTCTGTGAATTTTCCTACAAGTTAGAGTGCTTTGTACATGTGGAATAATACCTGAACCTGAAGAAGGAGAAAACACTTTCATCATTCTTTTCTTCCTCTTGCCTGCTGCAGGCATCAGAAGTCAGCCAGGAAGGTGACATGTCTGAGCACACATTTGCCATGGTGACCATCAGGGTGGTCGACCTCAACAACCACCCACCGACGTTCTATGGAGAAAATGGTCCCCAGAACAGGTTTGAACTGACCATGTACGAGCATCCCCCAGAGGGTGAAATCTTGAGGGGATTGAAGATTACAGTCAATGATTCAGATCAGGTAAATGGAAACGATGTGGACTTTCAGATTTCCTGTCCTGTTTTCCCAAAGACTAGAAAGAGCTGTCAGACGGGCAGATGTCATTGTAGAAGCTCACCTGCTTCACCTGTGTGCCCTGAAAGCCTAGGACAGACAAAGTAGTTGTGGGGTCCAGTAGCACAGAAAGCCTGGACCCAGGAGTTCAGTTAGACTGTCATATGCTGTTATGCCAATGGGAAGGGTGGTCCTACATCTGCAGCCCAGGTCTTGTGGCAACTGAAGCTGAACAATCCTTATGGACTTCCCTAACTACTGGTTGTGTTCAGCTGCTGCCGGTATATGCCAGAGAACATATTCCCTTTGGAGATTTTCTTGGAGGTTCCAAGCCCTTTAGTAACTTCAGGTGCAATTACTGTCTGCATCTTCTTCTGGCCCTTAGTTACAGTCAGGGTCTGCAGTGCATGGTTTGATAAGTCATTCCCACTGGAGTGATATTTTTAGGTAGTCTTAAAATTATGCCCAAGCCAAACTAACTCTTAACAGATAAAGGAAAAGGAAAGAACACTCCATCCATCTCAGCCTGCTGTCTAACTGACCTGTGATGCCTGTAGGTACTATGGCAATGGTTGCTATAGGGACCCCTAAGCTAAATGCTGTATGAATGACATCCATCTGAGTTAGCCTCAGGTTAGGTAGTGACAAGAAAAAAGCTTAATGCATCTGAGAATTGTATTACTATTGGAAAGAGCTCTCTTCTGTAACTGTGCTCAGTATTGTGCTGGTTTGATGGTATTGTACTTTATCAAACCCACTGGCTTCTTCCCCCTCCCTCCTGCTGCTCTGCAGCGAGCAGATAAATGACTGCTTTCAAAGCAGTGCCACGTCTGTCCTGCTGTTGACACGGGGGATGTGCTGCAGAAGGGGAGAAACAAAACCCATCTCTTCTCTTCAGAGACAAAATATATATCTAGGCTGACAAAATATTCAGGCTCCAAGTTAGGCTATAAAATAAGCAGAAAACACTGATAAATACACTGTATAGATTTCTCAAGAAGCTTCCTAGTACAGTGTAAGGCATCACTCTACGGGGGGTGGGTTGCTTTTCTTCTAAGGCAGAGAATACAGTGTTTTCCCTTCCATCTAAGATGATTTTGTAGAGAGGAAAATTAAACATGTGTCTGTCTCTGTCAGAGCTACTAGAGCAGCTACTCTTTCTTTTGGGGAGTGGATGATACAAGTGAGGAGGAGAGGAAGCTGTGGTTAAGGTCTGGTTTAGGCCCTACAGTTTGATGGAAATGCCATGCCTACTTGCAAGAAAATTATACAGAAATTTTTCTCTCAGACCTCAGCATGGCTTAGGGCTCAGTGCTGCTGTTCCTCCAATCATTCCTATGTCCCACGGCTGTCTGCTTGGAGACATGCAGCAGCACAGCTTGCAGATCTGGGTTCAGTGGACATGTGGCAGAAATCACTCAGCTGTTGGAGGGAGGCAGTTCTCTCCCTATCCCGTGCCACCCTTCTCGTCATGCACAGTCCCATGTGCCACATGCTTTGTCTGACTTTGTATTGTCAGACTGTCCACTCTTCCCATCAGCACTATCTTCCACAGTCCAGCAGCTCTGGCTTTGTTTGGCTTTACCATCCAGCAAAAGAGAGCCCTTTATCATCTCTGTAGTTTGTGTGACCAAACAACACAGACCACTGAGTTTGGATCCAAGGTCATTCTGTTTCCCTTAAGGGACTACTGCTGAATACTTTTTCTCTTGACATGAGCTAGGGCTGCTCAAGAACTGCTCATAACAAGCTCTCCAGGGATACAGCTGAAAGTAAAGTTGTCCTGTTTGAAAGTCATTATTAGAAATTCATCATCTCAAGATTCATGCTACAGGGAGAATGTGGCACCAGGCAGGCAGTGAATCTGGCTGTTTGTCACAGTGTAAACATGACACTGAGAAACTGGTGAACCCAGAGAGTTTGGTGAGGTAGGCTCAGCTCATTTTCACATCTTCCCTGTAAGGCAGAAATATGAGAATCCCCCTTTCATCTCTTCTCTTACATGCTCCAGTTTAGTTTAATAGAATTAGCCTGGCCAGCTGGCTCTGGCTCACTCTTCCCAACTTGCACACAAGTGGTGATAACCTTTTAGACACTGCTGCTTCCCATGTTCTCTCTGGTTTATCTATGTCATGGGATTTGCCTTCTCACTTCACCTGGAGCTGTCAAGTGTGTCAGATTTTGTTTTGCACAAGTGGAGCTCCTCCCTCCCCACAAGTGCATCAACATCCAAAAGGTTTGGTATTTGCATCTCTGGGCTAGCTTAATCTAACCAGTAAAAATGTGGAGTACCTCCTCTGTCTGGAAATTGCCTATCTTTGTGATTCTGCATCTTCATCATGCAGAATGCATGAACAATTCACAGAGCATATGAGCCATTAGGACACAGGCTGGACACTGGAAGTGTTCAAGGCCAGGCTGCATGGGGCTCTGAGCAACCTGGTCTGGTGGAAGGTGTCCCTGCCTGTGGCAGGGGGGTTGAAATGTGGTGATCTCAAATGTCCCTTCCAACCCAAACCATTCTATGAGACTGGGTTTGTGAGGGTGTGTTATCCTCACTCGAGCAGTTCAGCTGTCTTTCCTCGGTAGGAAGCAGGAAGAGGCAGGACTGCCCTGCCAAGATGCACATGGTGTCATCTCTGTCTAGCTCACAGCGTGTGGCATGAAACCCAAGGCTTCTTGCCACAAGATTCCTCTCTTAGCCAGGCCTGCTGCAGGGTTTCTTTCCATTATGACTGAAAGAATAACCATGCTTGTCAATCTATTTTAAGAAAAGCTGTGTCTGTCTTGTGACTAGGGCTGGAGGGATTATACAACTAAGCTTCTTAGTGGTCTCCTGCCCAGGGGATGGAGAGCAGAGGGCTCTAAGCAGTAAGATTCATTCTCATTTTATACAGTTTGAAGAAACAGAGCAATCTAGGCTGTAAGATATGTGCCAGTCACTGAAAACAATCAATGCCATATCTGCTTTCATTCACAGGGAGCCAATGCTAAATTCAACCTCCGTCTTGTTGGACCTGGTGGCATCTTCCGAGTGGTTCCTCAAACTGTCCTGAATGAGGCTCAGGTTACAATAATAGTGGAAAATTCTGCTGCTATTGACTATGAAAGCTTCAAGGTGCTAACCTTCAAGGTACTGCTGCTTTCCAGGCCCTCTTTTTCAGTGTATACACTATGAGTACGATGGCTTTTGTATTTGATGTGATTTAGCTTCTTAATCCACCTGGAACTATCTCATGCAGTATCAGTGACATGATATTCCATGCAAGGGAAACTCATTTCTGCCTCTAGTTCCCCATCTTCACAAAGTTCAGTGGATGCATCTGTGAACTGATTTAGTCCAGTCAGTGCAAAACATTGATTTTTATTTCCCTCTGGAAACTGTACATGTTGGTGGCTCTGAATTATTCTAGACTGAACCTTGAGGGTGTTATTTCTGCACTCACAATGATACATTCACAGGATGAAATCCTAATTTCTCTGCAGCTAGAACTTTAGCTGCTTAGTGCTAAGTAATTTGATTCATGATCATGCTTTTGAATGTTGGCAGCCTGAAGACCCCAGCTGACTGGAAGATAATTCCCCAAAATCGCTCACTGCCTTTGTCAGAGTCTATCTATCTATATGGCCATTTGCAGACTGACCTGAGGCTCACCCATGCTCTAAGCCAGCCATGCAAGAACCAGTTTCATCCAAAAGCTGGAACCTTGCATTATCACCTTCCCTGACGGATTCTTTGGCTCATCAACAAGATAATTAAGGAGTCTGGTTTTCTGTCAGCTGCCTCTGAACATTAGTGTAGATGTTTCAGTTCTGACTGCAAAGAATTGCATAGACAATCCCTGTAACCATTTTAAAAAATTGCCAAAACGATCTAGCTGAGTATTAACATATGCTAGTTTTGCAATGTACAGAGAGGGGCATTTTTTTGCACTGTCCAAAAGCCAAAATTCCACAATTTTGTTCTTGCCCTTGCCGTACGGTTTGCTTGGTGTCCTTAGCAAGTTTCACTTCAGTAGGTTTCAGGCCTCTTCTTGTAATGTTCCTAAGCCATTTTGAGCTTTATAGGTTATAGATGCTACAAAAATACGAAGCATCATTACTGTATTAAAGTGGAAGATTCTGAATGGGCGATAAAGTGCTACTGAAACTAATTATAACAAGTGCACATTTATTCAGGTTAAACTACCAAAAGACCAGTAAAGGAGTTACACATGGCCTCCTCATGAATGCCAATAGAAATCAAAGTAGTTAATGTGATTGCCATGAACAGCAAAAGAATTAATTACCAGGAAAAAGGATAGATATATATATTTATAGCTTAAGCAGTTATTCACCTTTTTTAAAATTATTTCTACTGGAGAAAGACTTTCCAAAATTATTTCTACTGAAGACTGTAAGACTTGGCTTTAAAAGTGCAGCCTTTGTCTGGATTCCAAATGGAGAAGGTGCAGATGGAGGATATGGTAGCAATATATGGCAGCAAATACCTTTTATAAAGACCTCATTGCTGGCTTCATTTTCCTGCAATGTTCAAATCATTTCCTACACAGTTTCAGACTCAGTTGTCATTGTAGCCATTCTGGTTAGAATTTTGGATTAAATATATTTCTATTTAATGTGTATCTCACAACAGCTTTGAGAGGTTATCTTCAGGGGTTTGGGTTTTTTCTGCAAGCAATGATCCCTCTCCCCTAGTTTGTTTTTGAAGAGTAAAATGCTAGAGAGTAATTAAAGCTAATTTGTCTGGGAGATGCACTGAAAAAATTTCTGAAGCAAAGGCTACTAGAGAAATCCATCTTCCATTAATGCTGGCTCTTAAATGGAGTTGGTAGTAAGGACTTCCTTCGTTTTCAGCTGTCCAGGAGCTCAAATGGGTTTCCCAAAATATGGCAGCTATGATAATTCACACATCTCTCAAGTCCCTCTGCCAAAGGGGCCAGATATTGCTGTCCCACCTTGTCATGGGCTGCCATCCTTTGGGGGCAAACCTCCTTCCTCCATCTCCTCCAGCTAAGAGCACACGGTGCCTTGGCAGGAGCCTGGACATGCTGCAGACACTCATATCTACAGGCTGGGACCAGGTGAGGCTGCAATTATCTTCAGCTGCCAAAATCAAACCCTATTTTTGAAATTTACCTACCACTTTTAGGATTGCACGTCAGTTTGCTCTTCTGGCACCTAAGTATTAATTGTTGATATGTAGTCCTGTGAAGCAATAGCTTTATGCTATTTTTTTCTCTCTGCATAAAACAAACAATACAGGTCGACACAAGACACTGAAGGCAAGTAAGCCAACAAAATTTCTTCCCTGAAGGAAGACGTTGTCAGCATGTTGACATAGCAGGACTGTGACTGCTTAAAGGAGAGGGAATAAAAAATGACTGTAGAAACAAACTAAAAATACTGAGCTTTCATAAGGTGTACTAAGATAGGCTGATTGCAGCAGCAAAGATGATTTAACTGCAGATGTTATAATTTACTTATAGCTCCATGTGCACAATCAGCACTAAGATTTTACCTCTGTATGCTTTAGGAGCTGAGATTTCTCATGAGGAGGTTTCTGCTGCTGTCTGTATGGCTGTCCCTTCAAAAATTTCTTTTGCTGCAACACCACCTGGGACTCCCAAACACGAGAGTTTGCTCAGGGCTGTAGTGACCAGGCTCCCCTTTCAGAGCAGTTGTGTCCTGCAGTAATTGCAGGCAATCCTTTGAGATTCACTCCTTCTCTTTATTTCCAAACATTATAAATGTTCACACAGCAGGCACAGCTCTAGATGACACTGAGATAGCCTTTTCCCTGTCTGCTTGAACAGCTCCCCAGGCTCTGCTTTCACCTCGAGGTGATACAAATGTGTCCTTTCAGATGAGCAGTTACAAGAATGTGTGATGTCAGAGAGCTTTGTTCTCCTCAGAGACAGTGAGGCAATTCAAAAGCCCCCATGTTATCTGACAAAGTGCTAATCAGCATGAAGCAATGAGGGTACAAGTCCCATGAAGTCGGTAGTAGAAGTCCTCTTGGAGTCTTCGGGAAATGAGATTGTGCTGTACATGCCTGACCATCCAGCATATGGGGTGGGAGTAATCCTGCTTCAAAACAACAGGTTCCTAGATCTTTTTACCCTGTTTGGTGCAGGTTATTCTTTCCTGATAAAGAACTTCCTCTACAAAAGATCACAATTAAATTCATGTGGTAATTCAAAATAATTCCGTGCTTATGTTTCCCAAAGTTCTAGGAGCTGCCCAGGGATGATTGTTCATAGGCTTCTGTTACGGCTTTTGGACGTGTGTTGGTTCATTATGAGTAGACACATCTGTCACATGAAGTCTAGCATGAATACACAGGTTTGAAGGCCTCTCCCCACAGCTTGATTGCCCACTGCAAGCAAGTACACACAAACAAGCCAAGGCTGCATGCTGACCTGGCTCATCACCTCCCTGGTTCTGAGCTGGTCCAGCCAGGCTAAAATGCCCTAGTGTGCCATGGGACATGGAGGAAGCTCCTTTAAGAGAACTAATAGCTGCTTTGTGGTGATTTCTGGTCTTTCTCTTCTTAGCTTCTTGCAATAGAGGTGAACACACCAGAGAAATTCAGCTCAACGGCTGACGTAGTGATCCGCTTGCTGGACACCAATGACAATGTCCCAAAGTTCTCCTCGGACTACTACATTGCCAGGATCCCTGAGAACTCCCCAGGGGGCTCAAACGTAGTTGCTGTTACAGTAAGTTTCATTCACCTCTTAAAAATGTTCTCTATTCTGGGTGTCTGTGGAGACAGTTCAAGTGCCTTAAAAATTAAAAAGTAGCAAATCTTACTTCCTGTTTGACTTCTGGACCAAACTCCAATTCCTTTCCAGAATCAACTTAAAAAAACCTACTTCAGGAAAAAATAAAGCTTTAAACAAATATTATTTAGAACAACAAGGGCCATCTGCTTTTAAGACAAATCACAAAGCCTTTGAGTATTAAGAAAGCCCCAGCCAAATCAGTGTCCAGTGGGAAGATTCAGTTATGGCTAAGTGGAATTGGATTTACTGGATTTGCTTGCTTAAGTCTCAGTAAAAAGAAAACAAGATGGCTGCTTAGTAGGTATTAGTCTCCTCCTCTTGGGAGGAACCTGGCTGCTAAAGGCATAATTGAACAGTTAATGAGGTCAAGAATATAACATTAAAGTGCTTAGGACTGAGAAAAAAAAAAGATCCCTATGTATGTATCTTCTCACAGTGGGAAAAATATGTCTATAGATTTTTCCAGTATCTTGCATTTTTATACAAAGAAAGTCAGGGTATTACATGGGCCCTGAGTGCTGGAGGAGCATTTCCAGCTGCCTCTATCTGATGCAACTGCTGAGACTGGAAAGAGCTCTCATGTCACAAAGACAAGAAAGCTCCTGGCCACCTGGGCCTCGGTGGGGGATGCAAGTCACCTTGCAGAGGCCACACAGGTAAGGGTGGTGGAGGCACCAGAGATCTCCAGCACAAGCTGGCAACAAGTAAGAAGGACAAATAGTCAGAATAATAAAGTGCTGAAGGCAAATTTTAGTGATGGAAGAATCAAAGAAGTGGAACATAAACAATAGACAAAAGGTTATTACATGAAACTAATAGGAAAGCTATTAGAGACTCTTAAACATTATTATCTTTAAGCTAATAGGAATAAAAATTCTAGGACTTGGATAGTAAAAATAAAAAGATTTAAAAAATGTTTGCAGAAGCAACAAAACTTCTGAGTCAAAGTGCATGGGAATGTGTAGCTGAGGAGCCCATGTAAAATTTATTCATGTGCTGTCAACTCAGTACTTGACCCAGATTCACCACTATATGTGAAAAACGAAGATGTCTTGAGTACTCAGAATGGCAGCTCTGGAGGAAGTCCCAGGTATGCAAATGCTTTAAATAAAGTTACACAGTACTAAACTAGGCTGTGGTCAAAATGATGGGGTGACATAATCTGACAAGCTCATGCCAAAGAACAAAACAACATCTATCAGTGGGGCTGCAGGTGTGTTATGTTAATCATGCAGGAATCAAAGACATTGTTCCAGTTCTCAAATATTTAAACAGGAAGATGAATGAATCAAGCAGAGCCACCAGGAATTCTGATGACCAGATACAAAGGTATAACACCTCCTCAGAGCTATCAGAGAAGCAGGAGCTTATGGAAATAGCTGCTACCAAATCAATAGCTTTCCTAAGCCTGAGCTAAGAAGGGAAGCCAACAAGAGTATGAAACAAAGATATCATCTGGCGTAGTATTTGCATTATTAAAAGTCACACAGGCACAGGAGTGATTAAAATACAAATAAAGCTGAAATACAATGTATAGATTGAAACATTTGTTATTCATTACTTTAAATTGAACCAATTAAACAAGCAGAAGCTTTAAAATACTCTATATAAAGTAAATAATTTTGTCTAGGGAATATTCATTAATGTTTAACTGATAATTAGGAAGGTTTGAGAGCTGGCAGTGTGTTCGTGTCATTGAGATCATCTCTATCAAAGGAGGATGAGGTAACTGTGGATGGATGGGGCCATCTAGTGTCAGTCTCCCTGCCAGAGCCCCCGGGCACCGGGGACAGCGTTCCTGGGACTGGCAGGGACATCTGGTGTTAGCTTGTGCACTTTCTAGGTGCATATTTGCTCAGGAAGTTTCCTCCTAAAAATGTGATGGCAAAGAGAGTGAAAAGCATTTGGGCCTGCTGTTAAAAGAAAAATCAAACATTTCTTTTTGCATTTTAGTAAAGTAAAACCCTCTCTCTCTTTTTTTTTTTTTTTTTTTTTTTTCTTAAGGCTACAGATCCAGACTCAGGGCTTTGGGGAGAAATCAAGTACTCTATCTATGGAACAGGAGCAGATCTGTAAGTAACAAATAAATTAATAAAACTACATAGCCTCTAAGCAGAGTTCTAAAAGAATTTTAAAAGAAAGCTAGCAGGCTCATTCTTGATCTGCTCATTTCCAAGGACATTTATGTCATGTTCTTTGTGAGTTCTGTGAACACCACAGTAAAGCTACTGTGATCATTAAACATCTGCTTCAGGAACCCAAGGAATTCTACCCACAAACCCCCAAAGAGATATAAGGCAGCTGAAGTATCAATACAAGGATTTGTTCAATCACCATTTGAAAAACACTTCGAAGAGAAAGAGAGGTTTTGGTCTAGTTGTGAAGGCAGTTCTACAGAAGAAGAATCTCTTGGTTTTTTCCCCTTCCCTTTCCATATAACTTTACAAATAGCTCTTGTCAAAATAAATCAAGGAAGACAAGATATTCAAGGATATAAATTTCATCTTTGGAGGTCATTGCATTGGGTGTTAAAAGCCTTTCCTATATTTAAACATAATAGTCCTGCATCAGGAAAAGGGAACCTGGTGCTTAATTGATTTGGTAATAATGCCTCCCTCCCTCTCCCTGTCTTTGGGGACAGTGCTGGAGGTAGAAACACTGGTTCCCTCACACCACGTCCATCCCAGCTCCCAGATGTGGCTGGGATCAGTGACATGGCTGTCACAGATATCCCTGCTGGAACCTGCAGCTGCAGGGCAGAATGCTGGAAATGAATGAGCTTTCCAGGCACTCATCTCAAAAATCTTTTTTCCTCTGTACATTATCCACCTGGAGTTAAAGCTGAACTCCTCTTGTTAAGGTGAAAGCTGTTTAGGAGGCACAATAAAAGTCCAAAATCCAAGATGTTAAGGGTGAACCTCCTCTGTAGCCAGAAGGATACACATATGGGAGCATTTCCACCATGGATTATTTTGAGCTCTTCACTAAGTCTTTAAGCTAGCTGCTAACTGCACAGAGAGAAGCAAGAAAAGGTCATGTCATGCAGGCAGACCTCTTAGGTTTAGAATGTAGCAGCTGGTGGAAAGAAGCTTGAGAAGGTTGTTGACAAAGGATTTAGGGGTAAAAAAATGTAAGCACAACTTTATTCTGATTGGCATTTTGAGGATGCTCAGATTCACTGGTCTTATGCTGCTGAATGAAGAAATTGGGATGTGAACTTTTCTTTTCCTTCTTAAGTATTTTTGTTTGTTTTCCTCATGCCAGAATGGCATAGCTCTGCAAGGCTGGATTGATTTTCTAGCCCCAGCACCTCTAGGTCTGCTGAACACACAGTTTGGTGCAGATAGGAGAATTTCAAGCAGAGGCACAGTGTTTCTGTCTTGGATATTACATCAGTGGGTGTGCAGTTCTGTGGGCAGAAAGATGAGTTGTAGTGGAGTAAGAGAAATAGTGTTAACTGTTGAAGATGAAACCAACCTGATGGTAATCCTACTTTGGTAATCCAAGCTGCCAGTGGGAGCACTTCTCTTCCACTAAAATGGGAATGATGGTAGTGCTGTCTGCATGGTCAGGCTGGGCTGGGTGCTGAGGAGACAGCACAGGCACTGTCTCCTAGACAGCTATTCCCACCTCCAGATCTTGGCTTTCATCAAAACTTGTATTTTTATTTAACAGGGTTATGAGAACAATTGAAGATTCTGGATTACTAAATGCCCCTTTTATAATCACTCTCCATTGCATCCACAGTTGGAATACAGAAAATATTTCGCTGTCCTGTACATTGATCAAAGGATATATAAAAAGTTTCATCTTTTAAAAGCTCTACTGCTTGGAGCCTACACTGGCAGTCCATTTTAAAAAGACACTGTGTTGGTATCTTGTCTATAAATCCAAACTTTTGGCTGACACTTTTGACAGTGTCTCTGTAATTACAAATGTGTAAAATTGAATTTGCAACAGATAAATCTGAACACCCACTCCATCCCAGTGTCAGTGTATGGAAAAGTGATTATTTTTGGAGTAGATAATTTGCCCTGTAGTTTGGGAGATTTAAGAGCAGATTTTTTCCTACCCATTCTGAGAAATGAAGAGTTTATATATGATATGCATCACACTTCTTTTAGCTATTTAAGTGATATAAATCAATCTTAATTTATGCAGGACATAATCTATTACACCGTACTATTAAACTGAAAAAAAAAAAGTAAAAACAGGTTTAATGTTTTTCCTTTTAATGTAAGGAAATCACTCTGGGAGAAGGCAATCACACTGAGCATTTACTGAGGATAAAGACTTTTAATAGAAAATACAGCTAAAATGGCACAGGAGAGAGAAAACTATGAGACACTGATAGTTCTCTGGTTTTCAAGCCTACAGGAACTAAACAAAAACCAGGTAGAGCGAAGGATTTGGAAACATCACCCAGAAAGGAATTAGGTGAAGAGTACCAATGTCTGGGCACAGCATTTCAGTGTTCACAACGGGCTCCAAACAGACATTAAGTGACTAAAAGTCTTCCTTCTTTTCCAGGTTCCTAATCCACCCATCAACAGGTATAATTTACACCCAGCCCTGGGCTGTGCTGGATGCTGAAGTGAACTCCAAGTATAATTTCTATGTGAAAGCAGAGGACACAGATGGGAAATACAGCTTGGCTGAAGTGTTTATCACCGTGCTAGATGTCAATGACCACTCTCCAGAGTTCAATGAAAACATCCAGGAAAAGACCATGATCATTGGGTCACCGGTGAAGATACAGGTGAGAGAGGGCACCGTGTGTCACAAAGCAGAGTGCTTTGCAAAAGCCCTGGCTCTGCTGTTTACTCTCAGGGGTCATGATGAATGTCTGAAAGTTGCCTTTTCTTGCAGCTTTATTTTGCACATCCATTTGGATGTAACAAATGGATTAAAGTGTGGAATTGTAGTATTTACTGACTGCTGAGAAGGAGAAATAAATTCTATAGGCAGAATATAAAGTCCTGTTACAGTATTTGAACAATCAGCTGGACAGTCCTGGATTATATAGTGATCACAAGAAGCCCAAATAAGATAAGTGAATGAAAGTACAGGGTTTTGAACACTTAACCTTCCTAACACCCATTTGTGTTCAACCACACAACTTAGTTCCCTTCATTTTGAAGAACCGTATTCAATAGTCCAGTGTGGAACAGAGGGTGAAAAAATAACAATTCCCAGGCTAAGGCACAGAGTTCATCCTATGTTACACACATTTAAATGCATATATGATCACACAACATCTAATGTTAGTAGAATAAATACCACAGCACAAAAATTAAGGTAGCTATAGTTTATGGCATGGAGCTAACCCCATTGTTCTTTATCACTTCATATTTGTCCCCCACACTGTGTGAGAAGTGAGGTCCTCCCAGCTGAGGACCATTTGCATTCTACAGATAGGTTACAGTTCAGTTTTTCCTCTGATTTTATTTCATCTCAAATAGAAATCACTTACAAAGAAAGGAGCCCAGTCCTGCTGTTTTTCACTAGAAAATGTAGCCTAGCTTCCAAGATGAAATGACAGCAGCCCAGTCATGGCACAGATACCATCAGAAGTGAATGCTCAGAAGCTTTCTGTTCTCAGGCAAAGAAAGAAACAATAACACCTTTGTTTTTCACACTTCCCCACCAGGCTATAGACCAAGATGCAGAAGAACCCAACAACATTGTGGATTATTCCATCATGCAAGCAGATCCAGCCAACGTGTTTGACATTGACCAAAGCACTGGGGAAATCAAGCTGAAATCCTATATCCGATCTCTGGACATCATCCACAACATCACAAACAATAAAGACTGCATCTGGTCATTGGTGGTCCAGGCCAAAGACCGAGGCTCCCCGTCCTTCAGCACCACAGCAGTTCTGAAGATTGATATCACAGAAGAGGTAAGCAAACATTTTAGAAGAATCCTTATGGGAGATGATCCCTGAAAGGCACCAAAGGGTAGACGTTGCTTGCTCCATTTCTGAGACTTTCTTGCCAGCTCTGTTTTGTAGAGTGTTTCTATAGCCTTGTGGTGAAGTTGGATTCTACAGCCACAAATGTGAAGGATATTTTGATCAGAAATATTGCAAAGGTACAAAGGTAGGAGCATAATGTAATTGGGAGATGAGTTTTTTGTTAGAGATTGTTAGATATGAATTAAGGTCTACAGACTTCTGAGAGTAAAGGTAAATCCTGACTGCTCAATTTCTGCTTTTTTATTTTCATCCAGGAGAAGAAAAAAAATCTTTTTCCCTTACAAAAAGTGAGTGGAAAGTAGCTGGGGTCAGATTGAAATAAATCAGATAAATCAACCTAAGTCACATAGGAAATGTTAGAAAAAACTTTACAGAAATGCTTTAAGGTACATAGAACTTTGAATGGGAGTTTAAGAATTGCAGTATTATTAGCAGATGAAACAAGAAGACTAAAAGATTCTTGCACATGTAGGTTAAGATTTTCCTTAGTCCAGCTTTTATATCCGCTGACGAACAAGCAGCGATTTATGGTGTGCAGTGCACGCTTGCACAATTCTTATTTATTGTAACTGCCTTGCCATGCCTTTAAATAGGTACCAGCAGGGAGGAAATGGGCTTTAAAGCAGATGAGAAACACATCATTAGCCTGACAGTCTCTGGACCACACACATAAAGTGGGCAAAGATGCAAATCTCGTCCTACAGACAGCAGCTGGCTTTCTCTTTGTTTGGTCACAATGCTCCCACTGCTCTTAGGTCTGTTAAAATCTTTCTCTGTTATCTCCATCTCTTCTTATTCCACTGATAGTCCTTATGAGGCACATTCATATGATAGCTTTTGTACACAGTTCAGAGCCTGCTGGACTGCCAGGGGACTTGGGTCTGCTCTAGGAGGGCAGTGCCTGCCATGGGGCTGTCTTTTGGGGCCAGCCAGCCCTGTGGGCATGGGCTGGGTTTGCTGCTGCAAGGCCCTGCCATGTGGGGCTGGGGCACTCTGTGTGCAGAGTGTCTGTGGTAAGTCCAGAGACTTGGCTGTTCTTACAGATACAAAGGAAATCCACTGCTTAACATTTGGATTTCCCATGGAAATGAAGTTTGGGTGGGTTTTATGCAACAAAAGAGAATTGCTGCCCACAGCCAAGAGTGGGAACACTTGCCCTCCCTGCCTGGTTTCCAGGATTCCTGCACGTTTCAGGATTGTGTGGCACCGGCTGGACCCAGGCACTGTCCTCAGGCATGTCCCTGCTGGTGGCCACCAGCCTTTCCTTCCCTCCCTGGTGGGCTGGAAACCTCTGTCAGCGTGGGGGGCTGACAGGTGTGAATGCAGGGAGGGTGCCCCACACATCCCCTGCTGGGGGACAACCTGTCCCTGAACCAGCTGATGAAGAGCAACTAGAAGGAAAACAAAAGTAGCTGATACTTTGGGATAAGGAGTTTCCTGAATTTCCTTCTAGTGCTTGAAGCAATAGCAGTGCCTGATGAAAGATGGTGTCTTGTATGAAGTCCCTTGTCTGCTTCCTTTTCTCCCCCTCCAGGGGTACATATTTCGCACAAAGTGAGGGAGAGCCCCCCTCATAAAGTCTAAAGGGGAAGCAGAGAGGGCTGTGATGACATGGATTTCCTCGCACACAGTTTTTTCCTTCTTCCCATGCTCCTCTTGATGCCAAGTCCCAACAGAGAGTCTGAGATAGCAGCAGCATCTTCTTTCTTCAAGTAGGTTTTTTCAGCAGGATCTGGGCTACTCATCTAGTGTCACATCCTCCATAACCTTTTGTATATATCTCTATTACTTCTTCCATTGCTTGCAATGATTTGGGTTGGTTGGGTTGAGGGTTTTTTATCCCATCTTTTTTGCAGAAACAGATTTCAGTTTGCATGTATGAGAGATGCAGTGCCAGTGTCCAAAACCCTTGGTCATTCCCTGTGTGCCAGGGACAGCACAGTCACTGCTAACACTTTGTGAAGAAAACAATCTCTTGGTGTAGGGATATTGCATACACACACTCTCTCTCTTTCTCTGAGGCTGTTACAAACATGCATTTCATCCCTCTGTGCTCCAGCTCTACAAAGGCTCTTATTTTGCTCTTTGGTGGGCATTTATGTATTACTGATTTCTGATAAGGAGGATATTTTTGAATGCATCCTCTAGAGGTTTCCTGCAGTGTTAATCACAGTAAGTAATTAAACAGGCATATTTTCTGATTAACGTTTACCATTGCAATTAGCACAAGTCTGTGCCCTTCGAGATGGATGCCTTGTGGCTAAGTTCAGCAGTATTGCACATCAAAAGGACCTTCTTCTCTTGGAATAATACTGTGCTAAAAGAATCCAAAGGCCTTTTAATTTAACTGAGTCTGATTTTATGGAAATTGGTATTGAGGGGCATCTGGTAATATCCTATCCTTTCACAATAAATAAAAAATATCCTTTCACAGAATAAAAAACATATGCTGGAAAAGTCAGTCTTTTTCCATCCATATGTCTCATTCAGAAATCTATTCCTGCTGCCTGATATTTTCAGAGGAGGCTGATTCCCACTCCTGTTCCTGAAGGTTGGCCTGATGGGGGCATCCCTCGGCCTCTTGATGACTCCACTGATGTCCTGCAAATGTAGAGGGGGCGTTTATTTACACCTCCTCATGGACTGAGGCTTAAGTTCATATTTAGACAGCATAATCTGTAGTTCTTAATAGCTTTGGCCACTCATTTAGACTTCTAAATATAGCTGGTGAGTCTCAGTTTTAGATACTTCTACCTGAAAGGCTCAACAAAAATCTTTGCAGTAACATGGAGATCCTCTCCTCTCTCATACTAACTGCAGCCGTGGGAGCTGTGGTTGAGGGCACTGCACAGCCCTTGCCACGTTTGCAGAGCCATTAGCCTCTTCTTTCCACAGTTTCATGGGCTTGAAAAAAATATTGGTTTGATTTGGGAAGCCTTGCCTCATGCTAGTGTTTGTATTCCAAAGTGATGCAAACACAGCTTTCATATACAGTGATAGCACTGAGCTTTGGGACAAACACTGTGGGGGCAGCTGGTGCTCTACCTCAGATCAGGAGTCACTGCAGAAGCAAATCTCCTGATCGTCCCCACATACTGTGCCTGTGCCCCACATAGCTCCAAGCATACAAGATGGACTTCTTTCAGAGGAAAATGTGTTTGGGGAGCACACCTAGTGTGCCTGGGCATCAACAGGCAGCCCCTCCCTGCAACCAGGCTAGAAAAATAACCCCAGAAACACTGAATGTTTGGAAGTGGGCTCCTCAGAACCAGCTGGTTCATTGTACAGACTGTACAGACCTGCTTAAGATAACACAGCCCAAGTTGTCTGTAACATAGTCATTGAACTAAGCATTTGAGTCCAGCTGTTAATCCAGCACTGCCAAGTCCATCACAAAACCATATCCCTTAAGTGCCACATCTACAAATAATCTGCAATAGCTTGGGCCCTTCTCAGGTTTGCCTACTTACTTAGACTCCTAAATATTTCTGGTGAGCCTTCGCTGCTCTTGTGGTTGAACAGCTCAACCACATTCCTTTTGGGTCCATGTTCTGAGTACTTGGCCTATGTGCTCTGCTCACAGCAACCCGTGCATTAGGAAAGGCCCTTGAGAAGCTGCCACAGAGAAAAAAAAACAGCAGAGCATTATCTTCTGTGAGCAGTGGTATTTTAACTCCTTTAATGGCTGTTAAGAATGTTTCTTCCAGGTCCTGGCCCACAGAGATATGACAGCTTCCATTTCATCATGTATCTGATTTTATTTTATGTGTTCCAGAAAAAACAGTACTCTTCAAGATGCAGCATGCCTTTTAGGAAAAAAACAACAGCTTCAGCAATTGCAAAGTGGCACTATTTGTTGAGGTGGCTACATGGCACTGCTGGTAATCGACAAAAGGGGTTGAATATGTTTTAAACGTGCACTTCCCATAAGTCTCTTCGCAGCCTGGCTAAGATTATGACATTCCTGGCTTGTATTGCAAGTTATTCCTCTTATTTATCCTGCCAATGTCATGGCCATGAAAAACAGAAACTCTCCCACTGTGTGCTTGCAAAATGCCTGATGTCTTTATGCAGAACATTTGTCATCCAAGGCTAATTCCAGGCAAAGCTTTGTATAGTAAAGGTCAAGTAACTAGAATAGAGACTGAACCAGCTAGCTGTTAATGGGTTTAGTTTTGGTATTAATCATCTCTTCATCATTGGAAGTTCAGATGAACAGATGCTAGACTTGCTGAGACCAGGGGATTGAACAATGCCACATGTCAAAACTCTCCATACAATTTTTATCTGTTCTTACCTCTGCAGCTGTAGTACACGGGCAACATGTACTTCTGTCTAATCTCATTTATTCAAGGTTTTCAAATACCTAGTCAAATACTCTTCAGCCATCAGTGCTTTCCTAAAAGAGATCTTGGCAAAACTCGTAACAGGTGGACTCAGGTCACGTACTACTTAGCAGGGTTTATCTGACACTTAATTCATCTGACTTTCACACGAAGTTAAGTAAGCCAGGGTAGAATTTCTATCATTTGATGGGATTTAAGTACAAAAAGAATACAAATAATGCAGAACAGCAAAGATGATGTGAATCTGAGCTCCACCAAAGTCATGGGCTGCTTTGCTTTTGGTTTCTAGTTCATGTCCACTCCTAATTAAATACTGGAAGAACTCTCTGCACAATAAATGGATGAAAATTTGTCCCTACCTGCCCAGTGACACGGTCTATAAGTTTCACTAGCATTTATTTGCCCCTTTCTTGTTGGCAATGGGACACATTCCGGTTGGAGAAGAGTGGCTTGATAATGTGTTTGAGATAGGTTGTGAAAACACAGAAATTAAGACAAGGAGGTGCTTATTAGTTAATTTACATGCCTCAAGTTTATGGATGTGACATTAATGACAAGAGGTACTCTGAAGCACACTCTGGGATACTCCCAGACTGGGGAGGGCAAAGAGATGGGCATTCTAGATTAGGGTCATACAGGGAAATCCATCTGATCTGCAAGTCAGAGATTCAAGTCCAAGCTACTCCTTATACACCCTTTGATACCTATTTTAGCATATGGTGACTCCTGCTCCAGAGGTGTCCTTTTCTCCCCCTTGACCAAAAGCTGGGAGCTTAAACATCTAACTAAGATGCAGATCACTAGACATGCAAAGTTTGGGTGAGGATTCCCTCATGGAGTCAGACAGGGGCCTGGGGTACAGTGGGCAGCCCTGTCTTTCTGCAGCCACACATCACTTTATGACCAACTCTCAGTAACCAAACCTGCATGTGACTGTGTCTTTTCTGAAGGATCCCCTGGCCTTGCATAGCACTACTGTCTGTTCAGGTACTACCTGTATTCATGTTGAACTTCTCTTGGAAATTCAGTCCAAGGATGGGCTGCCATGCCCTGAATAAGGGTGATCTACGTGCCATCCCTCTAGCCTTTATTCCCCAGTCAGCCAGGTGTTTATACGTGCTTCCTAATTTCCTCTGTTTCTGGATTCAGTTCAACATCATTGCAACTGCCCTCTCTCCTGTGCCTAGTTCAACACTTAGCTGCCTTTATTTTACAGGCTCTCTATCCTGTGCACATTTCAGCCTAGTTCCCCAGCTTTATTTATAATAGATATTGGCCTCCTTCAAATATAACCATGTGAGGGTTGACCATTTCTCTTATTTTTGATATTTCCAGATCAAGTCCAGGGTAAAATCCTATATTTTAGGCCTCAAGAAGCGTCCATGGACAATATATGGAATATGCATGAGTGGCGTCCTTTCCACCATTTCTGTTACAATGGTGATCTCCACCATCATGTACTGGAAAAGTGTGAAAAGATCCAAGCTCCACCCGCAGGGCAAAATCCGCAAAATTATACGGGGACCTCCAAGACGCACAGTGTGCTAAGCTGGAAAGTGAACTGGCCATTCATTTGTCCTTAATATGCCATATGTAGCTTATGTCATTGCTGATTTCTTTTCTTTCTATAAACAAAGCTCTTTAGCTCCACTTATCTCCCCTACCTCAAAGAGTTTTGTTATGTCTGTAAAAGAGTACTTGAAAACAGAATGCAGCACATATCTGCTAACTACTCATTTGTACGCTGACATTTTATAAGCAGAAGTTTTCTTCTAATCCTTTTCAATGCCATGCTCAGTAATTGAGCCAGTTATTTTCTTGCTCCATTCTTGCAAGTTAAACACTACGGTGACATGCAGGAATCTGCCCTAATTTGGTGGCAATACTTCTATAAGCTTTTGTGTTCGAGTCATCTACCTCACAGTCCTATAATGTTTACCTAGTCTCTGGGCCCATCTAAATTCTCCACCCCTGGGCTGGACTGGCTGCGTGACTCTCATTTTTTTTTTAGAGACAACTTCCATCAATCAGCTCTACTTGTAACATATTTCGGACAAATGAAATTTCTGGGTCACTGTCTGTCCGCTAGAGTAAGTCATGTGTTTTCTTTGTACTCCTTTACAGACTCTTCACAAAGGGCCTATGGCCGCCTTTTTGATGCAAACTAAAGATAACCCCATGAAAGCCTTAGGAGTGCTAGCTGGTGTCATGGGCATAATGGTGCTGATAACTATCATGATCTCTACTGCCATGTTCTGGCGCAACAAGCGGTCCAACAAGGTCATGCCGGTGAGAAGGATCATAAAAAAGAGACAGATGCCGCCATCCCGGACAGTCAGGATGGAGTGGCTGAAGTTCAAGAGGCCCAGCAACGCTGCAGAGAAGTTTGTCGTTGAGGAGGATGTCAAGAGCCTGCACAATGAGAACAGCAACAACAACGTCCAGGTTGTCCCCGTGCCGCCGGCAGCCCCCCTGCCCCCGCCACCCCCCGCCCTGGCTCCCCGGGGCGATGCACCAGGGTGGCGGGTGCCCACCGTGTCCGGTTCCCTCACTCCCAAGCACACAATCAAGCCACCAAAGAAGAAAGGTCACAGCAGCACCCACAATGCCCTCGTGTCAGAGCTCAAAATGAGGTTTGAGAAGAGGAACGCAGCTTTCGGGGAGCCCCACATCTAGGTGCTCTCGGCAGCCCCCAGAGACTGCAGACTGTGGCTGGGCATGGATGTTTTTACGTGCTGTCTCTTCCCTGTGTCTGTCAGCACCCTGTGAACCAGAGCAGCTTCTCTCTGTGATAGCCACCCCTCACCTTCTGCAAGTACCACATGCTACAGAGTCACCCCACCCACAGGAGCGCTGCCTCCGTGTCCAGTCGTGACTGTGTTCCTTCGGCCGTGTCCCATGGGCCCTCCCTGCAGCTGTGTCTGACCACAGTGCTGAGTGTGCCAGCCACAGCCTCCCCAGGTGAACAGGGACTCAGGTTGCCCCTGGTTTGGAGGTCTCTGCCTAGAGCTTGGGTTTGCAAACAAGATGCTCTGCAGCCAAGGCCCTGGTGGATGCTTCTTCTGACCTGGTCTGGCAGGTGGGTTTGAGGTGTCTGAAAATCCACCACTTCAAATCCCAGACCCATTTTTGAAGATGTTGGCCTGGCTGTGGCAGCAGCACTGAGTTGAGGTGCAGGTCTCCTACAGCAGTGACACTGCCCTGTCCCCAGAGCACACTGTGCTTTCAACAGCTGGCGGAGCGATGTGCCCGTGGCCTGAGTACCTTCATTCCCGAAAGGTAAGCAGTCAGGCGTGGAGAAGTTCTTCAATTTTCCTGCGGCTTACACTGGGTTTTGCCAGAGCACATTGATATGATGCTGCACTTTGCTTCTGCCCTGGACTTGCCTGCTGAGGAGGGATGGGAGGAGCACCTCAGCCTTCCCTGGACCAGCAGGGGCAAGATTTGAGTACAGAAGTTGAATAGCAGCGCTCACTCAGCACTGCCTCCTTCTGACACTGTACCCCAAAAGAGCAGGAGCCCAGCAAGAGAGGGACATGAATAAAAACACAGGGAAGACAAGGTAAAACTGAGAGGCAATGATAAGTGGATGACAGAGACAAGTGCTGGAAAGTTGCATATGTTGGTCAGGGAAGTGTCTGGAAAGATCATGTTGTGTTGTACACCGCTAGCAGAAGGTGTTGAGGAAGATATTTCATCACCTCTCCTGACTTGTTGCAGGGACTGGTGTGTGCAAAAGGAGGATTCGATAAAATATTCAGGTTTTTCTTATCAGTATTTTTGGGTGAACCAAATAACAGTTAATGGGAGGGGACTGACAGGGCAGCTGACAGGTTTTTTTTCCTGTTACGTGACAGTAAAAAGGCACTGAGAGCAGAGCACTTTTTTCACTGGATCTACCCCACAGACTCCCCCTCAGGTTTGTTTCTGAGGAGATGTTTTTCAGCTGGGCCTGAGTGTTTCCCATCCCCTGGGGAGAAGGCAGCACCCACCAAGCTGGCTGGGGAGCAGCTCCCTGCACCCTCTCTCTGAGACCCAGCCCTGCAGAGAAGCTGTGCTATCATGGTACCAGGAACACCAAGGTTGGGAGCAAACCTGACAGGACACATCGTGTTAATTCAAGGGGTTCCTGAGAGTTCTCCAGCTGTCTTCTCAATTGAACCAGCAGACCTGGCCTTCAGGATCCCCTCTTCCTCCAGTAGCTGAAATAATTCCCCTTTTTGCACCAGGACTTCATCAGTTTAGCAGATAGCTGGTTGAATATGACATTACCCACTTACAAGGAAAATCTCTGCAGCAGAGTCCCAGCCGGGGGCCGTGGCAGGAGCACTGCACCCAGAGCCTCTGCTGTCACATCTCTCCTTTTCTCCACTGTTTTCTTCCTTATCCATCCTCCTGGGGCACTGTGATGTGAGTCCTGGGTTCTCACCTGCCCAGTCACCTCATTCTTGTCCCCTGGCCATAAGCTGGCTGGAGGGAGGGGAGCCCCTGACCCCACTCCTGCTGCCCTGTGCAAGCACCTGCCTTCTGCTGGCTGAGTGTCCACAGGTTCTGCAGTGTTCCCCAAAGTTCCTGATTTATTCCCATACTACTGTCTTCCCAGTGTTGTGTTATTGCCAGTATTCAGTGTTCATTCTCTAATGAGGAAAGCCTATAAAGACCATTCAATTAAGTCAGATTTAACAAGAATTACAGGCTTATAGTCTTAGAGATTATATTTAAGAGGCAGTAAAGATGTTTTATTACTATGTTGTGAAACTCTTTCCCAGTTACTCTGTATTTCAACTTCAAGGAATTTTTTTAATAAATAAATTTTAAAAAAATCTGCAAAAGGTGCTTCTGTGCTTGGTGTGCTTCTGCTGGCAACGCTGCCTTGCCATCGCGTGTTACATGACCAGAGAGCCACAGGCAGCCTGCCTGCTTTTTAGGATGAGCAAATGGACCCTTCTGCAGGCTGCGAGTTGGGAGAGGGGCTGTGTGGTTTTTGGACACCACCAGGCTGGAAGGAGAGGAGGTGAGAAGCAGGATGCCATTGGCACAGGCCGTGGGCAGAGAGCCCTGGCTGAGCTGAGCTCCCGTGGTACAGACACTGCAACATGGCCCCGGGGCAGGGAGGCAGCAGGTCCAGTCTGATGCCAGTGTCCAGCCACTGCCATTTGTTATCAATTTCCTCTACATCAGGGGATGTCTTGTCTTTCCCTGGCTGTTTCCTCACTGTGATTCAGCAGCTCTCTCCAGTCTCTACAGTGTGCTGTTGTCCCTCCCTGCTGCCTGGGGTGGAAGAAGGCCAGTCATTACTGACGGTGCTGTGTTATTTACTCCCCCTCACCCACAGCCCCACACTGGTGTGCAACCAGCATCAGCTCATGCCTCGCTCTCTATTAGCCGTGTCTGTGGGTGGCTTTCCCAGGACAAGGTTTTCCTGCTAGACCAGCTGTTTCTGCGCCTCCCTCACCACTCCAGACCGCTGTGACTTGTACTGAAGCTGCCTGGCTCCTCCATCCCTGCAGCCAAACCCCGGGCTCCCTGGAATCCAGGTTTCCTTGCAATTTGTAACTGTAAAAGGCCAGAGATGAAGCAGAGGACCTCTGTGTATTCTGAAAACCTGTCATGTTTATTGCTTTGACACTAAAAGACTGACAAGACTAGGAGGTCCTGTGAAGTATTAATAGCAAGAGTCAGCAGTGACGAAACAGAGCTCTGTTAAAAAGCTGTGCAGTACAATATAGCAGAAGGAGGTGCTGGGGGAGGAACCATAGGGTCTGAGGAGATACAGCATGGAAAACACACACCAAAAACCAAAATACAATTAGAAAGCCAAGCTACCACAGCATGAATATCAAAACAGCCGGGGTGTCTACTCTACATTTTTCTTTTTGAAACTATAACACATAACAATATAACAAGGACTGTGGGTCTATGGGCCACATGCTTTGGTTGTGCTGGAAAGCATGAGGTCTAAAAAAGAAAAATAATAAGTCACATGTCCTCAAACCCCTGAGAAACACAGCACTGATCTGTTCCACAAGCAGGAGGCAGTCACTTTTACATGCATCTTTGGGCTTTTTTGCCTCTAGCAAAGAGGGGAGCTTTGGTTGCAAAGCAGCAGGATAGGCAGGCACCTGGCTGCATTTAGGGAATGTGCCTGCTTGCATCTTCAGCTCCCAACTCCCTGCTCCACTATATTATCTGTCCCTGTCCACTTGTCCGACCAGCCTGGTTCAAGCACTTGCACTTTTCCTGTTTGTGGTACAACCAATGCTGTGAATCTCTTAGGGCTGCGTAAACCTTAAGAAGGAGTAAGAAAAACAAAACCAAAAACCAAAAAACACAAACCACCCCCATAACCAAAACCAACACCTCTTGTCAAAACAATTTTTTCTCCAACTAAAATAAAATCTCTTCATCATGTTGACCCAATGCTGTGACCACAGCCGTGCCCAGCTCCCCTGCTTGTTCCTAGGAGCTGGCACACAGGAGAAGCTGGCACCTGGCACTGGACAGAGCGACGGACACACATAAATATTTAGACACATCTGTGTGGGTGAGTGAGGGGACACTTCTGGCCTTTGGCCACAAGCATTGGCTGAGGGGTTGTGGGTTTTTTAGCAGTGGTTTTCTCGGTGTGTCAGTGTGCGTTGCTCCGTGACAGTGCAGCAGGGACAGCACGGGGCTACGGAGGCTCCACCCACACGCGTGGCCGGACAGCCCGGGCACCTCCATTCCCAGGGCTCCCCAAGCCTGCCGCTACCACCCGAGTCCTCGCAGCACGGAGCCGCCCTGGCGCCATCCATCCTTCGAGCACACCTGCACCGGCTGCGGCTCGCGTGTGGGAGGCGCCGCAGCGGCCGCGCCCTCAGGCGGGCAGGCCCGGGCTAGTAGAGGTCGGCGCTGTTCCTGTGGGGCGGCCGGGCCTTGCCGGGCTCCTGCTTGTCCGGAGGTCGCCGTGCGCCGCGGCCGCCGTCGGGGCGGCAGAGCCCGTCCTCGCTGCCGGCGGGCAGGCTGTCCAGCGTGCTCTCCTTGCTGCCCGCGGCCTGCGCCGGGCTCCCGCGGCGGCGGCGCGGGCAGGCGCTGGGGCAGCGGGCCAGGCAGCCGGGCAGCGCCTCGGCCGTGCAGGCGTACATGCCGGCCGGCACGGCCAGCACCATGGCGCAGACGATGACCACGATGTGGATGAGCTTCTCGCGCTGCTCCATCTGGCTGACGTCGCTGCCCGTGACGAAGACGACGCACTGGCCCTTGCGGGGAGCCTGGTTGCGCACGGCCACGCACACCTCGTACTTGGTGGCGGGCAGCAGGTCGGTCACCGAGTAGGTGTTGACGCCGGGCCCGATGTAGATGGTGTCCTTCTGGGCCGCGTCGTAGCGGCCCACCAGGAGGGTGTACCAGGTCTCCCCCGGCTCCGCCGCCGCCGCCGCCGCCGCGAACCACTCCAGGGTGATGCCGTAGACCGTCTGCTTGGCGATGCGCACCTCCACGTGAGCGCCCGGCTCCGCGGGGGCCGCGGGCGCCCAGCCGCGGGGGGTGGTGGAGGCCCACGGGGCCACCACTCGGAGGTTGATGGCCACCGAGGTGTTGCCCAAGAAATTCGCGGCTGTGCAGGTGTAGTTGCCCGCGTCTGCCGGCCGTGCCGCCGGGATCAGCAGCTCCGAGCGGACGGTGTCCTCGCTGATGGGCTCCGTGGACACTGCGGGCAGAGGTCAGTGGTCAGCAGGGAGCCCCAGGGCCGGTGTGGGACGGGGCCCACTCAGGACCCGGCCTGCCCAGGGAGAAAGGAAGAGGGGAACGTGCCAGACCCCACGGAGCTGACAGCAAAGTGTCGTTTGTGTGAAAGGCAATAAACTTAGCATTGGGACACCCAGACATGGGAGGCATGCAGTGTGTCCAACCTGTGAACCAGTACAAGCAGCTGGAGAAGCTGCAGTGGGCAGAGGCCGAGCTGTCCATCTGCAATCAGCTGCCTTAGGTCAGGGGCAAACCAGGAGAGGCACTGAGGAGGCAGCCACACCTACATTTTGGACACATGCCGCATCCTCTGTTAGGATTAAAAATGTCAGTCTCAGGAAGCTCAGACCAAAATAGGTCTGTGAAGCCAGAAAGTGTTGGGCTGGAAGTGAAATGCACTTTTAAGAACAGTGTGAAACCCTGTCATCTACCTAACCAGGGGTGTGTGGCTGTGGTTGAGAAGAAACTGTATGTAATTAATCAGCATGTGCTTGTGGAAAGACACAGAAGTGCTGCTGCAGTGCTGCAATTGAAGCAAATATCAGCCCAGGATTAAGGGCTAATGCTATCCTATTTAGTTAGCTGGCTTATTAGGGGCACACAGAACCTGTGTGCTGGCTGCCTGTATGTCTTATTGCCTTACCTGATGAAAATAGCAACTTGTCCTATTGAAGGCTCTTAGTAAAAATAAACGTGAGGGAGGGCAGATTGGGAGGAAGAGGAAAAGGTCTCACATTACAACACCTTTGCTAAAGAACATTAATAAGCGAGACTTCAGGAAAACAACCACCTCTGTTACAGTTCATTCAGAACATGAATGGACACAGACAGGAAACAGGGCAGCACAGTTTTGTGGTTTGTGTAGTATTTCTTGAGGGAATACATGGGAATAGTGTAGGAAACATACAAGTCTGTGTATGTCTGTGTGGGCTCATATAAACACATCTACATGCAGGGTGTGTGCATCTATATGCATATGGTATATGACATATAGTAAAGTCTGTAGTGTATAATATATAGTAAATATACATGCATATTTAGATAACTATGTGTTTGGTAAATATGTACAACTAATATAGGATTAGTAGCTCCTACATCATGTATCATGAGGGAAGAACTGCTTCTTAAAATCCACAAGTAAGATAATTGCATAAAAATGAGGCCGTGCTCCTTTCATCATTGACTGATGTCCTGCATGGAGCAGCCCTTCTTATGCTGGTCAGATGTGCTTAGATGCACAGGATGATTAAGATCATTTGGATTACTGCCACCACAATAACTGTGGTGCTCTAAAGGGGCTGGGTTGCTGTGGTGACTGTGATGGCCTGCAGACCTATGTAAGTAGGATAGTACAGCATAAATTTTTAATGAGAAAAAAAAAATAAAAGGAAGAAGAAGGAAAAAAGCTTTGCTTACCATTAAATGCCCTTAAAAGTTTGAGTGCATAGGTCCACCAGACAGCCGGGGAAGGGCTGGCTTGCACAAAGCAGGTCAGGGTGATGTTTAACCCTGCTGGGACTGTCAGGTTGGTGTCAAGGGCTGAGGTCAGGGGCTTCATGCAGCTGTTAAGCTCCACTTCATGAAAAAACTTCCCTGTCCTGAATTTTGGGCCTGAACAAGTTAAATAGGAATTCATCAGAATAATAGGTGGGCCCACAGACTTGATAAACTGGACAAATCCCCGCAGGCGACAGTCGCAAATCCAGGGGTTGTCATGGAGGGCCAGGACGACATTGGAAATAGCTTCTAGCGACCCCTCCATCCTCTGGCTTCTCTGGTAGACAGGCCAGTTGTAGAAGACATCCCTGGATATGATGGTAAGCTGATTTGAGGATAGATCTAAATAGGTCAGGTTGGGCAGATAGCGGAGTGCGTGTTCTGGAAGGACATCCAGCCGGTTGTGCTTCAGATCCAGGATTTTCAGAGTCGGGGTGTCTTGAAATGCTGTCCATGGCACCGAACTTAATTTGTTCCCTTGCAAGCGCAGCTCCTTCAGGGCTGGCAGATATTCCAGGCTCTTGATGTGCATCACTGTGATGTTGTTAAAATTGAGCCACAGATACTCCAAGGCACTAACGTTCTCAAAAGATCCACGAGGCAATTCTGTTAGGTGAGAATTTTCTATTCTAATTTTCCGGATGTCCTGAGGGATGTTTGCAGGGATCTGCCTCAGCAGTGCAGACATGCAGAGCAAACTCCTAGGGAGGAAACCAGAAAATTTTGCAGGTCACACACCACATCTGAGGCCAATAAACAAGTTCCCTATGCAGGTCTACAAGCACTTGAATAATTGTATTGTATGTAGGGCATGCATAAGCCGTCCATCCATCCATCCCTAGGGTTTGCACCAATTTTACCGTAAAGAATGCAGTTAAGGTACAAAAATGGCTATGTATTTAACTACATATCTCAGGGAAGTAAATCTCATTCTATGCTCAAGACAGCACAATTCAAGTATTAGATGTGGCACTCCATGCATCAATCTGCTTGGTTTTGGTGCTCATTCTATCATCAGCAAGTTCCTACTGGGGCTGTCTGAGCCGCTTCACTGGTGCTACAACAGGGGTAACAATGTTCTTACCTTCCAAAGCTGTCCTGAGAACAAGAGCATCCTGTTATGCAAGATGAAACAGATGGGTTTATCTTGTGGAAGGCCAGAAGAAGAAGAAAAATATGACAGACAGGGTCCATATTCTCCTTTAAGAAAGCACTGTGCAGGGGTTTGCACCAAACACGCCAACAGCCTCCAAGAAGCAAATCCTATCAGCTGTAATCTTCCTTGACGCAGAAATAAATCCTGCTGGGGACCCAACCCTAAGGAAGACGTAGTGTGGTTCTCAGCCTATGTCCAAGTGCTAAAAACCACCCCTAGGACCACGCTTGGCATTTCTCTTCCAGCTGAGGGGATTCTAATAGACATATTTATTTGGTTTGGAATATGAAGATGAAGCCAAAACCACTTACTTTGCCAAGCCCTTGCAAGTAATTAACCAGTCTAGGTTTTGTTGGTTTTTTTTTTTGGTTTTTCATTTGTTGTTGTTTTTTGTTTTTTGGGGTTTTTTTATTTCATAGGGTCTGTCTCTATCTCCTGTATTTTAATGGCTTTTATCAAGGTTGGAAGCCACAGAAAGGGCCAGACCTCAAGTTGTAATTTGCCATAGTGCCCCATTGCACAGTCCATCCTCCCCCAAACCCTGCCCGCAGCGCTGTGCAGGGTGTGTTCTGCTCATGGTGAGCACAAAACCTGCTCCCCAAACCAGGATGTCACAGCACAGCAGTGTAAGCATGGCACCGTTTTCCTCCGAAATGGCTCCTCCTCCCCACAGTAGCTCAGTTCTTACACGCTGGCAGTGAAAATAACAACATAGCTGTGGCCAGTCCACGGGTTTCTCTGACAAGAGTATCTTTGGAGTCAACCTCTTTTGTATAAATACAAACTTTCAGTGCTGTTCTCTGGCTTCCCTCATAAGACACGTGCTGACTGCCTTTCAGTCATCCTGAAAAACTAAGCCACTCAGAGAAGGGATTTTGAGTAACCAAATTTATTGATCTCTCTTAATCCAAAAGAGCAGGTTTCAGTTGTGCTTTCCAGGGAGTTCTGCATTCTCCTGGGGCCATCTAGTGTGGATGGGCTTCACTACAGCCTGCACGGGAGCACGCCTGGGAAAAGGGCTGCACCTCACTGCCCGTGGGTGTGACGCCGGGTCACAAAGCAAGATTAGCCTGAACCTGCTTAACCTCTAACCTATGGGACCAGGATAGAAAAATATTTAAAGTGTGGCAGCTTAGAGCTATATGTGGCTCTCAGGGTTGTGCTGCTTTCAGCCTACGGAAGACACAGGCTTGTTTCTGCAGTGTTTAAATCAACAGGAGCTTTTATTTCATGGCAAATCAGCAAATTGAGCTGGTGGGGAAACTTCTGGGGATTGATACAGTGCTCTGCTTCTGTCCCCCATGTACAGGGAGCAGGCCACAAGGAGTGGGCGTGTGTGTAGAAAGACAAACAGAAATAGTACTAAAGGCAATCTTACCCTTGATATGTTACAGCTGTGTTAATTATCCAAGAGTGGAAACAGCTTTGCCCTCCCAGCTATGGGTGTGATAAGGAGTTAGTTGGAGTCTGCTGGCTGTGCTGTGAGGGGAAGGGACAGGAGACTGGGCAAGGGACAGACAGCCATGCTGGCGACAGGAAGGAGCGGGCTGGAACTGCGGAAGGAAGAGAGAAGACTCCAGAGAAAGAGCTGGTGCTGTGTAGAGCTGCCCCTGAGAGGGAAAAGAGAAAAGCTGTGAGAGACTTGTAGGTAACAAGGTGATGATGCTTAAAGCCTTCTGAAGTTTTACTGAAGCACTCTGAGTGTCATGGTCGTCTGGACTCCCACATCTGTGGGGATGCTATTGCCAGCAGTGCCTCACATCTGACCACAAGCATATGGGATTTTTATGGTTTGGGGGTTTTGGATGAAATATTCCTGATTTTTCTGTGGTGCAGTATTTGATTTTTCAACAGCTGGTCTGTATTCAAACATGTCAGTGGGCTGGGAGTGAAGGGGAAAGGCTGCTGGTGTGTAGCACAGCAGATGCAGCAGCTGTAAATCCCCGGCTGGGGGGTGGTGGCTGCTGAGGAGTTTCTTGGTGAAGCCGCCGCTGTTGCAGTGGGGGTGGCACCACTGCAGCCCCTGTCACCTGAGGCACACACTCCCTGTGCTCTTGCCACGTAACCAGAGCAGTAGAGGGGACACCCCTCGGCAGGGCTGGCTGGCTAAACAGAGCAGGAGCAGGAGCAGCAGTGGCAGCTGTCCTGGGAGGGTGTGTCCTTCCCCATCATCCATCAGCCGCTGAAGCACAGGGACTCTGGGACCCCCACTCCCACCCAGACAGTGCCAGTCACTGGTGCCTTGGTCTCTCTCTGTGGTCTGCCCTGAAACTATTCCCTAATAAAGCAATTACATAATTTTTAAATTTATAATTTTATATTTTACTATAATAAATATAATTTTACAATAATAAAATAATACAAAATATAAAATAATAATAAAATAATTCCATATAATAGTATTGTATATAATGATACCATAATAATATAATTTTACTATAATAAAATATTATTATTTTACAACAGGCAATAACAGTAACAAACTATTTGTGATGTAGTTATAGTTAGAAAACTCCTGGACATCAGGAGCAAATCCTGGAGCTTGCCCATGTGTGAGCTGCAGGGCCTGGGAACAGAAAGTTTCAGCAGAGGCAGAGGAAGATGTCTCTTGATACGCTCTGCTTAGAGGGGATGGGACACCTCCCTGTGATGGGATCAGTGGAGCCCCCCCAGGTCACTGGTGTGTTCAGTCATGCTGGTCAGGTGGGAGCCAGGAGGGGTGGAGACACCCATCAGTGCCTGGGATTCAAGGCAGCTGGGACAGAAAACAGCTCTCGTGGCACCAGGTTGGGATGCTTTGGCTGTGCCAATGGCACCAGGAGGGACAGCCAGAAGGATTCATCACTTTTAAGGCCCAAAACCTCCTTTGCTTGGAAGGAAGGGCCCTTCTCTGCCACCTTCCCACCCCTCTTGCATGGCCCATGAGGAAGGTCTTAAAGAATGTGGCAGCTAAGTCACGTCTTCAAAAAATCTTTCATGAAAAACGATTTATTTACAGGTTTTTAAAATACTGGAGTTTCCCTCCATGTATATCTTAAGCCACAGAACAGGTGCCCAATATCCTGGGATGCAGGAAAGAAAATTATATCCAGGGTTCTCTGTTAGAAATATCTTATTTTAAATAAAGAAATATCTTATTTTAAATATGAACTGCTTAACAGAAAAAAAAAATAAAGAAGAATTGCAGTTGTTTTCCTTTGCCCACATGAGAATTCCTGCCAGTCCCACCTATCTTCCACAGGGCTGGAAAATGGCCTTTCCAAGAGTGGTGTTAGTACCATGGGCCAATGCTCTCTCTGTTTTCAGGCTGATATTTGTTTGCTTCTTGAGAGGCCATTTATCCAAATACATCCACATTCCAAGTGTACTCAGAAGGTTCAGCGTTAACCTGAGAGTCCAGTGGTGAATCACTTAGCAAAATTGGATGAATTATGGTAGAGAGAAGGGGGAGGAGAAGGGGGGGAGGGGGAAGTAAGGGAAATAAATGCCACAGTCATTATGCTTATGTTCCCTACTGGACTGGGATTTTGCTGCCTTTTTAATTCAGCCCAGTTTATGCCTGCTTGTAAATTTAATGGTCACTATTGTGACAGCAGATGTCCACTCAGTTCAGCTGCACTTCAACATCATGTGGCATCCCGGCTGAAGCCAAAAATGCAAAACAAGCTGTCTAAAACTCAAGCTGTCAGAATAAATCTCCACAGAGACAGTGTCTGCTGGTCTATGGGAAGTGAAGTTTGAGACTGTGCTGCTTGCCAAAGCAAATGCCAAGAGATCACCCATTGTGTGCTGCCAGCTGTGGCCAGGGAGTCCAACTCCACCTTGAAATGACATTTCTTCTTGTGAGAAATCAAGTTTGGGCTGATGCTTTTCAATTGGTCCCTCTGCCACAGCCTTCAGTGTTAGAAATCACTGCTGGGCAGGACACAAGCACTGAAGGCTGCAGTTGGGTGCTTCAGACAGTGCACGTATCAAAGTGTTTAAAAAATGAGTTGATGTAATATGGTTTAGTGGGCATGGTAACATCCCATCCAAGCTTGTTAAAAAGGAGTGCAACAGCAGATGTTTGCTTTGGTTCTTCCAGCACATCTTGAGAATTGACTTTAATCAAGAAAGAAGTGGTTTGCTCCTTACTGTGCTGTGAAATTAGGTGCCTAACAGCCCTTCCATGACAACAAAACAGAAAATCCCAGGAGGTATTTGTCTTTACATGTGTGATACCACTGAAAATCTGACCTTGAAGTCACATCAGCTTCCTTAATGGTTTGAAATTTCACCTATAATTTAGCAATTGCAGGGTTTCTCCTCTGGTCAGTGCCAGACAAGACAGAGCTTGTGCAAGTTTGTACTTATTGCTTATTGTGTATGAATCACCAGTGCAGTAGAGAAAGGCTTGTCTTGAACAGCAGCAGCTGAGATGATAGACTGGGATGCCTCATCTATGACACAGGGAGAGTGGGCACAGGAACGAGAGAAGTCACGTTTATTCCATTTGGGATCACTGTTTATTCAAAGTAGAAAAAATACCCAGTGGAGTCTGTAAAAGGGAACACAAGCACAGTGAATGTCCCAGGATGATCCCTCGAGTGCCAGTGCTGGCCCAGCTCTCCACAGCCAGCTCACAGCAGGTGAGAGCTGCTCCTCACCAGGGCTGGGTGCAGCAAATGGCCCAGCTCACATCTCCAGTCAGCTGGAAAGTATTTCTGGTTCCAGTCAGCTCCTGCAGACCTGACTCACAGGAAAGTCCTTGGGCAGTAGGTGCACTCTGTTCACCACAGGAAGACTTCAGGACAGCCTTGGTTCTTCAGGAGCTCACCCACCCAGGGCTGAGTTCTGCACAGCCCAGTGCTGCTGCTGCATGTGTGCGCAGGACCCAGGCTTACACACAGCAATCCTTGCAACTCAGCACAAAATCTGCTACTAGACTTTTCCTAATAGTCAGGCTGGGACAAATGAACTTATATAAATAAGGAACAGATCTATTACATACCATATTTCATCAGTTAATTTGTTGTATTAAAATATATAATTTTACAAAACTTTATTTGTAAACCTAAAAATCTACAGTGAGAGAATGATTGTAATCAGCCGAGACTCCATTATTTTCATGTGAGAAAAGCCAATTCTTTATTCTCACAACTCACTTTACACAGTTTTTACAGACCTCGTGTGCAGCTTTAATTGGTTAATAGCTTTCTTGCCATTTACTCTATTGGTTAGTAAAAGGTGGTGTACTTGTCCATAAAATCTCTCTGTTATATTGTTTACATCTTTTCTTTACTGATGCTCGTGGGACAAATCTCGTTACTGCAGGTGCATTTGGTTTTAACCCAGGAATAGGTTGTTACACTAACAAGCCCTCAAACCAAGATTGTTTTCACATGGGAACTTGCAGATTGCTTAGAAGTGACAGGCTAACTTTGGCAATTTAACAGAGTGGGCCTGATTTTATAAGGCCTTTCTTTTATAATTCTTTTATCTGTCATGATATCTCTCCCTTTTTTATTAATTTAAAAAGCTCATATGTTCTGATGTTAAAACAAATTGCATCTTATTAAGGATATTACCAGTTATCTATTAAATATGGGACAAGATCCATTAAAAAAACCGATTGCAATCAACAAAACATTAAATCCAATCATGTCGCTGACACAGGGTCTTGCAGCATGAGAAAAATAAAAATAATGTCCAATGTCTCTAAGGGAAATTGAGATAAATGACCATTGTTTTAAAGTCCAAATAGTTGAGACTCGGGCCGAAGTCCATCGATTAAGAGAGTCAGAAACCACTCGGCGCTGGAGCGGGGGGCAATGCTGGCCGCAGGGAGGGGGGAGGGAAGAGAAAGAAACCTCCGGCCGCTGCCACCTTGCAGCCGCTGCGGGGAAAGGAAACCACAAACGCGGCCGTGCTGTGCTCACACGGGCAGAGATCGGATCCATCCCCAGCTCTGCCGTGCCCGGGCAGTGGGGCCGGCGGGGGCCGGGCGGACCCGGCGGGGCTCGCTCGGCCCGGCCGCCTCAGCCCCGCCGGGGGAAAGGGGAAAAGCGGCACAAAACCCTCTAAAGGCCGCGTGTAGCCAAAGGGGGAGCACCGAAAACAAACAGAGAAAAGGTCAAAAAGGCACCCAGCGCTTGTGGCTCCCGCTCCCGCCGCTGAGGGGTCCACCCGGCAGAGCGGCTGCGGCAGAGCCCGGCGGAGCCCGGCGGAGCCCGGCGGAGCCCGGCGGAGCCCGGCGGAGCCCGGCGGAGCGGCCGGGGCTGCGGCCGGGGCTGCGGCAGAGCCCGCGCAGAGCCCGGCAGAGCGGCCGGGGCTGCGGCAGAGCCCGGCAGAGCTCGGCAGAGCCCGCGCAGAGCCCGGCGGAGCCCGGCAGAGCCCGGCGGAGCCCGGCAGAGCCCGGCAGAGCGGCCGGGGCTGAACGAGCGGTGCCGGAGCCTCAGGTGTGGGGAGGGCGGTGCTGCAGGGAATGTGTCCGGCTGCTGCCGGCTGCACAGCCCGCGCGTTCCGTGCGGAGCTGCGAACCCACCGGGGCTTGGGGGTTTCTGCCGGGTGAAGCTCACCCCGCGGAGCTGCGAACCACCCGCGGCTCCGGGGTTTCTGGGTGAAGCTCACCCCGCGGGGCCGCCGCCGCCACCGCTGCTTCCCGGGGAGTGGGAGCCGCCGCTCCGCGCCGCCCGGAGAGGCTGTTTCCCGCCGGAACCATTTTACGGGGCGCACCGCACAGGTTCCGTCCCCGGCCCTTTGCGCGGCCGCGCCTTCCCACGGCTCAGACTGAAAGCAGCGTCAGAGTGGCTGTCACACTTTAATAGTCCTTTCAACATGAAACACGGAATTCAAAGGTAACTCTTCCATCGTCCGTGGGCAGAGGGAACAGAAGCGGACCTACAGACACAGGAGATACTGACCGAGAGGTCTCTGGAGCCCGCGGGGGGCGGGTGCCGCAGCAGCTGCGGTCCCGTCAGGAGATTGTAATTTTTTATTAACGGATGTCTAAAAAAACCACCATATCGATAAAAAAACAACAACAACAACAACAACAACACTTTGTACATCTACTCTCACATTGTTTTCTAAGCTATAGCAATAAAGTTTGCAAATTCCTTTTATCCTGTGTTATCTCTGCGCAGTGTAAGTGCCCACACACGTATTACCGCCTTTTCGTCAGCTGAAAGTCGTGATCTAGGACTTCCTGTGTTTTACCCCTTTTTAAAATCTCAGTCCGGATGTTGCTCCCCGCGCCTCTGTCCGTAATTCCGCGCACGCTGCGCTCCGTGGCGCGGAGCCCCCGCGGCGCTGCCGCCCCAGCGCGTCCGTCCCGGCGGGGCTGTCCCGGCCCGGCCCCGAGCCCGCGGGGCAGCGCTGGGGCTGTGCCCGGACCGCCCGGACCGCCCCTCACGGGGGCTATTTGTGTCTGTGTGCGTTTCTGTGTGTGTTTCTGTGTTTGTTTCTCTGTTCCCGTGTTGTTCCCGTGTTGTTCCCGTGGTGTTCCCGTGGTGTTCCTGTGCTGTTCCTGTGTTGTTGCTGTGTTTCTTTCTCTGTCCCTGTGTTCTTTCTGTGTTGTCCCTGTGCTGTTCCCGTGTTCCGTGCCCGTTCCGCGCCGTCCCCGGCCCCGCTCCCCGCTCTGTCCCGCTCCGCCGGCCGCTCCCGGTCTCTCTCTGTGTTCGGTGCCGCCCCGCAGTTTGAATTCCCTTTCTCCGCGGGCTCTTCGTTCCCCTCTCTGTGTGTTCCGTCTCTCCAGTCCCAGCTCGGCTCGGCCGCCTCCTTGTTGGCGGCGGGCTCGGCCGTCGCCTCCCGCGATCGCCTCAGGTCATCAGACACTGTAATCAGTCAGCCGAGACTCCCTTTTCTTCGTGCGGGAAAAGGCCATTCTTTATTCACATAACTTATTTTACTCAGTTTTTACAGACCTCGTGTGCAACCAAAGCTATTGGTTAATAGCTTTCTTGTCAATTACTCTGTTGGTTAGTAAAAGGTGTTCTACTTGTCCATCAAATCTCTCTATTGTATTGTTTACATCTTTTCTTTACAGATGCTCATGGGACAAATCCCTTGTTACTGCAGGTGCATTTGGTTTTAACCCAGGAATAGGTTGTTACACTAACGAGCTCTCAAACCAAGATTGTTTGCACATGGGAACTTGCAAATTGCTTAGAAGAAGTGACAGGCTAACTTTGGCAATTCAGCAGATCAGGCCTGATTTTATGAAGCCTTTCCTTTATAATTCTTTTACCTGTCACAACATAGAAGTAGCATGAATTATTTTATGCAGGGATTGACAAATGCTCCCAGTACAAGAGAAGAATTCCTTATCATTAATGCAAGGAATACAGAGAGTCCTATCAGAAACTCTTTGAAGTGCTGGTGTCTATGTTGAGATCAATGACTTGCTTTTCCATCAGGCCAAGTAATCTGACATAAGTGAAACCCTTCTGTCCAAGGAGGACTGGCAAAATCCATACAGGGCTCCATTCCAACCAGTGAATTTTGTTAAGCCACAGTGTACATACACATCCAGAACGTGAGTGGAAGTCCTTCCAATAAATTTACAAATACATTTCAGAACAATTCAGCAAGCTTTATCTGTTAACATTTCAGCTTGGTGGGATCTTTCCCATTCAACATTTGGCAGAACATATATAATCTTCATGGATAATATTTTATTACAAAGAGAAAAATATTATATACAGTATTACTACCTGAGGGACTTGAGTGCAAAATTGCACATCTGGGAATTATTTTGTGATAAGCACTCAGATTCAAATTCCAGTGAAGCTACAGAACTTAAATGACTGATCAGTTCACCCTGACTATGAAAGTACATTTAGATTAATATTAAACAGGTTTTTTTCAGGGTCCTTGAACTTGTAAACTGTTTGAAACCCAAAAGGCTGCACTGAGCCTCTGCCACCACTGAGGCCATAGACAGGAATGGCTGATGTGTGCATGGCCAGTGGTCTGACACCACATCACTTCCTCCTGCTCTGCACAGAGCAACTTCTTTCCATGACCCAGTCACAAGTGCCTGGCTGATCATGTGGGCCTTCACCATCAGTTTTGCCAGGAGCACAGGCAGCAGTGACAGGGCTGGTTTGGGAGATTTTTGCAGAACTGTCTAATGTTGGTTTTCCAGTATTACAAAGCATTACACCACCACACACAATGTGCAAAGTAGGCTATTGTATGATTTTTATCTAGCACAGCTGGTATAAAACATATTCTACGAATTACAATACAGGTACAAAATGCCAGCTAGAACTGATACTGAAAGACCTTTGCTGTTATTCCATATCTTTAGAACAGAGTTTAGGGCCAAAATGCAGTCAGAAAATGCTCTCTATTATGCACTCTTAGGAGTAGATTGGGTTTTGTCTCTTCATTTCTATCTCCTTTGCACATTTCTCCAAACTCAGAGCATCGAGTTGTGATTATGCTGGACATATTAGAAACAGTTGCTGTACATCTGTATTTAGTGATCTATTAAGCATCAAGCTGCATGTTTCATACAGACATGGGGGATGTAAAAGGTGAGACTCTCAATCTTCACCTTCATAAGTATTTTTATTCAATTTACTAAACACTCCCCTGGTTTGTCAACCAAAAGAACATCAAAAGAGCTGAGAATAAAATACATAGCATATTGTAGAGCAGGTCCTAAACAACACCAAGCAGAGCACACTCAGAAATGTTGCTTAATGTCCTCACACTTAGTGTGCACCCTTCATTTGACAGGAAACAAACAAACAAAAAAAAAAAACAAACAAAAAAGAAGTGGTCCAGGAGAACGAGGCCATTATCACAGAAGCTTTTGACTGGGTACAAAGCAGCCAACCCCAGGTGGTCTGAGCAATATGTTTCTGTAAAGCTCGGGCACCATCTACCCTTTTGCATCCTGTTCCAGAAGGTGTCAGAGACGGAAGCATGGCCAGGGTGGCCTGCAGTGCTGGAGCAGAGTCACAGATACAGCCACACGTGTCCTGCTGGGTGAGCTGTCAGCAGAAGTACTCATTAGGCTGTCCCTCTATCTTTGGTATGGCTTCCGAGTCCACGCTGGAGCGGGCGGACAGCAGCCTGTTGGACTCGTCGGGGGTGTGCCGGGTCAGGTATTCTCCTTCCACGCCCTTGGCCTTGGCCCCGGGAGACAGGCTCTCAAAGGTGACGTAGGACTCCTGAACGTCCTTGGGTTTTCGCACAAAGCATTTTTTGCAGCGCCGTTTCAGCGCTCCGCAGCAGACCACCAGTGTCAGGGGAACAGCGATGACACAGGCCACGCTGATGACAACCACATTGATGAGCTTCTGCGTCCCTCCCGCGCTGACGACTTCATCTGTGGAAAATATGATGCACTGCTCCTTCCTGGGGATCAGCCCTTTCACACAGACACACACGATGTATTTGGTCTTTGGCAGCAGCCCGTAAAGGGTGACCTTGGTCTTCCCTGGCTCCACGTTGATCCGCCGCATGTCCCTCTCCCCGAAGACGGCGTAAAGGACGCTGAACACCGTGGTGTTCTTTGCCATGGGCGCCTTCCAGGCCAGCGTGATGCTCTGGTCGGTGTCCCCTATGACCCTGACAGACCTCACCATCCTCTCTGGCTCCTGCTGGCCCGTGGTGGGGCTCACCAGCGGGTTCTGGGGGTTGCCGTCCTGCGCCGGGAGGAGGAGGCTGTCCCCGGTGCCCGCCCCGGCCCCCAGGGTGGGCACAGTGGAGGTGGTGATAACGTACCTTGCCACCAGCTTGTCATTGTAGGCAGCTGCCTCCATCCCGCTCGCCTTCCCGTTCCAGGTGCCTTTGGCACTGGAGTTAGGGTCGTCCGTGCTTTCTGAGTCCGTGATGATGAGCGAGATGAACGCCTCTGTTGCCCCCAGGAAATTCTTTGCCTTACAGATGTACTCTCCAGAGTCAAGGTAAGAGACTACAGGTAGGCCCAGGATAGACCAGCTCATCCCATCGCTGGAAATCTCTTGGTGAACTGCAAGGCAGGAAAAATGTTAAATAAACAGGCAATGATAAATGGAATTAATTCCATGCTTGTAAAGACTCCATCGCCCAATATTTGCTTAATAAAGTATATGATAAAGAATCATCATTTCTGCTTGCCACCAAGAACATTACAAAATCAAAGTAAATCCAAGAAAAGGACTATAATTAGATTAGGATTTAAACTGCTTCAGAATGAATATACGTGAAAATTTTGATGCTGTTTCCAAATTGATGCACAGCTTGAAAACAGGAAAGGTTCTTCCATTAAAAATAAAAGCTTGAAAATTCTTAGGTAGGTACAATACTTCTTCAAAGAGTGGAAGGAGCAGGCAGCAACAAGATCTATTTGAGCATTAGATGCAGACCACGGAGGCAAAGAAAATACAAACAGTGGAGATTTTACTGTAATAAACACACATGGACTAGCCTAGAGTATATGGAAAAACAGTTGAAAGATAATATCCCTTCTACTGCTTAATGATTGCAGGTGTCTATCCTTACACAGGTGTAATCAATACAAATGATATGTACATAGCCAAGTATTGATTCGCTCACGTGATTTACTTGCAGGTTAAAACTAGCTTTTTTTGCCTTTTTCTATTTGTGCAAAGAAAAAAAAAAAGAGTTGGATCTTGTGGAAAGGTAAAGCACCCTCTTCATTATTAAGCAGCCTCCTTAGTGCTGTCTCAGGCCTTTCCTGCTGAAAGGTAAACCAGGGAGATGTCTGAAAGGCAAAGGTAAGAGGATGCAAACTTCTCCCAAGCCCTCTTGGGGTCAGGATCCAGCCTTGGTAAACAGGGCTCCTTCCAATGGCGGTGAAATACAAGGTAACAGAAGTTACTTTTTCAGTTTAATTATTTACTGAATTAATATATTAAAAACCATAAAGCTACAGGTTTACCTATGGCAATTACCTATACATCCACACTGTGGACTGTTTCTCACTCCTTTCTGCTCAGAACACCAGCATTTCAAATAGTCACATTATAGCATTGGCGCAGAAGCTGCCATTGCTGAGAAATAACCTATCTTTCCAGCCAACTTTTTATTGAAAGGTGCTAGTAGCTGATTTAATGGGGCACAAAATACATCATTCTCAGTTGCAGCTCAAAGTAAACTCAACACAGGCTTTCAGGAAGTCATCCCCTGTTTCATTTTTTGTGGTGGCTCTCTTTCAAGTGTAGGAGGGCTGCAGTGTGATGGGTACACATTATCATTATGAGGAGCAGCTCTGCTACATCCTGCACAACAGAGCAATGACTTGTGCAGATCCCAGAAAATGGTACTTATTACAAATGGTTCTACTGCTGTGAAAGAAAATTGCTCTCTTCCCTGTTCTGTGCACCGAGGAGCCCTGTAACCCTTTGAAGATCAGACCCAACACATAGCAATTTAACTGCTGGGTTTGGAACATCTAGGAAAGTCAGGGCAGGACAAGGATACAAGGCAAGAAGGTCCTGACTGAAAACTTCCAGGACAAAAAGCTAAGGACAACTGTCTTCAGCAGAGCAAAGGTTTCTTCCCTAAATTCCCCACACATTAAAGGACTAGTGTTGCAATTACAGCTCCAAACTTTCTTCTGAGTGGAAATGAAATCGTGATCAGTCACAAAACTAGTGTCTGTCTGAAGGTTCCCCCAGGAGAGGGGTGAGCACAGAAGAGGTGCTTAGACCAGGTGGTCGGGGTTTCTTCCACAGACCTTTTTCCCCAGGAAAGCTTGTCAATCTATCAGAGGGAATGATTCCTTGGGGACATTCCCTCTGAAGTGTTGTATCCTTCAGCAGTTTAGTGGTTTTTTTCTTTTAATATATCAGTAATGCTATATATTTGTAACCTTTTCTTTCTTCTGCAGCTGATCTGAATCCCAGCTGAATTCATATAAGACATCTCTCCCCCAGAGAAGTTTGCTAATGGATTAGCAAAAGAATAGATGTACAGAATACAGAATAATAGAATAATTCAGTGGGAAGCCTTTTCAGTGACCGAGCAACTAACTGAAAACAGCTTCTTGCTACAGTTGGAATATTTCATTTTGTTACCTCCAACAGATTTGTAGAAAATCCCTTGACTTGTGTCACCACCACAATTGCTATGAAACAAAGCAAAACCAACTTCCTACACATGATAACACACATATATCTGATAATACTTAGATCAACGTGTAAGTAATTTTATAGTCTGTAGAAAATCCCAGTGCAAGAGTGGATTGCACCTAGTACAGGTCTGCCTCACTCATTGCAGGTGTGCAGAGAAGCCTAAAGCAAACCCACCTGTGCCGTTCAGCTGAGCCCCATCAGCTCTCCTCCAGCTGAGCTCGGGGATGGGCACGCCCGTGGTGCCGCAGCGCAGCAGCACCGTGCTGCCCAGGATGGTCTTCACCTTGGCCACAGATGTGTGCACCACGGGGCTCTGACACTTCCTCAGCTCCACCTGGCTGAAGAAGACGCCTGCGAGGCTCCGGGGGGTGAAGCATTTCAGCCTGGGCTCAATGAAGGCTATGTTAGGAGACTGGAAATTTAGGAAATGGACCATTTCATACAGACTGCAGTCACACACCCAAGGATTGTCTTGCAAGCCTGTCAAAAAGAAATCAGGGCACTAAGTCACTCCAACAGCACCTTTTGTTTCTGCCACTTTTGTTTCTATTTTTCAGCAGGCCAAAGCATGATAGGCTCCCAATCTGCTCTAAAAACTGCCTGTGCAGGAATATGTAGGGTGGGGATGTGTCCCCCCACTCCTGTTGACTGAGCCTGATGGATCCTACAGTTGCCAGAATGGAGTAAATGTGGCTTGCTAAAGTATCTCCAAATCCAGATCTGAAATCATATTCTTTAAATTCAAAGCAGGATTATTCATATCATGAAAACATTGTGATCCATGCACATAAAGAAGCAAAACAAGAATTTATTATAAACACATTTTGTTCCAGGTACTCCCAAGTACTCACAGGAGAAGGGCTGTGGATTCTTTTGGCATGAGAAGACTATGAAGTCTCAGACAGGCCAGAAAATTCTTCTCACTGGACATTCTTAAAATAATAAATTCTTAAATTATTAATAATTTCACACCTGCAATAGCTGTAGCTGATCCTACTTGCCTGTCATAGTTCTCATCCAGTCCTGTTATTCTAAGTTATTTTCATTATTTTGGTAATCAGTTGCTTTTCCTGAAATGCTAGTTTATACTGGATAAGATGAAAGAACTATTTTAAGGATTAAATTGGAGAGTATGCCTGTTATGGTATATAAAAACATAGATGGACCATAACTATATTAAGGCTATAACACAGAAAGATATATTGAAAAACACACTCCTGTTTTAGACTCTTGAAATATTTCTCTTCTTTATTCTGCTCTCCTAGTTTGCACCTATAGAATTCAAATTCTGAAAAAATTATATATTATTAAAGATAGACCTGTAAGATAGTACTGAAAAAGCAAATTTGGAACTAGAGCAATGCATATCCATGAACAGAAGGTGCTGTATTCTGATTAAATCTGTGTCATCCTACTTACAAATGTTCACATCCAGCTGTGCTGTGGACAGGTTGTGGTCTCTAATGATTTTAGCTAGCAGAATTGGCACTAGGGATATCAATGCCTTCTAACCCCAGGCACACATTTGAAGCCTAAGCCAGGAGCATGGCTTCCAGGCCTCCTGCCTGCCACAGGAGCTCTGCTCCCTCCAAGGGGGCTGCACCCCCTCTTTTCCATGCACAGCCCAAGGACATGCCTGAGGGCTGGCACCTGCCTGAAAGGGAAGAGTACTGATATTCCCTCAAACTGTTTTAAAAGATGCTGCTGAAAAAATTCTCCTGAGTGCATTCCATATCTTCTTCCCTGGGCTTAGAAGAGGATCTGGAAGCAATGGGTTTTGGCAGTTCTTGTAAATGAATATGTTAAAGTGAAGGGGACTAAGTAAATAATGAACATTCAGCTTGGCTTTGTTGTTTTATGGCATTTTTGTGAGCAGTTTCTAGTTCATCCACTAGGTAATGATTGATCCCAGGTTCCCTGGCAGGTGCCCCAGCTCCAGCTGAAGCAGCAGCACCCACAAGGCCCAGTGAGGCTTTTGCTGCCCTGCAGCACATTTCCATGGGCTCACATGGGCAGTCCTCATGTGGAAAAGCTTGCATCCTTGGCACAGAATATTAGCCAGCAACTTAGCACAGGAATTACTCCTCCTTGAAGGAGTGATGCACTGCAGACAAGGAGTGGATTGGGCTGACTCTTTTCATTATTCATGATTTTTTATGCCTCCATGAGAAATAGTCACGAGCAGAGTGAAACAGAAACATGCAGCTGTGTTTTCCCAGCCTGCTCCTATGAGGGACATGCATTTTATCTACCTGGTTCCTGTGGGTGTCCACAGGATAGGACCCAGAAGCTGGAGTGTCTATCCGTTACTGCATTAATGTTACCATTATACTCATACGGCTACATGAATTTTTTAGGATCCTGGCACAAGCAACCTGTGCACAGCTGGCTACTACTCAGTTTGGCCACATGCATCAAGGCATGATCTGTTCTTAATAAAACACTCTCCTAATCTATATTGAATGGAGTAACATTTTTACATGTAACTTGACTCTAAAAAGCTAAAAGTATGATCTAGGCAGTCTTGCCACAAATGAAATGGGCAACCCCAAACCGCCAGTTTGGGCTTAAAGAACTTGTTATTGCATCTGGCTAAACAGGATAATGAAACACCTGCACCTCTCCTGATGCTAGTGAAACCTCCAGCAACATCTGCTAAGGACACTAAAAGTTTTGTAGGTGGTATTTTGTATCTTTTTAAAGTCTCGTAGCTCTTTCCACTGCAATCTGGTTTTAAAAACTTCACGTGCCTAAATTTATCAAGGGAACAAAGAGCAGCAGGTACTGGCCAGAGTGAGAGGAAGCTTGCAGTGCCTCTGCTGAGATTATCAGCAGGTGCCTGAATGCACACCCCTCCCTGCAGAGGCCATACATGCAGATGCCCACATCTCGGTGACCAAACACAGTCAGCAGATGGCAACAACTCTGAGCCACCATCAACCTGCTGTGGATTTGAACAGTGAACAATGGCTAAAAGACCAGGTAGTGATCCCATGAGCTAGGAAATGTGTTCCAAACCTCACCTGGGCATCCTGCAACTGAGAGTCAGCCATGAGATACTCTGACACAAAAATGGACAATTGCCTCAAAGCCATACCTCTGAGGAGCCTAGAGCTGCCACCAAGAAGGGTATTCTTGGAGCTCCATAGCTGCCCTTCAAGGCAGCACTATCTTGGCAAGTTTGGGTAGACTAGGGTTTAATTCTGTGTGAACAGATAAAGAAGGCTCTGGGAAGAGACAAATTGGCAGCTCTGACCCAGATTTTATGCTCAGTCGTGGCATTATTCCTCTTTAGTTTAGGCATAATAAATTATCCGTCCTTTTATTTAGTTCTGCTTAAAATGGGTCACAATTCCAAACACACTGCTATTAGAAAAGAGCACACAAATGATGAAGACCTGTAAACATATTGGTATTTCTTTCAAAATGGCAGTGGCAGTAACTAAAAAAGCCTTGAGCAAGAGTCAACAATTTTGTGCTACGAAGATCCAAGCAAATAAGCAAATTTATGGCATAGTAAGATGGGTGTGATGAGCCTGAGATGAGTTTGTTAATATGCAAATGAATTTACACAATTATTTGGGGTATTAAATTGTATACCTATAATAGCAGTGCACTCGGTATGGTAACCACAGTGGGTGAAAATGCTGCAAGAAGATGAGGAACTCTTGACATTTGTGCCCCCTGCAAAATGTCAGACACTTCTCTTACCTAGGATGATCTTGGAGTTGTCATTGGGGAAGTAGGGAACAGCCTGGAGGTTGGCCCAGGTGGCAATGAGAGCCTGAGGAAGAGTCATCAGCTTATTGCTGGACAGATCCAGGTATGTGATGTTCTTGACATAACGAGCAGCATCTGGAGGGACTGAGGTGAGTTCGTTGTTGTGCAAATCCAGAAGCCTCAGCTGTGGCATGCCAGCCAGGCTTTCCCAGGGGAATGATATTAAGTTGTTCCCATCCAGCCTCAGCTCCTGCAGACGACGAAGGCCCTTGAAGGTGATCCCACTGAGGCTGGCCAAGGAGTTATAGGGCATCCAGAGGTACTCCAGGCTGTGGAGCAGGTGGAAAGCCTCTCCTGGCACCCTGCGGATGGCTGTCTTTTCTATCCGAAGCTTGGTTGTGTCGACAGGGATGTTCACAGGGGGGAGAGTCATCTCTGGGTCATTACACAGCACTGTCCTGGTGGGGAAGGACAAGGACAAGCAAAGATGTGACTTTCTTTTATATTGAAAAGATTTCAAACCTTATTTTAATTCAAGATTTTGATCTGCCTTTCTTTTTTCACAAGATTTCTTCTTGTCATTTCTTTCTTGCTGCTGATCTCTGCCTCATCACTGTAAATACATCAACTTGCAGTAATTCCTATGTGCCTTCTGACTGCAGAGACCACAGTGTTGTGCCTCTCCTGCAGCAGGTGTGAGTCCACATCTGGCCCATTTAGTGTTCCTCTTGGGTTTTGCTATCAGTTTTTAGAGTACTTATGATAGACAGCAGTGACAAAATTCATGCACGACAGAGGATTCTAATGCAAGTTAAAACAAAAGGATCCATAAATTGAACTATAAAAGCCCTACAAAAAGAAGCCTTATTGGCATGTGGAAGGACAAGAAGTTATATAGATTAAATATGACACAGGAACTCTGGTTTGAGAAATGAGGATAAGAAAGCCAGCTAACAACTCCTTGGAAGTATTCTGGAGTAAGCTCTGCTTTACTGTGGAAGGTGTGTAAAGATGGTAGCAGTCACTGCACCACAGGCACATATAGTCATGAGAGTGAAAGCACAGAAAATTAACTCTTTGGAAATGCTATACTGAAAGCAAGGCAGATTTATGTGTTTTAAACATTCTTCCCCATTTCTAATCTCTAGAGGTCAAAGCATGAAGTCTGTGCTGTATTTTTGCAGCCTTCGTACAAAAAATTGTGACTTGGGATTGTAGACAGCCGTGAGAAATGAAGGGAGACAAAACAGGTCTCTCAGATTGAATTTTAACTTGCTTATCAGCAAGTAGGGGAAGGCAAGTTCCTAACAAAGTACCAAGCCACCTGCAAAAAGTAACAGGTTAGATGGGTTGCTGAACAAGACATCACAAGAAATACAATCCAATCAGTCAAGTAACGTTTTCCCATCACACTGCCTCTATAAACAGAATATTACAAAGTTGTCAAAACCAGACTGGTTTTGGCTGAATGCAATTATTCCTCTACTATCAACAAAAACATATAACATCGCTGAACTGCTCAGGCAGTTTTATTAGATTTATGAGATTTAAATGCTATTTGAGCCTACAGTTAAATTGTTAATTTATAATCAAAACAGTGCATTACTCTCACCCTACACTTTTATTGTGGCATTAAATCCTGCCCACCCTCTGCTAAATGTTGAGATTTTGAGGAAGATAAAAATCTATCAAATAAGAAAAATCCAGAAATCCACTTTCAATAAAACATTTTTCTTTGTGCAGTCATGTCACAAAATATTTACTAACAGAAAAACCATGGCAATAAAGCAGAATGCTTCTCATAATGTCCCTAAATTATGTCAGTGAGCACTAAACATTTAATCTATGGGATAATCTCCTTCTAGTGAGAAATATGAATCATAATGCAAAAAAAAAAAAGGTGGCATCATGCTCCTTAAGGGACTAATGGATATTTGCTTTATTATGTATCTTACTAAAATGCACAACAGCTTTTTCCAGTCACTGAGAGGAAATTCCTCTGGGAACTGTGACATTTATGGAGCAATAATTGGCTCTCACGCTGTTGCACTCCCTTTTAACAATTGCAGGTTGCTTGTGTCTCTACCATGCTTCTTCTTGCTGGGAAAGTTTTTAGTATTAAATCTATAGCACCATAAAAGAGATAAGAAAGCAGAGCTATTTCATGGGGTTTCAAAATACCTCATTTCAGTAATGAAAAAATATTTCAGTCTAGAAAAAGTGTATTACAAAGGATTTTGCAAATCCTGTATCTCTGTCACAAAACCTCCTCTGCTGTGAACCACACCTTATGAAAATATCTATTTTCTTTAAGTCAGATACTTTGTGCTTACCCTTCAGAAGGACTCTTTTATAACAGTCCTCCAGAGAAATGTATGTACAATGGCTTTGCATTCAAAGATGGATGTCCTTCTGGTCTTGTCTTCTTTTTTAAAAGAAGGTTTCCAGTCTGAGAATGAACTTCTTTTATTTCTTTTTGTTTTGTTACTGTCTGGTTTTTTTATTCATTCTTGTCTAAAGTCTATTGCCATGCCTAAGATCTCCAGTTGAAGGATTTTTAAAGTAAATTGTTGGGTTTGGTACCACAACATGAGTCAAATCTAGTCACAGTTTAGCAACAAACCAGCAGAGCAGAATAAAACCTTTTAGAACCAGAATTTTCAGCATAAAGGTAAGAAAAAAAAAATAAATAATTTGTTTAAATTTTATTCCCTTTTTGCCATTACACCAGCAATAATTATGTCACTTCTGTTCTCCCAGAGGAGATGCTCAAACGCTTTCTCTGAAATCAGCTTACTGTGTTTTCAGAAGCTAATCCTCTGCAAATATAGCTAGAGCGCGGAGCAACTGGAAAAATAATGGCCACAAAGTGCAGACACAATATTTTCTCCTGCGAGCATCCTTCCGGAGGAACAAGAAGCACCCCCCGACCCCGCGGCGGCCCCGCGCAGCGCCCGGCGTACCTGGCCTTGGTCCCCTCGCTGAGGCTGTGGAAGGCGCAGCTGCACTGCGAGGGGCAGGAGCCGGCGGCCCGGGCAGCCCCGCCAGCGCCCAGCAGCACAGCAGAGTCACCGCCAGCCACATGGCCACCTGGGCATGGAGCACACCTGGCTCTAGGCAGCGTGCAGGGCTTCGCCTATTGTTTGATCCATCGGCCGGTCACATCTTGTTAACTGCCTTTTGTTTTCAGCCACACTGTGATCTTCCAGCCCTCGCTGAGTCCAGCAGATAAAAAAGGATAGGCAGGGATTAAGGATGGGGACTTGAGTTATTTTCATGAAGGTGCTTATTGCTTCCTGGAACCGTACTAATGGCGTTTCTTCCTTCAGCAGCCGCTTCAAAACACTCTCCTCTGGCAGTGTTTTGGGGCTCTCATGCAAGAAAAAGACAAATATATTTTTGGGAGACCTACAACAGAGGCAAGATCACTGTTATCTGACCAGGAATTAGCAATAGTTTACTTCCTCGCAGAGGTATTGGGAGATTTAAAACAGTTATTTCTGCTAATGGAATGTAAGCTTTCTATCTAAGAACACTAATATATATATATATATAGTGATGCTATTAAAAAGCTTTATTTTCTTTTAAAGACTCCTAGTTTGATAAAGCAATTATTGAACTGTTGGCAACAAGCCCGATATTGATAAACAGTTAATAACCCAGTAAAAATGTCTATGTTTCAGTTTCTACCAGGGCTAGCACACACCTGCAGGGCTGACCACTGTGCTCTGACTCGCTGACAGAGCTGAACTCAGATAAGGGACCCTTTGGGGGAGTGCAGGGCTGTGTGGCAGGAATTCAGGAATGTTAAGAAAAGCTCAGCTCTGCCTTAAGGTCAGCTGAAGACTCTCCTCACTTTTCCAGCACCCATCCCTGTTGGGGACCTGTTGATACTGCTTTTCCTTGTGAAATACATAATGAGAAGTTACCACTTAGAAGTGCAGCACTAACACACCTAGCTGTGTACAAACTAACCTGAAGGTCAATGCTATGCTTACAGCAGCGTTGTTCCTAACAAAGATTGCTCGCCAGGATTTCAGAAGTGGAGATGTTCTCGTGCAGAGTTCATCCTGTGTTCTTCACAATGAAATTATGCTGGTAATTTTCTATAATTCTGAGTAATGAACTTTCAAAGCTTCAAGGTAATGTAGATGTGGTTTGGGGCTAACTATTAAATTTAACTAGACATTTTATGGTGCCATAGTTTCACATAAGCTTGTTTCACATGAGCTTGTTTCACAAGTTACTCCAACGATTAATTATGGCTTGCAGAAATCATTTATTGAGAGGATAGCCTAAAGGATTACTTTTCTCCCTGCCATTTTCACATTCTACATTTACTGTTGTTCAAAGAGAAATTCAAGTATCTCATTATTTATTTCTGAAGAGATGAGAACATAATGCATTTCTGCTCACCAACTATCCATAGTTGTTCTCTCATTGACTTCCATTAGGTCCCACTTCTAGATTTAACGATTTCTCAGTTCCCTTAATGATCTCCAAGCTAAGACCAAGCTTATTGGTTTTTTTAGTGTACTCATTGGTCAACTTGCCTTGCTGCCCAGACTCTGCCTCAGCTCAATACTCGCAACATTGACTGAAACATCCAAAGTTAAATTCTACTTGAAAAGACAATGCAACATAATTAACCTCTCGCATCTGGTTTTTTTCAATGCATCTGATAAAGCAGTTGTCCTCCATTGGAGCTCTCAGCTAATAAACTTGTAGAAAGCAGAACTGTATTGTAAAGTTTGCTTTCACGAACCTCAATTTTGCTTCACGAATGAAACATTTAAGTTACCACTAAATGTCAGGAGCAGTAGAAGTAAACTTAATTTGTAAAAATCAACAGCAATCAATAAAGCATGCCTTAGCAGCAGCTAATGCTCTGCACTTTGTCAAGAAAGCTGCTATTTACTTAACATGACAGAGTCACTTCTGAACAAGAAAAAGACCTGGAGATAGGCTGAGAAATTAATAAAACCAGATAAATAAAAGAGGTAACATCTTGGAGTGTGTTCACAAGTGTGTCTCTGGAAGGAGAAAAAGGGAGGAAAAAGGACCAGTCAACTAACCCAGTTATGCACCCAGTTTATCTGCACTTATGTGTTGGAGTTTTCCCTCCCTGTTGACTGTATTATCTTCATCAACACATCACCACCAAATGAAGCAAATGATGGGTTAACCATCAAGGCCCAGATACACCCAGGTTAGGCTGGATCTGAATGGTCAGGAGAGTGGGTCTGCCCTCACCCTGTGGAAACTCAACAAGAGGTTCATCAGGAGGTGTGGAAACCAGCTCAGGTTGGGCTTTGCACATAAGGAACTGGAGGAGAATGAAGTGGAGGAGGAAGGCCTTGGTGCACAGGGAGTATATATTCCCCTGGTTCACAGGCCTCATGGGTCATAGAATCACACAGTGGTTTGAGTTGGTTTGGAAGGGACCTTAGAAGATCACCTAGTTCCAAACTTGCTGGGACAACTTCCACTAGAATTGTTTGCTCAAAACTCCATCCAACCTGGCCTTGAACACTTCCAGGGATGGGGCATCCACAACTTCTGTGGCCATTCTGTTCTGGTGCTTCACTGCTTCATAAGCAGTAAAGAATTTCTTCCTAATATATAATCTAAACCTGTCGTCTGCCAATTTAAAGTGATTCCCTCTTGTCGCTACGTGCCCTTGTGCAAACAGTCTCTCCAGCTTTCTTGTAGGCTCCCTTTAGGTACTGAAAGGCCGTGTCAAGGCCTCCCCAGAACCTTCTGTTCTCCAGGCTGAAGAACATCAATTTTCTCAGCTTGTCTTCATAGGAAAGATGCTCCAGCCTCTGATCATCTTCACGACCCTCTTCTGGATTTGTTCCAGCAGGTCCAAGTCCTTTTGTTGGAACTCTGTGAACTGGATGCAGTATGCGAGGTGAAGTCTCAGAATGGAGCAAGCAGAAGAGAACAGGGAGAATCAGTGAAACAAAGACAATGAGAAGAGATCCTGAAAACTGTAAGAGTAGATGCCAGAACCTGCACTTCAAGGACTGCATGAGGCAGCATTGATGAGTGGTCTGCAAGATGATGCTTCTGCTTACATTCATGCTCCCTCCCTAATTCAGGGAGATGGAAGAAATAAATCTGGAAGCAAAATTTGATTGCTGTGTTCAACAGACTATGAATTTGCTTTGACACAAAATTCGGGTTAATCCTGAAGCACTGTTTGCAGTACAACAGCTTTCTAGATGTTCATGGTATTTTTAAACTTTAAGTGTATGACCTCCTCCCAACTAGTGAACAGTTATTCACTCATTATGCTATGTAATGCAAAATGAAAGCTCATTAGATAATTTCCTTGTAAGTGCAGGTGATATTTATTTGAGACTTTAAAATCAATACCCCATTTTGTAGTGCAGAGTAAAAACATTTTTTCCATGATGGACAATCCATTCCATAAAGAAACTAGTGGGAGTTAGGCTCTTTACTTACAGTTCAGCACTCCAAATCATAAAATTTGTGCTCCTTGCTGTTTACTTAGGAAGGAAAGTAAACAGTTCCTTCTCTGCACCAAACTAAAAATATCAGCTGTAGGAAAAAAATATAGAAAGTGTCATTCATCTGAAGTGTAAGAATTTGTTTTGCATTCTCTGAGAAGAACCAGATCTCCTGTTTATATTTTTGATGTAAATAAATGCAAAGCAAATGGGGTTAAAGTCTACTGTCAGCAAAGTTCAGCATGTGGCAGTCTTTCTTATCTTTCTTAGGTGGGGTTATAATTCAGAGAAAAAAAGTTGCTTTGCATTTAATAAGATTAAGTTAATTATTTGACATCATAACTTTCCTTTTTTTCCCAGAAAAGCCAGAAATGTTTTATCAGAAGATTCTCCTCACAAACTCTAAAGCTAAATCTGAGTGACAAACGCAGCATACTGTACTAAGTTGCTCATTTTTAATATGGCAATTGCACAGAATTTATTTTTATTTCTTTTCTCCATATTCTTAGAAAAATATGGTATAAAGCAAATCAAACAGCATATATTAGCATAAATGAAAGCCATAAAATACCTTATTATCATGATTTTGTATGGAAGATTTTATTAGCAGGCACCACAGGCCAGACACTAAATCAATTTCATTAGGTAAATGCAGCTCCAAGGAGCTTCTGGCAGGACACTTGTAAAGTGGAAAATCCTTCCCACTGATGCAAGTCGAGAGCACGTTAATGCATTACGTCATTCTAAATTGGATCTTGCATTTAATGCTGATGAAGGCAGCTCCTTCAGACCTGTGGGACCAAAGTCATTAACAGAGCTCTGGACCTGCTGAGGAAACAAACCCACACAGCTTTTGGTGTGGCACATTACCAGTCTATCAGTGTTAATTGTTCTGTGTGTATTTACCTTGGTTGTTACAGCCAGTGCAGAAGAACAGACGTGGGGCAGACCTCTGGCTCTTGGGGGAGATAAACTCACACACCTCCCTCACAAACACCACACCTGACCCGTTTCTGTCCCTGCAGCAGAAGCTGCTCCACAAGGCCCCACCGTGGTCAGCAGTGCCCAGCAAGGCACAGCCTGGCCGAGGATGGAGGGGTGTAAGCCAACCCACCTGGTGTCTCCCTGTCTCTGAGCTCCCTCTGGGCTCAGGCACCAGGAGAGGCTTCGCCCTGACTGAGGCAAATATGGAGTGCTGGGCATCCGTGACACTCCAGGTCCAGTGGAGAATGAGTTCCTCAGCAGCCAGTAAGGTAAGCTGGACACAAACTCTTGCCTCACCTTTGGGGAGGAGTGGGCCATCCACCATGGCCATAGCTCTTCTACTCTTCTTCTACAACGGCCCTATAGTAACAGGCAAACTCCACCAGGATTGGGTATTCAGGGCCCCAGAGCGAAATTCTCTGGGACAAACCCTTTGTGAGCTCCTGAAGGAAAGCAGCAGAGGAACTGATTATCAGGGAATTACCAAAACATACACCCAGCACAGCATAAATGTCTGTCCAGCAGCAGCATTCTCACTGAAAAAAGTACTATTCTCTGAGATGCCTCAGCCACATACACATCCAGTTTAATGACTGGACATACCATGGTCATATCTGATGTATTTTAAATGGGTGAAGCTTTCTTAGGTTTGTATTCCTGGCCCCCTAACTCTATTGTACCTTTGTTGCCTAAAATCCAATACAGTTCCCTCAGTTCAATAAAATCAGCTAACTTTGGGCTTAGCATCCCCAGCTACATGACAGAGGGGGTCATGCAGTAATATTGCTGACTGCAACCACCTTTTCTGATTTGGACCTTAATAGTATTAGTCTAAGTCCTGCAGAGTCACCTCTGCTTAGGAAACAGTGGCTGTTTTATTTTGCTTCTTCAGGCACGCAAGAAGAACCTCTAGCATTGTTTATCTGGTTCCTGAATGCAGATGGAGCACAATGTTTTACACAGCAACCCTCTGCCCTCTTGCCAGTCTGACAATCACCAGCTTTCCTTCTCTGATTTACCTGAATACAGCCCCGAGATTTTACAGGCTAAGTACATACCTTTGTGGTAGTTCTAGTAAACTTCCTGGAAGCTGCAAGTCTTACAGGGACCAAGAAAATTTTTGGGAAAACAAAACAAAAAACAAATTTAAAAAAAATTACAAAGAATGAGAAAAGGAAAGCTTTTACCTTGTGTATTTTTATTTTTTTAATGTTATTTTCTCTGCCTGTTCCATCCAGTAACCATAAACAAAGCCTAGCTCAGACTAGATAATTAACACATTTGGGTTTCATATGAGCAAAAATTTAGATGTGATTAATCCTTCCAAAAGTAAACACAGATCTTACACTGAAGTTGAGGAAAGCTATGCAGAATTCGGGCTAAAGTAATGTTTGTGAGGGAAATATCAGCAGGAAGTTTGGGGAAATCCCGACACAGACACTGGTAGAAGACTGCTGAGATAAACAAGATATACAATACTACAGTGGTAGGAAAAAAGATGTCATATGGGCTAGAAGTTCATCTACATACATGGTCAGTAGCATAGACTCATGAGGAATGGTTCAGGGAGAATCATGTTGCTTCTTTACAGGAGCAATAATTAACAGGAGAGCTGGTGTGCAAATCCTCTCTTAATACAACTAAAGCCCCTCTTGAAAGCAGAGGGGTTTTGATAACTGGGTACTGGTCTTTGAACTGTAATCCCTGGAGGAGTTATTCTTCTGCAGTGGGAAGGTCTCAATGCCAAGGGGGAAATACTCTAACAGGGTTAGGTACATCCTGCATTCTGTAGGACTGCCTTCTCCTTCAAAGTCCTGAAATACATCACTATTCAGCAGGGAGACAGCATATTTCATTATACTGTGAATATGTATATGACTCTAATAGGCTAACTGAAAGAAAAACACATTTATAGGTGTCTAAAATGCATTTTGAGGAATGGGTAACAGATCAAGGCAACAATTATACATATTTGATAACAATCATGATTGGTACATCCACCAGAGACTAAGAAGTCTAGGATGCAATAAATGTTCTAGTAACTTTATTAATTTTCTATCCTGGGCAGATATACATATATTTATGAATTACATATTTAATTTATGGTGAATTAAGCTACCTGTCTCTGCAGAGGTAACTCAAACAGTAGAGGCAATGATTCCTAGCCCTACAGGAAGTTCTGACTCTCTAAAGACTGAGGTGCAGCAGCTAGGCAGGAAAGCTAGTCCCAGTGCTGCCTGGTCCCAGGAGTTGCATCCTCAAGGAGCCAATCACAGGGCTAATGTGTGATATTTGGGGAGCACATGGTGGATTTGGGTCCTTTTTTGAAGAGACTTTCATACAGCACTGCTCTGGCTCTGACTCTGAAGTTGCCTCTCTTGGCTTTCTTACTTCCCACTGGGTTTACAGCTCCTTCATTTTTGCTCAGCGTGGCCAAAGAGCTTTCCCCACATTTCATCCCTGACCTTGATGCTCTCTCTGTACTTGCACATGAGCCCTTTCCTCTACCTTGCTCTGCCCAGACAGCACCTCCCAGCCCTGGACCCCATCCTGCTCTGGGTCCCTCGCACCCTCCCCATCACACCTGGGGCTGCCACGCTCGCTCCCCAAAGCACAGCTCCTGCCTGCCCCCAGCTTCTTTGCTCCTTGCTCCTTCACCACTACATCTTCCTCCAACAGCTCTGAGACAACTGCAGAGAAAATCAGATTGAGCAGAGTGTTACACTGCCAGACTGTTAAGGAGAAGGGTTATTATGTGCCATTTCCAAAGGCTGATGCCTGTCCACACACTGGTGTGATGATTTTTTCCCCGCATCATCCCTCCTATGGCCAACACCAGGTGCCTATTTACAATCGGGGTCAAATTCCCTATCACTCCTACCAAACTGAAACAAATTTACACAACTGCAACTAGAAGGTCTCCAGACAATATGCTTTCTGTTTCCTTTCCTTGGCAAGAAGCCTTTCCCATGAGGACCAAGATTCCCACTCGTTTCAGTGATACCAAACTGCAGTTCTGGGTGACTGCATTCCCAGCCTGCTTCTGCTGAAATGCTGCCGTTTGTCATTTAAAGGCATATTTCAAGATAAAAAGCCAAATTTGGCTAAACCTGAATCAGAAGAAAGGATTAGGAAGGCAGAGGAATAATAATACTTCAATTTAGCAAAGTTCTTGCTGTGAATATAAAATACTGTGTCAGTAATCTGCATTGATTGCTTGAAGAAAATTCAGAGTGCATGAGCGCTCTTATCTTTGCACTGCACCTTTTTTTGTTGTGCTTGTACCAATGCATATTTTACAAAGATTAACATGCTCCCATGAAATCCATAGGGACATCTGGCAAGAACATATTATTATTTTTTTTCCTGTGTACTCCTTGCAAACAGATTAGTAACCAGTGAAACATTCTTAAGTGAGAGGGCAAAAGGAAATAGATCTGTTATTGGTGGAGAAAAATGATCAGTGGAATTCAAAATATGAAGTTCTAGGATAGCATCAGATTGAGCAAAAGACCTTTCTCCCTCAATTTGGAAAGAGCAAGTAGCTATTAAAAGAGTGCATGAAATAGAAAGGGATCATTAAAAACTTCATCGCTAAGGAGTTAATGAGTGTCTTTGGCAAATGTTACCATTTGTATGTTTTCCCTGACTTCACAGGAATACACAATGTGAGGTTATGTCTTACATAAATAGGACAGAAAAGAAATGAATGCATTTTTATCAGCTGGAAAAAGAACTATCATTAGAAGATTCTATCAATATCTATTCCTTATTTGCACCTCCTCTTTGCTTGAAGAAAACCATTTACAAACTGAACTTACAGCTGAAGTTAGCAGCCATATTGGACCATATATCATCACATATTATCTCAACATACCCTTATAAAGTCAGCTTAACACAGCATCAGCAAAGGTGTTTAGAGATGGATGCATAAAGTTTCTGTTGATGTGAATTTCACTCGAGTCAGATGCTGAACTGCCACTGGAAAGTTTGCCTACGACTGACTTGTGTAGACTCTGCACTGATAAATTAAATGAGATCTAGACATGGAAATTGTTAAGATACTTAAATAAAAGCAGTCAACAAGTTAATATAATCATTTTAATAAAGGTCTTTTAAATCCAAGGGGACCGGGGTAGCAGCCTACTTTCAGGGAAGAAATACTACTGGAATGAGCAATGTTTGCCCCACAGACTTTAATACACTCCAAAAAACTACCAGCAGTGTAACACGGCTGGGAGATTTGCTTGGGAGCAAAGGTGAAGTACAGTGGCAGCCAACCAAAAGTACCTGGCAGCCCTCAGGAGGGCAGTTCAAATATCTGTGTCCTTTATCCCCAGTCTAGAAGAGCTGTGCAGCTTTATGTTGACAAGCATTACAATGAGCCATCCATTTTCAGAACTAGCACACTAGGAAGATTTACAGCACATTTACAAGATCTAGCACTAATTTTTTTGCAAGAACATACAATGGATCACTATTAAGATGGTTTAGATCACTCATTTGCCATGCTAGGAGGCAGGACTGTCACCCTCTTTGTCATCAAGACATGCAGGTGAGTGCAAGGCAAACATAACAATGGATTTATGTGGTGCAATGTAATTTTACTCTGCTTAAACCAAACATCTGTATAGCCTGACAAATATCATGCCCTCCTGAATTCTACTTCAAAATCCAAGAGCATATCCATCAAGGCAATTACCTACATCAAAAAGAGCTGTAAATTGAATACCAGAGATCAAAAAAGCACAGCAAGATGGTTTCACAACAGCCTTGAAGCTCTAATCAGTTCTCCTGGGCATCACACCCTTTAAGCACAGATTTCAGGAAAACTGCAAAAAATCCACCACTACCTTCAACCAACACCCCTGACTGTAAATGCACCCCTGAAATGCAAACTTCACCATGTAGTCAGGAGAACTAAACAAGCTCTGGTGGTATCTGGAGTGGATTCCCTCTGCCTGACACCTCAGTCAGCTGGGAGCCAGGTCAGCACAGTGTGGGGCCTGAGATGGGGGAAGCTCATATCCCCTGTGCTCATATCCCTTTTTGCTCCCATTTTGCAGTAGGATTATTAGGATGAAGAAAGTTATGCATCCAAGAAGCAGCTATCATGCTAGTGGCACCTTGTTAAGGCAATAGCTGGGGGTTGGACGCTGCACCCTGCACATACTCCAGAGCCACTGTACACCCAGACTCCAGTCCCCAAACATCTCCAAAAGGTGATGCCTGTGAGTGCTCACCACTGAGCAACTCACTCACTCGTGCCCTTGTATGTTTAGGGCCCCCAATCAGTAATTTGTGTTTGTCTTTAATCAAGCTGTGCCAGTGTGCACATTAATTTAAGCCTTGGTTACAAAGAGGAAATATGTTAATATAGAGAACAGTCATCCCCAGAAAAATACACTGGCCAGTTTCTGAAAAAATGGGTGAAGGGAAGATCTACAAGCTGCAGAAATTATTGGTTCATACTTTTCCTCTAATTATCAACTCAGTGAGTGCCCCTTTGTTTTTCAGGTCACTCCCCAATTACACGTCTCCTTTGTTCCACAACATTTAATTCTTTTCCAGTGTTGCAAAATTAACTGGACAGGTTTCTTAATCTTGTGTCTACAAAGAACTTGTTGTAATTGCAATGAATGCTTTCATTTTGCTGGTGTCTGAAATACGATTTGCAGGGGAAGGGGGAGTGCGGGTTGATGCTAGTCCCATCATTAATAACATTCCTGCAGGGATTGTAGTGGTGGGAGTAAAAACCCCAAAGCTTTTATATAATAACAGCATGTGTTTGCACGTGAGCTGCTCCTTTAAGAAGCCTTGGGCTACTGGAAGTAGAGTGATCCAGAGAAAAGGCAGCCCCGGAGCTATAACAGAGGGCAGAGGTTAAATCTTTTGGCATATTTACCATAAGAATGGTCACTGCACATCCTCTCCCTGAAGGTTTCACTGAAATAGAAGTGTTTGCCATTGGCACTGCCCTGCTGGTAGAAGGTAAGTTTGGTGTGGGACCTCAGCAGCAATAAGATTTTTTCCTCCTATTATTTCTGCTAAGAGGGGAGAAGGAAAATTGAAGTGAACAGCAGCATTTGTGCTGTGCTGACCCTGGTTACAGGGGCTACATCACCAGTTCTTCTGGTGAGTAAATCAGGGTGAGCTGCAAGCTCTTTGCCATGAATATCTGTCCTCTGTGCATAGCTGTGGCAGTGAAGTACTTGCTACTCAGCTCTCTTCTCAGGAATTTGGGATGTAGTATTTTGTTGTTGACTTTTAAAGGCAATTTCATCTTCCTCTGGGGAAAGAAGTTGAAATGACTGATAATCTCTCAATAAAATTGGACCGCTTGTTTTGTGGGTTGTGATGGCTGTCTTACAATCAAACATGATAGCTCAAAAAAACCCTGTAAACTGTTAGCATACATCCAGACTATATTGGTAGCACTGCAATTAATGGCTGCTGGGTGAAAGTGACAAACCATATCTATTTAATTTAGCCAATGTGATCTTTTCTTAAGGCATATGCCATTTATTGAGAGACTGCCACAAAACTGTGAATTTATATCTACCTGGCAGCTAGCAAAGGCTCATAGCTGGGATTATGTTGGCATCAGTCCAACAGAATGGGCCTGGGATGCCATTCCTGCATCGTGCTGCTCAGAGGGGGATGTGGGAATCAAGAGGCCCAAAGGCAGAGGAGGAGAAGCTGTAAGCAGCATCAGAGTGGGATAAATGCTCATTAGCTCACCCCATGAACATGGAGCATGGGTGCTCACCTTGGCCTTGCACCCAAGCTCATATCTCTCTGTAAAGGAAAGCTGGAAATGCTGTCAGACACTCTTCCCTGGAAGAGAGAGGAAAAAGCTTCTACTTCTTGCCCAGGGGCAGGCTGCTGCCTAAACAGAGTCCAGGGCTGAGCCTGGCTGATAGTCCCTGAGCCATGTGCACAGCCTGGCAGGATCTGCACTCTGATCTTGAAGGGTGGGAAGCAGCAGGAGGACAGGGACAGTGCTGGGGGCTGGCAGTGCCTGAGAGCCAGGTCCTGCTGGGGACCTGCAGTTGTGCAAGGTCCAGGAAAGAACCCCGTGGTAACCTTCAATTAAAACTAGGTGTAGTCTAATACATTTCTAGTTTACAAAACACAAGTATTTGTGCCCAAAATGTGCTAATTACTAGATTGGCAGTAAAACTTTATTACTGTCTTTTGGGTTAGAAGAGCAAGCTAAATAATCAGGATTAATTCACTTTCTGAAACACTCTGAGACAAAGGCAATTAAGACCTCTCCTTTTTTTATGGCAGCTTCTTACTGCAGTTTTCAAAAAAAAGGTTGTGGTGAAGGGCTGCATTCACTTTATTAAGTGGACACATTTGCTGATCTAAAAATGAAAATTCAAAGCTTTTCTTTTTTAAATTTAGTAAGTTCTCTATTTGTACACTCATGCTGACCTTCAAGAAACCAGAATCCAGTAAAGCCTGAGGCTTCCAAAAACAGGGAAAAGATAGAAAAAAAATCTAATATAGCAATAACTCTTCAGCTCTACTCTAAATATGCTTAGAACACATCTCTCCTAAAGGCTTCTCTGCATTTGGGAGAGTTGACAGCAGTTTTACCCTGTGGGTGGGAGGTAATCTGGCAGGGAAGAAATAAAAACAGCAGATCTCAAATGGCTCCAAATATTTCTCCTGGAAATATTTTGTTATATGTTGTGTAATGATAGACACACATCAGCTGTTACTATGGTTATGCCATCAGCCATTAATGCAATTAAGGTAGAAGCAGGATTTCTGACTAGAAAAAAATCATCCATCTTATGTAACTGCAGAATTAAGACAATAAGCATAAGTAACTACACTACTTTACAGAATTAGAGGATAAGGATTTTTTCTGTGCTACATCATTTCTTTTTCCAAGAAGAACACAAAGACATAGTGCCTCTCATCTAACTGAAACTTGGAGACTGGATGTTGAGTCAGAGCCTCATCTGAGCTAAAATAAGTCAGGTTGTCTTGAAAAGGGCATTAAAAAACAAAGCTTGAGTTTAAACCAGTGAAGGGTGGGCTTTGGAGTGGCACAGCTCTGTGCTGGGAGAACAGCTCGGGTTGCTTGGATCCCCTCTCTGAGGACCAACATGAATTTATTTTTTTAAATCTACCAGTGACTGCTTTTCATAATTAGATTATTCCTTTCCATGTATAGTCTACTGACGAGGGGCAGTAATAAGATTGAGCTGGTGTGATTCAAGTACTGTGTAGGCTACCCTGAGACAGAAGCCCAAAGGGAGGCAGGCTGACTGAAACATGGCTGAGGGATTTCTGTGCTTAAACAAAAAAGAATGTTATAATGGATATTAAATACAAACCATTTCTCTATCAAAGTCAGGCCTGGACATGGGTACACCAGCAGCATGTGCTGGCTGTCAGCTCCCCTGAAACTGCCTCCTCTGCATCTCACTTGCTCTGAACCCTGAACCATGTGTCCCTGCATGGAGCCTGACAATCCAGCTTCTCTTATTATAACAAAAGGCAGATTTACAAACAAGATCAAACCACTTCTGTTCCACACGTCTGATGAAGTCTGAAGCACTGGCTTGAGCCATGACTTCTCTTCTGAAAGCCTTTGTAACTCGTGTGCAGACTGACCACAGATATATTCCCTGTGCATAAGATTCCACTGTAATTATTGTTCTCTCATCAAAGAAAACAGCAGTATCATTGTAGATATTTTCCATTTCCAGTTGAATCACACCAAACAATTCTGTCTTTCAGCCCTGCTTGGTTTCTGTCTGAATGGCTTGACAATCATTTCTTTCCGGAAAATCAAAGAGCTGCGAACACCCAGCAATCTGCTGGTTCTCAGCATTGCCCTGGCCGACTGCGGGATCTGCATCAACGCCTTCATCGCTGCCTTTTCCAGCTTCCTCAGGTATGGCTTTCCTAAAGCATGCTCACAGGAACCACATGAAAATTAACAGCTCAAGTTCTAAGAGGTCTAATTAATTAAATGGCTCTCTTTCTACCATAAGTCGTAGCCAACCTTCTCATTCCCTCAGTCTGAAACAGCAGAACAAAACCCTACATGGTTCTACGGGGCAAGCAGAAAAGGAGATTTTACTGCATATAATCACTGACAGATTGTAAGACTGACTAGAGAAGACATTTAGCCAGACAACTTTACCAGTGGTTATAGAAGCTACTTGAACATCAAAATAAAACTTCACTAAACCTCTAGACCGACCCCAGATTTGTCTGCAAGTCTTTATCTGTTTGTTGTGTTGCACTGACTTGCACACGTTGACAAATTGGCTCCTCGCAAAGGAGGCAAATCTTGAAGATCTGGATAATTGGATGAAATGTAGATTTCAAGTTTAAAGTCCCCAACTTTTCAATACACAGAGGTTATATTTTCATCTCAGCTTAAGAGTACAAATAGCTGTAGTACTGTAAGAGACACCACAGCAAGAAAAATGCTGGCAAATGCCTAAAAGCAAGCACAGTAACATCTTTCAGTGGTTCTCAGACAGATAGGATGAGCACACGCTGTCTTTGTACCCTCTCTGTTAATGCAATTTCCAAACATGTCTTCACCTTTCTCTATCATTTTCTTAACATGTTCCTTGTTTGTTGACAGGTACTGGCCCTATGGCTCTGATGGCTGTCAGATCCATGGCTTCCATGGCTTCCTGACAGCACTGGCCAGCATCAGCTCCAGCGCCGCCGTCGCCTGGGACCGATACCATCACTACTGTACAAGTAAGGGCTACAATTTACCTCACAGCCTCGCCCACATCCTGCAAAAGGCTTAGGCTTCTGAGAATCAAAGCAACCATTTACTTATTATTTGTGTATCTTATATATAAGTTTGGTTTTCTTACACATTAGATAAAGCAAATATGAACAGTTTCTCCAAAGGACCTCTTCCCACATAGGAGGAAATTACCAACCACCTTCAGGAGATATTCTCTCATCCAGATCACATCCAATTTGTGACTCTCTTGCCATGCTTTCTCTTAATCCATAAGTAATCTTTAAAACAAAATCCCAAATAAAATCCAATTCCTCATGTTGAAGAAAAATCTATTCATCTTGGGCTTTCATCCAACACCAACACCTGCTGTGTACCAAACTGATAGTCATGTCTATGCAGAGTTTACTAATCATAGATAAATTTGGTGTAAGCAGAGAGCTGCCTCTGCAGACTGTGGCTGGAACAGAGCCCATGCAGAGGCATGATTGGGCAGACGGAGCTCAGCAGCCCCTTGGTGCAACACACAGGCATTTTGGGGTAAAGAAATGTATTTTTTCATGTCTAGACAAAGGCCCCAAATAATGCAGGCTGTGAGCTAAATCCATGCCAACACCCCTTGGACACTGAAATGCTTTTGGAGCTGGAAGGGAAGTATCTGTATTTTATGAGAGCCTGAAAATAAGCATGTCTGGGAAAGACATTTCACTCTCTGCCACATTGACTTTAATGCTTTTGTGTCCTGCATTCCTCCAGTCAAGAACACACAATACATTAAGAGCACAGGCAGAAGGACCCTAAGGGCACAAGCTTCTTTACTTTGCTCAGATTGTTACTTACTGATGGCCAAACATGGCTCCTATTGCAAACATTTGAACAACAAAACAAAACGAAAATCCCAGAAGGTGCTCATGCCCTGCGGTTATTCCAGTAAAACCAGCCCCTTCTAGTTCAATTCTTCACATGCTGATTGCAAGGAAGATTAAGTCATATGTCATAGATGTGCTACACCAAGCCCACAGGCTACACTGTGTTCTCAATCCATACATTAAACTCCTGTTGACACCAGTGCAACTTGCATGCCTGTACAGAAGGTACAAAATACCTGTACCTTAAATACAAGGCTATCAGACTTTTATCTTCCCTCCCCAGGATCTGGTACTCCTTCCAGGCTCAACTGCATCATCCTCAGGTGTTTTTTTGTTATGTCCTAACAGTTTCCCAAGAAAACCTTTGTTGTGGTATTCATCAGCTTGGCACTTGATTATTCACTATCCCTATTCCTGGGAAGGAAGAGCTGATGAGAATGTAAGAGATTACTATGATGATAGGATAACTTGGGACTTTACAACCATTCTGGATGCTAATATCACAAATTTGTTCACCAATGTTCCAAAAATCGACCAGGTTTTTAGATTTGGAAGTCAGCACAGCCCTAAGTGACAAAGAACTACCTCTGAAGTGTTTTGATAACCAGACAAGTCACTCACCAGAAATCAGGTTGGCATATGAAAGAAAACAGTATTATCACCCTACGTGACAGAGAAGGTCAGGATATTTTACTCTTCCCTCTCTTGTGGTGTTTTTTTTTGTTTTGTTTTGTTTTGTTTTGTTTTGTTTTGTTTGCTTTATTTTGGGGTTTTTTTACTTCCAGGCAACCACACTGGGCAACTCTCTTTTCATCCCCTAAGTGTGGCTCTGGGGTCTATGAGATGTTACTTTGACAGCAAAGAGAACTAGAGAAATAACCTAAAAGTATGCAATAAGAGCAGAAATAGCAGGGGAGTCTGAAGGGTATCAATGTCAATCTCTAGCAAGATGGGAAAAAAAAAGATTTTAAAATTTGATCATGAGGGGTAAAAGAAGAGAAGTGAAGTAGTTCTATGTTAGTGCTTGACAGTGAAGAAGAAAAGGGCAGATTCTGAGGAAGCTGTCTTTCAGCAGCCAAGTATTCAGGACAGAAAGTGACAGTTTAGATCAAGGTAGACACTGTCAGCTCCTCTCTGGCCGTTCACACTCCGTTCACACTGTCATTAGAAGTTTCTGAAGAGGGGAAGGATCCTGGTCAGTTCATAAGCACAGCATAAAGTTACAGATTTAAAAGGAAAGAAAAAAAATAGATTTTTAACTTGCATTTAAGAATTAGGGGGAAACAGAAAAATCTGAAGCGATTTATATCCATACTTCTCTCAATATTACAAAAGAGGAGACAAACAAAGCCAGCCTGGATTTCACAGCAGCATTCAATTTCTAAAAGTAGAATTACAGTGACTTTTACCTAATCCTTAACAACCAAGATAACCTGGGTTGTTACATCAGTATTCAGAGATTACCAAACTACCATTTGCTAAAATTGCAGCTGTCAGCTCTGTCAAGTTAGGCGTAAGTCCTAAACTCCTGTCACTGCAGCCACCCTGCCACATTCCCTTCACCTAGTTTTGCAGCCTTTATCAGTTTTCCCTGGCAAAATGTTGATGTTTATACAGATCTTGCATTTTTCACTGAAGCAGGAGGTAATCACCAAGACAATCTAACATGATGGTGAATCACAGCAAAAAAAAAAAAAAAAAAAAAAAAAAAAAAAAAAAAAAAAAAAAAAAGAGTAAAAAAAATCCCTTAATTAGGTTATTTTAAAAAGCTTTTTATAATGATATGCACAAAAAAAGCTATTACACATTACAGCTTTCTTATTCCTACAAAAAATGAATACTTGTAGCACCAGTGACTGGTGCTTTTTGCACTGCAGATGAAGTAGGTGCTAACACCTATTTTATTTATGACTGATATATATTTTTCCTTATCAGATTTTCAGATATTTCTGTCTTTGGCAAACTTAGCTAATTTTAAATGATGCATGCCATTAAGTTTGGTAGAAGCCATATATTGTCCTGGAATATATTATAACTTAATATTATACAGCTATTATAACTTAACCATTTGCAAGAATGAGGAAAAGGGACTATTTTTCCCCTCCATCACAGAAAATCCTGTAGACTTTTTATTTGAGACACTCCTTTGGAACAGCAGACTGAAATCTGCCACAGTGTCAGAGATGTATTTTTCATTCTGTGAAAACCAGCTAAATGTTTGAATAAATCATAAATCTTAAAAAAAAAATACATTCATAAATGTTTCCACAAACTAAACCCTGAGATATTGTTTATGATTATATCACTTAAAACTGGCCTTCATGATCAAAAGGATTAAGGTTCCATGCTCTATCTAGCACTTGCTGAAAGTTCATCTTTTGGCATCACAATTTTAGTAATCCTTGAACGATGGAGGAGCAGTCTTTCTGTCCCAAAGCAATTAGAGAAATTGTTTAAAATTCCCTGTATTAATATTTCACTGTGTGGAAAGGAGAGGCTTCTCTTCTGCTTTTCAAAGAGAGAAAACCAGAACACATGAGTGATTAGACTTAATAGGACCAAACTGCCAGCACTGGGCACTAATTAGGAATTATATCTGTAAGTGTATGCTGAACCCCATACATTTGCATTTAATTGAATTGGGACCTACACAGCTATTACATTAAATTTTATCAGGCCAAGAGAAGGCATTTAAGGTAAAGCAATGGCCTGTTGTGCACAGAAACAACTGAACTGCTCTCAGCTTGTGCTCTTGCTCTCAGCCTTCTCAGGGAAGGACATTTCTGCCATGTGAGCACAGCACAATTCTTTCACTGTTCTTGCACCAGAGGTGTTTGTTCTGAGTAAAACTAAAATAAGCTCAAGATCGTTTGATTCTACATTCGTACATTTTTAGCTACTTCTGATGTGTGTGTAAATATTTTCTAAAGGGTCAACCAGCAGCTGATTTTACCAGGTCTACTTCACCATTAATCTCATTTTGCAAGTGGTCAAAGCCAAAAGGAAAAAATTAATTTTGTTAGTTCTGATTCTCTCCTCTTCAAGCATCCAAAGTGGGGCCCCTTAAGTGTGAGAGGAGAGAAAAGATGAGCTCAGCCCCAGAAAGGAGCTTTCCAAAGGCAGGCTGTTGAGACATGACTGGTGCCAGACTCCATTATTGCATAATCCTTTCATTCTACATCTAATAAGAAAATGGTGATCCCTAACTCCCACAGAAAACTAACTAAAATAAACTTTTCCCTACAGTTTTTCATAGAAAAGGCACAAACATTAAAGTAATAAGATGCTTAGGCTACATTGCTTCTTTGGACTGGGAGTTTTAGAATAATTACAAATTACTAAAAAGTTGCACTCTTATTTCTAGTCCCCTAAATCAAAAACTATTCTTTTCATCTATGTAATTCTATAGTCATATTATGTGAGTACTACAGTATTTAAGCCCTTGCAGCCAAAATATATCTTCTATGTAGTAATCATATGAAAGACAGATATTAGTCATTATTAACAATCTTCATTAGTAATCATTACAAAATTATGTTTTAAATTACTAAAAAATCTTTTTTTTTTTGCAAGTACCAAATATAAAATATAGAATATTCCATACAGAGTATTTTCTTTAATTTTCCTTGGGATTTTAATTGCAATGTGTACAACTGTCTTTTCCCACTATTCATTTTGAACACCTGCACCAAACTAATTTTCCCAGTTGATTTTTAATGTAATTCAAACTTTAATTTTTTTTTTTCCCTGAAGAACCTCTGGAAGATAAGAAAAAGGAGAGGAATGGAAAGAGAACTCCCATAAAAGGCAGTTCCACTAACACCCTTTATTTTCCTTTTTTGAAATATACAGTATACAACACAAAATAACTACTGTAGAGTTTGTGGTTCTTCCTGGAGCTGCTGCCTCATGCGGCTGTCCAGCCTATGTGGCCCCAGATGTCCTTCACTCACGAGTCAGCCACATCTGGCCCCACAGCAAGGACTCACCTCTTGCACCTCATCCCCAGTCCTTCACCTCTCAGGGAAAGATCAGAATTGGCCCCAGTCTTCCTGCCTGCTGTCATGATGCTGCTGTCTAAGGGCAAACAAAAAGATTTCTTCCCAGCCTCGGTGAAAATTACATCATTCCTTGTCCCTAATGGGAGATTGGATTAGAAGGGGGTGCTGGAGAAAGTCACTGCTCTCCTTGCTGGTGCTGCTGGCATCGTGGGCTGCTCAGCATGGGCATGACGACAGGCACTGGCCTCAATAACAAAATTATCCAGACCTTTTTACGTGCAAACAGTGGAGCTAGCACAATATCCTGCAGCAGCAATGAAGCCTGCCTTCTCCATGAATAGTCCTCTCAAGTGTCCAACCTTTCATTACATTCCTATGGTATTTGATGGAACCGGATGAGATAGGTACAAAGGAACATTTTATCATAAAATTAGAAAAAAATAACTAATGCTGAGCTTCATATTTCCTGTTACAGGGTAAGTGATGATCTAAAGGGCAAAATTACTTCTCCAGTAGTATTTTCAGAACAAGCTCTGTTCTCAGGTATATATATTCATATATATATATTGTTGTATATATATATTCACATATATATTGATGACCAGTAATTTTAGAACAGAGTATATTAGATATCCACACATGCTGTGCACTCCTGGCCAGGCAGGAAGGAAGAAGGCAGGGGCTGGGGAATGCAGGGATAGTCACATTTCTGATCTGACCCACACTCTGCAAAGGGACTCTGTTGTTTATTGCATCACCCTGTTCATTCTACTATCTGCCTCATCTGTGTCTTTAAACACATTCCCAAAACACAAGAATATAATGTTTGTAACAGCAGCATGGTACAAAGCTGAGCAGCAATACAGCATTTGCCTAAGTAAAACACACAAAAGGGAAGTACAGTTTGCCGTTTGCTAAAATCTCCCTTCATATTTTATGGAAGACTGATTCCTCCAGACTTGAGTCAGCTTCAGGATACAAAAGATGAACAACTGCTTGCTGGGCCTGAGGCCCAAGGGCCTGCCAGCTGTTTCCAGTGGTTTTGTTCGGGGCATGGAGACCCCCTTTCCTCTTCCCACAGGGAGCAGGCTGCAGTGGAGCACAGCTGCCTCCATGATGGTGTTTGCATGGCTGTTTGCTGCCTTCTGGTCCGTGATGCCCTTGCTGGGCTGGGGAGAATACGACTACGAACCCCTCCGAACCTGCTGCACCCTGGACTACAGCAAAGGGGACAGGTGAGGGCCAGGGCCAGCTCCCACAGGAGCAGAGTGCAGGCTGCCAGCCCCTAGGATGGCCTTGGTGGCACACAAAGCCCCAGCTGTGCCCATCACTGTTCCTGGGGCAGATGTCCCTCCCCAGGGGCTGGAACAAGGCAGGGATCAGCCAAGGCTGCCTGGACTTGCATGGTGGCACATGGAACAGCTAAAGTCAGCTTCCTCTGTGGGAGGGGGTGGTTCTCAGCTTTCTGCCACCCCCTCACTCATCTATACCCTGCATCTTTTCTGGGTTTAGGGCTTGAAACTCTTTCAGAATGCTTTTGGCTTTATGCAGGCCAGCACAGATGTCCGAGTAGTGATGTTTGGGTGTGGAATACAAACCCCTGTTGTGATTTCCTACAATACTATCCATCCACACACAACAGCATGGAACAGCTTAGCTGGCCTTCAACAAATGCTGCACCTGAAGCATGTTGACAAAAGTGGTTTTAGCAATTTTAAAATTACAATTTGGCAAATACTTACAGCAAGTTTACAGAGATGCACTAGAGTTGAATTAACACCCTCTTTTTTCTTCCCTCCTCACCTTTTCCAGAAACTATGTCACATTCCTTTTTGCTCTGTCCACTTTCAATTTCATGATCCCAGGCTTCATCATGCTGACAGCCTATCAGTCCATACACCAGAAGTTCAGGAAAACTGGGCACTTTAAGGTAAGAAAGCTCCCTGAACCCCTGTAATCACCTTGACAAAATAGGGCTGCATTCAGTAAAGACAAAGTCCTTGAAAGAAACCAACTTCTTTCACAAAAACTTTGACTCAGCTCCTTCTGTCCTACCTCCACAGTGCTACTTGAGTAGGAGGGTAGTGTAGCACAGGATGGGGCCATTCAGAAAATTCATGGAAACACCATCCTTGGAAATATCAACATTTTAGCAGACGGCCACATTTGCCCCAAGCTAGTGCTGTAAACAGTTCCCCATCAAAAAGGGAGTTGGATCAGTGATCCTGAAGATTTCCCTCCATCAACTCTGGTCCAGCTCTCCTCAAAAAATAAACACAGAGCATACAGAATATTTGCCAATAGCATATCAATATTTATCCAGAGAAATTTGTCTTTAATTAATAAGAATTGATATTTCCTGCTTTGCTACAGGCCTTTGGTTTATGGCTGAGGAGGTCAGACAGAACTACAGCTCTGCAAGGAAACACACAGGCACCCCGTGGGGAGAGAAGGGCCTTCCCATACACATTGTGTTACACTTGGCTGAGGAAATTCAGAAATCTTTATGAGCTGGAAACAAAGGAATAGTTCTGGTGTGGCAGGTTTATGGGAATGTAATGTGGTGATTATATGAGTTGTTTGCTGAGGTGCAGGCTGTACAATCTGGGGCACTATGCATGGCTGGTAGGCACAGCCCAACCCCTGCACTCAGTAAAGACAGTCAGATCTCAAGAGAAATGTTATATTGACAGAGACAGTCAGGCAGACTTGTTTGTAGCTGACTGGAATAAAAACATGTGCCCTCTATATATTTCTTGAACGAATCTCAGTGTTCATTATTATGCTTATTACTTTTCTCCAGTGAGTCTGTATGCAGTAGCATGTGATTTCTTTCTCACAATACTCTGTAGCTGTGCAGACAAGTTACCCTGCAGAAAATTTAAGGATTGAATGATCACTTCCTTAGTCATTAATATTTATAAGATTCTTGGGAACAGCTGGCCACAAACACCATGGATAGGGCCTTAGCATAAAGGACAGAGAAATCCTCCTGCCACAGCACAGCTACTGCATCTATTTGTTGCACCAGCATGGCAGTGGCTTCACACAGTTTGTCTGCAAGACCATCTAGGAAGTCAGCAAAATATCATTCCTTTTAATCTTCTTTTAAATTTTCACATTGCTCTCTCCCCTCAGCAGCAGTTACTGGCCATGGCTTCTATATCTAGCACACAGTGATTCAGCTGATCTACCAATAAGGTGTTCTGCCACCTCTGCCACTCCCCACCCACGCCCAGGATCAGGCTTTGGTGCTGGTGCTCTGTTCTGTCCCATTTCCTGTTGGCTGATCCTCTCCTGCTACTGAACATAAACCACAGTCCCACAGGACCTCTCCCCATCCATTTGTTGCAGTGTGTGATTGTGAAAGAATCAAAAGAAACAAAGACACCTATTGCTCTTGTTTTTCAGTTTAATACTGGTTTGCCACTGAAGACACTGGTCATTTGCTGGGGTCCCTATTGCCTCCTGTGCTCCTATGCAGCAGTGGAAAATGTGATGTTCATCCCACCAAAATACCGCATGGTACGTCCGTGCCACCTCAGAACACAAACGAGGAAATTCTCCTCACTCTCCCCTCTCTGTCTCTAGGGAACAATGCCTATTTACTCACTACTGGGGTTACTTGTAAAAAGGTATATAAGAAGTAGTCCTTTTCCTCAAAGCAGTCTGCTCATCTACCATTTTTTAGTGAAAACAGGTAAGCACAGTGATATAACAGGCATTGCATTACTGCTTGGATCAAGCAAAGGAAGTCAGGGGTATTTTTCTTCAGCAGTCAGTTAGGGGTGTGTAACCTGTACTGTTCCATGCCATGTGGGAGCTTTTTGTGTCCTTCCCAGAGTGAGGTACCAGCTCACAATTTTCAGTTTTAAAGAGACTGTTTCTTTCATTCATATTTCTAATACTTCTCTCTCCTCAAGGAAGCTATAATTGATCATTCCTAAGGTTCTGCTGCCTCCTTTTCCCTCTTTCTTCTATGAGTCTTGCCTCCAAAGCCACTTCTGGGACTCAGTAATATCACATCAAGCCTTTCAACTTTCATTCCATGCCCCCAAATCAGCCCAGTTTCAGGTCACCAAATGTATTACTGTAATTCAGTATCCCACATTAAATGTGCTAGCAACATCAGCCTGTTTATCCAAAGGTGTCCATGGCACACCTTTCACTCCTCCTAAATGTTTGTATTCACTCTCACTTGAATTATCCCTGCTTCAGGCAATGCCAATCTAAATTCTTTCTCCTGGAAACTATAATTTCCTGAGTAGGACTTCCCACCAGCCAAATTGCTTTTATTTCTCCCCTGTCTGGGAGTAGCAAGCTAATGCTATTGGAGAGAGGGGGTTTTTTTTGGTAAAGGGAAACTAAACATAGGCTGAAATCAGCCCACTGGCTTCTCGGTGTGCTTTCCTAGTAATGAATATTGTCTCTCATGACAGATTCCTGCCCTTATTGCCAAGACTGTGCCAACAGTGGATGCCTTTGTATATGCCCTGGGAAATGAGAACTACAGAGGAGGAATATGGCAGTTCCTCACAGGACAGAAGATTGAGAAAGCAGAGGTTGATAACAAAACTAAATAACCCAATATGGCATTAAACGAAATTACTGCGAGTACATCACTGAAAGCAAAATTCAAGAGAAAACTGAGTGCCTTCTCTGATACATGCAAAGGTGGTTCCACATTGGAAAGGCTGTGCATTGGCTACAAACAATGAAGCATGGAAAGAAAGCCCTCCAGATAACTGTCCAAACCATCACGAGCTGCTTGTCAAACAAGCTGCCTGAAACCATTGTTTCATTGTGTTGATTGTCATCAGTCTCATTTTGTATGTCATTGCGAATAAACTATGTGCTGGAAAGCATTTTCTTCCTCCTGATAAAAGCTAACATAAAAGCTGAGCAAATTAACTGAAGCAGGATATTCATTTATCCAGTGAGGCCTCATCAGATCAATCTGTGCAGGTTGTCCATATGGTAATGTCTGGATTACTAGAAGATTAAACCAGTATCCAGTATTGACCACATGTCTGTATAAATAGCTTGTTCATCTGAACAACTCATTTTCAGTGCACCCAAAACAGGAGTTTCCAGATTTCCATCATGAATCTGACATCCTAGTTCCATAAAACCATTTTAGTGAGCATGTTTCCCCAGTAAGGAATATTAGCTTGGCTCCTATTCAGATGAGTTACTGCATGACATTCAGCTTTGTCATGCACTAAACTGCATCAGATTTTGCAGCTGCTGCTTAGCAGGACAATCAAAAGCTTATAGTCCATCATAAAAAACATTCATCTTTTTGTTGAACATTGAGCAAAAACTAAAGGGAGGTATGAGTCAGATTCTGTTCAAAAATGTGATAAGAATAAAAATTAACTTCACATCTTCCATTAAATTCCCCTATGTTCTACATAAGAGAGCAATCAGTGAATCAGTGGTGATTAAAGAGTCTGAGCAATTAAAAAGTCACTTTCATAATTATCGGAATTCATATGTATTTTAAACTCTCAGAAATGTCCATTTTAAACACTTGTATTTACTCATGTTGCTCTCATTGCCTAATGATGAAAAACTGTCAGTTGATATTGCCTGCTATTACAAGATGTGTCTCAGAATTGCCCATTTGTAAAAAAATATGTGCACGACACAGACTAGGAGAGATTGTGTGTACAAAAAAAGCAAACCTAATTAATACTTACAGGGATCATATGGTTCATTTCCAAGCACTGACAGTAAAAGGGTTTTTGGAGCAAACCAAAGAAAAAGCTGATCCATCCTTTTGATGCCTTCTAACATATTAAAAGGGAAAGCAGTTGTTTATGAGATACAAAAGGGTAGATGGTACAGTCCTGCAAGCTAAACAATCAGTGGGTAGAAGGAGCATTCCTCTCATGTCTAGAGAGAGGGAATAAATGTCATTTTGTCAGCAGTTAACCAGCAGGATCCCATTCAGAGATGTGCTTTGGGACTTCATGAGGTTTAATCTGGTCACAAACTACCTGACAGAGCACTGAATAATGCCATGACAAAATTATGCAGAATAATGACATCTAATGCTGACAGCTAAGACTTACATCTTAGGTACACATAATATAAAGTGAGCAGATGACAAAATGTTTGCACTGATAAGTGCAAAATAATGTGTCTGGCCACAAAATTACCTTTAAGTATGTATCTACAATGACAGGCTCTGAATGTGCAATTATCTTTTTCTCAGGAAAGAGGCCCAGGTAGGTCTTGCAATCACCAGCTCCACTGTCAGCGGGGTCATAATGACAAATCCCAGCAGAATGTTAAAAAACACTAAAAAAGGAGCAAGTAACAAAACAGGACACATAGTCACACCATTTGAAAACCATCTATTCAGACTTAGTGAACAGGGGGCATAGTTTGGGTCATTCCAACTCAGAGAGGATAAACTAGAAAAGGGCCACAGAGATGATCAAACACAGGGAGAAGCTTGAACACAGTAGGGAGGAAATGAAGGAGAGTGTTGGCTCAGAAGAGGTGGCTGGTGAGGAGAACAGAGACAGGCTTATTGAACCAGAGATACAGAGCATGAGAGATGGAATGATTGTTTGCTGCTCCCAGTAGCAGAAGAATGATGGGACATGCAGTAAAATTAGTTTGAGATGTGCATTTTCTGAAGTTCATGGTTTGAAGAGTGTTCTTTATGTCTGCCTACTGAAACACATTATGGCTTACATAAAAAGACTGTAATAATCTAATAAATAACAGCTAAAGACATTTAGTTAGGGACTGAGTCCCTTTGGCTTAAAGGAAACATACATCAGGAACTCATCTCAGACTTTGGCTTAGTCCATTTGCAGATTGATTTTTGACTTGCTCTTACTACAAACTTTCTAATGTGGGAGTAGAAAGCAGCAGAGCTGTTTCTTCATTCTGTTGGATAGCTACAAATCTAAACGTGCCTCTGCTTAGGTTTGTGCATTCTTTTTATATTGATTACTGAGAAGTAGTGGTGGGTAAAGCTGAATATCATGACTTAGAGAGCATAATGTTGGTAAATGGTATTCAAGCCCTGAGACAAATAGGGCCTCTGTCCTGAGCAGCCACAAAAGCTGTCCTCTAGAGTCCCACTGAAGAACCACAAGGTAACAAAGTCACTGAAACCTTTCAGACCTAGGGACAGTGCAAAACTTACAGATGGACTGTGAGAGCACAGGCTGTGTTCATAGGGCCCAGAGCAGGGCTATAAGCTTGGGCAGAGGCAGTACAGTGCATTACAGGGAGACAAGAACAGCCTGTCCCACCCAAGGGAGAGAGAGCACTTCAGATGGTTTCATGTGCACTGTGTTTCTCCCATTGGGTCAGAAATCCCACCTGGTTTCACTCTGCACCTCTAAACCTAAAGATATACATAAAACCCGAGTCATTTCTCCTGTCATTTATCTTCCCCCTAAATATCTTCAACCAATGCTTCTCAGCCAGTCGGACCCATAGCTGTCCCAGCCTGAGGACTCCTTCATATGTTCCTGACTGAGGGAAGAGAGGCAAACAAAGCATTTGAACAAACTGTTCAAATTCTAGTTTATAGCCTTGGCTGCTGACTTCCTGCCAAAGAAAGGAGGAATTGGGGTTGCTCGTGGCTCATTTATTGGATTATGGATACTTTCTCTCCCTGCAAAAATTGAAACAAAAAAAAAAAAAAAGGACATGGAAATAAACATGAGAGTTTCCAGGAACTGGTCACCAAGATATAGCAGTACCTCATAACTGGTCACTCTTCTGGTTATGACTAGTTCTCACTACTGCTTTACCCACATTAAGAAGTGACTGATGACCACTAACAATGGCCTAAACAAATGTCCTGTGCTTCAGGAAACTGTCTGAAAGCAAACTGCAGTGCACCAAGAAGCCAAACACATACTTCCAGTTAATTACACAGTTTATCTTTAGCACAGTCAGCCTTCAGCACAACGTGCTGGCCCAGTGCCCCACAGCACTGCTGGTTGTCCAGATCTTACCAATGGATATCTACTACCATCCTGAGAACACTTGTCACAACAAGGTACTATCTTGAGTATTTTAGGCTGAAGCATACAAAGTTCCATCATGTTTTTGCACTCTGGAGAGTCCCAGATGTCTAGAAACAGTATTTACATTACCCTAACCAAAGTACAGGCCAGGGGGTTATGTAGGGGATGCAAGACACTCATAGTATTCCACCTATTCTCTAAACCAGACTGCATAAGAACAAAAGAATGGAGACTCAGCTTAAGCCAGTACATCCAACATGAACATCAGTGATTAACACCTGTCTGGTCACTAAAGATGAGAGTGACTACAACAACTGTGTGCCCACTGTTAAAAACAAACCTCAGTTTATGTCACATTAGCCACTGCAACCCTTTGCTGGGGACAACCCAAACAAAATAGAAGTGGAAGGTGGGCCTCTCCTTAGGCTTCAACTACTTGATTCAGTATCCAACCAGTCTTAAGAGCCAGTGATCTGCAGCGTTATAGCCAATATCACTTAAACACCCTACCATCTCTCTTACAGGCAAACTAATTCTGCTCATTTGTGTCAGAGTGAGCATTTTGACACACTGATGAAAAACAGACTTTCAAAGAAAACACAGAAGGCAATTTTCCCTCCTTATCTCTAGATACAAAGCATAATTTCTTCAGGTTTTCTTTCAGCAGACATAAATGCCTCACACCTTAAATAGCATTTCATGCAGTTCTATTTTCAAGGTTATTAAATGCCCACAACTCCAAATGAAGTTACTATGTCCTCAATAATGCTGCAAATCCAGATCTTGCTGACTCAGCTTTCATGCACTGCCCACACTTACAAACACCCCACAGTTCAATAAAAGGGACTCAGGCTTTTCTGCAGTGCACATTCCTCATGTGCCTCACACACATGGTGATGTGCTTTTCCCAGCACCCCCAGTACAGCTGATGGGAGCATTACACAGCAATTCAGCAATAGGGTCAGAGGAGGAATCTGCACTGTTCAGAGGCTATCATCATGCCTCTTTGAACTGCAGTACTGTAAAACAGGGTAGTGAGCTGGATTTGTCATCACAGAGAAAAAAAGGACTGCCAAAATCTTAAACATGGGCTCAAGTGATAGTAACTGGTTTGGTTCAACAAGGTGGGATACAAAGACAAAAAATGAAATATAAGATCTTTATAGCATGATGAATGGCAAGTGTTAGTCACAAGTACTCATCCTTCCTGTTATGTCTCAGTTAAATTTTTGTTTGTGTTTCACCTGCAAGGGTGACAAAGCAGAAGCTCACACCTCAGCCCACGATAGTGAGAGTTTGCATGTTGGAGTTAAACTGCAATATTTGGTGCCATCTGCCTTTTAATACATATTCACTCAAGATTGTTCATCAGAGGATTACAGTCAATGGTCTGTATGAGCTACCCTGGCCAGGCTAACACAGTAAATACTCAGAAGGCCTTTTGTTATGAAAAAGCATTCCACTGTGCAGAGAAAAAGGGAGGGTGGGCCTGGGGCACCAATAATCTATAAAATAATAGGAATTTTCAAATGGTGAACACACATGCCTACATCTATATTAGGTGTTGTCTGGAAGTTTACTAATGTAAAGTAATCTTTTGTACATGTCATTAAAAGACAAAAGGATCCAATAACAGCACCAGGGAGCATAAAAATTCTTCTCAATGAGATGCAAGTCTGAATGGTTATTAATACAATTGAAATTGTAAATGCAAGATTTAAGAATTATTCTTTAACACTTTGAGACCCTTGGATTTCTGCAGACTGCAATTTCTTCCAGTGTTTGCCATGTATGAAGCTTTCAAAAGCAGGTTTTGTTCTGAACAGAACACCAGATCACAGAACTGTCAGAAGAGGAGAGCTAGTGCTGCTCTCTCCTAGGTTGCTACACAACCCTGTAAAGGGGCTGTGCTGGACTACAGGTATTCCTTGTTTCAGAAGAAGCAGCAGACAAGCACAGGGCTCACTGGGTAGGAATAATACCCCAGAGCAGTGCCAGAGAGTTGAGGCCAAGGGAGCTGCAAAGAACTGATACCTCCCTTGAGACTCTGACCCACAGAAATGGTCAAGACAATTAAGATTTTTCACCTAAATGCTGATTTAATGTATTTCAGATGTAAATTCAATTACCTGTTTTAAAGGAATCTAATTTTAATTAACCCAGGTCTCAAATTAATGTAAATGAATGAAACATTGTTTAGAAACATGTTTCAGAAGACAATATCTAGTTCAGTAGGTCTCTAATGGTAGAAAATGTGCTTCCTTTACCAACAATTTGTTCTTGGGAATTAGAAAAATAATTGTGTAGCTATAAAGCAAGGTCTAATACTTTTTTACAGTGCTGTCAAAAGTCAAGTTTGAAAAATAACTCCTTCTAATTATTGTAGTACAAGATTATGACTCTAGGAAGACTAATATTTGTATCCTACAAACATATATCTTATTTTTAAATGGTGACAAAAATAGTTCACATACCTATAGACCAGGTTAGATGGGGTTCTGAATAATCTGGTCCAGTTTCATTGCTTAAGGCAGAGGGGTTGGAACTAGGTGATCTTTAAGATCCCTTCCAAACCAGATCATTCTGTGATTCTATGTAATAAAAACCAGCAAAGAATATCATGTAAGTGGAAGCAGAGAGCAAACTTGCAAGTGCTACTAGCAAGAGTGCTAAATTTTCAATGTGCTTTAGATCTTGACAGTGGAAACAAACTGTATTTTGACAGGCAACAGTTGGAGGCTCTAATTAGTGGAGAAGCCACTCTTAATTTTCTTGGTGAACAGTGAGACAACAGATTTTTTCATGGTGTACATTGATTTGTGTCCACTGTCCCAAGACTTCTCCCACTGAACTACACCATGAGATGCTACAGCAAGATTCTTGATTTCTCTATCAGTAAGCTGACCCACCATTCAAAGACAAGCAGTTTTGCAAGCAAATTGTATCACATCGGATGAGAAACCATCTTGCTGAAATCAACTGTAAAAGCAGCAGCTTAAGGATGCTATTAACTAGAGATGGGGCAGGGGAAATGCCATCAAACAAACAGAAGGAAGGCAAACCCAATGCTTTGGTGGCAATGTTTGTCAGCTCTTCCACTACTGAACTGGAGTCAGTTCAAACTTTGGAGCTGATCAGCACTCTGCAGTTATGCCTCTGTCTCAGCAGCTCATTGAGTGGCAGCATGTCCCAGATATCCCATGGAATGGTGCCTCTGAGGCGTGGATTAAATGCTGGATTTCCCAGAGAACTCTGAAGCCTTTCCTTTACTAGGAAGATTTCAACTTTCTTGAAATAGATAACAAACAAAAATCTTAATGGAGACAAGACAGTGGGCTGATTTACTGTTAGCCCTTTATCTGCAAAGAATTAACACATTGAGATACTTGGCATCGGCATGTGATGCATCAGCTCCTGGAGGATGATCCCCAAGGCTGAGTTTGGTACATAAGCTCTCCCCAAAAGTGGTATCCACACAGCAAGTAAGGAAAAGCCCTTAAACGGACTATAAATCTGAAAAGAGGAGGGATTTTTGTTTCATGTCCTTTGTCAGCACTTTGAGCCACTTCACTGCTGCCTGTGCTCAGTAAGGATTCAAAACCTGGGACTAGGCAACTCAGCATCATTGAATTATTTAAGCCAGAAAAGACCTTCCTAGAATCACATTTTTGAACTACCAATTAGGAATAATTATTTTTAATTAATGGTTGGACCTGGTTTTGCCAACTGAATGAGAACAAGTAATTTGAAATTGATTTGACTTGACTAGATATGAAGAAATCTAGATCATGGTATTTTTTTCCGGGACAAAATACATGTGCTCCTAGTGAAAACTTGAATTTCTCCAGGATACTTGTAAGAATAAGTAAAATACAGCCAATTACACCTTTTTTGGAATTACCACATAACATGTTCTCTGAACTGAATACTAGGCTACTGGCAGCTCTTAAAATACAGTTCATAGGTAGATCCCACTGAATGGGGACATTTTAAAACCAGAGACTTTTTCTTGATTGACTCTTTGATTTTGCTTCTCTATGCTATAGTCCCACCTTCAGGTGACATAAAACTGTGTGGAGCAGTAACTAAGAGAGAGATGGGTAAATGAGCCATCAGGGTAAATCATTGTCACCTGCAAAAATGTATTTTGGTAAGATCAAGTGTTTGAGATCCAAAAATGGCAGTTGCTTATATTCACATGATAGAAGACTTTGCTTTGAAAAACAGAGCTCAGAAAAGGATTTAGGGGTCATTATAGATAATCGCCTCAATGTAAGCTGTCTGGGCAATGCTGTTGCAAAAAGGACTAATGAGATTCTTGAATATGGGTGGAGGAGAATAATATGAAGCAGAAATAATGAAAGATTTCAGCATCGTTTGGCAGCACTGCCAAGACCCTTACTAGGTTACTGAATGCTGTCCTAGTGTCTGCATTTTAAGAGGATTTGAAGACATTGGACAGAGTTCAAGTGAGCGTCACAAATGAATTCTCTGGCTTTAAAAAAAAGCCCATGCCTTCTGATGTGATGGGTAAGGAGCTCAGCATATTCAGCTGACTGAAGAGAAAGCATAGACATACCTTCATCACACTGTGTAGGTAATTGCTCTTGGGGAAGACATACGTGAGGAGCTTTCCAATCTGGCTGACAAAGAGCCAATGAATAAAAGTTCAAGTTAGAAAAATTCAACCTTGAAATAAGGGGAGATTTCCCAGCAACAAAGTAATGAAAGACAGAAACAGCTTATCAGGGGAACTAGTGAAACCACCATCCCTTGCAACCTTCTGGACAAAGACAGATAGCTCTGAAGATACACTTTTGGCCTAGTTTCAGACTAGATGATTATGGTTGTCCTTCCCGGCTTAGTAAGCCTCTACTGTAATCAATGTGCTTGCAATGCTTCCATGATGGCTCAAATGAAGCTACAGGGCTATGACTGGCAAGGATGAAGGGTTAGCATTGTGGGTTGTTGGCCTCATGGTCAGGGAGAAGGGGTAACTTTATGTCCTGTTCTGACATACAGTCAGGTAAGGTTTTGATAGCAGGTGTTTGAGAGACCATAATCCATTCCTAAGGATGCAAACCAAGGGTAAAATCTTCTTGGGTAGCAGTGGAGAGTGATCAACCCTTGTGAAGCCATGAATGCTTTCCTTTACATTAAGGCCAAAACTAGTTTGAAACATTCCCCTCCTTTCCCTAAACTCATCCACAGCGCACTTGGAAAGTGGAGCACATTACAGATATGGTCAGATCTGATCCCAGTGTGCTTGCTGAAGGGAGTCACACTAGCCAACTTCACTGGTCTAAAAATTTAAACAGGTGCTTATTCAGAGGCAGGATCCTCCAGGGGAAACTACACTGGAGAGCACTGCAGACAGACAGATACACCTGCTGTGGGATAGACAGGTAGGGAGAGCAGAGTATCAGCACCTCTGACACAATTGCCTAAGGATGGCATTTGAAATCAAATGTATATAGCAGCCATACTTATAAATACAACACATGAAGCAGCAATGAGTTTCAACCTGAAGTATCTGTGAAAAAAACATGTTTCTTGACTCCAGTGAAACCCCACTCAGCAGATGAAATTAGAAACATTAATCCCATGGCATTGCCCATAATTAAAGGCTTCATCTACCACCAAACAGCTGTGTGACTACTGCTGGCCTAACCTCAGTGCTCTGAAATAGGCTTAGGAGGAAATTAAAAGAGAAGCAAGCATTGCAAGCATCAGTAAGACAAGCAATACCTTAGTGTCTTCTATTACATGGACAAAATGATAAAATTGGTGTCCTTTTGCAGTTGCTCTTTTTTAGAATTCATTACCAGCAAAAATGAGAGCATTACAAACAAAATGAAGGAATTCAGGACTAGAGGCATGTCAGAATCCTATCAACCAACAATCTTAGCTTACACTGAGCATTATTAACTTCTTTTTGCTATAATATTTCAGAGGCCTGAGCTTGCCACTTGTTCTGGTTTTGGCTGGGTTAGAATTAATTTTCTTCCTAGCAGCTGGTATACAGCAATGTTTTGGATTCAGTGTTTATGGGACAGGGATGTTTTCCTTATGCCTGATCAGCATTTACACAGAGCCAAGGCCTTTTCTACTTCTCACCCCACCCCACCAGTGAGGAGGCTGGTGCACAAGGAGCTGAGAGAGGACACAAGCAGGACAGCTGGCCCCAGCTGACCTAAGGGATATTCCAGGCTGTATTACATCATGCTTGGTATATAAAGCTGGGAGAAGGAGGAAGAGGGGGACATTCAGAGCAATGGCATTTTTTTTCCCCCAAGTAACTGTTACACATGAGGAAGCTCGGCTTTCTTGGGGATGGCTGAACACCTGCCTGGCCATGGGATGTGCTGAATGGATTCTTTGTTATGCTCTGCTTATGGACGTGGCTTTTTTTTTACCTATTAAACTGTCTTTATCTCCACCCACGAGTTTTCTCACTTTTACTCTTCCAATTCCTCCCCATCCCACTGCGGGGGGAGTGAGTGAGCAGCTGTGTGGGGCTTAGTTGCCGGCTGGGGGTTAAACCAGGACACCACTGAATTCTACTCCATTGATTTACCACCACAAGAGAACACAATGCCTCAGACAAATATTTACAAATAATTACCCAAAGGGATGGTGTTCTCTCCTTGGATATCTCTAAATGGTGGCTGTTGTTTTTCTGGCTGAAAACTATTTGAAGCTGTGGACAAATGACAGGATAGCAACAAGAAAGTGTCATCCTGTGAGAAAGGTGCCATATGGTACACAAATCCCATTAAGAGGGTTTAATTGTTATTTAAAAGCCTACAGACAAGCAGGAATTAAAGGGAGCCCAGTTCAGACATTCTCTGGATGCTGATTTTGCCAGTTTTGGTTGCAGTCAGAATGCAAGAAACATCCCTCCTCCTGCTGGTAGCCATGAAATATGACTGGAAGAATGAGGAATAACCCCCAGGAAGCCAGGGCTGTGTGTGGTATCTTACCAAGCCACCAGGCTCCTGCAGTGCCTCGGAGCTAGCAGCCAGTCCTTTCTCAGTTGCACTGACAATTTAACTCAGACAAGCTGGTTCATCTATAACACATGATGGGAATTCCATGGTTTAAAATTTTTTGTGTCTCTTTTCAGAAGTATCCCACCCTCCTGTCAGAGGAGCCATAAGGTCATGGCTGCAAACAACATTGCTTGTCACTAGTCTGTTTCTTTCTTTTCTCTCCAGGTGATGGAAAAGAAATTACCTGGGAGGTCTTTACAGGTGAGGTGGCTGTACTGTGACCAAGGGGCAGTACTGGAGCTGCAGAGCTGCCATCTGCACTGGTTCCTCACATCCCAGGCTGGGCTTTCTTGTCATGGAGGAAGGAATACAGATGAGGAGCTAGCTAACTGCTGCCTCCAACAATCAAAAATTATGGCACAGAGCTGGCTTGCCAAGCTTCAGGCAGTGGAAAAAACTGACCTCTGAAAATGTATCCTGGCTGTTCCATCAAGAGTAAAACTGAAGTGTCTAGTTTGATTTTATTAAATTGGTGTATGGAAATAGTACATAATTTAGAATCATAGCCTTTGGTTAAAGCTATGATTGCAAGGTTTTAAGCAGGTCAGGGGCCCAATTAAAAAAATTAAATCCACAAAATTTAATCCCTCTGTACCTTTTTGCTTCAATGTGACTCTTGTTAACTCCCTAAAATTAGATTTTTAATCTCAGATTGGCACCCCATTCTCTGCCACTCAAGTAATACAAGCAGTGAGAAGATTATGGCCACTTATGTAGTATCTATTTTCCTATAATCCTTTTAGCACCATAAATGCTAAATATAGCATCCAGTTTAAATTAGCTTTAACCTCAAGTTGACTCCAATTAACCATGTAGGAACGGTCAGGAAAAAAAAGCAAAACCAAAAACAAACCACACCCCAAAGGAGGCTAGAAAGAGGTAGAAATATTCCCACACTTTTTTTAAAAAAATGTAGTGAGCTGTTCAGTGCACATTAACAGATGACTGCAGTAGTCATGAATTGTCAACAGCTCTTTGAAAATGTGGGACTTGTGAGCCCTCAGTCTGCCATACATAAGTAGATTGGTCACAGAACTCACCCGTACAAACAGCCATCCCAAAAAGCACAAAAAGAAATTGGGGCTGCTCCTGCAGCTCCTTATTCCTGGCTACATTTACAAATCATTAACAATGAACATGGAGGCATTTCTGTGAATCAAACTCCCACTGATTTTTCCAGGACAACCCTTTGTAGGCACTGTGAGACCTTCACAAGGAAAATTGATACATTCCCTAATTAGGGGAGGACCATCATCCTAAATTGGAAGTGAGAAGAGCTAAAACAGGCTCAAAACCTAGAACAGTAATGCTTTCAGAGAACCCTGCCTTTTGCTTGGCAATTGCTTTAGGAAGAAATGAGTCCTCAGCACCAAAGCAGGGGTTTCAGGAGGTCTCCCATTCTCAGAGAGGGATAGCCCTGAGGGGTCCCAGGGAGTGGGTGCCAGCTCCTGCTGACTGCAGCCAGCTTTACAGCTTTACAGCTGCCAGGGCCAGATCACTGCATGCATTTTACCTTGGACTCCAATAGGTTACATAGTTACTTGTTAGCCTGTACATTCTATTTCTGCCTCTGCAACAGCACTTATTCTGACCAGATCTGGTTTTTTCACCAGCCTTTTTGGTTAAGGAGCATAACAGCAAATGAATCCCAACAACCAAATCATCCTGAAGTAAACAACCATACACCACTAAAGTTTCGGGTTCAAAACTTATTAATTCTAGTATTAAGTTCTCAAAACTTAATACTAGATTTAATAAGGCTGCAAGTTTCTCCACTTCTTACTTTTGCCCTTTTCAAACACCACATGGAGACAAGGGAAGCCCACCCACAGCAAGCCTGGCATTTTTTCATTCTCCAGAGACAGAACGACTGCCAAACCCTACTCTGGCATGGGAAACGTCACAGAGATGCAAATTAAAATATATCTGATTGCGCCTGCCTGTCCATTTTGCTTCAGCTTGTTAGGAACAATTAAACAGATGCCTAATGCTGAGCAGTAAAATGAGTACCCAGGAACTCTTCCCACAGTTTTCCTCCTCTGCTTGGAGGACTGCCACATACACAGATTGCGACATTCTCAAATGTTCATTATTGAGACACTCATCTGCTAAACACAGATTAGAAGGAGAGGACAGACAGAGCTGGTCAAAGGAGAAATAATGAATCAGGAAATGTTTGTGTGTACTGTCACAGCCACTACCAAAACATGTGGTGAGCTTCTGTTTAAAAAGCTATGAAATCTCAGCAAAATAAACAAACACATTGATGAGATGGAACTGGGGTTCTACATCAAAAGCAGAATCAAACTGGCTGTAGGCAGGAACTCCAGGGCCCACAGTACTCTCATGTTGCTCCCAGAATGTTTTTCCTTAAGAAGCATCAAACCTCTTTTTTTATCTGGAAAGGTTGTATAGTAGAAGAGTAAACAAAATGTTTTCAACTACACCCGGCTACAAAACCAAGGAGCAATAAGACAGCAACCAGTATAGGTCATATCTGGAGGAAATATAAACTCCAGGTATTTATTTTGAGCCTCCTGAGGTTAGACTGAGTGCCTCATCGACCACAGCAGCAGTATCACTGCCTGAGGGCCACTCAGTCTGACTGACACATGAGGGGAGCAGGAGCACCACAGAGAGCAGGGGGGATACAAAGGTGAAAGAAAAGGACACAATGGTAGAATCACATGTTAAGAGGAGAAATTTATTCAGTTTTGCTATATTACATTTGCAAACCTATTCAACTCTTGACTTCAGCAATCTCCTTCACACTGGACCAAACTCCCTACAGTAGGTGATGGACAAAGGTCCCAGGTAGGTTACACAAGAAGTTACCTGGCTTTCATAAACTTGGCCCTTTGGAATAAAATTTTTTTGATTACTTTCATTCTGCAGAATTTTCAAAACTTGGAAAACTTGCTCACTGGTACTTTTAAAGTGATTAGCAAATTCAGCAATTACCTAAGCTGTCATTTCCTTCTGAAATACAGGTTAGTTAAATCTTCTTAGGCTTTGCAGTACTATGGCACACAGTTAACAAGTCCAGATGAAGGAGGCTGAAAATGTTTTGCTCTCCTCTTTATTCTTAAAAACAAATAAAAACCAAGACCTCATCATAACATAAGCCCAGTCTTCAAAATTGGAAGAAAGAGATTAATGTTGTTATGCTAGGGGGACCATGGCCTGTAATAGTGAAGAGTCAGCAGATCTTCTCTTTATTCAGTCCTGTGTTCCCATCAGCAGAGTACACTGAAATGGCAAACTTCCACGAGCAGGGCAAAATCAGTGGCCCTATGCCCTGTCACCCCATCCTGTGCCCACAGCCAGGAAAGATGCACAGCTGGTGCACACCTGAGGTTGCCTAGTGACATTTCCCATCACTGCAGCAGCCTCCGTGGGCCCCACAGAAACCTCAGTCAATCCTTTTCTTCTCAGTTAGTTCTTTTACTGTCAGAAAAAAAGATTGCAAAACTGGACGTGCAATGAGAAGAATATCTCTTTAATATTGCACTACAATCTTAGGCTTAGCCAATGCCCAGGCACTTCCTAATGTCCCCAGTGCTGCAATTCCCCTGACAAGAGCACTGGACTTCCGCTTTTTGGGGGGTTTTAAAATTTTTTTTTTACTGTGAAATGGATAGGGATGAACCAATTTCACGTTAGGTTTTTTCAAACCCTCTCCTCAAGACAGTATTCACTTGTGTCAAATTGATTTTATTTGTAATGAAACAACAGGTCTGTGTGTTGAGGAGTATTGAGTACTCCTCATATACAAATACATACTCATGTGCAAATAGATGAGTGACTTGTTTAACTTCTGCAAGGGGCTGCTGGTTTCTGCTGGGGGCTCACAGCCTCTTCAGACAGCAGATACACAGCAGAGACAAAAGGATGTGTGGCTATTTGATTTGCTCAGCCTGTGACAATCTCACAGGCTGGTAAACAAAAATCACTGGGCATCTCTTGGTTCTGCTTTTTCTGAAAAGTCAACATTCCTACCATATTGTTTCTCTCTCCTTACAGAAAGAGAAATATTAAGCCCACAGTCTCTGTTCACCCAGCATGTGCACAGAGCACTGCAGGGTACATACTCAGATGTAACCTGCCAAAGGTGTTAGCAAGCCCTTTCCCACAGCCCACCAGGACAGGCTTACCACACCTGGAGAAGGATTTGGGACTAGGGTCCATGAGGCACATATTTATCTCAATGACTGCAGGGCATCCGATGCCCACGCTGCTGTTTGAAACCATCATTTTTTCTTTTATGCAACTGTCAAGGCAGCATTGGCCAAGTATGCCAAGAGAAAAGCCCTTTTCTCCTACCATGGCATCCATGGAAGGGAAAGACATTGGTAGTTTGTATTGCTGTTAGTTTTCCAGGCTGTCTCTCACTCCAGAAGCACAGGCATGCAGGGGTGGGAGCCAAAGACAGGGAATTGTACCCACTCAGCTCTTCCCATTCTCTAGCAAGCACCAGCTTCCCAGTCCTGGAGATATATTAAACCTCTTGGGGACCTCTCTAACCACATTTCTGTCATTACTTCCAAGTAATGACAAAATAATTTCTCCAATAAACTGTCTCTAGTAGGTTGTAGAGAGAGAACAGTGCCTGCATCTCTTGCTGAGGGAACCTGGTGTCCTGAGTACACTCCAGCCCATTTAATACAGTGACCTCCCTCCATTTACTGAATTGATTTGGCATATGAATGTTTACACTGCTGAGTGTATTTAAACTAATGGCTGCTAAAGCAGCTTATGTGACTTTTTAATCTAGCTTTTCCAGAGAGTCATTTGTGGAATGACTGTTTGAAAGGGAAACAGACAAGAAATTGGGGCAAAACTTACTCTGACAGACACTGAAAATGGGATGATATGACCACAGCAGTTACACAGGCAGATTTGTGGCTCATTCATTACCATCAGACTGTTCCCCACAGCTGAGCTTTTCTACAGGCCACCTGACCAGAGGCACAGCCTGCTCCCTGTGACCTGGCCTCAGGCAAGCCCTGGACAGCCTGCACTTTACAAAATTAATTTCATCTGCCAAAGCAGAAAACACAAATTCCTCTTTCTCCCCAAGGAAAGGGGCTGGTGGGGAATGTGACCAGTTAAGAGAGGCCCAGCTGGGTGGCTCGTTCCCCTGTGCTCTCAAGGGTTTTGACTTAATGATCTCAAAGATCTTTTCCAATCTAGTTGATTTTATTATTCACACAGTTGTTTAAAGGATTCTGTGTGAATTACAGTGAACCTCAAAAGTTGCCACAGATAGTTCTGTGTGACTATCATTAAGCACTGAGGCAAAAGGACCATTGGTGACTGAATGATAGTTTCAAGGGCCTGGTGCAATGTATAGAGACTGGCTCTGATCACAGACTACCTGATTTATTGAGCAGGTGTAATATTGTGTCACTATGGGGGAAGTCTCTTTGTGCCATTTGCCCTCAGAGAACATAATGCTCTTACAAAACACTTGAGATCTGTTGATCTGACACCAAATATATCTGTATCATACTATTCTCATTCTCAGAGTCTTCCAAACCTTTTTATAGTAATTAAGCGTGCCACATCAAAAATCAAATCTGTGCAAAATCATACTGACCCCCCAACATGTCAGACAACTCATGTTGTTCCAGCATATGATGGAAAAAGTGAATCAAGGGACAGCAAACAGTCTTTGCAAGAGTAATAATTAGATTTACTTCTCCTAATTCCTTGCACATGATCTTCTGATTTGCACTGCAGGCTTATCTACCCACCACACTGCAGCCCTGCAGACAGCACAGGACCAAGTCTGGATATTCTATGTAACCCACAAGTTCCCAGGCACTTTTGTAGGTATTGCCACTGCTATTTTACATATGAGCAATAAATTGATATAACGTTCATTTTAAAAATGAGCATTGTCTAAGCCTGCTTTCTGACTCTGATATATCCTTACCAACACTTGGTACAAACATTGCTTCAAAATTAGAGACAACAAAACCAAAAAACTACTTCAAGAGGACTGGTCCTGTCCCATCAAACATCTCCACCTGCAGGTGCCCCCACAGAGCCAGAAGCTAGGGCTGCTCTCACAATCACAGATCCCTGGTGACTGTCCAGCTGCACTCACAGCTCTGCTCAAAGCAGAGTGTTGGTGAACCAAGATATAGATATAGAAAAATGAGATGGGAAGGGATACATAACACAATTATGGCTCCTATCTTTAGTTTCCTGAAGGAAACCCTATTCCATCAGCGTGACTCCAAAGGTGAAGAGTCAGTTCCCATCACCTGTCACAACAAGAAAAGAAGAAATCACCTTTGGGTAATCTCATTCTGGGGATAATCACGTTAGCTCAACCTGACAGCCACCTCAGATCTGAAAAGCAGGAGGAGCAGATGCAGCATGATGTGGCCAGCCCAGCTCTTTATAAAAGCCACCTGCACTGCTGGGTGGTTGAAGCCATGCTCTGAGCAGGGCTTTCCACTTTTCTGGGTATCCCACCTCCCCACAGCAATGGCAGCACCTGACTTTTCCTGCAGCATCCAAAACTTTGGAAGGAAATGGCATGATGTCCTTAAACAGCAAGATCCACCTGGCAGTGGATTTCTGAGTGATTATCATATACCTCATTTGTCCCTGGACTCCAATCACCCAGGAAGTGTGATAATCCCCAAAATACATGCCCTAGTGTGTTTTATCAGTGGCAGAAATTACAGCAATGCATAAACAATGAGTTGTGCTTTCCACGTGCACTGGGGTCTGGCATGAATCCCAGGAGCCAACTCGTGCCCTCTGCCGGGTCAAGTGCAGAAATCTCCTCTCTCCTTTCACCACTGCCTGTCCAAAGGCATGCCACAAGGTCATCTCCAAACACAGCACGTCAAGTATTTGCTGACTAGGTAACTGCATTCACAGCTGGGAAATGGAAGGTCATTCAGCACTGTACCTACTCTCAAAAAATAAAACTGCTCAGAAGAAAGCTGCTGAATGTAGATGGTCAGTCCCAGACTGCCGGCACAAAGTGGCAGAAAGCCAAGCAATGAGAAGGGAAAGCCATGGGACCCTGTCGTAATTATATCTTCAGTTTCAGAAATTGCTTTGATGTTCTCTCAACAGGGGATAGTTCCATTTCCTTCAGCCTTTGCAGAAGCTTTAGCAGAAACATGGGCTGTTTCTGTTGGATTTTTAACTGAAACTGGACTATATGATTTCCTGCAGAAGCCAGGGTGTCCTCCCTCAGCACCCATTCAGACTGTATGAAAAGGGAGGTTGGATGGGTAAGAACCAAAGGGGTGCCTGAAAATACAGAAAATATTCCTTGGGAGAAGGTGAAGACACAGAGGTGCATTCAGGCTGTAGTTACAAAATAGTGGAAACCTCTAAAAGCCTGGCTGGCTCCTGCATTCAGCACCTTGTCTAAGGAGCCTGGCCATGGCTCAGCTTGTGATTTATTTCAGATTTCCAGGACAGAGCTGACTGTGACAAGTCGGAGGAACATTCATTATCCGGTCTCCTCAGGCCAATGGGCACTGGCAGCACACACCTCACTGCAGCCTAATCGGCTCTAAGCACCCAGACAGCAGCTGCCATTTGCTTTGTGCTCTTGCATAAATGCTGCGGATTTTGCTCTGAAATCGGGATTTGACAAACCAGGAACAAATAAAGATAGCTGATGGTGATGCCCAGGCATCTGAGCAGACTACCCTTAACAGAAAAGAACTCTGCCAGGAAGAAATTTATTGCTTATAATTTTAAGATTTATATTTTTGCTTGCTGTGCACCAAACAAATAATTTGAACAATATTAATCCCCTACACTGTAATCCATCTTTGCTGACATAATCCTAATGCATTACTGGAGTTACAATAGAAAGAAATAAGAAAAGACAAAAGACAATGTTACAAGTGAATTAATATTTAACCCACTGATCATAAACCACAGTGCACACATCCTTGGAGAGAATTAGCTTTTATCAGGATCTGCATTAAGTGTTTAGAGAGTACAAAATTAGGAATTACTCCTGCAAAATGCCTGTTGAAGCCAAGAACTTTAAGGTAGCTTCTAAGTGAGGAAGAAGTTGCTAAATGTTCTATCAAGCATGAAGATACCAATATTTGTCAAGGAATGTTCTACTTTTTATGTCAAAAATGCTGTCTTGTACTTCTTGACTCCTTTCAAATAGTTCTACCACTACATAAATAGCATCACCCTACATATAATCTAGTGAAAATATGTGGCATTTATTAACAAATACTCCAAACATATGAAACTGGCATCAGTCTCAGAGATATCAAATCAGACAGCTGATGTTTGTGTGCAGAATTCAATGTCAGCATACACCAGCCAAGAACAGCACTTACTAAAGCAACAAATCAGGATTTATAGTGGTAAGTTATAGACAATGAAGTTTATATATCAAACCCTCTAAGAAACAAGAAGAAACATTAAAGAAGGGCACTCTGTCATCCTGAAGGTGGAATTAATTTTTTGGTATGCCCCAATAACTAAATTCCTTCTCACTTCAGAAAAACATGTGTTTTACGTGCAAAAGGTGACATCAGATCTTTGTGAAAGGAATGAATAGGCAGAAGTCACTCCATAGCTCAAACATGAAAATAAATCTTTTTCCACAAAAAAAAAAAAAAAAAAAGAAACACAAACAAACTTGCAGAAATGCTGTGTTCTAGAGAGTAACAAAAATACTCTCTAGAAAACAGCAATCAGTTACAGTAAACAGAGAGAAACCCATTCCCTGCCAGGCTGCATCTCCTGTAGCAACTGGCGTATGTGCAAAGTGAAATTAGATTCTATCAAATAATGCTTCTCCATCTGCTGACACTCTGCGTCTTTTGTGTTCTCTTTCTCCTTTGTAGTTAAAAACTTCCCTAAAGGCTTGGCACTACATAAAGAGATGTGGGGCTGAGCTGAAGAAAAGGGCTTTTTTGCCCCAAAGCACGCTACCTTTGCACCCCCTACTGGGGAAACAGCCACGAGCAAACAGCCTGCAGAGTCTCACCACGGAGATCTTCCCCCACCACCCATATGTAACCACAGGGGAGCAGTTTTCATCTTAAACAGGCCATTTCTTCTAACCCTGTCATATTAATTGGATTCTAGTCAGAATTTTTACTGACTTTAGTTGGAGCCAGTGAAAAGTTTACATATAGGACCAATGCAAAGTAAGAGAAGCTCATGAAAATCCCTTATTTACCAGAATCTTGCAAGGTAACTCAGGGTAGGGGGGTGTTGGGTTTGGGGTTTTTTTGGTTTATGGATTTATTTGGATGGCGTTTTGGCTTTTTGGTGTTGGGGGGTTTTTGTTTGTTTTTGTTGTTGTTGTTGTTGGGGGTTCTTTTGTGTGTTGTGTTTTGTTTTGTTTTTGTAAGGAGGGAGTCCCCTTGTGATGAGTAGAAAGGCCATTTAAATGGCCTAACAAAAAAGCTCTAGTAGCAATGTATCATTAAATACAGAGGGCAAACAGTTGCTAGCTACTGAAAATCGGACCTTTGCTATCGATACACAGAAATGGCTGTGGCAGATTTTCTGTAGTGAGGCTGGCAAGCCCTTTTCCAGAACCTTGACTCTCTAAGGTAAGCAGCAGATCACAATATTTTTGTTCTTGTCTTTATTATTTTTTTTACTAATATAAACTGTAATCCAAGGGAAAAATTCCGTGTTACTCGGTAGAAAAGTGTGTTACAATAAAATTATCCAAGAAAGCCACCAAAGAAGTTAGGTATTTGTTCTCCCAGTTTATCAAAGACAGCAATAAACCCTCTAAGAGCAGCTGAGCTGTTACATTTACAACCAGAAGGTGGCATTGAATGGCCACAAATCTGCTCCCAGTGTCCTTAACTGCTGCCTGCCAGAGCCGAGCAGGGAAGGGTCCTGGGCACTTCAAACAGCGTAAATCTAAAATTTAGGCAACCACTCACATAAACTCCCTGGAATCAGAACGATGTAGTCAATAATTAATTCGTGTTAGTAGCAAGAAAAATACTTTATTTCTTCTCTCCTGTCTCTTCCACTTGTACAACCAACCATGGCAAATCTGATCTGGCTTTTTTGAAGTCCTCGGAAACCATAGGACTCAGAAAGACCCCACACCCATGAGTGCAGTACGTGCAATGCTCTCATGTGGGGCAGAGGAGCAGATTCTCAAAAGCTCGGGAGAATTTCAGAGGAACGGGTTCCCAAGATCCTTACCACTTACTCACATCATCTCCAATGACAAAGGTCACACCAGAGAAACTGGGGGTGTGGCTGAATCCTTAGCTGGTTTCAAGCAATTCTGAAAGCCACGCTGCCCCGTTGCCTCTCCTACACGTTTCTGTATAACTTCAGGGATACACCTCTATCCATCACCCAGGCAGCAGCTTGCCAGGTTTTACTTTGGGCAAAGTCCTCTCAGGAGCTGGTGCACAGACGGGAGCCCTGCCCGAGTGCAAGGGAAAGTTGCCCAGTGTAACTGGGTGCACATCAAAAGCATCTCTCACATGGTTGTAGTCTCGGGGAAAAGAAAATCCACACGTGCACACCGACACCAAAGAGAGCCTCAGAGCCCCGGGTTTTTCACTGATATAAACTGTGGCGGAGCAGGAGCTCGATTCCCTCCGGCAGGGCTCTAGATCTGCACGGTTCCCCTCAGTCCCGCGGCGATGCGCACTCCCCAGCAGCCGCACACCTGGGGCCGGCGCTGCTTGGCTGCACCACCACCTGTCTGTCACGGCTGCAGAAGAGCTGCCCCGTGACACGGAAATCGTCGAGGTGCAGGGGATGCTGAGAGCAGCCAGTCAACGTGCTGTTCCAGAGCAGCCCTCACCCCTGCCCTGCATGCAGAGTGAACAGCAGGGCGAGCGAGCAGCCCTGGGGACGCACAGCACAGATCGCCTGGCTCCGAGCTGCCCCTCGGCACAATGGCAGCATTTCTGAGAGGACTGCAGCAAACAGCAGAGCAGGGACACAGGAGCCAGGCTCTGCTCCCCTTGGCCTGCCACATCCCCTCATCAAGTTGCAGTCCTGCTAGCTCTTTGAAGGAAAGGGCTTTGCTGTCACAGGACCAGCTGTCAATCAATCAATCATACTAACACCATGCAAACACATAGTGCTCTGCCAGGAGCAGCTGCTGTCTCCACACAGGCAGCTATACTGGCAGAAAGAACTTAGAAACAAATAAAAAAAATAACCTTTTTTTTTTTTAACTAAGACAGTTCTACATGGCTGTTTCATTTACTCTTTTTAATGAGTTGATCATTACTCCTTTTCAGTGAAGCCTTGTCTTATTTATTCTAGTGTTATCCCCAGCCCATCAAAAGAATACATTTGGGAGAAGAAAATGCCATTTACTAAAACAGTACAAGAGGGAATAAAAGAAAAAAAAAAAGAAAAGAAAAAGAAAAAGAAAAAGAGAAAAAAAAAACCAAACAAGAAAAAAACAAACAAACAAACAAACAAACCAAACAAAACAGGCATCCAAAACTGCAAAATGGAAGGATCAGCGTTGGAAGGATCAACAAGCACCCCTCTTGTTAGAGGGTAGAAATGAGCCAACGCACAGACTTCTTGTTTATCACAGCATGAAAAGGGCCCTGGTTTATTCCTCTTTACAGCTCAGCCATCCTGACTCCAACCATTCCCTGACTCTGGCAGCAGCAGCTCCTGCTGTGGGTTTCCCTTGCAGCCCCTGACTGCTGGGTATTTCCTGCTGAACTCTGACTGCAGGGATCAGTTTGCAGCCTCTGACTGCAGGTTTTACCCAGCCAGACTGTGACTGCAGGTTCAACAACAACAGGCTCTGACTGCACACCCAGACTGACCTCACAGCAGGGATTCTCTCACCTCAGGATCCTGCTTCTTCATGATCTTCACGTCCATGATGGTCCTCCATGATTCCCTCACCAGCCAACCCACTCCCTCTCATCACATTTATCTTTATTGGATACAGCTGTGACTCATCAGGGGTAGGGGCTGTATGTGGTAATTAACACAGCTGTTACTTATCAGGGCTAGGTCACCTGTATTCTCCTCTACAGATCAACTATTCAGGATATTTTAACAGCAATGTAGGATAAGGTGACAAGATGAATAGTGGGATTTCCTTCTTCTTGTGATCATTTACATGAAAATGCAAAAGGAGACTCTTGCAAGGAACAATCCAGTTACTGGAATCAGTCTGTAGCTACACAGAGTAAGTAGCAATTTTCTCAATGAGCTTTGACCTTATCTCAAAATTTATGTTTAGCTTTGCTTAGGAAAAAATAAAGATAAAAATAATATATATTTTATTCCTGTATAAATAATTCAGAGATTTCTGAGTGTTTGGAAGTTTCTTTGTTTCAAAGAGAAGGTGCTCCAGTGATGGACATTTAAAGAAGGGATCAGCTTTGTCAACCCTCATGGTAGCCAAGACAAAATGAATATATGCATGCAGAGGGAAAGCAGAGAAATAAAACTCAGAAGAAACCTTGCCATTTGGGCTGCCAGTCATCTGGATCAGCAGAGCCTCCTGACAGCCTACAAATCTGCATTTCCTTTTCCTGGGGCTTGGTAGCTGAAGGACAGAGAGGACAGGCTGAGATCAGCTCCCAGGATGACATGAGTTAGATGTGGTCCCGAGTCACACCTGGATGTACAATATAAACGTGGTGCGTGTTCTGGGGGTGCTTAGGTGTGAGCCCTGTTACTGCTGCCTCAGAAAACGTAAAGCAGGGAATGGTTTGGAGTGAACAGGCAGTGGCAGGTCGATCCAATCAAAAGCACAGTGATGCTCAGTTTGTAGCACATGAAACTGCTGAAAGATTGAGTGCTCAGAGAGACTGAGGGAAATGCAAACAGAGCCCCCGGAGGGGAACCATTTTTCAACAGGTCATGAGCAAGCCAATAATGATTTCCACTTCATTTGTATGTGTGCTAAACATACTTGGCATTACTTCAGAGACTGGGGTCAAAAGTTCGATGATTGCTAAAGGCATTGTGCTAGAAGCTGCAGCTGGATAGCTGCTAGGGGAGAGTAAAAGCCAGGTTTGCACTAACCCTTACCCACACCCTGTCCTGCTGGGGTTTCCCAACTGAGAACCATTATATATGCAACTGGCACACTGAAAAATGGCCACAAAGTTTATCTTGCATGGTACCTCACTGCCAGGAAGCTTCAAAACAGCAAGGAGAAAGCAGAGCAATTGGAGCAAGCATTCCTTTTGCATCTCCCAATAGCCTTTCCATGCTGCTGGTCTCCTGGGCCAGAAAGAGCCTTTCTTTGCTCCTGGCCCTCTTCAGCATGTCCACCAAATCTAGGCACAACACACACAAAAATCGAGTCCTGCATACAGGAGCTGGGGGAGCAGCTCCCTCAAACACCCATTGCCGTGGCCCTCTGGCAATGAGGACACTGCACCATTAGCTGCTCACTGCTGGCTTTGCTGTAATGCACCAGCAGCAGTGCCAGTCCCAGTACTGTGTCCCTGATGTGCCCTGAGCCAAGAGACACACTTAGCAAGCAAAGGGTTGGACTGCCAATAATTTAATTTCCTGCAGACACCACCAGCATTTTAGCCTCACTCTTCAGGCTTTGGTGTTCTGGTGGACTCACAGTGCCAACATCACATGCTCTGAGATACATGGTGAAATTTCCAGAGAACTCCTTGAACTCCATGACCTCCTTATGCTGCCCCTCATGGTCCCAGTAACACTTCACTGTGCTGCTTGGGCATAAGCAGAAAACAATTTGCAAGCACAGGTTTCTCTGCCTGAAGATGATAACAAAACTACAGCAAAAAAAAGAAAAAGAGGGTCAAGTACACAAACACAATGCTGCAAGTGCCCCTTTCCACCAGCTCTTGATTTCTTTGTGAGTCCTTGTCTTTCTCTGAAACATACCTGTGTGACTCTCACAACTCCCTGAGTTTCAGCACCCAGTTTGACTTTCTTTGCATTGAATGGCAGGAAAGGAGGAGATTTACATTGGTCCCAGGTACATTACATTGACTGTTTTCCGGGCACAAGTAGCCCCATGGAAAAGAAATCTTCCAGGGAAACAAGAAGCAGACTCAAGGGAAATGGAGGAGCAGAGGCTTCCATTAACTCACACAGGGCATGGCTGAACTGGATTCAGGTATGGAATATTGGCTGGGGAAGATAGAGGCTCATTTTTCAAACACCCCTGTGCAACTGTCTTGAACTTGAACAGGAGCTTGCAGTGTGTGCTCAAAGATTGTAAGCCTGATAGACATGCCTTGTCAATTTGACTTCTCACAAGGTGGGGAGGAGTAAAGGAAACAAACTTGTATCTTTTTTTAGCAACACTCCCCTGCCTTTTTCTTAATTAAATTCACCATAATGACCCCTGTACTAAATCTAATAAGAAGTCTGAGTTTCTGGTTTCCATTGGCAGCCATTTGCACTGCTCAGTTTAGGCAACTCACTAAAGCATAAGAACAGTATTGCAAGACAACCTTCTTGAGTCAGTAAGTAAGAAGAAAAGCTTACCTAGACAGTATTAAATCACTAAAATTGATTGCACCCTATTGCTTATGCTCTGATTCCACTGGCAGGAAGGCTTGGAGCTGGCTTATTTACACACATACAAGTGAACTCATTCACACACAGCTGCTTTCCACCTCAGAGCAATAAAAATTAATAATAAAAATAATTAAACCTCATCAGCCTTCAAGCATTTGGAAACCCCAGAGCCCCATTGCCAGATCCTCTGAAAATGCATCAGCCTTCCCACGAGAGAGACTGGGGCTCAATTCCTGCAGGGAATTGGCTGCCAGAACTACCATGGCGCCTGGTTGTCACACTCCAGCAACAGATTATTCCATGCCATCGACCCCCCTGCTCTGGGTTAATTCTTTTAATTGTCTCACCACATCTTTTCCCATTAGGCTGATGTAAGTTGTTTAAGCACACACACAGATTGATTTATGCCAGTGCTAGGGATGTTAATCTGATGCCTGCTCGCCAGTTAATGCACACTCGGTGAGAGATGCAGGACAGCAGGCTCCCACATGGGAGCTCCAGCCCTTTGCCTTGAAATCAAAGGCAGCCTCCCAGCGAGAGCAGAATTACAGCACTCCAAGAATAGTGGCTTCCACTGGCGTTACAGGTCAGGCAAGATCTCTGCATCCTGCTCTCAATTCTCAAGTGCCATCTTCTTTAAATATAGCAGCAATCAAGGAAATGGAAAATCTCTTTAAAAGTTCACTGTTAGGAAATTACTGGAGCCCACTGAATTCCTAAAATCTTGTCAGGAGGTAAAGAGTTCCCTTCAAATGCAACCTCATTTGTCTCCAATTAGAATCAGTTTCCTTCGCAGTGTATGTTCAACATCCTTTAGCTCATTGCTGAATGTTCCCTGCATTTCCCTTTTACTCAAGGGATGTGCACATAGCACAGAAACCTGCACAGAGCAGCCTTCTGCTCCACACATACAGCTTAGGCCATAAAATGCACAGAATATATAATGCTCATATACTATGAGTTGAAAAACAGTTGAAAAAGTACCAATAAAAATTTGGAAAGATTTGGGAAAAAAATAGGATACCCCACAGAACCAAAGTATTTTTCTATCCTGTTGCCATGCTCACAATTAAAACAATTGAGTACATTAAAAAATAATTAAGTTCATCTGCAGGTACCACCATCTAACTGAAAGTAAAAGAAAACTTGCCCTGTAATTCTGTGTTTCTGGGGGGAAAAAAAAAAAAAAAAAAAAAAAAAACACCAAAGAAACAAAACAACTGAACAAAAAAACTCCCACACATCCACTGTGCCAAACTGCTTAAGAAAACTGAAATTTTGCTTCTAAATCTAACCTACATAACCAAGCATTCTTTGAGATTACAGCTGGGACACCACCAGTCCCATCACATTTTGACAGCAAATCCCAGGCATTTTCCCACCAGCAAGAGGGCTCAGAGCAGGAGCTCTCTCAACTGTTTCTCCCAGGTATTCCTCCTGCTACCCTTGCAGTTGGTCCTGCCTTGGTTAGTAGCAAATGGACTTCATCTCCTTGGATTTTCAAATCCTCCAGAGAGCTTTCAGTACAATTTCTAAACACAAACTTACTAGATGTACTGTCAAATGTCACCACTTCTCATGAAGTTTGTTCCACTTACAATCTGCTCTACTCAGTTTGAGGGGCATAGACATGGACAGGCTGAGACACTAATTCCATCTGCTTCCATCCCAAGCGGGGAAGCAACAGGAGGTGCTCCACCCCTGAGAGCCAGTCAGTGCAGTCCAGATTTCTAATGTCAGCCACCTCATTCTTGCAGCAGCTTCTCTGAGAACAACCTTCATGCTAAGAGCAACTTACAGTATTTTCTAACAAGAGACAATTGCACAAGTACCTTCAGATGGTTCGTGAACAAAAAGCAAAAGCAAAAATAGTCTAATGTATTATTAAGTACAGATTATTATTCAACTTCATTCAAAAATGCCAAAGGCTGCTTTGATAGATCTAAAAGCACCAGCAGCAGTCACTGCCTTTGTACCTTGCAAAGAAGAGCCCTCAGCTGATAAAGGCCACATATGGACCATATACTGCTCTGAAGCTGCAGTGGCAACAGAGACTTCAGCAGATACTCCCAGTGAGAAAAAGCACCACAAAATCACTAACTTCACTCTTCTGCCTCTACTGACAGCCAGCTCCAAGCCTTCACTCCAACAGCAGCTTCACAGTGACACCAGCTCCTGCCATCCCAAGACCAGCCTCAGGCTAGCAGGCTAAGAATCAGTCTTGTAACTTCCTGAGGTAGGAAGCATGATGCACCCCTGATTTCCCTTCCTAAATTTGTGTGAATACTAATCTCACACATCTGTAAGGACCTTCAAGGTGGCTTCAGTCTCCACTGGCTTTATCTGTGCTGTAGAAAGGAGCATTTTCTCCACTTCTTTACAAGCAGTTTTCAATGCTTTGAAATGCCACAGCTATTCAAAATGTTAAGCCAGAGGATGAAAGCTACAGAAACATAACTTCTTATGAACTAAACAGTGCATTGGGAAGAGATGGGCAAGTCTGGTGGCAAACGCTGCCACAGACAAACCTAACATATAATACACACACATGAGTAAATATCTAAAGTTTAGATATTTAGATGCATTAGATGTACATGAGTACTTACCTAGGTTTATCTTTTCAGATTTCCTTAGGTCACATGGAAAAGTAGGATCCACAACAACTTTATGTTGTTTGTCTCCAGACACCAATGCCTAGTTCACACTCAGAATTTTCTCCTTGGCAATTTTGTGGAAAGACATTAAATTGCCAGATGCCTGAGCTTTTCCTGACAGTGAATTTTTACTTAAATAGTTAGAAGATACAGGCTGACTTGTATCCTGTCACTGGGATATGTCACTTACAGTATGTCTTGCCAATATATATTTGATTATTTGCCAAGGTATTTGCCTCCCTATTTAAGTAAAACATTCATATTCAGTTCATTCTGCTTTGGACAAACGAATGTCTTTGCAGATTACCAATCCAAAATATCTGGCAGGTTTTTTGATATATCTCTCTTCTGTAGTCAGCATGAGGAGAATGTCCAGCATGATGGAAATGCTCATTTGAACAGTCAGCAAACCAAATTGCCAATATGACAGCACTTTTAAAGCCCCAGAAACTGTCTGTGAGCGTGTGGAAGGTGTGTTTCCTGCTATCACAGTTCTGAAAGGCTGTTAAGCAATGAGGAATTTGATTTGGACTGCACCAAAGCCCCCAAAAGTGAGCAGAGATGAGTAGCTAGTGGAGAAGGATGTTAAGAATCAGGAGCATCCAAACATTCTTTCAGCTCCTGTTCCCTGTAAAATTGGATCAGAAATGAACTTGAGGAGTCTTGCAGCAAGGGTAGCTTCTGTATTTTTAAAACTGAAAAGATGAAAACCAGGATAAGTTTGGGGAAAAAATATACTTTTGTGGTTGGATGGAGAGCACTTTGACAGACTTCCTAAAAAGAGCAGAGAAAGACATGACAGGACAAAAATGGTGTTCAATGACTAGGAAGAGAAGCAGTCATTAGGAGGGACAGCATTAGAATCCCAGATTCTATAGCTGCTTCTTGCATCTCAAAGACAGACACCACTTGTCATCCTCATGTAGTCTGGGACTAACACAGCAAATGTTTGAATGATATAAAGAAGAGAAAAAGTGGTTTGAGTTGATGCATACGGTAGATATAGGTTTAGCAGGATCAAAACACTGAAAGAAATTTCAGACTGAGCATCAGGAGGCTATTCAAGCCCTGACTTTTATTGGACAGATAAGTATTCTCCAAGAGGAAAAGTGGAAATTCCATTCACTGAGCTATTTACATGTTCAGAAATGACTTTGTTATAGAAAATACTCTGTACTTTCAGAGTTGGAAGACACATCATCATTTACTAACTTTTTTTTTACTCTAACTGAAGAACTATTAAAACTATTAAGAACATGAACTATTGCTACAACTGACATAAGCTTAGACACAAATCCTTGAATTGCTATTTCTCTTATTTTTCCTATCTTCATCTATTTTTCCTTTCTCCCTAAGCACTGTTTCCAGAGTGAAGCAGCATGAAGTACGGGTGTAACATTTATTAAAAAAAACCCACCCAGATCATTTTACCATTCTTCAAAGTATGACAACCATTAATAAAAAGCAGTTTTGCTTATTGAACGAAACTTTTACAGAAGTGGAAGGGCACACTTCCATGTACAGTCCCCAACCCACATTACACCTGTATCACACAAGAAGTTCTGACAGAGTTACAAGACACACAGTCTCCCCAGAAGGCTGTGCCTGGTGGCTAATCCTGCTAATCCCAAAAGTACCAGTGGTTGGAGGGGCTAAGGCTTGTCCAGCCAGGACTGCCAACCACCCAGCTGGAACCCAAAGCAGGACCAGGGGCACCAAGCCCTGCCTGGCATGTCCGTGCCCAGTGCCACCTCATGGCATCACCAGCCACTGGCAGGACGCCCTCTTGCCTCTGCTCTGCCAAGCTCCCCTGTGTGCTTCACGTGCTTCTGTCTGTACTGTGTGTCCATCTGCCTTCCCAACAGGAAGAGCAGGAACCTCAGCTACTACTGCCATACAGGAGTATGTTAATGGATAATGCAAAATACCTGTTGTTTTCTCAATAGTTACATTCACAACAATAATTTACTGGCTGCCATTTGACAGCCTGGCCATTTTCTGCACAAAAATGTATTTGAAATTAAGTTGCTGAAAATGGACCTTACCTTCTATCTATTCCCTTTTCCTCTACCACACTCCTAAATATTGTAACATACTTCTCAAACTAGGTGAGCCTCTCCTGTTTGGCAGAATCATATTAGCAGGTCTTTTAATCAGAAAAGAAACACTTACTTAGACCTAAGTGCTAAAAGGTATTGCCATATCCTGAAGAGGCCAAGCTCTCTACTGCAGACATTAATACTCAGGCTATTAAGAGTATTAGTATTTTGCAGACCTGTAGGACTCTTAACTCTCTGACTCATTGTGTTTGGACACCTCATAGCAAAACTTTTTCTCCTGTGAAAGAAAGGCTCCTAAGGATGCACAATTAACTCAGTTCCATTCCTGACAGCAGAGTGCATCACAGCAGTTGTTGCTTCTCTCCCTCTCTCTCTCTCTGTAAAATCACCCTGATACAGCATCAAAAACAACTGTCATTTCAAAGCACAAGAACTATCAATTCAGTAGGTAGCAGGACAAGCAAGAGCAGACTGTACACAAGTAATTTTATCTGTTTAACTACTTATATATTTATTTGGAGAGAAACCTCTCTCATTTTTCAAAATTCCCAATGTAGGTAGGTCTTCCTTTTTAAACTGAGTGTTAGAAATGTGATCAACTGGTCATACTAAACCTCACTTTATATTCAACTTGAACTGATACCATCGTAAGACATGAAGGTTTGTATGCTCATACATGTTACATATTTTCTAGGATTTTCTTTTTGAAATCTTGAAGACCCTAAGTATAATTACTCTTTCTGGGCCATGGGCTCTTTTGGTTTCAATAATAAATTCCTTTTTATTGCCAAACAGTCATCCTGAGCTACTTTTCCTTCATCTACAACCTCTAGAACAAAGAAAATGGTAGAAGTACTGGTGCAGTCATCTCTGTTCTTTACACAGATCCAAAATCATCTCTACGTCCTTGATATTAACAGTGGTTTTCCAAATCTGCATGTTCTGCACTGGAGGACAAATGAAGTACATCACCTCCTCTGCATTCCTCCTCTCAAACTAAATAATTGTCACATCTCTGGGCTTTGGGATAAAAGCACAAAATTTTAAAAGTCATCTCATTTCACCTTAAAGTCCCTTCCCAAATATAATTATAAATTTCTGAGCCAAACACCAGGGAGACTTTTTTTTAACTTTAATTTACTGCGGGTCCATCAACTTTGACCACACTTGAAGGTACATTTTCTCCCCATTAGTTCTGTCTAGTCAAAGAAGCTCACGTAGCGATGACGCATCTCTTGCAGATAAGGGTATCGCTGATTTGATTTACTAGGGAAGCTAAATTTATTATGCAACATTTTACAAGTATAATTCTGCTTTCTCTTGATGGTAATAAATTCGATATCAATTCCCATGAGACAAGAGAACCAGTCCTTTTATTATCCAGACATGACCCCCAGAGCCAGATTCCATTTTAGAGACGGGAAATGACCATATCTCTGATTAAAAGGGAAACTTTAATCAAATAAAGTGCCTCATCAAGCGAGAGCCAAGATTCCAATACTCCTGACTGCAGCACAGCAATGATCCAAAGTCATATCTGCCCCCAACCCATTACCGCCTGCTGCAAACGTGATATCCATCCCAAACAGGAGGTGCATCCTTCGGCCATTTCCTCGTCATCTGGGTAGCTGCTCCTCCCATGCTGACAGTCCTATGCAGAAACATGTTCTCAAGAAGCTACTCCAGGGTCTGTTGGAGGAATCAGAGGAGGATGGACTTCGTAGTGTTTGATTTTTCCCCAACTAAACCAGTCTCATAGGTGACAAGTGTCTTGATACTGTACAGCAGCCTTGGCTTTTAGCCCAGTAGCCTTCCAGATAGGCTCTTCTATTCCTTCAGACACTTGCCTTCTACACCCTGAAATTAGCTTCTGAAGCATTTAGGATAATAGCTTATTTAGAGTTCCAGGTCAAGAGCTTTATCCCAATTGTCAGTGGTGCACTTCTGCAGTTTTACAGTAGATGTAGTAAATTAATAACAATGGTAATAATGACAATATGGATGTCTAGGGGTATTGTTATTTTAAATATGCTCTAAGGTTCTACTTCTGTGTAAGCACAATCAGATCTGTATGCTAGTCCATGCAGGGATCCATCTCAAAGTCTTTCTGGCCATCTAGAATGTTTTCTCGCAACAGAGCAGGATACAGCAACTGACAGATAAATCATCTCCCTTTCAGCTGTGGAAGCCCGGCTACGCAAGCAAATGAAGTTGCCCAAACTCCACATCCACTCAGGAACCGCTTGGCTGAGAGACGGGATTATTTCATACAGCCTTCTGCAGAGATCCTCCTTGGACCAGCCCACATGTCATTTCTGCTACAGGAGTAATGATTTGCTGCTTTGTGCTAAGGAGTTCTTCTCAATACCAAAGCCTCTGCACCGAGAGAGGTCCCTTGCTCCGCAGCTCTCTTCCAGCTGCCGCACTGGCTCGGCAAAATGCGGGCAGTGTGTAACACAACCGCACTTGAGGATTATTTCCCTGGTGTTTGTCTAAGTGTTAGTAACACGCTCGCATGCAGGAAGACAGTTACTGTGTTACTCTCTGATTTCCAGTGAAGATTCCGTGGTCTCACGCCCACGCCCTGAGGTGGGACAAGGCTCAGCCCAGCCGGGCTCGCTGCCAGCCCCGTTCCCGACTAGCCCAAGTCCCCCCGAGCGCACCCACAGCCTGCCCTGGCCGGCTAGGCGGTGGCGGGCAGCCCGGAGCAGCTCTCGCGTTAGACGGCGGCAGCACAGCGGCAGAGCCCGCACCTCCGCAGGGGAGCCGGGCTCCGCTGAGGCAGCGGCGACGGGGCTGAGAGGACACGGGACCGCTGCCCGCAGCACCGCCGGGCGAACATCGCCCCGGCGCAGGGCGAAGCAACAGAGCTCCGGGAGCCTGCCGGGGAGCCGGGCTCGCTTCCAGCGCTGCCCGGGCGTCCGCGGCCAGCGGCGCCGTCGGGCCGGCGAGAGCGGCCGTCGGGCCCCCGCCCCGGGGGCGGTGCCGCGTTCCCACCGCCCCTCCAGGCACACCCCCGGGGCGGAGAGCCCCGGCGGCACCCCCGCCCCGCAGCCCCCTTACCGCGGCGGGCAGGGCTGCCGTCCCCGGCGCGGTGCAGCGGGGCGGGGCACGGAGGGCGGGCGGGCGAGCGGCGGGGCCGGCGCGGTGGCGGGGGCGGGTGGGGTTTCCGTGCGCGGCGCTTATTAGTGTGGTGATGGAGGACCGGCCCCTCGGAGCCGCCTCGCAGCGGCGGCGCGGGCTGACGGCAGCCGCCCGGAGGTGAGCGGCGGCGGCTCGGGCGGCCGAGGCGGCGGGGCCGCCCCCGCCGTGCCCCATGCGGGCGGCGGGGCGGCGGCGGCGCTGAGGGCGATGTCGGAGGCGGGGGGCGCGGGCCGGGCGCGGGCCGCCGTGGAGCGCCTCTCGGAGGCGGTGGGCGAGCGGCGGCGGCAGCTGGGCACCGCCATGGGGGAGGCACGGCGGCAGCGGCGGCTGCTGCTGGTGGTGGTGTGCGTGGCGCTGCTGCTGGACAACATGCTCTACATGGTCATCGTGCCCATCATCCCCGACTACATCGCGGCCATGCGCGGCGGCGGGGGCACCGCCGGCCCGTCCGCGCCCGCGGGGGGCAACGGGAGCGGCGGCGGGAACCGGAGCCTTCTGCCTGCGCGCTACCCGCCGGCCTCGGGGGACAACGAGGACGTGCAGATCGGGGTGCTGTTCGCCTCCAAAGCCATTCTGCAGCTGCTGGTGAACCCCCTCAGCGGCACCCTCATCGACCGCGTGGGCTACGAGGCGCCGCTGCTGGCCGGGCTGGCCGTCATGTTCCTTTCCACCGCCACCTTCGCCTTCGCCGAGAACTACGCGACGCTGTTCGCGGCGCGCAGTCTGCAGGGGCTGGGCTCTGCCTTTGCCGACACCGCCGGCATCGCCCTCATCGCCGACCGCTACGCCGAGGAGCCGGCGCGGAGCCGCGCCCTGGGCACGGCGCTGGCCTGCATCTCCTTCGGCAGCCTGGCCGCACCCCCCTTCGGCGGCGTCCTCTACGAGTTCGCGGGCAAGCGGGTGCCCTTCCTGGTTCTGGCCTGCGTCTGCGTCCTCGACGGGCTGATGCTGCTTGTCCTGGCGCCGCCCGGCGGCACCGGGGCGCGGGCCAACATGCCTGTCGGCACCCCCATACACCGCCTCATGATCGACCCCTACATCGCCGTGGTGGCGGGGGCCCTGGCCACCTGCAACATCCCGCTGGCCTTCCTGGAGCCCACCATCGCCAACTGGATGAAGGATTCCATGGGAGCCAGCGAGTGGGAGGTGGGCCTCACCTGGCTGCCCGCCTTTTTCCCCCACGTGCTGGGTGTCTACGTCACCGTCCGACTGGCTGCTGCCTACCCACACCTGCAGTGGTTTTACGGGGCCCTGGGCATGGCCATCATCGGTGCCAGCTCCTGCTTGGTGCCAGCCTGCAGGAATTTCGGGCAGGTCATCATTCCCCTTTGTGGCATCTGCTTTGGCATCGCCCTGGTGGACACGGCCCTGCTGCCCACGCTGGCTTTCCTGGTGGACGTGCGCCATGTCTCCGTCTACGGCAGTGTCTACGCCATCGCAGACATCTCCTACTGTGTGGCGTACGCCCTGGGGCCCATCGTGGCCGGCCAGATCGTGCACACCATGGGCTTTGCGCAGCTCAACCTGGGCATGGGGCTCGCCAACGTGCTTTATGCCCCCGTCCTTCTCTTCCTCAAAAATGTCTGCCAAATGAAACCCTCTCACTCGGAGAGGAACATCCTCCTTGAAGAAGGACCTAAGGGACTCTACGACACCATCAAAATGGAGGAGCGCAAAGGCGCGGGCAAAAGCCTCCAGCCAGCAGGCGAGATGGATGAGAATGGCATGGGCTCTTACCACAGAGACCTGAAAGGGGTGTCTGAGGAGGACTCATCAGACTACGAGTACAGTTAGGTTCCCCCACATGGCCCCGACCCACGAGCAAGGAGAGACATATGGGAGAGAGGCAAAGCGGGGAATGAAAATGTTACTGCATTATGTTTCTGTACTGACGTGCAATATCTACAGTTTAACCTTTGTCATGATGTAATGGCTTTCTTCTAGACTTACTTTTAATCCATATTTTCCTCAGCATTCTGGCAAGGTGGAGGGGGTGGGAAATGGGAGACAATACTGAAAAAAATTATTGGAGTAACGATCAGCAGAAATCTGAGGGGATCTTTAAAAAAAAACCACCAAAAAGAAAACAAAAAACCATCAGCCTTGTAGCTGGGATATAATTGTGCAGAGTGTTCTCAAACTGAAACTGTGTGTGATATACTGTAAATCTCTGTAAAAATTATAAGAAAAGCAAAAAAGTATGCGTAAAATTTCAAATGGTGTATTCAGGGACTTAGTAAATCTTGTGTACATATGCTCAGACTTTCAGTTGGTTTCATATATTTAAGAAGAGCAACAACTGTCTCATTTTATTCTTCCTTGGAATAAACTGAAGTATTGTACCTTTTTTTTTCTCTCTTGTGCTGCTCTCCGGTAAGTGCAATATGCTGTATTATGTTGAAGTCCAAATTACGAGAATAATATGATCTGAATAAACAGAATTGAAGGGGATCAGTTGTCTTTCGTTTTGTTTTTGAGGGCTGCTTGTGGAAGGGAGCGGGTTGTGCTCAGTGTAACCCCCAAAAGTAACAATCCTCCAGAGCACGATTCTCACTAGCTACCAAAATAGCACGGGATAAAACCCCAGTACAAAATGTTCTCATTCATTCTTCACAACGCAACGGGTCTGAGCAAACATCGTGCTGCAACCGCGTTACTGCTTGCTGAAAAACAGCTCCTTGAATTCTCATGCGAATTCAATTTTAATTCCCCACAATCATGAATTTCAATTTCCCAATATTTCAAAAATTACATCACCGGCTGTTAGAAGTACAATACTGGAAGGTGCCTTTCTCAGCGCTAAACGCTGCCCCAGTTAAAAGGCACCCACCTCAGTGACTCGACAGGGATTAAACAAAAACAAAAGGTGGGTGAAACGCTTCATTCAAACATCTGCAAACAGTGGAAACCTTCGATCCACTCACAAGGGAACCAGACTGCATCATTTCCCCCGTAAATTTCTCTTAATATAAAACAGAATCGTTTATTTTAATTCTTAACCCATTAGGAAACAAAATAAATTAGTTGTAATCGCAAGAGGGGGAAGAAGACATTTACAACACCTTAAAAGGCTCCCACCCGTCCCTGGGGCTCCGGGCGCCGCGGAGCAGCGGCCGGTCCGTTCCGCTGGGCTGCGCGGGACGCGCGGCTCCGCAGCTCTCGCCGGGGCGGTCGAGTCGCTGCTCAGGCGGCGCAAAACTCATGAAGACAGGGGGATGGCTCTTTGGCACGGGTGTTCGGCGAAGGAGCGATGGCCACCGCGGTGGGTGGTGAGACCCGCTTCCCTAAACCGCAGCTTGGTGGTAAGCGGCAGAAGCGGAGCCTCCTCCGCGCTGCCGGCCCGGGCCGCTGCTGCAGCCGGCCCCACGGCAGCTCCTGCAGAGCCCGGGCCCCTCCCGGGACCGCTGCCGCCCCGTCGCGGCTTCCACCCCTCCCGGCCGTGGTGCCGGCAGGCACTGGCAGCGCCGCCCGCCCGTTCGGCCACCGAGCTTTCAGGAACCGCAAATGCCCCGCGGCGACACTTCTCGACACTGGCGACAACCCCCGTGGCAATACGGGTCTGCGAACACAGTAGCCACCTGGGGCTGCCCTTGCCGCTGCCGAGGCTGGCCGCGACGGCCGCTAAGAGCTCCGGCGAGCCCGGCTGCCCCCGCCCGCCCCCGGGGGACACGGCGGGCACGGGGCGAGCCGGCGCCGCTGCGAGCCGCCGCTGCCGGGCGCAGCAGCCGCACAGCACAGCGGGCGGGGAGCGGCGCAGGCAGCATCGCCTGTTGCGCGCAGCGGGAGGGGCGGTGGGGCCGGGCCGGGCCGGGCCGGGCCGTGCGGGGCGGGGAGGAGCCAGCGGCGGCGGAGTTGAGCCGCCCTCCGCACGCCCCCACCCAGAGGGGACCTGGCCGCGGAGGAGGCGGCGGTACCTTGGACAGAGCCGCGGCGACTCGCAGAGCCCGCCCGGCAGCCGCTCCGGAGCTCCCCGACGAGCAGGTACGGGCGGGCGGGCTGCCCCGACGGCGCGGCTGCGGGAGAGCCCGGGGCCGGGGAGAGCGGGAGCGGGGTCGGCGGGTCCCGCAGAGCGGAGCCGAGCGAGCTCCCTTCGCCAGACTCGGCGGGTTAGGCGGCACCCACGGGGCGGCTCGTTTTGCCGCTGCCCGAGTGTCCCGCCGCGATGGGCGATTTGGGAGGGGAAGGCTCCTTTGGCGCTGAGGCTTAGGAAGGTCTCGGGACGTGCCGGCAGCCTCCGGCGGAGCGAGAGCGCTCCCCGACGGGGCCGGCGCTCGCAGGGAGCTCACGGCCGGCGACAGGGCGGCTCCTGGCTCCGCTCGCAATGCCCACGGCCGCGGCAGTGCGCGCTTCACACATGTTTTCCTAGCAATGCACACATTCCTCTTAACTTCGAGCAGAGATTCCTGAGAACTTTTAAGCTTATCCTCCTGATAACACTGAGAGTGAGGATGAATGGATGAGGACTGTATGTATTGCCCCAACATCATATACTGCAAGCTGCCTCCCAAGTCCACCATGTCAGAAGAACTCAAGTATAAGCACATGGGCTTATATTAGTCCTCCTTTGCTATCTGCTAGGAGAGATCAGTGCCTTTTGTTGTGGATTTGAGTTGCTGCTTTGAGCTGTGGGAAAGGCCACCCGGCTCCCCAGCCTGCTGTGACTCGCAGCCACCGTGCTAAGCTGCTCACCCTGGCACTCCAGCTGAGCCAGCTGTAAATAAAAACAGCTAGGATTATATTTTCTCCTTTTTTTTGCCTAATAACTTTGACAATGTACCTCGCAGCTTTCTAGTGAGCAACTTTGAAGTCATCTTGAATTTCTGCAGGATTTTCTCCTGTGTCAGTTTTCTTGTCCTTTATTAAGCAAATGCAGGATTGGGTGTGATGCTAAGCTGTCAGCACTTGAACCAGAGACAAAGCATCCGTTCATCCCCGCAACAGAGAAAAGCACAGTTCAGGCTACCACACCTCCAAACTCTTTATCACACTGTTTTTACAGATATGCAGGGCTGTTAGTACCAGCACTTCCCAGAGACACTGAGCCAATATAGACTTTTAGTCAGCGTGACACCACATTGCAGCTTGACAAAAAAAAAAAAATAAAAAAAAAAAGAAAGAAAAAGAAAAAAAGGAAGAAAGAACAATAGTCCCACCAAAAAGAATACCAGCAGGATTTTTCCTTTAAGGGAATACAGTTTGAGGGCCTCTAAAGACAAAATGGTTGCTCTGTGTTTGAATGCAGGTGGGGGGCTGAGGCCAGCCCATAAACAACTGGGCAAGCCAACAGTCTTCCAAGAGTTACCCGAGTGCATTATTTGAAGTGCTCTGAACCTTCCAGTGTGTTTTAGGAACAGAGGGCATGGCTAAATGATGAGCCCTGTGCAGCACACAAGAGGGAGCGGAGCAGTGCAGTGGGTTAATGTGGCCTTTCCATGAGGGAAATCATCTCTCACCTGGGTTGAAATTGTGAGCAGATGACAGATCAACATGAGTTTGCTGTGTGGCTCATTGCAGGGCCCCAGGGATATCTCTCAACCTTATACAACCTATTTCACAGCACATGGCCCCACTGACAGCCAGTGCAGGACAGGGAGAGGACAGGATCAACACAAGGTGTCAGTGACCACATACACATTGCATGCTGAAGCTGCAAGGCTGGAATAGCCAAGCTAATTCCTCAGGAGAGGAAGAACCCACAGCCATCTCTGTCTAGTGCTAAACAAAACTTTTCAATTCATTTGCATACACTGTAGAGTTTAATTCAAATGGTTCTTAAAAGCTGTTGTAGAAGTAATCCAGTGTCCTGAATGTAATAATTCCAAAGATTACAGAAAAAAGAATACTACATAGTCAACACATGTTATCTTTTATATTTTGCATACACACAGTGCAAAGTAATTAAAAGTAAACCAAAATACCTCTAATCCATCAAGACCTGACTGAACACAAAACTTCCCTCTGTTTTAGCTGTACTTATGTACTGCCATAATTGAAGGACAATTGTTTGGTGTGGTCACTAGTATATCAGAAGGAATGTGCATGTCAGATAGCTTATTCCTTCACAGAAAAGGAGTTAAGAGGCATCTTTAGAAGTGAAAAACAGGATAAGCACAATACACACGAGTGAAAGTATCTGCTGTGTCACAGATTACTTTTGTGACTTTTAGCAGGTTAAGCTAAAGCTATCTCCCTGGATAAGTATATGCTATTTGGAAAGACAGCTGTATGAAACAGCTCAAACCCAGGGTACAGCACACCTGCCAGTCCTCCCACAGCCTTCACAGACAGGCTCACAGGGTCCCTCAGCGCAGACCTATGCCCCCAGAGCACTGGTACCCTGTGAGATTCTAGGCTGCAGAGGGCAAAGGCATGATCTCCATCAAGCTCCTTTTTGCATCTTCTAGCACGGCACCTCACTGTACCCATGGAGCAGTGCCATGAAAAATACACTTAAAGGCTTGGTGTTTTCATGGTAAGGGGAGGAAATACAAGATCCTAATACACAAAACTGCAACATTACTATTACCTGTGTCAACATAAGTACATTCAAAGATAAGTCCCTCTTTCCTTCAGCTAACATATAACAGTAATACAAAGCACGCAGACTATGCCACAATAAATTGCAAACTAAATTACAGTGACAAAATAAACCATGCTGAGAAGGGACCTTTTATGAGCATCAGATGGTTCTGAATAAATAAATTTAAAGCAAAATGAGACAAACGGAATGTCAGAGCAATCTCCACAGGGCTCAGTTCAGCTACTTTGAATGTTGTACTTCTATTTCTCTTCAGGTTTGCATTCTGAAGCTTCTGTGCGTGTTTGCGCAGGGAATACTCCCCTCATACATTTTGGTTATAAATAATGGGTACTGACAGGACTTTAAATCTTTTCTATTTCCAGAACTGAGGCATCAGGCTCCATAAGTGCCCCCAAGTGAATTCGATTTCTGTCCTCAACAAAGGATACCGAAAGAAATGCAGGAATGCCTGACCTAGAAAAAAACATGCAGAAGGATGAGAAAGATACATGCAGTAAAGATGAAAGAGTAAGTAACTCTTTCCAGGAGAAAAAAAGAAAAGGGGAAAAAAAGAAGATGACTTAACAACTTTTAATTCTGTAAATTAATATCATAGCTATAACCTAAGCTCTATTCTAGAGCCAGTTTCTTCATTTCAGGGAACACCAGTTATCCTGCAACAGTTTATAGCCAGAAACCTTAATCTAATACTAGTGCTTCTCATATCTAGATAAACTCTTTCTCCCAACATCCTCTGAAGAATTACAGTAAGTTAAATATTGTTCTGCAACAAATATTTTTATACTACAAAGCCAGAGATGGCATGAAATTATTCCTGCTAGTACAGCACTATCGAACTATCACATATGATTTATTTTCAAGCTGCTTTAGGTGCTGGGTGTGTATGCCTGTCAATAGTCAGCCTCCAGGGTTTTTTTTCCTAAGCAGAGTCATGAACTGCACAGGAACCTTACCCAGAAAGATAAGGCCAAAGCCAGGTATCAAAAAGAAATACTAGTTAGCACAGCTGTTTCCAATGACCAAGAAATCAATGACAGAAGAAATATGTCTTGACTATACATAGCTTGAAACTGTAGAATTGCCATTCTTATATTTCTGAGTGTATTACAGGCTAAACTGGATTTACATTTCCATTAATAACAGGTATTCCTATGACACTTTTCATGAGTATCTAAAATCTTTGGTTTCTATAAAAGGAAGATAATGCAGCACTGACTTTTCTGTGGATGTCAAAAGGCAGAGCTGGTACTCAGAGGACACCCAGTCCCTGCCTACTGTTCATAGCACTTCCTCCACACCCTCCCTCCCTGCATGCACTGGACTAACTCTGAGCAGCAGGTGGGAGAGGTAACTGCTAATCCTCTCTTCCACCCAAAATCACATTGTGGCCTGCAATCCTACTAAAATGAACGTCCATTACAGCAACGGCTAGCAAAAAAATCTGAACGTTGCCTGCTTTAGGAGATGGGCAAAAATCAAATTAGAAAAATAAAGCCTCCAAAAGTTTATGGCTTGCACTAATCACTAATGGACAAGCAGAGCTGCATTAGATGACCAATTCTCAACTAGGAGACACAGCTCCCTCCCTGAGGAGCCACGCTTAGAGCATCACAGCCTCTTGCAATTTCCCATTCTTTCATGAATTACCTCTTTGCTTGATTTTCCCACTGCCCCCATAATGGCTCTGGCTTTTAAATGACTAATTACACTTCACTTGGTTAATTCTACATTAAAAAACAAAGGAAACTTAATTGCATGGACAGCATGGAACTCTTTTCCTCCCTGATCCTATTGCTCCAATAGGGTAAGGATAAAGGAAGTATGAACAGAAATGTTTTATTAAGCCTTCCAGGGGGGTTCCAGACTGACTGACAGCAGAGGTTTGGCAGGGTAAAACACAAGCTTATTGAGGACTGTACACAGTCAGTACTAATAAACCTGCATGTTTTCTACTTCTATCATTTTATAACTATTCAGATTACCAATCAGACAAGTATTAACCCATGGTTTTACTACCCACAACCTAAATGCACTTCTTTACTAATGAAATACCTCAAAATATTATTCTATTATTTTGTGTTTTCAGATTTCCTAGACTTTAGTTCAAGTATTTGCTTGCATCATGCCTCTTTGTCCCAGGATTTCTAGAATTTTTACCAAGGGATAGTGTCCTCAATAATTTTCCACTAGTGCTCTGCTCTATCCATTTGAAAGCCTACAAACAGTACATTTGTATTAATCAGGCCATTCAACTGCTAAAACAGAATAAATTATTTCTTGAAGAGTTTTAAAATTAATTTTTAAACCAGAATAGATTAATTTTTATATTAATCAGCAACAAAGAAAAAAAAAACAAGAAAACAAAAGAGGACAGATTGGAAACAAGTAGAATTACTCACTAATATGTATTTCTTTTTAATGGCTAGGAAGTGCCAAAACTTCCAGTTCCACCACTGCAACAGACCTTAGGCATGTACCTACAGAGCATGAAACACTTGGTGCCAGAGGAGCAATTCAAAAAGACCAAGGCCATCGTGGAGAAGTTTGGAATTGCAGGAGGCCTGGGGGAATCCTTGCAGCAAATGCTTGAGGAAAGAAGTGAAAAGACAACAAACTGGGTAAGGAAATGCAGTGGAAAAAATAATTGCTGTGTTGGATGATGCTTATTTACAAGTTCTTTCTGATGTTCTCTATGCAATCGCTGTTTTCTTTCAGCAGGTCAATGCAAATGGGTTATTTTGACCAAGGAACATTTCAGACATAATAGGCTAGATTTTTAAAATTATGTCAAAATCGCTGTCATTATTATGTTTTCAGATTAACAGTTTGTTGACATTAATGAGGACATTCATTCAACTCAGGTTCATGCACAGAAATGTCACAACACCTGTAGGAAACAAACCTTTTGGATGTAATTTCTTCCTTTGCCTTAAATAACAGGATTTAGAATTTTTATTAGAATGAAAAATACTTTCTGATAGGGCTTTAAAAGTGCCTTGCACAGCCATCTACCCAAAGTTCTAATCCACTCAAATTATTCTAGAATGGAATACTTCATTACAGGAATTAGTCTTTTAAAACTGAACTATTATTTGCCATTCACTGTCATGCTGTACCAGTGTAGTTACACTGAAGTAGTTACTTTGCCAAATATGCACATACATGTATATACATACACAGCTATCACACAGACCATGCAGAGACCTCTGCCTTTATTCAAGTTCAGCTTTCTACTTCCCAAGGCAGGCAAATTAGGTAAGCCATAGCTAAAGTAGATTTTACCATCCCACAGTCACTGTTCATCCTGCCCTCATTAACCATGTTAAAATATGGCAGCTGAAAAGTAGAGTTTTATTGAAGTCCTTCCATCCCAACAAAGAAAATTATTTCATGGATTCAGTGAAATCCTGCAGGCTTGTTACTGATGGCAGTGAATTGTGGTTCTTCCTTTTGTGTGACACAAAAAAACTCCATCGAATTGCTGCTACAGTCAGGGGAAAAGGCTACAGTGCTGTCAGTGCTTTCATTTTAAAAGCAGTGCTTAATTTCTGAACAAAATGCTGCCCAATCTTGCTTTCATATTGTGATTCATAGTGGCTAAACTAACCAGCATTTAAATAGAGTTCCTGATAGGAAATAATATTCCAGAAGACAACTGCTCATTTGAACACTTAGAGCATGAAAATTACGTAGGAAGGATGCATAAGCATTTTCTGAAATTGTGACAGTTTTAAATTCTGCTTATTAAAATAAATACTGATTCTTAAGGTAAATTAGAAATGGTTTTATTCAGAATTTAACTTGCCAGGAGTATATCTCTAGCATGTTCCCCTGAAGACTCCAGAGACTGTGGGGGAAGCATCTGTTCTAACAGCAATGATATATCTCGGAGGAAAACTTTTTCAACTGATGCATGCATTTGTAATTTTTTTTACATAATTTCGTTGTTGTTTATAGTTACCATATGCAAAGCCTGCACCCTCAAAAAGACCATTTGATCTTTTTATGAAAGCCTCCATTTTCCAAATAATGATTCTTCAATCTCTGCTCACACATAAAGGAATGCAGTTACTGTTCATCTGTGTTTTCAATAAAAATTGTTAGAAATTTAATGTGTGTCTGTCTGGGTCAAGAATCAGCAATCTGCATTTGTGTCAGTGGACACAAAGGGAATTCTCCAGGGGCCCTATCCACATGCCACTCTCTGCAGGACCAAACCATTAGGCTTGGGAAATTCTTCTCCCACTCTGTCTTGCTACAGGACAATATCTGATGGCTAGCAGCGGAGCATCTTGGCATCACTGACAAATATTTGAAGCCCCCTGAGAAAAGGCATCACTATTAAAACCTTGGCCCTCTCTTAAACATATTCTAATTGCTGTGCAAGAGTTAACATGTTGTATTCAAACATTTACTGGTTGTAGAGAGAAGCAAACAACAAAATACCCAAAGCACCACAATCTGGAGCTTGTTTAGTTTTTAATGGAAGGCACTGTAAATTGCCATTGATTGAGAAATAGGATTACGGAATTGCAGCTGACTTTGCTGAGCTGAGGTCACAGAGCCCAGACTGAAAATGCTCAGCAGCTCCATTAATCAGAGCCTATGGCTGACACCAGGAGCAGCAGGCACTGTCCCCTCACCTCCAGATTGCTTTTCTGTGTGCTGTTGGCAGCTTTAAGATGTTGTGTCCCCTTCCCTCAGGTGGTTAACTACTGGCTGGAAGACATGTACCTCAACAACCGCCTGGCTCTTCCAGTCAATTCCAGCCCCGCAATTATCTTTGCTCGTCAGCATTTCAAGGATGTAAATGACCAGCTGAGGTAATGTATCAGGACTTTGCAGCTTTCACTAAATGAAAGGATATTTTAAATGTATGGATTTTGCAAAAAGACAACCAACTTTCACTAAAAAATAAGGGCTGTAGCCATTAGAATTATTTCCTACGAGGCCTGCTGACTGAGGGCAGTGTTTCTGGGATAACTCATATGGATATTCAGAAAGAAAGATGTCATTACTATTACATTTATTGCACGAAAAAAATGCCATGGGATTTATATTTTTAAGGAATATTTACAAAGCTCTTTACTGTACATGATTCAAGTAAATCACTTTGTGATGAAAAAGAAAAAATACTAATTTCTGACACACAGTTTCAAAGAAAATAATCTTCAACATGGCTTCACTATGACTCGTAGCCACCCTGAAAACTGGAAAGGCCACACTGGCATTAAATTGTCCCTCTCAGATGCACAAAAGGGCACCAGAAACACAGGGGTTCTAAGAATAAGAATTCAGAAATCATTCTTCCTCAAGAACACTGCTTCCTTCAGGCCCATCAGTCCCAGCCCTGAACTGATCTTTCTGCTTTGAGCTGTAGTGGGCAATTACTATCATTTATAAAAAGTAAGAAGGTAAGCACGTAGCCAAGCACAGAATATACCTCTCTAGACACCCTTAAAACAGGATTCCATTCTTCAGCCTTTGCCAAAACATTCTTCCTTTTAAAACAGTAAAAGATCTGCCTTCATATAGTGCAATTTTCTTCTTTGCTTTTTAGCACTCTCTAGCTGCTCATTACTGAAATAATTAACTGCATGTGAATTTATGCTATTATAAAACAGCCAGAACCTTGAAACCAATATGCATTATTTTAACATTTTGCATAGACAGCTAATGCATCTCTTTACTTTACTTCAAACATAACTATAAATGCTTCCATTCATTACTGACTAAATTTATTGTGCACGCAGCTTTCAAAAAACCTCCACCTTGCATTTTCTAACACACGTGCTTTAACGGAGAATTATTTTTCTCAGAGCCTCCCATTCTGACACAGTGCAAATGGACAATGTCAGGAAATAATACACCTGTCCCACAGCTCTGCAAAAAGAATATCTGCTGAGGACAGGAAGTACTCTAGTACTGGACAGGTTATGGGTATTGATATTGAAACCCATGTGAGGATTCTATTAAATATTCAGTCTCTGCTCCCATTCTCTAAATAAGCACTTTCAGATTTCTTCCTGCATTAGTCTGTTTAACCATTTGAAGGAACTGTCTCTAGGATTTCATATTTCTTTTGACATGAATTAATTTAGGTTTTGGGTGGGGGCAGGGAGCTCTTCTTGCCAAGCCAGAAGACTTTCTCTCCTTATGCTGTGTCATCAATCATTCAGGCTTTCCTCTGTCTCCCAGAAACAGCCCAGTGTTGCCAAATGACAAAAGACTGATGTCACTTCTCTCTGCTACTTGCAGGTTTGCCGCCAATCTCATTTCAGGAGTGCAAGACTACAAGGCTTTACTGGACACGTAAGTAGCTTGGAAGGAGAGCTTGAGCATCCACAGGGCTTCTGATTCAAGGCTGCTCTCAGTGCAAAGCTGGGCTGTATTGCACCTCTCCACCATGGGGAAGGGCTGGGGCTCCAGCATGCTTCAGGGCAAGTGCTTCAGCATGTTTTTAAAATGTGCTTTCTGCTGTATTCCTGCAGTGTAACAGATTGAAGAAGGATCCTTTTCCATGGCTGGCAGTCATCACTCTGGCAGGCACGGCACAGCCCAAAAGGACACGCACAATTTGCCTAACAGAGTTACTGAGAACACAAGAGGCAGCTTGTGCTCCCCACACCCAAAGGGCAGCAGCACTGTGGTTACACAGCCTGCACACCTTTCCTGGCACTCTCCACTTACAACAGCACTGTCCCACCTCCCTCACCCCAGAGAAATAACACATCCCAGCAGGGGAGGGAAGTCTCACCACAGAAAGACTGGCTCAGTAGCAAATAAAAATAAGCTACTTATGCTCCTGTTTCTTTCTGAATAAAAACACAGGGGAAATACATGGTTCTTCAAGTCATGTATGTATTATTCACCTATACAAGGAAATAAGTGACAGAGAGAATTTGAGAGTTGGGACCTAGAGTGAATATCCCTCGTTTGAACTGCAACAGTTCTAAAGACATGGTTAACCAGGATCAACTAGCATAAAACAGTACCCCTCATAAGCTGTACAAGAGTAAACCTCCCTGCCTGCTTCTTCACCCCTGCCCCTGTCTGACAAGTTGTAAGCTTAGTTCTCTTTTGTAGAAGGAAAATCTCTGCACTGTAAGATCTTCCTCCTGTGGTCTCTGCAGCCTCTCCTGACCAGCAGCATCATTATTTCCTGCTGCAGTGTCAGTGGGGTATTTTACAATCCATACTCATAATTGGGACTATGATAATTCTTTTTTTTCCTAGCCACTAAAGAAGCCTTTTAAGAGATGCTGGTTTCATCTACCTTCCAATTAAAAAAAAAAAAAAAAAAAAAAGGTTTTCAGCACATATTACTCCATAGGTCTAGATAAAAATTAGCACGAATGCAAAGACCTGTGGAAAACAGAAATTCCCACTGTGTTGCCCAAGTCATTCCTGTTTGTCAGGCAAGTCCCTCTCACACACTCTAACGAGTCAGCACAGTACAGGGCTGCTGTGATTTTCAGGGAATTTCATCAGCACCTTTCTTCAAGGTGCTGGTCTTTCCCAGCTGTTCTGCTGGCTTCCGTCCTGCCAAGTTTCCAGGGTCCCTTCTAGGCAGGCTTCCTGCACACATTGCAAAGCTGCTTGTGACCTGCTGTGTCCATTTCCACTAGATGATAATGCCACTGCTTAATGAATATGCATGAAGCTGCCAGGAATGATGTATTTAACTTTGGTATGGGAATTCATCTATTTCCCTTATACTGTAATCTCATTTTATTATTCAATTTGTGTTATACCTGATCTATTTGTAATAGAACAAAGGACAGATTAGATTCCTTTTCCTTTCTGTCTCTCTCCCCTCTTTTCCTCTGGCTTTGTTTTTCTCCTTCTCTGCAGCCATGCTTTACCTCCTGATTTTTCTCGTGGACAGCTGTCTGGTCACCCTCTCTGTATGAAGCAATACTATGGACTCTTTTCTTCCTACCGTCTTCCAGGATCTACCAAAGACACCCTCGTGGCCCAGAAAAGCAATGTAATGCCAGAACCAGAGCACATCATTGTTGCTTGTAACAATCAGGTAAAGTAGTTTTCTTTTTTCATACCTTTCTATATTTCTTAATTTGCTTAAATTGGCTCCAGAAGAGCCTAATCTAATCTCTGTTCAGAAATGCAATTAGCGTGCTACGTATGAGCTCACTTCTTACCAAGTGTTTGCGGTCGAGATTTCCAAAAGATGCTTCTGCAGCATTTTTATCCTTGGCCCACATTATGCTCCAAGTACAGTGATGCAGAAAGGAGGAATGTGGCAGGATTCATTTGCTTTCTCTTTCAAACAAAAATGTTTAATAAACAGAGATGAAACCACAGACAAAAAAGAATCCTATTAGAGTGCATTTGCTGGAAATGCTCTTCTCTCGACAGTCAACTATTGCCACACAGTCCATGGCAACTATACCACCATCACATCTATGCATGGCATAGACACCATGTAGGGGCCCTAAGCTATGCCTGACGAAGTTAACACAGGTGCAGACAGAAATACCGAAGTGTTAAGAGTGAATCTGCCCCAACCAGTAATTACCAGGAAGCAACAGGGTCTGTTTCCTGGGCATAGCACCTTATAGCCCAGCTTGACTATTTGCAGTACTGGAGCTAGGGGCCTGCAGCTGCTCTTGGAATAAGGAGGTAGGTTCCAGTGAAGTGCTTTCTGCTTTTCCAGGAAGTGCAGGAAATTTTCTAGATTCCCTAGATTATATTTAAATAAATAATAGCATGAAAATTACTTACATACTGCCTGATTTTATCTCTCCAAGGTTTTTTCAAGCTTGTTCAAATAGTATATGTTTTATTTGAGTCCAACACACAATATAAGTCCCCTATGGCAACTGGCATTACATTGCTTTTAAAACACAGGAGGGGTGAGCCCTGGGCCATTCCCCAGTGGTTTTGTGTTCCATTGCATGCAGTCCTGACTCTCCAGGCAGGGCTTCAGCATCTCAACACCCACCCAGGTGACAGCAAAATGTTGGACCACAAAGGGTCCAATCCACCTCTGACTGATCTTCTGACTTCTGTCATTTTTTTTGCAGTTTTTTGTTTTGGATGTTGTCATTAATTTCCGTCGTCTCAGTGAGGGAGATCTTTTCACTCAGTTACAAAAGATAGCAAAAATGGCAGAGAATGAAGAGGAAATGCTGCCTCCAATTGGCCTGCTGACAACAGATGGAAGAACAGAGTGGGCAGAGGCCAGGATGATCCTTATGAAAGGTTAGCAGCAGCAACCCCAGCTTTCTCTTCATCATCTTCCTCCTCACCATCACTGCCTTTCTTTGCTGAGAGCAAACATCACAGCAAACACAGGACTGAATGTGCAACCCCACTGCTGAATTTTTCTAGCAGTAGGAAACTCAGTACATGTGAGATGTGTGTTGCCTGGGGAGCAGCAGAAATGGTTTGTCCCTTTGGCTCTGTATGTTTAAGTGTTATGTCATGTAATAACTCTCACTCCATTCTTTGTTTTCCATCACATAAATTACATTACATCAGATTTTGTGATTTGTCTCTTTCTTCATATCCATTTTGTACCAATAGGAATGATGTATCCTCTTAGCTTTTGGCAACTATTTGATATTATTGATCTTATCCCACAAAAGCATCTGCAAGTTAAACACCTATTGAATCTAGTTGTGTAGTCCCTCTAGTCAATGGAGAAGGCACCAGGGCTGATTCAACCAGTTCTTAAGTAAGTATTTAGGAAAGATGGCACCAGGTATTATCTGGGGACTGCTCTCTCTCTCTTTTCCAACAGGCATCATTAGCTGTCTCAGATTCTGGACTTGAATGTCAAACTTGGAAACAGATAAAAATAAAGGGTGGGCTTAGTGACCTCTATCACACACACCTGATGTTTTACCCTGAGGCTAAGTGATATAAATGCCCTCTTTTTGTCATTTTACCTGTCTTAAGTATTTACTTTTTCATCCTGAAGAAAACATTAACTCATCTCTTTATCTCCAGTTCAGCAATGCCACAGAAAATATTGCTGTTTTACTAATGCCCTGGAATATACAAGAGTTGCCAATAGTCTCAAAATAGGTTTATAATCCTAAGGAAGAGTCTCCTTTTCTTATTCAAGTTCATCTGTGCTTATAAAAACTTAGTACAGATACACACACACACACACACAGAGTCCTGGCCATTATTTCAGCAATATTATATAGCATTAGTCTCACCTTTAAGCTTTCCCCTCCTCTTCCCATAAATTCTTTTTGAAGGAGGAGACAGAAAATTAACTTATTTTAATGAAAATTGAGGTGAGCACCTAATCATATATTTTCATGTCATACTAAGTAAAACAGTCAATGCCTTGAAACTTACAGCAAAATTATCTTTGTTAACCTACACAATCCAAAAGAAAAGCAAAATCAACAAAAACTAGCAAACCCCTCTCCATAGTGTTTTTAGATTGCCTGGCATTTACCAAAATATTCATTTTAATCAGAAGGCAAACCAACTCAGTTATGCAGCTGAAAAAACAGATTCTGCAGTAGTAAATCTCATAGCACCATAATGTGAGCCTTCTCTAATCTAAGCAGGAATCCCAGGCCATTCATGTTAGCACAGCTCTTCTATATAGGTGAATGCATTGCTGTTACACATGGATATATGATCATTAACAGCCCTTTTTCTTTCTTATCTGAGATGGTGAAATGTTCCTGCAACAATAAATAAAAGAGGAAGAGAGAACCTGGGAAGCAGTGTGGGTGAAAGGGTCACTCCACAGCTGGTCTGTGCTTGGCAGGGCATGAGAGAATGCTTCAGGCCTGCACAGACCTGCATGTAGAGCAGGAGTCTTCTAGGTGAGAAAATGTCCAAGATAGTATAATAAACACAGCCATCACTGATTTATAAACACACTCAGCATTGTAACTGCACAACTAGATTGCTCTTCCTAAGTACAGGAAGTGAATTCTGTATGAAGTGACTGGCTACAGTCCCAAGCATACTCACATCTGAATTTGATTCAAAACTGTCTTCTCGCATTTTTCTTTCTAAAACTAAATTTTAAAAAACCCAACTAACCAACAGTTGGCTGGCTAATTCAAGGCAACTGTGCATTAGAAAGGAAGAAAAGTCTTGCGGGGCTTTAGGCTTAGTCTTACTGTCCTCTGGTTTAGCTCTTCTGCAGATACTTTCAATCCCAAGTCATGGTTCATGAGTTCTTGTGCAATTTATTGCCTGCTACACATGATAATTTTTCCGTGTTTGATCAGCCCTCTGGATATGTCTGTTTCCTTCTGTAAAGGCATCTTTCCTCTACTTCTCTGTTTCTGGCACAGCTTAATTTTATTCACTCTAATACCTAGACTCCAGATACCCTGAAGCCATATGTCAGACTAAGGGTTTCATATCTGTCAAAGATGTGTGGGTAGCAGCCACAATGAAATATATATAAAGCTATCAAACAGCGTAAAGCAGAATGCTGAGCAAGCTGGGAGCAGTTTGTAAATCACTGTCCAAGCTGTTTTTCCTCAAAGATGCCTGTCTGCAAACACCAGAAGCTGATGCGTACAGGGCAAGTTCCATTCACAAGGATCTTTTCAGCCTTTGCACCAATGCACCCAGACCATCAGTAAAAAAAGTACCACAATTATGGTCAGCCCTGCTAGTGTGAGACACTAGAAAAGCTTTACAGCCAAGTGGACAGGGATGTGTCTTCTCTCTAATAAAGCCTCTGAATGCTTTTGAAGACACTCCAAAGGGACACTGGTGCACACATTTTGCAGGGCAGCAACCTGTCTGCGCGCCCCATCAAACACAATCTCTTGGCTCAAGCCTTTGTAGGAGCTGGCAGGTGCTCCAGCTGCTTTCCCTTGGATTCCTCTTCTGTTGGCAAGGAAAGGGGATACAACACACTCTGCACTCCACCAAGTCCCCAGGGAGCCTGCAAGAAGTCAGGCTGACCATCTCTGTCCCTTGGGCTCCTGGCTGCTAATGCTGCCTTGCAGGCAAACAGCAATAGGCAGTACCCTACCATAAGCTGCATGGGCTCACAGCTCCCCCTCTTCCTTCTCAGCCACTGCTATCACTTGCCTCCCCTTCTCTTGACACATTTTTAATTTCTTGCATATTTGGTCTGTTTTTCACTACATAGCATTTGGAGAATGAACCTGGATGGTAACAAGTGTCTGGGCTTTTTCTAGCTCCTGACTCCTTCTGGAAAGGTGCATTATTTCTTACTATGAAAAATGCTGTTCTTTCAGACAATCAAGCTACTTTACATATTTTAAAACCTTGAAAACAAGGACAAAATATTGAAATGGCCTCATATTTCAAATGCAAATCAGACTTTCTTGATTTAAAATATTTTTCCATTCTTTTAGCTAAAATAATTTCCTGAATTGAGCACATATTTGTTGAACTTAGCCTAGACTTGAAAGAAATTTTGATCAATCTGAATTCATATCTTTTGTCAAGAACATTCTAAAACAAATTCACATTTACACCAATATCTAGCAAAACCAGTGGATGAAAGCTGATCTGTTAAGAACAAAAGGAATTTTATACTGATGCTTGAAAGCCGTCTTTCCTGCAATCTTGTTAACAACCATATAACAGCAATTAATAATGTTATATATTTTTTAATGAAACAAGTTCATGTGATAGGTTATACACTTCTATCTCTTCAATGAGGAACTGTAAAAATGCTCACAATTAAATATTTCCTATGCTTCAAAGTGGTCCTCAGATGCAAACAAACCCTTAACCTTTGTAATAGTTCTGAGTTAGACAAAGAAACTGAGAAACACATAAATACACCACAAATGAGGAGGAAAGCACTGAGGACAAGGTAAAAATAACCCCAGCAGTCCAACCATATAAGAAGAGTGTCAGGATAGGGAAAAGAAACAGAAAGAGATCCAGAAAAGCCCATTTTATTCAGCAGTACAGTAGTGACAGGAGAGCAGCATAATGTGGCAACCCATGGTTTTGGCAAAGCCATGTTCAAAAACTAAACCTCAAAACCTCACCCGCAGATGTTTCCTCATGATGTAGACAATATAACCTAATGACGAGAGACAGGAGAGACAAAAGAGTTTTAATACAATAAGACAAAAACAACATAGATCCTGCTGTTCCTTATTCTGAAAAGGGTTTTCATGGGAGAACAACACAAAAACACTCTAAGCTCTGCTGTTCCAGAGCAGAATACTGCAGCAATAGCGTGAACTCTGAAATTTCCTATTTTCTACCTGTCCTCTGTAACTGTTATATATAAAATAAGTAAGCAATGCTGGCTTTAAGAGTAGAATAGATCTATTTTGTAATATAATTATTTCAAGGAAATGAAAGGCAGAAAAAGAAAGTGGTTATTATTGAATCATGTGAGAGATACACAGAGTTACAAAAGTTAACACGGGAATTAATGCCTTGGTGTAATGCTCCCTTGCACTGAGCTGACCTCCTGCCGACAGAAGCTCTGCAGACACCAGCTCATTGCAGAGTCAGGGTCAGACCCTCAGTGCTCTCCAAGGCAGAGGCTTCCCCAGCCAGCTTTGTGCTTAGAGGTAAGAGGATGTGAACATTTCACTCTCTTGTCCCCAGACTCCACCAACCGCGACTCCCTGGACATGATTGAGCGCTGCATATGCCTGGTGTGCCTGGACAGCCCCAGCGCCGTGGAGCTCAGCAACACCAACATGGCACTGCAGATGCTGCATGGAGGAGGCTACCACAAAAACGGGGCCAATCGCTGGTATGACAAACCTATGCAGGTAAAAACCTTGCAGCACTGTGACACTACTTGCATGTTGCTTCTCAGTGGGGACCACTTAGAGTCAGCTGGGAGAAAGCGGGGAAGGTGGTGTGAGCATCTGCTGGGGCAGGTTTGGTGTGAGCAAGGCTGTGGAAGCAGGGACACTTCCACCTTTTCCAAAGCTGCCTTTTGGTCTTGAGATAACACAGATATGCAGATATATGAGTAGGTAGACATCAGATATAAAAAAAAAAAAAAATCATTTTTCTACACTGGGTCAAATGGGATGAAAATGCTGGCCTAGTATCCCAGAAATAAAAAAAAAAGCACAATATTTTTCTTTGTTTCTTCTTCTTACACATTTTCCTGAAATGTGTAAATCCTAGAAATTGCTACTGCATATAATTTGGCATGTGTTTAAGTCCTCACTTAACAGACTGTTTACTCATTTAATGACATCCATGTTGAGATTTTCCTTAAGTATTGACTTCTCCAGCCTTTTTCCCCCACCAGATTTTGATTGTCATATTTTAAAGAGTTGCAATGTTATTTCCACACTTTGCAATAGACCCAGAGTGAAGTGATGTATTAATCTCCAACTGTCAACAATGTTGACACCTTATGAAAAATTGAAAAAACCCTGACTGATACATGGCTTGCATAATGCTTGTTTGCTCTTGCCATATCTAAGAACAGCAACATGAAAAGAGAAACCCCTAAAATAATTTCACTTGCACCAACTTATCCAGAGCAAACACATTTCAGTAATCATTTCTGATTAATGCCACTGCAAATGACATTATTGGAAGACTCTTTCAAAAAACAAACCATTTGTCTTTAGAACAGTTTGAATTCTGTTATTTGCAGGGTCAAGTGTTGAGATATTTCAAGCAGATGAGAATAAACAACATTTTCTTTTTGGCTACTATCATAAGGCAGCAGAAAGCAAATAAAATTGTGCAGAGTGTGAGACAGCATAATCTGTCCAGATGTATTTAGGCCAAAGAAGTTCAAAGGTGAAGAGAAATTCTTAGGGAAATAAGATCCCATTTCCTTTTATGTAAACACATATTATGTAGGAAGCCATTCTCACAGTAGAATTTGTTCTTTCTCTCCATATTCTTCCTCACCTTTGCAGTAAGGCTTCAGAAAATATCCAGGTGAACTTTTTACATCATGCCCACTCTCTGAAAACCTCATGGAAAGCAGGGAGGCAGGATGTGTATGGGATACAAAAGTGCAAGGGAGAGCTAAGTAGGTGAAGTCCATTCAAATGCACTTCAAAACAAGTGTGGGGAAAAGCCCAGAAAAAGGACAGGAAAGCTATAGAATTGGCCTAGACATTTGCTTTTGCATGAGACGCAGAAGTTCCAAATTGCGTGGGTGTATCACAGAACTGGAGTGCAGCAGGTTGCAACCAGCAGTGCCATGTGTACACAATGAAATTAAGAATGAAGACAAATAAGAGGGAAATGAAATGAAGAAAGCATCTAAAAAGAAAAGATTCAAAATAAGCTATGGGAAAGTTAACAAATAAGGATGAGCTTTGTAATCAAATGGGATCCTAAGGATTTTCCAGATATAGATGTTTTATTGTCCTCAAAAGTGGAAGGAGAACCCTGACCTGTCTTTGTATTGATGGATTTTCTGTACCATAAAGCAGATGCTAAATCAAATTTTCAGATTTCAGATTCCATTGGGAATTGCTAAAATTTACATTCTCACAGGATTCAGTCCCAAATAGCAGCATGAAAGGGACTCATTACAACACCTTTCACAGGACGAGCATGTCTCCTGCAGGAAATCTAAGTTGCCCGCTGATCTGTAGGGCAAGGAAGTTTCTGATATGAGCAATAAGAAAACTGCAGGGGAACAATAACACCTTTGTCAGGTTTCCATCGTGGATAACTTACCCAGAACACAATTTATTCCCTGTATATGTTGCACCTATTCTTCTCCTTGTTTAGTTTGTGGTAGGAAGAGACGGACTCTGCGGGGCTGTGTGTGAACATTCCCCTTTCGACGGCATCGTCATGGTGCAGTGCACTGAATACCTGCTCAGGCACATGTGAGTTCCCTTTCTGTACATTTTATACCCATTCCAGCCCCTGGGAAGCCTCTGCCACTGGCAAATTTCCCCTGATGCACAGGGTCACTAAGACACATAAAACTGTTGAAAAGCAGTGATTCACCTGCTAAAAGAGCAGTGTTTAATAAATGAATTATTCCTGTGACCTTAATGACTTCTGTCTCTCATACCAACAGGAAAGAAAGTTCCAAGAAATTAGTCCGAGCTGATTCAGTGAGCGAGCTTCCTGCTCCACGGAGACTAAGATGGAAGTGTTCCCCTGATATTCAGACACATTTGGCATCAGCAGCAGAAAAACTCCAAAGGTAGAACAGATGCCTCATTTTTCTCAGCCGTGACTGCAAGCTGGGAACTACCCAGCACATTGCACAGGCTCCCTCCTAGGGGGCCTCCTGTCTTCCTGCTCCTCTTACCAAGCTGCACATTCCCAGCATCCCTCTGCAGGACAGGGCTCCTATGGGCTGGAGCTACTTGTCTGTACTCAGCAATTGCATTACCATTGTTTTTCTTCCATGTAAAGATCAGGAACTCTAAAAACCACTGGAAAAACAGTTTCCCCATATTTGTACAGGATGCAAACAATGCAGATCCTCTGTTTTTGTGGATGTCTCTTATGGGTTGAGCTGACTCAGTCTGAAGCCAGGGCAATAGGGATACGTATAGAGAACAGTAGAATACAACTGGTTTGAATAAACAATTTGAATTTAGGAATGTAATTTGTTTACATTCATATTGCTCCTACAAAGTCTAGTTTTTTCTGACTCTATTTCCAGGCTGTCAAAGATTTGCATGATCTTTGGGGGTGAGGGTGGCAATAAGAATTTTTTCTCAACATTCAGGCCTGTGATCTCCTTGTAGAGAATTAACACATTGTCTGTATGATCAGCTGTAAGCATGTCCAGTGTGGTTGCATTAGGTAAGACCTCAAAGTGGCTAGAAAGATACATAAGAGTGAGAACATACAGGATGCAGAATAACTCCTTTGTGTTTTTAAATAAAGGTTGTAATCCTCTATATTGAATCTTGTAAGGAGCTTAAGGCCTTCATCAGGTCCTAAATGCCCCCAATTCTCACACCAGAAAATTTCTTAGAAATTTGTCAAGAACAAAGGAAATCCTTGCCTTGGCTTTAGGGGTGGAAACAGTAAGGTTGGGGGGAGGTTGCTGGATTTTTGGTTTTTTGTTGGTTTGTTTTTGGGGGGTCTTTTGGGGTTTTTTTAAGGTGTCTTAGTCAAATGAACAGATTTGAGTGCCACAGTTAAGGCTGCAGATAACAAGCCTGGTGTAGAATCTGTATGAATAAAAGTTACTGACTAGGAACAAGTTACCAAAGGCCAGGACTATCTGCAGAGCAGGAGAGCAGGAGGCCACTCACCCATAAGAGGGTTACTGGCAGGAAAAGATCTCTGGGTTCTATTTGCAAACAGAAATGGGACAGAATATGGTTTAGTAGTGAATAAGGTAGGGTAGGTTAATGGTTGGACTTAATGATCTAGGAGTTCTTTTCCAACTTTAACATTTCTATGAGATTCTTACATCTACCCCTGCAGTAACTGCCTTCTGCTTGTTTTCCAGGGCAGTGGAAAATCTGGATTTTATTGCCTACAAGTTTGTGCACTATGGAAAGGAATTTGTTAAGAAACAAAAGATTAGCCCAGATGCCTACATTCAAGTAGCACTTCAGCTGGCGTTCTACAGGTAAGGTTAGTTCAATTCACAGGAACAAGGTACATAAGGTTTTATACAGAAGGTCCATTTCTTCCTCAACATTCAAACAAATGCCTCCTTCATGGAAATGAGTGATCTTGCCTAGTGCCTGTAGGGTGGACAAGATAGAAACTGATACCTGGTTCTGGGAGAGAGTACTCCTTTTCTTCGCTCCCTTTCCCTCTTCTTGCCCTACCTTGCCATCCCTGTGAGCCACACATGCCATTCCCAGCCAGTACCCTCCTGACAGCTGTCCCTGTGCTTGGTGAGAAGGTGAGGGAATGTGCCAGGGATGACTGTAGCAGCAGCAGCTGGGGAGCCCAGGTCCCTGGGGCAGAAACACCACTGCTTTGCCTCGTGGGTATCTTGGGAGGAACCATGGCAGTAACCACACATGCATCTCTGGCACCACAGGCTGAAAAGCATCCACTGCAGCACAGCACATCAGACTACACAGAACAGCAACTACTGCTGTTCCCTTCTTCACAGAAGTAGCTCTTGTCAAATCCCAAGATTTGATAAGATCCTCTAATTTCCATGGTCTTATCAAAGTTAGAAGTTCCTTTCTACATTGCCAGAACTCCAGGGTAGAGATAGGTTGTATGGTTTCCTGCAGAACAGCCTATTACACAAATAATTCTTTATCATGTCAGATTAAATCCCAGAGTGGTCTTTACCTGGTCAAGACCAGAGATGCTTAACATATTTCATGTACTCCTTTAACATCCGTTGAACATCCATTTTGCATATTCCATTAATAAAACTTCAACAATGACTTAGACCAGGATTTTCATCTGGATCTCAGCCATGATATAAATTCCATGTTTGCAATAACAATCATAGGGAACAGTTGTGTTCTGAGACCACCTGCTTCAACTGAAAGACACAGTCTGTCTCCTGAAGCAAGGAGTAGTATCTGTATACCTGGACCAAAATTAAACAACAGTCTTTAGAATCTGTTCTAATTGCTATGAGGGTTTTCATTCCAGCTCACAAATAACATCCTACTCCTCCTTTAGTTTTCTTCTTTTCATTAAGGCGCTCAGTCCATTTTCTCTTGTTTTAAATAAAACATATTTCAAGCCCATAAGTAAATGATTAATTACACAATTATTTTATGATGCAGTACAAATAAAACATTCCTTGAGATCTTTCAGTAAATTTTTGTTTTACTAGCTTTTTTTTACACAAGAAGTCATTTTTTACTGGCAATGCATAACGAAAACATATACAGCTGTATGCAGCTCTTCATATTAGAGAGGAGTGTGCATCCATCTTTTTTAAGCTTCTTACAGAATTCTATCAACATTAAGATGAATACTGTGCAAGAAATAAAAGCGTGGCTGTAACAGTAAAATGTTCCGAGCCTATATTTCTCTTAGTCTCTATGACTCTTTGAAAATAATCATTCTTTGTTTTTCTTCCTTCACTCTCTCAGGTGTCACAGGAGGCTTGTCCCAACCTATGAAAGTGCTTCCCTGCGCCGGTTCGATGAGGGCCGGGTTGAGAACATTAGGTCTGCTACCTCGGAAGCGTTGGCTTTTGTCAGAGCAATGGCAGGGGACAAGACTGTGTCGGTATGTTGGCCTGGCTCCCTCTGTCTTCTTTGCCAAAACACTAACTAAACAATGCACTCATGGTCCCAAGTCTCTCACTTTTTAACTCTTGACTGAGAACTTACGATCTTTATAGGCATAGGGCAGGGTAGCAAGCATTACAGGATTTTCCTTTTTGTACAGACCAACCATTAAGCTAAATATAAATATTCCCTTATCATTTATAAGCATCCAAAAGATTCAGAGGTGCCTAAATGTGACGTAATAAGAAACATAATATATAATTTTAGATTTAGTACTGTCTTGTGAGTGTTCTATCATCAGGTCCAAATTCAGCTCCCTGGAGAGATCTAGGCTGAACACGCAAAGTTCAGGATCATTAAACTGTCACACCAGGGGAATTGCCTGGCAGGTCTCCTGCAGTGGTTAGTTCTGCTGCAGCCTGTAATATGTGATGTAATTCCCATGCTTTCATTTCTGGATATGTGGATATGTTCTGGCTGATCTTTTTTGTTTTAAAGGGATGTTTCTACCAAATAGACTAAGTCTTATAGGATCCTCAAGGGAGCCGAACCTTAATGAGGAAAAGCTTCATCAAGCTAATCAAACAAGTCTCCAAACTGTCCTGATATCATACTGCAAAAAGAAAAATTAAAATTGCCTTTTTTTGAGACACCACCATCTGTTTGCCAGAAGCATGAGCACTGTATAGAGTAGATGGGGATGCAAAGAGGTAACAGCTGAGAGCAGAGCTGCACAAACAGCCCTGTGCACTGTCCTGCCCACCATCCCTGGAGAGCCTCCCTCAATGTCTCTGCACCACTTCCACCCACTGCACTGCTCTGCTGTACAGGGAATTTCCAGGTGGCTCTTTAGATGCAAAATGCTGCCACAATAGAGTTTATTTTTCACAGTAAGCCCATTCCAGTGGCAACAGCCCACATGGCTGTTCTTTAGAATTTTGCATAACACTGCTAGAAGCGTTGCTTCTGGCAATGCTATAGATTAGGTGTAAATTAATGAAATATTATAAACCAAGATCTAATGTCCCAGAGGATTATGAAAATTGGCCCAAATAAGTCCTCTCTTCATCCACTGCTTCTGCAGTTTCCTCAGGGTTATCCTGCCCAGAATGAACAATGCTCCTGATGAACAATGCTCAAATAAGTCCCATGGTAAAATAACTCAAAAAACCCGAAGTAACTCCCTCTGCTGGGTGGGTAATTCACAGCAGATTATGACCACACTCTTGCATATAATAGTGATTATCACACAGTAGGCAAGAAGAGGCTGTTTTTATTTGCTATCAGTGTCCTGTCTGACAAGATGGTTCTCCATCACGTTTCATTAGAAGTTCCTGTTTTCTGTGCACTTTCCTCTCCACACCTGGGCATTCAGCACAGTCCCAGCCCATGCTGTGGCAGGCTAACTGCGCTCCTGGCAGGAGCCAGCATGCTCCCACCACCTTGTTTCAGTAGATCTTTCTAGCTCCTTGCAATTATGTCTTCCTTCCTTCCTTCTTCCAACACTTACTGACTTCTGCAGCTCTCCCAGAGCTTCAGCATTTCTCACCTTTTTCCCACCCAAATCTGAGCTCATGCTCCCCTTTCACAGCACCCTAAACTGCCCTGTTTCACATAGGTGAGCCAAAGAATGCCACGTGAGTCTAGATGGAGCTCAGTCTCAGCCCCATATCTTTCTACTGCCTGCCTTGGCAGTACAGAATGGGGGGATAATGGTTTCATTTCCCCTGGAAAACCTGTAACTGTAATGAATACCAACCCACTGATAGTTTTCCCAGCCTCTTTGCCACCAAGAGACATGAAGGGCATTCATACTGGTCTGTGATTGTTCTTTCCAACAGACATTAATAAATCTTTGTTTTGATGTGAACATCTTCATCTTTCCATGCAAAACTACATTTATATATTAGTATCACAGAAACATTAGAAAATTAATTTAAGGCAGCCCTATTCCAAGGTGACTTCTTTAGACCTAAGCACTGCTCTGAATGTGAAGGGGTTAATTATTTTTTCTGGACAAAGAGATGCACCACTTGGTGTAAGCAGCCTTGAATGCCCCAAAATACTGTTTGTTAATAACTATTAATTCAAATCCAATTAGAAAACGTTTTTCTTCTGACAAAAATAAAAATTATCCTCAAACGATAGCTTGAACAGTCACCAAAGATTGATTGAGTCAGATTGATTCTTCAGCAGGAGAAATATCTCATGCATTTGACACTTGCTGTAAAAGCAGCAGCTACTGACACTAGAGATTGCTTGAATAGCTGTAAATTAATCAGATTTAAAGTCTGTATTCGGTAATTTAATCTCTACAAGGGAAATAAGGCCCAGCTCTAGCCTTGTGAAAAAATATCAGACTTTGTATTTTGAAGGTCCCTGATGGTGACCTTGACTTGCTTCTAAAATGAATTCTTTGTTCAAAAGATCATTCATCGTCCATAGGAGCTGAAGGTCCCCTGTTTATCTGGAGACCCACTCATTTCTGGCTGTTTCAGGGTCTCCCAAAGTTGCAGTGTTGGACTTGATGTACAGCAAGGCAGCATTTCTTAAGATCATTCCCTTAATATAAAAGGCTGCCATTTGACAGGAGTTAAAATTTACTTGCTTGTTATCTGAAATGTGGGGCATCTGCGGAAGGTACAGCAGCCTTGGAAAATTCTAGATGCCCTTTCCCACGTGGGAGTAATCTTTTGACTGGCTAGTAAAATATCAATAATGGCTTTCATTGATATCACTGTCATTGTCTACATAAAATGAATGTCTACATTCTGGAGAAGGTACACTGCCTGTCTGTTTTGAAAATGCTGAATTACACTACGCAATTATTTTCCCTTCTTCAAACGCAGAGATTTTATTGGTAATAATCTACACCCCCAAAATCCATGAAAGGAATACACAAAAGGATCTGCAAGCCTTTTCCTCACTTCAAACCCACCACCACCAAGAAACCTGTTCACCCCTTGCACGGCCAGGTGCTGTTGCTGATCAGGACATTGATCCCTGTGGCTTTTCATTTATCAGAGTACTTACACCTGAGCCACAAGCAAAGGACCTTTGAACTGCTTGCTATTTGGCTCTCAGTTAGTTGATGGAAGATGCTATTTCTTTGAGAGTTGATTCAATAATATGTATCTTCTGATCACCCCAACAGGATTCTGAGAAGATGCAGAAATTTAAGGATGCAATTGCAGCTCAGACTAATTACTCTATTCTGGTGAGTAAAACACTGCCTGTCTCTATAAGAACTAGTCAGCTTTTTCAAGAAAAGTATGAAGACACAGCCACTAGCTATTTAAACACTAGAAAAATTTAGGCATCTCCAAACAGGAAAGTATCTCCTATGTCACACTTAGGAACATTTCTAATGGCCCAAATGGCCATATTCAACTAACCTCAACTTAAAAAAACCCTAAGCCTAAAACTAACCATCTATGCATTTTCCTATATTTCTCCTCAGTAGAGGTCCCTATCTGGAACATCAGATGGACTGGTATTCTGGAACATGTTCTGCTATTCCAAATTTCCATTTCTAATAAAGCTCATTAACAATGAGGGAGTGATTATAGTAAGTTTTCTTTTAAAGACCTGAATGCCGTGTCTAATAAAAGGGAGAGATGCCCTCCAGTGAAGAAATCAGTTTAGTATCAAATGCAACTCATTTTCTGTTGATTAAAAATGAGACAATTCAGTCTGGGTAATGCTCTACGTCCCACTGTGCCAGATAAAGCACAGACTTGTTCTATAAACAACTTAGTCATACCACTTATGAAATTACTAAATATTAATAACCAGCAATGATAAGTGAATTTGCTACCTATGGTTTTGCCCCAGACCATTGCCTATAAACCCATATTGTTGATTACTTTTTGGATATTCATAATATTCAAGAAATCATTCACCTTGAGAGGTGGTATTAAAGGTATATTCTGAGCACTGAGAGGCGAAGTGTTGCTTTCAGGCAGGACTGTGAAACAAAAGAAGCAGGGAAGAAAAACCATTCTATGTTTCAAGTCTTGTGCTGAGAACCCACAACTCAGAAGCTGAGGCTTCACGTGTTCTGTAAAGCGAAGTCAAGTCTTACTTCAGGGCAACAACCCCACCGGAACCATCTCAGGGTAACCTCACAATGAGCACAGCACACTGTAGGTCTACTGGGTCACAACCAAAGGAATTTCTGTACGACAGCTCTCAAAAAAAAAACAAAAAAGAGAGAGAAAGAAAAACATCCATAATTCTCTCCTCCAAGTTATTTCAGATCCAGAAACTGTTATAAAATTCAGCCTCCAGTGTAGCTCATGGGAAAATATTAAAACTGCCATTGGAAAAAATACCTTATCTTCAAATTTTAAAAACTCTCCAGGTATTTCTACTTACCAAGCTCCCCCTCCTTTCTCAGAATAGCAGAATGTAATCATTGGGGCTTTAAACTCTGGGTAAGACTTAGATGGTCTGACTAAATTGTGCATAACAGACTGAAATGTAATAGCTCCTAAGGAAAACAAAACAAAATCTATTTCATAAAACAAAAAGCAATTTAATGATTTTATTTCCCCTTGTTAAGGCTTACTAGTAGCATTGCTATCTTAAAAGTGGAGCTCTAAAATTCAATTTAGCCCAGTTTTTTCCTATGCGTTGACTCACAGTTTATTTCGTTAGCCTGTCTCGGCTTCTCCTCAGACATGACATTGATCTATGTTGCAAAAATGTCATTGCTAACAGCCTTATAAATCTTGTGTGATAGCAAAATATTTCCTTTGATTATCAAGTCAGCTTCCCTGTATGGGAAAAAGAACATAAGCACAGCGCTGATGTATGCTACTTTTTTGCAAGCATCCTTCCTCTGCCTGGGCTGATGAACAAATAGCTCCTTTGCCAATGGGTGTCTAATTCTTAACAAGCCAAACCAGCTATGCACTCCCAACCCCCTGCTTCAGGCACTTACCAGTGGTTAAAATTATTCTCCTCATAAGAGAAGAAATAAACTTGTGCTTTTCTTTTTTTTTTTTTTTTTTTAATCCTTAAGAGGAAAACCAAGCTCATGCTCTTTTTTAAATCCTGCCTTCTCTCAGACTGTTTGTTCCTTTTGTTACAAGGGTCCTGTGCCACAGGGATGTCAGCTCTGCTCTCAGGGCAGTACAATGTCCCTGGTTCAGCATTCCCTTCCTACATGACTTCAGCCTGGGCCAAGGAAGAGCTACAGCTCAGACCATAAAATCAGTGCTTTCACTAGCAAGAACAAACCTGGACTGAAGGATTTTGAACACACTTATTTATCTGAGGCAATTCCTGCCTGGTTTGACCAAATTTTGGGTTGGTTTCCTACAGAAACAAAACTCTGTAACTATCCTGTCTGCCAAGCCCCCAGTGCTGACTTTTGATCCCATTAGCCATCTTCAATCACATTTACTAGTAGGGCAAAGCTCTTAAAGCTAATAAATGCCTCAAGTCAAGAGCATTTGGTAGCTGGACAGAGCAGAGACCTGAGCATAGGCAGCTGATGGCAGGGCAGCTTGCTGCAGGCTCAGCAGCAGCTCCTGTGAGCTGCCACTGCTGCTGCTGTATCCCTAACCCCAGTTTTCTCAAGCAGTGGAGTTTGCCCATAGATCTGTGATAGATCACTGGCAAATCTATCTGTTACTCTGTTCAGCCTATTGCAGACACCTACCAGACCCTTGGATCTAAACTCTATGGAATAACAGATGCTTTAACTGCCAGAGGGAGATGCAGGCAGCAAGGCAATGGAAGACTTGTTCCAGTTTGGAGGGATTTTGGAGCCCTCCACCTTGAAACACAACCCAAATGATGCACAGAAAATTCCAAAACATGCTTAGAAATTCCTGCTGTCCCATATGCTCCCCTCAACATCTTTAGAAGCCCAGCCCATGATATTCGCTCTGAGAGACAATGAACACACAGATAACATCAGCACATAATACATCTCAAGACTGTCTCCTTCCTAATTTGTAAATCTCCAGAGCACCATATGAAATTCTAGTTACTGATCTTCAGCAAAGTACATACTCAGAGTAATATCTGAACATTACAGGGTTTACATCACTCAAACCAAGTTCATCAGCTCTGACCAGAGCACTAGGCAGTAATAGTCAAAATGCCTCCAAACTCAGTTAAATGCTGTTGTCTTATCACATCTTATCACAGGCTGTTACTGGAATGGCAATAGACAATCACCTGCTAGGGCTCAGAGAGGTGGCACGGGAGCACTTCAAGGAACTGCCAGAGATATTTACAGATGAGACTTATCTGACAAGCAATCGATTCATCCTCTCAACCAGCCAGGTGAGTTTCTCCTGTTCACTGGTCTCGCCAAACAAAGGATAACTCATTTGTGCTCTGCCAGACCTTGTAGCTCACAGTGAGAACAATGTAAAAAAGCCAATCAAACAAAAGCAGTATCATCAAGAAGTCTGCAAATTACTCCACATTTTCAATCCTGTTTTTGTTCATCAGCACAGTAATTACTGACTGCAGTCATCACTTCTTAGGCAATGTCCAAAGTCCTTCGCAGAAATTCTGGAAATGTACACAAACAAACTCAGTAAAATTCACATGAGGGCTCAATTTCCTCAGTTTCCAAACTACATATATTCCCATTTCCCTTCTTCTCCTCCTTCCCCTAAGATGAGAGCTCTAGTGAGCAGTCTTTACTCCAGTGACAGTATAGCCACAGCCCAGAAGGGCTGCCATTCTGAGAAACAAAAAGCCAAGAACCACGAGGAAATTTTACTCTTACAAGTTGCTACATTTAAGATCTTTGAGAGCCTTCTGTTGTTATTTGCACACATGCAACTCAGACTTACAGACATTTTAGACATGTACAGACATTTACAGTTTTACAGTTATTTGCACATACAAAGGTACTCTAAGAGTCAATACTTCCTACATTTAATATTCTGAATAAGGAAGCATCTTTATAGCATACAGCCTAAAAATTAAATGTTTCATTGCATGTAGTAGCAGTCCTAATGAAAAAAGAAATCTATGTGAGAATTCATTAACTGAAACGCTAACCCAACTGCAACAGACTGGGACTATGCAACAAAAGAGACTTACAATATCATACTACAGCATAAAACCTTAATAAGTAATTTGATCTTGTCATAATGTTTGTAGGCTTTCAGACATGAGTGAATGTAACCAACATGCTACTACATAAATTCTCCAAGAAACTATCCACAAACAAAGAGTGCTTCTGAATAGCTTTATGGCCTTCGGCTGCTGCACAGCAAATTCATTTGACAATTCTATGGCTCTATTAGCAGGACTAATGGCCTGTTCTACACCATTAAAAAGGCAAATGTCATTGGAGAAGGCCCATGTACGCAGTCTGAAACATATAGATTTCTAACACCTTTTATTTTCTGCAGAAGAAAGTGTTTCACTGCCATATTATGCCACGATTAAACTGGGGTGTAATAGAATGCCTACTTGCATTAAAGTATTTTTATACAGGATCACAATTCTAAACTATTATTAGAAATGGACAATGCTAATTTCTCTAATTTAATTTGGTCTTCACATTACAAATTTAACACAACCTTAAGAAATTAAAAACCTTAGAGAAGTTTTACATATCCATTTTATGTACAAGGATTACATAAAATTCCTGTCTATCAATAATAAATTTTATAGCTTTCAAACACCTATATAGAGTAAAGAAATGCATTATAGCCACCTCAAATTACATCAGTTTTTAAACCATAGCAAGCAAACAGAGCATTCAAATTCTATACCGAGATCAGCTTTTGCCTTCCAAGGTAAATCATCTCCAGGTCTGGACTTCTGAAGACAGTAATACTCCACAAGACTGGATTCACCACATTACCAACATTCGTAGCATTTTTTTCTCTTTTTCCTAATTCCTAAGCAGCTGATTTCAGGTGCCCTGATTAATCAGAGATCACTCCTTCCCTTCTCCCTGCAACCAGGTTCCTACCACTATGGAAATGTTCTGCTGCTATGGGCCTGTGGTGCCCAATGGATATGGGGCATGTTATAACCCCCAGCCAGAGCATATATTATTCTGCATTTCAAGCTTTAAAGAGTGTAAGGAAACCTCCTCAGACATGTTTGCAAAAGCTGTGGAAGACAGTCTCCTAGCAATGAGAGATCTGTGCAACAAATGCAGTTCTACTACAGCAAAGCCACCTGCTAAACAAGATGCAGCCACACAGCTGCAGAGTGACCATCACCACTAAGAGGCTGTGGGAATTATTCTCCTGAATCCACCTGATGAAGAAACGTGACATAGTTGCTCAAAGGCAAGATAGTACTAGTAACATAATAGTGTAGAACCAAAGTGTCATTTGTTTTTCATTGTTGCCAACATTTACAACTCTGTGTACAAAATCTACCATTTCTTGCTTACGAGTCAGCAAAAAAGATTTGGTCTCACTGGCTGAAATGAAGGAGGAAGTCATAGAAGTATGTGTTGTACTACCATTTCTAATCATAACTAACTTGTGCCATTTTATCACCTAAAAAATTGAGTAAGTTTGTATATGACATAAATTAAATACTAAGGCACACCAATTAATTAATATCCCCTGCAAGTAGGTCTAAAATATTCACATTAGTACAAGATTTGCATGTAAAGAAAAAAATTTCCCCTATTGGGAAGTTTGAGAGTAACACTGTAAATAATAGGCTGATGCCATTATATCTTGAGCTTTTGCATGAAGAGTATTTAATACCACTATTCTATTTACTATATAAGAAAAACTGATTATTTTTAAGAGTGGCCCCTGTGCATTTCCACAGAGTTTAGGAACATAACACAAGTGTTTGCATGTTTCCCCCAATTCGAAAATGCTGCAGAAATAATTTAGCTTTTATTCTGGTTTGCACTTCTCTCAAGCACAGTCCTGTTCTTGAGAAGCATATTGGAGACGTGATCCATCACAAAGAATTAGGAGAATTTTGTCCCTAATGAATTGAATTAATTATTTCTTTCTATCAGTGAGCAAAGCGCAGCCTGACAGAGTGGCAAAGCACAAAACATAAGCACTCTTCAATCCTGCTTAAGGCCTTTTCTGTTTGCATTGGAATTAATTTAGTCACTGTGACTGGCAGGAGAGTGAATGCAACCATACAAAATCAAAGAGCAATAACTCGAGTGAAGAGGTAAACTTGCAATATAAGGAAGTCTTCAAGCTGGAGTTATAAATACCAGGACTGGTATTCACATCAGCTTTGCATCATCCCGCTTGGAGGGGTTTGTATTTTATAATAGCAGATGTAGGGTATCATATTCTGCAATATACAGTAAATTCAACCAGGAAAGAGGCAATATAAAGTGTCTGGTAATTCCCATTTTATGTGAGTGTTATCCTGAGCTTTTTCTCATTATCTCTTTCATTCCCTATAAATCCTTGCAGGGACTGATATTTTCAGTTACTTTCTCATGAAGTGAAATATGCTGCCTTACTTAGAGGTGTTCATTATCATTGTTAGAACACAACTTACTCACTGACTGAAGACACTTCATTCCAAACTCCAGTGCAGATCCCATGCTGCATAAGCTGGAACACACTCTGAGGCCTGGCCAGGGATTGCTTCCTTGCCTGTGGAGAGGTGGAGATGTTCTCTCTTCCTTTGTAGACCAAACAATCACACATTTAAGCACTCTGAAGCCTAAAAGCAAAATAGATTTATTGCAATAACCCAGAGATGCAGATATGTTTCTGTTCAAGAACTCCAGGTACAAATTCAGGAGATTCAATATGTCCATGATTATTTTACTGCCTCTTTGGAGTTGCATACATGCAATTAAGCAGTCTGCTGGATAAAGGATATTCACAACCCCATATATGAAAGCACAGTGGACCTGATAATCAATTAGAGCAAGTAGCTATGTTGAAGTAAATCAGCTATGATGATTTACAGACATTAAGAGCTGGGCTCATTTTTTTTAAAAGTTATTATGTTTCACTGAAAAATATGTATGTTTTATTACTCCATGAGGTGTGGTTCAAATCAAATATGAAATCTGGCTTTAGATTATATATAAATAATATTACAGCATAAAAGCTGCCCCAGAGTTATCATAGAATGGTTTAGGTTGGAAAGGATCTTAAAGATCATCTTGTCTCCACTTCCCTGCCATGGGCAGGGACACCTTCCACTAGACCAGGTTGCTCCAAGCCCCATCCAACCTGGCCTTGAAAACTTCCAGAGTGGAGCATCCATAACTGCTCTGGGCAACCTGTTCCAGTGCCTCACTGCTCTCACAGTAAAGAACTTCTTCCTAACATCCAATCTAATTTAAAAGTTCAGATGTAAAAATACATAAGCAAAACCTAAGAAAACTGTAAGCCAGACCAAAAGTTTGCTTAAAGAATACATGGTCCAAAATAAATCTTTAAATTGTTCCTATACTATAATTATGAAAATTACTTTGATACATTACCAGTAATTTTGATTTATCTCATTTCACTACAAAAGCATTCTGCATTTCTAACATAAGTGCAGCACTACGTATTTTTGTAGAGTTATGTTTAAAATTGTAGTCATCTTTTGAGTGTATAAAAATACTGTGAATAGTTATTTGATAATTTATTAATTTTCTTCTAATTAAATATATACTTCTATTTTGTAATCCTAGGTACATAAGTACCGATAGCTATTTGGAAATATTACCTTTTTCTCATTTTGCTTTTTTGTCTGGAATCTTAACAGATTCCAGTAGTTCAGACACTGTGCTCAACACAGTCACTGAGAACTCAGGATGCATCTACACCCACACCTGATATTTTACACCAATTTATCATTAAGAGCCCCTTAGTTGCCTACAGCTGCTGTAACAGGTGTTTTGCATTCTCCATCTCTGGAAACTACTTGTGGTGGAAAATACTGACACTACATGTTCACTTGAGGAGCAGTGGCCACCCATACCTACTACTTATTTAGCTAACCGTTCTGTCCTTGTATCTTTCTGATCTGGTGTTAGTGTTCAGCATGAATATCTGAAAGGAGCAGCTTTGATAAGTTCAGTCTCTGCAGAGGAAGCCTTTTGTGTACATGGTTTACCTTTGCCACTACCTGTGCTAAAGGCACTATCTGCAAGGTACCTGACTCTGTGCAGGAAGCTTCAGACTCAGTTCAGGTCTGTTTGAATTGGAGGGTTCTGGTTAAATCACAGATGGATAAAACTTCACAGGCATTACAAACTTCTCTGACAGCAGGAGCTTCACAAGGGATTGTACTGCTTCTCAGTTAACACAATTCCCTACACTTATGTGGTGGGATCCCATGCTGTATCTATCAAGGATTTCAGGAAATAGGTTTTCTTAAGTTCTTATTTAAAATTATTTGTGTTATGCAGATGAAGTTCCTTTATGAAGTTTAAAAATACACACTTTATGCACTTATGGAAACCAAACATGAAGCTTTAAAAATGTTTCTAACCAGAATACTGTGGAATAGATTGTTCAGTATAAAAAGACAGAAAATTTCGATTGACAAACTAGGTGTAATTACATTAATGTAACAAGTGGCTATGATTTAATGAGCCCTCTTGGTGGGACCCGGGGCACACAACCCCCTGCAAGAGAACTTTCAGAAGGTAATTGTTTCGCTCTCCCCGTGGGTGTACACCAACGTACATGCAGTGCTGGGGTGCAGGAATTAAGAAGCAAAATTTTAAATGAAATTCCGTGTTCACAGTGATCAAAAGTAAAAAACGTTTGACTTCAAAACAGGTATTTTTCAAGGGTCTAAGAGCACGGCCTCGCTCCTTTGACAGGAGTGCTGCCAGAGTCCCTGTGCCACGGGTAATTTGGCAGGACACGGCTGTGACAACACAGCGTGAGTTGCAGAAGACAGAGAAATATTTTAGTGATACTTTTATTTTTATAAAAAGTATATATTTATGAAAAATGTAAATGCGTATTTATAGCACATGTTGTTACTGTTACGTTTTGTCTCTGTTGAAATATATTTATCTGTCGGTATATACGCCCTGAAGTGTACGCTGGTAACGCGCATTGAGCTCCTCCACGGACGGAGCTCCGCACCGCAAATAAAAGCCCCCGGAGGAAAGACCTTGTCGCCTTTTTGTGCTGGGCAGCCCCGGCCCCTCGAGCCCCCGCCGCTCGGAGCCTGAGGGGCCGCCCCGCGGGGAGGGAGCCGCAGCCGGGACCGCACTGCCCGCGACTCCGGGCGCTCCCCGTGCCTGCCCCGGCCCGGCCCGCCCGCGGCTGTGCCCCGGACTGCGCCCTGCCCTGCCCTGCCCTGCCCTGCCCGGGGGAGGAGGCGCGGGCGGACCGGGCGGGACCGGGACCGCCGGGCTCCTGCGGTAGGACCGTGCAACACCAGGGGTTGGGAGGGAGTAACAGGGATTTCCCGGCTCCTGTCCTGCTCAGGGCAGCCCCAACCATCCCAGCCTGAGAGCGTTGTCCAAAGGCGTCTTCAGTTCTGTCAGGCTGGTGCTATGACCACTGCTCTGGGGAGACTGTTCCAGTGCCCAGCCACCCTCTGGGTGAAGCACCTTTTCCTGATACCCAGTCTAAATCTCCCCTGAGGCAGCTTCAGGCCATTCCCTCGGGCCCCTGCTCGGATTCCCTGTGGCCGCACCGTACCGGAGGCTCTCGGTGTTGCAAGGCTGGCAGGCTGCGAAGGGAGATCCAGCAGCTCTGCCCTGTGAGACAGGGGAAAGGGCTGCTCCTCAAACACGAACACCTCCATCTTTCGTGTTTGCTAAAATAAGCTTGCGTTACAGTGTGTATGTATTTTCCAGTTACGCAAACCTCCTTAAAAACACAGACTGAAATAAACACATAAAGCAATGATGAAAACATTTAAACCCGAATGTAGTTGTGAAATGAAGTACTTGGGAGTAGAGTTGCATTTGCTAATCACAGCTCAGCTATTATTTCCAGCAACCGACACAAGGTAGGGAGCAGGTACCCCCAGGGTCGGGGCAGCTGTGCACGTTCTGGAGCAGAGCTGCTGCGACCTCCCACACCCGCAGGTGAGCGACCGAGCCAGCTGTGCGCCTCGGGGCACCGCTGCAGGGTTTGAAACGGCTCCACGGCAGCTCTGACAGAAGAGCAGTGCCCCGGGGCTTTACGGAGTTTGCAGGTGCTGCAGAACTTCACTACCCATAGCTAAAGTTGCAGTAATGTATTGCCCACAGAGGAGGGTTGTAGCTATTTTTTTCTCATTTGTCTATTAAGGACTGGTGTAGTCTATTTCCTGCTTATGAGGAAATGAGCAACACTTGTCCTCTGCTCAGATGCTCTCTAGCTGTAATAACTATTTCTGCCTAGCAAAATTAATCTAAGGTTGCAAGACAAATCAAATTGCATGCATGTGATCTCAAGTATTCAAATAAGTAAAATTTAAAGGCTTTAGATAACATAGAGACACCCCCAAAAATAAAAGAAAAATAAATAAACTCAGTATCAGACAAATCCCTATTTGCTTGACACTGAACATTTGCAAAGAGCATGAGTCAACGCAGTAAGTGGGTTACTGGCAACTCATTCCAATTTTTTTCACTGGGGTTGGTAAATCATTGCAATGTACCTGTTATGGCCCTAACCAGGGGAAACTACTCAGGTAGGCTTTTTAATTTAGAGCCCACAGTACAGAGGTGTCATCTCTCTCACTCATTTTATAAGTGTGAATTAATTGTCTGAGATTACCATCAACGATTCCTAGAAAGCAGTGAGAGCTGTCTGATGACAATGGCAAAACAGCAACAGCAGCTGAAAGCATGCTGCTTTATAAAATAGATTCTTTCCTCAACCACTTCTCCTACTCTTTCAGGAAGTTGAATTAAAACAACTCTCTCAGGTGGACATTTAGGTTAAATGTTTGAGAAATACTGACCCTTGCAAGTCATACAGCTACAGTGGAACTGGGACAGAGAAAGTACCTCCACCTGCCAGAATAACTGAGGTGTCAGTAGAGCCTTAACACAGCTGATAGAAACCTGGAAAGCTGAGACCCTGAATGTTTGTCTATACAGGAATCTGCTTCTGCCTAGTAAAACAACTCAACAGAAAGCGATAAATTAGAACAAATTTAAATCTGGGGAGTGCTCGGGCAAGTACTTGGCATTTCTGTGTTGCTGGAACTACATTATCAGCCAGTTTTCTTATTTCCCCAGTTCTGATTCATTTAACAGTATACAGTGTACCATAATAAACATGAAAAGCACCTAATGCATTTTAAAAAATGTGGATCAAGAGATTATTTTGTCCATTCTGATTTGATTCTCAGCTTCACAAAAATCTCAAGCCTTTAATGTCCCAAGAAATTACTCTTTCAGTAGAAGAAAGATGAATTATGCGTCAATGAACAATTGGGTTATCAAGGTTGTTCACTTAATGTTCCAGCTGTTCTATAACACCATCTTAATGCTTATTGAAGAATTCTTTTGAATTTAGTCTTATTCTGTGGTACTTACAAATAAATGCATTGTGTTTCTTACAGCTGCTCTGCCAGTTAATAGCAAATACAAGTACAAAATTAATTTCTTGCCTTTTAGCCCTCGACCGAGAAATGACAGAGGGTGGAAGTTTCATTCAAAGGAGATCCATTAATGCAATAACAGTGAAGATGGAGATTAAAGCTGATAGGCTTTGTGGGGAGTTTTGTACAGCACTTAACTGCATTAACACTGAGTTCTTCTCCTCCTCATAAGTGCTAAAACTTAGATATACTCAAAATTCACTGAGAACCAAGCAAATACAGTACTGGCCACTGCTTCTTTACCCTTTTCCAGCTGGCCTGAAGGCAGATGGACATCACTTTATTCTGGAAGTGGGAACAGACTGAGTGCTGTGGAGCTGGTGGTCGACAGGGAGGTGGTATTTCATGACAACATCTATGACCTGGATATTGGTAACTCCTGAATTTTATGATTTGCAGTTTCTCCAAAAGCACTTGCATTTTGAAATGAGCACTTCCTAAGACATAAACAGTTCAGGTCCTACCAACATTTACACTTTTAAACTCTGTACTGCTTTATATTCAAGGCATTTTGAAAGGCACAGTCAGGAACAGAGAATGGCTTGGGAGTTAAGGCCATGCTTGGGAGAGCACTGTCTGGGGCCATCCCACATGCACCAGCACGCAACCACAAGAAAACCTGCTAGGTTTTGGTCACAGAGGTGTTAGGGCTTCCCTCTGCTTTTAAAATAGCAATTTTTATTTTTTGCTTGAGCTGAATCCATCTCAGATTACAAAATTCACGACAGCAGAGCCAAACTGAGTCCAAGTACTGTGAGGGAGAGCACAAATGACTATAGGTGTTGGGGTAAGAAGTAGAAATGTAAAAGTTAGATCCACCTTGTGAAGAAACCAGTGTTAAATGCTTAACAACTTACGGGGACACTTCCCTTTAATCTTGGGTTTCTGTCAGGCAATTTACTTGCATCACAGAGATATTACCATTTGGTTCTTTACACTTCTAGGTCTCTTAATGTCAACCAAATAAGAATAGAGCACCTTGTCCAGAACAAGTTGTATGTTACTACCCTGAATATTGCAAATTTGGGTATAACTGACTTGTATAGCGTTTTAATAATTTGAATTAAATCAAAAGAAGACTGAAACTCTGCATATCTTTCATTCTTTCAACTCTGTAAAGTTTCTTCTGTCAAAGATACTTTCAAAGTCATTCATAGCTGATAATACTTATTTTTACATTATACCAGTTTACAATCCCACTCTTCTCTTGGCCACAAATATCTCAGAGAACATTTGTGCACCACTAGGGAGCCCAAAAGTAGAGAGAAAGAAGTTGGCTTAGCCATAGGGACAGGATTAAAAGTGACTGGGTGTTATTACAGCTGATATTCCATGTACCCCAAAAGTAACTAGAGTATGAAGCTCCTTATTTGTCAACATACATTCAACCTCAATTTTATCTTAAAAACCATTTACACTTAGGTAAATTCAGCAGTTTGAGAATAATCATATGCCAGAATGCTGGTACCCTGAGCAATATTCAGTTGGCCCATAATTAGTTATGAAAGAAGGAAGTGGTTAATCTTTGCATACTAACAGAGGGGGTGGAGCCAAGAAACACAAGGATTTGCTGAGGCCCAGGAACAGCAAGCAGCAAAGCTGCAGTTTCCAGCAGGGCTGCAGGAGAGCAGGCTGCCCAGCACAAAACTAAAACCCAAAGAAAACTTGTCACTCAGTATCTTCTACCAGCTGAAATCTGCAGGGAGATAGCAAACCACATTTACAGTAACACTGATCCAACACAAAAGTGTGTCAAAATAACACAATTGCTATGTCCAGGTTCTGTCCCCTTCCCTAGAGGTGACAGAAGCATTAAACCAATATTCTTTAGTAAGAAAAACAATACTTATAGTTAAAGCTGAGCAAAGCAGGAATTGTATTGTCCGTTTAGAGGACTGAAACATTTTTGCTTTCTACCACTGACACAATGAGATTAGAAGGTGGGAACATTCAGACTGAGCTGGATTGAGAAGATCAATACAATTAAGCTTGGCACAGCTGGCCAGGGACACTTTTTGCAGTAAGCATTCACACAGACAGCAAACTGGGTTTTCAGCACCTGCCCTGGGCAGAGGGAGCTTGTTCACACCTTGCTGTCACCCTGACCCTCCCTGCCACCACTGAGCAGATTGTCCTGCCCATAAACCAGCTCCAGTGCAGCTCTCAGCAGAGGCAGGGTTTTCTCAAACACACTTACTGCCTTCATCACTGAGACACCAACAAATGGCTTCCTGCTCTGGCAGTAAATTGTTATTGGCTTCTTAGGTAAATGCAAATTAATTAGACTAAATTCGTTTAAATAATGCTAGTTCTGAACAGGATTTACTCCCCAAAATAGCAGAATAAACTACCCAGATCTCTTGAGCATGGAAAGCTGTGAACATCATTGGAAATGCTGCAAGCAGATGAGCTCACTAGGGTGACTAGCCTTGGGGCAGATTTTTTTTTTTTGTTTGTTTCTTAGTTTGTTTGTTGATTTTGCTGTATTTGGTGCCCTCTTTAACATCACTGTGAGGACATTTCTGACATACCTCCAAGTCAGAGTAACAGCAGTTTTGTAGGAAGATATTAGGCCTTAATAAATCAATATGTTTAGCTGGAGTAAATACAAACAAGTTTTGAGGAACACAAAGCTGCAGGTTTGAAACAGCGAGCTTTTGAGACAAGCATGGGCTGAGGACAACTACTCTGACTTTGCTTTAGAGCAGTATTATGACCCAATTGTGAGAGTGAGACAAAAAATCAGCTGCACCTAAAAGAGATCTCATAGCTCCACACAGAGAACTCAGGCCCTCTGTGTTTTTGTTACAGAAGGAAGAAATAAACACAAATTTGCAGTAACCCTTTTAGTCTGGTACCTGCCCCCAAACACTACCTGCAGTTCATTGCCACAGCACTAGCAGGCAGCTGGATATTGAAAGACACTACAGTAGCCACATGGACAAAGGCATGTATTTTTTTTATAATAAAATATCCACTTTTTTCTTCATTTTTAAGGGGATTGTCTGCCCTGTGGATAATCATGGCCATTCAAAACTGAATTTAGCCTCCAAGCCTTCTCTACAGCAACTTTCAGCCAGGCTATTGTGATAAAGTCAAATCAGGAAGAAGAAAGCAGCCGCAGCAAATTATTCCAGTAGTAACACCAACTAAATTGCTGTGGAGCTTTTATGGTTTGACTAATTGTCTCATTAAGGCACATTTCTGATCACTGAAATGGATCTCAAGTATTATTAATCACTGCAAAAACGGTACCACTAAGAGCCTCTCTCCCTCCTATCCTTGGCACTCTTTGCAATGGAAAAGGCTCAGGGACTCCTGTTGATTGGAGCCCCACTGCTGCACAGCTGGCAGTCAAACAGTCCTAATGGCACAATAACCCAATATAACTAAAATAGTTATGCCTTTCACAGTAACAATCTCTTGTAACATGATTAAGCTCCATCATATGCGTTTCCTTCTGTTTTGCAAATGGCTCCAAAAAATCTGACAATTTTTCCAGTAATTTCTTCAAAAGGAGAAGGAAAATATATTAAAAAATTCATTAGCTATCAAGAAACGAATTTTAAACGTTTGATAAATTAAAAAAGAATTAAAACAACTGCAGCAAGCATGGGCTGCATGGCAGCATGGTTGTGTGGCACCCAGTCCACTCCCCCTTGCAGAACACACCTCCAGAGACTGGCTTTGGCTCAGTTACTTGCAGGCACTTCAGTGAACCTTAGTTTAGGAGCTGGCTTGCCCTGGACTGCCTCTGTAACTGATGGAGAGAGGCCCCTCCACAAAGCATTTCAGATCTCCATGAAATACAGACTGTAGCATCTCCAGGCTCCTAATCTAGGTACTTCTTTGGTGCTTGGTTTGAAACACTATTAGGAAAGATGAAGCTTCTTCCTCACATAAGGAACACATTTAAAAAGGGGCAAACTGGCATTATCCAAGACACCACCGATGGGCTCTCTTCATTCTCAGCAAACGGGAGGACTTTGCTCTTGGCCATCACTCCCAGTGGCTGCACAAGCCATACACTGCAACAGGACAATTCCCCTTACCAGGGCAGGCCTGTAGGTGTTTATCTTCTTAAAGACAGCAGGCACTTAATTTCCAAGCAGCTAGTTTTCAGAAGCCTAATGCAAAAGCGGCAGTTATTGCTGCAAGACATTTGGAGTTTCATGGACCAGTTTGATCAAGCAGAAAAAAAGACCTGCAAAGGTCTGGGAACTCTTCTATTGAGATGGAAGTGGTGCATGGGAAGGAAATTACAACAGTAATCGTCAGCATAGGCTCCTCAAGTGAGAGACAAGATGCATCACTAATTTAAAATGAATTTAAAATTGATTTGAAATGAAGCCATTGCTTGCTATAGCTTTCAGTTTTGATCAGTTTAGCAAGGCATTTTTAAGAAAAGACAGGGTTGTTCTGCACCAACACACAGGCACTTTTCAGGTACATAAATATTTTCTGGCATATGGGTGTATATGCAGATGTGCCCAGGAATGACCCACCGAGGGTGTATGAAGTATAGCCAGAAACATCACAAACAAGTGGTTTTGTTGTAGGCTTTGGAATTAATTCTGGGGAACAGAATGTGGCTATGGAGATCTCCTTCCCTTTGGGCTTTGCTACAGAGACAGGTACCACAAAGTTGAAATCTGCATAAATCCATTGAGCTCCTGAGCTGTGCAATATTATGCTCACTATGACAAATGTTATTTTACTAATGAGTCTAATGAGGGACTTCAGGGTTGTGATGAAGTCCTAATGAAATAAAAATGGAAGTAACAACAAAAAAAAAATCACACTTCATGTAGCATGTCACTAATTTTTAATGTACATAAATGTCAGAACAGTAATGCTGAAAAGAAGGAAAAATACTAGGGTTTTTTTTTCCTGGCAGTCCCTTCAGAAGCTATTTATGAGCAGTCATAAACTGACATGCACACTCAGATATATTTTCCTGAAGCCTGTAGAGTTTTGTCTAAGCAAAAGCTTCAGAATGTGTGTGTGTAAATAAATTAAGGACTGTCTGGTTTATAATGAGAAGGGTGTATTGTGGTATAAATATTGCAGAGCACATTAAATAAACATGGTCACATATGACCAGGTATCTATTAAATGAGCACATCACAGGAGAAGTTAATTATCTAAGAGTGTAACTAGGAACCGTTTAGATTCACTGGAGATTAAGTTGCTTTATTTCTGTTTATCTTTCCTTCTGAATAGGCAGTAGGTCGTTGCAGTGAAGAGTCCCTAAGCAACACAGAGCTTCAGTTCTTCATCAGCTCTAAGATGACAGTTTTGTCAACACCAGCTTGAAGTCAGGATAAGCCAAAAATTTTACTCAATGTAATTTTGTGCAAAATGGGTTGGCACAAAACAGTATTTTAAGATGTAGAAGTGCAAAACATTTACAGATACCTCATGCTGTTCAGGGGAAAGAGGAAAATTTGAATGCTAAATATGTATTTGTCTCATACTGCAGCCTAAAAATGTATATAAGGGCTTCTTCAAAACTGATTTGTAGTGTCAGAGCCTAGTATCATGAGAGTAACATACAACTTTACCATAGTAATGAGATTTTTCTAGACTTGACAAGTTATCACGTTTCAGTCCACATGCAAAAAATCAGTGTTGATGGAATTTGATTTTGCTTGGGCCATGAAACTCACAAAGAAAACTGTCCACTACTCATCCTATATAAAATAACCAACATTGCAAACATAGACTAATTAAGGATACGTTTGGGCAAACTGCTGTAGCACAAAGAACAACTGATGAAGGAGGATTTAATCACATAAAATTATTGAAAGCAGGACGAAGCCAATCCCCTTAAATTACTTAAGTACTGCTTAAACCCTGTAATTAACATATAGTAATAAATATTTCATCTTTAACAAGCCTTCTGGGAGCAGTTTGTTAAACATTTATTTCTAGTCATGGGAAATTATGTACGGTCATTTTGTCATGGTCTATATTAGACAATTTTATTTTATCCTCTTTATTTTACCTCCAGAAGTGGATACACTAATTTGGGGAAATAGAATCGTTCCTCTAATGTGTATGAAACTTACTCTTCCTTCATATGTCTTTTGGCTTTTACTAATTAACTCTACCCTTGGAAAGCCTTGGCCAGCACGCAGTGGCTGCTCACATCTACCTCACAGCCTCTCCTGTGGAACTGACTCACTCCAGACAGGGGAGCTTTAGTGGGAAGCCCAGCCAAACCACCCAGGCCATGACTGCAGAACTGACCTCACAGCCTGGGCAGGGTCACTTTGGGCCAGCAGAGAGAACCAGGTCTCCTCTATGGCACAGCCAAGCCTCAGACACAGGGTGCTAGGGATGTTTTCAGGCAGCTTCTAGCACTGATCTGCACTTTTTCCTTCAGCCCAGGTAGCAACACAGGTGCACGGGGAATTCTGTGAGAGCACTAAACATCACTGCTCTTCAAGCAAGTCTGTGTGCACACAGCTGTTACTCCACTGCACGTAGAATTCCAAGTGAAATGCAGTCCCTTAAACTGGTACTAAAACCCATTATAGGGATAATCTAATACTCACCCAAGGAAAATAATTGAGAGCCAAGCTGAGCTCTCACACAGATCCCCTCCTCTTGTGGCAGGCTGAATGCACCCTCTCCTGAAGTGGAGGAGAATTTCATATTGGCTGTGTATGACATGGGCAGAAAGTGTCTACGTGCTCTTTTTATAAGAGTATCAGTGAATTTATGAGCAGTGAACAGGAAGTAAAGATTTCTGAAATTATAATTCAGGGTTTCACACAGCATCTTTAGTGATGACTACAACTGTTTTCCTCTCTAAACAAATTAGATTTCCATTTGCCATTAATGACTGAATCACTTAAGTATCACAAAGGAACTGCCTGGTGCTCTTATTAATAATTGAAAACTTTGAGGAAATCCGTGAAACATTTTCAATCAAAGCTAATAAATCTCTAAAATATTATGTTTCCTGAATAATTACTCCTTTTGTTCTTTTATTCCTTTTGGATAATAGGTGACTTTTTAAATAACGGCATTAAAAAAACTGAAGTAACTGTTAAGAGGTATCTAAAACCAGAAGTGGTTTCAATGTTAAAAAGCAGGAATTAGAAAAGAAAAAAATATTCATGTTTCCTTCCAGCAAGTATGCTGAATTTCTATTTTAGACTGCATGCTATTCCCTGGTATCTTACATCAATGATTAAGAAAATGTTCTCATTTAATCATTGTCCTCATTATGTATAAAAATGAAGAAAAACTGTCAATTATCTTTTTAATCAGTAGAGTCTATGAAATCAAGACTCCTATTGCTACACAATTGGACTTTGCAGAGCTACTCAACAGCCAAAAGGAACAAAAAAAAAAAAGCAAACCTCAAAACTTTTTATCAGACCCAACAGGAATCTTGAATGCCATATTGTAGTTATTCTACTGTCTTGGTTTGGAAAGACAGGTATCTGCCAGGGAAACTGGGGTTTCCCTTAGAATAGAGAATACAAACCCCTCACCCCCCGCCAAATTATAATTTTGCAATCAAGGCTCTCAGGCAAAGATTTGGGAATAGGAATAACAGTTCTTTACTAGTAATATCAATAATACAAATGTGGTAGAAAAACAAAAACGCCCCACCAAACCAGCAAACAAACAATTTTGGAAAGCCCTGACAGAGTCAGGTACAACCTGATGCCCTGTTGGTCAGGACGTTGGTAGCAGTCCAAAAGTCCTCCTGGGGTGGCAGATGTGGTTCTGTTGGAGTGGAGATGATCCTGAAGCCAAAAGGGTCCAGAGGTGGTGAGAGGGAGTCCGGTGATGGTGAGAAGGGTCCTGTCTTCCTCCGGTAATCGGGTGAAGCAAGAGAGATTCCTCTTCCAGAGTCCCAGTTTTATCCAGGTAGGAATGGTTGGCTCCCCCCACTGGGTGGAGCATCTCACAATAGAATGATGGAATGTGAATGTACTATCTTGGGGAGGATAAGTTTTTTGGGATGTGTGCTTTTAGGGGTGCAATAAGATGATGGAATGTGAATGTACTATCTTGAGGAGGGTAAGTTTTGGGATGTGTGCTTTTAGGGGTGTTTAAATGGTCCATTAGCAGGAAAAAGATAAGAAACAATGCCCTACATGGTTTTAACAGTTGGGCCGTTATCAAAAGGCACCCACCCCACTCCTTCCAGAGTAAACAAGAGATAAAACAAAACAGCTCCCCAACTGCTTTCAGCAGATGAAAATAGAATACACATCCTAGGTTCCACAACCCAAGACATCTACTCAATAATCTTTACTACTGAAGAACAAGAGCAGAAAAAGATATGCAAAATTACACATATTTACAAGATTTTTTTTTTTTTTGTGTCTAAGATGATGTGTTTTCATCAGTACAGAAAGGTTGTAAGACAGGTACTGACAAAACCTCCAAGACCTGCAATTTTGTCCACAGGACATAGCAAGAGGGAGTAGAGGTTCGGTGTCTGTCCATCCCAGCAGGTCTCACCTGGGGATGATGGCTGCAGCCCTGGAAAAATCCAGGTTATTCTACACCTCTCCCCAGAAAAGGAGAATTAATTTTTTAACGTGTTCACTTTGTTGGGGTTTTTTCTGCAAAAAGAACAAAATGCATTTCTTTACCACCAACGGGTCCCCTTACTTTTCCCAAACCTGCCTCAGTGCACTCAGACTGCAAGTGGCAGCATTTTACAGCCCGGGCAGCTTTGCCACTGGCTCTCCTCAGAAATGCACAGCCACGCCGTGTACTTCACTCCAGGCCTGACAGTCCTCAGCAGCTCTGACAGTAATCCCAAGACCACTTCCCTTCACCCCAGGGGCAGGACAAGGCGTCCCCACCCAGTTCCCAGTCTCTTACCTGCCCATCCAAAGTCCAAGTACCTGGGAGCCTGAGGCCTCTTTCCCCTCCTGAGCCTTTCCCAGCAGCCATCCTCGGCCTTGTTCCCCACTCCATAGCTCCTTCCTGCTGCGGCCATGCCTCACGGCCCTCACAGGGTCCTCACGGGGCACAGCCACAGCCCTCCAGTCTGGGGAAAAGGGTGAAATGCTTGAGGTATTTAGAGGGGACAACAAATTAGAGAGATGGGCCAGCTGTGAGCACAACCTGGGCTTTAACCCCCACAGCACACAGGCCAGCCCCATCAGCCAAAGTTAATGATCCCCACCTGTGCTGGGCTGCTCGTTAGCCTGGCAGGGGCCCTGACGCCCCTCACCACATCCCAGAGCCCAGCACCAACCTGAGCAGCTGCCTGGAAAATCAAAACATTCTGAATTCACTGAACCAAGATAAAAGACAACAGTGGACTCTTTTCTTCCATCTTTGACCAGACTTGTTAACTTTACCAATCTATTCTATCTGCTTTTACAGCCATTGTGGCTTTATGCGAGTATTGAGTGTGCCTCTATTTGATGTTTTAAACAATGTTTGATATCATTTATGCCAACAGCAATTAAAAGAAGATACACACACACACACATATATACATACACACACACACACATATATATATATGTATATGCATGTGTGAAAGCACAGAGTAGAGGTTCCCAAGCTTTCATTTTGTTGTTATTCTTAGCAGCAGTGGGTATTCCCAACTCTGTATCAGAGGCAGCACATCTGCTGGTTGTGCACCCAGGTGAGAGCTACCCAGAGCTCTTGGAACAGCAGCCAGAGAGCCCAGCAAGGGATACTTAAAATAAAACAATGAAACAAACAACAGCCCCCAAGGCACATGCTTTCATCTACTCAGTTCAAACAATGCACACACATTCCTGGTTTTTGTCTAGTCTCATACAATAATTTTTACCTCCTGGAACAACCAGAATGGTTTCTTTTCTGGAGAACAGGTTACTCCTCTGCTCTAGCACAGACTCTGACCATATCATGGGCAGGGCAAAAGTTTGCATCAAGCACACTCCTGCTGTCTGTCAGGAGTGAAGAACAGTGACAGAATCCGATTGTCTTAGCAAGTCTTGCTGCTGCAAGCACGCACAGCACGGTGTGTCCCCAAGTAGATGAAGTCAACTCACGTTTGCTGTTTCTTCCAAATTGCAAAGCTGTCATTTGAATTTCAGTGCCAACTTCTTTCACAAGAAGCCTATATAATACTTCAGTCCTTGCAAAGAAAGATGAATCTTTTAATCATTTACCATCTCAAAGCTGAAGACACAACATGCTTAGAGAAATGATTTACAATGTTTAGAAATTAGAGACGTTAATTCCAGTCTAGTTCCAGTATTTTAAAAACTCTCCTTGAAATAAAAATGCATTAATGTGTTGTTTCAAAAAATTAGCAAATAATAAAACAAAATGTTCTATTATAACCTCAATGTTATTGTCAGTTTTGACTCAATGGTTTTGAATACTTATCTTTTGGTAGTCCAAATGCTGTCTACCTCACTGCTTCCACTATATTTAAATAAGCCACCATTGAGGAAACAAACAAAAAACAAAAAATGAGCTGTCCCAGAACTCTTACAAATGGGATGTTAATGTCCCCACACAAAGGAGAAACTGTCAAAAAGAACAGCCATAACAGAGAATTTTCTTCTTATGTACTTTTATTTTATTGGGGTTTTTTACATCTTTGATGGAATTTTTATTCAACTATTATGCCACATTCTATGATACACAATGAGAGTGAAAATCTGTCATTTACCATTTATATTTCTATGTTAATTTTATTTTCTACCTCTGCATATACTGTGGCAAAAGTGCATTTAATCATATTTCATGCGGCACTGACTGCCTTATGCAAACTGAGAATACAATACACACAGCCAGCAATATTTAGCTGCATTCAATTCTTGCTACAGAAACAAGCATTAATAAAAGCATTAAAATACTTTGGGTGATGGTTACTGTCTATCACCCTCATGTTTTGAGTTATAGAAAGGGATAGGAGACAGTATTTGTGGCTGTCAGCTGCAGTACTTTCCAAGTTCATTAGGTTTTCAAAGACTGAATTAGCTTAAATGTTCAGTGAGAGAAAAAGCCCAGGGCAACCAGCCTGATTTAAAAGGATGCTACAGAGTTTTACAAACATTAGACTAAGTTCAGTTCTGGATGCCATGGTAAGTACCTTACCACATTGATTCTATGCTCTTGACAGGATTTTTTCTTCACCATCATGGTGTATCCAAGCCAAATAAAAAGACAATACAAGGCACACAGGCCTTTTTGGAAATCTGCCTGGGTATGTGGTACCTGATTATAGTTGAAGTTTTTAATTGCAGCTTTTTATTTTGATGAGACAAGAAGCTTTCCAGCATCACCCAACTCTTTGAATCAGACATAAACTGCCATGCTTCGTTATGTCACAGTCCATACAGCAGCAGCAGTGCAAAACAGACTCCCTGAGCAAAATCATGTCCAAGGAGCATGCTCAGGCCAGGGAAGTGGAGATGGGGTGAAGCCTCATCTCTGTGTTTTCCAGTCACTTGTCACCTGTCTCCAGGTGGCTGCTCAGGACATCCAGCCTGAGCCTCAGGGCACTGCTGGGGTACAGGGCCTTTGTGCAGCTGCTTCCAGCTCCCTGCCCCAGCACAGGCATGGCCATTCCTCTGCACCCCACTGACACTGCTCACCTCACCATTCCCTCTACCAGCCAGTACAAAGAGGGCAAAACGTCTCCTGCCACTGCACAGGTTAGTGCTGCAGAAACCTGCACTCACAAGGTCCACTCAGAGCCAAGTTCTCCTGGGAGAGAGGGAATAGGACTTCTGACAATACTAGTTCTTATGTCAAGAGGGGAGAAGAAAACTGGGCTCACCTGCCTTCTAGCACTGTGGAGGAAGCAAAAGCAGTGTTTCTCAGACCACCCTGCCATGCAGTGCCTCCCCAGAAACCAAGCACTACTTCCCAGCAAGAGAAACAGCCCTGCTCCTTTCTCCCCTCCAGTACTTGCTGTACATCAGCCCTTGACACAGAGCAGCTCTTGAGGTGGTTCACTTTTATGTCCATACTGAAAGTGCATGGCAATTGAGATCCTAATTGACAGATAAACATAAGGGACCAAAAAATCAATTACTACTTGTGCAAAACCACAGCATGTGCCTTTGGTAAATCAGCAGCTGTTGCTTGCCCACCTTCCTCTAAAAAAAGGGTGAGTAAATCAAGAATAGCCACTTCAGAGCTGAATTAGTATCAGCAAGGTGATGTGAGATAGGGACTGGGCAAGCAGAAAACCTGCTGCTTGTTGCAAAAACAGAGATATCTCATCCAAACACAATCTTGTAATGGTCAAAGAAAAGCACATCTTAGTAGTGTGCTGAGGGCAAGACTATTCATCCAAAACAAGGATGTTTACAGGACCCCACAGTTCCCTAATACCATACAGCATCGAAGCAGGCAGCCCAGGGAGTGGGGCACCTCTTACTTTTGAAGACATTTGATGCTGAATTCTCCTGGTGAACACCCACTGCTCTGTCAGCTATGGTCTCCTGTACACTTCTTCCCTCTTCAAGTATCCCCAAACAATCTTTTCTTGGTCCTTTTTACTTCTGCCCTTCTTGACCTCATATGTAAATGGTTCACACTATTTACTGTTTATCCCCCAAATGAACAACTTTGGTATGTGACTCCCTGTTTCCAGCCTCCTCCTCACATCCAGGTGACCTCACCATCTCCTTCCAACAAACACAGCTGGTACATTTCTCTACCAGTCATCTACCAACTCTGCTTTTCAATTTCATTACTCTCCTCTGAAATATAGACAGAAATAAGTAATTTCTTTTCCTTGTAGTAAAGCCTCTTGTGTGCATAACTATGGTGCTGTCCATACCTGCTCTACTTACTGACAGTAAATTAGACAGTGCCCACAGACTGAGATATGAGCCTCACCGAGCCACACATTGCATCCTGGGATAGGAGAAGCTTCTTGTGTCAAAGAGGTCCCAATTTAAATAGCTAAGTGACAAAAAATGGTGGAAGGTCAACTGGAATTGTTTTTTGCTTATAAACTGGGGAGCAAGGTACAGAGTAATGAAGTCAGCTGCTAGATCCTTTTATTTAGTAAAGCAAAAATACATCATTTCCAGTATTCTCCCCACTTTCCTTTTGGATGCAGTGTTTTGAGAGACTACCAGTCAGAGACAGGTCAGGGCCCTGCAGTTAGAATTTCCTTCCCTGAAAGGCCTCCAGGTTGAAAGCTGTATCCAAGAACTTTCTGAGTGACACCAGATGCATGTTCTTGTTGCCTGTGGCAGGTGCAGCAGCAGGTTCTCGGCCAACATACCTTCATGACAAAAAGAATCAGGAAGACAACTGAGGTGAGAAGAGACACTATTTTAACAATAACAAGCATGAGAACATGCTGTTTAATCCATTCAAGTCAGCTTGGCAGATATGGATATTTAGTCATCAATCTAAGTTGTATCAAGTTATACCTTCTGGTCAGCTTCCCTCTCTTTCCCCCCTCCCATCATTGTTAAGCTGTGTCTTCTCCCCATCCCTCTCAAGGCAGCCAGGTACACTGTCTCATAATTAGATAATTTGCTTTTGGCAATGAAGACTCATTCCTTTGGTAGCTGCACAGGCAGATCTGAGAGTGAATCATCTAAAATAAATGCAAAGGTGTGTGGACTGAGCTCTTATAATGGCTGTTTCATGCTGAAACTTAAATTCTTAAATTCTTAAAATGACAGAATCTTAGACAAAAGAGCTAAGTGCTGTGCTAAGTAGCAATAAATACAGACCCAGTTGCTACTGATTTTCTTTCAGATCTACAAGGAGGAGCAATATATGCATCTTGTATTTGAGAAACAGTAGTCTAGATTTTTCCCTCCTTCACCCAAGAACTCAGACTCAGAGGCTTTGATTTGTGAAGAAGCCGACTTACCCACCCATGAATACCTGAAAACAAGCCCAACCAAATTTAAAAGCAAACAAATCAGCCCAGGAGACAGAGCAATCATTTAAAATCTCGTACCAGATGGGTCGAGTGCGGTTCACAATAGTGCGGAAACGAGGTCTGACATAATCATAATATCCACTGTTTTTGTGCTCCTCCTGACACCAGACTAGATCAGCAGTTGGATACTTATCAAGTTCTTCTTTAAGCAAGTCAAAGGGGAATGGTGAGATCTGGAAAAAGAGGGTAATAATTGTCAAGGCTTTCTCTTATGTGGTATTAGACCATGGTGAGTCATTACTTTTCCACGGAGAGTGACTCATGTTCCTCTAATTGATTTAATGGTCAGAAATGAATACACAAGTATTTTAGAGCTGTATTAGTATGAACAGAAGTAGGTCGTAGTCCAGATCACCTGCACTCCTACAGCTTTTCTAGTGAAGTAGCTGTAGTATGTCTTTAATCAGTGAATGATAATATAGCTTCAAACTGTACTATTCACAGCACTTCAACCCAGCAGACTGCATATACAAATTTAAGGTGCTATCACATATTGTAATCTTCACTTTGTTATGTTGTTCTGGAGAAGTCATCAAGCTTTCTGGATCTCATTGTCCAGTATGCTATTGATGTGTTCCTTCTCCACATGGCCACAAAGGATTAGAATATGTCTTGTAAGATGCTAAGTGCTAGAAAAATGCTATCACCATCCATTCTAGGAGGGGTGTCTATTTAAAAGCACAAGAACCCCCACAACCCTGTCTTCTGAAGATCAGGGAGCTCACCTGTTCAACTCTGGTTATAGCTACTTGTTTCTCCAGGTCTTGGTTCTTTCTCTCTTTCACAAGGTCATAATAGACCTTTCCTGTGCAGAAAATCACTCGCTTGACCTCACGCGGTGCCTGAGCTGCCAGCCCTTTCTCAGGAATCACACGTTGGAAAGTGGTACCTATTAGGAGCATAAATTAGAAAAAGTGCTCTCAGTGGAGCTGACATTTCAATAAAGCAGCCCAAGAAACAGTCCTTTAGTCCTTTACTGAGCAAGCAGCAGGTTGCAGTGATCAAAGGGTTCTCCTGCCTCCCTGGTCCTACTTTCCAGACTGGTAACTTGGCTAAAGTGACTTTCAGCAGTTCTGTTTCAAGAAGTTAGAAGATTGTCAATAATCCAGTCTTTCACCACACTTAATAGCCAGAATCATATCAACAGTAGACTATTTTTCAGCTTTGTGTTATGTATAACATCTTTACTTTTAATATGATTGGACAGCTCAACTTTGCTTCCAGTTTGGGTTTTTTTTCAGAGAATCACCTGAAATACTCTTTCTTCTTTCCAAGATTATCTCAACCATGTAATATTAATACAGCTTTACAAATCTCAGAATATTCTATAAAAACAAAACACATATCTGTAATGCAACTAAATCTGGCAACTGCAGAAATATTTACCCAAGCACACACATTACTGCTGTATATTTGATTTAAACCTGTTTGAGAGCTAAAACAGCAACAGCCAAAGCAAGAATTAGCACAGAGCTGAGCCATATGTATAAATGCTAATGTACAAGCACAATTTCAGATGCATATCTTCACTGCTACCACCTCCCAGGAGTACAATTTGCTTGGGATACATGAAACTGGAAGAGGGACTTGATGGTCTAAAATATCCTTTTCTTTGCTCTCATATATGACTGAGTAGAACTATTTCCACATTAAACAACTGCAGGGTAGCAGATAGCAGCTCGACCTCCTATTCTGAATCAGCACACACACCTACCAGGAGAATAAGCTCCTATTTGAACCATTTATCTTGGGGAAGAAAAGCAACAGCATAAACATATCAAAGAAGAACTTATTTATGCCAGAATTATCCTGTCCCACTGAACAGCAGAAGTCATCATTAAAAAAGACTGAATCTGTGCTTCATTGGGTCAGCTGGAGTCAGTCTTTCTCTCTCAGCGTTCTATTAAAAGCAGAGCAAAAAGAATTAGCTGAGACTCAGAAACACTTTATTATCAGCTGTCCTCTTCAGCAGGAACATGAAGGTATGCCAAAATTCAACCCTAACGGCATAACCCTAACAGCATAGAGTGCAACCCTGACCACATAACCCTAACGGTTTAACCCCAATGGCGTCATTCCTGCCCTAACAGTGTAACCCTGACGGTGGAACCTTGGGGTGAGGTTAGGGGAAGGGCTGGGGGTGGGTTTGGAGAAGGGGCCAGGGGTGAGCTTAGGGGCTGGGGGCAGGGTTTGAGGGGAAGCTGTGGACAGGGTTCAGGGAGGAGCAGGAGGTGGGGTTTGGGGATGGGGCATAGCCAGGGGCAGGCTTTGGGGAGGAGCAGCAGGTGGAGTTTGTGGATTGGGGAGGGGCTGGGGGCAGGGTTTGGGGAGAGGCTGGTGTTCAGGGAGGAGCAGGAGGTACAGATTGGGGAGTGGCAGGGGGCAAGGTTTTGGGAGGAGCAGGGCAGGGTTAATTTGGAGTTTGGCCACTATTGGGGTTAGCCTGAAGTAGAGGGGACTCCCAAGACAAAGTAACATCACAAAGCCTACAGAATTTGTAATTTGACCCATTCTACAAAACTTTTAAACAGTAATAAAAACAGCAAATGCCTTTGCTTGAGAAGCAGATTTTACACACTTACAAAAATAAGATAATACAATATTTAAGCACACTTACACAATGTAAATTGTTTTTTAAAAACTGTGCAGTTACTCTCTTCTGACAGCAGTCAAAGCCCTCACTGGAACTGGAGACAGACCAGCACACCTATGCCCACATTCTCACTCTGAACAGTCACTTTAATCCCTCACTCATTACATGTCACTGCATTTCCTTATGCCACTGCAACATGGTCTGACAGTGCAAGGCAGGACAAAACCACTGCAGAGTTTGGTATTGCCCCTGCAGTCACTGTGTATCTCTTGGTACTGATGGCATGCCAACAGCTCTGAACTCACTGATCTCACCTTAGATCACTGGTGTGACACAGCAGCCCCAAACAGAGTACTGTAACGAGAACTGGCACATTATTCTTCCAAATGGGAGATAGGTAATTACAACCTATCCCGCAGTCTTGGGGTCAGGAGGAATGGGCAGTACAAAGAACAACTAAATTTTTATATGAAGAGAAAAAGAGCAGAGAGACATAGTTGCCTCTTGAGGGGAAACTCCCTGCAGAGATGGAATGCACTTTCCATTAAGATCAATGGCTGGTTACAAGATAAACCTGTTAAAATGAAGAATCTATAACTGAAAGCAAATTTTTCAGCAAAAGTCCCTGCTAGATCTCACTATGACAGCTCCACAGAAATTATGCTGAAAGAAAAGACGAACTCTGCAGAGCAGATTCTGTTCTTCACAGTCTGACATGCAACTAGGTATAGCTAATTATTTCCCCACAATACTTTGAGGTGACCTACCAGACACCATTTCATCAAAACTGGATTTAGCTTCTGGATGCCTCAGCAGCGACTTGGGTGTCAAAACAATCAGCTGTAAGACAGAAATTTTTCCAGCATTCAGGAGCTGCTTTATCTCCATTACACATGCAACATTTGTAACACTGTGCACACAAAAACCACAAACTGAATATGATATAGAATAAACTAATATGAATAGCAAACACCGTAAGTTATTTTTTCATGTTTTGAAAGCCATGAAAGTTTCAAAATTATTTGGAAGATTTAGGTAGCCTACTCCTTTTACAGGTTCTCAAAACTCACTGCTTATGCTTCTTTTTGACAACAAAACCAAATCACAGGCTATGAACCGGTAAAACATTCAACAGGTGTATCTTAGGTCTTTGAAGTTCCAGCAATTAGACATGCAGATGATAGTCTTGCAACCTGTAAGTTACATCACTAATACCTTGACAAGCTCATCTGAAGATCTGCACAGCCAGATGGAAGCAAAGCTGAAAATCAAGTTTTAGAGCCATAGTAAATCAGAGCTGAGCTTCTTTCCATCAAACTGGCAACTTCAACCTGTGTTCAGTTAAGGTTTTTCACCAGCAATCTTTATTCTTTTCAGCAGTGTGTTGTATGCAAAGGCCACTCCTTGTTTGAGGGCTAATTTACCTGGAATAGTCAAGTCCATGAAGGTAACCTTACCGGCTTTCTGAATGGCAGCAAGATCTGCCTTCGGAGGACATGAAAGTAATTGGCTGGAGTTGAACAATTCACCACAATCCAGTTGCAGTCATACAGCTGGGAAACTTCAAAATGCTCTTTGAATTCCTGAGAGAAACATTAAAGGCATTAGGAAAATGTCTAAAAGATCAGAAAAAAAGCTTGAAAGACATCCTTCTATTTCTGACTCTCAGCAACTCCCTTCCTCAAACAATTTATTTAGCAGCTCTCAGCTGAGATTGCTTTGTTAGCTAGGGAAGCATCCCTACAAATCATTCCTTTCTGTTTCTACTTCTTCCTAAAAAATTATGCAAATAAACACAGAAAGTTTCCAGTAATTCAGAAAAGATGGGAAGTCCAGGAAGACTGAGGAGGACTAGGATATCAGCAGATGGAAGAAACAAAATAGAACCACTTTGAAAGAACATTAAACTATTATTCAATTTTTGAGTGTACAGTTAGCTTTCACTCTCCCTCCCATTCTATAGAGGTATGTACTTTATCTGTAGAAGTGAATTACCAATCAATCAAATTCTTAGCCAAATCAAAATTAGAAGTTGCTTATTTTCATGCTCCCAGTAATACAATTTAGCTCCACTGCAAAGAGCCAGAGTAGTCTCACTTGACCTCCTTTAGAAATTGGCTAGAGACACCTATTTGCAGTATGCACAGCAATATAAACATCAGGATCACTGGCCCTGAGGAATAGCCATAAAAAGATCATACTGCCAGAGATTAATTGTATGTGACCTCAGCTTTGCAATGAGCAGCAATGCTGCATGCTTCCATTACTTTTACTGGGATTGAGTTAATCTTACACCAAGACCTGAAGCTAAATCCTAACCCGCCATACCTAGCTAAAAGGATAATACTAGCAAAAAACCTGGGATGTGAAAAGCAAGGAAAGGACAAAACTACTTACTGGATAGGCATCAGAATCATCATTGCTCATCTGCAGAAACCTCTCAGGCCTGGCTGACGAATGCTCTGGACCCTGGTAAAGGTATAATTTAAAACCACGTTAAAGAGCCAAATGAGCAATTAGACATCAGTCTAGATCACTCACTGCATGAGTACCTCCTATCCCCACTGCACCAGCTGCACACCTGCCCCCCAGCCAAAGGCATCAACAGCAGCAGTGAGACAGAGGACACACCACAGGACAGGAATTCCTCATCTTCTGTTTTCATAGGAGATTTGATTTCACATGTATTTCCAATGTTTCTACCAGCTGCAAGTGATTTCTACCCTCAGTCTAGCTGCACAATGAAGACCAGTGGAAAGGCAGTAGGTCCACGTGGCCACAACAATGACCTTGCTAATGCACAGCAAACTGGAGCATGAGGAACGTCAGGAAGAGAAACACTGGGTGCCTCAAAGTACTGCAGTAACTCACACCTCATGCATGCTGAACAGGAGCAAACACAAAGTTAACTGCTGACTGCTTTGCTTTATTAGCAACAAAAGCAGGCACAGGATCTCTCCTACTATTGTTCACTGTTCAGGACCAAATACCTAGATGCACGCTTTAGCTAAAATGGATCAAAACACACACACACACATTATCTGCCAGACTAACCTATGATTAATTTCTGCCTCCTCAGGAGATATTTTATGTTCTGTCATTACTGAACACTCCCATCCACTGTCTCACTAGCAGTACCCATGGCAATTACTTCAATTGCACAAACACTGTTAGCTCCATTTTACATTAGCAAAACATCCATGCTGGCCACAGAAATTATCAGGAATAAGGAATGTAGCAGAATCTGTTATTTTTCTTTTTCATGACCCTGTTTATAAGGGATCAGAGTAAGCTGTGAGGAGTGTGAGAATGCAATGTGCTTTGCTATGTATTGCTATTGCTGACAGCCTTGGCTTGTTCAAGTCACAGGTACCCCTTAGGAAGAACTTTCATTTCACACACAGCTATAAAGTATTTTAACCCAAAGACAAATTATTACACCTCTCAAGTCTCTCTATGTGTCTAAAGCTAAACATGTTCATAAAGAGATTTTTTTCTTTACATGGCTATCTCTCATCATAACTTCCTCTGTTGAAATCTTAATACATGATCTCCAAAATCAATCATTATTCTGACAACTAGTAGTCCACCTTGACTGAACACATCATCCTTCCTAATTCCAAGTGCAGGATTCCAGATCCATAGGAGGGACCCAAAGATGGTAAGAGGACTGGAGCACCTTCCTAAGAAGACAGGCTGAGAGAGTCAGGATGGTTCAGCCGGGGGAAGAGATGGTTCCAGGGAAATATTTCACTGCACCTTCTAGTACCTAAAGGGGACCTTCAAGAAAGCTGCAGAGTGACTTTGTAAAAAGTCAGGTAGCAACAGGACAAGGGGGAATGGCTTTAGGCTGCAAGAGAGCAAGTATAAGTTTGATATAAGGAACAAAATCTTTGCTGTGAGGGTGGTGAGGCACTGACACAGGTTGCTCAGAGCAATTGTAGATGCCCTGTCCCTGGAAGTGTTCAAGGCCAGCCTGGATGGAGCTTTGAGCAGCCCCTGGTCTAGTGAAAGGCTCCCTGCCATGGTGAGTAGGTTTGAACTAGATGGTCTTCACAGTCCTTTCCAACAGAAACAATTCTATGAATTCATGATTCAGTCTGCTTCATGGACTTAAGGGAATTCAAAGGAAAAAAACCATTCTGTTGGCAACAAAGGTGTAACAAAACAGCCTAGAACTGTGCCTAGTATCACTGCTCCTTTGAATTCTGCCTCCACTTTTGAGGTGCCAAATAATCTAGTCACAGCCAGGTAAGAACTTGAGAGCAAGGAGCAAAGCTGCACACAACGTGGTGCACAGTAGCAGGCCAGTTTATTGTAGCACTTCTGCTGTTCACATCTGTTTGCTGTAAATCAAATCCTGTGCTAAGCAGGGCATACACAGCACAAACCCAGTGCAAACAAGCACTGCAGTCAGTGCACTGGGAACAGAGATGTTACCAGCAAACAATTACAGGACAAGCAGGTGAGGCTTCCCCATCACTCACACACTGCCCCAGCAACAACCTCAGTCCAGAGCCTCAGTGTTCACATCCATCTTCGGCTTCTGTGCTGACACCACCAATCAGACTGCCAGCAACTGCTGCGTGGGATGGGGTAGGGTTTATTTCTACTGTGACCACCTATCCAGTGAGACCTATACTGAATCCATTTGCTTCTTTCAGATGAGTCCCCAAGGAGCCATTAGGCTGCAGAGTCTTTCAATCACAGCCAACTTGCCTGTGAATGCATGACCTAGAGGTGAAGGGATCCATATCCCATTAAGAATCCTTCCCCAAATCATCTTGTCCCCAACACTGTAGTTATAGAAAGACTAGTCCTCCTGTAATGAAAAGGTCCTCTGGGAAGAGAAAAGATTTCAACAGCCTGGTGGGATTCTTAAATATTCCAAAGCAGCTGACACTAGTAGCAAAATAAGCATGTTTCAGAAGACCTGTGCAAATCTTTGCTGCCAAGTGACTATGGGAAAAGAAAGATTAAAAGTATTGTAAGTAGCAGAGAACCAGCCCCTTAAGCCAAGTGCTTCCCTGCAGAGGACCACACCTCCTGCTGAGGGCTCATTCAGGCTGTCCCCTCAGGATACAGTTAAAAAAATTAATTTATCCAAACCCTTGTGAACAGCATCAGACTCTTTATTTAAGCACAATGGATATGGAAAGCCATTCATAAGATATGAATGCACCCCAGTGTATCAGGACAGGATCATAATTGAATGGAAATAAACGGAATTGTTTGTGAGAATAGAAATGACACAGTTTGCGGTGAAAAGGTCTAAAGCATTTATACAGATGGAGATTGCCACTGTGGCACATACTATGCTTTTTGAAATAGAAAACTAGAAACATACATGCAACAATTCATGAAGGTTAATGTATTTGAAAAGGAGAAAATTAACCTTGCCTGACATGATGCTCATGTAATCTTAAAAATAATTTAAAATATTTGAACAATTCCACTGATATGAACTTCATGTAACTTTACACATAGGGTGTGCCCACACCCTTTCCCTTTAAGACATTGTCTAGTTCCTTCTATTAGCTACCAAAGAAAAGACAGTCAACAGATAGTAAAAGCATTTTCCTTTCCAGAAAGAGGGAGATTTCTTATTATATCAGAATTAACTAAGGTCAATGATTTTTGAAGTTTAAAAGTTGTTTTCTATCATTTCATGGCAAGAGAATTTAGTACAGAGATTATACAAAATACATACTTTATGCAAAATAAAACCAAGCAAGCACTCTTAGACATGATTTCTTTCTTATTGTACACTGAGCTTTCTAGGGAAAGAAGGCAATGTCTTAGCGATAGATACCAAAAAAGAGAGGGGAAAAAAGGGGAAAAAATGGGGGGAAGTGGTACATGCCACTAAGAAGGACACAAAGCTAAGAGCTGAGAAATATTTCTCAGGGTGTTTTGGTTTTCAGTCAATCTATCTACATTCTTCTCTGTAACACTGAGGCAGCCCCTTATGCTTAACAGCGCCTTCCTCCCCTGGGTTCCTATCACCACTGGGTCCCCAAACACCTTTGGCTTTTCCAGCTGCAGAGAAGGCAGTGCAGCCAGCACCCCCTCCTGCACGTGCCAGCCAGCAGTGCTCACCATTCCCTCCATGCCGTGCGGCAGGAGCAGGACGATGCCGTTGTGCCGAACCCACTTGGCCTGGCCGGAGCTGATGAACTGGTCTATTATACACTGAGCCGTGTTGTGAAAGTCCCCAAACTGCGCTTCCCAGCACACCAGGGCATTGGGACTCGCCATAGCGAAGCCAAGTTCAAAACCTGACAAGCAAACAAGTAGGAGAGTTAGAAAAACAGATTTCCTGAAAATTCTGTTCATTCCTCCTTAAAAATTAAAAATAAACCCCAAATTAAAGCATGAACTAGATTTTTGGAGCCTCTTTCTAAATCATGCAGTTTTCAATAGTTCCATTTCCAAGCCTGACTGCAAACCTTCAAATTTCTCCTCAAACACTTCAGTATCACAGGAGATTTTAAACGAACTAACCCTCCTCCCTCCACTCCAACTTTAGTATAATGTTTCCTTGAGAGCTCACTACTATCTTCTCCTGAAAAATGTAATTACAGCCCAGTTAAAGAGGTATTTAATCATTTTAATATTTTCACAGCCCTACACATCACCATCTTTCTTTCCCCCTCTCATACACAGATAATGAAGAAAATTACTGGTGACATCAATTTTTAGTTTACAGACATGATCCTAGTCTTCAGATCTTCCAAAAAACTTGAATATAACAGCTGCAAGGCAAACACATCTGGGACTTGGATGAACAATCCTTTGTTAGGCAGGGCTAAGGACCCTTTGGGTTTCTGCTTCAGTGTTGAAGTATTTGACCTCTGTTCATATTTTCCTCTGACCCTTTGATATAGCAGAGCCTGGAGTGCTGAATGAACACTGTACTCAGATTCTCCACCTCTAGTTTGGGAGTGATTATAACCAAAAAAGCTAAAGCTCACAGTAAAAAGCAGAGCTATATAGCAGTGCTCTGGGTGTAGAGATTCTGGCTGAGGCAAAACTGATTCAATACACACAGAGAATAAATATTTAATTAATAGATACATTTAATCTTGAAGCTCTACACAGAATATAATGATCTGGTTTCAAATACAGAGCTTCAGTATGGAAATACTCTCATTGAAGCTTACCCCAACAGACCAACTAACTTTTGAGTCTTCATAGTCTACTCCTTGGTAACTCCAACCCAGTTTTTTGCTTACCATCCCCATGGCAAGAAATCTTTGAGTCACTTGGCTTTTGGACTACTGATCTTTGAACAGTCCATCCATGACTCCAGCAGATGCTCATGGCCCCACCAAAAGGCAACAGATACATTAGAGGCCAGAAGAAGACTGTAAAGCCAGACAGACAGCCCTTCCTCTGTGAGTTCCCATGACAGGTCATTACCAAAGAGAACTACTTTTGCTGGCCTTGCCTTTGGCCTGACTGCCTGAACAGCCTTTCCTTCAGCCTTTCCTCCATCTCTGGCCTCCTCATTTGTGTAATTCCATTGTTCTTAACACAATGAAAACAGCAGAAAAAATTACACAACTCCTTCAATCATATTCCCAAAGGTATCTGAAAAATAGATTTCCCTAGATAGGCTTGAATCCCATTCTAATTTTACACAAGCATTAAGAGACCATTTCTGCTGATTGGGTGACATGGTTGAGAAAATATGCAATATGTTCAAGACTTATTTGTGCATATGCTGCTCTCTGTAAGGGTGGGGTAATCTAGCTTTTAGAGAAGCACAAACTGAGGTCTTGACCACTCAGAGTTATCAATATTCAAAGAGTGCTTTTCAAAGAGCATGGAGCTCGGTGCATACTTAAAATTTGGTCACAGCACACATATAATTCTACTTCATATACAAAAGATTACTGTTAAAATTCACGTGGAAGAAAACAGTATAATTTCTCATTTCCTATCTTGTTGACAACTTCACACTTTTCTCTACAGGATAACAATGTTCTAGGTGAAGCTGCATCGAAAAGTGTGATCTTAACACAGATAACCATTTGCAAGCTTTCTGATAGCTATAAAAATGTCTAGGAAAATATATCCAAATGTAATCTATATATTCTGATTACTATTTTGAGAATGATGTTGCTGAGACTACTATTTCATGGCACATATGCCTGTGGTATACACATCTTTGGTATACCAGAACTCAAGCTTTCCACGAGGGAAATGGCAATGAGAGTTACTAAATTAAAACTATTCCAATCATGATTATAGCAGTGGAATAGCTTTAATTCTTGACAGACTACGGAGTCTATGAAGAATTACTACTGCTGCCTTCATGGAGAGAAAATCGCTTAAAGAACAAGATCTGAACTGCTAAATAAATAAAAAAAAAAAGTGCTGGTGGAGAGAGATCTAGACAGATGCAAGGTAAACAGCCCAGGAGAGGGTGAGGTATTCTCTTGGAAAAAGGAATTGTTGGGGCACCAGAGTCACAGTCAGGGAAGGTGACCTGAACTAGAAAGTCTCCACCATTCTAGAGATGGGACATGAACTGCTGGGGAGTAGGTTCCTACCCAGGTCCCTCATGAGGGCTCAACCTCAGACCAGAAAAAAGAATTAAAAAACCCCAACCAAACAAAAAAACCCAAAACAAAACAACAACAACAAACCACTACAGCAGATACCCTGCAAACTTTATTGTTTGCATCTGCAGAAACGAGAACTGAACATTTTTTAAAAAGCCTGTGCAAATTTTGTGGGTTTAAAGGAATAACTCTTACACAGCTAGAAACAGAGAAAAAGTTGAAGCTGTGAGGAAATCCAAGGCAACCAGGCAGCAAGACAACTTTCAAAGAATGTCAGGTAAGGAATCTGCACACCCGGAGGGTGTTGGAGAGCAACCAGTCAGCTCCAAACAGCAGCCAGCTGCTCAGGGCTCAGAGCACACCAGGGCACACGGAACCAGGAACCAGCACAGCAGTTTGGTAAACTTCTGCACTGAGGAGACAGGGGGAAGAGAAACACACAGCACTTGATTAAGGCTGCAAAACTAATGTTTCAATTGCTAGAGTTCATTATGGTCCCTAGATGACAGACCTAGCAGAAATGCTTGTTTCTATTAGTCCAGTGCCTGCTGTGCTCCCTCACTGTTCTTCCGTCACTCTGGCACAGAAAGAAGTGTTGTCAAGCAAAGTGGCAGCTTACACAGCATACTGTGCTGTGTTTTTCCCCACAGCATTTTCATGATTGTCTTAAGAATAGCTGTTTTTCAATTAACGTAAGTAAGGCTACAGCCATAACTTAATTCAATCTGATTTTGAAGTGACTTCGGGCATGAACGTTAACTAATGGTTAAAAGGGCTTATCAGTACAAGGATTTTATGTCAGAATGAAGAAAGATTCAAAGACAGATTTTTGCTACCTTTAACAGAAATTCTAAGCATGGGGGCAACAGAGGGATATGCATCCTTTCACAAACCCAAACACAGCTCAAAGTGAAGTTAATACTCATCTGGTGGCTGACTATTAAACAGGGAGACTGATGCCTTCTCAGAACTCCATGCAGATGCAATTGATTACTACAGTCTGTCCTAGTTCCTAACACAATTTCTGACAGGTAATTTTATTTGCTACCCCCAACATTAAAAATACATTGTTCTAACTGACCAGTAATACTACATATTTCATTCAAAAATAATTTTACAGTAATACACGTCTTCTTCCTTTCATCTTTTGCTTTAAACTTGACTTTTTCCCTTGAAAAAACTACACTCCAAGTCTCATGGATCAGGAACTTCCTGAACTACATACTAATTCCAAGTCTATCTTGCCTGATAGTTCTTGAGAGCTCCCAGTATGGGATACCCCAGCCCAAGAACTTGGTGCAAAGCTCACAGCTCTGAACAGATACCACCAGCTCTTGGCTTATGTACCTGCTGAGGAAATAATCTGTAGTTATATCATGCTGGGCTGTTTAATCCCTTTTTACTTATCTCTCCCTCACAGAAACTAAGGGAATTCCCAAAATGCTTCTGAGATGCTGCATGTTAACATGGTCATAAAATAAATTCCTAACCCTTTTTCACCTTTTTATCCCCTTTACGCTATCCCAGCACTCTCCCTACAGCACCAAACACTTCAGTGCACTAATTCTAAACTGTTTCTTTTAACAGAATTAGATAGCAGAAACAGCAGTTAGCGAAATTAAAGTGTTCAGGGGTTTTGTTTCTCCTGAAGAACCAACTCCGTGAACTGCAAGCCTTCACTTATTCTTCCATGTATTAAAAAGGAGACTCAGTGATGTTACCAACCAAATCAATATCAATTCTGATAGCTCTTCTTTGACTCAGAGCCTTAACTAGAAGAGACATGTTCACACACTGCTGCTTATCCCAAAACTGACTGACTATAGAGGCAATACACAAGAGTAAACATGTTGGAAAAGGTCAATATATAAAAGCCAGCAAGAGAGAGAAAACTTCACTATAAAATCACTTCAACACAGAACATGGCATTTTTAGTTTAAAAAACCCAACCCAACAAACAAACAAAAAGCCACACCACTTATCAACTATTTGTATCAATTTAATCTCCAAAGATGTTAGAAAACATCTCTGACATAAGGGACTTAAAGTTCTTGAAAATTGAAAAGTATCAATAATATTACTATTGTAAATAATTATTAGCTTTGAAGAACCTGTCATCCCATCTGCTGAAACAGAAGTGCACAGAAATTATATTCTTGTTTTCAGCATACAAACAAAACCCTATTTTACCCTATTCCTTGTATTCAATGAATTTTATTAAATGAACTTTCACCTATCGTTCGCTGTGTAAGGTGGAAGGACAATAGTGAACAGGATGAGATCAAGAAAGGATGAGATCTTCTTGGTTAGAAGAAGATTGGAATTGTTTAAAGAATGAAATTGTGACAGTTATAATTACCTTCATACCGTACCAACAATAGGTCTCCTACTGTGTTATTTTAGAAAGAAAATCAGATTTCAACCATATCCAGACATTTGTCACTTCTTTTGGAATGTAAAAAAACCAAAGCCAGAAACCTATTGCCCACTTACGCACAAGCTTTGCAGCAACACTGTAAAGAGGCTCAAATTAAGAAACGCCAGAACACACTGTGAGAAACAACAGGAAATTGGAAACAATCATTCTATGAAATTAAATTCTTGATTTTTATCTATGCCAATTATTTTTCTCCTGATTATACACATCCTTACTTGCACTCTCCTATTTAGAGTTTACCTTTACATGTTAGAGATACAAAAAATGTGATTCTGTTCACACTAATTCCGGCACGGAGTTAACAAAAATACCTAAAAAATCTGGTTTTCAGCCCATGCTCCGACTGTACAATTTTATATCACTTTCATTTTAATATTATTAGCAATAGGTAATACGTAGTATTGCAAAAATGACTAAGTAACCAAACATTTCTGGAACTTTGAATCAAGCAGCTATCAACCACCACCTTTATCTAGTACAATGTTTCAAGTTCTTCCTTCACATGATATTTTATTATCCATAGAATCAGTAATGCTTTTGATAAATTATTAGAAGTATTTGTTTCATGCTCCACATTCCTCTTGCCACCCTCATCATGTCAGAGTAAGGTTATCCATTCTCTGTAGCTGAAGGTAAAATAATTCACTATGATTAATGCTATCACTAAAAAGAATTTGTTTTCTTGAAATAGCACATTCAGAATAGCAGTTCAGATAAGGCCAAGATGGATTTTTTACATCTCTATGACAAACTGTTTCTGGATTTCTTGTCAGTTCCTCCCCTTTTAAGAAAGCATCAGGTGCAGATTCCAGCACTGCCAAGATCAACAATAGCAGATGGATGCTTTTAACTGAATCCCAAAGTTATAAAATGTGGGGATGCTTGTTAAAGGGATGCCAGAACCTGAGAGGAAGAGCTTTGATACCTATTTCATATATGACCATTTTACAGGCTTGTTTTTTTGCACATTCTTTTCCTTGCTGAGCTCTGCTGCTTGTGTGGCAGCCCTACCAAACCCCAGGCAGATGCAGACGTACCTAAGACCCCGTACTCGGAGAGGGAGCTGTTGCACACGGTGTAGGGGGCCTGCTGCTCCCAGAGGTGATTCATGGGAACACAAGTTCTCTTGTCAACTTCCTGATCGTGAAGCACATGGTGACGATGGCTGCAAAGAGTTGGTGAGACAGATTTATTAGCCAAGAATCATTTGGGCTTTAACAGGTATTTTCAAAGCTAAAGTATCAAAGTTGTGTTCTGGAAAGCACACAAGCACCATGGTTCTCTCTGCTACACACAACACTCTGGTCTGGTTGAAACCATGGGAAATACAATCACGTGTCTAAATACAATTGCTGCACTGTAAGGATTTTGACTATCCAGGCTTCTCAAGCACTCACAGAAACTGAAAATACCTCACCACTAGTAGAACTGGGGAGAAAGAGAAAAGGATGGGGAAGTTGTTGCTATAAAATAAAATTATTAAAGAAATTCAGAGGAACAAAATTGTTATTAAAAACATTTAGTTCTTCCTTCCTCACAAATTCTAGTATTTTCCTTGAAACAATTGTTTGTATTTAATGGAAAAAAATGTAATCTAATCTCATTTCAGCACTGAAACTTGAAGGAGTTGTATCCTCTTTCCTGCTATTTCCACTCACATGCACCATTTACAGTCCTCTAGAACACCATTAATCAGCATTAGAATGGGACACCAAGGAATACTACCAAAACAGAGATGACTGAAGTAATTACTGCAATCCAGTAACTGTTTGAGCAGACTGAGTGAATCACAGCAATTTGTCCAGCTTTACAACTGCTAACATAAGGCCAGTTATTGTACTGGTAACAATACTGTGTGTTGTAGAGCTGCCAACACTGAAGTCTGAATCTTTTTGCACTTCCCTTTGCTGTAATGAATGCTAGCAAAAAAGCTCTGAAATTTATCTAGAACTCAACAATGTAAAGCCAGAAAAAGACTGAACCTTTGAAGAGCAGCAGAGGGAGGGAAGTAGAGAGAAAGGGGGAAATTCACACACCAGGCAGCTGTTGGGCAGAACTCATTCTTGCCACTCTAATTTTGATTTTGTCATTAAGCCAAAGACAGAAGACCTAGCTAGGTGTTAAGCTTCTTGAGTACAAAGTTTTGTTTTTCCATAGCAAAAGATGATTAAGATGAGCACAGATGGCCAGCCAGAAATACACAGACATACAATTTGCACATGTGCAATTGTCAAATTTACTGACACCAAACCAGTACAGAACCAAGGCTGTTGATACCCTCCATCCTCAAGAGTTTGTCTCCAAGAGGAAAAGGGGTCTGGTGCTTCTGTCTGCAGCTTTATCTAGCTTCTATTTATTGACAGTGTTGAGGACTGAAACAGGAAGAAGCCATCACATAGAATATTGAAGGAAATAATTATTTTCTAGACATCACTTTAGAAGCTCCAAAATAGTGAAAGCACCCCATTGGGTTGTTTTATCATGGCAACACAGTATACTCAGTTCTTCCCAAATTCCAGCCAATACTGTACCAGAGAAGACAGGCACCAAAATCTATTTCTTTCTTCTGCAAGCATTCACAATGGAGCACAGCACAGCATTCACCTCAGGAACTGGCATCATATCAAAGGTTTCAATTAAATACATCATTAACATTTTACTCTACAGAGAATCAGGTAAGGCAGCAAACTGTATATATTTTACCAAGTGATCCTGCCTTCACACATGCCCCACAGGCATTCAAAGTCTCAGTACAAAGGTCCTTATTTGACTTTAAAAGCCTCACCAGCTGGCAACATGTTGGTTCTCAGGGTACACAAGTTCCAAGCAGCCACCATTGGAATGATATTTAAGGCTCAGGATCTGCTGCAGCAAGTATCCTCTCTTCTCAGCAATTAGATGGAATGGAACTGTATTTTTTGTTAGAAAGCAGGGGGAAAGATACCATTTCTGCTTTTCAGCAAGAGAAGGTAGAAAATGTTTGTTCTGGCTTGAATATTATACTTTAAAATGCTGCTTACAGATACACAGGAAATTTGATTATTACAGTCTGCTAGAACTTACAACATTCAGATTAATGCTGAAGAATCAGCCCAACTACCTCCTCCCTGCAGAACACTGTATTTTTTAAACAATGCCAAGTTGTTTCTTTAAGTGTGGTACTTAAACAGTTTTAACAACATTTAACAGTCATCTCAGTACTGACCTGAAAGTACCTCTCTCCACATCCTGCCCACTCAGTCGGACGTGGATCCCTTCTTTGAGAACAGAGCCAAAAGCCATGTATTCTGCTAGGGCCCAGTCAACAAGCCTGTTCTTGGTCATTTCTGAGCGGGTTTTCAGAATCCGAGAGAGTCCTACATCAGAATAAAGATCAGAAGTGAATGGATCTGTTTCAGAGAAATTCTCTTACACATTACATTCATTATTCTCCTTCCTCAGTGGCTAAGCTAAATACAGATACCAAATCAGGTCTACAAACTGTTTTTCTAGAACTGAACTGCTGACAAAATAAAACAACTTGCTTCCCAAGCAAACAGTTGTGTAATGTTCACACCTTGTTTTCAAAGAACAAAGTAAGTTTGACTGTGTCAGAAACTACTGAGGACAATTAAAAAGACCCATGGTAAAATTCCTCTTCCTCAAGATTTATTTTCACGTCTCTAACACCAAGTACTGTTTTATAAGAGACTGAAAATAGCAATTTGGTTTCTGAATTTTTGTCTTCCTTCCTTTTCTTATTTTTTCTTTGCATTTGTCTTATTGCACTTCTGCAGATGTTATACAGTGAAAACAGGCTGGATTGATCTACACTATGAATATCATATAAATATAAAAACTGTAGCAGATGCCAATGGACTTTCAGTTGGTAACCAACAGCTGACTTCTCAGTGAAGATTTTATAACCTTGTGAGCCAAAACACGAATTACAACACTGTAACTTTCAAAGGGAACAAAACTTCACAGCTGCACAAAGGTGCTTCCAGTTTTGAGGTCTCCTGTATTCACTGTCAATTGACAGCACCTTATTTTCACATCTGCACTGATGATTTTGGTAAGCTAAGTCCCATAAAATAACACAAGCCCCATGTGTTATTTTCCCATATGTCCCTTTCCTTACTTTCCACGGTTTTACAAAAAAACACCCCTTTCTTTCCACATAAAACTCTCATTGAAATTGCCTCATTTTAAGTAAAAAAATCTTGAAAATTTTCCCTTTAGAATAAACTAAACATCTGATAAAAAATAATCTTCCCATTGTTTGTTGCAAGACTATATTATATTAAGCTATTTCATTCTAGTGAAAGGACAAAGTACTTCAAATTTCTATTTCTCTCCCCTTTTATTTCTCCACAAATTCTCTCTCACAGCCTTTTAAACTGCATAAAAGTATCTAGCATACCACAATTGCTCTGAACCATAAATCTACCTTATATACTGGCAAGTGTTCCCTAGTGTCAAGGTTTAATCAACTTACTAACAAGAGACCAATTTACCTTTTTAATTAGAATGTCTAGTACTAAATTTTATTGGGCAACTATAACTTTTAATTTATCAGTGCCACAACAAAGTGCACAAATGTGTAGAAGAGTTAAATTTATCCATTAATTGTATCTGCTCAACAAGCCTGCAATTAGTAACTGGGAATGCCCTACCATCATTACTTGTATTTCATTTCCCAAAGGAACACAAACACATAGAATATTTACAGAAGACAAACTTTATTCCTTGATGGATGACTCTAGAGAGGATTAGCTTTCTCTCTTTAGAGATTTTAAAGAGAAAAAAGCTCTTTATTGCTTATCCATAGTATGGATAATGGATTGCTTATCCATAGTATGGATAAGAAAAAAGATCCCTAAACAAAGGGTCTCCATGTTTCCCCACGGAATGAGCAGGTTATTGCTTCCAATAGTTGCTGGATTTCAACCTTCCCAGGAAATAAAACTGTCACAGATCTCTGACACAGTGTTGGGACTCCCCAGTGAGACAGGCACTTACTGTAATAGATACCAAAGTGAGGACTGAATCTTTTCAGAATAAAAGCTATGACTTTTTTGGGAAAAAAATGCAAGAATGAAAGGAGTTATTAACTTAAGGCTGCAAAGAGACTTTTACCTCCCTCAGAGGAAAATCTATTTTAATGAGGTATGAAATAGAAGTGATGTGATACTGAAAGAATATTATGCTGGGAACAAGCAGCAGGAACTTAAACGTCACATTCTCCTCAGCCATAGAGTGGAAGAGTCAAAGTAAAAAAGTCGCAGGCATTTTCCTCTTTGAGGAATGGCAGAAGAATAACTTCTGTGCAGAAATACAGAAAGGGAGCAAGACACAAAGCCAGTAGGAGACACAAAGCCTTCAGCTGACCTGAGTGTATTTTGAAGTCTTCGACTGGCACTGAACTAGCGACATTGCCAATGTGAGTCAGCAGCTCCTCCGAAATGCCCGTCGGAGGACAAGACATGCTCTTGGGTTCTCCATCCACATTAAAGAAGCCTGGGAGGAAAAGATTTGGTGAGATGTTCAAGGACTGTTTAGAAGATATGGATATTACCTACAATTTATTCAACAACTCAAGTGACATTCTAAGCAGCAGACTAAGCCTAGTTATTCCCCTTTTTTTGGGAAACAATACTTTTGATTGTCTCCATGACAACACAAGCTGATCTTACAGGCACACAATGATCTATTTTGTTTCTGCTTTCGCTCCCTGTGAAGTCCAACTATGTGGGCAGAGGCAGCCAATAAAAGGCATATGGCACCTCAATCCCTCAAACAAAAATAAATAAATTAATAAATAACATGAGACATACGCCTTCTTCTGACAGCCCAGACAGTTAACGGTACAGGAAAACCACTTCTCTGCTAAACCGGAAAATGGCTTTTTCAAAGTCACAGCTTACTTTGCACATTTTTTAACAAAAGCATTAATTTCAAGTTCATCTGGCAGAATGCTATATTTACTATTAATGGGGCAAATCAAACGTCATATATTCCATTTTAAAAGAATACTGTCTGATAAAATCTATTTAAATCCTAGATTTTGGACTCAAAAGCACATTCAGGTAACACTAAGATAAGTGAAAGGACACTCTTTACCAGGCCAAGGTGAATCCAGCCAGTGCTTGATATGAAGGATCTTATTATCCTTAGATCTAGTATATGCTTCTTCACATATTCTGTCATACTTTGCAATTTCTTCCTGTAGAACAAAAAGGTTTTAAAATGGATAAACATAACGCCCTCATATCTTACAGATGACACCTCTCATTCAGCATGATAAAACCAGCTGTTTAACTCCATGAGGAAATTTAGTTACAATAATACAAATAAATAAAATTAATTTTTTCTAGGATCAAACTGCCTTCTAGAAACATGCTTACACACATCACTCTAAATAAATCATTTAGTTCATTGGACAGGTGTTACAGAGGTGTGTACCAAGAAGCTGCAAGCATTGCTCTAGAATGAGACAAAACTGAAATACCAAATATAATTTACAGTCATACTTCTAAGATCAAAATCATCCAGCTCTCATACTCCTGGCTACGAAAGCCACTAAAGTTTGGAAAAGAAGTTTCCAAAAAATTGTCTGGGAGAGTCTAGCAAGAATCTGCTGGCCACATCTCTCAATGGCAACAGCTTGAATGCCATATTCCGTGGTGGTGGAACGCCTCTGCAATTTCTGTGTTTCGATCCAGAATCACATTCAAGTTATTGAGCCAGCTAATCTTTAAAGGAATTAGCTGCAATGTTGAACTCAGTCTGTACAGCCAAACATCCATCCAGGATCCTAGATCCAGTCACCAAATCCCATGGGTGCCTCTACTGGCACATTCTTTCAATAAATGATTCAGGAAAGCTCCTTCTGCCTGAGTTGTGATTCTTCTCACAGACAACAGAATGCACCTACCCAAACTGTTTATTTCTTGATCTGCAATATCATGTCACTACACTTTCTCTGAAGGTCCTGAAGGTTTCAAGGCTCCTCAGAAGGTTTCGTCTGCACTCTAAACACCCATTCTCAGAAAAATTAAGGTAAAGACCTAACCAATTTAATACAGACACCAGACTCTACACTTCCTCTTTCTGGAATACCTCAAATGATCTCTGAACTCGGCTGAATTCTTGCAAGAGAAGTAAAAGGTTAAATTGATTCTATATCATCAGTGCTGGACACAAGTCTGCCAACTTTATCAATATGAAGCTATCAACAGGAGTGTTCAAATACTTTCTTGCTGCTGAATCAAGTTTCTAGACATGAAGAACAGCTGACAAATGCCTCTATTTTCCAATGTTCTCATTTAATTACCTTCTCCCTCAGAACTGAAGCCATTTTTTATGTGCAACATATATTAATTGTTTCAGAGCACTTCCAGTCCTTTTGTTACAACAATAGTATTTTACATGAAAATACAAGCCAAATTGAACCCCAAATTGTCAAAGGGTAAAGACTGTGGTTAGGAAGTTTTCAGGCAGGCAGCATACAGTGACAGTTGGGTCTTTCTCCTTACAACTCCTTAGATTCCCTCTAACTGTGCTGTTCGTGTACCTCAAACTCCTGCAGTGTCACAGTCCCATCTGCAATCAGTTTGTCAGCGTATTTCTTCAGCACCGGCACCTGCTTATGGATCTGCTTGTACATCAGAGGCTGGGTGAACATGGGCTCATCCATTTCATTGTGCCCTCTCCTACGGTAACAAACCTACAAAGGGAAAGATTGCTTCTGTTGATAAGGAAAAAGGTAAAATAGAATATTTCCACTTCAGAATTTTACAGAGATTTTAAGAGGTTTATGTATTAAAAACATTCATGGCTTCTTGTGGGCCCGTTAGTTGCTCAGTTTTTTAAAATGAGGAAACTAAAGGCCTTTAAATCAAATTTGTTACTTGACTGGACCTTCTAAGCTGTGGAAACCTGAGACCCTGGGAGGCCAGGATTCAGGTCCCTGTTCGGGCACCACGTGTCGTGGAGGGGTGTCCCCATGACCCCAGTCCTGGTTCAGCTGGGTTGCAGGTGGCTAATAAGCAAGACGGGTACAATGGATGGCCCAAAGATATGACTTAATGCATCAGACCACAGGCTGATGCATTAAAGACGAGGGGGCATGGTCAACCTGGCATTTTATAGGGTTTTACCTGGGCAGGTGTCCAATCTTGGTTAAAGGGCAGGGGCTTGACCTTGTAAGTCTAAGGTCTTGAACCAATGGGGCTTATTCTATTAGCATCTTACTAGCATCCCACCTCCCAGGGTCTCAGGTCTCCACACCAAGCCACAGAAAAATAGGGTAGTACATAATGCACAGAATGAAAAGTTAAGAAAGCCAAGACTTGCCAAGTCAACGACCACATCCTTATTGAAAGTGTTTCGCCACTCTGCAGCTACGCTGCACACGTACATCACTGCCTCAGGGTCATCAGCATTCACGTGGAAAATGGGAGCATTGACCACACGAGCAACATCAGTGGGATACGGAGATGAACGGGCCATGCGGGGGTCTGTGGTGAAGCCAATCTAAAAATTCCAGAAACTTCTATTAAAATAATTATGGGCACCTCCCTCTACTCTGTTTTGAAGTTTGCATTTAATAGCCATTCACACAGCAACAGTATCAGCTTTTCATTTTGGCTAGCTAGCTTCTTTTTGCTCCCTTAAAAACCAAAACAAGCCTAATCCAACTAAGTATTACAGATTGAATCAGATACATGTGGGTGATAAAATATTATCCACTCAAGAGTTGCTTGATACTAGCATCATCTTCAGAAACACCTCAACCATTCTAATAATCAGAGGGGGCAAGGAACCCAGTTAATAACAAACAATAAAAAGAGAGAGATGGGCAAATATTCAGCAGAAAAGTTGATTGGAAAAGGCTGTACTTGTTACCTGGTTGTTGACCACAACGTGAATAGTGCCATTTGTGGTGTAGGATGGGAGGTCACTAAGATGAAATGTCTCATAAACCACTCCCTGTCCTGCAAAGGCGGCATCCCCATGTAATAATATGGACATAACCTAAGAGGGAGAATTGTACACACATATCCACACATATATTAGAAAGGAAAACTGCAATTTGAGTTTCTCAGCAGGATTTCTTAGCTGCCTATTTCTGTAGTGCATATAAAATAAAACAGTAATTTTATAATAAACCATAAATTTCTCAGCATTCTGCTGCCTTTTCTCAGTGTGCAAAGGAAATAAAGCTTTAAGCCTACTTCCTGAAGTTACCCTTGAGGTCTCATGTCAGAAATCTTACCTAGTTCAACAGGTGAAGTATCCCTTTTGTGAAGGAGGAAAAGAGGAAGATTCTGTGATATGAAACTACTGGCAAACTATTTTTGTCGGAAATACCATGAAAAGCTACCATTAAAAGTTACTATATTAAACAATCTTTACCTTTTTCCCTGCTGTATCCCCTCGATAAAACTGTTCAGCTTTTGTTTTGCCTTGCACAACAGGATCAACTGCTTCCAAGTGAGAAGGGTTAGCCATCAGGGACAGAGTGATTTTCTTGTTTGTTTTTCGGTTGATCCTCTCATGGTACATTCCCAGGTGGTATTTTACATCTCCAGATCCCTAACAAGAAAGACATAATGACAATTCAGAAATGTTACTCAGACCTGCTCCATCTGATTCACTAGGCCCAAAAGTTGTGCTTCAGCCTGAAAAATGCATCCGGTTACCTGAACATCAGTGTGCACTATGGGTTTGATACCATAATTTCAGACTGGGACACTATTCCTATTCTACTATCTTACTGTTGTCATCAAACATTAGATAAATACTTGCAGCATATTAATACTCTGTTCATTCATATAAAAGAAAAAGAGATGCTTAGAGATTATGAACTCTGTCAAATGGAACTTTCTTATCTACAGTTACTCCTGAGAGACCTTCTGCATGTTACAAGTATAACATAATTTTTAAATTTGTTAAGAAATTTCACCAAATCACGTTCCTCAAACTAGAAAAGAAGGCATTGGAGCTGATAATGCTGTTTTCGTAGTAACCATGACCAAAACAACTTGAATGTTGAAATGGAAAACTATCTTGAATGCTGACAGATACAGATCTAATGAAAAAGCATCTTACCTCATCAGCTGCTTCAAGTTTGGGATCAAACTGACAGAAGATCTGCTCCAGCTCTTTTCGGATTACATTAGCCAATACATTCAGTCGACCTCTAAGAAAATTCCCAACACAGTTATGTCTCAAAAATAGTTGTAACAGAGTCAACAGCATAAAACTTCAAAAAATCTGCAAAACACTCTCTCAGAAATTTGTAAATGTTCTCTTCAAACTTTTGAGCCTGAAACCCTTGATTCAACCCTTCTTCCCATTACAAAGTTCCTCCAAGGCATTCCCTCAGACATTTTAGAACATCTTGTTATCCAAGTGAATTTTGTAGCTATCTAGCAGTCTTTAAATAATCACATTATAAATTACTTAAGGCAGACTGCAAAAATAAGTTCAAAACTACCTCACCAAGCTTTGCCAGTTCTAGAGACTCTATGCAATGGCAGAGATACCATGGCTGCTGCCACATTTCTTTGCAGCTTCAAAGTACACTGAGGAGAGTTTCTCTACCATTTACTTTTGAAGCCTGTAGCCTCTTACTAACAGGAATTTGCTACAGTTCTGTTTCCATTACTTGTTATGACTCACTCTTTCTACCTCAGCTTCTCTAACATCAACTTTTTAAATAAAATTCTTGAACCCAAAACTTGTCCCAACAGAGTAAGCCCATTTGTTGGGATGTTTCCATTGGCATTACCTATGAGGCATTCCCATTATAACATATTCAATTCCCATTTCACTGGATTTATCAATGATGGTCTTAAGTGCAGGAATCATTACTTCACATCCTTCCAAACCAAATCTCTTTTCGGAAGACCACTTGCGAGCAAGGAAGTCTTCGAATCTTTGCCAAAAGGAAACAAAAGAAAAGAGAAATTATTTGTACCAAGGTAATGTAGCAAATATTTATTGTTTACCATCTTATAGCAAATAAAGTTACATTAAACTGTTCTAAAACATCTGTGAATACAAGTTATACGCCTCTGGAATTAAGTCACACATGGGGAGGGAAACACAGGAGAGAATTCAGTCTTCTTTCTCCCTCATCTGAAAACTGTTTACTAGGACTTTGAAACAATTAAGAGTCCCCACCTTGGACAAAATTTACTTCCCAAGTTACACTCTGTTCTCATGTACACAAATCTGACCACTGGGAAGGCAGAGTGACAGCAATGAAGTCTTTTCTATGGATTGAAGAAGGTATAACAACCTGTATTTTCTAATATTTGTGGAAAAAAACCAGAGTAGAAAACACATCTATTCCATATGTCTCATTCAATAGCAAGGCTCCACAGACTGTGTGATGTAACACTTAGGAATGGGCCAAGAAGCAGGACACTGGTTATCTCTGCCTCGGCTTCAGCAGCAGAATGATGTCAATCCCTGACAGCTCTAAGCTCTTCCACTCTTTAATGCGTTTGGGCCAGAGGCAATGTGAGTGGTTGAAAAGTACTTTTTAACAACCATTAAAAGGATTATACATTGTAATGCTTGGAGATAAGAAAGGCAAAGAAAATACATCTTCATGAAAGTAACTGTATTGGTTACATCATCTGTGCAGCACCTTGCCCCATAACACTGCCATAATCCATTAATACTCAGCTTATTCCTCACTTAAAACCCTGGCATTTACCTCTTTAGACCCAAGTCCTAAAGGCAGCGATATGAATTGTTGCCAAAATCTCTCCTAGTTCACCCATCAACACCTTACAATCCAGTCATCTAAGCAACAAGCCAGACCTTCAACTGAGCTATTTTGCCAGATTTCCTCAGGGAAGTCTGTGGGGCTGTGCCAGTTATTATATAATGGGAAAGCAGAGTGCCATGTGAACAGCAGGTCCCACAGGGCGAAGGAAAGCAGTGCACACACTGACTTCTTCCTCTTTGCAGCAGCAAGTTAAGCCAGTGCTGGACAAGTAGCAAGTTCATTACTTGAGGCAATCTGCTGCTAAATGTGCAGAGCTACAGTATTTCAGTCACACCTTGCCAGTCCCCCACATGCCACTGGGAGACAGAGAGCCCCAGCCTCTGTCACTGCATGCATTCAGCACCCAGTGAGGAAAACATCTGGCGAAAGCTGGTTGCTCTCAGAAGGGATTCATCTGGAAATGCTTGACCCTGCCCAGGCTCCACACCAAGGTCTAACATGTTTACTAATGCATTACAAAGGAGCTCAGCAATATACAATGAGTATTTTACATAAGGAGGAGTTTAAAAAGACCCTTTGTTAAATAACCTATCAGTGAAAACCACAAGGGATGAGAAATCCAACTTTAAAATTCAGTTTCAAGTACCTGAATTCTGTAGTTCTTGGAATGAACATTTTTTAAAACAGTCTTGAGCAAAACAATGAAAACCTGCTTTACAAAGCCACAAATCTCAAGAGGACAACCAGTTTTCCACAAAACCAGACATTTTTCTAGGTCATTTTCAAACAATAAAATAAAAAAGCACTCTAAAGATAGCTGGACAGAAATTTTTGTGGAACGTTTTTCTTCCCCATTCAGCAGACAATTAATTTGGCAGAAGATGAACATTAGGATCCTTCACGCCACTAGAAACCCCAGATCTTTCTGCAGCTTAGGCAGGAATGAAAGCACAAATTCTTGTCTTAGAATAAATGGAGATGGTTCATACTGAGGGCCTGTTAAACAAACCTACTCAAGTGTCATTTTCTGTTTCTGTTTAAATGAAACTTTTAATGAGACATTATAACACTGGCAAACAAAACACCTGGCAAAAATATCTTCTGACACCTCCAATGAGCACTTCATTTTTAGGTCTTTGAACATAGAATCTTAACCAAGAAGTGTGCCTTTACAAATGTCTGACTCTTGTGTTTAACAAAGGACATACACTGTTTCAGATTGTAGGGACTGAAATAAATCTTGTGTCTGAGAAGCCTTGTTCCAGGGTAAGAATATAATTTGGTCTCTGCGATCACCGTATTTCCACAAAGATAGCCACAATGGGAGCAGTCAATAAGCTGTTTCCAAATGTACTTTCTTTTATTGTCAATACTAAAACTGCTGCTGCTAGGTCATGCAACAGCACAATACATCTTGGCACATCTCAAAATGAAAAAGGCAGAAACAGTACTTGAAATCACACACCAACATTGTTCTGACACTTATTTTCTGAAACAGGCTACAAATCTTGAACACAAATGTATATTACTATTGTGCTGAAACAACTTGTTCCTAGTTTACCTCCTCAAGCCAATGAAAACACTGCCAGGCATGCCACTAAAGGCCTTTTAACATAACAGACCACTAAGTCACAACACAGACCCTGACAGATTCCTCACAGCACACACTTTCCTTTGATATGGCAGCCAGGTTAACTACACCTACCTGTACTCCAGATTTCAGTGAGACTGTTCCCCCCCCACGTCAGCAGCTTCCAGACCCCAGAGCTGCCAGGCAGCAGGCAGAGTGTCCCAGCCCAGCCCAGCCCAGCGTACCTCATTGAGCGCACCAGCCTGGCCAGCAAAGTCCTTTTATCCTCATTGCTGAACTTCATAACTCCCGGCGTCTCGAACTTCTGACGGATCCACTGGCACTGCTCCACATCGTTGATGAACATGAACTCCAGGCCAATGTGCTGGCAGTAGGTATGCTAGCAAATGAAAACAGCAACAGAGAAGCTTTAGGAGCTAGTGGGCCACAAAGAATCTAATATATTTTTTTAATTATATTCTCTGTTACTCTCCTGAAAGCTACCTTGTCTTCCTCTTCCACAATATCTCCCCCAAAATAATTCTATAAATGAATAAATTGTTTACTGAATCTAGTTTTGTATCACAAAAGTTTTGTATCTACAAAGTAACGTTTCAAAATTTTTAAACTGGAAGATTCTCATCTGGTGCTACATTCAAAGTAGGCAACAAACCTGCCTTACACTGACTGGCACATTTCACCTAACTCTGTACTGTTCCTACAGGCATAGTACACTCTTCTTTAGACACACCAGCAGAGATTTTAAGTAATTTATCAAAATTTGTGTCTTTTTTAAATGTCACCTTAAACCAAGAAATAAAGACAGTGAGAAGACAGCTATGAAGTCTAATGCAAATTATCTAAAAACTGTCAAGTTTCAGAAACCTGGAAATGTGAAAAAAAAAAAAATCCAAGCAGCTGAGAGCAGAGAAAGGACAGGGAGAAATGCCAAGATAAAACACAAATTTTATCTCCTTGTTAATTTTTAAAATTTTCTTGTTCTTACCTTAAAAAGAGTATTTCATTAGAAAAGTATGTTCAAAACACTAGTCAACAGAAGTAAGACCTACTGTGAGTTTGAGACAAAACTACTCTCAACATAGTGTGTGCTCTCTAGTGCCTTTAAGGAGTTGAATGCTAACCTCTATTTAAAAAAATAAATACATCCAAAGCTCTAGAGAGAAGAGGATAGCAGAGGGTTATCTCTCAACACAAATCAGTTCCCTATAAGGCTAAGATTTTGCAATTGATTTTGTCCTTTTATTTGCAGATTTCAATTTTAAGGATCATTGCTACACAGATAAGCTAGAAGTGCAAAAAACAAACAAACAAAAAACAACCAACCAAATATAGAGCTCAAATGCACAACAAAGATAATGTGGTATAACAATTTACCATGCCTCAGCTAAGCCAACGTAAAAGTCAAGCAACTGGGAATATCCAACAATGACTCACTCGGCAGTTTACAAATTCATTATCATTCCTACTTGCTGCTTTGTTCTTTGGAGTTCGCCTCTAATGATATTTGTTCCTTCAAATTACTTTTTCTTTGAATTATTTTAGCTTTGAGGACTTCCTATGCCATAATCCATGTCACCTGTCAGATAATGAAACTCTAGAAAAAAGACTGGGGATGGAAAACATCACAAGGACCATCACAGTCTACAAGCTACAGCTGGGCTTTCATGAATTTGGTACCCAATCTTCATATTTTTCCTCAAGTGAAGGTCTCACTAGAGGTGGGGATCTGAAAGCAGCCCCTGAGTGTCCTCAGCACTGTGTGCACAGGTGTTTTATCTGTGGTACAACACTTCAAAGACAATTTCTAAAGGCTCAACTCCTTTTAAACAATACCAGTTCTTTCCAGAACAAGGGCTGACATTAATATTCCACCCTACTCACCTCTTTTATACTCATCCTTAATCTACGTATTCCTGATATCCAGCTAATTGCACCACTGGTGCTGCTACCTCTAGAAATAGTACAAAGACTATTTTTAATGTTGTTGGAATCCTTTACATGTTCAATAATGACGGCATGCTCTATTAATAACTGGCAAATGACAAGGGGGTTGTGTGACTGACACCTGGAAAAAGCTGGCTTTGGTCTGAATGAAAACAATCACAAATGAAAACATGTCCCACCGACCTCCAGGCGTTTGATGATCTCTCGCAAAGAAAGGCTGTTCTCATTTCCTCCTATGAAGGTGGTGTTTGGCAGCTGAAAGACTTTGTCCAAATCTGATTCATGCAAGCCATAAAACCCTACAACAGGTACGTTATTGATTTGCAAAGTAGAACAGGAGACAAAAAGAAAATCAATATTGTTTTTCAAGCCATGGCAATTATATTTAATAAAGCAGTATTAAGAAAGAAGATACCAGATTAAAAATTGAAAGTGTGACTATTTTGAAGGTATCCATTAGTAGAATGGACTTTGGTCTGGATTTTAAAGAGTGTTTGAATTAAATAGCCATTACTTGATTCTTTCTTAAATGCTCAGATGAAACAAGTGAAATTGGAATCATCCAAGCCTTTTTTATATTTTGCCATATTAAGACATGTCATCAATTTTCCACACTACTTCTTGCAGCTCACTGTTTAATAAAATACCCAACTCTATCATGAGCAACAAACACAAAAAGAATCCCTTCTCACTGACAGAACCAGTTGGTGGAAGCATTTTACATTAACAGACAGACAAAGAGAATGCACAACAGGTTCAATAAAATGCTGTACAAGCACTCTGGAGAACTTTTAAGGTATTTCTATTCACCCTCTTTCTCTTTTCAGGAAAATTAGTTTGAAATAGCCATGTAATGATCTGTACAGCTCTAGCTCCCAGGCAGTGAGCTCTTATAAAATACACAGATTTCCACACCCCAATCTAAAACTTGTTTAACCACATTGACCCATCTTGATTTGGACATATCTAAACTTGTTCTGGCTGAGAATATTATTTAAGAAAATATTTAACCTAACTATTACGCAGTTTCAAAAGCCAAAATACACAACAGACAAGACTGAAAGACTGGTATCAATGCAAGTTAAAGGCCTTGTATGATACAAATTTAACTTAGACCTGTTAAATGAAGGAAGGAAAACCATTTTCTTATAAGAAGGAAAGGTACAACACTTATAATATACATTACCCACAGTTAGAGAACCTTACACATACATATGTTTCTACACATGTAAAAATATTTGAAAAATTAAAAGTAGCTTCTCCATTTTTAATTTTGAACTCTTTATCATGGTTCCAGATAAGCTGTAGCCATCCACTTTAACACTCATTCGACAGCATGCACATAACTCTTAAATCAATAAGGTGCTTCAATGTTAAGTGACTTTTCTGAAGATAAAAGCAAAGCAGCAAATTAAGGATGAAATAATAACAGCACTTAAGAGTTGAAGACAGGCCATAGGACTGCATTGCTACCACTTTTACTATACAGCACTGTCAGTAAATAACATGGGTTTTGCTTTAAAAATAATACATTTTAAAATGTTAATTTTGGGTATAATAAAAATTTTAATAATATATTAAAATTTCAATCCTGGAGTGGCCAAAAAAAGCATAGGTACCACTGCTTCTCCTTTTAGGTATAACAGGTTTTCTCCCAGCAGGAGGGGAGAGTGACACAGGGGATGACAGGGGTCTTAAGTGTCATTTGAAAACAAAGCATTTACTTCTTTGATTTTGCTGACATTCCCTCAGACTTCAAAGGGTCCTGATGCCCCCTCATGCATAAACCAGAACACATACAGGAGTGATTTGGGCACACACAGAACATCTGTGCTTTGTACCATAGCACCACATATTTACTGAAGCATCACCTCGTGTTTAAAGAGATACAACCTTACTGAAAACCTGAAAGCAATTCAATACTGTGACCCATGCAATAGGTACATCTATAACTACCTGCATTTTCAGAAGCAACTCTCAGAAGATATTTCCTACCACAAGGTTTCTCAAAAAGAAACCAGAAGATGGGACAAAGAAAATGCACAGAAAATTCAAATATTAAAATACTTTCCGTCCTGCCAAAGACTTTTCATAAGTTTCCTGCCTGGAACATTCAAGGATAATCATTTGAAATATTCCTCTATTTTAGCTGTGCTAAGACTGGGTTAGAAATTTTGTTTCCCCTCACAAACTGAAATCTCCTCAGTTACAGTCTCAGACACATCCCCCCATCTCATTCAGAGGTCTGGCATATTTTTCCTATGGGCATGAGGGCTTCAGTGGATGCCTTCTGACCAGTCACTAAATTATCTGTAGAGTTTAAAGAAATGCGTACTGACATGCTAGTAGTCACCCACGCTCCAAATTAATTATATTTGCTCAGTAAATGTCTCATGTGTTTTCTAGTAGGCACTTTTCTTTAATTAAAGCTGACAAACTTCAGAGAGAAGACTCAATTTGTGTAAGCACCTCTTTAGTCTTAGGCATCCACTTCCTTTATACAATCAGAACTGCTTCTTTCCCTACACCAGAAATAGAAAACAGAGCAGTAGAGAGGCAGCAGATATGCTTACAGTAAAATGAAGCATAGTGTTTTATTTACTTCCTGCACTACGTTTTATGTCTGATCGAAAAAGCTTCCCTACACATCAAAGAAAAATTGATTCAGTGTCTTCATCAAGTAGAAAACCACATTTTAAACAAACCAGGTAGATTGAAGAGCAGAGAAAAATCAATCAGGTGTTTTTTTATTCAAGTAGAGAGAGGCAAAGAAATTGATCAGTGCCAATTTCTCAAGCCCTTCTAACAATGAGAAGAACCTTTGCAAAAGCAGACCCTAGTGCACTACACTCTTTCAGCAGTAAACTGAAGTTTATCATAGAAGACATAATCACCATTGGATTACATCCACAAGTAAAGAATTCTACGCTTTCCATGTTTTCTTCTGATAACTTCAAAGAGACTTGTTCAAGATACACATAAGGAGTAAGTATCAGACATTAGATTCCAAATCTGGTATGAAAATTTACCCTAAGTTCCTCTGTCTTGCTTTCTTTATTGCTTCATTTCCCTATTGACTAGCCTTCAGATGTCCCCAGTTCAAACAAGTATGAACTGTAATGCTGTAAGAGTAATTTAGATTATCAGAATGTATTGATTAGCATTCATTTCTGGTGTGGTTCAAAAATAAAATATTTAGGGGGTTTATAGAGTATTTATAACAATCATTCATCAGAAGATAAATTCACAGGAACCTCACCTGTGATCTCAGAGTAGAAATTCCACCATCCTGAAATTTTAGCCTCCTTACAGATGCTCAAAGGCTCTATGTCATGATATCAGCAAGCAGGAAAGGTAGAAGCACCCCTGAAATGTGGCATCCCTGCCAATAGAGGGGAGTTGGAACTAGGTGATCTTTAAGGTCTCTTCCAACCCAAGCCTTTCTATGAACCTGTGCAATGTCTTATTAAATCACCTCAGCCCAGTGATACACAGCCGAGCACTGCAAATAGGAAGGCACACAGCTTACACACCGAGTTTATCGATTGTGGTAATAAGGTCAGAGGGAATAAACGAATCCAAATCTGCATCCAGAATTCCAAGGGGGTCTAGCTGAGCCACGTGATGGCCACGGATCTGAAAAAGGAGGAAAGTAACAGCCAAATGAAATCACACTAAAAGTCAGACAAAGGGAAAAAGTCAGTGATATCTCTCCATAGTTTGTATATCAGCCACTAAGCTGAACAAGTAAACACCACTAATGTGATGACAGGGTTACGTATTCCCCAAGTCTTCCCATAAGAACAAAAAATAAGTGTTATATCACTGATTACATATATATATCTCTATCAAAAATTACACATTACAACATAATCTTCATTATGTCTGACATCCAATGTAACTGGGTTTACACTGGAGTTTTAGTGAAGAAAGCTACTAGAGAGACTCTCAGTCTCTGGGTAAAATTCAGAAACTATGATGAGCCTATAGATCTTACCATTTGCCAATTCAGTCATTTTGTATTTTTGCCTGAATCCTCCTTTCTGCACCTGCAGTATATTAGAATACAGAATTGCTGACTTAAAATAGATTGGTGCTGAAGTAGTTTATATTGGCAGTAAAGGGATCACATTTCCTGAGCTCTGCTCCACATCAGATAGCATCTGACAGCATCTATTTTCATTCATGAAATTTCATCTGATAGAATTGATATTCAAGACACTGAAGAACACAAATTGAGTGAGGAATTTAGCCAGCTTTCAATGATCAGTGTGACTGATGTTAATGCATGCCACAAGTTGCTATAAACTAGTGAATTATCATATAACTTCGCTACAGAAAAAATAACTAATTGATCCTAGAGAGTCACAAATATAAAACAATTTTTAATATGTCTCTTATGTGTGACTCATACAAAATTAAGTCATTAAAAGCTTTGTATAGATGAATATATTAATAATTTCTCCTTATAATTTTCTTTTTAACAACAAATCTGCATCCCTTGGGTAGAATTTCATTCACATTACTAGTATCCTAATTGTCCCTGAAAAAAAAATCAAAATTATAAAGTACAATACTAACAGTGACATGCATCATACAGTAATAGAATATGATTACAGCGTGGTTCATCAGAAGGGACCTGTAAAAACACTGTTGAACTATTGTATATTTGCAGGAGAGTTTATACCAAAATGGTTTCCAGTCATAAGAAACCAGAAATACAGCATCTTTTTTGGAACTACCCGCCCTGTAAACTCAGCCTGACTTCTGTGATTCTTTGCATCTCATGAATCACCAGTAATGAAACTCTGACAGGCCAAATGATGCCCACAGCAACATCTGTTCCATCTGACTGTTTACAGCAGCACTAAGTTTATCTGACTGGAACAAAGCAAACAATTCTGTCTCAAATGTTATCAACAGGAAAGAATTCACCTCCCTAAGTTACATCTGCTCTTCAGTATTAATAGGAAGAAGAAGAAGATCAGCAGGAATGCCAAAACCCAGAAAGGCAGATCAGTAAATGCTGTGCCATATTATTCCAGGAGCAGTTTGGTCTTTAACTAAAAGACAGTATTTTTCTCAACGCCAAGGTGTTTTTTACTAAGACCTACTATTTTCACTGATTACAGAAGATAGTTACATCTGCAAAAATCAGAGATCAACTGTGTGAAAATACATACACAGAAATTTTTCATGTATGTATTGACATGTCACACAACTAAATGCAAGTACAGACTACCAGAAACTACACCTTGATTTCTCTGGCCTCGCTTTTGTTAAGCACACACATCCCACTGAAAATCCTTCCTTCAGTGTGCCCAGTGCTCTCTGTTAAAACAAGCAGTAGATTAACTGCCTTCTCAAAGCCCAGCTCAACAGACCACAAAGCAGTTTACCACAAAAGCCATAAAACACTGACAGGTTTGAGAAATGAAAATTCTGTATCCTTCTCCATTTCATTTCATTATCAGGCAAAGGAAGGTCACAAATTATCATACCCCTTCAACACTGAATTTAGAGGGTACTAAATACCTTTTAAAAAGCAGACAGTTGCCTTAGGCAATCCTCTGTGACTGTTTGTTGCAGACACATGGGTGCCTGCCATTTCTACAGACACTTCTGTTCCATCACTTGACAAATACATGGAGCAAAACGGCAATCCCTGAACTATTTTCAAATAAATTGTGTCAAAGCAGTCTAACGTTCTCCAATTTTCTCTAATACTTCACCAAATTTTTACTGCAAATTTGGTTATTTTCTGTATCTATTTCTAAGCAAATTTCACATATTCTTTATATTCACAAACATTTTTACTCTTCTACAACAACTCTCCAACTCAATGGTGACAATGCAATGTGTACAAAAAAAGGTTTTTTAAGAAGTTCCTCTTCTATTCTTCTCATGACACCAAACAGGATTTAAAATACTTAGGGCAGGGAGGAACAGATTGCTCAAATCAAACTGTAGGAAACTTCCTGGGAAGTTACTAATTTAAAAAATATTTGTGGAATATTTTGTTAAAAACAGATCTAGTTTTATGGGGAATTTTTTACATCATTTTTAAGCCTTTTATTGAAACTAAGATACTAAATACAAGTCTAAACAAAAATATTCAAAATTGTTTTTCATTTGGAAAACATCTAACAAAACCCACTGTCCTATTTTCAAATTCCTTCTTCTTTTAGAGGAAAAATAATGAAATTAGACCTAATTTCTTAATTTAATAAAAGGGTTAAAAATCAGAGTGTGAAGCAAAATTAATTTTTATGAACAGCTCTCTAAAAGAATCCATCAAAGTTAACCGAAACTCAGTACTGTCAGCCTCCCAAAATTCAGTTTCTGGTTAATTCATCATTTCTCCTCTCTTTTACCTATAATCCTGCTCAAATCAGGAATCTCAAGATTCACCTTAGATGTATGAGAAGGCAAGTGCATTCCATATTTCCTTAAAGAATGGCAGTAGCATTTAGGACTGTAGTACAAATGTACAAATGTTCCCAGAGGTGAAGGCAGGTTTTCACACACCACTATCTCCATGAAGTCGTTCCAGGCTAAATCAGATGACCCACATCAGGTTTGTGGGTAATCTGAATTATAAGTTTGCTAAACCAGAGAATCACCCCAGTCTGAATCCAACACTTCTATGTTTGGACACTGTGCTGGAAAGAAAAGCTGCCTAGTTCAAGGCATTTTGCATCAGAAGGAAGACAACAGTTGAGACCAGAATACAAATGAGAACATAAAAAAGAAGAAGGTTGTTTGCATAGAAGAGGCCTTCCCACAGCTACCCCAAAATGCACTTACTTGGTATGCTCTTATCAAGGACTGCACAGCAAGGTGGTCTTCGACAACCTTTTCCGCCTTCCCCGGTGTGGGGGCCAGGCCGTGGCTCTGCAGAAACGAGGCCTTTCCCTCCACCTCAGCTGGCAGATGGGCTTGGCCAGCATTAGCACTTCGGAAAAACACATCCCAGGACTGCACACGTGTACAGAGAAGAAAGAGAAATATTTTACTTCAAACAAAAGCCTAATCCAAAGCAGCTCTTCCAAGCTGCAAATGGAAGCTCACTGCATTACAGTGTTAAACACCACTACAGACAGCAAAAAACCCTGATGTGTCCCAGCCTCAGTAGCAACTGTGTGCTTTATTTACATAGAACACTTTTCCTCTCATTTCTTACACCAAGCTTGCTCAGCAGAAAACTCTCCAGCACACAGGACTGTAAAGCATCTTCCTATATTAGTCATTCACACAGCTCTTTTTAATTGTGCTGTTTTTTCTGGCAGCCAAGAACGGGTACAATATCATGCTGCTGGTAAAGAGCTATCAAGCCTATAAACCAAAGAATCTTAAACTAAATTAATCCATTCCTTTAACTGTACTTATAGAATTTGTGGTACTTCAAGACACTCACTGATGATGCTAAATCAAAATCAGTCCTTAAGGGCTTTTCTTGAAGAAACTTTAAAAGCAATCAAAGCTTTTTTGAGTGAGACTTTTGTTCTAAGATCCCTTCCTCACCAGCTTAGGTTACCTTACCACGAAAAAAAATTATGGGCCTGATTTCAGGTGCAATTCATAATTTTAGAAAAGTACTTATCTCAGAAACTGAATCACAACAAACAAAAGATTGTTTTATTTCCTTCTGTTCTTTTACACAAGCTACTTCACTCGCATATGCCCAAATCTTGTTTTCCTGAACTGTTTTCAATCTGATGAGGTGGTCACTGTGCCAGGTTAGAATGGCATCAGATAGATGAATGCTAACAGAGAGCATCAGAATGGGTCAAAACATGGGAGACACACTCAGCAATGAAGGAAGTCTGTGTAAAACACTTCCCTCAGTTGGCTAACTTCAGAAAACTAAAAAGGAAGCTATTTAAAAACATACATATCTTTGTGAATGGAATAGAAGAACTGCAAGAGATAAATCTTGGCAAGGATGGGAGCCTTGCAGAATTCCATTACATTTCAAAGAACCAAGTGCCAGAGATCAAGAAAAAGTAATGCAAAGCAATTCTTTTTAAAAGATTCTTAATATATGCATTACAGAACCCACAAAAGAATCAAAATCATGTAATACAAGCATGGTATGACAGAAAAATATTTACAAAATCCTTTTTGTTTTCATTAATAAGTGTCTTCATACTGAAATTTCTAAAAGCTCTAAGGTGTTCAGAAACACCACGAGAGGGGAAGCATAAAGGGGCAGCTAAACATCACCCAACCTTCCAAGTTCAAGTTGTGGAAGTGGGGGAATTCATTGAACCTGTGGGTGGGAATCTCATTATTAGCATGAGGCCATTGCCCAAGAAACATTGCTTTAATGCACCCCTCTTAGTTCTTTATTCATACAAAGCTGTATTGATACAAATACAGTAAACTTAATTTATCACCCTGCTCTTACACAGCCTTATTTAAACACAGCCTTTTATATGCCCTGACAAATTAAGGCAGACAGATCATGTGTGGTGCCTGTTCCAGATATACTGATGAAGAATTCGTTCCTCCTCCCTTCTCTTATTCATGCAGGTTTTCTATATTCTTCTTACCTTGACATCTTGGCACACTGAGGTTAGAAATCTGAATTTACATCCTATAAGTGGTCTGTAAGAGCCTATTAGTGTGACTGTATTTCAGCTGGGATTCTCTCTACACACCTTCTTGGTCTGTGTTAAGAAGAGCATTGTTATTCCTTGCCTGCACAGCACCCAGTCTGAGAGTCTGGAAACCCCTGACAGTGAAAAACAATCATAATCCCCCTTGTAATTACTAAAGTTACTTAGACTGGAGAAATTATTTGGGCAATACACAGTTACAAATTTTCATTAAACATTAAATTAGGACATTCCAAACACACATTTGGATCCATGACAACTCTCACATTTGAAGTTTTAATAAAGAATTTGCTTTGCTTTTGTTAAGGTTTCTTCCTTACTTTTTCTAATGCCATGATACACATACAATGATGATAACAATATAATTATTCCTTTGTTGAGTAAAACCGTTCATTTAAACATAAAAGTTATCACAACACAGTCCCACAAACAACTGAATGTGTTTTTAGACAAGTGCTCTGCTGAGAGAGTACTTAACAAACTCCAAATAGACTTGCCCAACAAGTGATCTGGTTAAGGAGAATCAGTATAGGGCTCTTTCTGCATGCAAACTCACAAATATAAAGAAAATGTTCCCATCTGAAGATGCAGCCAGCTGAGACAGAATGGACCCAGACTATTTTTTCCTATCACATTTTTGAACTTATTGATTTGTTGGACAGGCTTGACATTTAATCAGAGGGGAGGGAAAATACATCATTTGGCTACAGAAAATTAGTTTTTACTAGATACACATCCATCAAAGCCGTTACAAATTTCTATAGTGTCTTTCAAGACTGATACCAGATCATAGTCTTCAAATTCTGTGTATCAATGTCAGTCTTTGGCAACAGCATTTGCCATGTGACTGAACAGATAGAAGACCAGCTTACTCTCACAGCAAACCTGCAGCTTCTCAACTAAATTAGTATAAAGTTCTTCAAGAACACGGTACAAAATACATAAAATACATATACAAATATACAAATATACAAAAATACATTCACCAAAAAAAAACCTACTGTACTGATAGATGATATATTTTCTTTGCTTCTGCCAGCAAATCTATATTGTAGTTAACCATTATTTTCTCAAGTAATATAACACAATTCAGGTGATTCGGTGGCAACATTTTACTGTCATATAATAAACAGTGTTGCAATTAGAATAACAAGTAACATACGCTTTATCTTGATGGTTTGGGGTTTTTTTCCTTGTGCCATCACAATATTCATCAACTGCAGTGAGGACAGTAAAGCCTTAGAATACACACACTGAGCACTGCTATATCATTTAAAAAAGAAAATTAATAAACTGAAGTCAAAGCAAAACAAACCCCCACATTTTTTCCTCGTCCACAAACCAGGGAGGTGATTACACACTCACAGCAGAGCAGTTGCACAGAGGATAACATGGCAGGTATTATGTACTCCATAGCCAACCATGTAGTTTTGTAATTAATCTTGTGATAGTAATAACTGAGCCTTGTCAAGCTTCTCTCCTATGATCTATGGCCCTGACACCAAGCTTCAAGGAGAAATAATGATGCCTTTTTCAGAGCCCACGTCATTTTATTCTGATTGTTGTTCTGGCTACTCTGACAATAGGAAATTCAAAAGGCAAGGAAAAGCAGGAAATGGATTTGTGCCAAGAATAAAAGCTCTTTTATATATATATATATACATATATATAAAAAGATATATACACATGCATATTCCTTGATAAGCAACCACGATATACATAGAAAGGAGAAATTCTTAGAAACACTGCATATGCTCATTGGAATGTGACAGCCATATTTCAAACAGCTGTAAATAAGCATACATGGGAAGACATGTCCAGTCAAATCACCTGAGAGGGAAATCAGTTCAGGAGCCCTGATTAATTGGAGTTTTTAAGTACAAGTGAATAGAGTATGACTTTTAAAGCCCAAGAAAAAAATCAAGCTTTTCTATCTAATCAATGAGGAGGCACATCTCCTCTGAAAAAGGGTTATCTAAGGAGAAACATGAGGAGAAACTGGGTATAAAAAGGAAAATGAGGAAAGAGAATGCAATGTCTAAATGCACAAGCTGGTTCTCTAAACCATGCTGGACATACTGAATAAAACAACAAAAATGAGTGACCTGCAGAGAGCCAAATCATTAACAAAACCATAATCAACACCATGTGGTGTCTCTTGACATTATTTTCCAACACTTCCTCTCTTTTCCATACCCAAATGACAAATACACAACTTTACAGTCAAAATCACAGCACATATTTTTCTGTATTTTAAAGAAAACAGGCTGATTTCAACCCTTTACATTTTAACTTGTTTTATGAAAGCTCAAATTGAACAATTTCTGTCAACAAAAATCTTGGGAAGGTATTTGCAGCTTTCAGCCAGTGAAATGAGATGGTTTTCAAGAAACCAAAAAATAATTTAGTTGATGAAACAAAGAAAAATTAATTGGCATTCTTCTCCCCTCCCCTTTTTTCATAGGCTGTGAAAAAACTAATAATTTAGGCAAGAATAGCTGTAATCCATTATTTCCATCCATCATATCCTTTCAAGCCTCATAAATCAGGGACACAGGGAATTTACTTCAGTTTGTTATTGTTGCGAGTTTATTAAACACAGTTAACCTAGAAAAGAATTCACACAGTTTTATAATCGTGCTTGTTGGTCTGGGGTAGTTAATTGCACAGTAACTGGTTTGGATTTCAAAAGGAGGTTGACACTACAGAGACATTTTTGTTATTGCTGAGCAGAGCTTACACAGTGTTAAGGCCTTTCTGCTCCTCACCCCACCAGTGAGGAGGCTGGGGGTGCACAAGGAGTTGGGAGGGACAGAGCCAGGACAGCTGACCCCAACTGACCAAAGGGATGTTCCAAACCACATCATGCTCAGAATGGGGAAAGGAGAAGGAAGGGGGGACATTCAGAGTGATGGTGTGTAGTGGTGTGTTAAAGTTCTAAGTTTATGATATTAGTTCGTTCCATGTACCCCTTGTTTAATCCCCGTTTGGTTTAACCCAAGTTGTCAGTCTCCTGTTCCCTACCCCCGAGGACCTGTCTGTCTACTCGAGGCCTCTCCCTGAATCTGGAAAGTTCTAAGAGGGGCGTCGAGTGATTGGACAAGGTCCGAGGGAGTCCGCCCCTCCTGACCGAGATTGGTTCTCGGAGGAATCCTTCATCCTGATAACCACTCCCTGTTCGTTCCCTATTGGTTCTTTCCCTGTTACCTCCCCTGACTCCTCCTCTGAATAAAACCAGCCGACGCAGGGTAGACTGCGGTCTGGCGAGGCAGATCTCCCTGGAGTGAGGCTGTTCCCTGTGAACCCTCAATAAACTCCTGTGGAACCCCTCGTCAGAGTCCTCTTTCTTTCCTCGTCGTAGTCGTGACCATCATCAAGCGGCTGAGCTGCAAAGAGCCCACAGGATCGGCTCGGTTGGCCAGCCTACTGAGCCGTACCTGCCGCCTGGAACCGTCGCCAGGGCTAGCCGGGGATAGGCGAAGGCTCTAGCCCCCGAGGCAGAGAGCTGAGGCCATCAGGCACAGTTTCAATGGTGTTTGTCTTCCCAAGTCACCAGTACAAGTGTTGGAGCCCTGCTGTCTTGGGGATGGCTGAACACCTGCTTGTCCATAGGAACTGGTGAATGAATTCCTGTTTTGTTTTGCTTTGCTTGTGCATGCAGCTTTTGCTTTCCCTATTAAATTGTCTTTATCTGAATCCACAAGCTTTCTCACTTCTACCCTGCTGATTATTTCCCCCATTCAAGCATGTGTGAGAGAAAGAAAGCACAAGTGGCTGTGTGGCTGCCAGATGGGGCTAAACCACGACAAAAAAGCATCTTGAATCACCTGGGATCCACTCCCTAGGCCACACCTTACATTCCTCTGTCAACTCACTTGTGCTAATTTATTGCTTGCTGTTCAACCCACAGCCTGCATCACCTCGACAGGATCCATGATCAGACTGCGCCTGAACTGCCAGATGATTTGGATGGCGTTTCGGCAGGACTGTCAGCATTTCTGCCTACCCCGAGCACCAACCCGTAAGGCGCAGGTGTGTGCATCTCCCGGTTCAGCACCCTGGCCAGCTCCCCGCTCTCCAGCGCTGCCGCCCCGCTCCCGGCCGCGGGCTCTGCGCTCCCCTGCCCGCACCCAGGGGCACTTCCCACCCACAGACAGGCCAGCAGCAAAATGCACTCCACTGCAAAGGAGCTGAAGCAGGAACTTCATTCAGCTGAAAGGAAAGAAGTCAGCCAGAAGCCAATATAATGTAAATACAATAAAAAACAAGATGTCACCTTGATGTCACCACACACTCCTTATGCATGAGTTCATCCCTTCAGTATCCCCAGTATAAAAGGGTTGCTATCGATCTACAGCCTTGACATATCATGAGGGCCTTGCAGAAATTCAGTGCACCCACACAGTGTGCTACCCCACCCCACACTGGTGGAGCTCAGCTGGCAGCTAGAGGACATGGGCTCAAAGTCAGATGAGAAAGAGCCACTCCTGGAGAAGGTTTCTCCATCCCAAGTTCAGGTGTAACATAAAAGGCCTAGGATCAATCTGCTATGTGAATAACAGTCAGCCTTCAGAGCTGGCGCTGCCTATGTCACCTTTTAGCAAGACTAAGTTAATACACAACAACCAAAGAAAAAAAAAACCACAGCTACAAACCCACTCTTTTTGGTTTCCTTTTTTGTTTCTGACCTCAGCATACATCACTTCCTCATGCTCTAGACAGATTATCAGACTTAGAACAACAACTTCTGAGTGACATTTTGATATACGTGCCTTGAGAATAAGGGAACAGACAACCAATTTGGTAAACATTTTGGGCACAATTCACATTACTTCCTGGAAAATGACTTGTCTGACTCAAAATTGATCAGACTTCTTACCGGCTTCTTAAGTTACTATACATGTATCACCATAACAGAGGCCTCTTTGTCAGCTTTCTGCTTATTAAAAAATAAGCCTATGTATTTTGTCCACAAGAAAGGATTTGGGTAATAGAGTTTTTAGAAAAGCAAACAAATGTCTATTGCCTGGAGAGAGAAGGAGAGACATAAAACAAAATACTTTTCAAGATACTTCAGAAGAATATTCTAACAATTTCCGGTTCAGTTTTAAGGTCACAACTTCCACAGTTTAATCCAAAGGAAACTGAACATTCATCTTCTTCAGACAGTTTAGAAACACCAACATCAACACATACCATTCAAATATAACATATTTCAATATAACTTATTCTCCGATAGCCTTACTAAAACCCAAAAAATTAAATATATTTTATTCTTGGGTCTTCTTCTGGATGTAATGAATTACTTAACTGACTGCTTGACCAGCATTTCCATGGAGGAATAAAGTTTCAGAGCAGCTTTCTATTTCTGGTCTGGACTTCTCATTCTTTCTGCTCTGCTCACCATGCCTGTGCCTCCTCTGTACTTTTATAGTTACAATATCCCATCTTACACCAATCAATAGGTGGGAAATTAATTTCACATTTTTCATTTCACACAAGACCTTTTCCTGAACTTTTTATTAAAAAAGCAAGTGAAAAAGTAAAAGAAACCTATTCCACTCTCAACCCAGCATTACAGTCAAGTTTCAGACTTACCTTATGAACACTTTTAGGGTTTTCAAGCCACGCATAGTACATTTCCTCCACGTAATTGGAATTACTCCCACTCGGGAATGGCTCTGAGGCTCCTGATGAAACATACCGTCGGCCATGTAAAAATGCCCTTCTGGCTATATCCTGCTTTTCCAGAAGTTTAAAGCCATGCCTCCTCAGCACAGCTGCAAACAACTTCAGATGACTCATGTTTGTTTATTAGCCAGACGATCCAAGTCTATTAATAAAAGGAAACCAAACTTAATCAGAAAAGGAGCCAATGAATTGCAGACACATTTCAGCCTCACTGCAAAAACGGAGGTTTCTGGCTACAGTGCTCTAGCACAAAGCTCAGGCCTAGGCATGAAGCCCCCTTCAGAGTTACAGCCACAGCAGTCAGCCCCTGTAACTGGTCACCACCCTGCTCCCTGAAGGAATCACCATGGGTACCTGCCTGCCCCGGGCCCTGGAACACAGGGGGCTACTCATCACTGACCTCTGTGGAGCTCCTGGCAACCCCCACTGCTCTGGCTGTGTTTGGGAACTGTGCCCTTTTCCCCAGCCACACCGGGGTGGGGTCAGCAAACACTGTCAGCCACGGGTGCTGTGGAAAACAAAAAGCCACTGCCTCAAATGTCTGCCACTAATGGAGCTGACTAAATAATCAGAAGTGTTAGCTAAGTGTTCATATTGACATTAGCCTTCAACCAAACAGTGAAACACGGAGAAAAGGCTCACTTTAATTTGTTTTCCTAACTGGCAACATTTATCTTGTGCTTCCAATGATCTCTTATGAGCTTTGTAACAAGGACAGCAGATTCCATGCAATTTAGAATTGAGAAATTCAATTTTCCAATTCAATCTCCCACAATAAGGGTTGAATCTCCTGAATGCTGAACACCAGCAGCTCCAGTGCTAGCAAAGGGAATCAGAGCTCATCTTCAAAATAAAAAAGAACAAGTGCCTCTTAAAATTAGTCCCGAAATAACATAATCTTAATGCTGAATTTGCTAAAACTGCAAAGAAGGAGCAATAATGTGAAAAGAAATTATTCATTTTGTTTTCATTTAAAAAGTATTTAGAAGGCTACAATAACATGAAGGATAAAGTATTAATTTACAAGAAGTAAAATTCAGATTTAACTCCAAAGTGCCTCTCATTTGTTTAGCTGTCCATCTGGAAAAATAATTTATTTGGGCCAAGGTCTTTTGTTGCTTGGTGTGACAGAACAATTGCTAAAAACAGAAGTACTGGGCTACCAAATGTATTTTAAAGTTTTTTTAAAAAAACAACACTCTTATTTTGAGTCATAGAAAAAAAATTAATGTTACCTATTACATGTTAAGATTTCTTTATCTCTAATTCAAAAATAGATACCATAAAAATTTCATAAACATTTTCTGTATATAAATCCCACTAAATTATTTTCTCACAGTTTCTTCTCTTACAGCATCCTTTCAAAAAACAAAATACATGGTTATAAAATCCCTAATTTTCTGAGGGATAAAAATAGTTTTATTTTTCATTATCCAATTTAAAAGTTAATATTGATCCTTAAAAAAAAAAAGAAAGAAAGAAAAAGGGCTCCTACTAAATAAAACAGTATTACTGCTTGTTCTTCTCTGGCATCACATTTATAGCTCCACATCTATTTTAAAAGCTGATGACTAGATGCTTTTCTTCTTTTCTTAGTCACTACCTTTAACTGTATCATCCCAGCAGTGAACTGTTCTTGATCATAACAGATTCCCTTGTCTACTTCCAGGACTTCTGCAGCCTTTTCACTCTCATCCACCAGCAGACCTGGGCTGTAGCTCCTAAGAGCAGCAGCCATCATGCACTTACTGGATGCTCTGAACAAGCACCTGTCCACATTCTCCAAGCGGCCAGACACGTGGAAAGTGTTCCTCTAAGGCAGCACCACTGAAACCAGCACCCAGTCCTCATTTAAACCTATGAGCGCCTCAAAACCACACACTCTTCTCTGTCCACCTGGCACTTGCAGCAAATTGCCAACAGTTGGGCTACTGGTATGCTGAATCCCTACTCGTGGGTGTTATTTCCTACCTGCTTACATTCCCTTGTCATTTCCCACCTCACACATTCAAAGCTTATTACAACACCTGTGCCGACACCCGTCTCTGATCAGGGCTCCCAGGCAACTGCAGGAACACCAACACCATCAGCACCACTTTGGAAGCAGATTAAGGGCTACAAGAGCTCAGTGACTGCAAGAGCACTGACAGAGCTCATGTACTGTCTGCATACATAATACTCTGTAAGACTGAACAGCAAGTATGTGTGATGTCATTTTGCAAAACTGGGTGAGACTTCAACACGCTGTAACAGTAAGGACAGAGAGGTCACCATGGAACTTAGAACTTTATGTCTGTGCCCATTCTCATAGAAATTATTATTGCACCTACCTTACTGCATGCAAATCTCATCCTCTGCCACAAAACCTTTGCACAAATACACTCATTCCTAAGAGATCATCTACTCTCACTTAAAGAACTTTGTAAAGACTTGAGAGAGAGAAAGAGAGGAATGTTTTTCTCAGTTTATCATACTGCAGCAGCAAGCTTCTTAAGCACAGGTAATTTTACATTTTTTCTTCATAATATGTCTGCCTGAAGAATGTGTTAGTAAAGAATACGTAACAGAATAAGAAAAAATTGCCAGTGAGATTGGAAAATGGGTGCAAATAACATAATATGTAACAGAAACAAAGAGCTTGTGGGTGGTACCAGTCACTTCCCTCCAGTTCTATTTAAATTTCAAAATGGGGTCAGAGCCATACTTCAAGCAGTAAGTATAGGTGTGAGAAAAACGCTTGCTGAATTTTAGTCAAGGATGTATCATGTTAGGTATGAAGAAAAGGAGAAAAATGCTTGCTAAGCCTAGTGATGAATAAGCTCCTATGCCTAACAAGAATATGCTTTTGTTTTAATTGATAAGTTAGGATAGCACTACTCTGAAGAAAACCGTTGTTTGAGAAGTTACTTTGTTAAGATAGATAGAGTCGTCAAGACAACGAAGCGTATGCTAGAAGATGTCCAAGGCCTCAGGGTCTGGCCCAGCAGATCTCAGAAGACCACTCCCAAGTTACTTGTGATTTGTTAGTTTGTTTAGGTGAATTTTAATGTATTAGTTAGAGATATTTTATTGGTTTAAAACTAATGTACCCTCCCTCTGTACAATCCCGAGTATAAAACCCCCCGCTGCCCCTCCTCGGGGTCCCTCTTTCTGGGGACACTGGGGCAGAGGGCAGAAACCTTCCCTGCTCCTGAATAAACCTTCTGAACCCAAGTGTCGAGAGAGGGTCCCTTCTTTCTGTACCACAGCTACTACGGCGTTTGCTCTAGCCTGCCTCTGAACCAAGGCCCACAGAACAGGTGTGTGGGAGCGTGCCAGAGCAGTCGGGTCGGTGAGAGAGACTGGCTTGAGCTCCAACAGAATGGCGCCCAAAAGCGTGGGGCCAGAGGCAGAGTGAGACGCTGTGGCGTGGGAACTCAACGCAGAAGTCCTGATAGAGACTCTGTGAATGGTCAAGTAGAACCTTGAAAAGCCCACGTACCACTGAGCTTTACTTGTGAAGGTAACTCGGTGGAGGAGGAAGACTGCTCTCTCCCCAAGGAGCCCTTCCTCAGCTGTTGGTCATCCTGGCAACACCTCCTGCTGTCTTCCCGAGGGTGCGGTGAGTATAATTTCTCCGGGGGAGAACATACACACCACTTAGGCTTTAAAAAGCCAAAAACAGTCGCGCGACGATCTAGAGAGAAAGGTGGGGGGGACAGTGAGTCCTTTCCCAGAAAGCAGTAAGCCCTTTCTCTCCAGAGAAGGATTTGCCCACGGGAGCTGGGGGAGGGTGTCAGGAGGGAGGTGGTGGGAGATACCATCTGTTAAAAATGGGGAACAAACAAACCACCACACAGAAAGAAGTTCTTAATAAAGTAATAGAAGTTTTGAGTGCCTTAGAAGTAAACTATTCAAAAACAAAGTTAAAAAAGTTTATTAAATATATGTTGTTGCATTTTCCAGAAGTTAATTTAAATCAAATAGATTATGTTTCGTTTTGGGAAGAAGTGCAAAATAAATTGCAAAATTTAGCACAATCTGGTAACATCATTGCTATAGAGCACCTAGTTTGGCCGACACAAATAGTTTTTGCTTTAAGAGACAGACAGAAAATGCAGAGAAAAAGTTCCGCCTCTTCCCAAAACAGCTTCAAAGGTTCTTCTCAATCTCTTAGTTCTGTTGCCTTCTTTTCAAACCCCCCTGTCTCTTCTCCTTCCCTTTTCTCGCAGTTTACCCTTCCCAAACTTCCCAAGTCCCCAAAATCCCCTCGAGTAATTTTCAGAGCCTCTGACGCCTCCTCGGAGGCAAAAAGTCCAGCTGCTCTGAAAATTCGCAGAAGCGCGAGCTCTGAGAGCCACGGTCGTGCTCTAGGAGCCCCCGCAGACCCCCCAGCTGGTCTGGGCGGTCAAAACCTTCCCAAAAAATCTCCCAAAACTCCTCCAGTTTCCCCGTCTGTAAACCGTAAAGTCCGCTTTTCGCTCGCTAAAGAGGAAACTCCTCCGGAACTCTCCCAGAGTCCTAGCAGCGAAAAAGAATCCCAAAATGACAGCTCCGACCTCGTAACTCCACCATCTTGCCCTTCTCCTCCCCATAATACCCCGTCTTCCCCCCCCACTGGTCTCCCAGCCGCCCCTCCCTTTTCTCCTCCCTCTTCCATCTATCCCGACTTGCCTCCGCCTTTCTCCCAACCTATGCAAGAAAACACCGTCCCACCCCCGCCTCCGTTTGCCCAGTGTGCTTTCCCTCCCCCGCCTTTGCCGTTTCAAAAAAATAAACCCCTGCAAAATGCTCCTCCTGAAGCAGTTAGTTTAAGTTCCGTAATAGACTTCGTAGTCGCAGCCGCGGTCGAGCGGGCGTCTGCAGCAGTTAGCAAAACGGCAGCTTCAGAAGAAGCTCCAACCGGTCAGCGCCAGTCCTCCCCTCCCAAAACTCCCACAGTTTCAGTTCCGCCGCCTGCTACCCCCCGCTTGTGTGATTCTCCCTCGCTGCCCGAAACTCCCTCCCCTCTTCCTGTGCCGTGCAGTAGTGCCCCTGCGTCTTCCCCTCCGCTCAGACCCACGCAGTCCTGCGGCTCAGAGGGGGGGGGGGCCAGCCCCGCGCCACCCACTGCTTCCCAATCCCCACCGACCGAAACTCCGTCCCTGTCAGCCCCCCGCGCGACTGAACTCCAGCCTCCGCCGTCCTCCCGTGCTGTAGAAACCCCCGAACCCCTCCCCACTCCTAATAACTATGCTTATGCTGATGATTTTGCGCAGTCAAAAGGGCAGCGCCCATCTAACTCAGAAGTGGGCAGCATGCCTCAGTTGTCAGAGCTTTCGAAACCAGCTGCGCCGTTTCAGCCGCAAGTTTCGGAATCTCAGCCAACCTCCCTGCTCCCCCGTAGCCCCTCAGCTCCGTGTCTTACCCCCAAACCCCCGCAGCAAAATGCCAAATTTTCTAACACATGCACAGCCGCGGTCCAAGTTGATGAACAGTTTCTCCCTGCACCCCCGCGCTCTGTTCCTGCTTCCCTTCCCCCCACACAGGAAAAAAAGGCTGCAGCTGTACCAGACGCGCAGAGAAACCAGGCAGTCACAGATCCTATCCTGGTGCCAGCGCGCAGTGCAGCAGCGCCACCTGCGCCACCTTGTGGATGTTCTCAAAATAACAGCAATGTTCAAATCTCAGAGGAACCAGACTACAACAATACAATAACATTAACACCAGTTTCATATGGCAAGTCAAAGGGAGCAGGGCATCCACATGTTAGGTGGAAACCTTTCCCGCAATCCACATTGAAAGAGTTAATGAAAGCTATGAGAGACCATGGCCTAAATAACTCATATTTTGAGACGCTCCTGTCAACAGCCTTTGATGAAACTACAGCAGTTCCTGCAGACATAAAACAAGTTTTCAAATGTCTGACAGGAAAAACACAGTATGATTTATGGCGTGGTATATGGGTCAATCTATTAAAAGAAGCTCTCCCAGGTTTATTGAATGATGCAAGTACAGCCACTGATAATGCAGGAGATCCTATAACCCTAAACCATTTAATAGGGGAAGGAGAATGGAAAGAAGCTATAGACCAAGCTAACATTATGCCCCAAATGGTTCTAAAAATTGTAACTAATCTTGCCTGTAAAGCCTTTGTAAAAATGCAAACTGCAGGTCCTTTACCATGTTATTTAGAAATTTTTCAGGCTCCTCAGGAATCGTTTGTAAAATTTGTCGACCGGCTACGCTCAGCTGTAGAGCAACAAGTAGTTGGAGAACAAGTACAAGAGCAAGTCATCCAGCAGCTGGCATTTTCTCATGCTAATGAAGAAAGCTCAGCCGCCATCGCTCTGATCCCGAGGCAGCCAGGCACCGTTCCTCTCCTGACTGAGATGCTTCAAGCTGTCAGTGTCTCTGTGCTTCAATACAAAAAGCCAACTCCCAAAGACAAGAAGCCTCACCAAAAATTCACAGCAGCTGCCGTGGAAACCCCAAAAGCCCAGACGTCCTGGAAAACAACAGAAGCACAAAAGAAAACCAGCTCTGCAAAATCGGACCGCCTTTGCTTCCTTTGTGAACAAAATACACACTGGGCTTCTCAGTGTCCACTAAAAGAACAATTTAACAAATTCGTAAAAGAAAAGAAGAGTGAGGGTGGTGAGGGTGAAAACAAAAATAACCCTAAAAAGCCAAAAAACTAGATGTAGAGCGCCTGGCCGAGCGTGAAGATCCCAATCGGCCAGCTCAAAACACTAAAAAAGAAAATAAGTTATCTAAATCAGATTTGTCTCTTTCTCCACAGGATCTGACAGAACCGGTTAAATGGAAAGACGTGACTTTACCTGAACCGACTGGATCGTTGACAACGACAGACAGGTATGAGCCCTTTCGGCTCAAGCTGGCTAAGCCCCTTCACCTGCGGGACGGTGATTGGCAAACAGCCGTAGTCTCAAATGAACCCGGCACGTGGCACAAGATAGGTACAAAATTTGTAGTTGTTGGTGATTGCAAGTTTACCCCCCTAGATTTAAAAATTATCCCTGGGGTGTTAACAACTGATCCAGATCAATTTGTGCTGTGGTTACGCAGTGAAAACCCACCCACATTTTTACCAAAAGGACAAATCATTGCCCAAGCCATTCCTTTTATACACACACTAGAAGTAGAAGCAAATCCAGAAAGAGGTGACAAAAACACCACTGTCACAATGGTAAGAAAGATAGGCTCTGACAGGCCAAAAGATTACTGTAAGCTGTCCATAGGTGAAGAATCTAAACTCCTTAAGGGCTCCTGGGATACAGCCGCAGATGTCACTATCATACCTGAAAAGATGTGGCCACCACACTGGGAATTACAAAATATTGCTAAGCATGTAAATGGCATTGGAGGTATGCAAGTAGCCAAACAGTCAAAGAAAGCACTCATGATTGAGGGACCTAATGGGCAAGTGGCAACTCTGCGCCCATTTGTTTTAGATTTTAATGAACCCCTGTGGGGGAGAGATCTAATGTCCCAATGGGGAGTCACAATTAACATTCCTGACTCTCCGCAGGTTTTTCAAGTTGCGGTCACTGAAGAGCGCTCTATCCAGAAAATAAATTGGCTGACAGATGAACCAGTCTGGGTAGATCAGTGGCCGCTGTCAAAACAGAAATTAAAAGCGCTCAATGAATTAGTAGAAGAGCAATTGAAAAAGGGACACATTGAGGAGACCACGTCACCGTGGAACTCTCCGGTGTTTGTCATTCAAAAAGCAGATAAGACTAGGTGGAGGCTCCTACATGACCTTCGAAAAATTAACGAAGTGATTGAAGATATGGGATCCCTTCAACCTGGGATGCCCACCCCAACCATGCTCCCTGAGGATTGGAATTTGACTGTCATTGATATAAAAGATTGTTTCTTTCACATTCCTCTCCACCCGGATGATGCCCCTCGCTTTGCGTTCTCGGTGCCCACTCTAAATCAAGAAGCGCCGAGAAAAAGATACCAATGGAGAGTTTTACCGCAAGGCCTAAAGGTCAGTCCCATTCTTTGCCAACGATATGTCTCCTCCCTGCTCGCACCTGTGCGTGCAGCAATGCCCCAAGTTATAATTTATCATTATGTAGATGATGTTTTAATTTGTGCACCAACAGATGACCTGTTAGAGCATGCACTCGACCTCACAGTGTCTTCACTAGTTAATGCAGGATTCGAGTTGCAAGAGTCAAAAATTCAAAAAATGCCACCCTGGAAATACCTAGGACTAGAAATCGGAAAGAGGACTGTTGTTCCTCAAAAATTAGAAATCAAAACCGAGATCCAAACCCTTGCAGATGTCCATCAGCTGTGTGGATCTTTGAACTGGTTGAGACCTTGGCTGGGTCTTACTACTGAAGATCTAGCCCCCCTTTTTGATTTATTGAAAGGGGGAGAGGGGCTCAGTTCCCCCAGGACTCTCACCCCAGAAGCAGAGATCGCACTCAAAAACATTCAGCACGCAATGTCCACTAGACAGGCCAATAGATGTAAGCCTGACTTGCCTTTTCGTTTTATCATCTTAGGAAAGCTGCCACATCTCCATGGAATGATTTTCCAATGGGAAAGTAAAACCCCCCAAAAATCAAAGAAGGGCCAAGACAAAGAAGATCCTCTCTCTATTATAGAGTGGGTCTTTCTGAGTCATCATAGGCTCAAAAGAATGACAAAACCACAAGAGTTGATGGCTGATTTGATTCGAAAAGCCAGACTTCGCCTTCGAGAACTGGCTGGCTGTGATTTTGAGTTTATTCACATGCCAATCAAATTGGAATCAGGCCAAATTACAAAAGCCATGCTGGAGCATTTGCTTCGAGAGAACGAGGCATTGCAGTTTGCCCTAGATAATTATACTGGCCAAATTTTAGTTTATAAACCTTCCCACAAGATGTTTAATGCTGATGTCCAATTCCAATTGAAACTAAAAAGTAACCAGAGCAAAGACCCTCTCGATGCTCTAACTGTTTTTACAGATGCCTCCGGAAAGTCTCACAAGTCAGTCATGACATGGCAAGACCCCATTTCTAAGGAGTGGGAATCAGATGTTGTTGAAGTAGAAGGATCGCCCCAGGTTGCTGAGTTAGCTGCAGTTGTTAGAGCGTTTGAGAAATTTTCTGGACCTTTTAATTTGGTAACAGACTCTAGTTATGTAGCAGGAATAGTTTCTAGAGCAGAACATTCTGTGTTGCAGGAAGCTTCCAACATTGCTTTGTTTCAGTTGCTTTCTAAGCTTGTGAAACTGATCTCTCAAAGAGAACACCCTTTCTTTGTGATGCACACCAGATCACACACAGATTTACCTGGATTAATAGCTGAAGGAAACAGAAGAGCCGATGCTCTTGCTACTCCTGTTGAGGTAACCCCATTGCCAAATCGTTTTGAGCAAGCAAGAATCAGTCACCAACTCCATCACCAGAATGCACCAGGTTTGGTCCGGCAGTTTAACTTAACCCGAGACCAAGCAAAGGCAATTGTAAAAAGCTGTTCACAGTGTTGCAAAAGTACCTTTCCAATCATGCCTACAGGCGTGAATCCCCGAGGTTTGTCCAGTTGTGAGATTTGGCAATCAGACGTCACACACATCCCCTCCTTTGGAAAGCAAAAGTACGTGCATGTCTCTGTAGACACATTCTCAGGGGCAGTCTTTGCTTCTGCACACACAGAAGAGAAGGCTGGAGATGCCATTAAGCATTTTATCCAAGCTTTCTCTGTCCTGGGCATTCCAAAGTCCCTGAAAACTGACAATGGTACTGCATACACGTCCAAAGAATTTAACAGCTTTTTACAGCAATGGGGAGTGGAACATAAAACTGGCATTCCCCACTCTCCAACAGGGCAAGCAATCGTAGAGAGAGCTCATCAGAATCTCAAAAGAGTCCTCAACCAGCAGCAACCAATTCTAAAAATCGAACCACCATCGGTAAGACTGGCCCGTGCTTTGTTCACTTTAAATTTTCTTAACTGTTCCTTTGAGACTCTGAACCCGCCGGCGATTAGGCATTATCGGGCGAGCTCACAATTAGAGCCCCGTGAAAAGCCAAAAGTCCTTGTCAAAGATCCAGAAACCTTGAAGATACAGGGTCCTCATGAATTAGTTGCCTGGGGACGTGGGTACGCCTGCGTCTCCACTCCCACCGGCTTGCGGTGGCTTCCATCCCGAAATGTGAGACCCTATATCCCCAAGACTTCAAAAACACCAGAGCCCCAGGTCACTGTGGCCTCCTGGAGAAGAAAAAAAAGAGAACAAGAAGGGGAGAATTCAGAGGCAAGGCCTCCTTGCCCAGTTACTCTCCCCTCCTGGTTGTTCTGGCCAGAAGATGAAACAGAAGAGCTGTTTCCTCTGGCCGAATGTTTTCAGTGTTTGTTTAACTGAACTTCTTTTTCTGAGTTACAGAACTGCATGCCTGATAGTCAGCATGGAAACTCGCAGCTCAGCAGTGGTCGTCTTTGTTGTGATGCTCGGGTTGTCATCAATAACCGTCTCCTGGATCGTCCCACAGCCCAAAGCCAATGTGTGGAAAACCCTTGCGCAGAGTCTAGGTCAAGATCACATTTGCCTAGCCTCAGCAGCATCCCAAAATCCCATGTCCTCCAGCCTGGTAGGAATCCCTGTAAAAGAGAGTGAGTTTCCACACTCACTCCTCCAGATACAACAACAATACAATCGAAAACCTGTTCAAGTTGATCACTTTACTGAAATTGGTGAGCCCCCTTCTGCTTTTGTAAGGAATCCCCTTGCCTTTTGGAAAGAATGGTTGCAAATCCTTCCTCGTGCCCAACAAGAGCCCCAAGAATTAGAACTGCTTGGGTCTGCTGAAGCCCCCTTTTGTATCCATTTTTATTATACCCCCTCTGACAAACAAGCCAAGTCATTTTACAATTTGCAACAAACCGATAACTCTTACAAAGCAGCAAACTGGTGTGAAAAAATTGTACATGTTACCTTCCCATCTACTGACACTAGTGACACTCGCAATGTTTTTCCCCGATCATTGCCAAAAAGTTTTTTCCTGATTTGTGGTGACAGAGCATTTACAGGCATTCCTGTTCAGCTGATTGGAGGTCCTTGCACATTGGGTAAGTTAAGCTTATTTACACCAAACATGACTCAAATTCTTAATTGGCACAACAAAAATTTCACTACCCGTGTTCAAAAAAGAGACATAGCAAATCTTGACCCCAATTGTGACACCGAAATTATTCATTGGTCAAAGGCAAAAGCCACTGCCATAACAGTCTTTCTGCCCTGGGTATCAATTGCAAAAGCTATAGGCGAATTAGGCCGATTGGAGTGCTGGGTAGTAAAACAAGCAAATTTGACGTCACAAGCAATAAGTGACCTCCTATCAGATGAACAAATAACCAGGCAAGCCACCCTTCAGAACCGAGCTGCCATTGATTACTTGCTTTTGTTGCATCAACATACATGTGAAGAATTTGAGGGACTGTGCTGTTTCAATTTATCGTCCAAAGCAGAAAATGTCAAAAAATCTGTCCAAGAACTGCGTGGAATGATCGAGTCGATCAAAAAAGATACAGGAGACTGGTTTGACAACCTTTTTCAAGGTACTGGACTTTCTAGCATTGCCAGCTCTTGGATCAAAACAGGGCTGTTAGTTCTGTTCATTGTTTTAATGATAGTCATTGCTTGTTGCTTAATGAAAAGTGTAATTGTGCATGCAATTTTCTCCAGCTCTCCCCCTTCTGTTCACTCCGTGATGTTCGACATCAAACTTCCACCAGACGAAGATGCTAACAGCGAGAAAAGCTCAGAGAGTGAAACCACAGAACCATAACAAAATAAAAAAAAAAAAGGGGGAAGTATAGGTGTGAGAAAAACGCTTGCTGAATTTTAGTCAAGGATGTATCATGTTAGGTATGAAGAAAAGGAGAAAAATGCTTGCTAAGCCTAGTGATGAATAAGCTCCTATGCCTAACAAGAATATGCTTTTGTTTTAATTGATAAGTTAGGATAGCACTACTCTGAAGAAAACCGTTGTTTGAGAAGTTACTTTGTTAAGATAGATAGAGTCGTCAAGACAACGAAGCGTATGCTAGAAGATGTCCAAGGCCTCAGGGTCTGGCCCAGCAGATCTCAGAAGACCACTCCCAAGTTACTTGTGATTTGTTAGTTTGTTTAGGTGAATTTTAATGTATTAGTTAGAGATATTTTATTGGTTTAAAACTAATGTACCCTCCCTCTGTACAATCCCGAGTATAAAACCCCCCGCTGCCCCTCCTCGGGGTCCCTCTTTCTGGGGACACTGGGGCAGAGGGCAGAAACCTTCCCTGCTCCTGAATAAACCTTCTGAACCCAAGTGTCGAGAGAGGGTCCCTTCTTTCTGTACCACAGCTACTACGGCGTTTGCTCTAGCCTGCCTCTGAACCAAGGCCCACAGAACAGGTGTGTGGGAGCGTGCCAGAGCAGTCGGGTCGGTGAGAGAGACTGGCTTGAGCTCCAACAAGTAACTACTGAATATGCAATCTATAAAAGCATATAGGAGCTATGTCATTCCAGCCAGATTCCAGTTACACATTAACATGACTCAAAGCCCCTGACTTCTTCCTAGTTTTTCCTTCTGCACACATTGCTCTTTGGCACAGATGTCAGCTGTCAGCAGCTAAACAAACCAGAGACCACCAGCGTGATCATAGACCATCCCAGCCCACTCAGCCTTGAGGATGTCAGTCAGGAGTCGGCACCCAGGACAGCACGCAGGAGTCAGGAAGAGTTACAACTGTTCCACTTCACTATGTTTCCCAAACCAACCCTGAAATGAAAACAGTGATTGGAAAGGGATCAAGCTGAGCTAAGAGCAACCTAAGGAATGGTATTAATTAAATCTCTACCGGAGGTCAAAAATAAGAAAGAAGCAGTGAACCACAAGAACAATCTGATATTTAATGCACCACAGCACCCTCAAAACGGTGGAAGTAAATGAAAGCCCTAAGCAGCAGAAAATTCCTGCAGCTGTTCTGTCTCAAACAATAACCTAGCTTTCACCTTGCCACTTCCACCTCTAGAAGTGCCCTAATGTCACAGACAGTCTTGGGAATTATTCTACCCAGGTTTCTAGAGGGTCACAGAAGCATATGGAAAACAGACACTTCTGACAACAAAGTTTTTATGCAGCTCATTCAAGATCACTTTCAGTATAAATACACTGCACATATGAATCAATATCCTCCTGGTATTGCCAGTGACCTTATTGGGTTTCTTAACACACGTGAACCCCTGCTGCCAATGTTAACAAACGTTCTTTATGCTCTGCAGAAGTGGTGGTTAAAAAGTCTAGTCCATATTTCATAAAAATAGTTCTTCATCCACTAGCATGGTAATTTCGCCCAATATTCACCACACAGCGTACTCTTAAAGCTCTTTTTAAGACTGAGCAATTCAAATAACCCAAGGCTGACAGTGAAAAAAATGGAGGAACACAATAAAGTTTCTCCAAAAGAGTACCATAGATAATTTAAATCAGAGATACAGGGAAAATCCTTATTAAATACGGCTACTTCAGGGATAGCTCCATGCACTAACTGTTTCTTTTCCCCCAGCACAGATATGCCATGCTCTATGGAGAATCCTAGTTCTCCACACAGAAAGTTGACCTGCAGGAGGTTTTCCAGCGGCGCATTCACCTCAAGGCGCACAGCGCGAGTCCCTGGCAATGGAGGCGATGCGGTGCAATAAAAATTAACGGATTTATTACCCTACCCTGAAAAAACGCCTACAGCGGATACCGGAGGGATAACACCACCACAGTACTACCGGGCTACAACAGGGCAGAGGGGAGGATCTGGGAGGGTCGGGTTTGCTCTCCGGCCCCTCCCCGTAACGCCAGGACGCCGTGTCCTGGTCACCCTGGTCACCCTGGCCACCGGGGCCGGAGCCTGACGGGCTGTCAAGGCGCTCCCGGCTGCGACGGGGCTGAGGCAACACCGGAGCCCGGGCCAGGACGGGCCGCCCCGCTCACCCCGCGCTCCGGGGCCCGGCCCGGCCTGCGGCGCGACCCCCTCAGCCGCACGGCGAGAGGCCCCGCCGCGCCGGGGGCCTGCGCGGGGGACAGGCCCTGCACCGCGGCCGGGCCCGGCCTGGCCCCGCCGCCCCCCGCCCCTCACCGGCGCGGACAGACCTGCGGGGGCGCGGAGGCTCCAGCGCATCCGCGGAGCGCGGCCGGGAGGGAAGGGAGGGAGCGCCGGGAGCGGCGGGGCGGGGGCCGCACCTGCATCACGTGAGGCGCGCGCGCTGAGGTCACGGCGGGGCGGGGCCGCGGGCGCTGCACCGGCATCACCGCCCCGGGACACGGGACACACCCCGGGACACACCCCGGGACACGGGACACATCGCGGGACACGGGACACACCCTGGGACACACCCCGGGACACGGGACACACCACGGGACACGCCCAGGGACACGGGACACACCTCGGGACACGCCCAGGGACACAACCCGAAACATGGGACACACCCCGGGACACACCCCGGGACACGGGACACACCCCGGGACACGCCCAGGGACACGGGACACACCCCGGGACACAACCCGGGACACAACCCGGGACGCGCCCCGGAACACAGGACACACCCCGGGACACGCCCTGGGACACGCCCCGGGATACGCCCTGGTACACGGGACACACCCCGGGACACGCCCAGGTACACGGGACAGAACCCGGGACACACCCTGGGACACACCCCGGGACACAGGACACATCCCGGGACACGTCCCCGCCCCTGGGGAACACCCTCGCCCCTCGACATCCCCACGCCCCCGGACGCTCCCCCCGGCGGCCCCGGCGCCGCTGCGGGCTCGGTGAGCGCAGAACGCGTTTTGATGCTCCCGCCCCTCAGCTCTCACCAAACGTGTAAATACAGGCGAGAGCACAGGTGAGCACCTGTGACAGGGGCCGCCTACGGAAACCATCCGATGGACAAGCTGCTCTCACCGCTCCTGTGCAGGAGAAGTTTGACAGGAAGAAGATGAGAATACGAAGTGTCCCAAGGACACACACACGTTTGCTCTCCAAAATCTGTACATAGACTGAATGTAGTAGACCTTGACAAAAAGGTAGTACCTGACTTATATGACCAAATATAAAATGCAAGACAATAAAATTTCAAGTGTTCCTTTGCTGGTAGAATTCTTATTTATATCTTTCATGTTTTCTTTTCTTCTGGTTGCCTTCAAATTACATGTTTGTCCATTTTCTCTCATAAATCAGAAATGACGTATTTTTTATTTACCTGCTCTTAATCAAGTTATAACCAAGATCGAATGCCTATATATATATATGGTAAAATTGGTATTTCAAATAACTATTGACACATCACATACATTCCAATGTTTCGTAAGTCATAAGATAAGATTGATGGAGAATCTGGACACACCTTAAAAGGAAGGAAAGAGAAAGAGCTTTAATTTGCTTTGTGCTAAGGATGTAGTGCAAAAATTAGTTTATCAGAGTCAGGTGGGCAGAAATGGGAAAACCTTAGGAAGGAACACAACAGGCTTCATCTGGGGTTTTGTCATCTAAGGGTCACTCAGATTTTCTTGAGGCTTACTGGTTGATACAATTGTTGATTAGAGTAAAATTAATTTCTTCAAGATGAAAAAACCCTTAATCCTCACATAAATACATCAGCAACCTTATTATCATCTCAGCAGTTTTCCTAGCAGCTGTGCACCTTCAGGGGACTGCAGAGCGAGGGTGTGTTCATGGTTTTGTGCCACAGTGTTTAGTGCAGGGAACAGACGGAGCAGGGATGGGGCACAGGGAGCCCCCAGGACAGCCCATCCCTCACTCAGTGCTCCTGGGGAGGGTGGCCCAGCACCCCTGCAAAGGGAAATGGGTGCTGAACTGCTACCTGCAGCTGGCCAGATGCTGCTTGAGCCTTCTGGCAAGTGCTGAAACATTGTTAGATGCTGCAACTACTAATTGAGTCTTAACCTTATTATGGGCAGACAGAAGCCATCTTTAGAGCAATCATGTTATGGCTGACTGAACATGAATTCAATTAAAAATTACAGTGAGGAGAAGCAGACCTCCCCTCCACTTTAGAGGGAAACCCACATGTCAAATCTGACTGTGAATACCATTGCAGTGAACAGGATAAATTAAATATGCTTGGATAGGCACTAAGATGTTACAGTATGTTTCAAGTGCTTCTGTTGTTCCCAAAAGCCTTTGCCCAGTTTCACATTTATGTTATATTTCTTTTTTTTTCTTTTCTTTTTTTTTTAATGTTTCACACAATGGGAATTTGTGTGCTTGAAACAGCAAGATTCTGCTTTATTGGGATTTGGAGCAGCTCCCAAATTCTCCACTATTTATTGTGACTTGGTTGTCCCAACAGCCTGCCCCAGCAGCTTTTGGTGTACTGAGCTACTGCCTTACTGCTGCTGGCTTCTGGTGTCACTTTGTCACCAGTCTGCACCCCTGGGCAACACCTGCTTGCCACTCATCCATTTTCTCCCCAATGAGCCCATGATAGACAATTTGCTCACAATTCCTGTTTCAATTCTTACAATTTCCATTTACAATTTGCATTTACCTGCCCATTTATGTGTCCACTTGTATACTCACCAGCCAGCCACAGGGGAGATCCACACACTGGCTTTGCTTCCTGCTAAACCATCACACTTTGAAATTGGCCATCAGCAAAATGAAAACTTGGAAAAAACCTGCAATTCTTAGCACACACAGAGTCAGGTGTGCCAGCTCCACAGTGAGGAAGTGCTGTGTGTTAGAAACATTTTGTACTGGATAAAATGTACAGCCCAGGATAGTCACAACAGCACCCCTGTGCTGTCAGAGGTGAAATTGCCTGCTGTGCTGAAAGACACACTGCCTCACCATTATTCATTTTTATATTTATCCTTATGTCCTGTAGCAGACCAGTGTGACTCTAAAAGGTTTGCTTACTTATTTCTGCCTCATTTCTGTCTTAATTCAGGCACGAGTTAACAAAACTAGATCCAACTTGTTTAAACAACCCAAAGCATGTTTTAAAAAAAACTAGAACCCAGCTGGTTTTGGAAACTCGCTGTGCTGCCCACTGAGGACACAATGTGCTTGTTCCAGGGTATGGTGCTGCACATCCCTCTAATGCCTTGCCCTGGTCTTTGCTTGGGTTTGGTAGCAGGGTTTTCCTTGGCTGCTTGGATCAGCAGCCACTTGCAATCAGCAGTGAGTTCCTGTGGTTAATTGCTCCACACAACTCTCTCTGCAACACAGCATGACTTCTCAGTGGGCTTGTTTTTTCCAAGGGTAATCTCATAGGAGGTGGTCTGGGTACAGGATTACTCATAGAAGGACAATCTCATTAATAGCTTCCCCTCCTGAGATAGATACATTTATGTATTTTTGGCAACACTTCATTGTTGGTAATGTAATTCCACTAGAGCCAATGTTGACCATAAGTTCTCTTTAAGCCAAGCCAAAAACTCCATTTGCCTTTATTTCCCAATGTGTTTATTACACACACAGACTACAAACCAAAAGAGGTTCAAATCTAAAGCACCATCTCTTCTCAAAGCAAAGCAATTTGGAAACTGTAAAACCTGCTCTCACTTTGACCCTAACGTGGATGTCGTTACGCTTCTCTAATATTTAAATCTGAGATCTAAAAACCTTAAGAGTCCAGACCAAACAGCTGCAACAAATGATTCAGTCAGTTTTCAAAGGAGAGTCTTTGGGGGGTTTCCTAGGTAGACATTTCAAATACATGCTAAAGCCCTTTTTTAATCCCTTTTTTTGTCAATAAATAATTTATCAAGCTTTTCTCCCTCCCCAGCCCTACATAAAAGAAGTATTTTAATTACATCTGACACCTACTGCAGAAAAGTTCACATGAGGAGTTTCACATGGGTTACTGCTGTTCCTTTTGCTTTCTGAAACCTTGGCTCTGTGTGCTATAAGCTTTTCTAGTATCCCTGACTTCTGTGAATAAACTTCCCATGGTAAAGGAGATGTGCTGCTGGATGTGTGAGGGACAGAAAAGTCAGTCCCAGTTTCACAGAGCTCCTTGCTTTGGGCAGGTTAATGTGAGGCAGCAGGGAAAGCCAACAGCATGCTGGGCTGTGCCAGCTGAAGCACAGCCAGGAGCTGGAGGGAAGCAATGACTGCCCTTTCCTCAGACACAGGGATAACCTGGGAGGGGAGGAAGTTCAGCAGGAAGACAAAGCCAGCAGAGCCAGGCTCTTCACTTTCTGCATGGCAGGAGGATGAGATGGTGAAATAGAAATGGTTCAATCTAGACATAAGGAAAACATTGTTCACTCAGAGGATAAAAAAACATCACAATGGGGATGCAGAAACATGATTCCTTCTTTGGAGGCATCTGGACCCAGCCAAACAAAGCCCTGGACAGCCTGGTGTGACTCCACTGTTGATCCTGCTTTGAGCCCTGAATGACCTCCAAGCTTCCTTCCAACCTGACTGAAGCACCTATGATTTGTACCAGTTTCACAACAGAAGTCATGTCAAACCTAAGGGTAAGCAGGCCATCATTATTTAATCAACAGACAAACTCATATTGATAGTTCTATCTGAATAACAGCTATCTTGGGTTTACTTGTTTTTTGCTCTAAAATTTCAGGCTCTGATGCTCTGGAGAAAACAGGTACAAGTACAGAGTGTTTTATTGGGAGACCAGTAACACCCAAGACTGCTCCTTGATTGATCCTGGCCAATAGATTATTTTCAAGTAACTTTATTCTCCAAACATGTTTCTGGATAGGATCAAACTGCAGGAGCCCATTTGTCTGGCCACAGATCTGTCAGAGAGAGACAAGCTAGACAATAGAGCTGATTGAAAAATCAGGAAAACACAACTTCTACTTGGTGGTTTCCCAAGTCTTTCCTAATAAACTAGCCCATTACAGCTACAAGAACGGTTGCTGTAATTATTTCTTTGATGCCTCACTGTATTTTCATTAAATTCTTAGGGTAAACAATTAACTACAGCATATACAAAGCAGCAAGTGAGTCAGTAAGATACGTAGGTTAAGGAGGAACTCTGGCATACAACATTTATTATAGCTGCCAAATAATGAATTCATGTGGAAATTAGCAAGAGCACTAAAACTTAATTTGTCCCACTATTTTAATGGCAGGTTCGTACATTGGCAGTCAAAACAGCAAGAAGTCTTCCCACTAACTGTGGAAACAGATCACTACTGGCACTGCAAAAGAATCTGACAGCATTTGGCACGAGACAATGAACAAGCACTGCCAACTGCCCTTTCCTTAACCAAGAAAGAGTTGAAAACATCTTCTTCTATTTTACCAGTGGATTATGAGAAAACTGCTAGAAATTTGTTTGCAGTATTTGCAGGTATTTCATTAGAGAATTCTAACAAAACTAGAAAAAAAATATTTTTGATATCTTTCTTTTGGCTACATCTAAAACACACTGTATTTTGTTAAATTGTTGCTTTAGGTAACAATAAAATTTTAAGATGCCCTGACTTCATCATACTCCAATGGAAAATTATCCTCATCTCTTTAGAACTATACCACTGGCTGTGTTTTCTTCAAGAGGATCTATTTTGATTTTTAATGCTATTTATCCAGATGAAGGAATATGTAATTATATTTTATTTGGAGGAAAAAAAATAAGGGAAGACAGTTCTCCATCAGCTAAAACTTCTGGGGTATCTGAGATTTACAGCTCTCACTAGGAGCAGGGTTTGCTAATGAAGCTTTTGAAGCCACAGTGGCAGTGTCTGATTGTAATTGCTGAAAGGTGACTCTTGAAGAGCTTTATTTGCACTAATCAACACCACGTTGTGCCTCAAAGCTAGAGTTCCCTTAGAAGCACTGTCCCTACTGAGTTATTCTGCAACAACTGAACAGGCTGTTCTGTTTACTTCTATTTTTCAGAAGCAAAAACTTATCTATGTTTTTCAATGGGATCCTTCGGAGTTGCATTCCAAACCTGTTGTGCAGTTAAACAATGATAAATTTCTTTCTAACTCTTTCCTCTGGCATTCCCAACCCTTTCTCTTCAGGTGCCAGAGCCAAAGGGATCATCTGCAAAAGTATTAACATAAAGTACCCAAGGGCTCAGGGGTGGCCTGGGAATATCAAACCTGTTAGATGTAGAGTCACAAGCATTTCTTACCTTCCTTATGGTGGCCATTTGGAAACATTACATTCAGTGCTGAACTCAGCTGGACAGTATTAGAGAGTGATTCTGCTTCACAGCTGAAGCAGCTCTGTGGTTCCTTTATGTTTAGTTTCCAGCAATTTGTTCAATTGTTTTCATGTAAAGAGGAAAACACTGAGCAGAAGTGTGAGCATCTCAGTTACCAAGGTGAGCTTACTGTTCATGCTTCATGGGGATTCTTGATGCACTAGGAGCCACCATATCACCAAATACATTTTCAGAAAAATAATGTTGGTGCCATAGAAAATGGCACCAACATGCAACAACTCACCCCAAACGTGCCCCCAGTATGTAGTTTTGGGCTTGTTTTATCATCTAAATGCTCTAAATTCCTTTCAGAACAGTTTGCTGTGCAGTCCATGCTGTCACATCACAGAGATCCCCCTATTTTACAAAGTCCTCACCCACTGACACTGAGCTCACTGAATTGTTCTAATGCTTATTGACATGAGGCAGTTGTGGAGCTCAGCACACAGCCATCACAGTGTCCAGCTCTCCAGTCTCTGCAGGCCAGTTACCAGTGGATATCTGTGCTTGTGTCACATATGTGAAAAGGGTACCTCCACAGCTCCATTTGAAGGCATTTTGAGCTGCATGAAATCCTGGTCTGATGAATCATAGTATCACCCTCAATGCACAGAACACTACATGAAGAACAACATCATTAAGTGAAAGGCAGGACCCACAGTGAGATGACTTTTGACTGTAATGATGCTAGGTTTGGGGTTTTAGTGCTATTGCTGTGGCAGCCTAAGGCAATTACAGATGTTGCCTTAACAAACAGACCTTTCCTGCATAGACCCATTCCCTGGATGTGTATAGTGCCTGTGGGAGGCTGTCACTGAAGCCAATTATAGAAAAATATTGAAAAGTCTGTAAAGGTGTCTGGCAAGTGAGACATAAATCCCACTTGTCATTTTTTACTCAATCCCACTAGCAAATCATAATCCTCAGCCATCACCACCTCGGACCTTGCAGCACGGGAAGGATCTAGCTACGAAGAGCAAGGATTGTACGTCACTTTGGGGACTGTGATTAGCCCGAGCCTTAAGTAAAAGAGTTTGGCTCTGTCAGTTCAGTCAATAGTCTAAAGCCACTAAGCATGGCTGGCACACGCTGTCCCCACCGGCGCTCCGCCTGCCACAGCGGCTCAGCGGGGCGAGCCCCGAGGCTGAATTACGACTCCTCCCGCAGACAGGGTGAAGCTTTCGGCCAGACGCTGCTGAGGAGCCATCTCCCCAGAACACACACAGAAAGCACGCACTTAAGTAAACAAAGAGGGTTTTGCAAGAAATTAACACCTTCTCAAACACCACGGGTCTCAGCCACCAGGACTGGATTTAAAGCAGTGTGTTTGACTTCTGTAGGGCAAAGGTGCTGCCGGTGGCTGCTGGGGACTGCCTGAGCAAGGGACAAGGGACACTCACAGGGGTCTCTCACCTCGCCCTGGCTCATTCTTTCCTTCAGCCCACTTGAGAGAGTTCCCTCCACCTGGGTGCATCGCCAACACTCGGTTTTGGAAAGGCTTTAAGACACAAACTTATTATGATACTTGGGCCACTAATTGCTGCCTTGTGTTACATCTCTCAGCCCTGGAGAAATATTAAGGCAGCAGAGAATACCTGGAGTTATTTGACCTGGAGATCAGAATTCAAAGTTAGGTTTAACTCCCTTAAGACATAGTTCTGTCAGGTCATTGCCACATGAATTTTCAGAACATCAAAGCCTTCCCCTGCTCATTTAAGTATACAAATGCCTTATTTGGTCATGGATTAAGCATTTCTCATGGGTACAATTTTACATTGGACTCTAACAAAAAACAGTTTCAGAGGAATTTATTAACATTTTGAGGCATTCTGAAGGTCATATGTAATCAAGATTCGAGGCAAAAAGAAGGGGATGCTTGTCTAAAGCAAACAGAAACGTGATTACCCTTGAAATCCTTCAAACTGCTGGGGCCAAAGCCTTTCCTAGTAGGCAAAGGAGGTTCCTGAAGTAAGTGAGGGTAACAAACCCCTTCCAAAACTGACGTGCAGAAGGTGCAGGTTCATCTGAGTGTTTCCAGGTCTCATGCCAATGACTGGAAACAATTTTAAGACTTCAAAACTTCAGAACGAAACCAACCAAAAAAATTCAGTCAAAAGATTTAGAGCCCCAGATGCTGAAGCCATATGACTTTAGGAGGTACTTAGTTGTCATTAGAAACATCTCATCCACATGATTGCTCACAATCAAATAGTCCAACTTCAGATAAGGAAAAAAAAGCTCCAAATCTGTTGCATTTTAAATTCAATCTGCTGGGTTTGGCTGCTGGTTTTTGTGTACGTGGAATCGGCAGAATGAGGAAGCAGTGGACTCAATCAATCAGTAGGTCTTTTTTTTCATCTGAATGCTCAGGGAATTGTCATCACCAACAGTAAAGTCTAAATGCCACTTAGCTGAGATTTACAATGTGGATGAATCAGGAACCTCCTTTTCTCAAAGCTGTGGTATGTTCAATCCATGTCCAGAAGACACTGATTGTAATTTTTCTCACCTTTCTCCTAAAAATGCAAAAAGTTTTGATTTTCCACAGAATGCAAAATCAAACATCCCCTCACTCCTGACCTACATTTGCTGCAGGTCATTTAATTATGAATGAAAATGCCACTTTGTTTATATGAGTTCAATTTATGACAGAGATTAAGTTATGAAATTTGTTCTCCTGGCATCTTATTAATACTGCTCTGCTGTAAAATTCCTCAGGCAACAGGCAAAATAATGACTTAAAACTGCAATGGGATAATTACCTGACAATGCAGGCATTTTGACGATAGACGTAATTCTGGATTTGAAAATACAATTTTTAGGACCTTATCCTTTATATAAAAGGGTGTGAAACACTTAGAATTACCTTAATTTATTTTCATGACATTTTGGTTTAGATCCAATCAATTCCTAGTACATTAAGGAAAATTCTATCATTATTCAATAATAGGATTTAGCTACCCACAGCAATTTTCTTAACCTTTAATTTTGAAAAGGTAAGTCTTCAAATCTGGGCAAAATTAACTTTGTGCCATGATGAAACACTTTGATGTGTACAGTGCCTTACTGCATCTGGATGCCAAGATGCTTTGATGAATGAAAAAAAATGAGCAAATTCAGCACTTCCCATCAACTTCCAGGTGAAAGGCAGTTGCACATGTGCAGAGGAACCAAGTCCTCACTGATGCAAGGCCATGGAAGAGGTTTCTTCTGAAGCATCTCTAAAGCAGGTGTCATAAACTACCTCTAAATCTTAAGTGGACACAATTAATTCATTTATTTGATTTAGCTCCCTCCCCTTTCAAATAGAAGTAAACAAAACTGCTCTCTGCTTAGTGATAATTCACACAGTTCAGGATCATGAACCTTCCTAAGTGTCCCTTTATAGGCAACACCTGATGCAGAAATAGCACGAGAGATTAATCCACAGGAATGGAGCGAGTTAAACTCCTGGGAAAAGATCTTTAATATAGTGCTTTTCCCCCTGGTCAGTTCTCTAAGGCCAAGAGGGACACCCTGCCAGTGGGACACCAGTTCCCCACTGGCCTGGTTATTCACTGTCACAAAAGAGGACCCCATTAAGATGGGAACAATGTTACTGATGAAGATGCACAAGCCCAGGGAAACAGCTCACTGAAAAACTACTCTCTGGTGTTCCAGGCACACACAGCAAAACAACTTGAACCAAACATGCAGCCTGGAGAAAGTCTTCCATGTTTTTCTTATTCCAATTCTAAAGTTGCAAGATTCTAGACATGTAAGGTGCTTAACTTTGTCATTTCCCCACACAGCTCCAAAACAGACACGACTTAACTCTTTCGGTCTGAGCTTACATTGTTGTTTTCAGAGAAACATCACCCTTGTGTTTTTGATCCCCTGTAAGCAAAGCAAGACTACTGTCAGGATCCAGTCAGGACAGTCTTTCACAAATGAAAAACATCAAACAGGCACCAAAGGAAATCCATACAGGTGTTTCTCCTTGGACACCAAAACATGGGAGATCAACCCAGCAAATGGGAACACAGAAATGAAAATTAATTGCTTCCTGAAAGTGTTTTCTGCCTTTTTTGCCAAGACATGCAAACTTTGAAACTAAAGGCTAATTGGGAACACACATCCCTGCCCCCCTTGTAGCTGGTCTTGATGATGATTTCTGAGAGAATCTAACCATCACAATTAGAGAGCATGACTATAGAAGACTACTGTAATAAATGTGAAAATATTGAAGTTTGCACCTGATTCTGTCTTTGCTTTCCTGGTTTATTTTTTTAACAGATACTATTAGCAATTTCTGAGAATAAATGTAACGGTTCCCCCACAATCAAAATAATTTTCTATCTCCATCAAGTGAGTGCAAAAGAAAGGTGAGAGCACTGTCTTTGAGCAAGAAGATTGCAGTTTTCCCCTGTAGCCTTCTAGCACGCTCCATCACCCTGAAAAGATTTCAGATGCTCAAAAGCCATCACAGAGCACATCCAGACAGAATTTACAGGGGTTTAATGCCTCATGCACTCCAGATGTTCTGAGTGTAAATTACAGTTTATAAAAGCTAGCAAGCATTGTCCTTCCAGGCAAAAACACCCATAATGCCCTTAACATTTAGCCAAGGTCAGACATATTAAAGAAGTGATGACATATGGATATATTAAAACAAACAGTTTGTAATTTGTCATTACTGCCTTCCTACAAAAATAGCCTTGGAATCAAAGTCCAGGATTTGTATAGGGACAGTGATTAGATGCTAACACACGTACAGATGTCTTGTTTCTTGTTAACTCTAAACATGGACTTTTAAGACAAACCTGCCTCACTGGTCCTTTGTTCCCTTCCTATTCAGCAAATGTAGCTTTTATCTGTGCAGAATCTCACTTTGATAATATTAATTACAAAAGGAAGCAGCTGAAGTAGGTATAAAAATTCCAATCATTTACAGAAGGCACCTCTAAAAAGCAAACAAAAAAAGATGTTACTGAACTGGGCCATCCAAGTGAAAACAACTGAGAGCAGAATAGACAAAGCCTCTGTGGAAAGTTCTGCACAGAGAGAGTAGGTTCTTATCTGAATGTTACATGAATTTTCCAAGAGATTTACACAAAACAATGTTTATCACTTGGGGAGAAGGATATGAGGCTTTTCAGTAACCTTTACCCAACCAGGCATACTCTTACTGTTTTACACCCAATGGAAAAATGCCTTCATTGTATGTCTTTTAAAATTTGAACATCAAAGTAGTCCTCTTAGCTATTAAACAATCAAAAATAGAGGGCAAAACCCCTCATACCTTTAATATCACCTGTTCAATCTGCTATTAATTAATGAATTAAAACCACAGGAAAAAAAAAAAACCAGCACAAAACCTTGTCATTTTTAGGCACATCAGCTACACAGTTTTCAGTACAATCCATCAGAGAGAGAGGACAGCTGACTGCAAAAGGCTGAGGGGTGTGAACTGTGGGTACCAGAGAGCCAGCAAGCACAGCCAGCATATAAAGACAGTGCAATCTCTCTCTAGGTTCCTGTCCCCTGCTTCCCAGATTTACAGCTGATAAGCTACACTGGCAATGATCCCCACTCCACAGTAGTTCATAGCAGCTTCTTTAAAGCTTCTTTCAATGTGTGTGCATGCACAGCAGAGTGTGCACACACCCACACACATCCCACAGTGTCCCACAGTGTCACCAAGAGGCCCTGGAACACACCAGTGCCTCCTTTAACTGTGACCGAGTGCCACTTACCAGGACCACGCAACGAAAGCCTGGCTGACAGCTCAGCTCAGCAGAAATTGATGGTACTGCTGTAATGGAGTTATCAGTGACAAATACCTCCTATGCAACTTCCAGGTCACACTCACTTAAGCAATGATAAATGAGCATGAAACACTGTTAGCACAAAACAAGATCATAAATACTCAATTCTGAGCTTAAAACACCCAACCATTTCAGACAGCTGTTGTATCTTGCAGTCTCCATGATTTTATGGATGTTCTCACTCTTGTCACAGAGGTGCCACAAAACAGCAAAAGATGACTTTATGCAGATATTTTTAAAAGTGTTAAAAAAAAATAAAGAAAAAAGCCCAAGTCATCCATCCAGAGCAAACATTGCATCACCCTATACTGGCTAATATACAATTACCTCAGTGAACTTGACAGAGTTTGTAACAGCTTTTGGAATCCCAAGGTCTGACATCCATCTGTCCATCCTTCTGTCATAGAAAGCTGCTCAGGATGAGAGGCTGCAGACTGTGAATGTAAACATGAAAACTTGTGAAATTCAGGTGTCTGGGATTCCTCTGTCCAAACGCTGACACAGGTGGGAAAACAACGGAGAAAACCAGGAAACGTCCATGGTGAAGCAGCCCTTGGAATTGTTATCTCCGCAGGCTACGGTCACTTTTAAGAGTTAAACAAGTGTATTCCTGAGGGTGTTTGCTGATTTCAGTGAGATCAGTGACAGCTTGGGACAGACTGGCAGCTGCCTCTGCACTGCAGCAGCACAACGGGAGCACCTTCTGCCTCCCCTGCACCTGGGATTTCCAAGGTACAACGTGTAGAGCATCAACCCTCCTCTCCCTTCCCAGTTGTCACGCAAGCAAAGCCCGCCACCCCTAGCTAATCCAGCACCCAGCCAAACATTACTTGTGGAAATGGGATCCCTTTGGCCATTTCTATGAGCAGAGTTAGCCGGAAGCTCCCTGCTCAGCCGTGACCCACCTGCTCATTCCTGCTCCCCCACACATGTCTGTCAGTCACCATCTTTGCTTCCATTGCTGCTGTTTGATGGATGAAATCCTTCAGTATCAACACTGCAAACTTCATAAGCGCAGCTACATATAAAACCTTAGGAGCAATCAAATAATATTTTTATCCTAATTTCCTGTAATGCTAAAAAATTAATTCCTTACTGGCTTAAAACAGCATTTTGGAAAAAGTTTGAGATGGTTTTATTTAGGAGGATCTCAGCCCCAGTCTTACAAACCATAAAAACCCTTATAATGCTAATTATTTATATATATATTAGGCGGTCATTTGCTTTTATTTAGTGACATTTCCTTCATGAAGTTCAATGAATAATCCAACATCTACTTGCTTATCAAAAGCTTGGGAACATTGGAATATCTGCATGTGGCCATACACACAGATGAAACCTCACACTCACACTGACACCCCTCCAATTTACAGTAGCTAATTGTGTTTTACATTGCTATGCAGACAGAAGCAACCACCACAATACTGTACAGGAAGAATAAATTTCCCAGCTCTGTGTTGTGTGTCAATTTACTGCTAGAACTATCTGCAGTATTATGCCCTGTGCATTCAAATGTGCTGGAATTCTTCTGTCCTGGAAAATATAGTAAGTGACACCACAACATGGCTTCAGTCAGATTTTTTTAATTGTATTCCTACAAAATTATGTAAACATTAGCATACAGATTCAGAAAAATCAATACAATATAATGGTGCATAAACTGTAAGTTTAGAAGAATGTCAGGAACACTTCAACAGTTTATAAATTAATATATACAGTATTGGATACTCCTCATCAGATAAGGAAACCTCAAAACTGAGCAATTTAGGTGCAAGAGCTGTAGAACAACAGAAGTGCTCAGACACCAAACTTGACTATGAGGCAACATTGCAATCGACATGACTGCCTGTTGTTGTTTCATATTAAGCATTCAATTTAGCTGCTAAAAAGTATAAACAAAAGTTTTGGTAGGAAGTTTATTTTTATTGGAAATCATATAGCAAACATCCCTAAAATAATAAAAAAAATCCCAAACCCAGAATACTCCATCACCAGGTTTCTGCAAGAGTGAAACTGAAGCTTTCTAGGCTGCACAAGGAGATCACTGGCATCTCCATTCCACACGACTTTCCCCAGAGCACCGAGGGCATCGCCAGCTAAAGGAAATGAGTTTGGAAATGGGGAGTGATGGGTGGGGAGAAAAAGAAAGTTGTAGAGTACATATTGGGCTGACACGCAGCAATCTGGGCAGTTCAGCTCTTTACTGTATTAGAACATCATGGGAATGTAACACCACTGTTAACTAATTCCGGGCTATTTTGCTTTTAAAAAACCCAAAACAAACAACAACAACAACATAATCTTCAGCTTTCCTGTGATCAAAATCCTATTTGAAGCATTCTTACAATGTTGCCCTTTATGAGATCACACTACAGAAATCCAGGACATATCACTCTTTTTCAGACAACACATGAAATGGAAAAGGAGTTATTTTCCTTTGTTCCTGTCCATACAAGCATAATTCACAAGAGGAAAAAAGTATGGTAAACATATCCTAATGAATGATCTCAAACAAAAGGCATTCTTCCCCATATTAGAAAATGCTCAGTATCACTGAAACTACAGTTTGCATAAAAAGACTAGGATTATCCTGGAAGCACTTGACGCTGCAAGAACTCTTTTAACACACGTATAGTATGATCATCAGAGACTCTCTCCAAAAGTTCAATCTTTCTGTTTCTAGAGCTGAAGTAGAATTTCATTCCATCATATTTTGGTACATTTTTCACACACCTGACCAATCACTTCTCAAAATGACAATATTGCACTAATGAAACAGTGTTTATATATAATAAAGGGGAGGTAATTTCTAGCCATCTAAAGCTTTTTGTTGTATTTTTTTCCAGTTGTTTAGGAACAAATTCTGTTCATCTCTTCTATACAAGATCCTGAGTAGTAAGGTGAAAAAGGTTTGGCTGATAGCACCAGTTTTCCATCACTTGTCATAATTGACGGGGTTCATCTATCATCAGCAATTCATCTAGAAGCACTATCATACTTGAACCTAAATGCCCAAATAAGAGCTCATAAAACAGTTATTCCTATTGCCAGAATCTGAACCAACACTGAAACACCAGGAGCAGGAAAAAAGATTTCTGCTATATCTGAGGACACAGGTTGCAAACACAGAAAAAAGCCTGAAATTCTAGCCAAAATCTTTTCCTTATAATGGATGGGGATGGAGAAAACTACAGCTGGTGGGAAGAACAGGAAGAAACCTCTGTGTCCATCACTGCCTAAGTAACACACCTGCAAGCTGCCCACTTAGAATTAATGCCAAGGTACAGCACCCTGAAGGTGTTTATAAATGACCCAGACCCTTTCCTGTGGCTTCCCCCAGAGCAGGTCAAGCAGTGAGTGATTTACTCTAAACTAGACTGCCAACAGCTTCCAGCATTTAATTACCATGGTGTGTTTGAGGCTTGGAGAGTTTTATCTGACATAACTCAAAAGGATTAATTGATTAAGAAACTTAGGTGACTACATTTCCTGCTGCAGTTTTTACTTGTATTGCTAACTCGTAATAGCAACTACAACAGACAAAAAAAAAAATCTAACACAGAAGAGGTTAAACTCAGGAATCTGGGCTGAAACTTAAACTGCACTTAAGCTACGAATAGACAAAAGTCTCACTGGATTTGCCCTGTACATATACCTGAAAAAGTTTTATCACAGATGTATCTGCAGTTTTGTGTAAACTATTAATATACTACAGCAACACTAATTTGGTATTCACAGATAGTAAAAGCACGGGTTTTACACATTTTGCCAACTCTTCACTGTTGTTCCCATGTCTAAAATGACACAGGCAGAAACTCCTAATAAGACCTCATGTTCTTATCTGTAGCCTGCAGACTTTCCTCCCATTGATATGTGATTTGTTTCCTCACTCACATATCCCATGGGGATCTTATACTCACATACATGCATGCTGAGATAAGGAAGAACTGATATGACAAAATAAACACAACTAGCAGACCTTAACTCAAATATTGCCAGCAGCACTGAACCTTGAGAAACTTTCAATAGACTAACGTGTCTAAGACCTTGTTCAAAGTGGTAACAGATAGCACCAACAAATGGTATTGAAGAGTTTCATGTGAAAATCTTTCCCTCTGCTTCCAGCTTTGGTCACATTTCTCATTTTCCCACTCTCATTGTTTTTTCTCTACTTCTTTATGCTAACTTTTACGTCTAATTTGGTAAAGACCATGCAGTTGGGAAATGCATTCTTGGCTCCCCCAAAACGTTTCAATTTTTAACCATTTATTGAAAAAATAAATTAGACCCAGGACATTTTACGTTAAATGAATGAAAACTTTGGTAAGAACACTGATGGTACCTTGGCACTCCTAAGGATTATGACAATTTTTAGTAAGAGCAATCATTAAAATGCTTCTCTCTAACATCTTCTGAGGAGTTACATGGCTGTCTGTACTCCAGCTCTAAGCCTCCATGAGAAATCTACATAAGAGCTCTGAAAAATAAAGGCAAAAGAGTACAGGAGAAATCTGAAGTTTTTCAGCAATCTCGAGTGAAATATACATGTGTATCAAAATATTCTACTTAACAAGGTATAACGCAAACCAGACTTACCAAAGAATTTTTTCTGCACACACATGAACAAGGTTTTCATGTATGAAACCATCAAACGTATAAATTTCATCTCTCAAAGGTGTTTGTGGGGTTTTCTGTTTGGGTGTTATACATAACTACCAATGCAGTCAATATAAATTAAGCCAGCTCATTCATTACGTCCAGCAATTCACACAATATACCAGTGGGAGGAGATAAACATTATTCTGATCAAATACATTTATTTTAATCTTCAAAACACAACCCTTTTTCTTCATCCTCATCATCATCATCAGTAGAATCTGCATAGGACTCAACGGTGTTGTATATGAAAGAGTACAGCTTGACATCTGGTCCTGAAGTAGAACAGTTTCTGCATTGCTCATTGTAGTATCTCAGCAACAGCCTATAAATGTCCCCTTCAAAAACCAAAAAGAAATCATTAAACACCATGTAAGAACGTGCCACATGAGCAATGTATGATTGCAAAGGAAGGCTAGAAATGCACATTCAGACTGAGAGAGTGGCTAGGAACATCCCTACATGAGCAGTGACAGAGGAGGCAGATGGCTGTGTAATGGGAATGTCTGCAGGTTGTTCAGAACATAGGATGGGCTCCCTCAGCTTCCTGCACAAGCTATCCTAACATTTGGCTTGCGTACACATTACTTACAAATATGTTGCCAATTACCCAACTTTGTGCTTCTGGCTCAGAAATTTAAAAGACGTAACAATTACAGTAGGACAATGGACACTCTGCTTTTCTTGTATTGCAACTGGTTAACACATCAGACCACATCTGCAGGATCAAGACAGAACCACTAGAAGACAAATTTACATCAAGAATGCCTAAGTAGCTTTTCAAAGCATTACTGAGTTACATCAAAAGCTTTTGCAAATCTTCTACCTACCACATGTATCTGTATTTTTCAAATGCTACAGCATAACTCCAAAGTGAATCAGAAAAGCATCTAGAAGGCTTCTAACTGATTAGCACTGTGCAGTAGATCCTGAATCAGAAGAGCTCCCCATTCTGAAAACAGGTACAAATAAACTGAGACCTATTTGCTTGTGTTCAGGATTTAGTGGCAAGAATTTGTTTTGAAAAATTTCTACTTATAGAGATGGTTATGTCTCTTTTGTGCACACAAAGATTTCTTTTTGCTCACCAATAGTTTGGCCCTTCTCACAGAGAAAAGTATGCATGCTGTAAATGTCCCGCATCAGCTCCACATCTCCAAAGGTAAAATAAACAATATCGCGTCCAGCCTCAGCAGCTGCCAGTATCTGAATTAAGGCTGAAACAATGAAAAAAGATTACACAAGAACATAGGAGAAAAAACAAGAAAACAATCTGCTGAAGGAAAAAACAGCTTAAGTTTACAGCAAGCAACCATAGCATCCATTTCCACGTGGATGCTGCAAAGCAGTACAAACAACAGGTAGATAAATATTATTTCCATTTCTTAAATAAAGAATGCTGGGCACTTCAAGTCAGGAGTGTTGAAGCATTCTGCTAGAGCTGTTAGTGACATCCACCCTTACTTCCAGATAAACAATGTGCTTAAAACTGAGAGGGGTTTATTTTGGTCCATGTCTGCCCCCAAGCAGCATGCAGCCATTAATTAGCCAATAAATGCCTGTGGCAGCAGAAGGCAACGTTTGAGCTGCCCACACAGCCACAGACAGTGGGGTAAAAAGCATCCATGAGACTTGGCAATTTCCATTCTGTGCCACCTGTAAGAAGGAATGGAGCCAATCCTTTCACTAGGTAAGCTATGCAAAGTGAGAGCTGACCCAACTTTTAGCTCCAAGAGAACAATTATGGTTCTTCAGCCTCCTCCTGCATAATTTAAGGTGTCCATCATACTTACAGTAGAAGTAAGCAGCATGGAATACAATGGCTTATTCTGACCTGTGAGGGGTGATGTCAGCAATGCAATTCATGTCATTTAACTTCCAGCTTTCTGTCAAACCCAAGCTGCATCCCAAGTTCTGCCAACAGCTAACATTACAGTACAGACAGACTTTGTTCCTCTATATGCAAAAGAAAGAAAAATGTTTCTGATCTTGGAAACAGTTTTTTGAAGATTTACCTTGAGAAATCATCTGGACTATTGATCAGTAGTGCTGCTGAGCCAAGCTAATGACACTGCAATTGGAGAAAGTAGCTCTGATCCACTCCTCACCCAGCTCCTGATTTTTCTGCAGCTCTCTGGTGCTCATCAGACATTATTGTGCCAATTCCATTTACCAAACTGGCAGAAAAGTTATAGATGAAAGAATAAAAGCTAATTGTTTTCTGCTAGGACAGCAGTTGAATTAGCAGAGTGAAGGGTTTGCTAAGAGCCAGAGCTGAGGCAAGAGAGGGCACCAGACCACAGAGCCAGGAACAACAAAGGGGGAGAAGAAACAGTGAGGAGGAGAAGAAAACCAGGACCCTTTTAGGCAGTATCAAACTTAGAAGAGTGCAGCTTTTTCACCAGCCAGCACTGCCAGGCTGCAGTGCCACAGAGGCATGCAATCAATCAGAGGTTCATTTCAGGGAACTACAACAGTCTAACCAATGGACCCCAGCAACTATTTCATCTGCTGCAGCCTGTCTTACTTCAGAGCCTGTTGCTGCAGCTCTGATATTAATTCTTCCTTTTTCTACCCAGTAAGTAGAGTTAATTAAAATGTGATTAATATTGTCTTTGTAAAGATTAATTCAAAATAAAACAGTGTACATAGTGCATTACCACCTGCTAGGGGAAGCTAAATAGAAAGCTGTTCAGAGCTCAGCTCGAGAATCTTTCACATTTTTAAACAGAGACCTATTAAAACACTGTATTTCTTAATCAAAAAGAACTCCTCTTGTAAACCCATAGCCAAAATTATAAATTACATGATTCACATGTGAAATTAATCTCAATCTGGGAATGATATTTTAATTAAACTACTGAACCAGCTGTGGATTTAGTAAAGCTTCAGTAGTTCAGCTTTTAAAGAGTCTAATTAACTAGCTTGCATAGGGGAACAGAACCTAATGAATCTTATTATTCATTCCAAACAAACAATGCAGTTTCACTTTACAAGATGTTAAAAATATCCTACTGTTTATTTTGAATTGCTATGGATCTTATGAAACTAGGATCAAAATTTCTGTCAAGAATCGGACTTCACAATCCTCTGGACATTAATGACACACAACAGCATGGGAAATTTCCATGCTACTGATACAGAAAGAAGCATCACAGGAAGAGCAACAGAGCCTGTGGTACTGGGGTCTGGAGGGATCTGAGCTCTTTTGCCCCTTGCACCCAGCTGATGTGATCCCACTTAACTTGTGGACTTGCACCTGAAGCAAAGGCTGTACTGACATCCCTTCTTCTACATTAAAAAACATACACGGGATATTACAATTCAGATCCATGATCTTATGCAAATTGAAGTATTTATTAAACCTTATAAACCTTATATAAATCAAGTATGCTCAGATCCTACAGTAAATACTAGTCCTGATATTGATAAGATATGCATTTGGCAGCCTACTTTATCTCACGGAAGCCAAAAATTCCTGGATGCCAGGAACTCAATGAGCACTGAGAAAAACTAGATGCTTTAGGAATTAAGCACATTAACAAAGAAATGAAGCTGATAGCCTGATGACTGTCTCACTGTAACTACCTAAAGCTGTTCTGAAAAGTAAATTTTAAATACTCTCCAAATGCTTGGAAACAAACAACCAAAAAATGTAAATTTCTATTTAGGATTATATGAACCAGGATATGAATTTATATGTCAGGATCCATCAGTTCTTGAATTGATGGAAAAGGTCTTAAATGAATGTAGGCATGTGCTATCTGCTGCATTATAAATACTCTAATTAAATATAAAAGAACATGAGAAAGTGAGTGATATATCAGGCAAGTCAGCAAAGAAAGCAGCATGACTGAGTGACTGGAAACCTCTCTGGCATACAGCAATATATTAAGGAGTAAAACTAAACATTAACCATTGCCAGCAAATTTGTGAAGCCTTGCAAATTACCAGGTACTTAAACAGCTTTGCAGAGATATGAATTTCAGGCAGAATCTAAAAAGACTGCTCCAGAAAGGTCAACTGATTTATATGACTGACAACTGCAATGAACATGTTCTGTGAACTAAAGCTGCATGTTTGTGTTTGGGAAGGTTTCAGTGCTACAAGTCCTTGCAAACCCAGCATTTCACCATCACGTGCTTGCTCCAAACTCTAAACTGAAAATAGCATAAAAGTCTAAAGCACAAAGAAGAGAGTATTAAAAAAATAGCTCTTTTATTGCTTAAGGCCACATTATTCATGGCCAAAAAAATCAGCACTAACAAACCAATTCTATAGAATGCAATTTCTTGGCAAAAATTTATTAATTAGAACAAGAGCAAAAAATGTACTTGAACAAAACCACATGGCCCAGGATCAAAATGTCAGTTATTTGATTAACTTGAACATTAACTAATTGCTACTATTTACCTTTTAATCGGGAGTCCCCTCCAAAGGCACCACATCCCCAGTTTCCCGTGGCTATTGCAGAGAGATGTTGAGGTGGAACGTTGGGTCGAGAGAAGCCGCAGTAGGCCTGCATCACACAAGAGTCACAGATGGATTTAAGAGGCAACCCTCAACTCTCAAACAATAAAATGATAACAAAAATCAGTATTGTCTTCTAGCAATACCAAACTCAAACTACTTCAATACACCATTAGTGTTCCTTTAAATTCAACATCAGTAACAAAAAAAAAATTAAGGCAGGAAGAATTTTGCTTTACTTGGACCCATGTTAAAAATTAAGATACAGGTCCTAAGTCCCAGGCATTTCATCACAGCTACAGGAAACTTTTCAGGACAGCATGGACAGAAAATTAACTCAAGATTTAAAATCTTTTTAAATACTAGTCAGTCTTCATAAAAAAACATCAGCCATACCAACACACCTTATAAACGTTGCAGTGATCTACCATAATTTATTTTTAAAATCCAAACCAAATCAATACACTGAAAATTGTAGGCAGATCATAAATTCACTGATGTAGGTAATTAGAATTTCGTACTAAGATATCAGTGAAGTTTACAAACTGTACTTAACTGTCTTTTTTAGGGCTAATTTCATTACCAACCATGAAGAAACAAGCTGATGGATGTTACTTTAGTCAAGATGCTAAGATTTCACAACTAATTTAAATTAGTCCTTCAGCACTGTACATCTTTTTAAGAGGGTAAAATTTCAAGCTGAGAATTAGGGTGGTGTGTTTCCATGTTTGAATTTATTTAAAATACATCCCATAATATTCTATAACCCCTGTACTGCAGAAAGGAAGAAGCTTTAACAAGAGTAGCATCGAGCTCTTATGTTCAACACCCATGCTAAAGCAGAGGCCCACTGCATCTGTAAATGTAGAATCACACTAAGGAGACTCATCAGCACATTTTGATCCCAAAAATTGGCACATGGGCAGAGTTTAACTGAATTAGCATTCTTGTATTCCACTCCCCAGTAAAACAGCACTGCCACTGCCAGAACAGGCCACACACCTCTCACTACCTTATACTGGCCATGCAAGGCACTAATTCTGGCCCATTAACCTTCTTATTAACTTAGGACAATCTGCTTTGTGAACTGGAGACTGATTCCAGACACAGCATGTCAGCAGATAAAATTTGCATGGGATAACAGCAAAGGCCTTGAAAACACTGGCACAGGTTGAAAGCTAAGGTCTCATAAACATAAACAGCTCACAGATGCAATTACTAGTCCCTGTAAAAGTACAGCCTTAAAAACTGGGAAAAGACTGCTTTAGCTTCAACAAAAGGGCAGCAGCAAAACAAGAAGAAAAACAAGTGACAGGAAACCCTTGGCTATGCAGATGATAAAGCACCTGCCACAGCTTGGAAAAGTAACCCAATGTTCCCAAACATCATGCAACATGTAATCCAGGGCAGACACCAAAGACTGGGAAACATCTCGAATATCTGACTTAAAGACACAATCCCAAATTAGGGATGGCAGAGAAGAGAAAAAAAATACGTCCATCACAGTTCCAGCTTCCCCTGTCAAAAAGCTCTTCAGCCTGGCACCTTTGATGTGTGAGATTATCAAGGACCACAGTCACTGCAAAGTGCAGTTTTGTACACACAGAGCTGACTTAAGGCTGGGTCAAGGACTGACAACTTTGAATATATAATGATAATGATTAATAATGTGCAAGAATTATTAGTAGGAAGCATGCTGGTTTTGAATGTCAGCCTGGTAGTTTCGTTTAAAGGCTTAAAACTGGACTGCATTGTTTCAGTCTTCTTGAAGACTGTAAGCTCTGACTGGCATGTATACATACATATGTAGTCACAGCAGCCCTTACAGCTAATGTGAAAATAAAGGGCACTCACAAACAGCTGGATCTGATCTCAAGAAGACATGAATATGGGAAAAGGTGAACTCCCAGGTAATATGTCAATACCCCAAGAGCAAATAAGAAAGGTGGAAGCAAAGCAAGTGGCACTATATTTATGAACCACCTCATGTTAAAACATGGGGCACCTCCTTTTCCACCTTGACTGCAAGGCTGAGGAGGATTCAACAGCACAAATCATAGGGAAAGAACTTAGACTCATCTTTTAGAATCATAGAATAGCTAGAGTTGGAAGGGACCTTAAAAATTACCTCATTCCAACCTGCTTGCCATGGGCTGGGATGTCATTCACTAGCTCAGGTTGTTCAGGGCCCCATTCAACCTGGGACTGAACACTACCAGCAATGGGGCATCCACAGCTTCCCTTGGCAACCTGTTCCAGTGCCTCATCACCCTCACAGCAAGGAATTTCTTCCTAATTGAAACTTGTCCTCTGTCACTTTAAAACATCTGCCCCTTGTACTGTCACTATCTGCCCATATTAAAAGTCCCTCTCACTTGCTTTTATAAGCCCCTTTAGGTACTGGATGGATAAAATAAGGTCTCCCTGAAGCCTTCTCTTCTCCATGATGAGCAACCGCAACTCTCAGCCTGTCATTTGGAAGCAGGACAGGGAAGACTTAACAAAATGTACATCCAAGTTTCGTTTGCATTTTTGAAACTTATATAAAATACACCTTTGAATTGCACATCAAAGGACAAGAAATATATTTGACAATCTTTTGCTTTAACATTGGACAGCAAAACCCTGTCATATGAGACACAACTAAGCAAGAACTTCCTTAGATGAAGACAATAACAAAAACATTTGAAAAGGCTCTGTAAGCATTAGACTGCAGGCTGTTGTAAGAAGTCACTGGCCTTGTTGAGCTCTCTTCTAATTTTCTCTGGACCGAACTGATCAAGGAAACGTCTGAAGTGAAAAGCATCTATAGCAACAATTTCAGTGTAGCGTCGTTGCCATTCATCCCTATAAACGGAGGGAGGAGAAAAGTAGATGACATTAGTTGTTTAATATCAGCCATATAACCCTGATTCAAAATGAGCAATTCCCTTCAGAACTTCTCTGTTAGAAGCAGCTGAAAAGGTGAACTCATAACAGACAATGGAATACTTTTTCTTTGGGTTGGGAATGAAAGCAGAATCAGAAGTGAGGCAGGTCTCCCCATAAATTTAGAAATACTCTGGCTAGACTTTGGGCATGAACGTGAAACAAATCTAATTACCCAGCACTATTTATCAAGTATGTAAGAACACTCCAAGGTCAGTGTTTCTCTGTCTTCCTCCAACATTTAAATGTGAGTACACTGTGTATGCTTCTATACCAAATGAGTAATTTTGTGTATACACTCTACTGACATTGCTGGAGAAATATATTCAAAAGCTCAGAACTTTCTACTCAGATTCATGGTATTGATTCTTATTTTGCCACACATCAGCTGCTCTGTGGCATCTGAGGTATTGTTGTCAAACTTCTTGTGACTTGCAAACCATAGTTCAGTTGGTATCTTAACAAAAATGTGCATTAAATACATACATCTCTAAACTGTAAAAGATGTTGGTCTAAGAACCAACATAAGGGCAGGTACCACTTATTAACATTAGTATGGCAATACCAGTATGACACAACTTTCTTAGCTTGTTGGCTCTGCTGAAGAGAGCAACATCAAGCAAATACCATAATAAGGCAAATGCTAGGAAATACTTAAAAGTACCAAGTTTTCAAACTTCTAACATTTATTTCCTCCTTAACTTGAAATATTCATGTGGAACTTTACCTAGGGGTCTTATCTTCGTGGCTCCTTGCCCAGCGGTAAGTCTCTGCATAGCCTGTGTACTCACTGTACTGCTCAGTACCTGAAACAAATGATTTTCCAGATTACATAGAAAACATGTACATATTTATTTCACTTGGCAAATCTTTGATAGGAATCACTGCCTCTCCAAATGATCACACAGCTCTCATAAGCAATGGCAAACAGAGAATTTGTATTTGCATCACGAATACAAGATTTCCTTGTAAAGCTCCCCTCCCACAGGTGAGGACAGCACCCGCCACAGAACATCACGAGTGCAGATCTATGTATGCTGCCCAGTATATAACAAGAAGTGGTCATCACCAACAAACTATCCCTAAAAGCACAAAGACCCAAAAAAACACAGTCTGGAACATACTTGGCTGCTCTTGAAAAAGTTTTCTGGGCAAGTATTAAAGGCTGTTAGAAAGTAGCTCCTTAAGGCCACAGTAATTTTAGCTACCATGCTCTGCTATACCAACTCCTTTTCAAAGGTTTATCCCAAGACAGAATGTACCTTAACTGAGAAGAAGGATCATAACCCTCCTAAAAGGTTGCCTTTCACCTCATTATAGAGCTTCAGGACTTTCCTTCAAAACCTGGGTATTGCACAAATGCTTCAGAGAAATACCCCTGAAGTGATGCCACAAAATCACACCTTTCCCCCCTGTTCTGAGCTCACAATAGCTGAGTTTCAGAAGTAATCCCAGAATGGTCTGGGTTGGAAGGGACCCGCAAGGATCCAGTCCAACTCTTCAGTGAACTCACGACCTTGGTGTTATTGGCACTGTGCTCTAACCAGCTGAGCTGACTGGAGGTTCATGCAGGTATAGCTTGGCACCATTGTAAACAGTAAGAGTAAGAAGAGAACTGTTTAGCAACCCCTTAATTTGTGCCACCAGCTATGCCTATAAATAGAATGGGGAAAAATAGGTTTTAAAGAAATGCAAGCTGACAGCACAAAGCATCTGGTAACTAAGACAAGGATACTGCCTAACTATTGCACAGATCAGCAATACCATGAGAATACTAATGTTTATATTTAATCTAAGTTTTCCAATCCCTAAATAAAAATGCAATTGAAGTTGAGCAATCAAAACCCCATAAAACTATTAACTTTAAACCTCACTGACAAGGAAATTTGAATGTTTACCTCCAGCAGCCCCAAGCATAGGAAACAAGCTGTTAAAAACTGTTCACAATGATGCATATACATCAAGATATTTTCCCCATTTACCCATATTGATTTTAACTGACAAGACTTATCAATGCTCATTTAACTCATCTGCCCTGTTACCCACTCATTATTTATTTAGTCTAGAAGATTAATCATTCTGAGGGCACACAAATCTCACTCAAGGTTATTTTGAAAAGCTGCTATGCAAAATGAATGGGATGGCAAGAGATTCCTCACTGAGCTCACTTCCTGATAAAAAAAAAAATCTGAAAAATGTGGGTAAGAAAATATGCCTATGTATTCACACACATCCATGCCCTCGGACAAAGGACAACCACAAGCAGCTTCCATATTCAGAAATCAGTCTTCTAATTGAATTGCAGTCTATCAGCCTTCACTAAGACTTCTCCTGACATGAATAAAATTCAGTTCTCTTGATATGCTCGGTAAAATTGTCTGAGCACAGAGCAAGAAAAGACAGATAAGGGAAGTATGTGACTCTTTTGAGAGCTCTCTTTAGAGGACAACCTAGCAGAACTTCCAGCTTGAAAAAGGAAGCAATTCTTTTGGTGTCTAAGATGGGGACAGAAAACTCTAGGTCATCGAGATATTGTACCAGGATAGATGAAATAATAAAGTATTAGGCTGGCTTTTTCAAGGTTCATTGTTTTTGTTAATTTTTATGGAAGCGTAGTGTCTGACGGCAAAAGCACCCGGAAACAAACAAACAAGCAAATACACATACATACACACATATATCTATTTAAAAAAATCAATACTGGAGAAACTCAAGGAAATCACACAGACTCTAAAGTCATGTCCCAGAAACCTGAAGTTAATGAAAATCAATGAGTTTTCATAAGTGAAGCTCTGGAAATTTGTCAGAAAAAAATGATTATTTGATTGGCAACACTTCTGCCGGTGAACTACTGGGAAAGAAACTTCTGTTGCTGGGAGAACAGAAGCAGTATGGGATAAGCTGGATACATTAATGTTTCTGGTGGATCTTTCTTCTTTTTAAAAATATAGAGGTGAAAAAAAGGCAAACAACAAATAAAGTTCCACCAGAACTTTAAAAACAAGCTACAAAACCTAGAAAAGCCTACCTAAAGTCAAGAGAATATATATACGAGAACCATTCAAAAATCTATCCTTTGTGAGACTTGTAAAAGTTACAGCATCAGACAAAAAGTGAAACTGCCAAGTGTCAGTGTTTATGGGACCTCACCAGTTTAGACAGATTTGTAATTATTACTAAAAATAAACATACCTTTCTCAGACTCCATGGTCTAACTTTACATTTGCATATGATCTGTACCAGCATGATAACATTTCCAGGGATAGGCAAACATCCCACCATAGTGTTCCTCTAGTATTTCTAATGAGCTAGAAATTATACCCCTGAAGAGGCAGGACCACTAGCACTAAATAAAAAGTAGATGTGAAAATTGCAAGAGTTTAGTTTTGTAGTCACCAACATAAAGGCACATTTAGTGCCACAAGTGAGAGGAAGGTCCTTCTTTCCCTTTCAATCAGCTCTTCCAATCCTTATCTTGTACCACCATTAGTGTTTGGCTCTCCCAACACTGGCACAATCAGCCTGCTAAATCCAGCTGAAATCCAATTTTCCTCTCTGAGTAAATTTTCAGCCAAACCAATTACCTCATCTCATCTGCTGCCTGGCTAATGTGGTCAGAAGTCTCCAACACTGCCCTGCTAAGATGCAGCCCCAATTGGCCATTGATAGATCTGCAGATTTAAAGCAAACAAGGAACAGAGCTTCATCTGCTCTTAACACTGCCTGAGGATATATGAGCTCAAACAGGGGGAAAAAAGAAAGAAAAAAGAATCTGAATGAAAAGCACTCACACTTATTCACAGCTCAACCAGAAATGCAGCTGTGGGAATCTTTGGTGTTGCTGCTGACATTTCTGTAGTGGATGTCTGTGTTTAAGAACTCGACTGTTTGCATGACCAGTTTCATAGCCATTACAGCAGTGATCTTAAGCAGATACTGTGAAATCACAACAAATTTAATTTATCTCCCAATTTCTTGGGCTCCTCTGCAAATTTAAGCTACATAGTTAGACCCATTAGGCCACTGAGTCAAGATGCATCACCAAGAATGTAATTTATCAAGAGGATCGTGACACAGAGGAGACTTGGCTAAGAACCAAGGTGGAAAAGCTCCAGGGATTAAATAAAAATGATGGAATGGATATTTCCATTAGAGAAGAACTCCATATCCCAAATACTAATTGCAAAACACTCAAAATATCAAGAAAGATAAAATGTTGCTGCAGTGAAAAAACATTCTCACCTTTACTTGTCCATGCCAAATCACTATTTTTGTTTGCAGGGGAATGGAAGGTCTTTCAAAACACTAATTTAGTGTTTCCCCCTAATCAGTTATTACTCAGACTGATAGCTGTGCTGTTTTTACCCTTCCCAAAAAAGTCTCTCCCAGAGGACAGTGCTTAAAATATGTTAATATACTATCATATCCAAAATACAGAACAGAAGTCTCTGATGGCCAAGAACTTTTTTCTGACTCATTTTTTTAAATGTAATCACGAAAGCCAATTTATCAAAAACTTTTCACAGAAAAGGCATTAATTCTGGCAGAGTGGAAAAACAAAATAAAACACTGTCTTAAAAAGATTACCAAGCATAAGACTGAAAACAAAAGATGCTCTGCCCAGTATGATCGATAACTCAAGACAGAATAAGACCTGCAAGATTTAAGCTCAAATTTCTACTGTGTATGCATGTGAGAGAAAGAAGTGCTATTGATGGATTTTTCCAAGAAATGTGTTCTAAAACCTACAGAAACTCTTGACTTTTGAGACAGCTCAGGTAACTAAACCCAACATTTTTGCTATAGCAGACAAAAATATAAACATAGTCTATTATAATATTTACCCAGAGGATCTCTGATCATATATTTTTTTCTCTATAGTTGCTCTTTAGTGTACATGAAGTAATATTACAGCATCATTTTATTTCTTCAGTCATGAAAAATGCTCATTCATGTATAGAACTGAGACATGCAGCATGGCCTGGGCTGCTCCAGTCCTTAGCAGTGACATATGGTTTTTCATGCTAAACTGTTTTAATCCAATGGATAATAAATCAATCCAAGCTCTATGACAGAGTGGGAAGCAAAAGAAAAAACCCTTTGAGCTAAGCTTTGGATAGACAGGACGTCTCCACACACAATCCCTCAGCAACATACTGAAGAAGCGGGTTGTTTTTGATGTAACTAGGAACCCATAACTAACTTACAAGTAACACAAACACTTATCTGGAACTTAGAAGACCAAAATCCTTCAGAGAGAGTTCCTAGCTTTCTACTCTTTTCTAATAGATGCAGGTTTTCTACTCTTCCACTTCTTCCTCTTTTAGGTAATCAGAAGGTAGCCCCTCTTCTTAAGAGTGTTCAATCCCGCTGATCACATCAAATGTTACAAATTCAGGAGAGGAACAAAAACCCCACATCCTTTAACATAAGGGAAGTAATATCAGCTAATAGCTGGAAATTGTGGCTGCTACCTATGTTGCCCAACAGCATTCTTTAGCTAAAGACACCAAGTCCTCAAACACATTTACAGAAGATAAAACAAGTTCTTCTGCTTGCTGTCACTTCCTTTTTCTCCTTTCACAAAACATCTATGGAACAGTGTCCCTTGTGGTGTTACGTGGGATGAAGCAGGAGGCTCTTTGTCAAACCAGTATCAACTTCTTTTCTTTTTTTTTAATCCTTACAGAATTTAAAGCATTTAAAGATACTAAACTTCAACTTGAAATGTATTTTGTACATATAAAACCAGAATTCGATGTGAAACATGTTCTGCAAAGACTAACCTGTGATGATAAGACATTCATTGTGATCCAAGACTTCAGTGATGAGCCTTGATACAATCAGTTCTGGATTGATTAAAAACCGAATTTCTTCTTGCACTAGTCCTGCCCCAGTCACACCACCTCCAACAAAACGGTTTGCAAAATCAACCTACCAAAAATACATTCAGGAGGATTATGATAGGATAAGCAAAAAAAAAAAAAAAATCCTTTCATTACCCAAGTTATAAAATCCTGCACAAATTTCAATGACTGTGTTGAAATCTGCTGCTATAACTTAAAACTACAAGCAGAGACTGATTAACATGATCATGCCTCTCTTTTTTTTCCATTCAGCTTCTCAGAAAGCTTACGACAAATGAGACATTACACAGCAAAGGAAATTTTGCATCTCAAACACTCCAAATCCAAGTTGTGTGGGTTTCCCTTGAAGAGGCACATATTTCAGAATTAAACAAACTTCAGTAAATGTAAAAGATGAAAACAGCATTCTTTTTAGGGACATTGAAAAATCATTAGTTTGTCCTTTGGAAAGCATTCTGCCCCAACTATCTACACTGAAGTACCTTTAGATTAGCACTGCCCCTGTAACAGTTCTATACCCAAAAAACCCTCTAATGAATTCTTCTTGAAATGTACTAACAATCTCTTATGAATTGTCCTTGAAATGCACTTGAACAAGGCAAATCATTTTGACTCTAAAGGTTTCTGCTCGAAATAGAGAATCTCTGGACTATTTTTTGCTGCAATAGTACATATTTTGCAAATTACATTTTCATACAGACAACAGTTTTAGAAGGAATTTGTTTATTCAGTAAAGTAATGCTATTCAATCAAATTAACTGCCCATATAAATTTGTAATTTTTAAATGTTACTTCATCTTTCAAATGCTATTAGCTTCTTACTGGTTTTTATTAGGTAGCTGATGAGAGCACAGGTACAGGAGGGGGACACGTTGCTGGGGTAACATGAACACCTGCAGATTACAAACTGACCCAGGAGGCAGAGTCCAAAGCACACCAAGAGCCAGCCACTACAGCAGCCTGTGTTCCTTTAGTCTATCCTGGAAATACCAACACATTTCAGTTTTTCAAGATTTGCTAAACTTGACTATGATAACAAAAGTTATATGAAAACCACTGAGATGTGCAGTATGCCAGGGCCCCAAAGCACTGTAACTGTGCTGAGCAGCCTCCCCTGGGGCCCCAACCTTGTCCCACACCAACACCTGCCCTGTCCTGGACCTCACCTGAGACACATCAGGTGTGGGCCCCAGCCTAGCCCTGTGCTCTGTTGATGCCCATGTGCTCACCAGACATCTCTCACTGCCCTTGGTGCCCTGACTCACCACCAGCCTTTGTCTGATGGCCACCAGGCAGTCAGCAGGAGCTGTGATTGTCACCATCCCTGCCCACTGAGGCTGGGGTCACTGTGGACTCCTGCACTGTCCTGCCTTTGTCATCCTGCTCCCTGCTGGAGTGACTGCTCTTCATCTGAGCGGAGATATTTTGTTTGGCGAGATGTAAAACAGCCAAGAGGAGAAATATTACATCCTAGGCAATACTCCCTTATGCAGAGTGCAACACTAGAAAAATGGTTATTATTGAGCAATTGCTGAACTCTTCATAATTTCAGCATTCATTTGAGTGCTCAACTTCATTAAGTTATGAGACATTTTAAAGTCTGAGCAAAAAGCATTGCAGAAAGAAATTCTCCTCATCTCCTTCCTCTTCTTCCAATGCAGTACTTGTCCCTGGCTGAAAAAGTTCTAATTTTTATTCTTTTTTTTGGAAAATAATTCTAGAAGGCAGACAATTAAAAAAAAAAAAAAAAGCAAAAAGCAAACAAATAATTTGAAAACTCAAACATGTTTCTTCCTATAGATATGGACAGGACATCCTCCTTATGAATTTCTTTTGCTGACTGCCTCCCAGACTGAAACAGTGGTGCTGGCAGCAGCAAGAAAGTCTCCTGGAGCACTGACCTGGTCACTGTCTGGGGCACAAGAATAATGTTTTTAAAATAAATTGAAACCCTTGACAAGTCATCAAGATTGCAGCCTGAATCTTTTGTCTTGTCAATCTTTGATCCTGGCTTGAACCAAAAGACCTGAAGCTGTCCAGGACTTGTGATTTTCTGTCAGCCCTTTCTGTAACAGGTACATGTGCTACTTAGATGAGCTGGGGAACATTGACAGTACTAAGACTGCCCATGGAATTAATTTTGATGGGGTTTTTTTACACTGCATAACATTTAAGTCAATTGAGGATAAACAAGTAACTTTGTTAAGCTGGCAGACCATGAAAGTATGACAAAAACATGAAAGCCACATGAACTGTTATATGCACTTACCTGCAGCATACCTTGTCCATTGCTTTCAATGGTGCCTTCATAGGTGACATGCAATCTAGATAATTTTTTCTGAGATCTACCATTGAGGAAAAATATTGTAAAGAAAGGATCATTTCAGAACCCCCACAAAAAACTATACATTTTAAACCAAAATTCACCCAAACCCATACTGCTTACACACCTTAAACATAAGGTGGTTTAAAAAAAAAAAAACAATAACCCTGACAGATTAAAGTAAACATGTTTGACTTGCAGAAACAATGTGGAAAAGTTTAACATAGTCATATGTTCAGTTTCTTTTACCATAAAATCCCAAATCTGAAGTTCTATGTTCTCTTGTTCCCCAGCAATGAAGCTGCAATACTTGTGCTCATGCTGGTTATCACCCATACTTCATTATATTTCCTGTCATTTCTTAAATCAAGCCATCCCTCTCTTTTTCCCCCCCACTCAAGCAACAGCACCAAAGATACACTACTGTTTTCAAACTTCAACTAAGACTTGTTTGCTTACAGACAAACACATGGGAAAACTCAGGACACAAACTACTTGTGGCAATTCACCCACTGGCCTCTGTATTTCCTTCTGCAACAGTCCCTAGCAAAGATTGTTCTCTGTAGTACTTCTAGACCTGAATCAATTCCAAATGAATGACATTTGGTTATCATGGACTTAAGAAATTTCTTACGTTAACAGGATGTTTGACTTACCTCTCCCAGTCTGGAAACTCCTGGAGACACTGCCTTGTAAACGTCACCAATCCCGTAGGTTCTACAGGCAAACCAACCCCAAAGGAAAATGTATTAAGTGTGGGAACTTAGCCCTTAAATTATCTGCACTGCTTTGAAAACTACAAACATCATTCTTGGTAGATAGATACCAAGAGCTTAACTTTCCTCAAGAGTGACTCTCATTTTTCCCCTGACAGCCCATGCTCTAATTGAAGACAAGTAACATGAAGACCAAAATATTACTTCTCTTCCCACTTGCCAGTTTGAGTATTCTAGTTTTTCCAGATCTAAGAAAAACTACTTCTTAAGTGATTTTCACTTTAGCAACAGTAAACACTACTAGAAAGACCCAGTAATGGAAGTAAAATGTGCTGCTTTAGAGAAAAAGAGATTGTGAACCTTTAAAATCAACAACTGTTCAGTGTCAACAGACAATCCAGAGTGTATTCCACCTATGGAGGGAGGAAGCAGCAGCTCATATTTCCAAGGAAGTCCAACTATGTCAATAAGCATGCAGTGTCAGCAGATTCCAAATCAAGCAGTTTTTAACCCTGCCAGGATGCATCTGAAATTCAGTATTCCAACTGAGAAAAGACTCCTGCCCTTGAGGGAAAAAGAGGAGCTGTTGCTCATTGCAGGAAGAATGCTGTATCATCTTTTCTCCTTATTTCACTCAAAAGAGTTCAGTTTTGCAACAGAAATGAAATATCAACCTTTTATTAGGTGATATCATCTTAATAAAAACTTCAATTAAGACTTACTTCTCTGCTACACTAAGTCTACTGTGATTTGTGAAAACATTAAGAACAGTATGTAAAGCACAAATGCATCCTTCTGAAGAAGCCTTAAGTGGCCCTAAGCTTTGCTTTAAAATTTAGGTTTAAAAAGGTTATTTTCTCTGAAAAAAAGTGCATAGCTTTCCAGCATAGTAATTGAGTGCTCTTCCACAAGGGAATTTTGCTGTCAGTTATGGTACTCTACAAATCAAGCATTCACCTTTTGAGCACAAAGTCTTCAGTTTCCACTGTGTTCTTTTACAGAGAACTCAATTATTATTTACAATAAAAGGAGTTACAAAACTATGACAATAATTTATAGAACTAATTCCTTACTAATTCCTGGGACCAAAAAAAGAATAAGAAATGGGGTATTTTAAAGGTAAAATAGGAATTTTTAATTCAAGAAAAGAATCTCATTAAATATTATTTAAAGTTATAATGTTAGGAAATCTAATATGGTAGTTTCATAAAGCATGTTCCCATCAGATTTCACATGCTCAGGGCCTCAGGGATAGCTGCCTAAATTTAGGGTTTGGTTTGCACAAAAACATTATTACTCAAGCATTAAAAAAAGCTGGTACACTGTAGCTCTTCTCAGTCCCACACATAGATCACAAGTTACATTTTACCTCAGAGATTTAGTTCTATTGATATTGCTTAAAATCTGACAGCTGGAATAGGATTTAGCTGCATTTATTTTGTGGTGAATTAAAATTATGAAGACGGTCTGAACCAAGTAAGGGGCTTTTATATTTAATAGTTTAAATCTGTCTTTCTTTTAAACAAGTCCTTCTGAGAAAGTATGAAGTTAACAGTAAAATGCTACCTTGTAAAGAAAAAGTTCCTTAAAAAAGAGTTTTGTAAGGGTATTGCTGCAGATCTGATGCATGCTACTACAGTAAAATCTCTTTCTCCTCAAACATGCAATACATAAGCTATGGTAGCTATCACAAAAATACATCTGTTTCTGAAAGCTTATGCAAATGTTCAATCTGTGGTAATAACAGAAGATCTGACTATGCACTGAATTCTCCAAGAGCAGGAGATACCTCATGTCGTGCTATCATTTGTTTTATTTGAACTGGGCAAACTTAAAAACAGCTTTGCTTTGGAACCACAGAAGGGAAAAACCTGAAATACCAACACAAGCAGGGGAAAATCCCTCAACGACAAACATTGTAGTAAAAAGACTAAATATGCATTCTGCAGGAAAAGTGAAGCTTGACTCAAAATCTTTAAGCCTGTTATTTTAATGGCTGTAATGGTGCCAAGTTCCCTCTACTTTGATGTGGTGAGGCAAGTGGTTGCACATATTATTAGCATATTTTATATATATATAGCTACACAGGTACACAATAACATACCACACTTTATATAGATATGTATCTATATCTACAAGGGGCTAAAAATATATTTTGGTATTTTACACACATCTCATATATATATATATATATATTTATATATTTATCAGAAAAAATAAAATAGAATGAGCTCTGGGCAAATAATTTGCTTGCATGCATCATACATATGGTAAGAAGTGCCATTAGTATGAATATCAGTGTACTTTGCAAGCTGTCCTTTGTTAAATACTTCCATCATGGCTGTGTAGCCATTTTTAAATTTAATGAAATAAAATTTTTCATCTATCTACTTTGCAGCTCAAAAAAGAATAAAGGATATACTTTTTTCTGTGACTCTTCTAAAATAGCAGAAAAGGGTCTTAAGTTTCTCAGGCTTTCTTGGTGACCTCCCTTCAAACAACCTGAAAAACAGGAAATGAAAGCAAACAATTAGATTTCAGGGATGTATTGCAGAGCAATTAGTGCTACTTACTAATTGCAATTTGATCTTTTTGTAATTATTTTGCACACATTTCATTAGCCTTGCATTTAAGTACTGTATTGTAGAAAGAACCCTCTGGACAGCCCCTCTGTGATTCAAGATTTTAGGACTAATGAGTTTATTGACTTGCTATATTTCTGGTGAAAATGCCAACTGAATGCTTCTCTCACTTCCAGCAGTTTTCTAATACCAAGAAATGTAATTTCAATATGAGCATTATGGAAAGCTACTAGTTTTATTTGCAAAAATTGAAACGTTTAGCAGGCCATTAAGCAACCAAGGGGTGAAAACACGTATTTTGAGTACTCCAAGATCCAAATGTCACCTCCTTTCAGCTCAGTGAGTTGCTCAGAAGAATTAATGCAACCTTGTTGCTTTCAAGAGCTGCACTGCACCAGCAGCATTTCTAAAGAAAAGAACCTTCCCTCAACAGAAATGGCTCCATCCACTGGGCTGTTACAGCCATTCTAACAGTCATTTGTAAAAAACCCAAGCATTAAAAGGAAGGATCCTATTTTTAGCCATTAAGTGAATGTATTCTTTTAAGGTTAGCTGAAATACTTTTACTGCATCATCCATCTTCCAGCAACTTGAACACACATTACTTAATTTCACTTCCAGCAGAGTGACAAGGCATTGTTATTGGCAACACATAATGGAATTTATCTGGAAGGAAGAACAGCAGTGACATCAGAAATAATACCCCTTGAATAGGAAGTTTACTAAAAGATGTCTGATCCACTGAAAGCCCTCAGGATATAAGATTCCCCCCAATAAACAGTCTAAGTAAAGCAATGACACAACATTATTCATTTGTTTCTGTCTAGTGGAATGACAATCTGCCTTTAAAACCAGAATGCTGAGAGGTGAATTGAACTAGATTCAGCAAGGAAGTGAACTAGATTTTTTTTTTCTGCATTTAAAAACCCTTATGATGCACACAGGCTGAAGAGATCAATTGCATCCAAAATCTATATTAAGTCACAGAGGTTAAATTTATTAGCATGTTATTCTTTGAACAGTGAATCAGGACTTTAGGAAGGTAAACTCCAGAATTTTCCAGTCTATTCTAAAATGGGCCTACATGCAAGTTCTATCAAGGCCTTGAACATGCACAGGTAAGAAAGGGTTTATAAAAGGAGTTAATGTGTGCAGGTGTAATTACCACAGCCTCTTATCTGAAGTCTCATTTCGTATGAAGCCTTTAAACTGGTTAATTTACCTGTCAGTCTGATCATGCCTTTACTAATTTTTTTGCCTCTTCATATCAAAGTGACATCTTGCTTACATTGCAAACTCACAGGAGAGAGTTCTTCATGTCACAAAGGCAATATGTGATTCAATATAAACAGCAGGCTGGGCAGGAAGGGTGCAGAACTATGCCTGAAGTAAGTCAGATCAAGCTAAAACCAGTCATATTTGTGAATGCAACAGGAAAAGCAAGTGATATTTACGTGATTCAAAAATGGCCTGGACCTACCCCATTAACTTAAATAAGGACATCACATGGCAAAGTTACAAACCTTTTAACCTTAAACCTTATTTCTGAAATAATCAATTAGACAAAATCATGAAAATTTTATTTCTGAAGCAAATATTTTAAAGAATAAAGCTACATGAAAGCATCACTAAGGTATTAAATAACCTTATTCTTCAAGTGCTGAGAGACAGATTCTACTAAAAATCCACCCAACAATCTAAGTGGAAACCACATAACTTCCTGACAGAACCGCCTAGGGCCAAAACCCATTAATTTCAATTAAAGAACTCATCCAAATGAAGTGCACTGTAAATCAAATGCAAAGCACTGCAAGTCCACTTTCAGGTGAAGTGATTGAAATCTTACTGGCAACTGCATATGTAAGCTTTGTACAGGACATTTCCACTGCCATGCAGTTACTTCAATTTATCAGCTACAGGAGCTGAGAAAGACGCCAGGACTGATCACCAAATTCATCTCTGGCTCTCCAGCCAAGCCAGGGGAGTAGCAATGTTTATCAAACAGAAGACCTCCACAAAGATATATTTAAGTGTTCGAGGCCAGAGAGTTTAAAACATAGGAGAGTAGATATGTGAACTTTGTGTTTATGACATTGCAGATTGTTAAAGTCATTGTGGCCAAATGAAAAATCTTTCCTAGCAAATATTGAAACATTTAATTGTTCTGAAAAGAAATTCAATATATGAGAAACAAAATACTAAAAACAGTAAGAACTAATATTGGGAAAATGTAAAACAACTGTCAGTAAACACACAGTAAAGTTACAAGACATATTGTTCATACCATTTCAACAAAAACATATTTTTGCATGAGCATTTTCCTAAAACTTTTGAGGTGGCCAAAGAAGCATTTAAAAAGTGCAGTCAATATTCTGGTTTTTGCAGTCTTGACTGTCAACTCAAAATTGTCATATTTGCAACCAATATTTTCACCGTCTAAAGCTGGAGTCAAAAGCTCCAAAGAACCTACTCCCAAACTCCTTCCAGTGCTGAGGCAAATGGACTTCAAACTTGCAAGGAACTTCAAAGGGTGCATTGAAAATGACACAAGAGAAAAACTATTTAAGAACATCAAAAGCTTCACAAAAATGACCTTGGTTTGCATAGAGTTTACTGGAGAGAATTTGAACCAGCTTAAGTAAACAGTTCCCAAATACATTGCTTCTGATTAAGGTAAAATTAAAATACAGTATTTACATGTAGAATTGAATTTCCAAGGAGTTAAATTGCTCCTCTGATGTTTCTCTAGGAACTGGCTCCAGGAGGAGCCATTACAATCACGTGATTTAATCTCCCAGTTCAATAATCTCATAATAATATTTCCATACCCAGGCTGGGCTTCCTTTGAATGTTTCTTTTCAAAGAGAATAATCATGTCTTTACATTGCAGTTGGAACCTATAGTAAGACCCAGAAAAGTGAACACACTGTAACAATACACAAAAATTTGTAGTATGGATCATACTTCAAAGGACAATTCCCATTCATAAATCCACGGCATTCCATGGGTACTCTTTGCAGAAGTGTGGATACACAATTTTGTACTCCTGATCCCTACAATTAACCATGTGTACTGTTTCCTCCACTGCCCCACAGGCACTGAAAGTGTCTTTGTCTTTACTACTGGACTTGAAGAAACACTTGTGTTGTTTCTTATATTTTAGTGTGATCCCACTAAAGACAACAGAACATCTGAACAAGTACAAAACATTTTACTAAAACCTGATCTTCTCCTACAAATAAAAGTCAAAGAAGGATTTACATGGAAGTCATATGCATAGATGAATTTCACCCAGGAAAGGGACTGAGCAGGAGTAAGGATGGAAAGTTAAGGCAGAAATGAAAATACTGGACAGACATTTCCTTCCACCTCAAGAACACAGCTAATAGCTAAACAGTTTTAGTCTAAGGTACTGATGACAAAACGCTTGGAAAAGAGAATAAACCAAATATCTTGCTTTTTCTATCTTGCTGCATTCCAAGCCTATGCTTATCTGATGTATATATACACATAGGGGTGGAAATAATATGCTTAAGTATGTTACTGTCAAACTTGTATTGCCCTCCATACAATTGAGGGCTATTTTGATTAAGTGGCTGAACATCCTCAGTTGCTGGGCATCCTCAATGGGAACCACTGCAATTTCAGGCTGATACACAGCACCCCTAAAGGAAAAACTAATATAGTGTTGAATGGTCCAATAACCTCATCATTTAGGATTGCATTAGCTGCACTGGGAAGCACATAAGAAGCATCTCTGCCATTCTTTCTCCTGCAATTCCCAACCTCTTGGAATAAAAAAGGGGAGTTCCAGGAAAAAACAAGAAATATAAAACTCTCTCTTTTTCAAAACCAGTATCATATTTCTAATGAAGTATTTTTTGAGTTTTGACTTCCAATACTAAGCACAGCTTATCACAACAGTTTCAAAAGGATTCTCTTTCAGTATGATTTGACATTTTTTATTCAATTGTGCTCAAGGCAAGCTTAGCCACATCCACATTAAGAACTGCCTATAGATATTAGTGTATCAAAGGTCAAGCAAGGCTGTGTGATTTAATGTGCAGAGAGAGAGAGGAGCTCACCATGGAAGATTTGGAATGTGTCTATAATTATGTGTGCTTATCACACAATTGCATGGGACAGGCAACATTTTCATTCTCTAAATATATGAAAGCAAACCTGCTTACTATATAGGAATAGCTGGAATTGCATTAATTAGCCATATTCTTTGCCTCAAATGTTTTCTGAGAATGCTGTTTTGTTGATTATTTATTGGGTGGGGTTCCCCCCATACAGAAACATGTATCTGCCTTTTAAAATGGATTTTTAAACCTGCAAAGCTTCACTTCAGTGAAAAAGATAGGTGATTGGACCAGTCAAGGACTTTTCATGAAGAATGGAGCTCCAACAAGTGTTTCCTTGGTATAATTTATGCTTCACTTCCCAAGGGAAAAAAACTACACTATATTTTGTGAACAGCAATTCCCCAGACCCACTCTGGTCTCCAAAGTACCCCAGGGGGTGTGCAAGACAATCCACTAAGCTGCAGGAAGAATATACTTTTTTAATATTCATTAAATAAAAAACATTTTGCAGTATTTTTTTTTGATCTTTATCTCATACTTTCTAAATTTTTGCATGTTTTATAATGCAATATATTAGTAAAGTAGCACATGTATGTAATTCCTAAGTAAATAAATACAAATATATTGGGGTTCCATGCTCAAAAATGTTTTACTGGTAGGTATGTGTGGTCAAAAAAGTTTGGAGACCACTGCCCTAGAAAACTTTAAATATAAATATTTAAACATCAATTAGATAATGCAAGATGAGGAAACCTTAGCAAATTTAAAATGGGACATTCTTATATCTAATATAAAATATAAACCCTTACTAGAAAGTCCTGCACTCACTGAAAATATTTTAAGTGAGAATTAGAAGGAAAACTATTCAGTATATTACAACTTCATTAAATTTGGACTTAATGGAAATCAAAAGCAGAATAATTCAACCATCCCTCTGACAAAACAAAAGGAAATGCTACTGTCCACATCTTGCATTTCCTGATAGAAAAAAAGAGCACAACCTCACACAAGTCAGATACAGCAACCCTGGTTCTGCCTTCCTGTGCCTGGTGTGCCTCTTCCACTCAACATGAATTCTATCTTTCTGTATTAAAACTGCCTTCCTTCCCCCGGCTCATAAAGGATGTAATTTTAGAGTTTTCTAATATCCTTCATATCAAGCAGGAGAAAAAGAAAACATTCAGTATTTCAACCTCATGGGCAATTTCTTATTTACTGTGATGTGTCATAGGTACAAGCTGTTGTAATCTGAGAAGTTATTTAAGAACACTGCACTATTCAACACCCTTATGTTGAATTAGAATTTCATCTCTAGATTAAATAATGACTTTTAAGATGTGTGGAAACAAAAAAAATGAAGCAATGTAATTTTGTTGGGAAATCTGGATGCAAAAAACTATCTTTCATTTCAGACACTCCTGTATACTCAAATCTCTCTTCTCTGTGCTTTTCATTTTGTAGTTCTGTTTATTGTGGCAAGTAACTCGGTGCATTATAAATCTGTTTTAACAAAAGGTTTTGGTGATTTATGAGTCTTAAAATGCATCAGGTTGATATCTGAGCTTGATGAAATAAGATGCTAACTGCAAGTACTCAACATTAGAGAACAGCACGGTAAAATGTTTTATCCTGGGGATCTAAAACACAGGACAACCAACAGCATAGTACAACTGAGTTCTGGACTACATTACTATACTTACTAAGCTAAAAAACATTCAGATTCAGTACTGTTTTAATCACTACAGCAAAGTAATTATGCCAGATTGATAAAAATACTGTCCTTTTGAAATTGTCTATTTCAAGAGTGTTTCCACATTTACCAAATACAAATGTTGATTTAATTTTTTTTACAGAAAATTCTACTCAAAGTAATCAATCCAAGGCTAATCATATACTTCGCATACCCAAAGTAAGCATAACAGAATGAGTTTTGTGGGATCAGTGTCCTCTAACTCAGAAAATCTAGAACCACTTATCAGAGGAGCAATACATCTCAGTCCAAACCAAGTTCTCTCAAAGTCATTAGATAACTTTTTCCCCAGAGAATATTCATTAGTGTTGTGAAATTGATGTTGTTTATGGAGAGATAATTGCATTACTAGTAAATTAGATTCCAATTCTCCTGCATAAATGTACCATACAGTTTCCCATTTCCTTTCATATATTATATATTCCATAAAAGAAATATATCTTAACTAGCATGTTTTTCTCCTCATTTCCAATCACTTGAAATTACTTTAAAGGTTTGTTTGATAAAGATGAAGAAATTCAGTCCCAGTGGAATACTGGTGGTTTCAGACCAGAGCATGCACTAACATGAGCCAGAAGATCTACCAGGCTCATGCTGTTAGACTTACTGCCTTCAGTTCTGAATTCAACCTCAGTGGCTTTAGTGGGCTCTATCACATCTCCAGTTTAACTACAGAGTTTTTGAACAAGAAAAATGGAAGAGTTCTTCTAACTTGACACAACAGCTAAAACAGATCTGTAGCAAAACAGCTCCTTGTCAAACCTGTGTCCTTTCCAGAACACTGATTCAATACTGCAGACATTTATCCTCACATTTTGCTTTCACATATAACCAAACTAGAGAGTCTCCTAAATTACCAAATTCTATAGTGTCTATAGTGTAATTATGACCATCACCACAATCAACTATTTTAAACTCTGCAACCAACATCATAAATGTAGAGAGTTAATGCAATTCAGGGTCTATATTCAACCAGAACGCAACTTGCAAGTAAAATACATCAATGAGATAAATAAAATGCCCAATTCAATTATTTCCTTTTTTTTTGTGTGATGGGTTATTTTGGAATAAAGCTGCCCAATCTATTGTCATCATATATATTATAGCAGTGTTTTTCAAAAAGAAAAATTGAACACTCTAAATTTAGCTTGGTATTTTGAACAGAAGCAGTATTTTATGCTATTCAGTATGATCTAATGTTTGGCCACTGAATAGATGTAATTCTACCCACTTGAATTCATAAATATTAAAGCTCTTAAACTACAAATTCCTTTTTATCAACTATATTTGAAATGAATTATGTTATTAATGACTTAAGGCTCATAATAGGCTCATCTCTGCCAAGGAAAAAAAGGAAGAATTCAATTAAATTACTGAGTATTTAATTATACACAGGTGACTTTCAGTCTGTAGCAAGGTAAGGAATCAAAATGGACAGTCAGTGTCACAACACACCATTAAACCAAGTGCTTCTGCATCAAAAGAGGAATGGCCACATTGATTCTCCTCTCATCTGGCAAGACTAACAGGAGGAGAGGTAAAGCATTGATGATGTAGGTTAATGCTAACACATACAACATACAGCCTTCCTCCCAATCAGCTGCACTTACGTCTCTATGAGTCTAAAATTTTAAACTATCTTGCAGTGACTGCCTTGTTTTGTCAGATTTGTACCTTGGGGGGAGTAGGGGTGGAACTTACAATATGGTAGTTAATAGCACATCAAAATCTAAAGCAGGGAGAGGAATGAGAGGAAAGAAGGAACATAGGGTTTTTACATTTAAATGCTGCTAACTATTTTATAGTGTATAAAAAGGTACTAACGTTAAAGTCTGCATCAAGTGACCTGATAAAAGACTGCCATAAAAAACTAAAAACACACCAAAACTTACACAGCTGTGTTTGTAACTTAGAAATTGCAAATTTCGGTTTTTCAGTCTCAGAGATTTGAGGGGAGGAGTGGAAGCCTTTTGTATGAATGTAGACAGGACATGGATAAAGGAATCGAGGAACACCACCTTTGCTAAAGAAAAACCCCCCAAATGGTGGCATCCATGCACTCAGTAATTTGGATTTGTTAGGGAACAACAGCAGGTTTTTGATACCTTAAGAACAAAGTCATTCATTGACAGTCATGTAGCAAATGAATTATGCTGAGGCAAAAACTAAGTCTGAAAAAAGCTACAGACCATAATACTATGGGGACAAAAGGTTGGTGTGTGAACAATCTGTTATGCCTGTCCCTAAGCAGACAGAGCAGAGCAGCAGCCTCCAAAGCCTTTACATCAAAACATTTTTATAAGCAGGAAAAAAGTCACAAATATTTTGACTTCAGTCATTGCCTACTGCCTCTTGAGTACACCCAGCTTCCCAAAAAGCTTCTTTTAAAAAGCTGAAAACATAGACTGCAGTGAACCAAATCCTGTCATCTTTACAAGTCTGAAACAATAGCTGAAAACATGACAATTTACTCTGTCCTTGCTACTAAAAAACTAACTTTGCAGGGCAGGAAAATACAGGGTTGACAGGAAGAAAAAAGACATAAGATACTATCTATCCTCCTTCTCCCCCCTCATTTTAGATTTTAACTAAGTCAGGTTATATACAGTAGCAGAAAACACTACAGCCTTGTAGTACTCTCTCCACAACCCTTCTGCTTTTATCCTACCAGTCCCACTCTCACTGACACATTCTCTCAAATTTTATCTACTGCCACACCTTGTATTCTACTTCACTAATCTGCTTATTATCAAATTCAAAACACAGGGGGTTTAGGAGTGTGGATTTAGTGCAACAAATGGTTAAGTAAAAAAACAGAATGGAAAAGGAAACTGTACTTATCTAATAATGTGTAAATTGGCAAATACTGAGGAAGAGCCACTTTTAATCCTCAATAACCAGAGGACATTACCTTCCCTTCTTTTCTCCAGTTTAGCAACGATATTGCTGTTCTTGCACAAATAAAAATGGCTTTCTAGCCTATGTGACTTGAAGCTGAGCATTGCCTCATTCATACTGCAGGCTGTCTGCTCTATTCCCCTCCTACATAACATTGTGGAACCTTACTATGATAGCACCAGTCAGAAAACAATGTTGGAACAGAGCAGAAAATTCTGAATGCTTAATACTTTATACTGGTCATTCTTTGAGTACACGGCAGGAAAATATTTACCTAATAATTTGCCAAGGCTTTTTATTTAGATGTGTTTTGCAATATTATGCCCTGAGTCAACCATAAGTAGTGCACTGTAATACTATCACCTTACACTGCTCTGCAATGTTCATAGAGGAGCATATGAATTTACTCCAGTTATTTAACAGCATTTTATTCTGTAGTTGGTAAGAAATTATCCAACTTGCAAAATTTAACTGCTTGGTTTATAAGATGTTTAAGTTACAACAGGAAACAGTAGCCTAAAGTCCTTTAAAAATACCACAAAATACAGCTAGAAGTGTGTAGTCAAAGAGAACTCCTTCCAGACCTTTCACTCTCTTCTTCTCAACATCAGTATTTTTTAATGCACCAATGGTACTTTTCATTTATTTGCTCTCAGGAACTACTGGTAGAAAAATACATTGAATTGCGTGGTATAATAATGTCTACCCACACTCCTCTTCTGTAACCCACTGCACTCTTGGGATAACCACCAAGACAGTGACCCTGGTCTCTCTTCTGAAATACACAATAGGGACAAACCTAGCCCTTAAAGGCAGCAGCCTCCAAAACCATCATTAGTACATTGGCATGCCTGACAATTTATTCTGGGAAGTCCTAGTCTAATACAGCTCTCATAATCCATGCACCTAAGTGTGCTGGATCACAGGCAACACTGGTTTTATATTTCATCTCAGCTGTCAGAGCAAATACACTACATCTGTTAACAGTGAGGAATAAGAAAAAATCTAGATCAATAATCCATCCAAGCTTAAGCCTAATAAACTTAAGGTTGATCTACACTTGTATGGAAGTGCCAAAAAACCTAAAAATTCATATTTCTAATCTACAAGTCCATGTGAACCGTAATATTCTGCAACAGAAAAAGTCTCCATCTACTTTCCTCATTTAAAATTGAAATAAGCATATTTAAATTATGAAAAAGATGTGAAGAAAAATTTCTAATCAAATCTATTTGTAAGTTAGCACTAAGAAAAAAAGAATAAATGTTTGCTTAGACATCTGAGTATCATTAAGTAAATTCTTATTGTGGCCTTCTTAGGCTAACTTGCAGCAAAAAGAAAAGGTTAATTTTAACATGCAGGTGTACAACTGCCTTAAAATAATGGTATGGATGCTGAAGAATGAAGTCTTATTTATCTAACTCAATGTGCAGATCACCACTGATGACACAGGCGACAACAGAAACGTGGCTGGGGAAACACCAACCTTTAATTTAAACACACACAGAACACTTGAAGCACAACTAAAATATACCATCTGCAGATGATTGGCTTATGAGGAGGCAGGGAATTGTATCAATCTAATTACGCCACAGCAAGAGTGTGTCTGTGCATGCTCATGCACAAAAGAAAACTTGAAATCATTAATCATATCCTGTGCACAAGATCCTTTCTTACATAGATGCCAGTTTTCTTGCCCCTTAGAGGTAATAGGAAAAAAAGACAAAAAGCAACCTAGTGCATTTAGTGACAGAAACATGAAACAAAGGAGTTTCTCCCCTAAAGGACAACAATAATATCATGGCAGGGTTATCAGGTTCATTTACTGCTGAGTGCCATACCTGTTGAAGTTAATGTCTGGATAACTGGAATACTCAGACTTCATCTTTGCATTGCGACGTGGAAAAGTACAGAAGAAAGCATTGGCCAGAAAACTGGCGATCTGTTCCTGTGACATTGTGATGGAGTGATTCATCTTTTGTTTCAGCAGAGGTATTGGCTACCAGCAAAAGAAATGAGGGGAGGAAGGGGCAGGGGAGAAAGGAGGGAAGGAGGGAGAAGAATAATTAGCTTACCCTTTTTGAAAGAAAAAACAGAAGCACAAAATTATGTTTGTTGTATTAGAGCAAGACTAATTTACGCCATTGGTAAAGCCTTTAATCAGCAGCACCATTAAAGTCAAGAACAGTTTATTCAAGACAATTCAGAAAGGGCTTGCCTGGCAAACTGCAGATTTCTAATCAATAATAAAAAGATCAGGAAAACACAACAAACAAAACCATTAGGAATGCAGAGGGGAAAACATAGATGGGATGTTGCAAATCCCTGGCAATGTTAAAAACTGAAATAAAAATCCACTTTCAATAGTTGTATAGTTAAGAACCCTTAGGGAATGCTTTCAACTACAATAACCATGCTTTGAACTTTACAAAGAATCAAGGAAGTCATGCCACAGATCATAACTCTATGACTTGCTTTGAATTTTTCTTCCATCCTACTTGAAGAAATAACATTGATGATATTTGTAGAAAGTGCATAATTATTTATTCTTTTATAATCAGAATGATCAAAAAGCTCAGCTTCACTCTGGTCTTCAGTTTGAAGTTTTATTTTACTCTGGTCAGGGTTTCCTTAATATAAAAAGAACTAAAGGGACATAGGGAAGAAAGAACTCCTCAACTTGAAGCATTATACATCTTTCAACTTATCAGGCATTAGCCTTCTGATTTTGAGCTTTGGCTCACAACATTCATAGTATTTTATTTTTTTAATTATGTGATAATATGGAGAGTGGCATGGGTGTATCATTCTGACTGCTGAGTCCAGTCACCATTACGATAAACCCACTTGACAGGAGAGAGAGAACACAGTTTTCACCTGCTTCCAAAATTCTCAGCCATCATCATTAGCCTCGCTCCAGTACAGCTACACTTTCATCCTTCTAGCTGTGAATACAGAAACTGCTGTTGATTTAGACTGTTGAATACACAGCCTTGTTTACTCCAGAAAACAAACAAGTTTTCCTTCATTCTTATAACTACTACATTCACATTCACTGAATCTCATTCTGTCTTCTGGCTGTTTAATTAACAAGCTATATTATGATGTCTGAAGTCACACAGCTAGAGGGGGAAAAAGCCTGAGAAGTTCACTCTAATAAGTTCTACAAACCTATAAAAATAGAAGATTTTGGATAGAGTTATACTGGAACAAATTTATCTTTCTGTCAAACCAAAAAAATGAGTCTGACAGAGATCTTCACAATTTACATTGCCTAGCAGAACATGATCTCTTAAAGTCTTGTGCTTGACTTGTGTTCAGAAATGTCATAGCATTTTCAAACAACTTCCCTCATCGAATTACAAGCAAAAAGAAAAAGTAAGAAATATTCATAGCTTGAAATTATGTCTCTACTTCAGGACCCTGCAGCATAAAAAAGTAGGGAAAGATTTTCCCTGCTTATTTCCAACAGAATCAAGTTGGAAAATGGTAACAAAGGAGTTCACAAATTGTTGTCACTCTACGAATATGTTACCAACCATAGATCCTCACTTGACCAGCCCTACTCACTTTTATCAGCTTTACTCCTTACAGAACTAATTCCCATAGCATTAATATAGAATTAATTAAGGTTTGTATGTGTGCAAGCACTACATGCTCTAAACAGAATAAAGTATGTTCCTGAGTAAACGAAAGCTTTATGAAAATACCACTTATAAGATTAAAAACATTCTAAAATCAAAAATTAGATTGGATTGAAATAAAAATTGAATTGGATTATTCAATTGTTCCAGTTTCTAAGTGTGATTTACAACCTGATCTGTTGAGTGGTCATTTCATTTAAGAAATGCAAGAAGCAACTTCAGCATATAGAAAGGAAAGTGTTATTGAAGTTCAGGCTAAAACCACGACAGTGAGATTTACCTTTTTTTTTTTTACATTCTATTACATAATTCCAGATGTGCATTGTCCATTCTGCTCCCTAGGTCTCATCTGCCTTCAACACAAAATTTACAGCTTTTATTAAGAGCATAACATGACCCTGATGTTTTGACCCTAGCCAGCAGCTGCAGCTTGCAGAGAAGTGCTCTGGCACAGAGCACTTGCTAGCTGTGTTTGCTTACCTGGGTGCAGATACTAGGGAGACAGAGTGCCAGCTTGACCATATCAGGAAGAATGGACTGGAACAGATGTTGAGCCTCTGCATCTTCAAGAACCTGTTAAAAAGAAAGAAGGAAGAAAAACCCTTTTTACCTCAGAAATAATGATTGAATTAAAAGTCTGTGAAAACGAGAAAAAAACAGGTCCTCTTAGCTTCATGCCAGACCTTTAATATTTTCATAGTAGTGCCTCACTGAATTTACCTTGAAATAATCCACTGACTGAGATACAGAAACAATTCTCCAAAGTTGCACTTGAGAAAACATGCCACCAAATGCCCTTTAAAGGAAGCTTGAATAAGTTATCATTTTATTATTTCCACGGCAATGAACCAAATTTTCATCTGAAAAATCACAACCTAACCAGAGAAGTACTGGAATGATCTACTCAAATTTCATATTCAGATCATAGTCCAAGACAAGTACCTGTGATATCCTCCTATTAAGGACCATAAAATGCACTCATGGCTCAGACCAGTGGGCCTCTGCAGCAGCAACAGGAAATCCTACGCAAGAGGATGCAATCCTGGGCATTTTCTGCTGTCCATCCCCACCATGTTCCCTCAAGAATTACAGCCACTGTAACAAAACAGATGCAGCCTGCCAGGCCCCACATGCTGAAGCTGCAATCTTTTCAGTCTCTTCCTGTAGGACACCTGATACAACTACTTCAGCTGCCTCACCCTCTCTTCTAACGTACTTTCTGAGGAGTCCAGAATTGACAACACTGAAAACAAATGGACACACCAATGTTTCACAAGGCTTCTCAAAGCTTTTATATCCAAGAACAAGTCACATCAAACCTTTACTGTCCTGTTCTCAGTTCCCCCTGACACTTCTGGCCCACACTGACGTGTTCAGCTGCCAAAGCCTATCACACCAATATATTCAGAGCAAGTCCAGGATCTCCCTTCCAGTTGCAAGTGCCAGTTCTGAGCCCAACATCCCACACCCAGGGTTTAGATGAACCCACCCACATGCCTATTCATGTATCACACACCTACTTTTCAAAGATGCAAAAATTTCTTTAAGGTGGGCAATGCTCTTCTAAGCAAAGCTATGACAGAAGGTTATAAAAAGAAATGCAACAAAGTGGCACAGTTGCCATAAGTGAGGCAGCACAGAAGCCTCAAAACTCTCACAGTCTGCTGAATGAACAAGCTGAAGGGACATTCCTATGCTGTGGAAGTTTTTCCCATTATCTGTGGATGTGAGTGCCTGTTAGATTTGCATGCTGCATTCAAGGCAAAAAGCAGAGAGAACACACAACTTGCACTACAGCTGGGGAACAGAAGACAATGGTCACAGCTCAGTTTCCTGCCTCCCTCCCTCCTCTGCATGCAGGGAAACAGTATTTGAGACCACTACTTTCTAGTAGTTTCTAGACTAAAATTAAAATCCTCAAAATTCTGAAATGGTGGCTTTAAACATATGCAATATTATTTTTCAAGTAAAACTTAAAGAATTGATTTGCTATCAGTTGTGCACAAAACCAGCTGCAGACAGAATGGATGAAACAGCATGAAGGCATTATCAACTTCAGTCTCTATAACACTTAAGACTAATTGTGAAATCATAGGAAGAGATCTTTTTAGTCATATTATCAGGGCTTTGTAATTCACATTTCAATGGAAAGTTTCACATAGACTTCAAAATACAAAAAAGACACTGGCAATTCTCTTGAGAAGAGGAAAATACGATGCCTCTGACTCAAGACACACGGATCCTCATAGACACTGAAAACATTGTTTGAAGGCTAACACTTTTGCTCTTCAGAGATCATTAAAATAACTATAGAAATATCTTGGCCTGCTCCAAGTAATACAAAGGGATAAGACTACTGAGGAAGTTAAAAACAAAACACAAATAATTGCTCAAAGTAGAAATGTCTGTTTGGAAAAAGGGGGAAATATAACAACACCAAGACCTACACAGTTACTTTCTATACATTATATATATGGCTTGTGGCGGCATAAAAATGAGGGTTTAATATAAAATTCTAAAATGAAACAAGATCTTACAAAGAACAGCAAGCCCAGGAAACACAAAAATCATTTGATACAAGGAAGAATCCAAGTAATAAACAAATTACTTCTGATAGTAAATTTATTTTTAAGATGGGAAATAAGCAAGATGCATCTCTTTCTCCTGTTGCTGGCTGCATATGCACCTACATATTTACACAGCATAAGTCAAATCCTGAAAACTATGACCTAACCTTTAACATTATCTGCTCTAGCAGGAAACTTTGGTCTGTTCTTAGGCACAATGTTTTTAAGTGCCATAAAGTACCCAAATGAGCATTTAAAGTCTGGAATTTCAGATCTCAACCCATAAAATGAATACGTAAGTTACAGCCATTCAAAAACTGACATTTAACCTCAGATGTCTACCAGGCTGTCAAATTCTGATATTCTCTTCCCTTCGGGTAACACTTCCTCTCTTTTAAAGTTGACACATAAATAGTGGCTGCTGTGCTTTGCTGACTGCCACAGACTATACAGTATCACTTATCTGGTGACACATTATGGCACCGGACTTTGTCAGAGCTGTCAAGACTTCAACCTTTTCTTTATGCTTCTTTGAAAACAACATAATAATAGTGTGAGACAATTTCTTCCCAAAACAGAGGCAGGGCAGCAATTGCACAGCTCAGCTCTGATGCAGAATACTTAAATAAAAGGTCACTTCTTCTACTCTGAAATCCTACTTTTCCTTCTTCTTATCTTTCTAATGATGTACCAGAGTATGCTTTATTTTCTATAGGATTTCTATGCATGAGTTTTACTAGATCTCCACTAATGAAAAATGTTAACATTTAGAGGTGTTACTGCCCAAGAGTGTTCTCTGACTTCTGATTATTCTTACATGTGAATGAAGTGAATTTTTAAAAGAGTTTTGAGTGCCAGGAGGACGCCACAACTTCGAATATATGACCATTGTGAGTTCACAGACCTTGTCAAGAAACCCCTAACGCAGCATTGTTCTCTATCAAATGGCCACATCCATGTAACTAAAGCTTACCCTGCCTGCCCATACACTCTTCCTGTACAGTTACCATTCCTTTGAGGTTTCTATGAAAAAGAATACCTGCAAATCCCTGGCTGCTTGGCCCTGACAGCCTCTTTTGACTACTCACTCAGCACACCATCACAGGTGCAGCTTTGTAGACTCACCACTGTCACATATTTTCAGCTATGCTGAGTGCAACACAGAGCCTGGTGTTACCTGTGACAGTCTTTTCTGGCTTTGAAAGCAGCAAAAAAGGAACACTCAATCATGGAATGTAAAAGAATTCCAGGACGTGGAGTGCTGACAACACAGCTACATCTGGCAGACATCCCACGATGCAAATGCCAACCTGGAGAACCTAGCATCAGCAGAGAGAACACCTGGTCACAGAACTGAGGGAAGATATATTTAGAAGGCAACTCTCTTCAGGAAGCAGTGACTGGTACTGATGTAAAATCCAGCATATTTAGAGTGACATTACAGAATCTACATATTCGATGCCTCTGAAAGAGGGATGTGTTCATTCTATCCACTCATACACACACACACACACACACATCTCCCCACACACCACATTTCATCAGTTCCCATGTTCATCTGACAATTTCCTGAGATGTTTCGTCTTGCTGATTCTACAGAAAAATAACCTGGAGGTGGGGGTAGTCTGCCCATGCAGTAGTAAGTCTAAGCAGCCTACCAAAAAGTCATGCATTATTAGATGTGTGCAGAGTTGGGTGGTAAGTGAGAAAGAATTAGCCATGACCCTTGCCAATGGGCTACAAAGGCAGATCTCAGCTGCAACTCTTCTCATTGAAAAAGTAGGAATGTTCCAGTCAGAACGAAGTTGTTAAAACAAGCACCTCACTTGGAAGTAAATCTGCTAGTACAGGAATGTCTGTATGAGTTCACTAACGTGCTTTAATTGTGTACAACGTTTTCAAGGCTACAACTCTGCAAACATTAAGAGAAAGGACTGAGTTTCCATTTTTAAAGGAACTAACATTTGTTTTATAACTTAAGGAATTCTAAAATATGCAATGGTTGTCAACAAGTTTTCATAAGGGAAAATTCATTTAAGTACCATAGCAATTTTGGTTTAAAACAATTGATCAGTTTTCAATATGCACTATTGTCCTTCACAGCTTCCTTCAGTATTTGAAACAAAAACATAAATACAGTGTTGACTTTATTCAGTGTGCCAATCATGCAAAATATGTAGGAATTAAATACATGCAGAGATTATACCCTGAGGGAAAAGTATATGGAGTCAGAGTTGCAAAGCATGACTTGCTTTTTACCAAAGAAATAATTTGGCAATTCCATCACTCTTTTCACTGGAGTGACTGATTAAATGAGCAGGACTTAGGGCTCCAATTCCTAAGATGCAAATGGCTCAGTGAGCCGTAGCAGAGGTATGAGCTCTTGGCCAAACCTGCATTGCAATTTAGCAAAATGAACATTTATTCTGCAGCAAAGAGGCCTGACTAAACACGGCTGTAAGTAATGGCCTCTTGTCACTATAAACCAGTCCTCCAAAACGCAGCGGACAAATACGCCTGACAGGCCTAATAAGAAGGATCTGAGGTAGCATGGGGTGATAGTGATGGTAGAGAGTTTAAATCTAAATCTGACAGCTCATCAAAGCAAACAAACTGCATGCAGGGTACACAAATGTGGACAGCTCCATCTATCACCTGGGAAGGCACAGCCATCATGCCAACAGGCAGCCAGCATGCTAAGACAGCAATGGCTTAATGCTTTCAATTTGTTTGGTTTTATATGCCCATATTAACTTTTGTGGCAGGACAAGGACCATTTGAATCATGTTCTTAAGGATGAAGAGGAAAACCAGAGTGCTTCCTTCAGACTGTGTCTCTTTATTTCCTAATTCTAATGGATTTTGACCTTCTGACTTTTTCCTTCACAGCTGCCATAATGCCTCATGCTGTCAGTGCTCTGAACCATCTACAGTTACTACACTGAACTTTCCAGTAACAAGTTTCCAAATTATTTTAATGTAACATATCATATGGTTACAGGTGACAATGATGAACTAAATAATTGGACAAGTCAAATAACTGGTATGTACTCTATTTACAGTAGGTTCATTCTCCTAATTTCAGGAATAGGGTTTTTTTATTTTTTCTTCTTTGCTATCTTCAATTTTTCTCAATTAAAATATCTCTTTATATTTTTATAGGCTATTTTGAGGTACATTAAGTACTTCAAAGCTGAAAACACCATCCTTGGAGGTATTTTAAAAATGTGTGGATGTGGTGCTTAGGGACATGGCCTAGTGGTGGACTTGGCAGTGCTTGGTTAATGCTGGATTCTATGAACTTTAGGGTCCTTATCAACCTAAATGGTTCCACGATTTTGAGACACTTAAACACCTGAGTGTGCTCAAACAATGACAGCATCTGGCTGCTCCTTTATTGCACTATTCTCATTTTCTCTTCCTCCCAGAGCGACCTGTACTTATTTCCTTGTTCTCCTGTCTCATCCAGAAGTCCCATGCTTTCTGCATACTGCTTAACACTTAAACATCGTGAAGTCTAAATCCATGACTAGAACTCTGCAGTGCCAATAAAATAACAAAGTCACTGGTTATGACATTGAAGTCTTTTACCTGAAAGTAACCAACCTCAGACTGGCAATCTGTACTACCTTTCCTTCTCTAATCCTTGTCTTGTAGGTGCCTTTAAACATGACAGAATCCTAAGAATACACTTTGTCAATCTGATACTTGGAACATCTGGGGAAAAACAACTAAACAGACACACACACAAACAACAAAAAGGCCCACACAAGTTCTTATCTGAAGAACTTTAAAAACTAATCTATTCAAATTACACCCCCAAAACAAGCTTCACTAAGTAGTACTCTCCACAAAGCCTTTCCTTCTGAACAGAGAGGAGACCAGTTCTACCCAAAAGACACTGTGCAACAACTATCAGTGTACTCATACCCAGACAGAGAACACCAGGCTGCAGCCCAGTAACTCATGCCTCTGTAAAACAGACTCATCATAATGTCAAATACTGTACATATTAACAAGACTGAAACACAGAAGAAATGTGGGGTAGGGGGTGTGGTGTATGTGCTCTCTAGTTCCCATTTAATCATGTCAATGAACTTCCAAAACTGCAGGAAAGAATACTCTCATCTGCCTCTTCCAATTCCCTTACAAAACTAATTCAGTAGGAAACACACATAGCTGTCAAATCCATCCCATTTATTGAGCACTTGTCTGATTAGAAACAAAAGTAAGGACAAAGTAATCTTTGGAGGAAAGAAGAAGGAAACTGTAACAATGGATTATGCAGAGAAATCTTATTTGAGAACAAGAATGCTTCTGACATTTATCAAAACCACAAACTGACACTTCAAAAGGAAAAAAAGAAGACAGCTTACAAGGCAGAGGTTAATTTGGTTCTGTTTAATTTTTTCCTCCCAAAGGCTCATTCATGTCTTCTGCCAATCCAACCCTGGAATAACCTCTCAGGTGTATCACCCTTAACAACCACTCCTTTGTTCTCAAAGCTTTTAAACACTGTAAATAAAATCTGAGAGAAGAATGTGTGTTTATTTTTCAATCTCCTCTTAATGATTTTAGAAGCCCAGTTTATACTTCCAAGGAGCTCTAACCTCAGTAATTTTCACTACCCTTCAGCCCACCAATAGCTTCTATCCCTATGCTCCTGCAGAGTGATTCTGTCATGGGTGGAAGCATCACAGCCATTTTCAAAGCAGTGGCAGAGTCCTGGGATGAAAAGTAAATACAACTTTCAAGTTATTCTGGGAAGTAGAGCAGTGGAGAGGGCAATAACCTTGTCTCCACAGAAGAGCTGTAGCACGAGGGAAAGATACCTGCCTGATAGAAGGTATGAGTGAAAGTGATCTGTTCCCAGGCTTACTCAAAACTTTTATCTCTCTGAATATAGTAATAGGGGAAAAATATTTACTACTGCTATCACTAATAAAACATTTTTTAAAAACAGTGTAGAAACATTTGAAAGACATCTAAATATGAGCTGCAATCACTTTTGAAACCTTGGCACAAAAAGCTTCACAAGACAACACAGCTGTTATGAAAACTATGAAAACTTAGGAAAACTACAAAAACTTATGAAAAATATTTTCTTTAACATGCCAAAAAACCAAACCAAACAAGTCAAGCACAGGCAGAAGAGGAAAAAAAAGATCAAGTAAAGATAAAACCGTACCATTGCAGATTTTAACCAATCTACAGACCATTTTTTGCTTGACTGTCAGTATTACATAGGCTCAAAATGACCAATAATTAAAGAAAAATATCCAGTAATTACTATTTATTGGCCAAGATCCTCAGACCATCTTGAGGGTACACACCTTGCCCACCTTTGTAATCCTGCTCTTTAAAGAATGCATGACAGCAGTAACAAACTCTCCAAAGAAGCCATATAAACAAATTCAGTTTTTCAGATGAAAAGAAAGGAGGAAAAAACCCAGGAATATAGTTACAATCCACTTCACTTATACTTCACAGTCATCCTAAAAAATGGCAATGCCTCTTTATCACTTCCCTACCTACATGTACACCTTTTCAGCAAGCATTTCTCTTGAAAGCTTTGACCACCAGGGTTTGTTTCATGGGGCTTTGTATTCTAACTGCTCAATAGATGATAAATAAAATTAAAAAAAAAAAATCCAAAAGCACTAAGCAGCTAAGGAAAGACCTCCCACAAGAAAAAGAAGCTTGTCTTAGTCGTTTGGGATACATAGGGTATCAGATAAATGATGACTTACAAATAATCCAATGGAAGTAAAGAAATCTATTCAACAGTTCCCTGACCCCAAAACAAAACAAAGCAAATATCAGAAGGCAGCCTTTAAACCCAGAATTTTACATTAACTAGAGTTGGTTTTTTTTCTTTTGTTTTTCAAACAGGAATGTTCTCAATACAGTGAAAAACTATGAAAGAGAGGCTCAGAATGTGTCTTTACATAGACCTTTATTAAAGCATTGAGTGTCCACAAGCACTTGGGACACAGTATAACTGCATCTCTGCACCTGCTATGTGCAGCTATCCCTTCCCTGATAATTCCATCTCAACAGTCATTGCGACAGTGCTTACAAAACACCACTTAAAAATACTCAACTGTTCTGCCAAGACAGTACAGAAAACTAAGAATAAGCCTGTAATTCAATGCTCTTTCTCTACAATGCTTAGTTTCTAACGATTTTGAATGTTACAAGATGCATATTCCCCCCACCACAGAAAAGCTCACCTTTTGTTCAATATGGGAATAAATTCCTTTCTGCTGCTGTGAAAAGAAAACCCTTCATGGCACACTCAAAAGACCTTTTCAGTTTAGATTTTTAAAAGGTAATCTGATGTAATGAAAATTGCTTGAAAACATCTGGACTAAAGTAAAATCCAACAAGGAGCAATGGGTAGGCAATTTTCAGCCTTGGGACATTCTGTTTCTTGCTTAAAAGCCTACATTTGTAGTGCTGACATCTCTATACAATGCTCAGTTCTGTTAGTACTGTCCAGACAATTATAAAAATGATTTATCAAAAACTCAGTCACCAGAACAATTTGGTACTTCAAAATTCCTTGTATTCCAGTTTCACTGATTACAGCAATCACTTTTTCAAGCAGGTCATTCAAACAACAAAAACAGGAAAGACTCTCATGGTTCGTAAGACCTACAAGGAGAAAAAAGTGGGGTGAAGCCTTATTAGAACATAAAGATTTCCCAAGATATGCACATACTTAACTGTAGCAGTGCTCCGTGTTTGGCCTTTTTCAAATGAATGAAAATCAAGAACTCAACCATAATCCAGTTAAACTATACTGCATTAGCATCACCTTCAGATGTTGCATTTATAGGTACTTTTTTAGATAAAAGTTTGAAAAAATGGTTAAAAATCGGAACCATAATTTCCAAAATTACCCAGGCAATTTGAAAATTTTCTCAAGTTAATTTTAAGGTTATTAAAGATAAGACTATACACCCACAAAGGCTGTATGGTTCTGTGGCTGTCTGCAATTCTGCAATTGAAGTAGAGTATTCCATTGACAAGACAGTTCTTAATTTTATTCAGTTTATCTCAAAAAACAACCAATTCTTCTTAGAGAAGCAGACACACTGCCAACATTTGCATGTCTGATTGTTTGCTCAGTTCTCTATCATTTAGTATGCTCTATCTTAACTCAGTTACTTGTACCTGACATTTTCTGGAAGTAACAAGTTCAAGCCAAAAAGGCTAGTATTCTAGGTAGTAACATACATTTAAATGAGAAACTACAGTTTGGCCAAAAAATGCACTAAGCACATTCTGCAGATATGATCCCAGGTTTTACAGGTTTGCACCACAATCAGCAACACACATTTACTAGGTGTTCCAGTGAAATACATTTGTGTTCTTCTATCTACTTTAATTATTCTTAAGTGCAAAGCATTGACTAACAAGACTCATTGTAACAAGCTCCAACACTCCTCACTTCCAGAATATTCTCCTACATTCTGCAATCTGCACGCAACACCTGCAGTAGAAAAACTGGTATTTTAGAGAGTGTGTCTGCACACAGCCATATAAATACTGCTAGGCCAAAATTAAAATGGCAAGGATTTGTGAAAACAAAAACCAATTTCTAGTACAAGAGTTAACTTCAATTTTGCAAAAAAGGAAACCAGACTTTTGCAAGACCAAAACATGTATAACATGGATGTGTGGTATTTGTGGAAAACAGAAAAAGTTGTATTTATAGATCAATTTCTTTACATTTTTATCTTATTACTTAGTTTATGTGCTTTTAAATTACATCTATGGGAAATTTTAAAAAGGCATTAAGTGAAGTTCTAAAAACTTACAAATAGAGACTTGCATGTAAAAGCAGATGGTAACAAAATCTCACACGCCAGCTGTTCTGGACTTCTAAAAGGATCCAGCATGCAGTAGCACCCATCACGTAAATTTTAGTGAAAGAAGTGAGAAATGGAACTCCTTTTCTAATCTTGTATGGTAACTAATTACAGCTGTAATTCCAAAACAACTATTTTAAAGGGTGTAGAAAAATAGCAATATATTCCTTCAGTTTTGACAAGTGACTTCATTTTCTTGCAACATGGCTTTTTATCAGATTTTAGAATAAGCTGAGATTTGTGCTAACTGAGGCTAAAACCAGTGAACTCACGCTTGACTGGAAAAGGAGAAAGAGGAGCACAGAGAAAGTAGTCTGGTAAATTCTTCCCTCATGCTGAAGGTTTTTCACTGTAATTAATATAAAGAAAGGAAGAGACTGGTCTTTTTAGACATCATTATCATTTTTTCCATCCCATAGAAAAATCCAAAGGTAAAAGTTATACAGCTTCTTTCATAATACAAAAGGATTTCCTGAATGCTGAATTTACATGGGAATCAACAGCAAATATGCAATTACTGGCCATTAAATAGACTGACTGGCTTCAAGCAGCTTTCCCAAAAGACAAAAAGACCACAAGACATCCATACACAGGGACTGCAGACACAGACATGGTTTTTCTCTATAGTAGAAGCGAATCTGACACTGGAAACTGAGTATTACACAGTGGAGAGTGTCTCTGTAAAGATACTGATAGCATATTCCCCTTTAAGTATTCCTACTTGAGTCAAGTAGGCACCAAGAGATTAAAGAGAGCCTGGAAAAGCAAATTTTGAAAGGCGTAAGTGCCTTAAGTGATTCAAGCATTTAAAATGTCAACAACCTTTAGTATTTCTGCCTCTTTAAAAAGTCCATTGTATAGATGCCATACCTTTCTGTCAGCAACATCTCAAATTGCACACTGTGCAACAACAGACCCTGCATGACAAGGCCACTAGTCTCAACTCTCAGCTTCAAGCCAGCCAAGGCATAAGAGTGTAAAAATGGACAATAGTTCCATGTACAACAGAACAACAGCACAATGAAAGCACAACAGCAGAGGGTTCCTAGAAAAATCTAACAGCAAGAAGCACAAGTAACCAGCAACACTTCCTCATTTGCAGTGATCAGTATCAGAAATTCCCAGAGTCCACCAAAATATCTCTGTGGATGTCGATGAGATCTTTCTAACAGCAATTTCTCCAAATTCCTTCAAAAGCTGATGTAAAGCCATAGCATCCTCTAGCTCCCCTGACAAGGGACTCCACAGCCCACTATTCAGTATCTCAATAATTACTTTTGTCTGGTGTTGAAACCCTTACCTGCTAAGAACACTCATCTGGTGTCCTTTAACTGCTGTACTAGAAGAAAGGACAGTCATTTCCTCTTCATCCTCTCTTACATTTCTTTTGGCCAGCACTGTTATACCCATTACTCATGCCCCTCAACTAAGATGAAAAGGTGAAATGATCATAACTTATTTAGACATTCCTCATAAGGAAACAATTACATATCTTTGCATCACTCCTGACTCCTCTCTCTGTATCTTCTCCATTTCCTAAACTTTCCACCAAGACGATCAAAGACTCCAGACAAACAAAATATAGTTATGCATTCACTGTATTGTGCCTGCAAGATGCACTGTGAACCATTTTTCAGACCACTTGCAAAAGCACAGAGACAATCACTGCTTTTGCCACACAAATTTAATCCTTGGTCTAAACTCAATCCTTGGTCTATGCCATTTTCAGATTTAAACACTCCTCTGTTCCTGAAAAGGCAGGAGAGATGCAAGCAATAAGAGGAAGAGTTCATTGGCAAGAATTATGCTTAAGCTCCAAGAAACTTAAAAGCAATACAATAAAAAAGCATGTCCAGCACAAGGAGGCCCAATTTAAAGCAGCAGACCACATGGTTCTCTTACATGATAGAGCCCTACTTTTCCCTCTAGATAAAGTTACTGTTGACACAGATTAGTCTAAGGCATAAGCCCTGAATGACCTAACTAGACTTCTTATTTCATGCACTTGGGAAAAAGAAGAATAACTTGGTTTTGCCTGGAAGTGGAATGGCAAATCTGGAAGAAAAATAAAAACTACTACAGTACATAGCACTGCTGAGCAAAACCATGTAATTAATACCCAGCTCATCATCATTCCCAGAAACTCATCTTCAACACATTGTGGCATTCAATACAGCTCCACCCATAGTGATTTTCTCACATTTCCTTTTCTGCTTGTTGCTTACTCTTTCCTGGCTTCTAGGTAAGTTCAGGGAAAACAGATGCAAGGATGACTTCCAAGTGACAAGAATTTTGCACGTACAAAGAAAAATATTAGCACTAATAACTTCCATCCACTAAGTAATAACTTGAAGAAATCCTAAGCATTTATGCCAATATCAACAGACAGATGGCAAAACAAATTAATACAACACTGTGGAAATTCAGTAGAGAACAGCAAAACAGTCAGATGTCTGAAGTAAACAGCCACCAAGATCTTTACATACATTGTTCTATGTACAAGTTCTATGAAATTGTCAAAAGAAACAGAAAAGAGTCCAAACTTCCCCATTTATTTCACCGTACAAACAGGAATTATACCTCCACACATTAACTGACATTCAAGAGAATCTTCTGAGAAGTGTGAGGGCTCCCTCTTCTGACCAAACACTTTGACCAAACTGCAGAACTTGTAGGCTGTGTTGTTCCAGAAAAAAATCTTGGCTCACATATGTGATACTTATTTCCTATTAGTTAAGAAAGCTGAGAGCATTTTCATCTTAAGGGAAAATAAACCTAAGCCAAATAAACTGGTAATTATTTTATTATAAGAAAATTGGCTTGAATTTTACAAAGCAGTCTTTAAAAATAATGCATGTTTTGATAGTATAACTTGCAAGGAACTACCTAAAATAGAAAGCCCAATGCAAGACTGATATGACAGTATTTAAGAGATTAATAGATGAGGTGAGCTGTGTCCATAATCAGAAGATAAAATAACAAATGACACTCTATAACCAAACACAGACCTATTGAAGTAAAATCTGAATAATCCTCAAAACAGACACCACTAGATTTACAGACAGAGCTCCCTTTTAAATCAGACTACAAAATCCTTGGTTAAGCAGGCACTGAAAGTCAATAGTGCCCAATGATATAAATACATATCTGACAATCACAGACTCTGTTTTAATCTTTTTCTTTCATATGTCCGACCACATCTCCTTCTGTTGAGCTGCTGCCAAATGAATCAGCCTTTGGGCTGATTACTCAGGCCAGCTTTCCTTTTAACCAACCTCCTCAGCCTTGGCTGGGCAAACCTGAAACGGCTCCTCTGCACCCTCAAAATCATAGGATAAACAAGAAAATACACAGGCCAGCGGTAAGCCCTACATCATTAACTCACAAATACAATAAATTCAAAAGCACTACAGCTCACTACAGCCAGTATATTTAGATCATTTCCACAGAGGATGTCAACTTTCACACAAGAGCTGCTCACTTAGACTGCAAGCATTCTTTGAAAAGAAGATTCCTTGTTAATTTACAAAACTTGGAAATTTCATACATCCCCTCACAATACAAACATTCAAGCATTTCTCTGCAAAATCTATCCCAGTCCACATGTTCTGTTCACTAAACTCAATACATTCATCAAAGCAAGCCAAGGCTTGCTTTTGTTCCTGTGGTCTACAAGGGGCGACTCTGACATAAGCTCTTCAGTTTCTTATTTAAAATACTGCTGCACACTCTTTTAACTGGGTTGAAAATCTGTATATGAAACAGATCTCCTCCCTTCATCCGAGAACCACACAAATAAATCATCATTCCCAGGATACAGAAATTTCCTTTTCATCCTCATGAAAGATTGATGCCCAATCCCTAGTTTATTTCCCTATTGTTCCCTCTCCTCTGGAGACAGCTGATATTACTTACGCTCTCTGGCTGATGATCTCTGAATCTAATCATGCAGAGCTTCCAAAATCCCAAACATACAGTGTGAGCACATCAGGACAAGCTCAGCTGTGCTTGTAGCAATATAATGCAAATCTGGTACGTTCCTGAGTCAGATTTTTAACTGAGCAGCACTCATACTTTAAAACATTCTAATTTAAGCATGCATACCTCAGTAACACACAAGTGAACTGAACAGGCCAAGTTAATTCTGCTTAGCAGGAGAGTCAATAGGAGCAGAGACTGACTGTCCACAGCCTCCACCATGGAGCCATGGCAGTGACCCCAGAGATGAGAGGGGGGAGCACTGAATCTGCAAGATGGGTGAGCACTGCAGCTCTCATGGTTTGCAAGTATGATAGCACTGGGATTTCTACAGGTGCCTTTTGTCAGTAGTAATAATACTGTGCTGCATGCAAAAGAACATTCACTCTGTGAAAGAGCAGTCCCCACACGCAATGGAGACAGGCAACAGAGAGAACAGAACAGCTCCTCGGATCACATGGCTAAGCAGACATCTATTTACATACATAACAAACAAAACTCACTTAAATCAAATTTAGTTTCCACTGAGTCTTAATAGAGCTTAGCAAGCCCCTCCCAAGAAAACAAGTACATGTGCTTCATAAGTACTTCTGAAGGGTTGAAGAAAAAGACACTTTCTACTGCATCTCATTTACTCTTTCATTATGCTTTAATTAACATAGTTTCTGATTGTCAACTGGGATGTACATTAGTAACAGTCCAACTTCCATTTGAGACCTACTATTGATTTCTCTTTTCCCCCCATGAAAGTATTAATATGTAATATTTGAAGCCATAAAACCCACCCTAATCTTCCAAAGTCTCTACAGTTTAAATTCACCACCTCACCAAATAGCAAAATTTTCCTGCTATACCAGCCAAGCACAGTCTATACAAACACCACTGCAATATAACATTGAAGTTTTACAGAAAAGGAAAAAGAAGACCAACACTTTTTAAACAAAAAACCAAAAAAAACCCCATTACACCGGAAATATTAATACAATTTCTTAATAAATGTGGCTGTTATAAAACAGGAAAAGGGTATTTGTCACCTTATCTTCAGGAAGCTTAGATATTACTGAAGAACCCAAATTACATGTATAACATTTAAAATTAAGCCAGTTTATGAAGTATAATTATTGTTTCAGCTGAAGTTGCCAGCTAAATAGCTACTCACTTAGATATCTGACAATTGGAAACATTTACTCTTGAAAATGGAAATAAAGTCAAAAGCATTGAGACATACAGGCAAAATAGTCACTTTTATATCACTTTTCTTCCTTTTTTAAATCAACTTGTTTTACCTTCTCACAGAAGTCAGTAAGAGCTGTGAAGTCCCATTTCTTGGAATAAGCAACGTTGTACCTCAATATGGCCTCCTAAGGAAGAAGCACAACAGAACAGAGCTTAGAGATAATTATGAATGGAAGAAAAACCATTACAGGAAATTTCCTTGTTGAAAGAACAGCACCATCTGGTGGCTAAAACCTGCCACAGAGCCTACCAAAATCCATAACAACTTGCTCTATTAATAGGGAGGAAATCCTTGATACTGAACCCACTATTTTGGGTTTAGCAATGAATAAACTTTATTCTATGGTTTTTTTTCTCCTAACACAAAACAACACAAGGCATATCTCCCAACAAACAACATAAATGTTCCCCATCCCACACTTGCTCTTGTTAACAGTACCAATAAAAAGCATTCAAAGTATAAAAGCAATATAGCAGAAGTTGTACCAGTTTAGGAACTTAAAGAATCAGAACCACAGCAAAATTAAATAGACCCTTTACAACAACACCACCCTTAAAAAACTCACAAGAAAAAAACTACCAAACAAAATAACATCAAAGGAAGTCTCCTCAGTCACCGGGGAAGCTCTATGTGTTCAAGTTTATCTATGGCTTCTGCATCCTCCTCCTTACCTGCCTAGCAGGTATAACCTAAATTACATTATTCTTCACCAAAAAAAACCGTAATAGCAACTCTAAGCTGCTCCAAATCAATATTCATGTTACTGTAAGACTTTGTGCCAACATAACTGTGTAAGAGTTACCAAAAGAGCATTAGTCTCCAAAATCTACAGATTTTTGTCAGCAGCTTGAATTGTGATTTAGTGGAGCGAAGAGTTACTGCTTCCAACCCCCTCACCTGTGCATCCCCAACCATCTGGCTACATAAAACCCTTATGCTATATTTACCACAGACTAGTACATACTGCTGGAAAAAACACAATTTTGTGTAAACTTTATAAGGACAATTCATTTAAATAATCCGAATAAACTCACTGGTAACACTTAGTACTCATTAAGAACCTTCATTGTTTAGGAAATCTCTTGAACAGCAGAGAGCTTTTCATAATTTATTTTTCTAAGTCATTAAACAAATAGAACCATGTCAGAATCACTGTCAGTATACAGACAACCTGAATGTATTTATATACATATAGACTTGATTTCAAACTGACAGGCTTACCTTCAAATCATGTGAGCAGGTAAATTTGTTAAGTAAGGCAGTTTGGATTAGTTCCCATCGACTTCCAGCAGTTCTATCTCCATTCTTTAAAGTAAAAGCCCAAAACAAAGTCAAATTAAGTTATTCAAAACATAAAGACACATTTACTGTCATCTGTAAAATTGCTAAGTGAAAAGACTGAGTATATTTAATAGAGGCTATAAGAATTCTTTGTTTCTGAGTCAAGTATCAATAATCATTGTGGAGTTTTTACTACAGGACACACTTGCTGATTATATTCACCTCAGTCTGAAGTGTTTCAGCGGGTATGTTTAAGTCTCAAGCAGTGACAAGAAATACCAGACCAACAAAGCATGCAGGGCCAATCCCTGCAATTGTTTTAGCAGAACAACAGTCAGATACACCTCACTATCAGCAATACCTGACAGAGTATTATAATCAAACTGTGCTTACAAATTCATTCACGTCTGCTGAAATTGCAAATTGCTCCACACACAAAATACCTAACATATAAAAACGTAAGTAAATAAATATATCATTTATAAGGAGTTCAAGTTTATACTCCATGTCAATATAGAAATATACGTATCATCAAATCATTGGCTATGCAAAATAATTACCAGGAAAAAAAAAAGTCTTCTGCTCTGTCTGAAGCATCATGACCCAAAATCCAGTTTTTCAGACTTGATTTTCTAATTCCATAGTCAGTCTGACAATTGAGCAAATGCAGTAAACTGAAAACTCATTTATGTGGAAACAAATTTATTTGATCACACAACTGTAAATACTTAACCTTACCTCATCCTCTACAGGGTATAAATTTTGTTCTGAGCAGGGCATTTTAACATGCTTGTTGTCCCACAAATCTTTGTAGTGAGTTGGAAAAGGTTTAGGTACCTCTCCTTCCCTCAGAAGATCTACCTGTAACACAGAAGGACAGGGGAAAAAATATCGGACTCTACTTTCAAGTTTTTAAATGGAAGAAATAAAAAGTAAGCAAAAATACAGTTTAAAAGCTCTCATCTGTCGCTGTGGGACACGAAATGAGGACACGGACTCTGGTTTTCAGAAGGCTGTGAGACTCGAAGTCCTAACTTTATTTTTCAAACCTGCCTTATATACTTTTTTACAATGAGCCCACCTAAGAGGTGGGATCCTTTGGCCCATTGGTCACTCCAAAGGGCCATCAAGCGAAATCCCTCCTTTGGGAAAGAATGGAGAAAAACAAGATAGTTTATAATAACATGCTCCTGTTTACAACAGGTGCCTGTGGGAAAAGAATTTCCCGAAACCAAAACATGGCAGGCACAAGCTGTGGCTACACTCATCTACAGCCTCCTTTTTGGAAAGGGGAAAGCTACAAACTGACCACATGATAGCTAGCTACTCAGAAAAAAATCCATCAGTTAATCTTACATTATACTGTTGAAAAGAACGCCACCTTAACATGCTCAAATAAAGGTAATATATTCAATTACTATATATCCAACCACCAGCTAAAAATTTCCGCATTTATCAATTTAAGTATCTACATATTTTTATCCAAGTATATTCAAAATGTAGTTACAAATGTAACCACAGCCATGCAGAAAGAGTATTTTTAACCTAACACTGAAAGAGATGAGGAATCATTATAGATAAAGCAATATCTCAAGTTTACTCTACAGAATATCAGAAAAGTAAAAAAAAAAAAGAACACCACATTCTTAAAGACTTAATTTGCTATTCAGCCCTCTAGCAGCACTAAGTTTCTCAGAATATGTACTGCAATTCAGTGTGCCTTTCTTTCAGTTGGGATTTATCCATCATCCCATAGTTTTCTGGTCACGTTTTGTTTCAACAATAATTGGATTGTATCCTGCTCCAAAGGATTAAAGGAAAACTTAGCAGATTTAATCTAAAATGCAGTGGTAAAATTGCAAGAAACTCTGCTTCATTCTTTGTCTTTTCCATATCTTGACTATCTTGAGCCTTTTGTATGTCTTGAACCCAAACCAGAATCATATTAAAATAAAAACATAGCATGAAAATGTTGGAAGTACCAATTTTACTTGTAGACATATTTAAACTCCCAAACGTTACAACTCAGTCAAGAAAGCACTCACAACGTCCCACAAAACAAAAATACTTGCCCCTAACAAGACAGAGGCAGCAAAACCATTATTAGATTTCTTCTGGATCTTAATATCCTAATTCTATGCACCAGAATAGCCAATTTTCAGGAAAATCAGTTGCCCCAGTCCACTTGCAAGGAATGGCAAGAAACAGTACAAGCAGGATGTCAAAATGTAAGACTAACAGGTGGCATTTGCTATTACTGAACACTTGAGGCAGGAGTTTGGCTAGAGGCACTGCAGTGCATTACTGTACCCTGACGGTGACGGTGTGGCTGGCTGAGGGCCGCAGGTGAGGCAGACGCGCCCCACACGCCGGCATCCTTCTCATCTCTTCCATCGGCGTTCCAAACCATTTCTTGTTGCTTGGCAGAGGAGGTGGTGTATATTTAGCAGCCTTCCTTCCTGGCCTCTGGGGTTTGAATTCACACTTCTCTTTCCTGCTGTTAAAATACAATGCATTGAAATATTTTATTTCCACTGAAAAATCTGATAGGCAAGTACACAAACCTCCACCCCAGGGTTACAGTGATAGCAGTCAGTTTATTCACCAGTCTTTGCTGCAGCCTCAGGCCAAAGCTTTATTTGGGGAGAACTCCCACCACCATCAACCTTCCCCTCCCCAAGACACACAAATACATGTCTACCAAAACACTCTTCTCTACAGGCTGACAAAACCCTTCACTGCAATGGGTTAGCAAAGCAGGGTATTCCCCTGCAGAGGCATGCTCCTTCCCAACAGGATCTGTTTATTCATAGAGAATGCCCCAGGTAAAGATGTGCAAAACTATTTTCTTGCCCTACTTGAAGGACTTGAGTCAAGCCAAAGAATTGCATGTTATATCAGAGTCCTTTTGTTTCTGTTCACTCCTTAGATGCTCATTCACTTTCTCAGCTCCCCCTGAAATCTAAGGGCAGAGATTATCCTTTTGTCCTTCCACAACACCTGGCACGCAGTCCTGTGACATGCTCAGGGCTCCTGTTTTCATTGCTGCAGTGTAATCACCAGTCCTTCTCTCTCCCAAATTGTGAATAGAGCCAAACAAAACAAACAAAAAACCCCCACCCAAACCCAAAAAATCAACAAAAAACTCCAAACATCTCTACAACTGCTCTCAAAAGTGAATTTTTCCAAGCCTATTTCAATTAAAGCATCAATGGCATTGATAGTTCAACAAAACAGATTCACTATTTTTGACAGATCAAACAAATAAGAATTCTAAGAATTGCACTGGACAAAAACATATCCTTCAAAAACCCCACAAATAGCCCCATTAAAAATAAGTTATGTCAATCTTACATTTTGCAAAACTCTTTATACAATCCAGCCCCTGAAATTCTATCACCAAAGAGGAAATTTTCAAGCATGAATAAACCAGATGAAGAGGCAGACAGAGAGCTACCTTTTCTCCTCAACTTTAGGTATCCTCATGAAGTGAGAAGTGATTTTGGAGTCTCTCTTCACACCCTGTTTTGCACCTTTGCATTCTGATGATGGAGCAGGAGAGATCCCAGGTGCCTTTGTATGCAGACTGTCCTCCTTCACAGAATTATCCACTTCCTCAAAGCTTTCACAGCCCTTGGCAGAAAAACGTGATTTCCTTGACTCCAATTCAGCATCCCCATATTGAATTCTAAAGGATTTGTTTATGGGTTTTGACACATTGATCTCCTCTCGTTCATCCAGAAATGGACTTGTTTCCTCATCAGCCTCTGACCCATGGCAGCTGTTTTTAGAATTATCCACATCCATAGGTGACTCCGGTTCACTTTCTTTCTCAAAAGCAGGCGAGTCCCCTGAACTGCTCTGACACTTGCTCAGTTTCCCAGGACCTCCAAGATCAGATATACAGGCATCACAACCAGCATCTGAAAGTGGACTTTCTGGAACTACATCCCCTTCCTCCTGCTCACCCATTAAACAGACAGAATTGCAACTTTTCAGCTTCTGTGAATTGCACGAAGCCACTTGTCCATCTGTCTCGACATCTTTTGAAGAAGGTTTTGAATTCCCTGTTTTTGAAGTCCAGCCTGCTGATAACTTCCTCTGAGTCCAAGTGGCACTGCTTTCTTCACAGCCTCTCTGCTTGCCAGCTTTGTGCATCTGATCAATGTTGGCATTTTTAAAGAGGTCTGCAGACTGCAGGCCCTTCACAGGATCTGTATCTAAGACTGCATCTTTTTCCTCAGCCTCCCAGTTACACATGCTGCCTGTCTGAGGCAAATTTACTTGCTTTGCACCAACTTCCACGGATATTTTTGCATAATTTTGCTGACAAGTATTCTCTATCTTTTTCACATCATGCTCACAAAAGTTCTCTTTTTTAATGGAAGTCATCTTAGGATTTGCTCCAGTATTGTTATTAATTTTGCTGTGTAAGCTGTGGAAGAGAAGAGAATTCAGTGTCTTACTTCGAATGAGATTCATCTGCCTATTTTTTTAAGGAACAATGATAAACAACAGAGTACAGATTTTATTCATTCTACTCTGTAAGTGAGCACTAACAGGAGCAACAGGTTTTACTGCACTGAGGACTGTAGCTCACTAGCAACCTATTTCCATTTAAAGGCTCCAAAGGATGATCAATCAGCTGCTTACCTCAAGAATCTATTCCAGTCATTCATTATCCTTATCTTCAAATCTAAACATTATGATGCTATTATTTAGCTTTTTTCTCCAGATGAAAAAAAATTAGAAGTTGTGATAAAGTCCTCCATAACTTTCATTTTTACCCATTAAATACAGTGAGTAAGGAAATAATTGGTTTTATGGTCATTCCCTCAGAGCTACAAATTCATCAAAGCAGAGGGCACAGCAGTGCATAGTCTCCTATCACTCCCTCACTTTTATAAACAGCCCTTGACTTCAAAAGAACTCCATACAAAAGCTCAAGTCTAAAATGTATTTCAAACTGATAATAACAACTAAAAAAACCATTAAATCATGAGGATTTTAAGAGACAAATAACCTGATTTGTCTTCATGTAAGGCAGGGCAGGATAGAAACGTGTCCTAATGGTTACACAGGGAAATGAAGTGAGTTTTGTATGACCAGATGTCAGAAAGTTATTTCACATTTACATACTAATTTATAAAGAACATTACTTAGAGGACACATGAGTATTTTAAAGAAAACCTGACTAGTCTTTGTGAATACACCACTCTGAAAAGTATCTTCTCCTGAATGTATTGTTTCAACACTGTATACTCCCAATGCAAACTGAGCATACTAAACTCTGCATGTCTGGTCACTGCCCAGCTTCCCATTTACACTAAATAAGAAAATATACATTTACCACACCATCCTAAATTCAGCCACTGAACATTTTAATAGACTATGGATTCCTGAAGGCATTAACTTTCTCCATGAATGGTAACAGATCCTCTTCTAAAAGACACTCAGGATAAGCAGAGACGATTGCTTGGAATTTCATCCACAAGATGATTATTTGACAACAAAAGGATTTTAGAGGGCTTTATTTCATGAAAATTTAACTTCCCATATATGCATTTACTCCTGCAAGTTTTGATGAACAAAAATGAGTTACGATACTGCTGCCATCTCAATGACTCTTTAAAGTTACTGACAATATCTGTTGCCAACTTGAGAAATTAGATCTAACACAAAGACAAATTTAAATTAAAATTGTGATGTTAACTTCAATAGAAAGGCACATGAAATGTTAACACAACAAATCTGCTTCTTAAAGTTGCCTAGGCTCTAATCTGTCAGCAGGGATGGAAAAGGGCACTGAAGAGCAATATTCTAAAGGAAATTTAAAAAAAAAGAAAGTATTTCATTCCCACCTTAAGAATCCTCTTAACATCCTTGATTTAGTGAAACATGTAAGCCTGTAATTAGCCCTGAATACTTCTGTATTAATCATTATCACAAGTTCTCCCAGCTATTTTTAGCACTGCTATGGACTTTGATCTCTATTTATTAGCAAACATCAAAGAAAAATGAAGTAGCACACTGACAACTGCAACTTCAGAAAAATAATATCTGATATTCCTTTGCACCAGAGAGTTTAATTCTCTGGAGTATAACTTTAAGGCAGCCTTGCAATCACTTCTCCTGACAGATCACATTAGCAAAAAATATCAAACTTTACCTGATACTATTCAGCAGCAACAATTTGTAACATCTTTCATAAAAAAAAATCTCAATGCACATTTGAGCACCTGTAAATTCTGGCTGTAATTAAATCAAGCTGCATATGTTTAAACTAAAATTGCAGTCCAATGAGACAAACCAAAACAAATTTTTGTCTGTAAATAAACAACAAAACAGTCAGTTGGTCACAGGACTACCAGTACAAATCTGCAACTGTTAGTGCTCTATGTCAAACAAAAGTGAAAGCAGAACTTGTCCAAAGACATAGTCTGATATTACAACTAAATTGATCTAGTGTTGGGCTGCCACTGGAAGCAACACTCCCACTTTGTCTTCCCTTGCTCCTGGTTCCCATCTTCTGCTTTACATGAGCAGATGTATTTATTCACCCAAACAGGGACGTGCTTCAGGGATCTATGTCACAGTAAGTTTGGGCTTGGGTGTTTAGAGAGGATGGGTGAAGGACAGTTAGCTGTTTGTAGTGAAAGTATCTGTTACTTAAGAGGTAATGCCAAGGTAAGGAAAGAAGAAATGGGGCTGGCTCCATTTAGCCAGCTGTACTGGCAACCTGCACTTCTAGCTCCCACCAGCCCCCCTCAAAGAACACAACTTTTGACCAGGTTTATGTTGTGCTTTTTACCTTTTGGACTCCGTTGTCTTGGGTCCTTTATTCTCCAACCAACTGGTAATTGTCCGCTGTTTACAAACTGAAAAACCACAGCTCACTGTTATTACACATAACATGACAAAACTGCACCATCATTGCACATGAGAAAAGAACTCGTACTGGGTAAAGATAAAAACACCTCCAATTAAGCCCTCATTAGCATCTCTGCTATGGGGAGCATCCAGACACTAGCAGTATTAAGACTACATGTGATGCAATATTTAATTTGCATCAGTCAACAGATGAAGGTTTTGTAATAATCTTTATAAATTCCAGGCATGGTGTGTGGTGGGATTTGTTTCACTCCACTTTTTTTTAAGATATAGTTAAAAGGTTAAAAATATACAGTGAATGTGTATAATTAAAAAAAAAAAAAAAAAAAAAAAAGGAACTTGAACTTTCTAGCTCTCATCATTATCTTTAATCACCATCACAGTGAGCCCCAAAAGCTTCTGCTGAATTTTGGAATGAAGAGGCAACAAGACATAATTTAAAATCAAAAAAGAACCAACAACAAGGCATCTTTGAGGACCCATCCAAGAACTTTATTTGTATGTAGCATACTGTGAAACATAAGGGTCAATATAAGCATAGCACACACTAGAAGTGGCAAGCACTCAGAAAAGGACTTTCTCCTTTCTCCTCCATCCATAAACAGTTTGATGTTTACTCAATGCTTACTCTCCTAAACAGCAACAAAACGAAGGACACAATTTCTTCAGATTTACTACCAACAACACCATTCCAATCTTATCTGTGCATTGCTGCAGCTCAGACAAGCTTTCAATACAACAGCAACACATGAACTAATTATGCAGAGACTTGGGGGGAATGGGAAGAAAAAATTCAAAGCAATTCTTTCAAAACTGGAAAACAGTCTTCATTAGTATAAAGGGTGTTTAGTTTTGTTGTTGTTATTTAAAGATACTCTGAAAATCTGGCAACTAGCTTCAAATCCCTTTCTTTCCATTTGCCAAGAGAAAGCATCTCCCTGCACTGCTGAGTGCACAAGGTGTTTGCTCACTGAGGTGTTTGCTCAGTGCTTTCAGCTGGGTAAGGAACAGTTGGAGTACCTTACTGTAACAGATTTGCACAACTTCAAAACCAGTAAATCAGATCTGGCTCTTCTGATCTGAGCACGGGAAGTCTCAGCAGGGTTCTGCCAGTGGAGTTGTGTAACTTGTAACAAAGATGGCTTAGGCCATCGGTAACTTCAGAGACATTGTTTCATAAACACTTTACTAACATTCAAGGCCTTGAACACTTTTATACCGCTGCTTATCACACACCCTCATCAGATACCCCACAATTTTTAGAATGAGAAGTAATCTCCAGAAAACACTAAAAACATTTTCAGTTACTCTGTAATGGCACAAACAGCAGTGCAAAGCTGCCACCGTGTGACTGGGTTAGCAGGGAGCAGTGCCAGGCTGGATGTGGACTGCAAGCACAAGGATACACTCAGCTTCACCCCACTCAGACACAAAGAACAGACTGACAGATTGTGTGAACTAAAATATTTCTCTTTCCAAAGATTCACTAAGTTTAAATCTAGTAGTCATTCTGATTAGCAAATCTCACGTTCTTCTAACATTTGAAGTGTTAATCCAAATTGCCTACAGGTGAGCAGCCAGAAAAAAACCCTCAAACACTAAAACCTGAAGAGACATGTTAAAACATGGGACAAATAAACCTCTTCAAAGGCAGCTGACTACCTCTTGAGGCGTAAACTTCTGCTGAGAAGAAATACTTATTCATTAGCACAATTAATAGAAATAATGGCAGCAGCACCAGAACAGAACAAAATGGCTTTAGTTTGAATGTCAGCATCTGCACAGCCATGTAAGCCCTCCAACCAACACAACACACATCACTTTCACACCTCCAGCATGGCTTTTTGCTGCAGATAAGGTGGTGAAAACAAAAGGCAACTAAAAGACAACACATGCTTATTCTGACCATAAACAGAACAAGACTTTGCTCTCTTTTTTTTTTCAGTGGCACCTTTACTTCTACTCAAGATTCCCCAAACCATTCCCATAAAACAAATCATCCCCTACAATCTACCTTTGAGGAAAACACCCTCATTTGCAGAAGATTCTCATTTACTCTGTAGGAGTGTACACCTCTAATTCCAAACTATCCTCTACTCAAAGCTGCCTCTTAGTTAGGGCTCAGTGAGGTCTAACTCTTCAGCTGCACATGACAGCAAATCTGTTTGGGGTCTTCTTCCCCTTCCATGCATTCCTTTCTATTCCTGAAAGAGGTGCATTAAAATTTTATTTATTATCATTATCTCCAAATAGAAAACAGAACTAAGTCATGGGAACTCGTGGGAACCTCGTGCACGCAGCTTTGTCAGGCGGCAGGAGGAGCAGCCGCCCCACCCCACGGGGCCAGCAGCGCTCCAAGCTGGCATCCACGTGCTTATGTGAGCTCCTGTCATTGCTCCCGGCTCTCCCCGTGTGCCAGCCAGGCAAAACCCCCGCTGAAAGCCTTTTTTCCCGCGGTATTTGCCCCTCTCTTGCGGAACACGCTACCCTTAGCAGCTCGCACCTCTCTTCGACGATTTGCGCTATTAGTGCAAACTTGCAAAGAATCAGGCACAAAACCAGTTTAATGATCCTACACCCAAAGCTGTCTCCGAGGGGAAGCAGCGCGCACCGACCACACCACCGGGGGATGCGGTGGCTCCGGGAAGGGAAGTTAGAGACAATCGCAGCCCGGCGAGGAAGGGCAGCTCCGGGGCAGCTCCGCGCACAGCCACACGCGGCTCCCTTCACTCGAGGCTGCCCACGCCGGCAGAGATGCCCCGAGCGGCACAGAGGGACTCGGTCCCCTCCTCCCGCCCAGCCCCGGCCCCGGGCGCTGCCGCGGGCGGGTCGGGCCGGCGGGAGCGCCGAGCAGCGCTCGCAGCTCGGGCCGGTTCAGCGCTGCCCGGGCTCTGCGGGCACCGCCGGCCCGTCCCCGCAGCCCGACAGCGAGCAGGCCCCGGTACAAACCTTTATTCCCCACGGCGGTGGCGGAGCTGCTGCCCCCGGGCCCCTCCTGCCGCTCTCCCTGGGAGCCGCCGCCGGGGCTGCCGGGGCCGGGCCGGGCTCTCTTCCGCGGGGGTTCGCGCCCGCAGCCCGCGCTCATCCTCGGCGGGGCCGCCCTGCCCGCCGGGGCCGGCCAGCACCCGCCCCCCGGGGACGGCGCGACGCTGCGGCAGCGGCTCCGCCCGCCCGCATCCTCCGTCCCGCACGCCGGGCTCTTCCCAAGGCGCGGGGGCCGCGGCGGGGCCGGGAACGAGCGGCGTCCGGCCAGCGGGGCCCGGCGCTGGCAGCAAGATGGCGCCCGGCGCGCCTCACCCCGTCGCCATGGCGACCCGCAAAGCAGCGGGGACGGGCGGCGCTTTGCGGCCCTTTACGGCGGCGCTTTGCGGCAGCCGTTGGTGGTGGCGAGGGCGGCGGGCGCGGGGCCGCCATGGAGGGCGGCGGGAACTCCAAGGGCACCGGGCTCAGCGGCCTCTTCGGCGCCGGCGGGCTCGGCTACTCGCACGCCGACCTGGCCGGGGTGCCGCGTGAGTACCGGGGCTGCCGGCGGGGCCGGCCCGGGGGGGGGGGGGGCAGCGTCCGCGCACCGGCCTCTGCGGGGCCGGGCGGGCCGGGACCGAGAACGGCGGCGGTGCCCGTGTCGGGAGTGACGCGGCCCGAGGGGCTCCGCGCCGCCCGGCCGAGGGAGGGCGATCCCGGCCGAGGGAGGGCGATCCCGGCCGAGGGAGGGCGATCCCGGCCGAGGGAGGGCCATCCCGGCCGAGGGAAGGCCATCCCGGCCGAGGGAAGGCGATCCCGACCGCCGGCGCCTCCCGGGGCGGGCGCGGAGGTGCCAGGCCGGCGGGGGCCGCGTGTGGCGGCGGGCGCTGCTGACAGGGACGCGGTGTTCCCCTCACCCCGGCGGCTCCCGCTCCGCTGCCTGCGAAGGGGCGGTTGCGGGCCGGTGCCTCCTGTGAAGGAGTTGGGCAGAATTTTCCCTGCTGCCACGCGTGAGATCTGCCCCTTTTTGCCATACAGGATGTGAATTGTTGCTACGGAAGTTGATGTTAAGCTGTTCTATATTTTTTCCTTTTAGTAACTGGGATGAGCCCTTTGTCACCGTATTTAAACTTGGACCCTAAGTACCTAGTACAGGTGAGAGAGAAGGTGGCTTGTGTTTATTGTGTTGAACTCGATTTCAGTGTTTGCATGATCATACGTGAACACCCCAAACCTCCTGCAGTGCTGGGCACTGTGCCCCAAGGTCTTGGACTGAAGAACAGTGAAAAGATAAAGTTTTTCAGTACTGTCCCTAATAAATTTTGGAGTGCTGTGACATCCAGGAGAAAATGAGCACTGATAATGCCAGGATAGGTAGGGCTATTGTGTCAATACAAGCCTGCTGCTGTTGGAAAGAGATCTCCCTCCCTGCCTTGAGGCTGACAACCCTCACACCACTTCTGGCACTGCTCACACCTGCACTGAGCCCCTTCCATCAGTAAGAGCATCCAGAACCTCTCCCCTCATTTGATGGATGAGCTCAGTCAGTTTACTGAGGTGTTCAGCCAAGCTCCAGAGCTGATAACAGGCTTTGCCATCACAGCAGCTGCAGATTTCACATCACTGTCCTTCTGTCATTACACAGCTGAAGGGAGACCATGATGAAGTAAAACTTCCCATTTTTTTCTATAGAATAATATGGCTGTTACAACTGCACATCTTAACATCAGTTCATATAAAACGAGGCCATCATAAGGAAAAGAATATTTTAAATCAAATGTTTTCCTTTCTCGTAAATACTGTAGCTGAAAATGTTTAAGTTAATCCAATTAGGATGCATGCCAGTGGTTTTATTTAGTTAGTATTTTTCTACTTACATGGCTCATATTATCTGAGAACATGAAGTTTTGTAGAATTGGCACTTAAAGGTCAACAGTTGCATAGTATCTGCTAACTCTGTGCCTTGGTTCATGGAACTGGGTCACAGTTTCCTTTGTAAGTGGAAGCTGTGCCTGCAGTTCTGGGGCCTAGAGGCTGTTGTCCAGATTACAATGTAACATTCCCAGGAGGATAGAAAACCACAGCTGTGCCTTTGGTGGAAGTGGGTTCAGCCCTGTGGCTGCTGTTGTTGAGCGGTCAGAAAGAAGCTGAGATTATTCAGACTTTCTCCAAAAACACTCTCTGAAGTTGTTTTCTTTAGTTAGAACAGTTTGTCTGAGAACGTGTTGGTGTTATAAACAGCATAGCAGGGGTTTTGGAACAGTCTGTGTGTGTACTAAGAGATTTTAGAAACAAAAGAGAAGTTTACTTTAAATGCAGAGGTGTTGGCATTAGTGTCATGATACAGTTCTAAAAATACTTCCTGATGTAACACTAGAGGCTGCACTCTGTGCTCTAACACTTCACTGCCCTTCATGTTTAGCACTTGTGTGTTGAAGTAAAAGCAAAGTGCATTGAAATAAAAGGGAATTCCATTTTTTTACCTGAACAAGTTGCCCATACAAGCTGTGAGGTCTCCTTCCTTAGAGAATCACAGGACATGGGAATGACTCTGAGTGCTCAGCACTAACAAACCCTTCTTCTAACAGTGGGGGTTGCACTAAACAGTTGCCACAGGTTCCTAGGGTTCTAAATACTGAAGGAAAAAGACAAAGCTAGTATTTCAGAATATAAGAACTTAAATTATTAGCCTTTAAATTTGGGGTTTCTGTGAAGGTGCATGTGGAGAGGTGAGGGTCTCCTGGTGTTTAAAGACCATCTTTGTTTTCAGGATGCAGCAGGAAAGTCAGCCTACTGTTGAATCTCACATTTTGGTTCAGGTGTTCCCACAATAACAAATGGTGCACTGGCACTCATGGCTTTAAACCCCACATTTTTGGTGGGTCTGTGAATGCAGGCACAGAACGAGATGTTTCTGCAATGCTCTGTTGCCTGTAGGAGGTACAGGTGTTACAAATTTGGGTGTCAGCCCGTGGCAGAAGCCTAGAGGATGGGCATTTGAGGTGGTCTAGAGACTTGGATGTTTCATAGGGAAGGATTGCTTCATCTTGGCTTTTGGGACAGTAGTGAAAACTGTTAGAAACTGCTAACTCGTGTAAACACTGAATTTCTCCAACTGTCTAGTTACAAGGAATACAGAAACCATATTATAAGTTCATTCTGTTGATAACTATTCACAATTTTAGGAGCTATTTTTTCTGTATTGCCATTCACATCCAGTGTCAATTGTGGGCCAGTAAAACCCCTTAGAATGCATTTCCTTGAGCCTGCAGCTGCTGGAGTCATGTACCAGTTAAGTAGGGCTGGATAATACTGTGACTGGAAAGCACAGAAGCTTAAAAGAGATCATCTCCTTCAACACCTGATCAACAACAGGCATCTTCAGTGTCTCCTGCTGAAGAGGTGCCTTGGCAACCTTATCCCCACACATGCCAGTTTCTCTAGGCCATTTCTCTAGCTTTTTAGATCACTGATTTGCAAGGGCACAAGTGTGTCCCTGTGGGAGAAAGATGGACAAGTAAAAAATTAACCAACCTCACATATTTCATGCCTGATCATCACTAGTTTTGAGTGTATTCCCTGCATTATCCACATCCTTAAAATAGGTCACTTATTTCAGTGCAAGGAAATAGCTCTTTTCATAAAAAGGCAGCTTTTATTTAGTATCAGAGTAGTGGGAAATTTAATTAATGCATTATTGTATCAGACTGGGTTGCTCAGTGAGGAAACAGTGCTCTGTAATCAGACAACAGGAATGTTTTCGGAAGGCTTGTATTACCTGCTGCAAGATGTAATTAATAATTAAGCAAATAGTCATTAAAAACAAAAACAACCAACAATCCACAACCCACACAGTATGAGTTCCTTGGCTGACTGATGTAATTTATAAGAAGTTAACACAGCTAGGGGAAAAAAACCAAACAATTAAGCTCAGCCAGTTGAACTTTTTACAGTCCTTTTTCATGCTTAATACAGTATACACATAGTGTATTTCATCTCTGTGCTATTGTAAGCAAGAATTTTCCAGAAATACTCAGCCATCTTTAGTTTATTGCATGAATTAAAGAAAAAAAAATTCTTATATTTTGAACTAGACTTGGAAAATACAAAAGCGTTTGTTTTTGTTTTCCCGCAGGATACAGATGAGTTTATCTTGCCCACAGGAGCCAACAAAACTCGAGGCAGATTTGAGCTGGCCTTTTTTACCATTGGAGGATGTTGTATGACAGGTAAGTGGTTGTGGTTTTTGCTTTCCCCAGCTGTCCAAGTAATGCCTGTGCACTGCAGTGATTTAAGAGATTGTAAATGTCTTGTTTTGCAAGGCATTGTCTGTTCTGGTCTGAAGTAAAGAGATATTTGATTTTAGTTTATACACTGAATTCTATTCACAGTATTTGCTTCTAGTATTGTTTATTCTTTTTCTTAAAGAGTAATAACTGATATTATTCTAATTAGGAGCAGCATTTGGTGCACTGAATGGTTTGAGACTTGGCTTGAAGGAGACACAGAATATGGCATGGTCAAAACCTAGAAACGTACAGTAAGTGTTCCATCTAAAAAAAATGTACTTCTTAGTGGCAGAGTTGTTTCTTCCAGTTTATACAAGGTTAGACCTGAATATACTGCAAAAATAAATGTTTTGGGTTCTTTTTTGTTTAGTGGGGACAAATGGGAGTTAGTATTTGTCTTGATCAAGTTATTACATGTCTTTAGTTACAGTGATGTTCAGTTCAACCTTATTGCTTTTTATTTAGTCACAATTGGTGTGTGCTGTGACTTACTTTAAATATTTGAGAAATAATTACTACTTTGATGTTTACTAAAAATCTACTTCAAAGTCAAAGCAGTGGTTTTATATGTAGAAATATTCCTAGAAGCAGCAGTGTTTGCTTTGAGCTTTTTTTGCTGTAATTTATCTGAGCACGAGTCTCCCTTCTTTCCCAAGCTTTTCACAACCAGGAAAAGATTCAAATGCAGAGCTGGGCCTGCCTGGATTTGCATTGGGGATGGGATTGGTGCATGCTGCTGAGCAGACATTGCAGTGGGGAGCTGTTCTGGGTTATAGCATCCATGAGCATCCATGACACTGCCGTGTTTTTGCCTTACCTGATTGAAAGAACGCAGCAAAGACAGGAACGTTTGTTTCAACAGGATGCCTCTTCTTAAAATAATGGTAGCTTAGACATAGCTGTAGGAAAACCTAAGTGAAAGAGACATGGGAAACCAGAGGAACAGAATAACTGGGGGAAAACATGGGAAATTTTCACTCCCAGAATACTTTAGAACAAGGGAATTTTAGAAGAGGAATTCAATATTTCCTGGTACAGTTTATATTGGCTCTGCTCCTTTTTAAGTTGTTTCTGTATTCATCCCCTTCTTTATCAAAATATTCACCACTATAATTATGACTCTTTCATAATGCTGTAGATGAACAGAGTTGTATTTCAGGGTTTGGAATGAGCAGAGGTGGACAAAGCTGTGATATTAAGCACAAATTTCAGCAGGTCAAGCCCAGGAGGTGGCAGTCAGTGCACACACTGCTCTTATCCTGGCTCTGCAAGGCAAAGGTTTGCTAAAGGTCATCACCTTCCAAAAGTGCATTAAGTTCTGTTTTTCCCTCATCAAGTGCAGAGAACAGACTTGCTTAGCTAGATGTCCTCAAAACAATTTATCCCTAATGTACACAGATTTCTTTCTTAATGAATTTTAGTTTTGCTGTTATTCACTTGTCATCAAATACCTCACAGTATGCCATGGTTGTTAGAATTACTGATTCTCTTATCAATTCAGAATGAATATAAAGTTAAAAGGTGGGGGTTGTAATTAAGGAGAGGTTATCATTACCCTAGCCTCTTCTTTTTTTTTCCCCCTCTTGTTTCAAAATGAAGTATTCTTGTTTAGTTCATTGCCTAACCCTGTTCAGTAATGACCTGTGTCATGATGAAAACTATAAAAAAAGGAACAACAATAGAAATCTAAATCAGAAGGAACATAAAGCAATAAAAGTGTCAGACATTAAATGTGAACTAAGTTCCAGTGGTAGTCAGCTGTCCAGAGCAACACTGTGCCTGGGATAGTGTTACACTGCTGGGAGATAAAGATCAGTCATTCCTTCTGGCTGCTGTTGTCACCGTTCTGGTGACAGCTGGTGCCAGCAAGAAGTGGCATTGTGCTTCCCTGAGAGCGCACTAAAGGTTCTCTCTGCTCTTTAGTGCTAGTCTGGAAGCCTACACAGACCACACACACAGACACCTCTTGGCACTTTGCTGGGTGCTGAGTGGGGAGGTGGGATTGTGAGGGGCTGTCTCTTTCCTTCCTGACTTGCTGAAGCCCAGACTTGCTTTATTGCCCATGCCATTTGCTCAGGCATCCCCACACTCCTGACACGAGGTCCTTGTAGAGGAGGCTTTCTTGGAGACCTTTTACCCAGCCAAGTGTGCATGAAGTGTATCAGTTATTCCAGGAGCTGTGTGTGATCACACGTAAGGAAGGACAACTCGAGTTAGAAAGTCATTTGAAGGGAAGAGATTTGAGTCTTGGGGAAGGTCAAGTTTGCCTTGAAAAGTGAAAAGGATTTTCTTAAGACTTGACAGGACTCAATATTTGTTTTCAAAAGCTTTTAGTTCATCATTGCAGTTTTGTTAACCACATATATAGTGTAAACAAACAACGCCTACTGTCATAAACACTGCCTTGATGTAAACTCAGAGTGCTAAAGGCTTTCATACCTCTTTGACTCCTTTATAGAATTCTAAATATGGTGACAAGGCAAGGAGCATTATGGGCTAACACTCTGGGATCACTGGGTAAGTAAAGTCATTCCTTCACAGGGAATTTAAAGATGTAATTGTTGAAAAGTGTAATATTTGTGTATTATCTGAATAGGAGTATTCTCTAAATTGTCATTATTAAATCCATCAGGAAAAGTACAGTTTTTTCTCTCTGGGGGTTTTAAGGTATTTCAGTAGACATGAAAAAGGAAATTAAAGGCTAAAATAGGATTTGCAGCATAAGGAGCCAAAAGCCTTTAATTAAAACCCAAATTTTTTACTATATTATAAACAAATAATTATTATAAACATTATATGTTATATATAATTATATAACATATTATAAACATAATTTGTTATTATAAGCAAATTAATAAATTCCACTTCAATTACAACTTAAGGCAAAAAAATTTAATATTTCTGAAATAACTTTAATTACCAACATTGAGACTCTGTGGTCATGTGATCAACTGCCCAATGTTTGTTTCCTGTTCAAGTCAACAAAATGTTTATGTGAAGAAGAAATGTGATAGTCAGTACACAGATTTATCCTTTAAATGATGGTACACTGGCTCTAAACCTAAATGTTGCTTATAACTAATGTGGGTTAGAAAAACAGAAAAGAAAATCGCTTGATGTATGAGAAAAGAAACTTCTATAAACTGAGGTTTGGGTGGGAGGGGGCTGTGGAATGAAATCACATCAGTTGCCTCAAAAATGAGATTATTTCATAAAGGTCAGTGAAATAACTAATGCCCTAGAAATTACAGATTTTTTAACCTCCCCCTAGTCTTCCACAAACTTAAAAAATGAAAACTGATGCAGTAACTTCAAAAGGAAAAATCCAAGATTGATTAAATTAGTTTTGAAGAAAAATAACGATGGAATTTGTTTTCCTACAAAGTTGTAGTAGCAGTTAGCAATATTTAAATCAGAGACTACATCATGTTATAACCCAGTCCACATCTGTTTGACTTTTGAGAAACACATCTAAGCATAGGCTAAGCTGCATCTATGACATTTTATTTCAGTCTGATTTCTGAAGAGCAGATTAGCTGCCATTTGATTCAGGCATTAGCTTTTGAGGCATAGTATAGAGGGCATGGTTAGAGATAGGATTCTGAGCTACAGCAAGAAAGGCTCTTTTTCTATAAGGAATGCATGCTGCCTGCAAGTTTTATTGGGCCATTTTTTGTTTGGATTTTTTTTTCTTTTTTTTTGTTCCAAGTCTAACAAAAACACGTCTGAGAACTGAGATGCAGGCACGCTGCAGTTCAAGGTTTCAGTTTAAGTGACACATTAACAGATCTTTTCAGCTGTGTTTGAAGAAAGATTACTCAAGAAAATGTTTGTGCATTCCAGTAACAAATTGTTATTTTTCTTACAAAATATGGCCTCCAAAATCACTGCATTAAGCAGAACTTTATATTTGAGATTGTGGTAGACCTCTGTCTTGTCCTAGCTACCATGGAAATTCCTTTCAAGGAGCTGAATTATTTTTGCACCTTACTTCACCTTGTGCAGCCTTTCTGTACCTCAGAGATTCTTTTTGTCACTACTGACAATTTTTGTTATTCTGTTCCTGAACAGAGGCAACATCTGTGTGGAACCATTTTTAAAAATTACATTAAATTCAGTTTTTCCTTCCCTCATTGTTAATCTACTTGCAGCTAAGGCAAGCTGAAATACCCTTGCCTGCGCTGAATGTGCTGGATGGAGATGCTGCTGTTAACTCCTTGACATTATTATGGTTGCTTATGAAGGATTTACTGCCTTTTAGCAGAAGGGAAGATTTCAAATTCTTGGAGGGGAAGGGATGAATTAAAAGGCATTGACTTCGTCACTTCAAAATTATGACATACTCTATTATTCTTTGCCAGCATGAAGTATGAGTATATTGTGAGGGGTGAGGACAGGGGGGTGCTTTTCCTTTCATCAAAATGCATAAATGATAAATGCATCCATGCTAAAAAGCCCATGCATTTCTCTTTCTACTCCTTTCCAGGACAGTCCCTAAAGTTATCCCAAAGCAAAACACCCTCTGGGGATAAGGATTTCATGCACAAGCAGAGGTGAAACAGCTGTAAATGTCAAATCCCAAGCATTCTAATAATCATTTTTAAAAGAAACATAGCCCATTGTACTCCAGCTCTTGGTAGCATGATCTGAATGCTGTACTTAAGTCACTTTTCATCACTGTCACACACAGACAGAAATTTTCTCTACCTAGAAAGTGCTGGGTTTAGTTTCATGTCATCCACAGAAGACAGTATGAAACTGCCAGTATAAATTTAAACCCTGAATTTTCAAACAAATTTGAACTAGCAGAATAGGCTTAAACTTCAGTCAGTGCTTTACAGCACATATTGTCATGAAGAATGCTACTTTATAACCAATTTTAGCTCGAGAAAGAAGAAATAGCTATACAGAAAGATATTTGGAAAAGAAACACCAAAGATGGAATTTTGCAGAGGATTCCTTTCAAATAAGCAGAAAATCTGTTCTTCAGAAGCGTTTTCTAAATAGCTACACCAAGCCTGGATTTTAAGCTTTGGGCCTCAGGTCATGGAAAGTTTTTTAAATCTTTTGGGTTTTTTCCCCAGCCCTGCTTTACAGTGCATTTGGAGTCATCATTGAAAAAACACGAGGTGCAGAAGATGACCTGAACACCATAGCTGCTGGAACCTTGACAGGAATGCTATACAAGAGCACTGGTAGAGTAGCAAAATATTTCTCCTTTTCTTTTTCTTGTGCTTATCCTAGTTATTAGAATTCTTACTACTTTTACTATATACTGTCCTGGTCTGAAAATTTACAATGTAAAAATGTCTATTAGCTAAATCCCCCCTAACCCACAATCTATTTCACCCAACTAAGGCTACTTAAGGAAAATTTGCACTAAAAAAAAATCCAGCTGAATTAAATTTGATTCTTTGCAACTGCACAGGACCAACAGTAACCATGAGAGCCAAATTATGACTGTGGTATGTATATACTGAACCAGTCATTTATTTCCTCAGCTATATGGTGAGGTTGTATAAAATACATCCCCACCTCATTCCTAACCATGTTTTCAGCAATAGCAGGAGCAAAACTAATTGTTTCTCAAGTCCATGATGCATGCAGGCAAATGGGAGTACCTTCCAAAGTGAATGGGGACAGGGAAGGAAACACAGAGCACAGAGCTTGATTGCATGAAGATTAAACTTATTACAAGTGATCCATGTGATAGTAATTCACATGATAGTCTACCTGGAGCTGCAAAAACCCTACACACATAGAAATTGATGTATTTACGAAATTATTACTTAGGTGTTCCTGAAACTGTTGTCTTGTGGTAGGACTCTAGTCTTTGCATAGTGGTCAAAACCAACAAACAAGATTATTTGAGAACAGCATGGATTTAAGGTGAGTTTGCTGATGCAAACTGAATTGTTTGCAGGAGAGAGGGTCTGAGCATCAGTAAAATGGCTGTCAACACATATTCCAAGCTTAACTGTTGGAGGTATCTTTTTTAGAGGATTGCTGGGTACCACAGATTGACATTAGCACATGGAAAAAAGTTGTATGTTTGAAGTAACTCAGTAAATGTTTGGCTGCATGACTCACCTGCATTTTATGGAGGAGATAATGCAAGAATTAACCTATGTACTTTTGCATATCTCACTGAGCCTGTGTCTGTCTTAACAGTGTTCCTGAAGGCCTGCTTTATGTATGGGGCAAAACAGTTTGAGTAACTCCATTTTCCTGATGGCTTAGACTACCTGAAGCCAAAAATAATTGGCTGGGGCAGCCTTCTTAAATATGAGACTCATAACTTTGCAAGGGCACATAGCTCTCCTGTGATCCATATTTCCTTGGGATTTCATGAGTAATTTGACAGATTGCCAAGAACAGCTGGAAAGGGTAGCATATAGAAGCCTAATATTTTCTGTAAGAATTTATTAATAAGGAGAACTGTCATCTAACACTCCAGCAGAAGAATCCCCCTTACCTTTCAGGAGTATTGAGCTGGCGTTTTATGTAATCATTTTTGGCACAGTGCAACCACGGATAACTACTCCAGTCACATGCACAGTCATCTGACATTACTAAGGGTTTTATTACCTGAGCACAGTGGGACATTTGTTCTGTAGCACAAGATCTACAGAGCTAATGGCAGCCCTGATAAAGGCCCACAAAGTCAGTAAATTTCTATTCATTACAGTATTGTATTTCGAATGTGTGTTGTGCACATGAACCATAGTGCAGAGAACCTGCTGCCTCTCCTGTCACCTTATGCCAGAACACCCTTTCTTATTCTCTGTGGTAAAACTTACAAGTTCTGCCTTTAGACTGCATCAGTGTATGTGTTTACCTTAAACCTTGAATATTTAAACCATATTTAAAGCATGCAAAAGATCAGCACACATCTGACATATCAGGACTAATAATTAGCTGTGTTACATGGAATGCCATGATGTGTTGGCATTAAGAAAAGGAAAATGTAAAAGCTGTCAAGGACACTGAGTTATAAATCTTTTTAGTATCAGCTGGAAGCTGACACAAACATGCCATTGCAAATCAAGGCTGCTCTGTAGTCCACAAGGGGTGGATACAGAGTTGCAGGCAGTGCTGTTCAAAGGCTCAGATTTCCCACTTCCATTATTCCTGCTTTATAAAGAGATCAGGAATATGCTTAAGAAGAGATGAGATAATGTATGGCAGGTCTTTTATTACAACTTCATGCTTAAACCACAGCACTGATGGAGGAATCACATCAGCAGCCCTGCTGCACTGAAAAACACTCCTGTGTACACTGCAAAACCTAGACTGAACATCTGAAACCAATGATTAAGCATCTGATGAGTGGACAAAAAAACATGGTGGGAAGACTTTGTGAAGGCTGAGATTGGTTGCCCCAAACTGGTCCCAGTTTTCACAATTTGTCCTTGTAGAAGTGTTAATCATTACCAAAATGGCAGCAGTCAAACAGAACGCGCACGTTCTCAAGCCATTGATGGTCAGCAGTTTTGTGTAAAGCTACTTGACACAGCCTGTGTGGGAGAAGATAAGAGAGGATTGAAAACTCTGCAAATGAGGACAGTGGCAATTGAGCCCCCTCCCTGTGTTCAGTGGCAGTGCCATCACCCATTGAAAGTTCCCACTGAAGTGACTGGAACAGATCAGTCCCCATTAAAGCAGGGGATAGCTGGGCTCCATCTCAGTACTGCATGGCTTAGGTCAAAAGACACCTGTTGGGTGGGAGTGGAAAACTGATGTGGGGAGTTTTGAAACAACTGCTTGATTCATCTGACCAAAGTGATCTCCAGCTTTCACATTTATTTAAATTTAAAGCCACAATTGCTGACTAGGTTTTAGCCCAAATGCAGCAATAAGAGTACATATTAATTTGTTACATGAGTCTTACCACTTCATGGGAGCAATTTTTTGAGCTCACCACTTAACTTTTACCCAGAACATTCAGTTTGGGTAACAGTTAGAAGTCCCTTTGGGTTCCTCTGCCAGTGGCATATGCAATAGAAATGTTACAGCAACTCAGTCAATTCTCTAAATTTCTCTAAAAGGGGGTCTGATATCCTAAGTCCACAAAGATGGCTTTTCCATTTAATAAGATACTGTTCATTATTGTACACACATTTTAAGCAAAGGCAGAAATTATGCCATGCCATGATATATACTACAAAGGACAAACATATCTTAAAACAGATGTTTAGCCTCCTTGCACGTGTTTTCAACCTCTTTTCTAAACTGACCATCTTTATTTTATTCATATAATTGTATTCATATAATTGTATTAGTCATGAAGGTAACAAAGCACCAAACAAAAATGATTGTCACTGTGCACTGTGCTGCTGTTACAACCTCCTGGCATGAAAATGCATGGTTCCAGATGTCACAAAGGCACAGAGGTCCCTACACCCCTCCTCAAGCATGCAGGACTGATCACTCAGGAAAAGATACTGAGCTAGGTGGGACTTTGGCCTGACCTGGTGTGACAGCAGTTAATTTCTCACTGGAATTCCTGATGGACTTAAGTAAGCAAAAAAGTTAACCTACCTTTACCTCTTCTCTGAGGGTTACACAGGTCGTAGATGTTCTTTTTCTGGGATAATTTTTTTCTCTCTTGAGGTTGGGGGTAACAGCAACAAAAGTAAACTAATTCTTTGGGCAAACTAAATTCCTTTGTTTCTTTTTGTGCAGTAGGAACCCGATCCTAGGTACAGCATCTCATGCCTTTGGAACAATAGACATGACATAATTTGGCACAGAAAATGGTGTGTGTCTGAAAAGAGGGGAATTGCATGCCAGCAATAGCTGAAGGTAGTAGTTGATATTTTAAGACCTCAGAACACAACCCTGAAAAGTCAATATGTTATGAATTAGGAAGGGCTAAATGTTTTATTGCCAGCAATAAAACCTGGCTGGAGCTAAAGATCAGTTTTGTGACATCCAGTGGGTAGTTCAGGGCAGTTGTGTTAGCTGACAACTTCTTGAGCTGTAAAAAGCTTGTTCTCTGAGCCCAACCCATGTTTTTCTTTGGGCCAGACAGAGCTGCTTTCTTATTTCTCTTGGCTGTGGAGGGGGAAAGAAGAGCTTTTGGGGAACTGCTGCAGATAGAGGCCTGGGATATCTTACTTTCCTGCAGTATTTGGAAAAAAGTGAAAAACGTGTCATCTCTTAACTTTAGGGCTGTCATGTCAGGCATTTTGGAAATTAAGGAACCCCTTTTAACATAACAAGTCAATAGGATCATCAATCAAATGATGTTTAGAGAAAGGATTTTTTCAAATCTGAAGTAAGGAAGAGATAAGAACAATGTACAAGCAGCACTACAGGTAACAGCTTGTAGAGGCTTTCTCAGTTTCCTGAGGACTGATGTCTAGCAATATGTGTGGCCACTGAGAGCAGTGCTGCCTTCAGAGCTGCAGGGATTTGCAGGTGCCATTTACAGTAGCACTCAGGTGGTGCTGCTTTCATTCAGTGAGAAGACAGCAAATTCTAATCATGTTTGCAAAGTAACTTCAGCAGCTCCAACACTTCCAAACCAGTAAATTAAATTGTAGATTGCTACTGTTTTTTCTAATTTAGCCTTCATAGCACAGTAACTACAAGAAATGTTCCCTCTTTTAAGGTTTCTCATTTCTGTATTCTGAGCACAATAGTGCCTTAGCTGCAGCAATATGAAAATGGAAGATGCTTTTCTGGAATATATCTTGCTTCCAAACAGAACTTTTCCAGTTTCCTCAGTAATTTCTGTATCCATGGACTTTGCCCACTACTTAGAAGATTTCATGAAACAAACCCCATGGAGCAGCAAGAGAAAACTCTTGATATTGTCTAATGACATCAGGCCACCCACAGCTGTTCAAACAAATGACTGCTTGATGGTTCAGATGGTCTGATTACTGAGCTTGAATCTGGAGCAAAACTGAGATTGCCTTGTACACTTGAGTTGAGCCCTTTAAACTATTTAAAAGTATTTTTATTCCTGAAGGCCCAGAAGCTGTTTTCAGAGTATCTAGGACAGATTGGAACACAGAAAACTTATTGCAATTTGAAGATGATTCTTCTTTTGTTTGACATAAGTATGTGGGTGTGAGGTTTTGGTGAATGTATTTATGATGCTTGCTGTTGGATGGTTCTTGCTTTAAATATTGCAGGAACTGTCCCAGGACATTGGAGTAACCTTCTGAAAATAAGGACAGTAGGGTTCTAAATGGAATATTTTCCCCTCATGGTTTTACCTACTGGACAGGTGCAGCTCAGTGTTAGGAGTGGCTCCTGTCATGCTGAAATGCAGAGCTGTGCTGTGGGAATGCTGTGTGCCACGGCACAGTGCACTGGAATGCTGAGCTGTGTCATGGCACAGTGTGAGCTGGAACCTATTGAAATGCACAGAGGAGGGACAGTACTTGGTGAAAGGATGCAGGAGCTGAAGCCAGAGAACTAATAACTAATTTCCCAGTTAGAGATCTATCTCTGGAAACCCACAGCAGTTCTCAACTCTTGTGCAAGGTGCCTGATCTCAAAATACCTGCTTCCAGAAGTGTCTGTCAGCTGGAACCTTTATCTTAGTGGGACGTGCAAGATTAGGGGCTCACAGCCATGTTTCAGCAGGGTTTGTCAGGGCAGACTTGGTATCAAAGGCTTGCAGAGACTGATTACAGAGGAGGGGTGGGAATGTATTCTATCATGCAAACACAGCTGGGATGGGAGTGGAGAATTTAGTTTTTATTTTTCTTAACTAGTTAATTTTCTCAGAGGCCCTAAGATTTTCTGCCCAGCAATGGGGCTGCATTCTAAAGTGCATTACTGTTTGAAGTCTGCCACAGGCCTGGACATATTACTCAAACACAAATCTGACCATCTAGAGAAAGGAAAGCTTTCTTTCCCCCTTTTTTTTTTTTTTTTGTAATTACTGTGGGTAGTTGAGAAGCCAGGAGCAACTGCTACAAAAAACAAAACACAACAAAACAAAAAACCAAACAACAACACAAACAAAAAAAACCCCTCATCATTCTGTAGCAGAAGCATAGTATAGAAACACTGGTAAAGAAACACTTCTTGAATTTTTTTTGGATATTTTCTCTCTGTCATGCACCTATACCAACTGCACAAGTTCAGTACCCTGTTCATGGAACATCTGCAGCAATGTCCCTAAGCTGTCTGCAGGCCTACAGATGGCTTTAGGCCCTGTGGTTGACTTTTGCCAGTGGGTTCAGAGCTGCCATCATTCCTTGGCTGGCTCAGCACGTGACACCACCAGTATTTGTTGTGGTAGGAGCAGCACATCTCAAGTCCTCATACCTGGATGCTAGAAAACAGCTCGGCCATCTGAATTAAAGATAACACCTTTCTTGTACAACCCTGACTTCACAGAATCTGGAGTCAGGTTTGATCATCCTTCAGCTACCTGTTCTGGCATAGGATTTTCAGGGGAAAGGAGAGGAATTGAACCTGGGGTTGAGGAAGGAGCCTACAGGAATAGTCACAGTTCTGTAGTGCCTTGCATTCTGTGGGGATGGTCCACATTTCCTCGTACACCTGGTGGTCACAAGCCCCCTTTGGGAGTTCCTGCTGTGATCTCTTGAATCCTGATATGAACAGCAGAAAAATAGGCTCTAAAGTAGTATTCATTTACCCCAGCAGGAATGAGGAGTCAGTATTTTTACAGATTATCTCAAATACTTGTTTAGCACAAAGTGTCCTTTAAATTTCACCTGTGGCTTTTTGCCAGACACTGCTTGCACATGGTTAGTTTTGTGTACCCAGCTGCAAGCCCTTCATATGAAAAGCTTTTTGTGCAACAAATTCAGGATCAATTAGCAAACAGACATCTACATTTCATTTCCTAAATGCTGATTTAGGCACAGAAATCATAATCAGTAGGGCTTTTTCTTAGAGCTGCTGAGCAGTTCACAGCAGTGAACTCAGCCTTATACCCTAAAAAAACTCATAATTTTCACAGCTGGTCTGGCAGTGAAATTTCTAGAAACTATGGCCAGACATGGCTTCTAACACCAAGTCCCACTTCTGCAGCTTCCTGGTTTCATTGCATGCCTGGGCAGTACAGGGAGGTTTAACACTCCAGTGAAACCCATTTCACCTTGCAGCACAGGTAACACAGTGTCAGTCTAGTTGACGCCAGCAGCTTCTTGCCTCACTAAAAGCCTAAGGGCAACTCTGTGAGACAACTTTATGACCCATAATGGAAAGAAAAAAAAAACCACCACAATCTCTCTGATTACTGAGATACATTTCTTTTCAAGTATGAGGAACCTGAACTGCGCTGCCAGTTTCTCCAATAAAGCAGGCAGGGTTTTTTTATCTTGCTGTCAGCAGAAACTGGCCTTGTTCTATACACATTATCTAGCTTGGTTCAGCTGCAATGATAAACATTGCAGAATCGAACTCACTGAAATTTTCCTAGCATTGAGGGTCATACTCCCAGGTGTTCTGTGCATTTATAGGGCATTCTGGGAGCTCTGCTGAGGCACAGAAGTGTTTTGCTGTTTAGTAAAAGCAGCAGAAGTCTCTGCTTGTGCCCTGTACACCCCAGTGCTCACAGGGATGGAGTGGAGGTAGGATGCCACCTGACTCCCAGCTCCAGCCAGGTGCACTACCTGCAGGCAGTGGCCAAACTTGCTCTGTATTTCTGCCTTACCATAAAGTGCTCACCAGCACCTTAAGTCTTTAATCACCTATGTGATTCAATTTTTACCATTGCAAGGTGATAATTCTGATTATTAATAAAAGAATAAAGAAAGCTGTTCAATGTACACCATAGTAAATACCTGCCAGATAGTCCCTTTCATCTACTTCCTGTATTTTTAATTGAAAATTTTTAAAATTCCAAAGACACAAAAGCAGTGATAGGTTTTGCATGATGGCTCTAATGAATCTCTGGAGCCCAGTGTCTTGTCGATATCAGCTGCTGTTTTGTTCACTTATTTCCCTCCTGCCCTTTCTCCCTCTGCCCAGAGCTAGTTATCATAACTGAAAACCTGGAGGAGATTTTGTCACAGGAGGAGAGCATGTCTAACTGTAAAAAGAAATGTAATAAGGACAGATGAATGGATTAAGCAGGACCTGGGAAAAGCCACCTTGGCTTCCAGTGCTCCGTAGTGGTTCCCTGAAGCAGTAGTGCTAACCCAGTTTGAGAGGAAGTCATTCCAGCAGAGTCAGTGTCAGGATCAGCAGTGACTGACCATGAGCCTGGCAGCAGGTTTGAGAGGAAGATAGGAAAAGCACAGGCACTCTTTCTGGAGAGTTACTCAAGCAAAGACTGTTCATTAAGATGCCTCTGGATTTAAACAGCTTCTTGGAAGTTGCTGTTCAGTGACCATTTCCTGAAAGTGACACTAACGAGCTGCCACGCGTTTTGTTTTTCCAGGTGGAGTGCGCGGGATAGCACGAGGCGGGATCGCAGGTCTGACGCTGACTGGCCTCTACGCCCTCTACAACAACTGGGAGCACATGAAGGGCTCCCTAGCCCGGCAGTCCCTGTGAGCAGGGCAGAGGACACGCTTGCTTAGTCACCAATCAAATCAGTTGTGAGATCTATCTGGTGCCCCTTGCTATTTTATTTACAGTTAGTGTGAAACCGATGGAAGCTGTGCTGGGAGGAACCTCTTGACACTGTGTAGCTGGACTGGCCCTTCCTGCCAGCCAGTTGCTGGAGAGGCAACATTTGTTGGACCTGCAAGTGAACGGAGTGGCCACCGAGACAGAGTCTCCCTGCCATGCTCCCCAAGCAGCCCTGGCCAGAGCTGCCAGGCATGCTGGGCCCCCACTGCTGCTCCTGCTCGCTGCCAGGTTCCTTGGGTGCCTGCAGGGTCTGTGCAGAGAACATTCCCTGCAGTCCCAGCGCCTCGCCCGGCCTGCCCGGCAGCACAGTAGCCATGGCAAGGCTTGCTATTCTGACAGCACAAGGCAAGCTAGCAAAAGGGACATCACCAGAATAAAAAGGGTGGTACTTACTCAATACCATTTCTATCCTTTGCTCTTCCTGCTACAAAAGTGTTTTGCATCCAATGATCTATTTATGGAATCATTTTAAAGGACCGGTGTGATGAAATTCCGGGGGAGTTGGTGGGTGAGGGGAAGTGGACAAGCAGGCTGATCATCTCCTGATGGGTGGCTACGGTAAGGCATAGCAGGGCTTGACTTCACTCCCTTATTTGCTCTAACAAATAAGGACCTGGTTGTTTATGGATGAATAGTGTTGCTGTTGCAGAGCAGCTGTCAGTGGACATTTGGGTGTCCAATATCTCAGAACTCATTTAGCCAACAATTAAAAACCAAACAGTATAAAGACTGCACTCATTACCTATTACAGGACTTCTAATTAGCAAGAAGAATTTTGCCTGAAGTACCACTCATAGGTTATTGGCAGAACAAAGACTGTGATGAACCTACATATTCTCCACTGTTAAAATTAAACCATGTACCAAGCATCATTTGCAGATAAATTAAACAATAAGTTGGGAATTGGTTCAGTAATTAGAGTTACTGTATAACAGCTCATTCCTTCCACATTTAAATAATTAAACAGCTGAATTATTAAAGAGGTCTGAAAACAGGGAAAGCAGAGCAAGAGAAAAAACAGGAAGCTTACTGGTTAGCATACAACTTAAGGAAAACCAAGTTTACATTTGAGTTTTTACTACTGAAACAGCTCTTAATAATTACATTGTATACACCACAGTAAAAACAACAAAAAGCAGCAAAGGGAAGGTGACAGCTCTTACCTTTCCCCAGGAGAAATGCCACTTGGACGCCTCATAAGCAGCAAATAACCACTGAGACCAACTTTTTATAGAGCAAGTGCTCCAGCTAACGAGCCTTCACAGGTGAACTCAGTTAGCTTTGCTTGGATACCAGGTTGCTTTATTAGCTGCTTTATGCCAGCACTTATAGTAGCATAAAGGAAGCAGGCCTTTTCTCACCCCCTGTGTCAATGCTGCTTTTTGTTAAGCCTTGTGTTCCACACTTCCACAGTGCTCTGCATGTTACTGCTGTGGTGTGAGTGCTGGATTCCTTCCTAGCATGCATTCTGTGAGGGCTGTACCACCAAAGAAACTGTCCCCTGCTTGTAGGCTGCGGAGGGTGCCGTGGGCTTCATCTGCACAGTGCTGTCACATGGGACATCAGGAAAACGTGCACTTTCTGCTGAGCTTTTTCTCTCCCCACTGGCATCCCTGAGTTCCCCTGCATGTTTCCTGGTCACCACTGGTTGGACTTGTGTTCCTGCGCTCTTGACCACGCTGGATGAAGGATTGAGAACTGCTTTGGGGGTTGATGGGGGGCAGAGGTGGCTTTTTAAGTATCAGGAACTCTGCAATGTATCTTAGGTTTTCTGAAGACTTTTTCAGGACTAAAATGTGACCCAGGAACTGTCTGCCCTCATTGAAGTGGGTAAACAATGAAGCTTAACAAATGTATTTCCTTCTTCAGGTACACTGGAGATAACACAGAAACAAGCCTTTTCAAGTTCATAGCACAACCTTAAGGCTAGACTGACTCTTGAACAACTTAGCCTGGTTATCTGGTCTGCAGTGTGCTCAGATTTCCTGGAACTGCTCACTTCAAGGGCAGAGCTGAGAGCATTTTTCTGAAATAGCTGTATTACAGCTGTTGAAATGAGTTTTGGTTCATAATCTGTTTGTATACAGAGTAACCTGTAGCTTGGCTATGAAACACAACCAGCAGGGAGGCAGCACTGAGGAAGGTGAATTGTATGATACAATACAGAGAATGTGTTTATAATATTGTGTCATGACATACTGTGTTCACAGTTTACTGGCAATCAGTATAAAGTTGCTACTTTAAATTGTGTCCAAAAATATATCCAAGTTCCTATCCAAGCAGGAATAAAAGGATGTAAAATCAAGTCGAAAAGAGGATTTGGCTCAAGTTAGAGCTCTCCCATTCAGTGTTCCATAAATGTGAGCATGGGAGACTGTGACTGTCTTGGAAGAGCAGGGTTTTGGTGCCAATTGTGTATCTTTGCTGATAGATCCAAGACAGCTTTCCATGCTGTGGCACCAAGTGAGGGAGCTGAGACAGCAAGTGTGATTGGAAGGGGTTTGAGTCTTGTGAAGCTGGTTCTGCTTAGTCTTTGGAACAGAAAGGCAAATCCACTTCACCATTCCCTGTCAGCAGGTGATTTCTCTTACAGTTGGAGGAATTTGTTGAAAAATCACTACTTTAAGGTAGAAATCTCTGGGCACCCTGAAGCAGAAGCAGCTTCTGAAGACAGGAGGCAAATGTACGTTAAGGCAGAAAAACAATCCTGTGTTCATAGTCTGTTTCCTGTGAATTAATCTGGGACTTCAAAAGGAGGGGGGAAATCCTTTTGTATGCTTTAACAGAAGGTTACCCCTGTGCTTAATAAATTCTAGATAGGAAACTGGTATGTTTTAAGTGGAGCTTTGTGCACTGTGAGTATTGGTCTGTGCTGTTCAATGCCAGCCAGTGCAGGGGGACCAGAGGTTACTCCAAACCTTTTTGGTACTTTCCCAGCATGATTCATACCTACTCTGTGTTCCTCACAGGTATTTCCCCCTCTGTCAGCCCCCCTCTCTCCCTGCCCTGTGGGAACAGCTGCCCCACTCACTCCACAGCTGCTTTGAGGACAAGGAGTTGAAGGGGCTGGTGCCCCAGGAGCCCGTGGCCACCCTGCTCCAGGGAGGTGTGGGAGGGAAGGAAGCATTCCTCAGTACAGGGCATCAATCTCAGAGCTCAGCTTGTTCAAAGACAGTTCTCCAGCCATCTTAGAACCCATGGATAGCATTCCCTTCCTGCTACTCTGTCCTCCTTGTCTTGGGATAATTTTGAAGTACTGTTTCCCCGTCTTTGAAAGCTAAGCATTCAGGATACACATTCAGGAGTTCTGCATGTGACTGCTTCTAACAAAGAACTTCCTGTCTACATTAAAATGTGTGAGCACACCCCCACATGAGATTTAAGGTATCGTGGTTGAAAGGCTGCCAGGCCCAGCTGTTCTCCTCATGAACAATGCAGGCTGCAGTTTAAATACAGTGGAGGAAGCAGGCATGGAGGGAAAGCTGATGCTCAAACACCAGGGACACAGAGGCACTCACTTCCAATTGCACAGCCAGAGCACCGATGTTCTTCAGCCATGGGAGAAGAGGACCAAATGCTACTAAAACCATGAATCCTCATTAAGTATTCAAGAGTGCTAAGAAGCAAATGGGTCATTTTGTCCAAGTCTATTTCCTTCCAACAGCTGAGCAAAGCCCAGGTGACTGAGACACAGCTGTGTGTCCAGGGGGTCCCACTGCACAGCAGTACCTGACAGGAGTTTCCCACCACGTGTGTAGAAGTTTCCCTGCTCTGGAGCTCAGTGTAGCTCCAGGAAGTGGTGAAATGAACTAAAGCACAGGAATCCTATTTGGATGGAAGCACAACTGCAGCAGCTTCCAGACAGGCAAACTGGACACGTGCCACAGCAGTTGTTGTTGACCATCTTGTAAATAAGACATAATACACACTTAGGTTGCAATTATTTTTTAATGGAAAAGACTAATCAATGTTTTACATAAATATCAATTAGTGACAACAAGTCAGTTGAGTAAAGGAATACATACCCCCAAGTTTTAAAGGCTCATAATGAACTGACAAAGTAGCACACAATGACGACTACATGGAATTAATTGGAAGAGGTGGGCTGCACGTCAATCACCTTCATTAAGTTCAACTGCTAATCACATCAGGCTGTTACTGGAGTTAGTCACAGTGCAGTCTTCTCATGCAGCAACAAGGACACATGTGAAGGGGAAAGTGAACTCCTAAAACACCTCTCTGCCTCCAGCAGAAAGCCCTGGCTATGAAAGTACAAAAGCCTCAAGTTTTGCTGATGTTAAGCCCTTTCAGGGTCTGGTTTCAGATGTGCAGTCTCCCCTTCTCAGACTAAAAACTTCAATGAATGCACAGGATCAATCAAACAGGAATGTGTTCACACTGCAAAGTGACACCAAGGTCAGATCTTAATAATTTCTTTTCTACAGGGTTGTAAAGAACTCAAATCACTTTTATTCCCAGGCAGGCTGCAGGGATGAGGAGAAGGGGGGGAGGATTTTCATAGTTATTAAGAGCAATTTGTTAAGTGAGTAGAAGCTGCACCAGAAGCTATGGAAGGTCACAGTTTTTCCATGGAGCCTGACAGGCATGATCCACGTTTCCATAAAACATCTTTGCACTCGTTCCTACAGGCTCCAAAGGCTGAATATCAGAAGAGGTATAGCTCATGTTACATCCACAGCTTCAGGAAGATCCAAGTTACTGGACCCCACTTTCACATACATAATCAAATGGAAACCACAGATTAAATACCTTTAAACTGCATCAGTGGGAGCCACAGTTTGCCAAGTTAGGGTTTCCCAATTAAACAGCATGACAGCAATCTGCTGAAGGCATCTAATTCCCCAAATATTACCTTCAAATATTATGTGGCTAAGACGCCTGCTTTCCAGTGGTTTCGTTGATAAAAATTCATTATGAATTATCTAGAACTAACAGAAACACATTGCATTTTACAGCTTCTTCAGTGACATTCAAATAGTTTGGAAATGCTGGGGACACGGTAGGGTCTGATCTACTGGTGCATGAAAATTAACACCCTACCCTGTTCTCTGAAAGGCTCAAAATTCACAAGAAGAGTTTTGATTTAAAATAAGTTACCAATTCTCCTGTCACGTGTTAGGTCCCATAAATCCATGTATTTTTCAAAGTCTGGATTTCACATATTTAGCTGGGAAATGCACCAACACAAGATGCAAATGAAACCTCCAAAGTGAGCAACTGCTCTATAAAACAAATTGCCTGCAAGTACAGCCTAAGTAAGCTGGAACCCAACTCATGACAAAATTGTAGCAGCTGAAAGGAACAGCAGCACTTCTGAAGTCACTGTCAGAGGTGGACATTCCACAGCACCAGGAAGATTCTGCTTTATACCTGCACTGGCTTCAAGATACGTGAAGTGACAACCCGTTAAAGATCCTTGTATTCTCGTAAGAGACACAAATTTGCTAACACCTCTAAAGCATCAGATTGCTTATGGTCAGTGGGTTTACAGTTCAGAATTAAGGACAACGAAAAGGGACCTTCGGCACCATAACTCTGTTAGAGAAGGAATCTTTCTTTTGTTATAATTTTAGAAGAGAAAGCAGACGGCCAAACACAAAACACAAGCACTCAGCTGGCTGCAGTCACTCAGTGTGATGTGCAACTGATAGCAGGAAGGGGATGATTTCAACACTTCCAGTTCTTCACATCTAAATAAATTTAAAATAGGGTTATTCTCTCTGATAAACAGCAACACTTAAAAAAAAAAAAAGTGTAAGACACCCTTGAAAAAACGTGGTATTAACATTCCTCCTAGAACTGAGTATACTGCCTTTTAGTGTTTGAAGTACTCCTGCTAAGGACCCTTTTCATTAATTTCAAAAACAACAACAAAGAGTTATCATCAGAAAGGAAAAACATGATGTCAGCTGTAAACACATCACTGAGGTAAGAAAGAAGCTGCCTGGAGATTGACACATTAATTCCATATCTTAGTTACAATCAGAGTTACCAAGTGTCAATCAGTTGGGAGATTAACACAAAAACAGAAGTAATTCCCTCCCTGGCCTGTGATCAAAAGAGGAGGAATAATAACAAAGGAGAATGGTCCAAGCTGTTAAAAAGGTCTATGGGGAGGAAATCACTACTCTGTTAAAGGACAGAAGAATTGTTCAAAGTTAAAGAACTGAAGATGACCATTAGCTGCCAGTGTCTGTGTTCTGTACTCCCAAGTTATGATTAGGCTCAGCTGTTCTAGTTCATTCTGTGTCCTACCTGTAAAGGAGACCGATACAGCCATTTTTCGTTATCTCCACTGAGTTTCATACAGGCAAAAAGGTCGCAAACTGTAGGAAGGCCAAAGTCCTGAAAGAGAAGTCACCTTAATTACCAACCCCAAACATAAATACATTCTGATGTATATTCCAATTCTGTAAAGTGTTCAAAACCAAAACCAATGTTTTAGTCTTTGAGATTAATGCATTCTTCATTTAGTATAACAGATTAACTTGTTTAGTGCCAAGTAACTAATAATTGTGGAAACATTAAAAAAGCCAAGACACACAAAAACTTTCAATCAGCATTATTCAGAAGAGCTAGACTTTGGAAGAGAAGGAAGTCATTAAATTCAGTAAAGCAATAAACCTGACACATAAGACACAAAGTATGAAAAACTTCTGCTCACTTGTGCTTTCTTGCGCAGAAGCCATTTATCTTCCACTGGAGGCGGGTTTGCATTTTCTAGGTCATTTGAAGTCAACACCCAACTGTTTACATTTAAGGGGAGGTGGAATGGAGCCAAGAGGTCTAGGAAAGGACTCTTGAAACTCTTGTCTGCTTTTTCCCGACTCTCCTTTTCTTCTGTGCTTTCTGCTTTGTGCTCAGCCTTGGCCAGCCAGCTTGTCAGAGGCCTCTCCAGCAATGCTTTCCAGGGTTCTGCAATCTCTGCTGAATAATCTGCTTTCTCTGCACTCACGGGTTCCCCTGGGAGCTGCTGTGCAGGGCTAAGCCAGGAACTGGCAGCAAACTTGGTCTTCTCGTGCTCAGCATCTGGTACATCTCTCTGGCTGACCGGAACTCCGTTTTTGTCCTTCCCATCTTTCTTCAGAAGCCATTTGCAAAGAGCCTCTTTTCCACAGTTTTCATCACACACACATTCTGAAAAGCTGGCACACAGATCATTAGCTTTGCACACATCTTCCACTTTAAAGGGGGCCTGAGGATGCTGAAGAAGCCATGCATTTACAGCAGATGTAGTGGGTGATTTCTTTCCATCAAGGTGATCATTCAGGCACTTCAGATTCCCCAGGTTCTCAATTTCCACACTTCTGCTCTGGCTGCCACGACAACTGGTACATGTTTCAGCTTTGAGGAGCCAATCATTCAAATTGCATTCTTCCCTAAAAGGTTTAAATTCATTCTTCCATTTCTCATCTGAAGCAATACTTCCATTCTCTGTGTCAGGAGTAAGCAGCCAGTCAGAAAGGTCCATCTCTTCTTGTCCAAGGGATTCTAATTCCTCCACCTTTTCAACAGTGGAAAAGGATGAGCTGAGAGTAGAGGTGGAGTCCTTGCGACCAGGGGAATCTGTCTTCCCAACAACATCACGCTGCTGATTGTGCAGGAGCCAGTTCTCCAAATCCTTCAGATTTCCCCAGGCTTGCTCAAAATAGCAGACTTTGGAAGAATTCAAATCCTAGTAAAGACACATTGAAATACATCTATTAAAACTAAAAGGCAACGTTCAATAACATTTTTGTTACTGAACAATGTTTGCACAGTTAGAGCTCAGAGCATTCAGCCAGTAAGTGCCAAAGCATCAAATGAACATGAGGCAGAATGAAGGGTACTACAGAAGGTTTAATTCCCACCATATTCTGCTTGCAATCAGATAGTGTTCTCCCCTCTGTTCAAAACTAGGTTAGTGCACAAAAGGTTTACCTGGCTGGGCTCTGAGACACATTTTTGGGTAACCCATTCCTCGAGATTGGTGCTGGGAACGTAGGGAGCCTGGCGCACAGGCACAGGCCTGCTTCCGAGCAGCCAGTCAGCCAGCGAGGCACTCACCGTCCCACACAGCGCCTGCTGCTGAGAGAGAACGCCCTGGTTAGGAGAATGACTGACTGCTCAGCCAAGCCATGGTGAACACCAACACCACATTCAGCAGGCATCAGTGTTTCTGCAGCAGAAGGAAAAACAGCCCCCTCTAATTAAGAAAAAAAACATAGGAATTGGCTAGTTCCAATATCAAGGAACATTCCATTTAAAAATCCTGTCAGTCACTCTACATACACTTCTATACTTTGTTCTTGCCTGTCTGTTCCTGGAGCAGCTACAGCATCAGATCATTCTGCTCACCACAGCCACTGTTACTGGCTACTCAAGCATCTTGACAGATAAACACAAACCATTACTCAAGCTCACACAAACGTGCTTGAGTTCTCTTCCCTCTAATGCAATTAAACAATCACACACAGGTCAATCTCACCTGCTCACAGTTCATTAGGGCACAATTCTGCCCTGGGAACCAGGGAGAAGCATTCTCCCTCTCTGCAGTTTGCTGAAAGAGAAGTAAAAATTAATTTAAATCTCCATTTTGTCCAGTTTCTGGGAAAAATTCTACAATAAAGCAGAAGTAAAGCACAGTTACAAATGCTCAGTGCTTTATGGCTAACAATGTTCTCAACGTTTACAAACAGAATGGGGAAAGATTGACTGTGAAAATACTACCTTGAGTCTGCTTCCTTTAACAGAATTGTCTCCAATAATACAGGAAATATGCTGCTTACATAAGAATCCCAAAATATTTTATCACAGAAAGCATCTACAATGTTTTAACTATTGCTATCTAAAGAAAACAGTAACAAATTTTCATTTGCTGGAATAGAGTAAGAATGCAGTAGTTATTCCCTCAGCCTCTGCCAAAACACACTAAAATAATATGTACATAACTAAACTCAGTGAAAACTACATGCAATGATTAATAAACCACTGTGTATTTATTATACAGCTAAAATTACTCATGCACAGGATCCATTCAAGCTCTCACTAAAAGCAAAAGTATCACCTGCAATATATTGGACTACTGAAAAAAAAAAAAAATCTTTGAGGCGAGTTCTCCAACCCAGGAAGTCCTGCTGCTTACCATTGTTTTAATGGAACCAAATGAGGTAATAGCCTGGCGAAGGTAAGATGGGTCAGCCTCAAAATTCAGGATGGAAGACTCTTCAGGTTTAAGTGTAAGACTTTCCAGTCTGAAAGAGTAAGGTGATAGTTACAGAAAGGAAAAAAAATTACAACCTCCTTCATCTGTCCTGTTTTGGAAGTCAGCCCATTATTTCATAAAAAGGCTTTCAAGCTACAAAGCAGCAATTAGGCAACAAAGAGACCTTTGATACGGCATACAAGAAAGGAATGGCTATCTACAAACCAAGAACAGAATAAACTGCCAGCAAAATACAAGTTTCACCTTCTTACTTCAACTGCCATCAACAACTAATATTTGAAATAATCTGCATAAATGAGTACCTCTCCTGCTCATTATAGTACTGGTTTATCACCTCAGACTGCTTTAAAGTTCTTATTTCTAGGAACTATTAAAAATGTAGGAACAGTGAGACCTATTATTAGTTGTATTAGAATAAAAAACCAGATTAAATTCATAAGTTAAAATAAACCCAAGTGTGTTAACTTGCATCATAAGGCATATTTACCTCTCCAGGCAAACTGAAATCTGGTTTGCCAGTTCGTTACTGTAGGAGCGTTCCAGCTGATGAATAAGGCAATTGAACTGTCCCAAGTACTGCAGGGAGGACAAAACACAGGTTATTGTTTCAGCTTCCAGCACTAAAATTGAGCCAATATTTGCAAGGACAAGGTTTGCATGAAAATGCCAGTGCAGCAAGTGACAAGCAAGCCTTACCCAGTAGAGCTGCTGCGCCTGCTGCTGCAAGGCCTCCTCTTTGAGCTGCTGGATGAGATCCACCTGCTCGAAGAGCCACACCTCACGGCTGCGCAGGCACTCCAGCTGCCGGCTGATGTGGCTGTGGATCTTGGCCTTGACCTGTCAGGGAACACACACCATTTCTCCCTCTGTCAAGCACAGGGAACATACATGTGCTGCACTGATTACAAACTACTGTTTGTCAGTGGCAAGTGGGATTTTTGGACTGATTTATTTCTCAAAGTTCATCACAGTCACCCACAGCACCACACGCCTCAGGTCAGTAACAGTTCCGAGCCTACCTTTAAAGATGTATCAAAGAATAATGTTCTTTGTAATCTCTCTCTAGTCTGATGTTTCAATCAACAGCTTGTGGAAATTCTGCATGCCTGAGCTAGTAATACAGGAAATACCTTCATCAAGAGCATGGCCAAATGACACAGCAATGTGTTTGCAAATTGCTAGGAAAATTTCAGACCACCGTGAGAATAGTAAATATTCTGGAATAATAAAAACTTCAACTGAAGTTATGTTAGCTATTAAAAAAGTCTTTAAGAAGTAATTTAAAATTACCTCCCGCCAGTTTTCCTTGATCTGCTGTTCAGCTTTGACAATTCCAGATATAGCTGTTTCCAAGTCCTTCTTTGCTTGAAGGCACTTTGCCAGAGTCTCGCTGCTGCAGGAATTTCTATTTCTATCTTGTGGTGGACTCATTCTTGAAGTGTTCCTAAAACACAATGGAAAAAACAATTTCTTAATGGTTTCTATTCCTCTTTAACAGAAGAGGAAGGGCATCATATGAAGAACCATCTGCTCTACTTCACTAGAAAAGGTGAACAAAAAAAGCCCCTAAGACCCTACAGAGATGCAAGTTTTCTAAACACAGATAACACTCTCCTCCAGGACCAGCAACGGTCTCTCAAACACCTCAGCCCACGGAATTTGCACAATCACAGGAAAACCAACAGATATTTGACAACAGCTTCAGCCACAGGAGTTTAGGCAATCCTCCCCTGCCAGTCACCTTCCTCCAACTTTTATGCCTAGCCAGCAAACTCCAGAGCTGAGAGGCTGGTTCAGGGAAAGTTCAGCTGCAGTGCTGGAGCTGGGGGAGAATGGCCTGGCCAGGGGGAGGAAATATTTCAGCCACCCTTTTTTCCTCTGCAGGCAAATGAGCTGGCTCCCATAAATGAGAAAATTCCAATAGTTTCATCAACTGAAAGCCCACATGTTGCTACAAAGATCACTCTTTACTAAGCTGCGAAGGTCAGAACTTTTAACAGCTACTCATTATTTTGTTCTGATCCCAACTGCGGTGACTTAGCTTCAGCACAGTCTCAAGTAGAAGGGGCTCAAACAAAAAATTTCTACAGCAGTTATACTGGTAAGGATTCTGCAAGTAAGGGGAAAAAGATAGTATGGATTTTTAGTAAAAATGGAGAGGATCAGTGTAAGCACTTTTCCTAAACAGTGGGTTATTTTGTTACAGAAGAGTTTGAATTTTTCTGTGAGTTTCATGGGATTCCTGAAGCACTAAACATTCATAGTATTTGTTCCATTTAAAACAAGTCCTCAGCAATGACAGCTTTGGAAACTCCCAGCAGATTTAAAGCATACACGTGTGCTAATCTAAAATGCCACAGATTTTACCACAGCTCTGGAGGGAACTGAAAGTAGTTTTGAGTATGACAATGTGGAGTGCCCCGATTCTCTTGTGTTACTGAGCAGCTATTAAGTCTGCAATTTCCAAGCCCCATGATCATATAAACTGCAACCCAAAAGTCCTTCTACAGCCAAGATCTACCAGACAGATCTAAAAGTGTGGTTTCACACAGGAGAGGGCTAAGAGTGGCTTGCAAGTGGAAGCTGACAGAGAAAGCAATGTTCTCCATGGGGCAGGAGCAGAGGATGCACCTCCCTTAGTTCCCTCAAGGCCATGAGTTTCCTGTCTCTCCAGCGCCTCCGGACACAAGGCATAGACCAGGCACAGAAGCCACCCCAAGACCCTGCACACAACTCAATCCCATCCCCACCATAACATCTCATCTTCTAGGAACTGCAGAGCACAAATACAAGAGAAGAGAACTCAAATGTAATCTTTAAGCTTTTATTTTGCACCAAATCAGACAGTGCAGAAGTCTGAAACACATCGTTCTCCATGCTGTGCTCTGAACACCAGTTTTGTCCTGGCCTTTGCACACCCTAGCTTGTTCACACGTTCACTTCTGTAAGGTTTGATGATCATCACCACGCTAGCAATGTTCAATAAAAGGTAAGCTAAGCTTTTTCTCACAACACTCCCTACACTTTATGTTGCTTTTCAACCCTCATGTACAACCTACAGGAAGTAGGAGCCAACAGTGTAAGTGGGAGCCCTAGTTCTCAGATGTAATCTAACAAGTAGATGACAACAATACACCCAGCCAAGAAAACAAGGATATTAGAAACCTTAAAAACGATCATATACTCAAAAGTAGATTAAAAAATTCATATAGGTTATTTTTTCATTTTTATATTCTTACATAACAACAGTCAAAGTCTGAAAGGCTAAATAAAACTACCATATTTGCTCACACAATAGATAATGTACTTTACAACTCTTGTGAAAATTATGTTAACCTATTTTATCACACTCTGTATTAGCAACTTTGTAATGGCACAATTGAATTCAAAAAGCTTACACACGCTTCTCTAATGATCTCTGGAACTACTGTTTGTTGTTTCCTTTTTTTTAATGATTTCAAGAGACTCACTCCAGAATGTATAGAGAGAATGAATGCTGCCTCTCCTCCAGCCAGCCAGCCAGCTCCTATTAAAATGGCTGTTCTTAGGCTTTGTTGCAAATAAGCCAGCAAAACTCACATGTTGAGCATGAGCCAATCCACCATTCTTTTCAATTTTCCACGAGCCTCTAACAAAACTAAATGGGGGCAAACACCTATTTCCTTGCTTCCCAGTTACTCCCAAATAGCACCGAGAATTTAAGACGTTTTCAGGTCACATGCTCTGAAACACCCGCGATCACACACTTCGGCTCAACAGTAACAAAATACAATTACTTCTGCAAGAAAACACACGGCTGCAACACGCCGTCGCCAGCCCCGGCCATTTCCGTGCCATTAAACTGTTTCCAAGCGCACAGGGGTCCCCATCAGCCCCCGCTATGTGCGTCACGGGATGCACACCCCGAACAGATCAGCTCGCACTTACTTAATTCCGCGCTCAGGAAGCAATCCCGCAATGTCCTGTTTATAAGGCCGCTTCCATTCCCAGGCACGGCCTCCGGAATGCTCCCAACCCTGCAAATTCCACTCCAAGCCCCAGCTCGCCGGAGCGGCCCCGAGCCTTATCGGGGCGGCCCAGCCCTTGCCCCGCCCCGGCCGCCGCGCCCGGCCGAGCCGCACGTCGGCAGCGCCGGGGCGGGCCCGGGGCGGGCCGCGACCACCGGCCCCGAGCCGGGCGGGGACCGGGCCGAGCCGCATCCGCTCTGCCCCGGCCTGGCTCCGCTCGGCCCAAACACCAAGTGCCTCCAAACATCCAACTAGCGGCTCAAACCGCGAAACCTCAACGTTTTGCAACAAAACCGCTATTTCTTGCAACTTCAGAAGTGTGGCAATGGGCCGCCTTCATGCAACAACAAAGCAGAGCCGAGCGCTGAGGCAGCCAGGCGGATGCAGCAGCAAGAGATAAAGAGCTGCGAGCCGAGCTCAGCCTTCCATCCCCGGCCGTGCACAGCCCGGCAGTGAGGCTCCCCATCCAGCACGGAGCCTGGGACGTGCCAGAAATCCTGACACTGAGCCGCCCGGATGCAAGTTAGCTCCCGGAAGGACCAAAATGACACGCGCACACACACAGTTCCTGTCACATCTACCCTTGCTTCCACAATTTCACACACACAGCTGAGGAAAGCACACAGAATGGTCTCGGTTGGAAGGGACCTTGAAGATCACCTCGTTCCAACGCCTCTGCCACAGGCAGGGACACCTCTCACTAGCCCAGAGTGCCCAGAGCCCCATCCAGCCTGGCCTTCAATACTGCCAGGGATGGGCCACGCACGTGTCCTCACCTGCACGTAATCAGTAAAAATGTTATAGCCATGAAACAAAAGAACTGCCTGAATGATAAGGAAGATATTGTTGTTCCTAATAGTAAAATAACTACCAGTTTTTACAGGAAGACTTTTGGCTCGCTGGAGAGGTGTCACCACAAGACCCTGCAGCTACAACTCCGGGTCACAGGTGCTCTGTGCAACCTCCTGGCTGCCTACACTCCACCCCCGAGATGTTAATTCCCACAGATCAGAAACCGCTGGACAAACATAATTTTAAGCTTTTAATTAAATATCTGGTGGCTGGGGAGCAGAGGAGGAGGAGACAACCCTGCCTCTTCTGCACAGTCTGCAAACAGGCCGGCAGGAAACTGGTTCTACCAGCTTTTCACTCTCGGCACAGCCATCCAAGTTGCCCTTGGGAAGAGCATTGTTTTTCATTTCATATGGGTGTGGAAAAACCACCTCAAAAACTGGGCTGTGCAGAGCCTTCGCTGCAGAAAAGCTTCTGAAGGGAACGAAGCCTCCCATTAAACAGGCTCTATTTATAAATGTGGAATGATTGCTTCCATTTGGCGGGACAAGGCTGCTCCAAAGGACTCTCTGACCTGTCTTTATGTGGCTTTAAACCAGCTGGCTCGTTTGAACTGAAATCCCCGTGGCTTTCCATCTAACTCCACCAAAAAACAGTAGTTCCTCTTAAGAAGCTCTCCCAAATTAGGTACGTGGGACTTGTGGTCAGGCAGTGAAGTACTCTAAGTACAGGAGCTGAATCTGAGAACTTCCCCATTTACATCCAAGCATAACAAGCACTTTGTACAGTGCAGCATCAGCATTACATGCCAGTATCCATATGGAGCTCCTTCTGGAGAAATTATTTTACTCCAAAACAAGTATATAACACCCTATTTTTTAAGTCAAAGCCATATGAAGAAAAAAAAAATAACCTCCACCAGTTTCGGGTAAGAGAAAAAATGAAACAAACACCTTAAGAAATAGTAACAGAAGTTTCAGGTATTACATTTTCTAAAATTCAGGTCGTCTTCCCCTGTCTGCATGGTATATGGTCTGTGCCACAGACCTGAACACGTGTGACTACCTTTTCTGCCTCTTTTAGCCCCAAAGCAGCCTGGCCAGTGCACAAAGCACTTGTACTGAGACGCCCTCACAAGAGCTGGGCTCTGAACAGTCACAGGTAACTAATGCTGCTGTGATCAGTCTGATCACCACTTTATTCCATCTATCATAAATATATTTTATGCACAACAAGCATACAACTGAAATCACAAAGTATCAGAATATGAAGGCCTGAAATCTCTGTGCTATAATTACTGACAATACCAAAGATGCCCCAGAGCGGGGAAGACACACACTTATCTTAACGCAGATTGCACATTACAACTCATCTTCCAGACTACTGCACTTAAAAACCCTTCGGAAAACGAGTGACAAACCCTGGTTCTGCCTGAAGCATATGGCCTCAAAGATACCACTGCCATGCTCCCTGCACATCCATCTATCCAATGTTATGCACTTGCAGCGTGATGAACCGTGGTTTTTACATGGCTGCCAGCTTTTTTCTGCTCCCGTGACCGAATATATTATCCTAAGTCTCAGAGGAAGGCAACCTTGTTCCTCTGTCAGCTTTTCTCTTCAATCTCAGCCACAAACACCGAGTTCAAAGCTGTCAGAATGCTTAGCAAACCCCCGGAAGCCCTGGCTCATACCACTCACCAGCATCGAACAACACAGGTCTGACAAACTTCCAACAAACACGATGCGGCACAACCCCGACCATTCCCAACCCAGACATTTACTGCTTATATAACCTCTGAGAAGCGCAGCTGCTAACAAAAGACTCTGCCTTTGCAATGAGGGACGTGGCTTTAGGAGCGCTCGCGGCACAACCTCTCCGGGACACGGAGAGCGAGATCGGTACAAAACCCCGTCTCTGGGTCCCGGGTGAGCCCTGTGTCGCGGAGCGCCCATTTCCCGACCGACCGGAACGACCCAGGCCGGATGCCTGGGCACGTCCCGCACCGCGGCACGGGCTGCCTACGGGATGCCTTAGGGGATTCCTTACGGGATTGCTCGCGGGATTGCTCTCGGATCCCCCCCGGATGTCTCCCCCGCCCTGCCGGCCCCGCCGCCCCCTCACCGCCGTCCGCGCGCCGCTCCCTCAGCCCCGCGCCGTCCGCCCGCCCGCCGGCCCCGCGCGATCTCGCGAGACCGCTGGCCCAGGCGCCCCCTGCCGGCGCGGCGGAGCGGCTGCGGCGGCGCTGAGGGGCGGTGCTGCTGCTGCTCCTCCCGGCGGCCAAAATCCGGGAACCACGGCTGACCCGGCACGGCAAATCCTCGGAGCACAGAACGTGTATCATGAGGCGAGCCACCGTTTGGGTCTTTTTCCTGTTCCACCGGAAATTTCCCAAAGTGCCTGTCTTGGTGTGGCTTTCCACAGTACAGGTTTTGGGCTTTCCTTTCCGCAAGTGTGAAGCACGGCAGAACACCTGCCAGTACTGCCATCCCGCCTTCCAGCTGGGAAAAGGATCCAGTTATGCTCCCTGCCCGCGCCCTTTAGCTGGTCAGGGCCTCGGCTGAGATCAGCTCCGCTGGGCAGAGCGTGGTGCCCATAACGCCGAGGATGTGGGTTTGATCCCTGTGGGGCCATTCAGGAGCTGGACTCCATGATCCTTGTGGTGCTTTCCAACACGGACTGTTCTGTGGTTCTGCGAGATTCCAGCCTTGCCGTGACCAACCTGGCCAGCACATTTGTGAAGTGCTGCCTTTTGTAGGTGTGTGCACAGCATTTAAGCTTAACAGAGAATGCATGGGGACTCCAAGCAGAAAGGACTTCAAATGGAAACCTAGGTAGCTGAGCACGTGGTAGCTGAGTCACAATTTCCTACACATTTCCTCCTCAGGGCACAGACCAAGGAGCCGTTCTTCTGAACAGGACCTTACTTGCGGTTACAAGTACAAATTATTCACTACTGACATAAGAGAAAGTAGAAGTCAGCCACCTAATCCCAGATGTGCTGTTACCCTAGGAACAAGCATTTCAGGTATTTGGACCTAGGAGACACAGGGTGTGTTATATAATCCTCCTCTGTGTGCTTGGATTTAAGAGGAAAAGTAACACCAACCCTGCCTGACCTTGGAAAACCAGGAGTGCTCATGTACCTGTTGTGTCCCCCCATGCAGTTACCCAGCAGGACTCTCCCGAGGAAGGAAAGCTGCCTCTCCTGGGCGAGGAGTCACAGTGGACAATGACAGGTTTCTGTCACATCTTCCACAGGCTTGACCATGGCAGTATCATAATCCAGATGGTCTGAGAGTGTTTTTGTTGGTAGAGTTGCTTCACACAGTACAATTTCTGTGTGGATTCATTGTGGTTAAGGTCATGCCTTCCTAAGAGGATTTGCCCTTTGGATATATCTTCCATCTTACCCCTAAAGGAATATCAAGGGTAAGGAACCACATGCACCTTTTAATGGTCTCTTTCCTCCCACCCCTCATGGCAGTACACACTGCTCCTCCCTTAGCCATAGCCTTTGCCATGCCAGATGTGCCTTTTTACACAAACTTGCATAGCAGATCAGAAAAAGAAATTTAAAATCACATCAGCTTAAGCAAAAGGCAAATTTGTGATCTATTAAAATAGAGGCAAAAGGTTGGGTGGAGATGCAGTTTTATGGGAGAAGAAATAGAATAATCTGCTCATGTTAAAACAGCAGCAAAGATGGAGATGTAGTGGGCAGTTCCTCAGCAATGGATAAAACTGTGTATCAGTGTTCACAATAAGCCTCTAACCAAAATATGAAGAAAAGCATTTTGAATACTTAAAAGGGATCTAAATACACATCAGAAATAGTTAATGAGGATAAAAGCCTGCAGCTTTTCCTTTGAGAAATGTGTGACACCATGTAATGCATGCCTATACCCAAGATTCAGTGCCATTTCTTGCTGAATGGGAATCCCTTTTATAGTTCTGCAGCATAAAGCCCACCCTTCCTTGATTTGGCAAAAGTTTATAATGACTCCCTTGTCACACTCAAAGACATTCTTCCTTGCTCATCTGCAGTGTAGGAATGAAGACCAGGGAGAGATTCATCCCTTCCCATCCCCTGGAAACCGTGAGGTTTGATAGTGAACTGGAAGCATTTTCTGTGTTTCTTAGGTATGAGCCTGCAAAACTGTCCTACAGAGCACCACTCAAACCACAAAGAACTTGAAGGATATTCTCCGGTGCAATGGCTTTAGAGCAAATTTTATGGGGTTTGATGAATGTTTCTGTTTTCTGTTCCTCTTTCAACAACTGCAATAATGTAGTTGAAGGGCATCAGCTGTGTTAACTTCTCTGTTGAATGCCCCGGAATGTGATTTCCCTGTTCTGCACCGCTGCCGCACAGCTGAGCAGTCCATCCCTGCCCCGTAAGCGGGAATAAGGAAGCGCAGCAAGCCCGGCACAGGCTGCGGGTGCAGCCAGCCGCCAAGGCAGACCAAGCTGCCGGCTGCTCCTGTAAGAAGCAGAAGTCCCAAGGCAGAGTATGAAATTCTAGAAGAGTCGTCATTGTAGCCGTCAGGGAACCTCAGGCAGCTCCCGCGGGAATCGCCAGTTTCCTCAAGCTGTGTCGCTGGAAAGGGAGTGTTTTCCCTTCGTCCCTGCCAGCCCGGGAGCATGACCCTCCCTCGCACGCATCCTCTCTGACGTGTGTCCTTGGTCCCCTTCCAGCAGGCCGTGACCTGGCACTCGGTCCCACAGCTGTGCGCCAGATCCATCCCAGCCTTCCCGCAGGGCCCGTCCCGCCCGTGCCCCCAGGGCGACCTCAGCCCCCAGCCCGCCCAAGGAGCCAGCGGGCAGCGCCACTTGTGCTCAAGTCCAAAGGCTTCACCGCCCTGAAGGGCGCTTTCAAAGTCTCTCTGCACTGTGTCACCTTGGATCTTTGCTGTTTGTGTCGAGCTACCTCAGTGCCAGAGAGGAACGAAATGTTTTTGAACTCCCACACAAACGGTTTCATATATAGACTGTAAACAGATGTTTTAATAGCCTTTTCCTGCACACCACATGCAGCCTTTTTCCTTTCTTTAGTTTAGGGATTTCTCGTTTCTAAAAACTTCTTTATTACCGTCTATTCTTCTATCCCACTTCACATTGAACAAAAGTACCAAATACACCTAACTCGACACTCATCTTTAATTTAAAGGGGTTCTCAGGAAGGTCTTCTGTAGCTTCTCCAGACAGCCTAATTAAAGGCAGAACTTCTGGAAGCAGTGGGTTGCTTTTGTGAATTAGGGTCACACCACAGACGTGAACAAATCCTTTACTTGTTGTGGGTCAAACCTATCAATGCAAAAAATAACAGCTGCAGCACCAAAGGACTCACACTAGAGGGAGGCAGCCATGTAAACAGTATATAAACAATTTTAACTAAACTAAAACTGGTTTTACAAAGCTTCAACCTGCTTCAGAAAAGTTGTTCTACCACAAACATAGATTGAGCCTGTAGCAAAACAGCAGTGTGATTTGGTCACTAAACATTTTGCAGCTTCCCCCAGTATACACACACACACACACACACCCCCACACATACATTCCAATCAAAATTGGAGCAAGAAAGGACTCATAGTGCAGACTTGGAACACAAGGGCTGTGTTATGGCTCCAGGGTTTGCTCTCTTTGAGTGGGGGAGCAGGTTGTTGAACAATATGCATCACACAATTGAAACAGGTCTCTTCTGCTTTCTCAGAAACACTTGTCTCATCTTTCCCCAAGATCTTTTTTAAGAATGCAGTTATGGCAGCATGACAGTAAATTAAACCCTCATTCTACTGTTAGAGTGAGGTTGATGCTGAAAAAAAGCATGAAATGTGTTAGAAAACACGGATCACTATGAACAAGGAAGAAATTACAACATAACAAATTATAACATCACATCATAAATTTATATCAATGTAACAGCTTTTCTAAAATTGGATTCTCTGAGGCAGTGGCATTTGTAGGATTTTCCAGACAATGTGAACACAAGACAGCATTCAAATAACCTGCACACAGGAATTTCTGCTCAGTCCCAATCTGGAGTGCATCAGTTTGCGCTACCAGAGCTTGCAGGTAATTTGCTTACACCACCAGAGGCACTGTAAGCAAATTACCTACAAGCCTGCAAAAAGCCATCAGAGGAGGGGAGAAGCCTGACTTTTTATGCATGTGTCATCACTGAGGGTGTTGTGTCTGTGTCAGGGGAAGGACCAGACGCTCCAGCTCCCCTTGAAGTTGTTTTAATGGCAGTTCAGCACAGGGCAGGTGCTGGCACTCAGACCCGAACAGTTCTGTGTGCTTCCTGCACCACAAAAAGCTGCCGTCAGCAGCACAAACAAAAGGGTGTTCGGGCAGGATTCCCTGCACCCCAAGCTGTGACCCCATCTCTGCTTTACGGTAAAAATTGCCAGAGGTGAGCAGGGAGCAGAAGATGCCGGAGAGGAAGAGCAGGTCTGTCCTGCGGAGCTGTGCGCCGGCACCGAGCACCAGGTGGAGCTCGGAGATGTAATCCTGGCCAGCAGGAGTGCACGGGAGCGCCTAACCCACATTCCGTAAGTCCTACTACCTTTAACAGCTCGGAGGACAAAATCTCCCCCTCATCACACCTGTGACACCATTGTTACTGGAGTTGTCTTTGATGCCTGTGGGCGAGCAGGAGGTGGCTGGAAGGGGATGGCAGTCTGCAGCATCATCTCCTTGCCTTTGTTTTCTAAGCTTCCTTCACATGCCATCTGAGTGGCATAGCCTGTAGTATACTGAAAGCCTGATAATAAGACAGATGACATCTGTTTAGGTCACATATTTGAAAGGATTAATGATCCCAAAGACTTAGAAGCTACAGCTTAGTACTCTGCTATCTGAACACATTGGCCCTGGTACATGTGATGGCTGTCAGCTCAAGGCTCAGCACTTCTACAGCTCGAGAAAGATGGAAGCCAGACATCCAAGAGACCATGGCAAAGGATATGCACCATTCCCTTCATAGATGCAGTAAAAGCCACAAGCAACTGTGTGCCAAGTCTGGTGAAAGAGTTCCAGGGAAAAAAACAACTTCATGGCACTGGTTTTGCCTATGATAGGGTGCTGCCCCACAGAAAATGGACACGCTCATTCCAGCTGGCAGAGGTGAAAAGGGAGCACAACCATTTTTATACAGGGCAGAACTGCTGTCTGCAAGTTGCTTTCTGAGCAAGAAAAGGAAGAAAAATCTCACTAATCCACGTCACCCACAAACGTTACCCATCTCTTTCCCCTTAAATCCCCATGGCTCTCTAGAATTGCTCATGTAGAGGGGCAGGGGAGTGGCATGACCTGGACTATAACATCAACAGAAAGCACCACAGCTCCCTTCCTCAGCAGGCATGAGGGACTTGCAGGACACACAGTACTTGCAGACACCAGCAGCCCAGGGCTCTGCACACAGGCTCACAGGCATTAGATTCCCCTGTTTTGACGAGAGTCAGCTGGATCTTGTGGCCTATGTAAATAACAATACTTTGGAAGGAAGCTGAATAGAACATTATATTCTCCATTTCAGATCCATAGCTTTGAATGGAGGGAAAAGAAATAAAATTTAGAAATCAATCCTGGACTCTAAATTCCCCTTAAGGGGAAAGACAGGAGAGACTGACGCAGCAAGTTCCACTAAGTTATTTAACTGGTAACATAAGATTTGATTAGAATTATTTCTTTCCAACTCATAAACCCACATGCTGCCTCTTTCTCTCTTGCCAATTAACAGTATTACTTAGCACTAATAAACTGCTTTCATTTTCAAGGGGCTTAAGAAGACAAATTAATCACCTCAACATGTCTGAAAGGAACAGATGGCAATGAAGTATTAACATAGCAATTTCACAGTTGGAAAAGCTCCTAAGAGAGGGGGCAGTAGCAGTGTCTGGAGGACACTGAGCCCTGTTCCCTCTGTGGAGCTGAGGTCCCTTGATCTCACCTCCACTCTCAGCTTCTGCTTTAACCCAACCTCACCACACATTACTTTTCCTAGAGCAAAGCTACACTGTTTTCCTTATTCATTCTTTAATAGTGAGTTACATCCTTCTAGAAGGCCTCTTACCTTAGCACATCTCCAGACAGGTCGTTACTGCTTTGGATTTAAAAGACTAAATGTCTATCCAATAATGCAATTAGTCCAGCCTGTCATTATTCTTACTGGCTATAAGCAGAGAAGTGATCAGGAAGAAATACATTGCTGTGTCCATATAGTGGAAGTGCTCTTTTTCCCTGGAACATCTTGGTTACCTTTAAGTACAAAACAGCTGACTGCCTTTTCCTCTTCTCAGTCACCCCTGTCTCAGAGGACGGTGCCAAAGTGTTGCTCTGTAGGGCCTCTTGGCTCAGCTGTACAACACAAACTTTCTTAAACTACATGTGGAAGGAAGACAGCCTTTCTGTGGAGCAGGGGTTCCTAAAGCAAAACATGTTCAGGTGAGGGCCAAACAAATAAATACAATGATTTGAATAGTAACAAATGTGACAATGACTAAGAAACTGTTTAGTATGTTGTTTTGGCTTTTTTTAAAAAACTGATTTAACTATGGAAGGTTTTTATTTAAAGCATTGAGATAATACAGTCTACTTCAGTATTTAACCCCAGTCAAAGACTATCTCAAATTGAAACTGCAATGATAATAGTCAGTGTCAAATGTCTGATAGGTTTTGGCCTCTCCTCTAGGAATGGTAACAGTAAATACTAATGCAGAGTGAAATGCATTATTCTAACACCTTTTCAGAACTATTTCAACAGCATACTGATATTAGTATCAATTGCCTTCAATCTCTGCTGAGCCACTGAGCTAAGAATCTCAGCCCATTATCAATCTCAGCCATCAAGTATCAATATACAATGTACAATGAAATCCTTCTAGAGACATTGGTTAGTGTCTAGGGACAACATAACATATCCAAAACACTGCATTAACTGAGGCTGTTCCTGTATGTTAAGGTCATGAAGGCACACTGAGACAAAAGGGTTAAGCACCCAGTGTGCCAGTGCATCCCTCCCTGAGAATTCCTGGGAAAGGCAGCCCCAGTTCTGCTCACCTGGAGCTGGTACCTTGAGCATCCAGGCTGGGGAGCAGAGGCAGCATGATGCAATACAAACTGGTTTTCAAATGGGCTTGAGAAAATAATACACCCTGATTTCACCCTAGCTTGACAAGCATCTGTGTTCAGCACTGACCCACTCAGTTATAAATCTATTGTGAGTTCTCCTGCTACTTTATTTATATTTAAGAGTAGAATGTAATGGATTTGGATTTTCCTAAGTTAGAAAACATTAAAAAACAGAGTTCTCACATTTACAAGAGTAACACTGCAACAGAGAATACTTAATATACAAAATGGCTGCATTTGATTTTTTTAAAACAATTGAACCCAAATGCAAAATGAATCAAAATAGCCCTTTTTCTAAGACTTTGGTTGTACAAGTAAAAGAACTTGTTTTATCCCTGTAGCTAATATTCAGATGAATGTTTGTTGTTGAGGTTTTTTTCTCAGATTTCCATTACATTCTTGTACTTTAAACCTTTCCAAAAGTGTAGGAAGTCCTCAAACATAAACACTATTTTTTGTAAATAACAGCAACCCTGATTAATAATGTGAAGACTCAGAATGCCCGTAAAGAGTGTTTTTCTGAACTTGCAAATCATTGGTATCCTTTGCCTTTACTTGTAATTTATTTTTCCTATCCAGAAATGATAATCAGTGTTTAGGACTGTAGTAGCAAGTCACACCAATGTATAAACCATAAGTAATTGACACGAGAACTGTGTGAAATACAAGAATGGTTCCAGGTTTTATAGCACAACAGCCACAGAATTCAAGGGACTTCACCGTATTATTCCAGTCCCTTCTGCAAACTCTCTCTTTCTGACCAGTTTAATACTGGTTTTATATCTTCCTACAGCTGAGGGCATTATTTTGGAGGTGCTTGGAATGGCAGGGGTGGGAAGGAGAATACAGGTATTCCACATGTCAAAAAAAGTATGGATTACAATGGCTGTGGGAGGAAGGTGCTCTTGCTATTTTAAAGTTTTAGTTTGACTCTTCAAATCTTTAATTCTCCTGTACAGGCAAGGACAAGTTAACAGATAGCACAAGGCTTTAGACCACTATAGTGCTTAAAATTCTCAAAGTGTAATGTTTGAAGAAAGAAAAAAAAATCAATGTTCAATATTCTGGATCATAAAATAAGCTTGCAGAGAAACTGCTTAGCTAAACTCTAAATAACAGCACAGTAATTTTATTTAGTTACTCATTACTTCCTTACTCCTACTAAAGCTTCAATGAAAGGAATTTTAACATCCAGAGTCATTATCAGAACTCAGATGCTCACAGCTATAGAGGCATCCTGAGTAAGGCATTATATTCCAGTGGTTTCATGCTTGGTTTATATAAAACTCATTTTGAGCTCAGACTGCTTTGAGGCCAAAGTCCCAGGGTCTGAATGAAGACTCCTGTACACAAAGTGAATTTCACAGGAGCCAGCCCTGTTAAATCCCACTTTGCCGAGGAGTGAAAATTTGATCTTAAACTACTTCACATTATTAAATGAATGCATCACAGGACATTCCAACTAGGAGGTCCTACATTTGAGGATTTTCTAGGTGAAAGTTTAAAGCTATCCTCATCACTCTTGACAAGCAAATGTCAGGTGAACATTATGGAGACAGCCTGCTAACTTCCTGGAACAAAACCCAAGCCAACAAAGCACAAGCACACATATGTAAAGTAAGAGTGGGTAATTCCACAGCAGTAAGTTCTCAGACACTGCAAATTTTCCTTTGAGACAGAAATGAATATTTCTCTTCTCTCTCATTAAAAAAAAAAAAAAAACACCACCAACCAACAAAACAAAACAAACAAAAAACAAACAAACAAAAAAACCCACCAACATTGCACATCTTGTTTCCCCAAGAATCTTAGGCATTCACCAAAGGCACATATGAAACTGGAAATAGTATTCTCAGCTTCCTTGACAAACTTTTCACTTCAAACAGGCCCTGCACTACGGCTGCATTACACTATCAGAACAGGTTTCTCACTGAAAACTTGTTTGTGAAGTTGAAAATAAATCTTTAAGCTGCCCAAATGACCAAGGCACTCAGAATAACCTTAGGACTGTCCTTCAGGGAAGACACAAGGTCTCACTCAGCAGATGCCTGACGTCAGACCAGAGAGGGAACACAAGACAGGCAAAGGTTAGGTGCAAACTGTCCCCTGTGGCTTATGCAAGAGCCAAATTACCACTGCTCAGGATAGATGCACATGAAAAGAACTCACTGGAAATTACTTTTAATATAAGCAAACAAAACCTGCTCGTGAGTTGTAGGGTATGGTGGTGCCACAGACTAATCTGAACAGCTGCTGTTTCAGGTGTCTAAAACAAGCATTCAGTAATTCACATTACATCAGTCATCTTTGGTAATACTGTACATTTGTGTCAATCACCTGGTAAACAGAAGTTCTGGGTATTTAGAGTGTAATTCATCATAACTACAAACGAACTGGAAAGTTGGTAAGAGTGTCCTCCAACTGTACATGAGCTTGCTAAGGGAAGAGTTCAGACTAGTAACACTGAAATTACTTCACAGTTATGTAGAAAAATGTTACAATTCTTTGTCATAGAACATTACAATAGTTTGTTATTTTGTCTATAGTTAAAGTGGGCTTATAGTCAGGATTATCAAATTAACAGCAAAGCAGTTGCCAAAACAATTTAAGGGAATGTGATTGAAAGCTAAGAACTTTGATTAAAGCATAATTTTTTAACTTTGTTTTCTAACCCTAAATTATTAAAATACAGAAAAAAAATCATCATTATTTCAAAAAGAAGTATCATTAAAAAAGAAGTTCCATTCCTTACAATACAGTTTAAAACTAACATAGAAGAAAACAGTGCTACATTAAATACAGTCAAGAGCATTTGGATGGCATTATTTAAGTATAATCTTATGTTCTCTGTTATATGGTCCAGCCATGGACTTTTCCTTGCTTTAATGTGTATTTGATGATCACTGAACTTTTCCCACTCTTCCTGATGTGGGCTGTCCACATACACTGTGTTAACACTTAAGGGTCAGCATTTATGTACAATTTAAAACCAGCACAGCTATCCTACACCCTACAGCTGTGCTCACTCCACTGCAGTACTGGAGCGAGCACAACAGCTTGGATATCTCAGGGAATGCATCATTGTTCTGAAAGGCCTTTTTTTCCCAGTTTTTTCAGGGGGTGGCTCCTCATTACTTTTCTCAGTTTCCTCAGTAGGCTCTGTCTGGAACTGTTCTATTTGAAACTCGAGATGTTTTTGAATGGCTACCCCGAGGACTTCTGGATCCACAGATGCCCCATACACTTCCCATGTCATTCCTTCATCATCCCATCTGACTTCACGAACTGGAGATTTGGGGGCCTCCAAGCCTTGCTCCAGGTTCACCTCTGGGAACACATGTGAGTGACCTTCTGCTGCAGCTGCCGGGCTCGTTGCCACTGATTTGCATTCCATGGTTGGAAGAGTTTGTACCTCGGCATCTCTGCGCTCCAGAGCTGGTTTCAGACCTCTGGTTATGTCATTCATAGAGGTCATAGTCCACATATCCTTAGTTGTCACTACCATGTCTGCACCTTGCTGGCTGCTCAGGGCACCATGGGCAGCCTTGGCTTCTGGAAGAGCCCTCTCCTGCTGAGCAGATTGCAGTTGTTCTCCAGGAACATTACAGCACTTCAGGATTTTCTTGGCATCCAGGCCTGATTCACTTACTGAAGACACCAGCTTAGGATATGTCAGAATGTCTGAAGCAGAAAAGGAATGAAAGTAGCCAGGTGCTGCCTGCTCTTTTTCTGTCTCACTGACAGAGCACACTAACCGTGGGACGAGCTGTATGGATGGGATGGGCAAGGAGTGGCAATAGGCCGGGATGGTGGCGTCTGCCTTCAAGGCATCCTGCCTGAGGCTGCAGGGCCCCGCAGAGTTGTTGTGAACTGTCATCACCATGGGGGAATACGCAGAGTTGGGAATATTACCGTAAGTTAGACCACCATGAATAATCCCAGGGGCTTGACTGAACATTGTCCTGTTTGGGAAACCATTTCCAGGCATGTGGGGTCTTAGAACAGCAGCGTGAAATGTGCCAGGATCCGTGTAAACAGTAGTGTTACGTGGAATACTGCCACTGTCAAAGGTATTTGTGGGTACTTGCTGGTCTCTAGGAAGGTGAGTCACAAGGTTTTGATAGTGAGATGTATTTTCATTTGTTTCTGGTCCATATCTCTGCATTTGGTAAGACATCCTAGCCACTGGCGGATCATGCCTGCAACCAGAAGAGCTTAGGCCGGAGTGAGTAGCACTGGTTTCTATGTGAGTGACATAACTCTGCTGTTTGCAGCTGCAGGTTAGGTCTGAGTGGCTTCTCTGAAGGGCAGTTCCTGATTCTTCCATTTTACACATGCCTTGCTGGTGAACAAAGCAGGCTGAAGAAACATTCTCAACAGTGCTGCTCTTTACACACATCTTAGTGTCCCCCACTCCCCAGGATGCTGAGGACTGTTCAGTGACAAGAACATGGTTTGTATTCTTAGTTCTGCCCTCTGAATGGTCACTGGCTGACTGGTCATTTATGGTTTGGACCTCTGATCCAAGTCCCATCATCCCAGGCTGCGAGGAGGACCATCCAGGACTCTGCACACTCCTTGCATCACTCCTGTTTTCCAGGATATGGCAGATGGTGCTACTATGGCTTTTCTTCAGCTCCTGCTTGTTTTGCCTTTCCTCTAAACTCCTCGAGTGCCCAATACAGGCCAGATTTGAGGAGCTCTTGGATAGGGGGTGACTGTTGACATTCAAGAGACTGTGACAAGAACTTAGCGAGTCCTGGTAGGAATGGGTGTGGAGCTGGTGGCTGTCAGATGACATGGCAAAAAAGAGAGATCTGCAAGAAATGGTGGAAAAGAAAAAGAAGCAATTTAAGTAGGAAATAAATGTACTGGAAACTATAATCTCTACTGACCTTCTGCTTGGCCTTCTTGCCTTTCACAGTTCACAAGTACTTTTTAAAAAGCACAGTACTCTAGTCTGAGTGTACTCAGACCATTCAGTTTCCATTTTCACTTTGCCCAAAGAGTTTTTCCCTAAATTAGATCCGTGATTTTTTAAAATTCTGCTGCTTTTTTCCAATTCAAAAAACACAAAAGGAAAAAATCCTCCTTGCTTTCTACATTTTAACAATATCTATCTCAACATTACCACGTATGGCCTCCCCAAATTCACTGGAGCCATTTTTGGGACATCCAGAGATGTCATGTAACTTAAGCAAAGACAGAAGTATTTTCAAACTAGATAGCTTTTCACCACAGTGGTCATTAAGCTAATGATATTATTGCCAATACAATTATGTATTGTCAAAAACAAAAAAAAAGTTTCATTTTTAGTCTCTTGCCGTTGTCATTTCAGAAGTTATCCAGTCACTGACGGAGCTTTTAAACCTTAAAGCCACAACAACTGAACAAGTTCTCCCTTTTCCCCATACCTTTCCTAATAAGCTTCTTGATATTTCATATTACAAGATCACTGTTTTAGTCCACACAAGTGTACAGTAGGTATGGACAAAGCTGTTTTGACCCCCTGTGACAGAGATGACACAAAACCCAAGGAAATGACCTCTGCCAGGCCAGTGCAGGGTCACTGCCAGTGTTCCCAGAACAAATAATGCTGGGCAGCACTCCAGCTTGTGCTCACCTCTGACACCACAGGAGGTGGCTGCAAACACGGATTCAGCGAAAGGCTGGAGGTGAAATTCTCCTCTCCCTGTAAGGAGAATCTGCACCTCAGCACTTTCTCTGTTAAGGGTGCATGCTCTGGGCTCTTGGGCCGCTCACCTTTGCAAATCCACAAGTTCATGCTGGCACCAGAGGCCGGGTAAAAACAAAACAAGAAAATCTTTAGCCAAAGTCTTGCAGTTCTTCTGTCCTTTCCTGTAGTGCACTCAGTCATTCCTATTTTTGGAAAACCCTTGTTTCTATCAGTTGGTGCAGTACCCTATACGTTATTAACATTTATGTTAGCAGTTTCACATCTAAGGGAAGTTGTAATTGAAGATTTTGAATCTCACCAGATTTAGCAATCCTTTTTTGCTGATTGAATCAGATATCCCACTGACTGACTACAAGTAAGGCCTTGATGTCACAGAGGTGTTGCAACATTTGTACAACTAAAGCCATTTTAATATGTTCATTTATCTGTATCTACCCACACAAATGCATATATGTCTTTTCTACAAGAACTCACTATTTTGAACAGAAAGGTCCAGAGTATTTGTGCATTATTTCCAGACCAAGTACTACCAGATATTTTGTTGTGCAGATGTAGAGAGTGAAAGCCAGAATTTCTCATTTTGGACAATTTTCCCTCAGATACACTCTATGCACTCTGCCCACTTAGCAGGTCTCTGACAGAAACCCGCAGAATTTCTTGTGCACTGTATCACTAAAATAAAAATAAATGTGTGGAACAGGAAAGGTGCATACACATGGTGAACAAAAGCACTGTGCAAATGTAACAGGGAAGTTGACTCTTACCATCAAGGACACAGTGGCTGCAAGGGCTCACATTCAACCCTCTCAGTGAGAAGCTTCTCATATGTGATCCTTTTAATGTGATATTTAGAGGCTTCAAGAGTCATGTACCAACGTAAGTGATAAGAACATGCCTTTTGCTCCCTCTGCCAACCAAGAGCTCTACAGCTGATCCAGGCAGCTATCAGTGCTTGTAATTCCATTTCCATTGTTAACTTTGGCAGGCTAACAGGTTGCAATTTTCCCATCACCTGAAATCCACTTGTGTTGGCTGTCTTCCATAATGAAATTAAATTGAGCATGACAACATTAAAAATAATAATAATTGCCAACACATTCTTACAAAAATTCTCATTGTGGGTTGTGTAGCAGGGACTTGTGACCAGCAGCAATATCCTCTAGCATAGGGTTTGCTCCAATTTGGACCATATGCAGAAAAAAGGTGATTTCCCCATCCTCCACCCATGTTACCTCTCCTGCAGCCACTTCAGCACATGAGTATAGTCTGCCATACAGGGTTCAAAGGAGTCAAGAGGATTAAACACCAGAGCAATAGCTGCCTACAAGGTGAAAACCCTACATTTAATCTCTTTAAGACATAACACCTGCAAAGGCTCTCACATACACCTGGGTGCAACAACACTTACTAATGGAAATCCTCAGACACAAATATCGAGACTCAGGTGAAAGGAAGCTTCAAACATATCCTGTTACAAATGATATACAAGGCTGTGGGAAGTTTGAAGGGCTCTCTTACAAAGTCTACAGCATTCAAATACGTACAGGTACACAGAAACCAAGACCTCTATTTGCTTTCTTTATGTAGCAAAGGACATTGCTGCAGAAGCCTCTGTAACGAAAGAAGCGATGCATTTGGAACTCATTTGTCACCTCACACCCAACACATTCAGATGGATAAAACAGACCAAATATAGTGACATCACTGAAAGCAACATCCAGGGTGATGCTGGCAAGAAAACCTCCAAAGAGAACTCTGAAGAAATTTATTTTTGCCCCACTGCAGGTGAAATCATGACCAAACATGGGCTGATGTGACATATATTACACACAGATATGTAGAATATTCTAACAAACTATTCCCAGCAGCATCTGAACATTGCTGCTCAGACAGAGCAGTGTTCCATGGCAGCATAACTGTAACAATTCTCCTTGGCCTTGGGCCTTCCCAAACTCTGCATGTCACACGTGCACTGTGCTGGCACTGATTGCCCAGGGTGCACAAAAATCCCCTGAGAAGAGGCCCAGCAGTGCACACACACCTCCTGAGGTGCCAGACCTTCTCCTGAGCCCAGTGTGCAGCCCATGGCTCCTGGGAAAGGCTGGGAAGCAGAAGGGTCTGGATGGTCCTTCTGACACCTCTGATGGCGAGGGGCTGGGTCACAGATGGACAATGAGGTGCCAATATTTAAAAATCCAACCCCAAACCATGGGGGTGTTGAATCTCTTCAATGTCACAGCCATGCCACACCTTTGTATTTTGTGAATCAGCTAATCAGGAATGGATTACCCACATGAAACATGGATAGAAACACACTGATTTTATGCCTACAGAGGCAGCCAAAACAACTTTCTTTGTGCGTGCTGGGCAGAGCAGACTGCTTGGCTTAACTTCCATTTTGAAAATGTAAAAATATGGTTTATAGGAAAGGAATTTTACTTAAAAATATCCACTTTAAGTTCTGAGTCTGTCTGAAAGATTTTGATTTGAAATTTCAAAGAAAATTCACACCTGAATACACAAATAAGAAAGTATGAATTTTTGAGGCAGATTCTCTGCTATGAATATATAGAAAATTGTTAGACAAGCAGAGAAAGGATTAGGATAGAAATGGAATTAACATCCACTATTTTTGGCTTAGCTTCAGATAGCTTATGAGGGGATCTAGGCTGCTTTCACTAATTCCACTGAACTACTTTAAAGCAACAAATGTGTATTTTGCTATGACTTATGATTAAAGTTTTGACCTATTTAATGCACCAATAAATTTACTCTCAAAATATTAATGTATGTTATCAAGTGTAAGACATTCACTGTAAATTAACTATGATTCTAAAATCATTTGGTATTTTTGTATTCCACACATACTTTAATTGAAATTTTGACAACACTCCCATCTTTATTTTGAAACTGTTCCCCCTTGTCCTATCTGCCCACATAAAAAGTCCTTTTCCCTCTTTTTTAAGAACCCCCATTTAGTACTTTTTTACTATAGTAAGTTAAGAGACAGTGAGGCAGTGAGAATCACCTGACACATTGAACAACACAAGTTAGTTGCAGAATTTGGGAAGAGTCAGAGAAATTTAATACTATTTACCAGAAACATGAGTGCAAGGCCAGAGACTTCTCTAAATCTTCAAGAGTTATTTTGTCTTTATATAACTGATGGTCAACCCACAAGTCAACAAGATTTGTAATAATGACTGCAGATGTTTCATCCATCTTCACTTGGCTGATCATACAATTAAAAAAATATTTCTTAATTTTATGCTTTCAAAATCAGCATCTGACTTCAAAGTAAGTTATAAAATCAAAGCCAGTTTCAGGGGTGAGAGCACTAATATGCAAATGTGGAATTCGGAAAAGCTAAGCAATCTGATCCATACCAACATTTTTGGATGATGACTATTATTTTTGGATGCTAACCAGGACTCCCCATGGCACACTAGCCCTTTCAGAGAAGACACTTTCTGAGAAGTGTTAGGGGATTGCAAGGTCTTTGTCCTGAATTTGCTCCTCATTTGCATCACTCTGGTCCTGCTGCGCAGTAATCAGCTCCACAAGGCAAACACAGAATTTCTGCAACAACACCGAACTCCAAGACATACACAATTATATTTTATACAAGAAGGATAGTGTCATTTTAATTAACTTAAGAAATTTACTTGAATAGAAGGCTGCTAGATAGAGATTCTTAACTTTATTTAATCTTATTACAAACACTATGGTTATAAATTTGAAAGTTAAGAGGAGTTTATGGCTAAAATGGTGGAACTTTAATCACATCCTCAGGGGCAGCATAAACACTACTGAGTCCTGCCTGGGGCACAAGCCAGCACATAGAGGAAAATCCGCATTTCTGCCCAAACAGCCAAGCTCTCTCAGGTACCAGAGGCAATTCAGTATATTCACACTGGGTTCTCTTCAGGCCTGGTATTTTATATGCAATGTGGCTTCCTTACTGCAATCCATGAGTAAACTTCTAAGATACATGGTTAATGTGGTAAAATAATGCAAAAAGGAACATCATCTAATACGACATTCATTTATTTTAGAGCTGTACTAATTTTAAAGAAACTTATACCATTAAAAAAAAAAAAAGGAGTGTGCTTATATCTAAAAATTGCCCTTGCTTGCCCAGATGGAGAACTACTTGCAGAAGATAAGAAATATCTGTTTTACTTTAGACAAAGATTGGCATGATAGCATTATGAGATCTGATGGCCTCTCCCTAACCACTACTACTACTGAAGGAAATCGTTCATTAACAGTAATCACTAACATTTAAATTGTGTGGGGAGGAGGGAGGAGTCAAACCACTTGAAAGGCATTGGCAAAACAGGATTAGCCATGGTAAAAAGCTTAGAGATTCGAGTGTCTGGGATTAGGAGTTTTGTTGTTGCTGTTTTTAATTGTTATTTTATTTTGGTGAGGTGTAAGTGAAAGGAAAAATAGAGGAGTCATAGTAGGGGAAAAGGTATCACTTGTCAGGGAACATAAAAAAAAATTCTCTAAATTCTGTCAATACAAAAATAATTTCTCTAAATTCTTTCAACTAGATTACTAAAGACTCAGGTTGAGACCCCAATCACTTAAACTTTAATCCATCATCTTTCTGTAGGCTTTCCATTTTGGAATAGCATTATAAACAAACTATGCCTTGTTCAGTTTAATCTGCTAATGCCCTTTTGTAAATATTTCTATCATCCTAAGTATTTCCAAGTATCAGCCAGATCTACAGGACAGACTAGTTTGGGCATCTAGAGATACCAACAGACAGACACAAGAGACAAGTGCACACTTTGTATGCAAAGGAATGGGGCTGTTTTCCAGTTCTGCACTGGGAGAAGCACTGGGGGCAGTGGGGCCATGTCACTGGGACCATAATTCACAGGGGGCAGGGGGAAAACACTTGACAGGCAAGAAAGCATGAGAGAGCTGTGACCCTCAGTGCTCAGCACTGCCAAAGCAGAGGCCTCGTGTCTGATGCCCTTCCAAGGCCAGCAGTCACAGCCTCGTTAGTTTCTGCTAATTACCACTTTGGCTGCCAGGCTTTCCTAAAACACTTCTGTCTTTTCCCCATCCTGTGCTGAGCACACTGGGCAGGTATCTCTCTGCAGTGAGCGGTGACAAGACTGAGAGTGAAGGGTCCCCTTTGCCCTGAGTGTTAATGAACCTCAGCTCTCTCCTGCCTGAGGGCCACAGCAGAGACCTCTTCCCCCAAACACTGAGGGTGCCATGGGTCCCTGGTTACCAGTGGCCTCAGCAGGAGATAACAAATGAGTTGTTACACATCAGAGAATGAATAGATTCCAACATTTGCCAATGCATTCACCTCAGTGTGGAATGACAAGGCCACTGGCCACAGTGCCCACAGATATCCCAAAAGCTCAGAAGAGCCATGCAGAAGGGTCAGCATTCTCTTTTAAGGACCAGGGACAGCCCACAGCCCTGGCACAGTCTGAGCCAGCAAAGCAGAGCTGACAAGCCTGAATTCTGAAAGTGAAAAAGGCTAAAATGAAAGTGCCACAAGAGAGGAGCCTGATAGGGATGAACCAAAGGAGACCATTTCAGTGACACCTTCAGCTGAATTCCCAGGAAGGACAATTCACATGGCTGTAAATAAATTATTGAGAAACCAGAGAGAGGTGCACTCTGTCACAAGGGAGGCATGTGTTGGGACATTGTCTTGACACCACCACATGATTTACTACTGCAACATGTGGCGTCTTCTTTGCCACCTTTTTAATCTAATCATCTCTCCCAGAAACAACTTCAAAAAATCTCTTGGACTTCATCTTTCTTTCGAAGCATTTTATGAGCAAAACATTACTCCCACTATATCTCCATGTGGAGCTCTCCTGCAGCATACACACTACCCTACAATATACCCAACAGAGCTAAAATATAAGACCTTGTACAGTCACATTTGATGCTCACTTTTACTGTTTGACAGCTCACTTCTTCAAAGCTCATCTCTTCAGTTAGAAGACTTAAACTTTTAGTACAAATTAAATATGATGACACGATCATGTAATCAGCTGTTTTCACCAGCTGGGGCTTAAAAAAATCAAACATGATGGCAGCAGGCAACACTGACCCAGAATCATGCTTACACTGAATAGTGCGTGCCTAAAGAAGTGGTATATTAATATAATTGTCTTTCTGGCTTAAGCAGAACAGAATTAACCAAAATGAAACTGTTAATTCAGATGCCAGGATTATGCTGCTAAGAACTGATGGCTACTGATATCCACTGGTATATTGCAGATGTCCTGTGGCAAAAGTATTCAAAAGTTTCTTTAGGAATTCATCTTTAAATGCAGAAAATATGCAGTGGTCTATCCCCATTTGAATTTATTTCAGAGAGACAGACACTAGTCTGTGTTTTCCTCTTCACAGCAGGGGATCAAATTCTATTCCTTCACATGTTCCAGCTTGGAGGAGACAGAATTGGTCTGGTGTTGAACAACTCATGTTCCTCAGAGCTCCACTTTTGTACCCACTCTTCAGTCCTGAGCAGACCAGCTCCAAAGCAACCCCACTGATCTGGAACTCTGGAAAAACACATGGCCATAGCTTTGCTCAGTAAGCTTCTGCCTATCAGAGGCCCAAGCCTGCCAACTGTGTGAATCCCAGCTGCCTGGGCAGCAGCATGAACTTAAAAACCATACAGAAAACCAGAAACTCGCTTACAGCTTCCTTCCAGTCTCAAAGTACAGCTGGATATCAGTACCACCTGCACAAGAGGCCAGCAATTTGCACACCCAACAAACTCCACCCAAACTGGCTAAGCAATTAGAATATCTACTTGCAAATTCATGTTTTTGTAGAAAATATTCAAATAATAATTTTTGCTGTTTGCTTGAAAGCTTAACAGCGACAGTTAGAGGGAAGGTACAAACTCAGCTTATCCTCCCTGCCCCATGGACATGTCAGCTTTAATGGCACGGCACTTCTGAGTGAGAGGGCAGTGGGATACCCCTGCCTGCCAGGTGAAGGCACCTACGACAGCCAAAGCTGTGTCACAGCCTGTGAGAGTGGATGCAGTGTCTGTGTGTGCTCTGTGCCTGCTGCAAGGAGGCAGGAGAGCACAGAGCTGAGCCTGTCTAACACGCCCAGCCTCCCCACAAAACTCACTCCCTTGCTTCAGTGTTGTGCCAACAGAGATAAAAGCTTTACAACCAGCTGCAGTGGCAGACAAAGGAAGTTCAAATCTGCCTTAAAAACACTGAATAGATATAGCCAGGGGTAGAGCAGCTTTTCATGTTCACATATCGTCCTTAATTGAAGGATGGCAATTCCTACAGCAGCATCAAACAGGAAGAATGGTGATATAAACAGTAACAGCAATCTGAAGGTCTCCAAACATCTCCATTAGGGTAAAGACAATATTTTAGATTGAAGGATGCCTCACCAAAACAATTAAAGATGGCTCATTATTCTTCAACATGTAATAGTTGAACCTCTTTCCGACCTAGAAAAACTTGGCTACTTACCTAGCAAAACCTAGAAATTTACCTTCATTGTTTGTTCCCTTGTTTTCCCTGTGATTGAACACTGTACAAGGGCCACAAAATCCCCTTCAATTCTTTATTTAAATAACAGCATTTTTGAACTGTATACAAAACCTTGGAGTAAAGAATTCAAAACGACAATCCATCTACCTCCATAAGCTGCTCACAGTGGTGGCAGAGAAAAGACTGACTTCAACATTGTGGACTGACAGAAAACTGACTTCCAGAACCTAAAAAACAACTGCTCAGTAATTAGAAAGGGGAAACAATTGCTTTCTAATTCTGTCTGTGCTCACTGACATAGCGTATGACCTTGAGCAAGTCACTCCCTTTGTGACTCAGTTTACTCATCTGTGACTCACAGATTAGATGCAGAAGCCCCTGATGTAGGTATTTAAAGGCTTAACTCATGATTGCAGAGCACTCTCAAATCCTAGAATAAAAGATATTAAATATAAGATGCTGAAGATAATGCATTCTGGCCCTTCTTTTGTAACATATGGATTGGAAGAAATAAATAGAGCATCTGTACAGGAAGTTCTTGTTGCACTTGCAGAAAACTCACCTTACCATTAAAGTTCAGACACCATCCCTGCTTCAGAAGCATATGTTTAAAGCACCCCCTGCAGCTTTCCAGCATCGTGAGCATAAGTAATCTCAAGGATTCCAAATACTCAAACTCAGCAGAGTTTCTCACATTAGGTGTTGTGTGTATACTCTCTATACAATATGCATGCTGATAACATGTATACTGTATATGCAAGGTGTATTAAGTAGCAATGATTCATTATTATAAGCAGCTTCATTAAACTTTCTACGCAGAGTTGTCACAACTGCAGACCATGTTGCCTTGCAGTGCCACATGCACTTGTAGGCTTTTATTTACTATGGTGAACTTCTCATGAAAAAGAGATTCTGTGACTGATTTAAGCCTTCAGTTCACACTGCAAGCTGTCTTTTACATATCCTTAAGCTGGAAAAGAGCTGGCAACTTCTATCCAAGGGGCTAAGTGAGTATGGAAAGAACTAAAAAGGGGACTAGCTAATTGTGTTTCAGAGCATTAAAAGTTGCCATTGTAGTATGAGGTAGATTTGAAACTATTTAAACAAGGAATTATGGGAAGAGGAAGTTTTCATTTCAAACTTGGTATTTTGTCTTAAAATAGCATTATGTCAAAGTGTAATGTCTGTCTCTCAGGAAAGAAACTGTCCCAGTTCATTTGTGGTCGAATCAGACCTGTGTGGGGAACTGTTGTCTGTAGTTTCCAGAGAACACCAGAAAGGGATGAAAGGGAGCATTTCCCTACTCTCTCAGGACTGAGAGAGAAAAACATCAGAGCTTGGCTAAGGAGAGCCCCTGCCTCCCAAGGCTTGACACCAGAGACTGTAAGGAGAAAAAACCCAAGACAGAGTAAAGTAACAGTCCAAAGCAGCAGACTGAAGTTTGCAAATACTTTGTCAAATCCAAGTATGTGAAGGACTTCCTCTAGAACTAATGTTTATACCCTACTCTATGTAAACAAAGAAATTTCCCCTCCTGTTGGTTAATCTCAATCATAAACCAAGCTGCAGAAGTCTCCACTTCCTTATTAACATTTAATAATGCCAGAATCACAGAGTTTTGAGGTATAAATTTGGAACAACTCAAGAGCCGCAAGACAATTCAGTTCTTGTCATCATTGAAATAGAGAAAGATTCCACCTGTGTGACATGGATGCCTCTTCAGGCATCTGCTGTTAACTGCTAGCAACAAGGTACTGATTATAAAGAATAAAGGCTATGCTACAGGAATTCTTTTCTTTTTGAACATTGGTTTGACCATATTCAAGACTCAGGCAGACAGAACCTAAGAAATCTGATCTGGCCTCATAGCTGTCTCTGCTTTGAGCAGGAGATTAGAATAGATGAATTCACAAGGTCCCTTCAAAAATGACTTTTTAAAAATTCTTTTTATAAATACATGCTTTTATCTGTCAGTGCCAATGAATGTCATGTACCTTTTCAACCTGAGAAGCTGAAATGTGTGGCATTTTGCAATACTGAACCACTTTTAATTGATTAGTGGAACCTGTACGTTTTACTGAAACCTTAGTACCTTTTACTGAGACAGGAAGGACTTTGGAAAGGAAGCACAAAGGTGATCCCCATATTCTACAGGAAAGGTGATCTATAGGAAGGAGGCAATGACTCCAAAAGTTTCTTTCCAAACCATTATCACCTCGCTTGTTACTAAATCAACAAAATCACCCCAGCCCTTTCACAGTTTAGAGGCCATTAAGAACCAAATAAAACTGCTATAACAAGATGTATGTTTTTCCTTAATGTTTCAGGAAGTACTGATCTACCCTGCTCAGTCGTAACTGCTGAACTCTCCCAGCAGATTCTCTGCAGAAAGCAATAATTTAAAAAGTCTTTTAAAACCCCAAACAAACAAAAACCTCAAAACAACAAACAAACAAACAAACCCCACAAAAATCCACCCCAGTTTATGAGAGCTAGGGTGGCTCTGTGCATTCATCATCTCTCCAATTTCCATGTCAGGTCTGCTTAGCTTGAGCTGAAAAGGAGTCGGATCTTTCACTTCAGATCAGATGAACTGGGTTCTGTCAGTCTTCTTCACTGTTGACTGGGGTAAAGCTCTGCAAGTCAAATGAAGGTCTTACAACTGCTCAATCCCATTAACCTTCATTTGCACACTGAAGTGTGCCCTTGCTAAAGCTTAATTAGCAAATATTCTGCAGATGGAGAAAGATTCCTGTTCCTTTCTCTGCTTTGTATTAAATTCTCACTGTGCACAAGTCAAACCATCATTTTGCAAGAACTTCCCCAAAAGGGACAGGCCAGTTTAAAGGTGATCTTTCCTATGAAGCTTTTTTTGGTGCATAACAATGCTTGGCTATAACTCACATGTTTAATGTTCACACACCAAACTAGGAAAGACCTGGCTGATGTCAACTTCATTTAGTTGGCCTGACCCAATTCCCATGCTCTGAGTGCATCTATCTAAGCAGCCCCAAAGTGATTTTTTTGTGGTTCCTGTTGCTAAGATAATTTCTCAGAGTGGAACTTTATTCTGAAGAACTTTAACAGCTTTTCTAAATGGAAGAGGCCATCTTCCCAACAATCCCCATAGCAATCAGAGAAAACTCCTAAAGGAGAGTTCTTAACATACAGATGAACTACTACCTGCACAACTATAGATTAACTCAATTGTTATAAGGCATCCATAGGATATATTGCATCAAGTTATCTTAACCAGAGAAAAGCTCAGCAGTATCTTTCAGTTCACTGCCTTCTCATTGCATCCCTCGTGCAGATATTCCTGACCATTGTACTCCAACATTTATTTCCATTCTCCCCCTCATTTTGCCTTTACAAAAAAGATATCTCTCTCACCACTGAAATGCTGTTCCCAACCCCCCACCCCAGAAACAAACAAACAAAAAGGCTATTCAAAGTTTGGATAATTCACATCTTCCAGAATCTTAATATCCCAGAGAGATATTGTGTATGTATACAGCTTTGCTGTTTACACCAGTTAAAAACCTCTTATTTCTATACAATGAAGCTGCAGGAATTAACTAAAAGGCCAGTGCCTGCAGTCCCTATGGTATGGCTCATGTCCATGGAAAATTATAAAAAAAAGAAAAAAAAAAAAAAAGGGTTCAAGGCTGATAAGGAAAGAAAAGTGCAACATCATTTGCAGCCTATGATTCCTGATGTATTGTTGTTCTTGAGCCAAAATGGTTTGAGACTAGAAGCAATGAAATACCACACACATCTGCCAAAGACACTTGCTGCAAGAAATAGATTGGTCTGATAACAAAAATAAGACTTTTTCCTGATTAATTGGAAAAAAATTACTTGCAGAACAAATACCATTAACAGGTCTCTGCCAAGTCCCCAGCCCTGGAAAGCATCATTCCCAGGCTGCATTCTCCTGCAAACTGTGTAACAGCTTGTAATATCCAAATACAAGTGAAGTCCACTCCATCCTCATTTAAAAACATTAACTCTGGGGCAAAGGAATGAACAATTCAGTCTCTCTAACCTCCAGAAGAGTCCACTGGAGAAGAAACAGGATTTTGTTGCTGTTCTGCTCAGAAATAACCTGCCTGCGGTTCAGTGTAACAGTATCTCACTGGTACAAGCAAATAGCTCTGCTCCTCTGCAGTGGTTAAAAGTTACCTCCAATTTACCCTTTGTCATTGCCCTACCAGGCAAGAAAGAAAATCAAACTTCAGAAGTCTAATGATCATCAATAACAATTTTCCTCTGTTTTACCCTCCCTCATACATTTTTATTTTTCAAGTGCAGTTTGAATATGCATAGTTTACTATGGAAGGAAAAATGTGGATTTGGCATGGTTATCTGAGGGAAATTTATCACATTTCATATTGTAAACCAACTCTGACACCACAAGGCCATACACAGTTTACTGCTCTTGTTTATGCAGCCCTAAATAACTGTCAGATAAACTAAATTGCAATCCCAGCTTTCCCTGAAATACAGTTAAGATAAAATGTCTGGACAATAAAAATCATCAAAACCTGGTAAGTGGAGAAGTGTTTATGGAGTAATCAAGACAGTCATGAAAACATAAAGCCCCCATCTAATCCACTCTCCTAAATGAAAACTTCTCAAAACCTAATTGTTTTACACAAAGACTCCATGCAGAGGTCCCCAAACTCAGCTCTGACCACATCGATGTCCTGCAAACATTCAGACATACACTAAAACATGTAAACAACAATCTGCAAGCTTTCATCAATGTCTTGGTGCAAAAAAACCACTGATATCTTTATATTTTTGTACGAGATTATTACTTGGAAGCATGAGTCAATGGAAGAGATGTATGTTTTGATCTATATAAGGTCCATCTCATTTATGTACGAGATCAACATCTTGCAAAATATATTTATCTCATGGCTACCTTTCCCATCACCTTTCATGCTTGAAGTTCTCTAAATAGAAATAACTGCTTGCTCCCCCTCCCTTTTCCCTCTTCCCCTGAAATCCAGGAGTGCATCAGCACAGACTCTTGCTTTTAATCACAACATATACACAAAATAGTCTTCTAGTAAGGATTCCAATATAAAATACTTAATCTAGTGACAATAGAAAGCCAAACCAATTTTGTCACTTTGGAAAAAACATGTTTCAGTCTAAGAGAAAAAATTTATTTGCCATTTTAAATGGCAATTGACCATTTATCTAGGAAGGAAAATTGTAAAACAAAGCTGATATGCAGAAAGCACTGAAATATTCCTGAGATTTTTCTAGTGTTGGATATTCCTAGGAATTTAAAAAACACGTGGTACACATGGCAGAAAACAGCAAGGTAAACAATTCTCTGGCACATTAGTACTAAAAGGTAGAAATTTAAAGCAACAAAAATTACTCTTTTCTCTTATTTTTACTATGCAAACTCTAGCATACACACAAGAGATAATCAAAAAGCATCTTCATAAACTCACAGATGTGCAGAGGAATAAGATGAACAAGCTTATGGGCGTTTTTCTCCCCCAAAGAAACAGTGACATAAATATTCTGGAAATAATTACTAAAAGACAAACACATACACATGTAAGTCAAACACATCAGCACAAAAAAGAAAAACAAACCACCTTCTACAGAACTACATTAAATTCAATTAAAGCTCAGAGTCATAGTTCCCATCATTTCAGAAAAAGAGAAAGCTACCATTTCCTGGGATTTTCAGTCCAGCTATCAACCCCCTGCTGCCAACACAGCACTTACAGAAGCCTGGGTCTGTCTCTGTGCAGCTCCTCTCCCTTCCTTTCCCCTCATCTGCTTTGTTACTCTCCTGGCAAACGGAGAGGACTCGGTGTCCTTACAGGAGCCGAGAGAATGGGCAATACATGACTTCCGTGGTCCTTACCTTCCCCCCACTCAGAGATTGCACATCCAGCTTCCCTGCACAAGTTACTTGGAGGGTATTTAAAACCAGATGCTCAGAAATCTGAGGAGAACAAAAGCCCAAGGAGTTCAGATTTCCTCTCCTTGATCCGCCTGACGCTGTTGACACTAAGGTGAGCATATGATAAGGGGAAGGAGGTGGGATTGTTAGAGAGACTGGGAGACGGGGTTCCCTCTGCCTCGACGTGGTGCCCCTTCCTGGCTCCCCCTTTGGCTGGAGAGGAAATAAAATGGAGCCTAGGAGGGAGGGAGAGAGATAATCCTGCAGCTTCATCTGATTAGAGAAACTGGGCCTGTGCAGAGCTGGCAATGCCGCCAGGGAAGCACAGGGAGGGGAGGCAAACAGGGGCAGGAAGAGGAGGAGCAGAGGGGAAGGAATAAAATTATAAGGGTTAAAGGAAAATTATAAAAGGTATACAAAGAACCTGACTGCTGGGCCAAGGCATCCTGGTACGTGTTCAGTATCAACACTGATATAAAGGTAAAATCACCAGTAGGAAACACCCATTGCTTCTGGTAACGTGGAACTATCAGAAAGAAAACAAATCAAACCCCAAGCCCAGAATGCATCAGTCCTGTAGGCACAGACTGGGAACAAGGATGTATCCATGCACTGCAAAGAGTGAGATTGTTTGTGCTGAGCAGGGAGAAATGGAAAAAGCAGTGTGCTACACATAATTACCCAGTTTGTGCCAAACAGGGCACAATTTAGAACACCTTTTCTATTGCAAGTCATTTCCCAGAACCTGATTCCACTTACTTAAACACATCATAGTAGAACCAAAGTGACTTCCAAGGAGTTTGTGTCAGCACACACATCAGGGTGTTCGCAGTGGAGGCTGCCCTCCCGCAAGGCTCCCACCTGTGCCATCCCTCTCTCCCACACCTGGCACAGGTATTTCTGGGCTCACAGTTGCCCACAGACTGTCCATCCCCACCCCTGCAGTCCTGCAGCCCTCAGGGGATGCCAGCCTGCCCTCCCTGGAGGCAGCAGTGTGTCCTTGCCCTCAGCCTGACACAGGGGCTCACCCAGGCACGGGCATGGTCCTGAGGGTGCTGCTGTTGAGTATCCCCACACTATCCTTGCCCAACAGGAATATCCTCCACAGGTCCTCCAAGCTGCCAGGTGGGGCCTGTGGTACATCAGGGAACACCGAGGACAGATGTGACCCCATCTACAGTGGCCCATTTTTGTATAGAATCTCCTCTTTTGCTCACCTTTATGAGGGGCTACACTCAGTCCATTCCCAAAGATCACTTCAAGTTTCCACATTGTGAGCTGCTTTTATTAGGTGGCCTATTCCCTCCATTTAGAACTTCACACAGGGAGGGTGGTTGGATCTCTACTGGGGCAAGGAGAAGGACGCCAAAACATCAGAAAAGAACCCTTTCAAGTCCTCTTTCTTTCTATTCAGGAAGCAGTAAATAATTCTTGTAAACCACTTACAGCAGTTCTCAGTTTGTTCCTAAGCCTTCACCGAGACCCTCCCATCAGTCCTAGCTCAGTTGAGAGAGGGGGATCAACACCCCTCCCAAATGCTTTTAGGAATGTACAATTGCTCCCTGAGCCTTCAGAATGGGCTGCAAAAACAGTAATTTCCTATGTGCTTCCAGGCTTTGTTCCTAAGATGCACAGCCCCACAGACTCACTGGGCAATCACAGCCTCGGGCTGCAGGTCAGGAAGCATTTCGGGGGTTAAGAGCCATACACGGGTCAGCAGCAGCTTTCTGCCTGCATTATTTTACCTGCCATGTATTACAGCAGTGAAGCAGAGTAGGCACTTGCAGTCAGCTCTTTGTGCTGACCTTGACATCCTTCCAGCCAGGCTGGAAACAGAAGTTCCTTGAACCTGTCCCTTCCAGCACATCCTTATCAGCATTCCTGCTGGCCCAGGATCATGCCCAGGCAACTCTTCCCATGAGATAGAACTGCAGTGGTGCTGCAGGGAGAGGGCAACTCTCCACCTTCCTTTCTTATTCCAGCAAAAGACCTTAGGCTGACATGGTGAGACACACTCCTGGCATCTGTAGCTACTCCAACATTGTTCCAGTGCCAGTGGCCAGCCATGGCCACTCAGTACTCCCCTTCTACTCCAAAGCATCTTCCAGATGAGTCCCAGGTTGCCCAAAGGACATCCCAAGAACAAATAAAAGATAAAATGAGGGGACAATACTGCATTTAGCTTTTCCCCTAAACCCTTTACAGAACCTAGTTGAAGAGCTTTCTTGTCTCAGATTTTCTATGCCCAGCAAGGCTGACTATTTTCATTGAAAGTACCAAAATGTGCTTTCCAGTATCTTACTGGAAGATACTGGTGGCCAACTTTTACATCAACAAATCCAGGCATCCATAATGATGCAACTGGCATACAGCTTTCTCATTCTACATTTGATGAGAAAAGGTGTAAGACTGCCTCAAATTCAGACTTGGAGAATTTGTTCTTGTATCTTTCTTTAAGAAAGTTGATAGTTAAAAGAAGCTGAGAAATCAGTAGCCTACAGATCCATTAGGCCAAATCTAGACAATGCTGATGAAGTTCTTTTGAGAAGAAGGACATTATTTTTCAAGAGAATTATTTCAGCACTGTGGCTCAGCTTGACTATCATTCATGTTTTCCTGAGAACTCCACCCAGGGCTTAGACATGTGAGAATGTGTTTAATTTCATGAAATTGAAGTCTTATGCCCAGGCATGGAAGAAAGCTTTCAAAATTACTGTTTACTGATTTGGGTGCTTGAGGGTCATATGAAAGCAAGCCCCCTGACTTTGAGTCACCTCGTTTGAGGAGAGGCAGTCAGCTCTGCTTGCCTGCTGAACAAGGGCACCACCCAGGCAGAGCTGCAGGCCAGCTTTTGTCAGTCTCCATCAGGCAACCAGGGCTTCCACATTCAAGGGAGGAGAAGTTCAGTCCTAACCCAGAAGTCCTTTATCTAACCTAAAATTCACTGGCACACTTTGGCCATCTACTTCTCTTCAGAAGAGGAAATGGGGTAGGAAAACCATCCTGATTGCTTGGTGCCTCCTAAAACCATGTACTGAGGCCCTTCTCTCACCCCTTCCCTTTTATAACCCCACAGTATTTTCTTGCACTGCCTGGTCTGCTGTCATTTAGAGCAACTTTTTCCTGCCAGGTGGGTGACCTGGACCTGCCCAGACTGTGCCTTCTGAACTCCTCCATCAGCCCTGAGCCTGCTGAGCTCTGCTGCTCTTGGGGGGCAGGCTTGAGTGCCCACAAACACTGCTTGAAATTTGTTTACATCTCTGTCTGGAGGCTCTGCATGCAAACCCTGGAAGGCTGATATTTGTTGTCTGTTTATTGAAAGCCACTTAAGCCAGTGAAACTGCACCTTCCACCAGGAAGATTTTATCTTAATGCATTTCTGGGATATGTTCTAGTCTTCCACAATAAGGCAGCCCTCCAGGAACAATATACTGTCTTGTGGGTAACACTGCTCATTTGCCTGAATGTCATCTGCCACAGCCAATTTGGATCAGGTTTTGGATATCTCCATTGTAAAGTATTTTCGAGTGTTTCTGAAGAATAACAGCCCCTTAGCACAGTCTGAGAGCCTTCAAGATAATAACTAATGCACCATGGGTAAATTTAACTTTTTCCATGCCCATAACCTGTCAGAAGCTCTCCGCTCCATATGCTACTTGTCCCTTACTGAAACTGGCATTCTGTATGCAGTGCTGGTTTTCAGTTTTTGCTTATACTGAGACACCCAAAATAATTCCAGTCAGTCAGGTGTAGGAGCTAGCACAGTGTTCACACACACACTCAAGGCAACTGAAATGCACCTGAGACTGTTTAAAAACATGAAACTGACCCTCACCTTCCATTTGACATAAACAGCAGGGTTATTTCTAACAGAGTTCTATGAAGAAAGCAATTCTGGCAGGTAAGTGGTATTGCATTTACTTCAAACTTTCCAATACAACCCAATTAATTACTACAAAATCATTCCATTAGGCTATGTGCCACATGTCCAACACATCTGTCAACCTAATTTGTCTTGAAACACTCTGTATAGAGTTTTGGGTATAAACATAAACACTACATAGAGTGTTTGTATCCAACAAGCATCATGACAAGTTCTGCTTCTTGTGCCTGGGAGAAGACAACTGCTGGTTAGACATCCCAAGAGCAGGCATGGTCTCTGAATAGGCCTCTATTCTGCAATTTTATTTTTCTGTGGAAAGGAAGATGATTTGTGTGGGTTTATCTCATAAAGTCTCCGTGAAATCTGCCAGGTCACCTACATTTATCTTCATTGGGAATAATGCTGTAACACTACTGACGTGACTTTTTTCAAGGAGCAACATAGATGCAGTTCTCTTCTTTGCAGAATTAATCTTTCTGAAAGCTGTCAGAATTTTTAGACCTGTGAAAAATGGTGGTTTTGAGCTCTGTCATCTCCTTTCTTTTTTGTCTTGGATGTAAGAGCAGCTTTCTCAACAAAGCAGACCAGTTCTTTTGCCTTTAATTTACCTTGGAAGTTAGCGAGGCAGCCCACTGATACAAACAATCTCATGTATTTCAAAGACTTAGCAAATCTCAAAGCACTATTTTTAGTTTGGTTATCAAACAAATAGACCAGTAGCTTATGGAGATGAAAACAAGCTCCCCTTTTTAAGCATGTTTTGCAATAAGCCAAAGATGATATTGCACAAAACCTTACATCTCCTCTTAAATCAAGGGACTATCACATGGACTCTGCTCTACTTCTCCCAGATGCCATTTCCTCCCATGCACAACCACCAGAATGTCTTCCTTACCCTTCCCTAATATCCATTAGCAAAAAGCAATAAATAATTGCACCAACAAAAACTAACCCTTCAAGCCAGAGTTGGGGTAGCTTTAAGCTGACTTTCATGCAATAAGGGCTTTGGCCTTTTGATAATTTAATCACATATTTAGCTTTGCCCTGCATTTGATTGCTAGTCTTCCATCTGTTCTGTACCATCAACTGAAAAGGAGGCAAGCCACATAAGCAGGCAGGGCTCCCAGGGCCTGCTTCCAGAAAAAAAAAAAAAAACCACTACAGAACACCACACTTTGAGAAGTCACCACTAATTCTGTCCTTATGGGACTTGCCCACCAGAACACTCTTGCAAGTTTGGATCTGACTGTTTTTTCAAAACTACATTCATCTAAGATACTAAACCTCCTTGGTTTACTTTTGCAAATGGTGTCATTCAAAAAAAAAAAATTACTTGGTCTTTGAACAACAAATTTCAGAGTCTGTTCTAGATGTTAACTGGTGCCCAGGGCTGAGGGCTATGAACAAAGGCTGCTGTAGAGACAGTTTGCTTTACTTAATGGGAGTTAAGCATCTAAATAAAGACTTGAACTTTGATGCCTCAATTCCCAAGTGTAAAATGATGAAATGAGATCAGCAAGAAGCTGGGGAAAGCACAAAGGAAACACTACACAAGAGGAAAGTACTGCAGCCTGGGAGCATAACTTGCCCTCATGCACTTTGAAAAAACACAGCTCTGCAGCTCCAAGAAAGGCTTTGTTTTCCCATGTGACCTGCAATATTCCCAAACAACTCAGACCACAGCCATCATAATGTCTCATGGCCTGTGGATCAGCTCCAGTCCACTCAAAATTCCTAATCCAGATTCCCTTTTCCCAGACAACAGGCCTAGGTAACATATCCATCCTCATGTCTGCCCCACACAGCAGGAGGTGCTTGTACTGGTCTCCCTGACTCCATCCAGGATATTCTGAGGAGAGACTATGATGGAAGGAAGAGGGATAGAGGCTTCAGAAAAGCTGGGAGGAAATTTGAAGAGGATCTGGATCTAATCTCTGTGGCTGCCTAGAGTGGACCAGTCACATAAGAGGCATGATGATCCTTGGTTAAATGAAACAGACAGAATTATTGTGCAACCAATATACCAGAGTGACATCCCAAATTAGACAGGAGCTGAGAGAAACAGCACTGTATATTAAACAAGGCTTGCAGCACTGAGCCCTAGATTTCAGAGGAGCCCCCAGCAAGAGAACAATGCTATTTCCAATGTATCCAGTGTCAGAGGCAGTCCAGCAAGATGGACTGTAAGCCCCAGGCTAGCTCTGCCTGCAATAATCTGCAGGCTTGACTCTGTGACAGATTGAAATGCAGTAACAGTGTTTATGCAACTAAATCTTGTTCTAATCTATTAGTTTATGTAACCTTTGCTCATGGACATACTGACTCATAGGTCTCAGGAATCTGAAGAAAATCTCCTTTAACTCTCTCCCATCTTTCAACCCCTGGTTGCCCAATAAACAGGTTGTCAGAGATCTTGTTCATCCTCTTTGAGGAAAAGTTATGTTGGCAATGGGAAAAAAGGTATCAATTAAATTTCTCAAAACCAGTGTACTTCTCCATGCACACAAATGTAGTTATATAATAAGCTTACCCAGGGTGTGCAGGTGTCCTTCAGGTTAGCATTTCCAACCACAGCCTGTACCATTTGAGCCCCAGGCTGGGAAAGGCACAGGAATTTTTTGCTTAGCTCCTACAGAGAAAAAATACTGCTTTCTAGCATTCAGACTTTTTTTTTCTCTGAGTAAAGCAAGGCAACAATATCTGTGGCAGCGACATTTATTCTTCCTAGCTTGAAAGATTTACTTTCATCCTTCTCATATTTCTTGTATTCCCTAGAACATTCTCACATCTATTTTAAGTGAAGAGCTAACCACAGGAACAGTGTGCAGCATTCTTACTGCAGCAGTCACAACTCTAGTGATTACCACACAAAACGTGCCCACATCAGCTTATTTTATTCCTTCCTGGCTAGCCTCTAACCTATATTTTTGAAAGGATTCAAGTTAGATCAACCCTTTTTGAGTTTTTTGGGTTGTGAGGGTTTTTTGTTTGTTACGGCGTTTTTTGTTTGTGGGTTGTTTTGTTTTGGTTTGTTTTGGTTTGGTTTGGTGGGGAGGTCATGGGGTTTTTTTTCTGTTTTGTTTTGCTTTGGGGGGGTTGTTGGTTTGGTTCATTTTTTTTGGTTTGGTTTTTTGTTGTTGTTTTGGTTAGGTTTTTTGGGTTTTTTGCTGCCACTGGAATAGTTCAGACAGCTACTGCAGTGCTGCCCTCATGACGCTTGTTAAGTACCCTATACCTGATTTAATTTCTAACCCTTTGTTTCGAGGATTTCTACACAGGCCAAACCTGATTGATATCAGCTGGAATCAAAAGGATTTGGAGTCAAACCCCATGGTATTGGGTGTATTTAGGAGAGATCATGATGTATTTTTGGTGCATGCTGGACACTAACAGTCCTAGATCAATATTCTTTAAACGGGTCAGGCATTCCTTACTACTTGTTGCAAAAGCAGTGTAAGAATGGGCAGAATGCCTCTTTCTATTAAGTTCCTTTGCACGTGGGATGGTGCCCCAGTAGATTCTTGGTCACAGTGAACCATTTACTCTGGCAGAGCCAGAAGCTGTGTGAGCTGAGGTTGGTCACGTTCCAGCACCGCCCTGTGGGGCCCCTTGCCAAGGAAATCCAGCAGGGACAGCCCCAGGATGGTGCCTGCTGGCCACCTCCTGGCCACTTGGCAAAGACAAAGGCATCTTATCCACATGAAATAACAACTTCATTATATTACAGGTTTACTCTTTTGTTCCTACAGTCAGCATTTTAATTATTTTTTCTTACATCTTTGACCCTCAAGATCCCCCTACAGTCTTTCCCAGGCTTTTGAGCAACCTCTATTTCTTTTTAAGCACAAAAAATAGGGATGACACCTATAAATCTGTTGCTACTATACAGAGAGCAGTTTTAGGTGTATGTGCTTGCAGAAACACCTCTGAGTTAAAGGAAACAGATCTGCAGCTTTCAGTATCTGATTCCAGATGTAAATGCTTCCAAAATCAAACATCACCTTCTGCTCTCAGTTAAAAGTTTGCATCCCATAAGGCTGTACCAGTTAGGGCTGTATTACACATGGTGTAATTGCTATGCCACACATATGATTTTGGGCTTCCCTGCAAACCTTAAGAAGGATTAGTGTCTATGGATTCACCTGCCTACTCAGAAATCCCTCCCCATTTGTCTAATTCACATTATGTCTGGCCTAAATTCATTACCCCTCATTCAGAGAGGGTGAGGCTTAGGAAAAACTGTCTAAAATAAACACCAGTCTTGCCTTAGAGCAACTTCTGTTGTTCACTACAGTGTGAACAGTTCATTTTTCATGTGTACACACATAATCTTCCAAGGCCCTGCCAAAGCTCTGGAGTTTAGATTACTCTTATCAAGGCTGGGAAGTGTACAAAACTGGAAGAAAAAGCCAGATATTGCCCCCCAAAAGTTTTAAAACCATGTAAGCCAGAGCTTCACAAATAGTTTTCTCTGCAAAAGTCTCTACTTGTGCATATTATCTCTGAACTTGGAGTTTATTAATAAAGTCATTTAAAAATAACATTTTAAACTCCTATTTTCTTAAAACATCAACAGCCAGCTAATAACTTTCTTAATGCCATTTACATTAGCAAAAAACCCTCGAACCATAAGAGCACATTCTAGTAAAAGCAAACCTGAATTTCCTATTAAAAAACACAGAAAGGAAAAATCATTTAAAAGGAATAAAAGTTCCCATTTTTCCATTTTGCTTCACACATTAAAAAAAAAAAAAAAAAGGTCGCCTTTAAGAGAACTTTTTGCTTTGCTCTATTATTTACACCAAAGCCCAGCTTTGGACAGGAGGTGGTGCTATAGCCTGTGTAAATTTTGTTATTAGGCAACACCAACAGCTAAAGCTTATTAAAAGCAAAAGGAAAAGGTAAAGAAAGAGATATTCTGAATCCTGTAGAAGTGCTGGCATGCAGACTTCACCTACAGATGCTTTCATATCAGTAGGCATTCCGTAACAGTGCTAAAAAGATTTGTAAGAAGGCATTGGAGTGTTTGTGTATGTCAAGGATTTCAAATTCCTAGCAAAAGATGATTATCAAAGCACAGGAAAAAATCTGTCTTGCACAGCTCTGTACCAGTTTTTATGTGGAGCAGTTCTGTGCCATGAAGAAACTGGTGGAAACTGATGGAACTGATGGAAGGTTTTTGCAGGTCCAGAGAGAGCATTCTGTCTGCCTCTCCCTGAAGAATGTCAAGGTTAGCTGCAGGGTCATTTTAACTGGGCTAAGATGAAATGTCAAAGCAGGAATCCAAACCCCACGGCTAGGTTAATGCTATTTCCACCCCCCTCCTTTCTTCTTTTGCTGTCTTTCTCCTCATGCCCATCTAGAAGCACCAAACATGATATCTTTTAAAGATTTTTTTTTCCTTGTCCATGTTGCCCTGTCTATCTCCATTTCACACCTGTAATTTTACTGGGAGAGCTATTCTGGATTGCAGTCTGCTTGAGGGTGACTACCATCAACAGCCAAGCTGAGAGAAAACAACTGTGAAAGACTTGTTCCCTTCTGGATATACTTTCTCTCCCATTCTCATCTTTTCTTTGGAAAGGAAACTAACAAATGACTCCCAGAATGGATCCAAAGGGTTATTTTCTAAGAGAGCAGATCTTTCTTTCACATATTCTTTTCTGAAACTGTCAATTATCCATAGCCTGCTAAAGCCAAGAACTAGGTGTCAGACCAAGGCCAACAGTAGATTGTGGGAGAAATTCTTATCTCAGTTACACAAGTGTGGATCTGGATGAACTCCAGTTATTAAACAATCTATAAAATAAGGATAACAATAAGTATTATTTCAAAAAGGTTTGTGATGGTTAACTACCAGTAATTAATGCTGGTATAGAAATCAGGAAATGATTGCCTGGTAATGAAAGGCACTATAGAAATTCTAAGTACTCATTATTTCTGCCATTTGCAATTATAGTTTTCAATGTAATCTATTCGTTGTAGTCAGGGTACCCATCAGTGCTCCCTGCAGACCCTAATCTATTGTTCCTGAATAATTCACTGGTCTCAATAACATTAGTTCACATTTAATTGGGGGGAAAAAAAAAGTTTACCTCTTTCTAGATGCCATTTCAGATGAAGGTACCACCAACATGAAAGTCAGAATTCACAAACCTGAGGGAGTGGGTGGGAAGGCAGAATAACTTCAACATATTTCACTTGAAATGGATGGACTTGAAGATCATTCTATGGCAGCAAAATGGGATTAAAAAAAAACGAAAACCCTTTTATTAAATGGGATCTGTTGAAACTCTAAGATTATTAATAAATTATAGTAGGAGTTAGACCTCAGTGTAAAATGGTGCTATAATTACCTTTCTATGGACCTATTCATGCTTGAGATCCTACAGCTACATCATCTTTAAATACTTTTCTATCTTTTATCAAGTGATGTTCCTATAAACAGCTTTAAGTAATTACATGCAATCAAATTAATTGTAAATCAGAACTGGATAAAAGGGTTTATATGCCAAGTGAATATTCACGGATTTTTTTCCAAGACATCCAATTCAAAAAACGCATATGCTGAATTTCACCCAGTCTAGTGGGAATTACATGAATATGTGATAAATTATTTGCTGTTACTTAGATGGGTATCAAATGAGCAATGTGACATCACTGTTCTTAAGGTAACACACTTTGGAAAATTGGTTTGTGAAAGAATTTTTAAGTGGTCTTCTAAAGTTCAAGGTTTGACTGTAAGATGTCCCTGGATAGAGACACCAAAAATGTGTATGTTATAAAACATGCACCAGAAACATATAGTACAATTTATAGTATAATATCTAGGTTCACAAAACATTACACTCTCACCTGTTTCAGGGATTTAGGCTAAGAAGTAGGCTAGCAATCAGAGATAAAGGAGGGTATAGTTGTATTTCATGTCCTGTATTCTGATTTTTAGCTGTTGCAAGAACTCAGCACAGAAGGACTGGAAAGAGGAACTTCACAGTGGAGCAAAGAATCAAAATTAAAGCTCCCTGCTCACCAGCTTTGCCATGAACTCCTTCCACAGGAACTTGGGGAGGGTGAGATCTGTCCCTCCAGGTCATGCTGTCCCACCCATGGGCTCAGTGACACAGGAGCTGAAGCAGCAGATGGTTACTGGGTATTGCTTCAGATGTCCAACTTCCCACGGCAGCACGGCTTGCATGGGAGACAGTGCATCTGGCACGGAGCACTTTACTGTTCAACAGTGTTCTGGAAAGCAATCAGGTCTTTAAAGCAACTGTAGCACTCCTCACACAGCCATAAAATGAGCTCAAGCAAGAACACTGCAAGAGAAAGCTGACAGTTATGGTCTTGCCACACAACTCAAAATTTTTGGTTGCTTCAGACATGCTTATAGACATTACCCTGACAAGTTCACAACTGCTGAGCAAAAAACCTCTACTTCAGTGTTTGCACTAATTCAATGGAGACATAAGAGTAGCAAAAGCACTGACTGTGCAATATTTATTTAATAATTAACTATCTTACAAGCATAAAACTAAAATATATGAAGCTTTTTCTTTTTGGGGTAAAAATTATCTAAATACTTTCTTTCTTCCAGAGGACTCAAAAATCTATAGAAAAAGCTTAACCCATGCTACATTTACAGCAGAACATTTTAAATGCAATGAAAAGAATTCCAAGATTCCACAGAAACAGAGGATATTTCATTAGGATCCTACTGGTTTGCTTTCCTTTGCATTTATTTGGCTTTTAGATTAAACAACACTATGCACTATACATGCAACAATTGTGAAGAGAACATGTGATATAAACAGCTGTTAAATTTAAGGTATAGGTTCTTGCTGTACTGGCTGTGAAAGAAGCATTAGTGGACAAGAAGTGATGGCAAATACTTTGTTTCTGAACTATGCATGATTAATTTTTTGGTTAAGACCTGGTTGGTTGTATTTATTACACACTCAGAGATTAAAGATCATTAACTTCATAAATACAAAAAGGAAAGGCTGTAACTGCAATTGTCTAAGGAGATATGCGTTCCTTTGTGCTTACATATTTTGTTAAAGATATTAAAGAAATGCATGCTACTTTCTTGCCCACATGAATATTCAGAATTAAGATACTAATATCAAAGAATTTTTGTGAGTGCAACTGTAGGTTTGGAGTTGTCTCACACAGTCAGTGTCGCACAGGTGCCTTTTTAGGGCTGACAGAAGATTTCTGCAGCACAAGGGTCAGCACAGTTCCTGCCCCGTTGCAGCCCTCCCTCCCCAGAAGACTGGAAATGTCCGTCCCTCACTGGCCGGGTTCGGGGAGCCTGGGACGGCGCGGAATCTTTCCCGAGCGGGTCCCTTTGCTTTTCTTCCGACGGGCGCCAGAGATGCCTCTTTGAACTCCTGTTCGCAGCCTGTGCCGTGTGCGGGGCGGCGGGGGCGGGCCGGGGAGGGGCTGCCGCGCTCGGACACCGGGGCGGCGGCGGCACTCGGCCCGGGCCCGCAGCAGCGGCGGCACCCATGCCCGGTAAGTGCCGGGGGCGCGCAGGGAGGGAGGGAGACAGGGAGGGAGGGAGGGAGGGAGGGAGGGAGGGGGTGCCCGGCTCCTCCCGCAGCCCCGGCCGGGCCCCTCCGCCGCCCCGCTGGCTCTGGGCAAGGCTCGCTAAAGCATCAGCTCAAACCTGTCCCTGCGCACCGGCCCGGCCTCCCTGCGGAGCCGGCCAGGGAAGAGGAGCCTGGAACTGCGGGTCTGGCAGCAGCGCCCGGAGCGCCCGACACAGGAGAGGTCGGCTCAGGAGACAGGCACAGCAAACCCTAACCCTTGCCTCCACTTCCTCCAATGATTTTGTTTATACTCTACATGTGCTTAGACTGTGTTTTTATACGGGGATTAGAACTGTTGGTGGAGAACGGGCTGCTCATAACTCCAAAAGTTACTTACTGCAAAGTTTAAGTAAAGCTTATTAAAAGCATATAATCAGACATTAAGCAAAAAGGCATGCAATCCCAGAGGAGACAGAGGATGCCTGTCAACACCTCCTCTATGCTAGGAAAACCTGGTACCTCTTAGCAGGAGACAGTCCCTGGCTCAGGTGGGGGGAGATGAAGTGGTCCAACAGGTCTCTTCCATCTCCTGCTGCCCTGATCCTGTACCACAGCAGGATACAATACATCAATTTCTCATGATGTCAGGTAGTTATTTTAAAAGATACATATTTTCTCCCTGCACACAATGGATGAAACCTATCTCAGTGGTCGATGTTGTGACTAGTGCTACATTGTGCCCTAAGCCACTGGTTCCGTTGCTGATCTAATCAGATAAGATAGTCTAAAAGTGAGACAAATTCTCCTTACTCTCATTAAATTACAGGTAACTACTGAAATTAGTAAAGCTTTACCTTATATCTACAGCTGTATAAAGTTAAAAAACCCCAGAATTTGAGTCAATGGCTCTGGGTGTGTCATAAATACTTAACATCATTCTGCAGTGAACAAATACAGTACATACAAACTCATTAACTGGGAACTCATTCTCTTACTCCAAAATCACTGCACACCTCATCTCACTGTCTTTAATGGTAAATGGTGACAAAGTGGCTATAGAGGAACACAGGACAGCTACTGAGAGCATCAAAGATTTGTGAATGAAGAGGACAAGTTAAACAAAGACCTGTACAGCTTGCTTGAAATGTTTACCTTTCAGATATATATGTCAGACAGTAAAACTACCAGCCATATAGATATTTGTGTTGTTTATAGTGCACCTACATGAAGGAAATCATTAGTTTCTACTATGTCCATGGGCATTAGACTGAAGCATTTTTTCTGCATCTGGCCTTCTGAGATGCAATAAAAATGTGACTGAAGACATATTTGAGCATGCCCTGCAAAACTAAAAGGAACAAACACACAGAATTCCCATGCTCATATGCATTTCCTCATACTGTGCATTCTTATCAAGGGAAACCAATTTACCCACATGGCACAATCAGACTTGTCTCTGTATTAATATTAACCCACACCAAGTAGGTGATTGTTTCCTGTTCCTCAGAATAAGGGTTGCACTAATAGTCTGGCTGAATGCTGGAACCTGCTCAGTTCACCCACCAGCTGCAAGGACAGCAAAGTGCTGTTGCTGTGGTACAGCCGTGAGCAGGGTGGCTGCTCCGTGGTGGTGCTGGGAGACAGGAGTGATTATGTGACTCAGGGAAGCAGACAGCCAATTCCTGCAGAGGGCTAAGGCAACACACCTGGAGGGGAGCTGCAAAACCCACTTGGCTCTGGTGACTCTACTAAATGCAGGAGAATGAGTCAGGATCAGATTAAGGCCTTAGAGGTGCTATGGCAAGGTTAATTTTATAGCACAAGGTAATTACTTAAGTGTTCTGTAGCTGAAGGACATTTCATGTCACTTACTGCAACAGGGCAACACTGAAAAAGATCAGCAATATATGATGTATTTGCAACTCACCTCCTATACTCTTTATAGCATTAATGAATAAACGAAATTAAATGAAATTAGTTTTGAATTATTCAAACCTATCACTAGTGTTGACTGATTATTTTGTGCTTGTATTGTCTTTATTTTACTTGTACCGTTGTATAGAGACTGCTAACTGCAAGGTACCTACCAAGCACAGACAGATAAAATGAAAAAAGAATAAAGCATAATCACAGTTATCTCTAATTAAAGCAGAGAAGAGGAAAAAATTCAATACCAGTTGTGAGAAAATGCCAGGTCACTTCACTACTTCAGTTTCAGGGTAGACCTTGAGAACTGTCAGCACCCAGTACCCAGCTGCTCCTGAGCTGCCTCCCATGGCTGCAGAGTGGAAGATAATTCTGGAGTTTAGGTACAGAGCAAAATAATCTTTGCAACCTGTCACTCAAGCATTCTCAGCAAACATGTGAAAGCAATGAACTGAGCCCATTATCAATTGTCTACCCTTGGTCTAACGAGAAATTCACACAACAGAATTTCTCATATCCACATTAAATACATTTATGAAGTTTTACTTGGGTTTTGGTTTGTTCACAGTAATTACACAAGATTTTGTTGTACCTTAAGTACTCATGATTCAGGAAAATGTGTTTAATGGATATTTAACTTTGACTTCACAGAGCAGGAAACACATGCATCCTTAGAAAGAAAACAACCCATTGCTTTACTTTGTTCCTTGTGCCAGGGTCTAGATTCAGTTCAACACAGATGAATAGTTGGAAGAACAAACCAAACCAAAATAATGGTACCTTTCATATTAGGTGCTCCTGGGTTCTCTTTTTCTTCCATTATGCAAGCTCTAGCACTTCTGCCATGCTAAGGTAAATGCTAATGCAGAACAAGAGCCTGAACAGTTCTTTGGCATTTGGGGTTTTTTCATGTCTGAAGTCTCTCACATTGCAGTAACTGTCAGTGCTTCTCAACACTGTAATCTGTCGCTGCCACTGTCTTGTGTCTTCAGGTGCTGCAGCACACTATAACCAAACAAAAATGTGCATGTGAGCTGAATGCTTCATTTAAAAATAAGTCTGGAATGGTTTTCGTTAGCTTTAATATTCCTGTCTACACCCAAAATATATTTAACTTTGCTCTTCCTATGATGTTTTATGTGCTTTTATGTTTGAACAGAACAACTAGTTGCTGTGGCTGGAGGTATAATAGGAGGGATCCTTTTATTTGTTCTCCTTGGGATAACTGCCTATCTGCTCTGGAATAAATTTTGCCGCCTCTTTTCTTATGAAAAGCTCATCAATCCTGTCAAAACAACACATGAAAATGCCATTTTCCAGGATCAGACAAATTCTGAAATTCAACTAAAAAGCACAAGGTACACATTTTAATTTTGTTTTTAAAGCATACGCTATGTAATTTATTTCAACTTGTCAGATCTCAAATGAGCAGGTGATCCAAATATATGCATGTACAGAAATGAGGGAGATCCCTAAATTATATGAAAACATCAGTCATGTTCTGTTTTGTTCCTTTAGGAAAAGGATAATCTAACTATGAAAGTGATGATTATTTCTGATTTATTTAAAAGAGAGAATATATTCAAGTGTAATTGGTACATCGGTAGCTCTACCTATTATTTAGACAAACCCAGCCTATGTTCCAGAGTAATTTCTAGTCTATTAACAAAAACAATAGGACTTCAGGAAGGAGACTCTCTTAAAGAATTAATTGCAGAGGGTTTGGGCTCTAAAACAAGCAGCTGCAGTTAATTCTTCCTTTTCTTTGAAAGATAAATTCTAAAGGGAAGGAAAGGGGGCAAGAGAAGAATCTGTCAGAAGAATTAAGACCTAATATGCCTCACTGGATTTTTATGCATTAAGCAATTGATTTTGCTTTTATTTTTTACCTTTGCATGTCTGTAGAATTTTCACATTGTGACATAAGGACAGTAAACTTACTACTCTCACCAAGTTTGGTTTCCACATTTAAACCAGAAGAGTCAATAGGTGCTGTTGTCTTGAGCAGATCCAGAAGTGTTCCATTTATCATTCCACCAACGCTGCATGGGCGAGACTGGATTCACCTGACACATGAAGAACAGGTTCAGGAGGACAGGGACCCCTACATGACCCCTCAGTCTGGGCCACGGTCATCATTTCATTCTTTGGGTATGGCATTGCAAAAATGGGACCATTTTAAATGGTAGGGTGGCTTTATTATTATGAAACATATATTTTAGGGACACACCAGAGACAGCATTACACAGCACAAGCCCTAGATGCTCAGTGCATTTATATATTTTATATATAAGAAGTGGGCCAGAATGTAGTCATTTTGGTCCCAGTGCTGTGATACCTTACACATTTGGCAGACAAAGCAATCTCTCCTCCCATATTTTGTAAACGCCAGGAAATGTCTGTTGTCCCCAGAAACAGCAGAGTCACCAGTTGCAGACTGCAACAAATAGAATTAACAAGGTGCAATCACAGGAATAAGAGAAAGGAAAGTGGTGCAGTCTACAATTACCCCCCCCCAAATCTGAGGAAGGAAATAAAATATGAAATTCTTACAAAAAATTGATTGTTACTAAAGAGGGTAATCTGATTTACCCAAATACAGCAGTGGTTATAAAAATGCCTGCAATGGTTCTTAAGGCTAATCTGAGGGTGTTTGTTTTGTCTTTTCTTGAAGCTGGAGCTTATGTTGTAGGGACCATTAACCCAGATCTGTACAAGTCTCCTGAAGACAAAAGCGAAACAGATTTTCCTGATGGCAACATTGGCCGCCTCTGGTTCTCCATAGAATACGAGCAAGAGTCAGAAAGGCTCCTGGTCTCCTTGATCAAAGTCAGAAAGCTGCAGCCTCCTGCTGATTCCTGTAGTCCATTTGTGAAAATCTACCTGCTGCCTGATGAAAGAAGCTACCTGCAGTCCAAAACAAAACGGAAAACTCTGAACCCACAGTTTGATGAAAACTTTGTTTTCCAGGTACTTTTTATTTGATGAGGCAGATTTTTGTTTGCAAATATTAATTTGTCAAACTACAGTACATGTTTGTATGTTTGCAATGCTTCTACCAAGATAGAAGTTGTTTCCACCAGAGACAGGATTTTTTACTGGGGTTTCTAGAGATCCTGGGCTACAGAAGTGTGTGGCTCCAGAACTGATCTTACTTCTGGTGTGCACCAAAGTTAAGGATTCCAGAACTTGCCCTGGGAATAATGAAAACTCCAGTTTGAACTACAGCTGAGCAGTTCAGCCCAGCAGTTCTAGAAGTCCAGAAGGAGTCAATATTGATATAATGCTTTCACAGCTTTTAGTTTCTTTGCTATGGAAATAGGCTAGATAGCAGGACCTGGGAGGTATGTCTGGGCTGCTCTTTGTACAGTGCTATACAGCTTGGCTTCCCATGCTAAGAGGCTTTCAGCACACATCACAAGACAAAAGCTTTAAAACTAAAAAAAGTTTGTATTTCAGACAACTGAAAAAATGTTTACAGATTCTAAACATTTGTGTCTGGAAGTGAATGCAGCACACAGCACTAGATCCACATGAGCTAAGAAAACACCAACTACATAGCTTTCAAATGAACTCATATTCAGCTTGGGTCTTGACTTCTGCATAGCTAAAACTTCAGGCAAATTTTAAAAGTAGACTTCAAATAATTTAAGGAAATCTCCACCTACACTTAAAACACTTTGAAAAATATTTCCTTTGAAGTCATGCTAAAGTAGAAAAGTGTCAGATGTTTTATAATTATTAATATTCTTCCTTTTCCTGTACAGGTTTCCAGTAAAATGTTGCTCCAAAGGACACTAAAGTTTTTGGTTTATCATGTTGATAAACAGAAGAAGCATCATCTCCTAGGCCAAGTTCTCTTCCCACTAAAAAATGAAGCACTAACTGAGGACAACAAACTAGTCATATGGAGAGATCTGGAGAAAGAAAACTTGGAGGTATGTGATTCCAAGTGCTGTTTGGCACTGTGGAACTTCTGTCATCTTACAAGTATTGGAAGGATAGAGCTGAAGCAGAACTATCTTCTACCAAGTACCTCAAATGCAAAAGTACTTCATAAGCATTTGGAATCAAAATTCTCATCTTACCAACCTGCAGATCCATAGCTGTTGTAAAGGGATTACCCAGATGCTTAGAAAAAGTCACATGAATTAGGAGGTAGTTACATAAGAACTTTTGTTATTTGCTTCTCTTTTCAATTAGTAAGAGCAGAAAAGAGCAGAAGGGGCAAGGAAATAGATATCCCCTGGAAAAGAGTAATTCCAAGGGTTAGGAAGGCTGATTAATTGGTTCCATCAAGTGTTACAACAGCATAAATAAAGCCATTACAATTCACTCACATGCCTTAGTGTGACAGAAACCATTAGTCTGAACAAGGATTTTTCTCCCCATTTGACCACACGATGAGAGTTTTTCAGACATATCTGACAGGTGTTGTTCTGCTTCCAAAGCCTCCTTCAGAGCATGGTGATATCCAGTTCTCCCTGAGCTACAATGACTACCTGGGCCGTCTCACTGTGGTGGTTCTGAGGGCGAGGGGATTAAAGCTCCAGGAGGAGAGCCCTGCTGTTGGTAAGTGGGATTTCCTCCCTGCTATCAGCTCCACAATTCCTGTTTTAATTTGCTCCTTCCTCATCTGTCCACCCAGGCTTGTGCTGTGGGACTCTGACAGGAACAAATAAACATCCTGGTGATTTGAGTGGAAAAAAGCCATATTTTGCCCTGAGGCAATTAGATTTTGAAAGCTTAGTTCTGCTATGTTTGGGGTTGGTTTCATAATAAATGGTTTGTCCTGTGGCAATTGGTGGTAACTTTTTTCTCCTGTTTCAGTACAGTGAGCAGCATCCTTTTGCTCCTCTCCAGTCTAGAGAAGGCAGCATTTCAGGGGATATTGACATTAACAGTTGCCTCAAGTCGAATTCCCAGAGGTAACAACTGCAGGACAACTGCTTATGCTGAACAGCTGTCCTGGGAGGAACTGAGTTGGGAGAAAAAAATCCCAGCTTAGGACAGTCTGGCTATTGTTCACAGGACCATGGCATGGAGTCACAATTTTCTCCCTTAGTGCAGAGAGCTTTTTCTGGTTCATCATACTCATGTGTTCCTGGTCTCAGAGATTAGCTCAAAATACTGTTTAAAATCCAACACTCAAAGCAAAAACAGATGAAGAACCAAACTTGTACTTCAGTTTGTAGTGATTTCTTGCAGAACTTTGAAGCTAAACAATATAAATGCAAAATACACCTACCATTTAAAAAAGAAAAGATGTTTGGTTCTCTATATACACACATCAGTTATGAAGTTTTTTTTAACAAATTAAGCCTTCAAAAAAGTGTCCATCAGATGAAGGGAGGGCTCAGAAACATAAGATCAAGGATGCAGGGTAAGAATATGGCTGCTTATTTTAACATCCCTTAAATTGGAAAGTGCACTGCAAAACTGCACCCTCAGTCCAAGTACCCTGCTTTATGTCATGCTGTCGTGTGTGTTCCATGAATGTTTCACAATCTAATTTTATACTTGATACTGACTCCCAAAAGGAAAAAATTCCTTAAGCCATTTCCCAAACTGCTTCTTTGAAGATGTCTTTTAGTCTTGAATTTCTTTTTCTCCAAGGTGTGTATGTCAAAGTCTCACTAATGAACCATAATAAATTCATCAAAAGTAAAAAGACAGCAGTTCTTCTGGGAACTCCCAATCCTGTGTACAATGAAACCTTCAGTTTCAAGGCAGATCAGACAGAGCTGGATACAGCAAGCCTGAGTCTATCTGTGCTCCAGAGTATCAAAGGAG